>CM069869.1:4066162-5421550 GCA_036172665.1 Prosopocoilus inquinatus
CAAACGGTAGATTGTTGTTTACTTTCTGGCTCGTACGAATAGATCCACGTTTCGTCACCAGTAACGATGTTATAAAGTAAATTTGAACGACCTCCATTGAATTTCTTGAGCATTTATCGCACCATTTGACACGATCCTGCTTTTGCGCTTCTATTAAATTGTGTGAAATCCAACGACTGCAAAGCTTTCGTACGTTCAAATGATCATGCAAAATCTGGTGTATTGCTTTCATGTCAATGCGTAAGGATGCTCGAATCTCACGGTATGTCACATGTCGATCTCGCTCAAGCATTTCACGCACAGCATCTACATTAGTGGCAACAACAGATGTTGATGGACTACCTTCACGAAATTCGTCACTGAGAAAGGTACGTCCACGCTGGAATTCGGCAAACCAATTATAAACGCTGCTCTTTGATGGTGCTTCATCTCCAAAAGCCAAATGAAGCCGATCGAGGCATTGTTTCGACGTTAGACCACATTTGAAATCGTAAAAAATCACGGCACGAAAATTTCCACGTGAGATTTCCATGTTTACACAAACTTACTTTCTCTCAAATGCTGTACAAAGAAAACTAGTTCACTTGTATAGGAACTGTCAATAGAATTATAGGCGACAAACGTCAAATTTTTCAAATATGACAGTTGATAAACGCTAACAATTCTAGACCTACTAGATTCCAGAAAATTTTCCAGCAGCCCACGTACACCTGTTTAGCTTTCTTAATTACTTTTCTGCAAATGTTTTTTATACTTGTTATAGTATTAAAGAAAGGAAGATTTGGTTAATCTAAACAACAATTTTAACTTTTGTAAAGAGATTTAAATAATGCCTTTTGTAATCCGCTTTTGAGAAGTACCTGATGTAAGTACAGTCTGTACGTACAGCTTCCGCCTTGTGAAAAAGAATTTTATAGTTATTTCAAGAAGTGGCTGGTGCAAATGTTAGAAGATTGAGGCAAGGAAAATTTCAAGAGAGAGAATAAATCATAATTAGTAATTTATGTACAAAATGCTTATTTTTTATACCTGTGTGTGTTATTCTGATCGCGTAAACAATTTCTTATCTTAAATTAATTAATCAAGAAACGGATACTTGTTGTGGAATACCACTACGTATATTTTTTTGTTTATTTAAACGGGATGAATGTAAAAGAAATTAATTATTAAAACTACTATATATGTAAATAAAACGTACATGCATATATACACCATGGCTTTAAAATATTGAATATGTTGAATATATTTATTGTTTGGTACGTTCAAAATCCATAATGAAAAAACAGCAAGTTATTGAAATATTATACTTTTATTTAGCAGAAAATTATTATTATTTAGTATTTTGATTTAATTTTCATATCAATTAATTCCGTAATACATTCATAAATTAAATCGAATCTTTATTGTTAAATAGATTGCTGATTAACAAACGCATGATTCGGAAAAAAGGCGGCAGCAAATAAATCGCGAGACGGCTTGAAAAGAGTATAGTAGAGAAAACGCAAGAAACTTTGGTTTCCTTTGCATACTGAGTTTTTTCCACGTTATTTTATTTTAATATTCTATTAAAACGCTTAACCAGAGAATTTTTTAAGTTAGAAAATGTGCTGCAGTAAAAATTTCGTAACACTTTCAAAAATTAAGTGCAATCTTTATCATGTAAGACGTGCGAATAGGGGTTGGAACTCACTTTTCAACCTCTTTTATCCCCAATTTTTTTGGCAATCCGTACAATGGTGAATTTCGATTTCTTTGTTAACAACGCACTGGTTTTAGCATGGAAAATCAGAAATCGATTTCCAAATCGTTTTCCACGAATTGCTCGAATGACGTCTATTTATATTTTTGAGATTTGTCGAAAAAGGTCGAAAATATATTCAACTATATGAAAAATGTTCGCACAATAACTAAGAAAATACAAACAAAGAATATGCGAATTTAATTTAGTTAATAAATTAATTGAATTTGTAATTATTAGCATAAAGTTGAAACTGGAATATGAAAGGGAGAAGGGCAGATCTACATAAACCAGTTTACTTCTAAAAAACTCTGTATATTCAAATTCACCCTTACCGGTCATGGTTGCTTCTCAGGTACACTTTATTTAAATTAAATTAGGAAAATTGAATGTTGGAATAAATTTTGAATTTTGAAAACTGTAGGACAAGGAATTTTTGAGACGTGTGTCATACCCTGATTACGTGATATTCGAAACTACCCCGGAACTTTTCCTCTCATCCTATTTATTACGAAGTCTACGGCTGCAGTGGCTAGCTGAAACTATTCCCGAATTCATAAAATTAGCTTGCATCGGGAGCTGTGTTATGCAACGCATGGAGCTTTCAAATGATTCACCGTTGATTCACTTTCTGCAGAGCAATGTAATACAAGCTTGTTCTTTTTTTAACATAACATCCGATTTCTTCACCTCCAGATAAATTTATCTGCTAGGTATTATCCTTGGAAACCATTGTATCGATAATAGTTTCCGATGATATTACCTGGTAGATAAATTTATCAAGAGGTGAAGAAATCGGATGTTATGTTAAAAAAAGAACAAGCTTGTATTACATTGCTCTGCAGAAAGTGAATCAACGGTGAATCATTTGAAAGCTCCATGCGTTGCTGAATTTTTTCCACATTTTCTTATTTTAGTAATAATAAATAATAAATAATAAAAAATATAATTGAAGTCGATTCTTGTTCGATGAAATATGTGAGAGAAAATAGTTTTTAAACTTTAAAACGGACACTGTGAAATGGCAAGAACCCTCTACGTTTCGCTATCGCTTCATAGTTTCATCAGGAGTGAAAAAATGTAAATAAACAAGTTGTCAAGGGAAGCGAAAAGATAACATGATTTTACACTAAAATACTAGTTGTTTGGATAAACATAAAGGTAATAATAACTAAATTAGAACTAATTTAAGCTTTCTTTTCTTTGTTTCTCTTCAGTTATATTTTATTAAAAACACGAAAAACAAAAACAAACACCCAAATAGTAAAATATAACAAAATCGAAAATAAAAAAGCTTTTGCCAGATCTGTCGCGATGGGTGCTACATTCCTCAAACGGAATTTTGTAAAATAAAGTGAATATGAAATTCTTTACGCGGCCAAAACTGCCTAAAGGTTTGAAAGTTCGTTAATATTTAATGAAAACAAAAAAAATGTTGGCACTACATTTAAGCCAGCCTACTGAGACTAGGATACGCAAGGCTAATAACAAAAATGGCATTTTTCCTATTAATTATAATAAATAAACCCAATAAAGTATATATTTTTGAAAACAGAAAAAAATCTTTATTTAATGAGGGCATTGCCTACTATGGTTTCTATTTAAAAAAATATAACTTTATGTTATAATTTGAAAATTTAAGTAAATATTAAAAAAAGCAACTACACCACTGAATTGTATTCCAAAAAGCGTCCATAATGATCAAACCGTTTTCTAACATCTCTAAAAATAAACGAGATATGACCGAAAAACGAAAAGTCGTTAATTTTTGCCAATAACTTGAAAACAAAAGAAGATAGCCAATTTTTGCTTAGACTATTGACCTAATCTCCAAAAAAGAGATCGAGACTTGGCCACTAGTTTTTTTCTATCTCTTATAGTTACGGAGATGTCCACAAGAGACATCGAAATTAATCCACCCTGTACTATTAAAACCTTCAATCACAGAAATTTTTAAGTCGGAAAATGTGCTGTACAGTTAACTATTGCTGTAAAGAAAACAATACGGAAGTTATTGTTTAAGCAATATTTTACGTGAAAAATTTCTCTGCGGACGCTCCTAGCAAATACTGGCTGCAATTAATTGCCTCGTATAAAGCTAGCTTTAAATCCTTTGCCTCTTCATAACTTTCATACCAGGAATACCGCAATGGTAGTATTAGAGGTCCACGGGGAGTCTCCTGAATATGCTGGGAAAAAAATTTTAAAGAAATCTCAATGTATATTATAAGACTTGCCAATTTTAGCATTTAAAAAACAAAATAAAAAATTCTAACACGTAAGTGCTGCTTTGTATAGTCTGCAGGAATTTCTTCAAGATAGTTCAGGAGATAATTAGACTATTTTTATACTGCCGTTTAATTAATTATACACTGTAACTACATATCTGTAATTTATCCTTAGAAACAGGTGTCTATCCAGACAAAATTAAAATTGCTGTAGTGATACCAATTTTTAAAAGAGGCTATCCAAGCATCACTGATAATTACAGGCCCATAAGTTAACTCGCCGCCTTTTCTAAGTTTTTTGAATATGTTATACACATCAGAATTTACAACTTTATTTCCAAGCACAATTTGTGGAACAACGTACAATACGGTTTTTTAAAAAACAAAAATACTGAAACGGCATTATACGAATTCTTAAATAACATCTTAGAAGCATGGGAAGGAAACAACATCACTTATGGGTTTCTCCTGGATCTAACTAAGGCCTTTGATTGTTTAGATCGTAAAATATTATACACAAAACTCGAAAATTATGACATTAGAGGCGTTGCTCTGAAGTGGATACAGTCGTACCTCTCTGGAAGAATCCAAAATGTAATATTTGAAAATGCGAAAGGAAAACAAGAGTCGTCTCTAAAAACATAACAGTCGAAGTGCCGCAAGGTAGTATTCTCGGACCTCTATTATTCCCGCTTTTCATAAATGATTTGTCTTATTATTTACAAGCAATGGAATGTAATATACATAACTATGCCGACGACACCAGTATTATGATCAATAGTAAAATTTTTCCGGGAATAGTGCAAGTTGCCTCACAAGGATTGCATTTAACTGAAGAATGGTTCAACTCCAATGAACTGATATTAAATAAGGCCAAAACTAAATGTGTTTTCTTTAAGACGAGAAAGTTTGAAGAGGAACCACAAAACATCAATATTAACAACAATGTCGTTCAACTCAGCGAAAGTGCCACGCATCTTGAAGTGCAAGACACCAACTTTTATTCGCTTTACCAGTACGGTATAATCTTTTGGGGTAGATGTCTGGAAATAACAAAAGTTTTCGTAATTCAAAAAAAAATTCTGCGTATTATGTGCAGGGTGCCTATCAACAGTTCCTGCAGAGGTTTATTTAAAATTAACAGTTTATTGACAGTATGTGCAATATATATTTACAAATGTGTGACATTTTTGAGAAAAAATGTACAATTATTCTCGGAATTCAGAAGTGACAATATAAATAAGTACAACACGAGAAACGCTGATTTATACTTATTTCCGGCCCATACTCTAACGAAATATGAACATGGCCTACGCTATATGTGTATCAGACTGTACAACAAGTTACCAAAGAACATTAGAACTCTTGAAAGCTTAAAACATTTCAAGGCAGCTGTCTTCGCCCATTTAATAGACTGCGAACCTTATTCTCTACAGGATTATATAGAATCATAATACTAAGTTTTCTTTTTTGACATATGTTAACTTTTCTTTTCTCTATATTACAATTTTTTTCTTTCTTGCGTCTATTATCTCTCCTTAGTTTCGTATATTTTCTTTCTCAGAATGACTAATGTAAAACACTGTAACATTTTTTGTCACTGTTTATGTTTTGAAATAAATTTGATTTGATTTGATGTAAAGATAAATAATTTAAGATTTATTTTGTAATAAATAAAGAATTATTATTATTATTTGATTTTTATAAATGCTGCCGGGTGTTGTGATACTGTGTGCAAATATTTAAACCTGTCAAATATCATCATAAATGGCCACAATTGAATTCACGTCTTTAACAAAAAGTTAATAGTTTTCAAGGAACATGCAGTGGCAGATTTTCACCAAACCGTTTGAAAACTGCTGGCGTAGCTAGTGAGTGCGGCCCCCGTTGAATGACGACGCGAAGATAGGTCAGTGTTAAACAATCAAAACATTTTAAACGCGTTCACAATGCGCCTGGATTTATTAAAGTAAATAAATGTAACTTCACTCCAAGTAATTACTAGAAAATTACTAAAGATTAGTGCAATTCAAGAAGCTGCGAATATCGCGTATGGTTCGTTGTTGCCGAGTAAATTACAAGAGAGGTACTAATAAATTGTACTTTCACATTCCATATGAATTTTAATAGGCTTATCAAAATCTGACATTTATTCTTTTTCCATGGACCGTAAGTAATACTTCCATAGTTTTCAACGAGATTACCAAAAGTTGATTTACGTGAAAGGGAAAAGGAAACATATTTTTAATGCGCTCGCCTAATTGGTGCATAAACTTTCGGATTTACTCATCGATAGTTGATATCGTAAAACAAATAAATATAACTTTACTTCGCTCAGTGTATTAAAATTTTAAATAAAATAATAAACAATACAAGTGATTACTATTACGAAACGCTGCATTGATGATTAGGTGCGATATCGATGGGCATGTTCATATCGACTACAGAGGAAGGCGTCATTGACCTTGCTAAATATTTCTTTCTCGCACACTTCAGGAGTTGCAAACAAATGGTACCTCCGAAATTTCTTGGCTATGATACGGTAGCACCAAAAAGTACCAACAGAAGGTGGGTCTAGGACAATTCGCCATCGCCGATTTGTCGTCGCCAATTCACCGTCGCCGATTCGTCGTAGGTACAATTCACCGCCGGGAAACTCGCCGTCGGTAAATTCGCCGTCAGCGATTAAAGTTTTAAGTCCAGGTACATATCCAAATAATAATATACCGATAATTATATGTAAATAAAATAAAGAAGTTAACATAATTAATGGAAAATAAAATAATTTGTTATTAATTAAATGTGATACATAGATAAAGAAACAGGTAAAAAAATTTGGTCTTCCAGGAAGTATTTCTTATTCTTCAGGGTGTTCGTAAAATCCCTGCAATTCTTCTTTTTTATATTTTCAGATTCTGCTCAAAATCATATTGATTTTCATATCAATCAAAATCACTACACATCAAAAGTCGACTGCTTTCAAAATATTGATTCATGAAAGCTCATCATTTAAAATTATAAATTGAAAAAGGGGTTCCATTAAAAAAAAAAACAGAATTATGATTATGTGTACGTACAGCACCAATTTGTTCATAATTTTGTGTCTTACGGTGGGCGCACTGTAATTAGGAATTTATTTTAACTTGAAATAGAAAAACAATAGTGAAGTCCATTTTAATTTACTTGAAACGTACTGAAATTATAGTTATTTTCTTCAATTCGTAGGTATAACTTGGATATTATCTAAAATGGTCAGAAAGTGTTTTAAAGCTTATCAAGCTAAATAAAGCAGTAACATGGGACGGCGAATTGGGCGGACGGTAAATTGGATCGACGACGAATTAGTTCTACGACGAATTGGCGACGGTGAATCGGCGACGGCGAGTTGGCGACGGCGAATCGTCCCATCCCCGCAGAAGGGAACATTTCATGTATTTATACTGAGGTTTTATTATTTCCACACAGTAAAACATTCTGTATACTGATTTCCCAGAAAAGGTATTAAAAACATTTTATATTGAGCTTGTTCGGATTCTCGCGAGGAAGCGCGAAAAGCATGCGCATTACAAAACATCCAAAGTTTTTTTGTTGAGCGCATGCTCCAGACGGTTCTGTGGAGTCCTTGCGAGAACCCGAACAATCCTGTAGTAAATATCATTACATGTTTTGATAAAATTTCGTAGTTATTAGCGATATTTTTGTTGTATTAATTGGTTTCGCGAGATTTGAGTAATAAATCATCTGTAAAATGTATAAATAAGATCAACTTGTTAATGACGTTATTTCTAAAATGGAAGTTTCGGAGGCTTTTGGTGGATTGTCAATAAACAAAGGAGTCCTTTGACGAAAAGCTGACAATGGTCGCACAGCGTGTCCGTCCGATACATCATCCGCACCGTCATTTATATTAGGTCGACACGACGGCACAAGCGTCGGATATTATTGATGGTGACACGTATTAAGCACTGCTGTCATCCGAATTATTTTTTATCGAAATTTAATAACAAACATGTCACAAAACCGGCGTGAAGCAATCGCAAATCTCCGTAATTAATCAATCCGCCGTGAGCGTTCGTCCGGACGGTCGTCCGCCCTCCGAACTCACCCTCCCGCCCGGAGGCCGGCGGGGATGCGGGAGAATGGACCGGGATGCTGCGGGCCGACCGGAAAAATTAAAGAGTGCCATCACGTAATGTGACAATTAGAACTGTTCAGTCGCAATTAATTTCGAGCCACTCCAATATGTCAGCGTTCGTCGCCGTCGGCGTCGGCGTCGGGACGCGAACGCAATTACCGGGACCGGTCCATATTCGCCCCCTCGCGACCGAAGAACGCTATCGTCTTACCGCGAGTCAACACAGAGTAATTAAACCTCCCCGTACCGTGTGTCACCCCGCGCCGTCCTCATTTGAGACGGTAAACACGTCGAGGGGCGGAAACAGCGGTGCAATTACTTCCGGCTCCTCTGAATGCACGGATAAGTGCAGCGCCATCGACCTGTCAAAATCAGAAATTGTACTTTTTGCTTAGACATTATTACGTCTCCCACTACTTGAATGAATAACTCCCCCCGGGGAATCTTTCAGCCCTTAAACTTTCATTACACATGTAATACACATTTCATTCCAGAAATGTCCTAAACTCAGTACATTTAAGCATTTACTTCAATCAACACAACATTTCAAAACGTCACGTCCGTCGCCTGCCAGAAAATACAATGACCATATTATGACGTTCGAATTAATTACGCGCATTATTCTACTTGAAAGTATAAGGGAGTTTTTGGGGTCGACAGCGAGAAATTGATACATCGAAAGTAGTTTATCCCGAAACTTTAAACCGCTTTAAAATATGTCGTATTAATCAAAACTAACGAGCAAAAAACGTATTCGCCGAAATTTATCATGGAAAATGTGCGTAAAATATGTTCCTCGTTATTTAAATTACAAATAAATTTGAAACATGAAAGTTTTCATAATTCATTTCCGATGATTCACTTTTTTTAAATCATTTAGAGGTGATGAACAACGACCAGCGTTGATTAATCCTGTTTATACTTACACTTAAACTAGTTGGTGCAAGTTGGTTGCATTGCTTTTAATTAGTTGTTGCCAAGGGTAGCTCAGGGATGATGGGTGTTTGTATTATTTAAACCAACTCTCGCGTATGCAGCCGCCTGTTGAATGACGACGCGAAGATAGGTCGGTGTTTAACTTGATCTTGTGCACAAACGATGTAAATCATAGAATCAATCAAAACATTTTAAAAGTGCTCACAAAGCGCCTGGATTTATTAAAAAAATATATGTAACTTCACTCCAAGTAATTAAATATTTTCAATTTAAGAATTAGTGCAATTCAAGAAGCCGCAAATATCGCACGTGGTTCGTTGTTAGCGTAAATGTTAAAAGAGAGGTACAAATAAATTGTAATTTCACATTCCATATGAATTTTAATAGACTTAACAAACTTTGACATTTGCTTTTTTATATGCACCGTAAGTAGTACTATCGTAGCTAACAACGAGATTAGCAAAAGTTGATTTACGTAAAAGGGAGAAGGAGAAACATTTTTAACGCGCTCGCCTAATTGGTCCATAAACTTTCGAATTTATTCATTGATAGTAGATATCGTAAAATAAATAAATCTAACATTACTTCGCTCAGTGAATAAAATAAAATAATTAATGAACGATATAATTGATTATTATTACGAAACGCTGCGGTGATGATCGCATGCAGTATCGGTGGGCGTGTTTATACCGACTAAAGAGGAGGGCGTCATTGACTTTGCTAAATATTTCTTTCACGCACATTTCTAGAATTCCAAACAAGTAGTACCTCCGAAATTTTTTGACTATGATGCGGTAGTCATAAAAATATACTCGCAAAAGGTAGCACTTCATCTACTTATTCTAGGGAAGGCGTCATTGATCTTAATAAATATTTCTTTCTCGCACATTTCAGTAGTTCCAAACAAGTGGTACCTTCAAATTTTTTTGGCTATGAAACGATAGCCATCAAAAAATACCCGCAGAAGGCATTTCATTTACTTATACTGAGGTTGTTTTATTTGCACACAGTAAAAAATTCCTGTAGATTTCTCCGGCTATCCTTAATTGGGTAAAACTCATTTATTGGCTTTACAACTGAATAGCTTGAAACTATTCTATTTAGACCACGATTCGAATAATCATGAAGCCATTGTTTTTGGCCTAAAATTAATGGCATTACATGGTTTTTTATAAGAACCATCAAGCCAAAACAATTTTTGGCAAGTCGCTTATCAATTAAAGAGTTAAAAGTTAAAATTCTTATTATTGTTTTTCTTTGCGAGTTATTATTATTACAACCATATAAAGGTTCACATTTAACTCAAGAAATTATGAAAATCAGTGATTATTTTTTCATTAGGATTTTAGAAAAATATTGTTTGGGGAAACGCTGCTGCCTCTGTCTTTCTCTCTCTTATTTTATTTTATTTCTTTAATATAGAAACGCCAACTTTTAATATCTTCACACGCTGAGGCTATTCCGAGCGGAAAATTCAATATTTACGGCGGGCAGAGTGCGAAATAAAAATTTTGCGCAAATAAAACTGAAATCCCCGACACGTGCCTGTCATATTATTTTTACGTTACGGCTGTTTTATGTGGAGCGACTTGAGGTATTTTTAAACAAAATACAATATACGGCCGCTGCAATGTGGAGTTATTGCAACCTCGATGGGAATGGGAAAAATCCAACGTCAAACAAAACTGGGCTTCCATCTTCTTAACACCAAGGCTCGAGTTCGTTTTGCTAACTTATTCGTTTATTTGTTACCAACATCTTTTTGTAGGTTTAGAGTCTCCAACCATTTTTTTTGTTTGCTTGTAAATATTGTACATTTTATTGGGATTCTGTACAACTTCCATGAGTAAATGTAACTAGCTCGAATAATAGATTTGAATAAAATCAAAGACAAATCAATTATTATTGATGTGCACTAGAATAAAAACATGGATCTGCTCGTGCTTTTACTGGAACTGCCCAAAAAAGCGAGCAATCCTCTTCTCGTACCTTGAATTTCATAATAGCGTTACAGTTTCTTTTATAATAGTGTTAGAGTTTCTTTTATAATATTATGACAGTTTCTTTTATAATAGTGTTATAGTTTCTTTTATAATAGTGTTACAGTTTCTTTTATAATAGTGTTAGAGTTTCTTTTATAATAGTGTTACAGTTTCTTTTACAATAGTGTTACAGTTTCTTTTATAATAGTGTTACAGTTTCTTTTATTATAGTATTACAGTTTTTTTAAGCGTAATCGTAAATAAGGGTCGTAGTCAAAATAGCGAATGCATTTATTATGTTAATAAAATAATTGTCACTTACATGGTCTGATAGAGACGGTACATGAACTTACATAGAGAACTACTGGCTGATTAATAAATTGACGTATTGCATCCAATAACTCTGGTATCAACTAACCGTTCTTAGCAACGTGTATATGGTTATAAATGATTCCCGGTGGAGAGGGAATCTAGTGTGTGTGTAAGTGTATGTTTGGACCACGGAATACCGGACTCCATTGGGGCAATATTCCGGCCAGCGTTCGTATCTGCAATCGGTTATGTTATACGACATCAGCTCATATGTTACATTTGCTTTAGTAACCTATGATAGACCACGAATTCTAGCTCGTGAAACCAATCACAATCATGCATGGCGTGATCATCTTGAGAATGTTATTATAATTTCTGATGAGCTGATTCCTATACGTGGCACCCTCATTTCCGCGCCCAAGACGGCCATTTCGGCTTCCTGGATTGCTGTGTCTTCTGTCTTGTTATATGGAGTCTGTCGTTGTGTTCCGTTCTGTTTTGAAAATTTTTGTCGGAACTCGAAAACGTCTTTGGAAAGCACTCTACGACGTCACTCAAGGGCGGATGTAGGCATGGCATTTATGGGCCGCTGCAACCCAGGACCCCGTTCAATCAAAGGGCCTCCTTCGCGGTTAAAAAGAAAAGGAAAGATATGTCAAATTCATTATAAGTTCAATTTTTAGTAATTCAGGAAATTATTTTTCATTTTAGAATGAACACTAAACAAAAAGAAAAAGAAAAATTAACCTGCATCTTTTAGATTTGTTTCGTAATCTATAGATCTTCATTTTCAGCCACACTCTTCCAAAAATAGCCTGTATATTCCAGTGAATCATATAAAATAAGAAATTTCTTCGATGCCTTTGGGCTACAATTTCTCATATTAAAAGAAACGGTAAAAAAAAGTTTCGACAAATTGACGAATCAGTCGTCTCAAACCCAAAACCCGAACTTGTGTTAATTGGGTAAGCCACCGAGCAGTCGTAGCCCAGGGCCCCCAAACTTACCGGTCAGCCCCTGACGCCAGTGCATTTGTGCATTACTAAAAAGGCCTGTTGAAGTTATATACAAGTAAGCTTGCGATTGCGCAATGTGTTGGTACAGTCACATCGCCAACATTGGCCCCTGTCTTATGCTCTTAGGCTTTTATCGGCGACTATTTCTAGTGCCGATTATTTTATCGACGACTACTTTTATTCCCGATTGCTTTTAGTGTCGAAACTTTGCGAATCAGATCTAACGTCGAGTATTGTAAGAATCCGAAATTCGCACTGAAAAATATTTAATTTGGTTTAGTATCAAGTAGATGATAAGCTACAAGGTGTGAAATGCCACGATAGATCTTTCACGGAGAATAACATGCTTTTCTTCAGCTTCGCGCATTGGATGAAATACGATATTCAGTAACATCTTTTAGTTTCATTTTTTGATGATCAAATGAAAAACTGACGATTCAGTTCTCAAGCACGAGTCCGAAAGCGCGTGGGAAACTGAGGGAACATCTCCACCCTGCCACCTGGCGGACGGAGGAATTTGTGGTGGTAGCGTCCTGAGGGAAGGCGGGAAGATGCGGCTAGAAAGATATCAAAAACCTTTAACAATTGAATTTACAGTTAACTGATTCACGGACATCGATTCAGTTTCAGGAAAAGCACGCGCCTTTCTCTTATTAAAGTTCAGATTTAATTTTTCTATTCTTAAATTCAGTAATTTTCTCCAAGTGTGAAATTTGTGAACGGAAGGCAAAAGCTTTCCCGCGAAGTGAATTTTTTTTGTATACATATTTAAAACCGTACAAAGTTCTTTTATTTGATTTATATGCTTCTTAAATAACGGATACGAGAAGATTAATTTAGATTCCGATTGATAAGTCGGTACAATTCCGCTTAAAGAACTAATCAATGCTAAAGATTCAAAATCCGTGCCTCTCTCTCCCTTATATTATTATATTTTGTAAAATTTTATTTTTGTAAATTAAAATGTTGGAATTTTAAAAATTTATTTTTAACTTATCTACACGTTATTCTGTTATTTTTATACTATCTTTTATTATTTTCTTTCAATAGATTTATTAATACTGCCATTTTCTTATATTTTAATCATTTAATTTCACTCACACTCACTACCGTCTTCAAAAATTCCGAAAAAAAATCCTCATAAGAAAAGAGACAACGAGAGTGGCAAATTTGACATTCTTCAGGCAATAAGCGGCACCGTTTTGACTTTTTGAGGAAAATATCGGTGCGAGGGCATTTTTGGCTTTATCAACTCAGACTGGCTACCAAACAAGAAAATAGCTTTCCAGCTCCTTGCTCAAAAGAGCAGGTTGGATTTTCTGTAAAACGGGGTGGTGTTTCGTTGTTGTTTAGGATAAAAGAGTTTAGGGTGAGTATTCAAGCTGACCAAACTGATTCAAGGAGCACCGTGCGTGAGTACTTTGAAACATGTTCTAACCGACTCAGATGTGACGTCATAGGCGGTCTCGCAAAGTGACGCCATGATAGCAAAACTATAAAACGTGTCCTGGAAATCAGTACGCATTTGCTGATAATTAGAAAGTTTTATTTTAATTACAAGTTCATTATTAGTTATTAACACTTTCGCTGTTAAGTTAATCGAGGCCCTCGAGGTGGCTATTGGAATCTTGTCATTTGATTTATAGGTTAACTAAATATTGTATCGAGTGTCCGTGATCCATGAAAATTCCCGTATGTGATTCATCGGTAACTTTAGATGATGACGCATGTAACCGAGTGCACCGCGGCAAGCTTTTGCCAACATCACGCCAGGAACGTTAAAGCTCACCCACAGTCCTCGAAAGGTTCTCCAAAATTTCTGACGTATTGAGTCATGAGTTCGGCTGGGATCCGGCGTTCATGTACGACCAAATGCAGTAGAACCTCTCTTAGGTGGACACCCACCGTGACTGACCGCCTAACAGAAGCAGAGGTTTTAAAAATCAATATTAAATAAACCGTAAAAAAGTACTGAAATATTTATTACCTTTATTTACAGCACTATTGCAGTCTCCTACCTACTCTTTTTTAAATTTTGTCTGTGTTTTTCAAAATACTTCCAGCTTGAGTCTTGCCTATGTTAAATTTTGTTGCAATATTAAACACACTGGAAGAATTTTTTTCAGCAAAATCTGTAATTCTATTTTTTCTCATGAATAGCTCATCTATTTTTTAATTTTCTTTCCGACATGTTTAACAAGCGAAAAAATAACTTTCACTGAAATGTACTTACATAGTAATTGATTGCATTTACTACATTTTCAAAAATGGAAAATTAAGAATACAATACCAACCATAAATATTTATTTTTGGGGTCTTAAATTCTTTCCAAGAGAAACTACGAAGTAAAACCGGCAACAAGACCGACAGCTCTTTGTTCTCTTTCGAAATAAACGATAAAAGACATCTGGCATTTTATAAGTGTCCGTGTAAAAGAAGTAAATTTCCAAATTAAATTAAAAATTAGATTTTTGCAACAAATTTAATGACCATGTCCGCCTGATAAAAAGTAATAGCGGTATTAATGGCCGTTTTCATAATAAGACTTTAAGGAAGCTTTAATTTAAAGTCACTTTAAGAATAGGGAAATAAATGTAATTTTTGGGTTAAAGTAACCTTAACGGTCCTAAACGACCGTAATTAATATAAATTACATACACAACAATTTGGGGAGTTAAAAATTTAAAGATTATCCTTCCAAGAGAGAGGTGCCTTTGTAAGAGAGGTGTCTGTCATGAGAGGTTTTACAGTATTTTAGTTTCTTCACCATATTAATAGAAACTATACGTTAACGAGGCGAGCCGTTCATAGAGATAAGTGTTTTGGATTAATAAGGATTCCCGTGAGACAATTATCTCTGGCGCCCTTAAACAAATTATCGTCGAAGATCGACCCACGACCCATGTCTTCAGTCATGCTAGGGAATTCCGCATACAACTATGCACTTTTCTTGCTAATCTCCAACCATGTCGTACTTTTGCTAAAGTTTCCAGCTAAATGAAAGAAGTGGGTAGCAAATGTTTATAAAGAGTCATATACAAGAATTTTCATACATTACGGATGCTTTTTACAATATGAAATAATTAATGTGAAAAATTGTAAACTGCAATAACAGCATAATCTTTAATGATAAAATTACAATTATGTAAACTTCACTGGAGTAACTTTTTATATTCCGCTGTAATTTGAAACGAAAAGTGTGAGGGTGTGAGGTGCACAGCCCGCTGACGTATTTTCTACGGCAGGGTGGAAGTGAACTTTGAAGTAATAAAATTCCTCTACGTTTTAGAAAAGATTAGAGGGGCGAACTCTAAACCCGATTCGAAATTTAGCAAATGCGCATTGGCGAGGTCGTTTATTCGAAAACAAAGAGGGCAACAAGAGGCGGCGTAGTCGGAAAAGAAAAAAGGCGAAAGTCGCGTAGTCCGGAGAGCTATTTTATTTAGTACAGCAATTTATTCGGCATCAAAAGTCAGGAATTTAAAGAGCGACGTACAAAGCCGAAGCTATTATCCGGAATCTTTTTCTGAAGAAGGCCTATAAATAATAACTAATGCTTTCCGCTCACGTAACTAATCTATGAAAGAACAGAGAAGCGCCCAATAAACGCGGAATCATCAAAAACCGAGCGTTTTATATTAAAAATTCCGCCGGGGGAATCTACTTCGCCATGACCCGTTTGTCAATTACAGTCAGATCACGACGATGCATCTTCCCCCGAACGAAAGAAAATAAAACCGCAAATCTGCCTTCGCAGCGGACGGCTCACAAATCTTCCGGATTCGATTAAAGAACAACATCGCGACATTTAAGAGGATACAATTAAATCACGTGCGCCAAATTCAAATCTACGGCCGCTCATTTTCAATTATTATCCTTCTGCCCTTACCTACCTACCCATCTACGTCCTCCGCCTACACACGCACGCGTAAATTCCCTTTAATAATTAAAGACCGCCAGACGTATGAATTTATTTCTTACGAGGGATCTTAAAGTTGTGGGGAGAGCAAATAATCGTCCATATTGCACATAAAACTCCCAAAGTAATATACCGCAAATGATGTACACGCCTCCTGACCTTAATTTCGTTTAATCACATCTTCATTTTTTAATTGAAATTAAAATGAAATCATTTAAGGGAATTCGTGGTGCGGTATTTTTAATAATCGCTTAGCAGAGAGTGAAAGAGAAAAAGAGAAAAATGCCATCACAAAACTTTAAGCTTTAAGCTCAGTGAAGAATGGGGATGGTCCAAATGACGTTAAAAAGGGGCCAGGCTAAACAACGGCAATTCGAGGCAGTGTTCCCCACATTCGCACAGGCTTTACTCAATACAACCAGGAGGTTTGTTTTATCAAAATGCTTTCAAGAAAGTGATCGGACAAAAACAGAAACAACTTAGCACAACAGCCTATAGTTAACTTTTCTTTGGCGAAGTTACGACTACAAAAAAATATTACAGTTTCGAGTATAACACTTGTGAAAATAAAGAAATTCTGTTATAAATAAATAAAACTTTAATCAAAACCAATTTCAATCAAGTCTGATGAATTTTACATTATTGCCTTAATTTCCCAACAAGACTCAAGTTAAATTTACGAAAAAAATTGCTGTAATTTCAATATTTATCCGTCGCTCATCATTTAAACGATCATCAAATGGACGGTCCGTCCATGAGCATTATTAGGTATAAGTCAGTTGTCTAAATAGGTTGAGGACGAAGGTGTGTTACGGTTTGAAAACCGCGTTCCGAGTCACCCTGTAAATGGCGAATTTTGGGTCGCAGATATTGTTAATCATGCAATTATCCTATGGTGACATTAGTATAGTGTGAACATCTAGCAGCCTGTCTTCTTCGCCGTCGCACAGTGGGGTAATGGACCTTCAAATTTGGCATTTAATCAAAACATGAAACCATTTATTTAAGTTTCTCACTAATATTTTCTAATACATCAATAGACCATACACTTAAAAAAGACTCATCTGCGCCGGTATTAGGGTGTTAAAAAATCACAGTGACTAAGTGCATTTTACGAGAATCACACATGACTCAGTTTTGTGCTATGCTTGACTATACTTTCTGAATTATTTTTTAATTTTATAACGAAACCCACTAGTTCAAGTATGTAACCATATTTTAGTATTTAGAAACTTGCAGGAAAATATATACAGTTTTATAAAAGTATCATAAAATAAAGTGTGTGCTAAATGTTAAATATTCAAAATTTTATCGGACTCTTTAATAATGTTCCAAGGCCGTCCAAGTATTACTTTTTGTTGCATTCAGATTAATATTGATTGTATATTTGATAATCATTTTCATTTTCTGCACATATTTGCACTTCTCTTTGTTTCTCGAATTCTTCGAAATCACTAAAAAAGACACTTTTACTTAGATTTATGCGTTTTTGTTTGCATTCAATGTGTTTATTTGTGGGAACTAGTCCACATATTATGTTTATAAAGAGGACCGAACTTCTTGATATCATGAAAAGGTCAGAAAGTGGTAAAATTCAGGAACAATTTAATTTTTTTGCTGAAAATCTCCAGAAATACAATCTCTTTATCACGATGATGCCAATGACGAAGACGATGACAACAATGAGTGTGATAACGACAATAGAGACGATAAGCATGTTAGTGCTAATGAAGATTAATATTATGAAGATGAATAACTTAAAAAATTAAAATTATAATTTATATAATTTTTTTAAATTAATATTTAATAAATTATCTGTATCATTTTTTTAATATTTACAGTTCTTCTAAACGAAAATATTTAATTTAGGAATTATTTCTAAGAGCTTCTGATTTAATGCGAACTTTGAAAGTATTTTGCCCCACTGTGCATCGTTTATTATGCTGGATATAAGATTTTTTTATTGCAGTCTCCGTCGTAGCGCAGACGTGCACTCTATAACGCTAATTACTTCCCACGTCCTTGACCTATTTTGTGCTATAATACGTAGAGAGTTTTTTTTTGTCTAAATCTTTTGATTAGTGTTAAGCAAGTCGGTTCTTTTTTGGATAATCGGTTAACCGGTTTTGGATTATTCGGAATTTTAAACAAAACTGAAAACCAGTTATCCGGATAACCAATTATTCGAATATTCAATTATTATCGGTTTTTGGATGGGATATTTGAAATAGCTTTCTTTAATAATAACTTCATTTCATATTCTAAGAATTTCTTGGATAAATGACAATTGTAAAATGGGCCTTATAATTAAAATTTAACCGAATCAGATTCTTTAATGCCTGGTTTCTGAAACGGTACATAACTTTAGGGAAACATACATTTTTCCTGTCAGATAACTTTATGAAAAATATAAATTGTTTACGTAGCTACGTATACGCTATATTGACACATAAAGTTTTGAGAAATAGTTTTTATAAGTTATGGTGAGTTTATCTTGAGTTTGTCTCTACCTAAAATCGTTTTTAAATATTCGAGGAGTGGGTTTTTCGAATATCCGAGTAGTCCATTTTAACCTTTACTTGAATAACAGATTATATTCGAAACCGGTTTTTAAGGAAACCGATTAATCGGTTACAATATTTACCGATTTTTGCCAACACTACTCATGACTAAAGGCCGGATGTTTCGGTCGTAAAAAGGTCGAAAAATGAGTGTACTTACTTTGGATGACTTAACTATTTATTTTTGTAAAAAGGTTCAATAAAGTTAAATGAAAATTAAAGTCGTGATTCAAAATTTTGTACAAAATGATGATAATGTCTTTAATTTCGATTGTATACAAACTTCTGGATAATGACTTCAATTGTAATGTTTTATTTAACTTTATTTGACCTTTTTAAGAATCTACGACGAGATAATAAATACCTGGTATCATAACTAAGTCATTCAAATCAAATACACGCATTTTTCGACTTTTTTTGTAGCTTAAACATCCGGCCTCTACTCATGATACTTACGAAATAAATCCTGTTTCGAGTTCACTATTTCTGCATTATAATTGCTGAAACTGTTTTCGGTCCGGAGTCCGTATTTTATGCGTTGATTTCGCAATTATCTGCATCCATCTAACAGCTATATTTCACAATATTCCGTGGGAATTAAATTTGTTATTTAACGTCGAGACTAGGTTGCAAAACTCGACGCCGCATTTCGTTTTTGAGTCATCTTATTTCTTTCGAAATAAGCTTTCTGCCAGTTTATTAATTCGACGGAATTATAAATTACTTTCGCATTTGACATTTACCGCAATTGGGTTCCGTTGACATCAGCTTTTACTCGGTTGGTTTTAGCTTATGTCACGTCGGTTTTAATAAGGTTCTTAATTTACACACTTACGTTTTCAGGTAACACTATCCCATCCCTCTATGAGTTTATTGTGTAAACAAAGATAACAAATACAAAAGTCGCAAGAGCAACAAGGAAAGAGTAACAGTTTTTAGAGATTTATGGTTTACTACCATGGTAATACTCATAGTTTGCCCGACTATCCAGTCAAACCTGTATTAGGTTACGTTAGCCACAGTAAATTTCCATTTGTGAAATGTCACTTTCAATAACAAACTTTCGACTGTGTTCTTTTTATCCCTAGATGAGTTTATTGTGCAAAAAGGACAGATAGAAAAAAATCACTAATGTGATGACATTGAACACGAAGTGTGTTGATTTAGAACCTTAGGTTTTAATTCGTTTGGAACTCCTTCTTTCGTACTCCGGGGCGAAGCCAAGTTGGCTTTATTAATTTGTTGCGAGCTTGTAACGTTTGTCGTCTCCTTTCTCCAATGCACGTTGGTGTTTTGTAGAAGGTCCTTGGCCCCATCTCAATATGCCTATATCCGGTGACGGACGAGGCATTGAACTTATTATCGCTTAACTGCAATGGCTTCGATGAAACCGCTTGCACTTCTACGATTTCGGTCGTATGCCCTGGTGGATCAGAAGCTCGTTGTAGCTTGTCTCAGCTTCTGCCCCCTTTTAGTAAAACTTGGATAAGTATGTTTAACGCTTAAATTATTATTGTACTACTTCTCTTCTCTTACAGACTTTAGGTTTTGATGTACTGGCTTTACGTTCTGATTTAAGCATTGATTTAAGTATGACGACATGTTTGGTAGCCTACCGTTTCGTACCGGATTTCATTAAGACTCTTTGAAGTAGCCCCGAAGTGATTTTGGACTGACGTTTTCACACGTCAGATGTAATGGCGGACCAACAGGACTAAGGACTCTTTACTCTCTTGACTCTCGACTCTCGACGTAGCGACAGTCAGGTGAGAGATTCCGATTTTATGGCGACTGATTTAGGCCGACTTCATCGGCACACCGACATATTTTACGTTTTGGGCGCTTTACGCCAGGTTTAGTTATTGCGGTTTAATTCACTGTTTATTAAATTCAAAACGGGATTAAATATTGAAACTGGAATTTATATGAACATGAAACGAGAACTGAAGTAACCATTATCGAATCCGCCACTGGTTTTACATAAAGGTGAATATGCACGTTCAATTTTAAGGTGCACATACACTCTTCTGGTATCTTTGTTACCGATATGGCTTACCTTATCTACATATAATTTTAATGTTTTGTTGAATATAGACGAGTTACATAAGTGAAGTCGTTTCTTTTTATCCTCTCCTCATTTGCGGTTAAGATTGGGTGGCGGTCAATTATTTTTCGCATATAAGTAAACTTTGACGTCCGTGTTGACTGAGCTGCTAACTGTTGTGTAGGTTTATATCCTCAGCACAATCTTGTTACGATGGTAGGTGGCAGGTGGTTGCTCTCTGCGCAGACGAGGTCCAGGTTCCCAATTGGTGAGTCATGAATTCCTCGAAAATCGGCATTGACTGGCGACAGATTACAAGTTTCTAAAACTCAGTGCAAACAAATGCACTCGAAACACGCCAACCAACCTCACGAACGATTCCCTGCGTCAAACTGAGGACGTGAAACAAATCTAGTGTAATGAGTAATTGACCAAATTTAACAGAAATAAAATTAATTCTGGGACGAGAGAACAAACGCGAGCTTTTCAATAAGCTAACACCGGCGAAGCAACTCGAGTTTTTCACAACTGTCAACGACTTATAAAAAACTACAATAATACAAATTATACTTATTATTATTATACAAATACAACTTATACTTAAATATCTGCTTTTTATACGGCAAAAAGAGAAAAACTGATCAAGTACATCAAAACTTAATATGTATTACAAACCACAAAGCCACAAAATTCAGCAACACGATTACCGTTTTAGGTGTTAAACTTTTCAATAAATTACCTAACTTAATTATGTGTGAGAAACCTTAAATATTCAAAAATAAGATAAGAAGTTTATTATTATTCCATTCAGGAATTTTTAGAGGATATGCTAGATATTTAGGATTATGACAAAGTACGTAATAAAAAAAGCGGTTTGTCGGTTCGAATAAGTTACACTTTTATCGGCCTGGTGTCTTTTGCGTTAATTTCTTAAATATCTGCAATCGTCCCAGATATATTTCACAATATTTCGTGGGAATTAAATTGATTGCTTATGTTAACGTCGAGATAGGTTATAAAACTCAACGCTACGGCCTTGTTTCCTGCGAATTAAGCTTTTTGTCAACTTGTTAATTCGGGGGAGTTATAAATTGCTTATTTTGTACTCCTTTTGCTGACACGACAAGCTTGGTTTCCTAGTGAAAAAGTGCAACTCGAATCTGACAACGCAAAGCTCGACAGAAATTGAACACTTATAACAACGTGTAAAACGTAAACAAAAATTATATGAAACTGATACCTTGCTTATTTACGTTAGCGTCGCGAATCTGAATGAAAGCTATATTTCAGATCACAGTACTTAATAAATGAAATTTTTTTTACAGAAACAATCCAAATTCTTAGGCTAGGTTGGAAGAGTGGCCGGCATTGGCTTTCTGAATACAAGCCTTTTTTGTCAAGTTGTCTATTAACGATTTAAAAGGTTAAAGACGATGTAAATCGTTGTACTTTTAAAATAAGTTCTGGTTTAAGTGCGGAAATATCGAATGTGTTCCAAAATAAATAATGATATAAAATAAGAAAAGGTCTCGTTGTACTTTTGTACTGATTTAACAAGGGCATCCTGTGGCAAGCGTCTGAGTGAAGAGAACAAATTAGTTCTAATAATGTTAAACCCCGAGGGAAAACAAAAGCTTATAAAGGGCAGAGGTATAAATAAATACACGGGACCGTATCGCTTGGTTTGTTTTAATTGAATTTATGACTGTATTTGATTACTCGTGTTCCGTAGCGAACGTAATCGAAATTTAAGTAAGTGTATATTCGGGTATTATTATGGTTGTGTATAGGATAACTGAAATTGCGAATTTGAAAAAGCACGGTCTGCTTTGCCGAGAGCAAAACGAATAAATACATTTTTGTGTATCACTTGCCGCGCTCTTTAAATTTACTAAATCAGCTTAGCGTAAATCTGCCATCGCGTTCGTTCGGTAAATCCGTCCAAGCAAGAAGAATCCGCCATGCCGGGGCCCTTGGAAATAAATACATACGTACATCAGTCGTACAAAATTTATGTATTAAAAAGGGCGATGGGCTTTATTTTCAATTAAAAACCGCGCGCGCCATAAATCTAATCTTCAATAATTCACGTTTCCCAATTTTTCCTTGCGCGGGGGCATTATTCATAATCGCGAGCCAAAAAAAAAATCCTCGGATAAACAAATCCGCGCCCGCCGGCGGGATTATGCGTTCATTCGACGTAAAAAGGTGTCTGCTTTGATAAGGAGTTATGTGTGCAAGGTTCCCTGTCATTTGCTTTTATGGGGGGAAATTTTTGTAAAAAATGAGGATGCACGCGCGAGATTGAGGCGATGAACCGCGGAATTCAATTTTCCATTGACACCCATTCATCTTCCACCGCCGCTCCGGGCGGTGGAGGAACCTCGGGCACTCAACCTCGATACCAACCCAACGAAAGTTTAAGGCTCCCGAATAGTCGAAAAACACGCTCGCATTTTAAAACGCTTTCAAATTCAGCGTAACATTAAAAGGTTCATGTTCCGCTTCTCTGAAGTTTCATTCACTTTAATTTAATTAACACGGTTCTTCTGCATTAAGTGAGATAATAACACTTATCACATCACAGTGTTTGGGTCAGGGTGATAACGAAAAAATAACTATTATATTATATATATTTATGTACAGGGAAGGGCAAAAGTATGGAACCAGCTTAATATTCCTAAAACTGTTTGACGTAATTATTTGAAATTTGCTGTGTGATTTAGAGTCAATAGGACCTACATTACCAATTTGTTTCAATTGTTTATCTGCTATTGTTTCTGAGATCCAATGCCTACTTGATTTTTTGTAAATAACAACAATTTAATAGTTCGTTTAATTCTTTAAAAGACCACATAAAAATATTTATCTATTCCATAAGAAAATTTTCGAGAAAATAATGTTTGAAGGAAAAAGTTACAAAAAATGGTTTACGCTGATATTTGGTATTTGTTTTCATGTTTTTAAGGCAATTTTTATTAAAATTTTCTTTAGTTCTATCTTAAAAACAGTCCATAATCTTGTGGTCTTCCAGTTTTTTTTTGTTAAAACTAGAATTTTGTCGAATATCAAACAAGAAACCATTTTTCCTAACTTTTTCATTCAAACGTTTTTTTCCCGAAAATTTTCTTGTGTAATAGATAAATATTTTTATGTGGTCGTTTAGAGAATTAAACGAGCTATTAAATAAAGGAAGAAAATCAGCAGGTTGTCATTTAAAAGAATCAAGTAGACCTTGGATCTCAGAAACAAGAGCAGATAAACAATTGAAATAAATTGATAATGTAGGTCCAATTGACTCTGAATCATACACCAAATTTCAAATAGATACGTCAAACAGTTTTCGAAATATTAAGCCGGTTCCATGCTTTTGTCCTTCCCTATATTTGTTTTCATATTTTTAAAGTAACTTTTATTGAAGTTTGCATTAGTTCTATCTTAAAAGCAACCCATAATCTTGTGGCCTTCTAGTTTCTTTGTTAAAACTAATATTTTTGTCGAATATCAAACAGACCATTTTTCTTAACTCTTTCATCAAACGTTATTTTCTCGAAAATTTTCTTATGTAATAGATAAATATTTTTATGTAATCGATTAGAGAATTAAACGAGCTATTAAATATAGGAAAGAAATCAGCAAGTTGTCATTTAAAAAAAGTCAAGTAGGCATTGGATCTTAGAAACAAGAGCAGATAAACAATTGACAGAAATTGGTAAAGTAGGTCTTATTGACTCTAAATGACATACCAAATTTCAAACAGTTTTCGAAATATTAAGCCGGTTCCATACTTTTGCCCTAACCTGTATATTATTAACAAGGAAAGGACCTATAAAGTTTTCCCGGTTTTATCACAGTTTAATATTACGCCGCGCTACTGCTCACATGTTTCTACGAATGTGTAAAATAGTGGTTTTCTATTATAAATGTGGTGCCATCAATTGTAAGGACTGCCTTTCGAGGCATTGGTTTTAATGTGAAAAAATAAAAAATCGAAACGCCGCAGGTATAAGGGGTTGTACATTTGAGACTTGTACATAATGAGTAAGAAAGCATGTCATTTTTTATTTCAGCATGAAGCCTGCTTTAAATAAGTTAAAAAAAAACAATTTTGAATAAAAGGACTTTTGCTGCCACCAAAATACCGAACCTGAATAATTATCTAATTAATAACTCGTGGATATTACGCTCAAGAACAACTGTACAACAAATTAAATCCCTCATGTACTACAATGGATTCATTGAGGGCTAATTTGAATTGGTACAATAAGAAGAATAAACAATTACAAAATAAAATATATAAAAGTAAAAAAAATGACTACTATACTACCTTTTAGGCACAATGAAGTATCAGAAATTCTGGGATGCTCTGGGGGTCTTCTATTAGATTCCGGGCTTCGATGTTGGGTTTCACAGCTTGTAAAACACCCAGACATTCACTCAGGTGACCCTGAATGGGTTTTTAGAGGGTTAAACTTGAATACAAAAGACGATTAATTAAAACCTTGAAAAACTGGAAAAAAAAATAAAAAATGTTAACAAACGAAACACAAAAATCGATCGATCAATTAGAGCTTAAAAACAAAAAGAGAAACATAACAAAAGACAAGCACAAAACAAAAGTCAAATCGAAGACACAGGAAGAAGAAAAAGACAAAAAAGAAAACAAAAAACCTGAAATTCGCAGAGAATAGCCTCGAAACAGAAGTTTAGAACTTGAGCGGTTCAAACAGGCAAGGAAAAACTGAATAAATTAAAAAATTTGAATAAAAGTCGACCGTGATCGATCCTAAAACCTAAAAGCAAAAGACAAATGCATCTCGAAAAAAAAAGAAACAAAAGTCGAGCAAAACTACTTCAAATTCTAATTTGGATTCGTCTCAAAACAAAAAATGTTAAAACAGAGAAAAATAAAAGAAAAGTTTGAGAGGAGAAAACAAAAGACGATCGATCAATTAAATTGAGAACGCAAAGGAAAGAAGCAAGAGCGAAGAAGAAAACAGAAGACGATCAATTAAAACCTGAAATTCGCCGAGATTCGCCTTGAAAAACGAAAGTTTAGAACTTGAGCGGATCAAAAAAAAAGGCAAAACATCTGAAATAAATGAAAAATTTAACTAAAGTCGATCGTATGTATCGAAACGAAAATAACAAATAAAGGACGAGCAAAACTACCTGAAAATATATTTCAAATTCGTCTCCAAAAAAAAAAAAACAAAATGTACAAGTAACAGCATTCAATCTGAGGAAAATAAAACAAAAGATTGAAAAGACACAAAAGTCGACTTAGAACCTAGAAAGACAAATGCATCTCGAAATAGTTAAAACAAAAAAAAAAAACAACTAAAATAGTAAAGAAGACTGTGGTTTAAGAAATAATTGAAATTAATCTCCGCCCACAATAACTAACTAGCAACTAATAAGTTGGTAGTGTACTGAAGATGGCAGCTTAGCTGCCGAAATACGTATCAACGGATATAAAATTGTGAACGGAAATTAATTTCAATTAAAAAAAAAACAGAATAGAAGACGAACTAAAGACAAAAGTCTAATCGGAAACACAGAAAGAAGAAAAAACCGATGATGAAAACAAAAGACGATCAATTAAAACCTGAAATTCGCCTCGAGAAAAGAAAGTTTAGAATTTCAGCGGTTCAAACTATCAAAAGAAAAACTAAATAAATGAAAAATTTGAACAAAAGTCGATCGTGCAACTCGAAAAGAAAATAAGAAACAAAAGACGAGCAAAACTACTTGAAAATGTAATTCAGATTCGTCTCCAAAAAAAAATGTACAGCTGACAACATTCAATCTGAGGAAAAGAAAATAAAAGAAAAGTTTGAAAAGGAAAAACAATAGACGATCGTTCGATCAGTCAAATCGAAAACACATAAGGCAGGCAAAAAAAAATCGAAAAAGAAAACAAAAGGCGATAGATTAAATCCTGAAATTCGGACAGATTCGCTTCAAAAAAAAAATTAAAGCTTGAGCGGTTCAAACTGATAAAAAAAATTAACGACAGTCGATCGCATTAATTGATTAGAACTTAACACCCGAAGAACGAATGCAACAAATGTCAAATGCCAAGACAATTGCAGTTTTAACTGTGGGATTAAACCATGTGATCAAATTTTCGAATCACTGATTGGTCAGGCGGCTTAATCTGATCGTTAACAAGACGATTATATACAGTCTGACCGACATAAGACACGTGCGACTGCGCTGACAGACTAGGTCAGTGCAGTCATTTGTTACAATCAAATCCGTATAGATATTAAGAAGTTCAAATTTTAAACACTTTTTATGTACTTATTTTTATCGCAAGGTAGTTACCTTTATCGTTTAATAAGAGACACTGCAATACTCGTAGTAAAACAAAGTCTCACAAATTTAATTCAGTTTTCATTGGCATTACTTAGGGGGGTATAGCGATCAACGATTGCTACACATACATCCCGTTAGGATCTAAGTGCACGGCGCGTTGGGTGGGAGGCGGTAACGCGTTCTTGAATTATTTGTGACGGACTGTGCTTATAACATGCTGGATTTTTCCAAATGTTTTAAGTCCTACTTGACGAAACTAGCTCCGTTTCTAGGAAAATTTGTTCTATGCAGATTGGCCACAATGTAAGTTGTTTTCTTGTAAGCGTGCGTCCTTTGTTCATAAGTTTATAATCACAACGTTCCAGTGTCGTACACGTTTGTTATTTTAATAAATTACACAGAGCGTTGGACGCAGAGATAATAAGGTTCATTATTTCATTCTTCTTCCTCTTCTTCTTCTTTTTCGTCTTAAGCTACGCGCAGAACCCGCCATTTTTACCTCATCAGTAACAACCACTCCAGGTAGCCACATAGATTTGAATGAGTTGGTTCTGAACTTAAGACAACACAAACATCCATGGCCCTGTTTGAATTCGAACCTACGACGACGAGCGACACGACTTTACAAGTGGGCTAGGCTAACCGCTGAGCCACTCACCTGCCCTAAGAGATTATTTCATTGCTTTCATATTTAATTTTTCTAGTGAAATTAATTCTGTTACGCCTCCGATTATAACTATTTTTGTATATGGTATTTGATGTCTTACTTTAAGTATTACGTAAATGTAAATTTGGTTGCCTACTTTAAGTGATCACGTGGACATTGCTGATGTTACTATAATAAGCTCGTATAAATGTACACTATAATTCTTAGATCAAAATGTATTAAATAATAAACAACTTGCGACGGACTCAGTTAAGTGATGAACAAACAACATATTTATAAATTAAAAATTTCGAAATAAAACTGCATGGAGAAGACAACTTACTTCTTCAATTTATTGCTCTTCTTGAGTAGTCCAATTTCGTATGAAAAAATTTTATACTTATTTCATGTAAATTTTGACCGGAGCACTCAACGTAATTAACTGCTTAGTTTATTATTCAGAAATTTCAATGTGTATTTAGCAGATGTTACAATACGTACATTATATTGGTTGAAAGCGTACATGCACGTAAGGTTCAACGTAAATTAAACGGACGTGTTGATGTAATTGAACAACGGAACTGAAATTTCAATCGCCAGTTCACTTAGAAATAACAACATTATCCTAACATGTATAATTAAGTGAAATTCATGTTTATGTATTTCACAATTTCACTCAAGCTCACTTGTTCTGATTTGTGCTTCTAAATAAACGATAATTAAATATATATGATCAACTCTTTTCTTTTTCAACGTTTACAATTTATTTCAAAATGTATTTTTCGACGTCTGCAGCCTGAAGAAGGTGTATCCATTCACCAAAACCGGTCGCTGGAATAAAACATAATAAATTAGTATGTGCTTTACTTACAATCTATTTTCTTTATAAAAGTTATTGCTTGTTAAGAAAAACATCTGGTTTTATTTACAAAATTAATGGGTTTTTGAGTAAGCAAAAACTTTTATAAAAAAATAACAAAAAGCGATCGTAGGATATCGCTGTTTTATCTATTAAAAAAAATTACTTTTTTCTTGAAAAAAAAGTTTCTCCTCTTTTTCAGTCCAACTGAGGACATACTGATTGTATTTATAATTCCATATTTTATAGAAATAATGAATCAAGTCGCATTAATTTTTCCTAATATAACAAGAATTTATTTTTTATTTCAAAAAAAAATGTTTGCACCGTCTTGGCGCCCCCTCGTATCAGCGCCCTCATCCTTTGCTTACCATACTTACCGCCCTCCGCCGGTCCTGATTCATAATAAATGTCAGAAACGTTTCGACAGTCAACCAACCAAAGTCAGCAACCTCTTGCGAATCCCAAATGTTTATAGCAGTGACGACTATTGAAATGTGATCTGTAATATGTTGTTGTTTTTTTTTTTTTAATCGGATCGACTAAACATTTATGTGTTAGAAACTATGTCATTATGTCAACAAATGTTTACGTTTGAAAAAACGCCTTTCAAAAGTCACCCTGCATATTATTACGTTTTCTCTGGCATTTATTTCCGATGATGCAATAATTAATAATAATATTAATTAATTAATATTGTCTCGTCTGTTTTTATTACGTTGAAAATAAGTTTTCACCGTCGTCTTTGTCGCAGTATAATTTTTTTATAACACAAATTATCCCGCGCCTCGATTTAACTTTGTGGTGCAATTCGCAGATTGTTTTGTACAGGGTTGTTTTTTTTTTATATTTTGCAACAACCTACCTAGAGGTTTTATTTTAGGAGCTAGAGAAAAACTTTAAATACAAAAGTTGTAGGGCTTTAAGTCTACTATCTTTCAGAGTTATCACAAGAAACAAACCTACTGAAAAGTCTAAAAAAATACGTTTTTTTTTTTTTTAATAGAATATCCTATATATTGTTTGCTAAGTTCAGAGGTCATTTTTCCTAATTTCAAAAATATATAATGTGTTGATATTTGAAAGAACCGTTTGTGAAATATTTGAGGTTAGAATATTAATATTAATATAATTATATGTATGTATATATTTATTAAGACGGTGTGGAATTATTTTTTTATTATCAATTTATTTTGTAGGGTTCCGATTATTCGAGTTCATTTACAACTTTCTAAGCATCTTTCTAGACCACCTTGATTTTTTATATTTTTAAAATACGGATGTTTTAAATGCAATTCTTCACGAACGGCTATTCCAAGTATCCACATATTATACATTTTCGAAATCAGGAAACAATGATCTTTCAATTTAGCAAACAAAGCTCCTTTTAAAAGAAAAAAAACTCAAATCGTATATTTTTATTCAATTTGCGATGCGCTTTTGTTTCATGTGATCATTCTAAAAGATAATAGTCTTAATACCCTGTAACTTTTGCATTTAAAGTTTTTCTCTACTTCCTAAAATAACATCTATACAATAGGGTGCAAAATGTAAAAAAAAAAAAACCTGTACATCTCAGAATACCCCGCAATATGGCTTTCGCTATTTCGACATTTTTAATTGCTTTAAGATATTAACTTTATCGACCCCGAGTCGTTTTTATTTTTATCATTGATTTCACAATTTTTTGCGTGGTGTCCTGGAGGACGGAAACTGATTCGAGTTGTCTCAGCCTCGTCCCCATTGTTGTATGTTTGCGATTGATCTCTTTTTTCTCGCAAATTATTATTGTCGTACTTTCCTTCCCTTACAGGCTTTTTCGTGCAGCTTTAAGTTTTACTTTAAGTCTACTTCTCTTCGTCCCGCTTCAATGGACGCCGCTTTTCCGACGTACTACAAGTTTTCTGTGACGATTCATCTGAGGGGGAACAGATATCACATACCAGCTTTCGCCGTAGCAGCCTTCAAGCTAGAGATTTGGAATTGGCGTCTCCAAACTTCAGCGGATCAAGGGATGGACCGAGTGTCCAAAAATTTCTCCACGGAAGATGATTCAGGTGGGCAGTTCCGATTAATCACAGATGCGGCTTTCTACCGATTTTGTTGAATTAATTCGTAACTTTAGCATTTTGGGCGCTTAACGCCAAACCTAGTATGTCAATTAATAGTCTTAAATAGTAAAGCTAGTGACAGATCCACCATTTGTTGATTTTGCTTTAAAGTGTCATACTTGTTAATAGTTTGATTTCAAGAGTAACTTTTAATACACAAATAATTCAGTTATAAAGCGGTTTAAAGTTTTTAAAGTGTCCACACTCCACTCCACAGTTGCGTTAAGGGCTGCACACATTTTGATTTTGTCCTCATATTTTACTGATACGAAATTGTTGCATAAATTGAGTCAATTTCCTTGATTCTCTCCTCGTTTCCGGTTAAGATTAGGTGGCGCTCATTTATTTTCGCGGTTAAGTAATAGTCACCCGCGCCCGTCACCACTGAAGCTGCTGGCTATGTGGTAAGTTAATTTCCTCAGCAGAAGTCTTGTTTCTACTCAAAACGTGGCTAAATAGCGAATGTTAAGTGATGTAACTTACGGTTCTTGTAAGAGATACTCGATGCGACCTTCTTGTTATATGCTTTAGTCGCATGATTGATGAACGACTCACGTACGCCAGACAATGATTCGTATGGTATTTTTGGTCTTTTTTGCGTTCCAAGACAAACGCAATTCCTTAAGCGTGTTAATAGAATCTTTATAAACTAGATTTTTCAGGTTAAATGCTTCATTAAACATAGGATTTTCTTCACTTTAAGCAGCAGCGGCTGCCGTCATTCATTTTGAGGGAACTGTCGACTCGCGCGAGTTATGCTGTTTCTCTTAGTTCGCATAAAAATATTATACGAATCGTTTCTAACATACGATCGAAAGCAAAAATAATTGCAGTTTCGTGTAATTCTTCTTTTTCCAAAACGGTACCGTTTGAATACGGTTGCACAGATTTGAAAGTTTGAAAGCTTTCAACATTTTTAAGTCTCAGCTGCAAAATTGCATTTAAACAGCCTCGTTTTGAAGAAAGAAAAATTATAGGAAACGGTAATTGTCTACAATTTTTTAGGAGCGGCTAAATATAGCTTCGCGTGCCGGGTTCGGATCTCCGCCAGGTTTTTGTCTCGGATTCTTCACGATAATTCTTGAAGGAAATAAAGAAATAAACACTCCCCCACGCGATATTTTTTTAAATTAGCCAGATACTCGAAATTACTTTGTGTGTAATGTTATTTATTAAGAGTTTAATGAATTGAGAACTAATTTTCCATTAAATAATATAATAAAACTAATAAATAATTTCTGTGTTGTAGTAATATGGATAAAGAAATGTATTTTTAGTTATTTTTTGCCTGGAAAAATTTATATCAATTTCTTACCTCATATGTAAAACACAGAAACAAAAACGAGATGATTTTCTTCATAAGAAAACGAAAGATTGTTGATCAGGATTAAGTTCGTCTTATTTTTTCACAATAGGGACTAAAACTAAAACAAAAGACAATCGACCTTGATGAAAGGACGAAAGGCGAGACCAAAGATCATTAAATTTGTACTTCTTTTGATAAAAAATTACGAAAAACAAAAACAGGCCATCAGAACTGTAATGGTTTTTATAGACATTAATTTCCTTTTCAGAAAAATTGTCGATTGTCTTTTATTTGTTTTAAATTTTTATAAATTGCAGCGTTACTGCTTCACAACTTTTTTAATCAAACTTCATGAAAATATGCCCTAGGCCTGGATTTTAATTTCTCACGTATAAACCACTTCTTGGTATTTTGAATTAAAAAAATTTGTAAAACCCAACGATAACAGTTAAAAATTTTGTACTCCTATTAAAATATCAAAATTGGGAAAGATGAGCCCTGTGTCATTAATTGTAGTTATAAGAAATGAACAGAAAAGAAAATCTTTTCGAGTTATTTATTTTCGGTTTCGTTCCCCGATTTTCAGAGTGAATAGAAAATCATAAAATGAGATTAATTTTTACAAAAGTGAAAAATAAGAAACTGGTAATAATGTAGGGTAATAACATTACAGAATAGAATCAATTCTATAACTGGGCTGTAGTCAAAAAAGGTTGATAGTAATACTCTTTTAAAGTTCAACCGAGCTTTCGGAAAATTCATTTCCTTTATCAAGGTTTCTACAAAGCAAATTTTAAAATTAATAATTAATAATAAAAATAGTTTCACATGATTACTTACTCCTTAGTGAGTACATAAAGTTAAACCACTAGTTATAATAAAAAATTTCATTAAAAGTAAGTTTTAGGAATTAATTTTGAATTTACATTTTTTTGACAGCTGAATTATTTGCGAAATTTAGAAAATTGATCACGATATAAAAAAACTGTATATTAATTATTAAGTAATATGATGTAAATTTTGATTTCCAACATCTTTTCTTTTTAGTTTTAAAATTTAATAGGTAAGTATAGATATAACTAAGCTTCTCAATATCAGTCCTTTTGTTAATACTTTTTTTATTGCAAGAAATATGGCACATTTCAATAAAAAGTCTTTGACTCAAGATTGGTTCAATATCTAAAATTTTTGCATCTTCAAAATTAATCTTATGGTCTTCATTATTGGCATGTTCAGATAAAGCACAAACATTAGGTCTAAGTCTAATATCACTTTTATGAGAAATAATTCTCGAGTGAAGAGTTCTTGATGTTTGGCCAATATAAACAGAATCATAATCATGACAAGGAATTTCAAAAATAGAATTAATTTGTTTGAATTTGTTAAATGAAATAATATAAATAAATAAAACCGAAAAGAAAGACAATCAAGATGTTGGGAATCAAAATGTACATCATATTACTTAATAATTAATAAACAATTTTTTATATCGTGATCAATTTTCTAAATTTCGCAAATAATTTAGCTGTCAAAAAAATGTAAATTCAAAATTAATTCCTAAAACTTATTTTTAATGAAATTTGTTATTATAACTAGTGGTTTAATTTTATGTACTCACTAAGGAGTAAGTAATCATGTGAAATTGTTCTTATTATTAATTATTAATTTTAAAATTTGCTTTGTAGAAACCTTAGTAAAGGAAATAAATTTTCCGAAAGCTCGGTTGAACTTTAAAAGAGTATTACTATCATCCTCTTTTGACTGCAGCCCAGTTATAGAATTGATTCCTTAATTGATCAGTCGTGATCATACTTCGCATTATATAATAGATGTATGCTAACTTTTAAACCTCAATTATTCAACCAACTAACAAACTACCCCTTAAAAAGAGGAAGGATTTGATAAATATCTTATTAATGCGGAGTTAGGTGCCTTATATCTGAGTTTAAAATATTAATTTGATAACTTACAGGACGAGAAAGAATATTTTTCACCCCTTTTTCAGGGCTTATAACTCCCTTATTAGTCGTTTTTTACAAAGAAGTTTATTCCAAAAAATGACCTTGTTCTTTGTTGATTTTGATGTTGATTCACCCCAAAATATCCGGAAACAATTCTGAATGAATCATCGTATATAATGTATTCTTTTGGATTGGACGAGATGAGATTCCATATTCTGTGAGAATCTTTGATATTAAGATCTTCCTGTTTTGTCCCTTGCTTATAACAGAATTCGTTTATAATTGACTTAACATATTTTTCTTATAGTCAATAATTCTGTTTCAATTCAGGTCCTCTTTATTTCTTTGTTTTATCCACTTTAAATACTCTTGAAATAAGAATCTAAAACTACTATTTTCTGTAAAAGCTTTTCAAACGAAGTTCGCATTTTCAGTTTAGTTTTCTTCATGACGTTAGAATTTTTTCAAGACAATTAAACTTTCTAACTCGTTAAAATTGAATCATTGTTGTTTTGAACAACTAAGGGAAAGTAAGAACGGAAACATAGAACGAAAGTAACGAAAGTGATAATGGGGGCATCTGGTGGAGATTAATATAAGTCATGCGGCACGCGAAGTTCTGTTTAGCCATTCCTCTATTTTATGCTTTCGACTATACGCATATACAAGTCGATATTCGCGTTATCCAATATTTCGTCTATAAACAAAACGGTTTACAGTCTCAGTTCATTCAAAGTAAACACTCGTGTTTGTTTTTCCGAGAATGCATTGCTCTTGTGACACAGTATAGCTATTCCTGTGACCACCAACCAATTTGCGTACAATTGAATTTTCAATGCGTTTTATCTTACAAACTATTTGAACTAGATTCCTTATGACTACCGTTCCTTTGCTTTGTTTTTTTTTTCGAGTACTCACTGTGGTTATCGGGTCGTACGCATATTTTGAATCATCCTATACGTAGGTTGAATTTAGAAAAAGATAAAAATACTTTTGGTAGCACGGACAAACTGTTCTGCGAAACGTCAAGGAAGGTACGTGGACTGCTGGAAAATTTTCTGGAATCTAGTAGGTCTAGAATTGTTAGCGTTTATCAACTGTCATATTTGAAAAATTTGACGTTTCTCGCCTTTAATTCTATTGACAGTTCCTATCCAAGTGAACTAGTTTTGTTTGTATAGCATTTGAAAAAAAGTAATTTTGTGTAAACATGGAAATCTCGCGTGAAAATTTTCGTGCCATGATTTTTTTACAATTTCAAATGTGGTCTAACGCCGAAACAATGCCTCGATCGGCTTCATTTGGCTTTTGGAGATGAAGCACCATCAAAGAGCAGTGTTTATAATTGGTTTGCCGAATTACAGCGTGGACGTACCTCTCTCAGTCGTCCATCAACATCTGTTGTTGCCACTAATGTAGTTGTTGTGCGTGAAATGCTTGAGCGAGATCGACATGTGACATACCGTGAGAGTCAAGCATCCTTACGCATTGACATGAAAGCAATACACCAGATTTTGCATGATCATTTGAACGTACGAAAGCTTTGCAGTCGTTGGACCCCACACAATTTAACAGAAGCGCAAAAGCACGGTCGTGTCAAATGGTGCGAAGAAATGCTCAAGAAATTCAATGGAGGTCGTTCAAATTTAGTTTATAACATCGTTACTGGTGACGAAACGTGGATCTATTCGTACGAGCAAGAAAGTAAACAACAATCTACCGTTTGGGTATTTCAAAATGAATCAAAACCAACAAAAGTTGTCCGTTTACGCAGTGCTGCGAAGCAAATGATTGGTTGTTTCTTTGGTTTAACTGGACATGTAGCAATCGTGGCTTCAGAGGATCAAAAAACCGTGAATGCTGATTGGTATACTACAATTTGTTTGCCGGAAGTCATCGATCAAATAAGAAGAAACAATCGAAATCGACGAATTATTCTCCATCATGACAACGCCAGCTCTCACTCAGCCCGTCAAACAGTTGATTTTTTGTCCAACAAAAATGTTGAATTAATGACTCGTTGTCCATATTCACCTGATTTATCACCTAATGATTTCTTTTTGTTCCCAAATATCAAAAATAAAATGCGTGGTGAGCGATTTTCGTCAGCTAAAGCAGCGGTTGAAACATTCCGGACACTGGTTCTGAGGTACCATCTTTAGAGTGGAAAACGTGTTTTAGAAATTGGTTCGAGCGTATGCAAAAGTGTATTGACGTCAAAGGCGAATACATCGAAAAACAATGATACCGTTTACTAAATTTCATATGCGTTTTTTCATACCGTTTCCAGAAACTTTTCCAGTAGCCCACGTAACTTGTACGAAAAAAAAGAACAACAATCACATACATAACTGTCCTGAACTCCAAGGGCGAGACTGATACAAGGCGTGACGAGCTTTTAATCTTCAATAAATTACTTAATATTTTCTAGCTCTTACTAAAATGTTTTCTTATTATTTTTCATATTCCACCAACTTATAGTTACTTGTTTCTGTTGGTTTGTTTTTAATTGCATGTTTATAATGCAGGTTTGTATTAAAACCTGATGGTTGGGAATATCTGAAACAATTTCGAAAATTATCTAGAAACCAATTAAGTTAGCATGTTAATTCAAAGTTTCCAGTGAATTCCGATACGTGAAGTTAGTTCGGATGTGACTTAAATGAATTTTGCGATTACAGGCCCGAAACAGTGACGGAATAGGCGCCACAGAGGGTAGGGAACGGGTTGTTGTGCAGAACGTTAATTTACCTACAGGTGTAATCATGTATTAATTAAGCGGACACGCGCCTGAGGCAGCAGGATACCAACATTCTGCAGCTGCATATCCCCACATTGATTAGCTTTTAATTAAATCAGCGTCTGATTAGTTACCGTTGACCCGCCGGAGTCCAATTTTAATAATACCTTTGTTTGGGACGAGCAACGCAAAGCGCGCCCTCCCTTTATCAATTCTACACCAGGAGGGAACGGAATACTGTCGTACAAAAATAAAGCCACCCTCCCCGGATAGATCTTTTGATGTCGACTTATTATTGCAAATTTCATAATATTATTATTCGGGTATTAAATTCACGGGGTATTTTCCCAAGGAGCGAGGAGGACAAAGAGTTATTGCGAATAATATATTTCCAGCGCAATTTTCTTAAAATCTCTAACCGCACTCCGTCGTGAATTACAGGCGATCAAAAAGCGCCCGGCCGTAATTTCTGCAATTATATTCGTCCTATTTATTTTTATTTTTCAATTCTTCTCCTGAATTAAAAATGGCATGTCCATCCGCGGCGAACCTTTCAGAGAAAATACGCAATATTGTTGTTGCTCGCGGAATTAAGAACATTTACGTGGCAACATCCGCTTACGGTAACGCAGCTCCATATTTATTCCATTAGATTTCTGATAAGGAAAGCCGCTTAGTACGCTCTTTTTAGCCTACTCGTCTTTGAAAACCTTGCATTATATTCTCTTCGTTTTTTATACGAAATAACTGGAACGCGTGGAAATGGAGAAAATTACGTCTGATTTTTCTTATAAAAGACCTTTACGGCCCTATCGTTCAGTAAAGACATATCTTTTGGATTCTCACTGCTTAGAAATTATTGAAATTCTAACTTTTTCGAAGCCGTTCGTTTTCTAAATATATACCTAGGCTAGTTTCGGTATAATTTCGTATAATTCACTGCCTCGTTTTATTCTCCAAAACATTTCTGCAAACAATTTTGCTATATGGTAGCCATTGTTAGTCGTCATCGTTGCCAATTTAATTCAATTTTTTGACGGTCGATTTTGCTAAGAGCTTTTAATAATTGTCTTGCGAGAAGTGGGACTTCACTGACCTCCCTTTTTGCCCTTCGCCGTGGGGTTATTTTAAACTCCAATGTTAACCCAGCACTTGTCGTGGTCAGCTGCGTTCATCTTCGCTCCAAATATTGTGGGAAGCCTTTAAAGTTATCACAACCTCCTTGACACCAGCTTAATCGAAAGCAAAATTACACTTCTTCGTGTGCACATATTCAAGTTCCTATCAAGGTCAGTCGATCCTATCGTTTATAAACCTTTTTGTTGGACTACCTTGGTAAGTTCTTTTGTTTCCTTCTAGAAATTTTACTTAGGATTCCTTGTTCACTTCTAGGCAATTTTTGCTCCGTTGCCTTGAGTTACTATCAATCTTTTGCCAAGTCTCCTGATGGCGAACTTTAGTCATAGCGTTACATTATTTTTAATACAGAAAGCTCTCTATAGCATTAATGAATTTGTTAATACGAAAAAAAAAGCTCTACTTTTAATACATTGGTGTAATTTTTCCTCGACTATGCCAAACGTTAGGCTGCAACTTGTGATATTTTATATGTGATACTTACATTTATTGTGATAATTTATTGTTTCGTATTTTGACGTGTACGATGCTGTTCACACTGACCGCCGATGTACTAATAAAGAATTGAATTTAATTGAAAAAGGACTGACTTGACAAGTTCTCTTGTTTCCTTTTTGGAATTTTACTTAGGGTTCCTTATTCACTTGTAAGTAACTTTTGCTCCGCTGCCTTTTGCTAGCAAGTTTTTATCGAATCACTCTAAGCTACGAACATGGACCAGACGATTGACCAGCCCTAGGCCGCTCAAGCTTTTCGGCGTGTCGAAGTTCTAGGTCCTGCATCAGGCTGTCTTGTTGTTCGATAAGAAATCACTTTGCTGCTTGCACGATAGAACACCTAGATCCGGTAAATTGTTCTGTGCGACCCTCACAACCTGAACAACTTCATCTTGCGAGGTAAATCCTTTCATTTTCGTATTCATCTTGGATGACCGTTGCGAATCGTATATTCCGGAACATTATTTTCATTCGAGTGTCAAATAATTCAAGTCACGTTTGCGTAAGTTTATTGATTAATTTCGCTTTGCTTTTGTTTAGTCAATTTATTTCAATTTAATTTAATTTATTTCCAATTTAATTCAATTTAATCGCTGATTTGCTTGTTTTTGAGTAAACTGACAATTTTAGGGTTGATTTTCATAAATTTTGTACTGTCAAGGATCGCTGTGAGACAAAAGAAAATTTCCCTACGTACGTACCAATTTATGTTTATGAAATATTTTAAGATATTTGTAAATTTTGAGTTTAATCAACACCGAACTTGGACTTTAACAATATACAGTTTAAACAGCGACATCCTACGATCGCTGCTCGAGGTATTCACTGCAATCAAAAGCGATTTGCAACAAAATCTTTTGACTTTAACTTTTGATGTTGATATTATTGCTACTTCATTCTTGCGCATTATTGAATTGTCGCCTTGGAAACCTCCACTTTTATAAAACTGAAGTTATTTATAGTTAGACGTAAACAGTGGCGGTTCGTGATGATTTATTGCGAGTGGGCACCAACTATAAAAGGGTGCATTTTTCAAATAAATGTTTTGTGAGGCTATACCGACATAGACGAGGAATGTACACATATAAAAAACGGGGCAGCTCCATCATCACAGAGTTCAACTGCGACTTCAGTAGGACAGGGTGGGCACTGCCTACCTTACCCACCTCGACTGGCCGCCAGTGGACGCAATAGATACCTTTGGTGTGTTTACTTTAGTTGCCGTTTACCTGTACATAATTTTAAATATACCTCCATTGTGGAATTCCTCTTTTTTGTCCACGACCCACTCGTGGAAGTTCTTTGAGCTGCCGCTGATATTACACAGTCTCGACCTGTGACGACAATGGGGGATTCAATATATACAGATAAGAGCTGCCCCGTTATATGTACACTATCGTCAACACGATTTAAACCTCTACAACCTAGAATTTAAAAGATATAAGAAGTACCTTGAATCCACAAGCTATCCTAGAGGATATTGATCTTAAGAATGTCATCACCAAATTTGTTGGGGGTTCATATCGATTTTAACAAACATTCCTTATTTCATTAGTGAAATTTCTTTTTACAGGCCTTATACGTATACTGGCCTTGAATCCGCCTCTGTCCATCGCTTTTTTGTTGACATTTCGATAAAATTTTTCTAAACCATTCGCTTCCTGAGTACTTAAATTAGGTTCTATATAAATTCTGTTCAACGATTCCCTTGCCTCATTTCAACGGATTATTTAAATTTTTGCAACCGCATTTCCATTTATATATCTTTTGTGTTTACCTAACGGTCCTAACGTGTTCAGCCATTTTAATTACAGTATCGACAGCTTAATGTCATATTTTGATGTGTGATTATAGAAGTTGCCCCCTCCTCCCCTAAAACGAGTTGGTCTATACGCAACTTATTTGGTCCCTTTAGTATGAATCTGGCTGTTATTTGAGAAAGTTGCGTTCGCCTTATTCTGGTCGACACTCTTATACCAGTTGTGTTGAACCTCAAACATTTCTGTTGACGCAAACTTGATTGAAGTACTTTTTACTTTACTACGAAACCGCATACTTTGTTTATTTTGGACCAATCGATCCGATTTCCGCTCTGGCTTATACATGTTGCTGCGATATTTAGTTCAATAGAAAAGCTAGAATGAAATTTGAGTTTAATTAAAGAAAAGAACGAAGTTATGTGTGGTTTATTAAAATGAACGTTTATTTTAAAACACCTCGGACTGTAATTCGAGTGGTAGTGAACGGTTTAGTCAACTTTCAAAGGACACTTATGCCCGATTTCTTCACCTCCTGATAAATTTATCTGCCAGGTATTACCCTAGGAAACCATTGTATCGATAATGGTTTCCGTGGATACTATCTGGCGGATAAATTTATCCGTAGATGAAGAAATCGGGCCTTAGACGCTGAACTTGTATAAGTGCGGGTAAAATTTGGTTCCGGAAGAGAAAAACGCCTAAAAAACAGACAATTAGACTGTTTTAAACAAACAAAAGTTATTAAATTTAATTAAATTTAATTTAATTAAAATTAACTTACCGGTCCACAAGTTGCCCAGACAACGTTTTGACGGCTCGACCTTTAGGCGGAACAAAGTCACCCGCGGCGGAAAATCAATTTTAGTTGAAACGTTTTGATTGTTTTCAAATTTAGAAATTAGATTTTAATTATAATTCGAGCTGGAAGGATAGTACCGTCAGTAGTTCAAAAATACTGAAATGTTACTATGAAGTAAGAATTTATTACAATAAATGATTAAAGTTGAAAGTGAATTTTATTGAAGGCAACATCATCCGAAATTTCGACCAGAATTACGTCAACAACGTCATCATCATCATCAACGTCCAGATTGGATAAAACAAAGTTAAATAAAAAAAACTTAACCGTGATGACAATCGTGTGGCTCGGCGCAAGCCGTCACACATTGTTCTTATTTTTAAAAATAGAAATCTTTGCCTTCAGTATTTAAACGAGTTATTTAAACAAGCAATTTTAAAACGGAATCCCGATTTCATTGCGGGCTCACAAGACGAGCAAACGTGGAGTGGTGATTTGGCTATCGTGAATTCTGGGGTTCTCAGGCTTGTACATTAGATAAGTCATTTGGTCTTCCACAATAATTGTTGGAGGGTTTCCATCCCATTAAGAGCCCAAAACCCTGAATTTCATAAAGAACCAAAAATAGCTACTATCCAGGCCCACTACATAGCAATATGTAAGCGTGGATTGTTTGGTAAGTAAATTTTTTCCTTGTCTTTTTGTAGCTTCGGTGTTCGATCATTTGAACGCAAGTTTTATTTACCCTAATCGGTGTCTATTATTTACTCTCCCGTCATTTGATTGCGGACAGTTAATAAGTCTTGGACCATTCACCACCCCCATACCGTCAACAATCCTGGGATACAATTTTGAGAAACATATTTTACTGACAACATTACAATACAACAATACGACTGTATTAGAAGCAGGAAGCAGGTATCCTGTCTTAATCTTTATTGCAAAACAAACACACTAAATAAATAAAAATAAAATTTATTTTATTTATATAATAGAGTAATTTATTTAATTACTTCGTCTTCTTCCACTTTTTAATAATTTTTTCTGGCGTGTTTATTAAAAAATACGGCTTTCTTAATTTCCACGTCTCATCTTAACTTCGACTTTAAAATAATTTTAAAAACCGCCGAGAAGAACATCAGGAATATCATATAACGGCGGATACATAATGCAACCTCTTATAAAATAGTATGTACTTACTTCTCTCTACCTGCAATCCCGGCATATCACAAAGACATTTCATTTTGTACTGCGGGAAACTCCGTTTCGGTTATTATTTTAAAGTAAAACGAAACCAACTACAAAAAGACCAGCAACGAGAACCTGAATCGGAAGGATGTCGAGGAAACTCATCTGTGTAAAGGGTATCAATAAGAGAATTCCCCCCACAGCGGTTTTTTCATATTTTGATTTTAAAAAGAAATATTTTATAGATATTATTTGATACTTGATACGTCAGTGTACAAGATTTCTAATTGATGATACCTTAAGGATGTATTAATTCGAATATTTGAGATTCATATTAACGAATAGAACCATTCTACTTTCTGATAGATTAGACATTATTTGATACTTGTGTAAGAATTCAGATTCTTATGATTATTTTTTTTTTTCAATACACTTTATTTAATATGAATATTTTATTATAACTCGTATAATGACTCATAGAAAAATACAAAACAGGTGCAGCGTTACGCTACGAATCAATCAATTAATTAGATAATTAAATCAAGAGCATTAATATCGGTGGAACATCGGTGATAAAAGAAATATTTAGGTAAGGATTAATAAATTCTGCAAGAGAACCTTCATCTACGTTCCAACCTTGGTGCTAGAAAAAATAGAATAAGTCATCAAAGTTTTTTTCTCAATACCACTGCGGGTAATGCAAAGCTGACGTAGACTAAAGTAGGTCAATCAATTCAAATAAATAGGTAGCTTTTCTTATCAGAGGAGGAGTTCGACAAGACAGTTCCACAGTGCACGAACTCGCTGTCGCCTGGAAAAGTGCCTCTTCAGTTCCGAACGTAATTTAGTTTGTGTAACAGGCATCATGAAGTTTTAAAAACTCTAAATTCTTTTTTTTAATCAGTCAATTTTCCTAATTTATTTTAATTTAAATGAAGTGTACCTAAGAAGCATCCACAATCGGCGGGGGTGAGTTTAAATAGAATACAATCATCGTTATTTAAAATTTAGTATCTAACAAAGGTTTTTAGGAATAAACTGACTTTAGTTGATTTTTCCTCCTCTCTTTCACAATCTAGTTTTAATTTTATGTCAACTGTTAAATTTTAATCAGTTAATTAATTTGATTAAATTCACATGTTATTATGTTTAAAAAAAGACCTTTGGTCACGGTAGTGAAATTTCTCTTTGACGATATTTTGTGATTTAAAGATTCGAAATTTTATTTAAACGATAATAAAGAAGGGCTATTAACTGATCGTAGAAAGAGATAAGAAGTGGACAGTTTTGGACAATTCAAAAATTTAAAGTAGACACCATTCGATCAATTCGTGGAAAACGATTTGGAAATCGATTTGTGGCTCTCCATGCTAAAACCAGGTCGCTACTAACAAATAAATCGTAATTTAAGTGCCAAAAGAAACGTGTATTAAAGTGTATTAACGCTCGTCGTAAACATTTTTTTGATACCAGACGAGTTGGTATATGCAACTATAAAAAGAAAAGGATAGCACTGCATTCTGCTTTGTCTTTAATGCACGGATTTAGGTGCATTTTCATGTCATGATTCATCAATCACACCGTCAGATTGAAAAGATGACTACATGACCTAAAAGTGCACTTAAATCCGTGCTTTAGCCATCACATTTTCATGTGAAACCTTTCTCTTCTCGTCGTATCAAGCTTTGCACATATGTACCTAATGGAAGTTTCAGATAATAATAATAATAATTTCGCAGTTAGGTGCAGTTTATAATTCTGCATTTCAATTTACCTGCATCAAACTTTCCGGTTTTATCTAATTAACATCGACGTTAATTTAAAACTTTCCATTCACGTCCAGGGCCGGCAGAAAATTGATAAGGGAAGCCCCCGCGCGTTTTTACTGCACGCGAGATAAATTTTTGCGCGCCACAATAACTCATTACGTTCGATTCGAACGATGAGGAGGAGAAGTTTTATGCAAAATTAGCGTTAACTTGCATGGGCTCTGGCATTGATCAGAGTAAGCCGCGAGGAAATCAGTTTTGGCTTTCGTCGGCGGCTTAATGTGGTACCCACCTAATCGGCGACGTGCAAGGGTCGCTTATAAATTTAACTCATTTAAATCAGTTACTACTGCATAAATTATTCAATACGTCAGGACGAATTAACACTTAGCACCAGGCTTAAAAGCAGTTGCATGTTATCCTCAATTAGGGGGTCTCCAAGTACATAAGACTTTGAGGTGGTGATGCTTGGATACGTGCGGATAGATAATGTGACCGTAGCCTTCGGCCTTTAATATATGCAATCGCTTAAAAATTCTTGCATGTGAGATCATTTTGATTGAGTGAAAATGTTTTATCAACGACTTTAGAATCTTACAATCAACCAAAAATAATTCCAGATAACAAAATAAATAAATACCATTGAAGTTATGGCGTTAAATTGAAAAAAATTTAAAGTTTTACACATTTCGAAAAAATCGGGCAAGAAATAATCGTACGCCTATGTCTTTGAGATTGGTTAAGAAAAGTAAATTTTGTTGGAACAAGAAACGGAAGTGCAATCGAGCAGTGAGCTTCGCCGAAGTCCAATAAAAGCGTTGTTTTTAACGTCGTATTACAGTTGAGCGAAAGAATTTGCTTCATTTTTTACGATTATGACACACAATTTATTGCTCCATATTTTTTAAGATCAACAGTTTAGTTTGTGAAGAGTGATTGAACGAGTTAAAACTAAATACGATTACTATCTACATAGTATTATTACTTATTAAAATGCCGCAATTCACGAACGGCGAGAAAACAGCATTTCAGAGGAGTGTATGTGTAATGCCGTCGATAGTATTTGCGTTAATCTTGACGCGCACACGAACGCAAGAACCACTTTTTCGCCGATCTTGTTTGTGCGTCGCTGATGATGGACGACGCCACGTCGAACAATTGTTATAAACGTTTCTAAATGTGCAATAGTGAACGTCTGTTTGAATATGATCTTGCACACGGATGATATTCGGTGAGTGTGTCTTGCGTATTAGTCATTCCCGCGATGTTTACTGTCTACGATCAGAGAAGCAAGTTCCGTAAGTTTCTTTATTGTATTATTTCATGAGCGCCGAATAAGGGACGGGTAAAGGAATTTTCTTTTCGTTACACTAACTCTTTTTTGTATTTCTTTCGTGTTGTTTGTGCTATCCGCATTTATTTTGCAAACATCCTGTATTCTACTTTACATTATTAATTAAGTCCGGGAGTTAATTAATTATTGTGTATTAGTTTAAATTTAAATTGTTATCAATTACAAATTGTGCCACCAACGCCCTCCGAACTCTTATTTGTTATTATTGTATATATTATATATTCATATTAATCATTGTCTTTAACATTTTCGATGGCAACGTCAACTGCAAACAACGGACAAAGAATTCACTTCTAAAAATTTTCATTAGTTTTTAATGTTTAAGCAACAATGGTTCTATTTTATTTAAACTCGCCCTCACCGGCGTGCATGCTTCTCAGTTATACTTTATTTGAATTGAATCAGGAAAATTAACTGACGGAAAATAATATTGAATTTTGAGAACTTTACGACGAGGAAGATTATGGCGCGTATCAAGTCTACCACCTCATATGCGGAACTGCCTCAAATTTTCTTTTTTTTTTTGTCCTATTTATTGCGAGATCTAGGGTGACATGGGAGCCAAAGCTTGTCTCATGACTTCTTAGAAACCCCTGGCATTGGAAGCTGTATTAGGGCGGAACAACGTATGGAACTTTCCAATGACTAATAATTTTGAATTTTGAAAATTAAGACGTCAAACCGACTACCTCATATGCGAAACTGCCTCGAAGTTTCTTCTCTTGTCCTATATTTATTGCGAAATCTAGGGTTACGTGGGAGCTAAAGCTACTTCGGGGACTTCTTGGGAAACCCCTGGCACTGGAAGCTGCATTAAGGCAACGCATCATGGAACTTTCCCAAGACTCACACTGATTTATGTTCTGCAAGGCAGTGCGTAGTGCAAGCTCGTTATCATTTTTTTTAATTTAACTAATGTTTCATTATACAAGCTGGATGAATTTAATTTTGTATTTTCAAATTACTCATACTTCGACATGATTTTATATTTAGTAAAGTAATTTGATTAAATAAAGTGTATTGAATCGTATTGTACTGCCACAAATGATGCTAAGGTAGGTATCAATTATTGTTATAACTGTTTTAATTAATTAGTTATAGATTTGGATAAATGATTTGCTGACTTCAGCAGACAGGCATAATAAAACCGCTAGGAAAACGCGTCGCGGAGACAGACAGACAGAAACACAGACAGACAGACAGACAGACGGGTGTGTGTGTGCGGTGCCGTGGACGTCACCTGGCGGTTACCGGGCTCTGCTTGCTGAAGTGATTCTTTGAGTTTTTGCAAATAAACCGCTTCTGAAAGGTATGGTTATTTTTATTTTTAACTTTCTAGCATTCCGTTAAGGTACCTCCGCTACTAGCTAGCGAGTGCTCCCTCTGAGCAACCCTCCTTTGCGACCCTCGATCTTACCAGGGTCGTGATAGTATTGCATGAAGAAAAAATAATAGTTATACGAATCTGGATTCTTACAGAAATATTAACTAAAAATCAACAAAAAATAATTCAAGATAACAAAATAAATAGATATCAATGAAATTACGGCGTTAAATAAAATACCATGTTTGAAAAGAAAGACGAATATTCAGTACACAACAAAAAAAAAACCTTTGTTAGAAAATAGCTTTCTTTACGCGCATAAATGAATTTTTCCTTCAATTAACCAACGCTGGGTGAAAACTTCTTGAAGCACAGAACTTAAATTAAATTAATAAAAAAAATAAATCGCTTATAATTAAATTACTATAACCGGCAGAAAACACAACGTGAAGATTTGTATCATCATTCGCGAAATTTTTATAAAAACAGTCCATGTCATTTATTTCTGGGAAATCGCAGGAAACTGATTATGTAATGGGCTTTTCTGAATTTTGTAGGTTTGATGGATTCCGATAATGAGGAAATATATGAATATGTCTGGGCTGTAATGTGAATTTTAATAAAGTTTATCAATTTTGTAAACAAATAAGAAGTTTGTTTGACAAGGGTTGTTTTTGCAAGAAAAACGTTTTACAGAAAAAATAACTTTATATAAAGTTCCTAAAAATGACAAACAAATTATTTTTAAATTTACAGCAAAAATTCCTCGTTGACAAGGGTTATTTTTGATGAAAACCTTCTAGATAAAAACTGTTTTTGTGCAACCGGTAAATGCTGAAGTATCATTAATTTGAAATGTATTGTTTTTGCGGAATATTTTAATGTCTGTATGTAATAAGACCGGTGCCACCTCATGGATGTTTTTCTCAACTTTGTCAAATTGTTGACAAAGGCGGTTTCTGTAAGAAACGCTTCAATTACAAACTGATAAATTGAAATAAAAAAATAAACTTCAACAAGAAAAGCGTAACTAGAGGTCAAGAGGCTGCACTCAGAGGACTCGGAAGATCGGCTTCGTATACGCTCCCGCTCTACTTAAGCACTTTTCCCTTCCCGTTTGTTATGCACAAGTAGCGAACATCGGATGTTGCATTTGCTATGCTAAAAGTAGCCTTAATTGAGTGTTTAAATTGGGTGAAATATTGCATCTGTTGTAAGTTGTTCTCCGATACGAGTCATGCTTGTGTGCATCTCAGTTCCATGAAATACCGCCGACTCGTTTTATTCGGATCTTAATTTATTTAATCTCAGCTTAATTTTTTTTAGAAGAACATTGCATTTCTGCGTACTAAGTATCCGAACCTTTACAAAGCAATCACCGCCCGCCATTAACTAAGTTCGATTAACTCCTGTTTCAACCGTTGGATCGTCTTGTAATTTTGTATAAACCTCCAGCATATTATCTCAGACAATCATGCTAAATTTCGTGGAGATCGCACGGCTACAAAAATTGTTACGGAGCCGGAAGCACTTCCTAGTTTCCGAATGAATTTAACACGCTATCGTCCGGCGAAAATTTATGACATCCCTAATGACTTAAGGGATTATGTCATTAGGGCATTATTTTTGTAAATTTAGTCAAATTGCTCCTTCATCGCCTTCATAAACGTCAAAATCTTTCCTAAACGTCAAAATTCTTTAATAAGACGACTTGTAATTATTAAATATTTCTTATTATATTTTAGTCACTATTCTTATATTGTTCTTCTACTTCTTCTTCAGAGAGGAATATATTATTACCGCAAAACATGCGGACGGTGGGTTGAAAAGGTGATGTATTAACAGAAAACGAGGGTAGTTACGTGAACCAAGTCAGAAAATGAAACAACCCACTTTTCATCCCCTTCTTGTCCCTAATTCTTTCAGCAGTCCGTAGAAAATTGAATCTAGATTTTCTTTGTTAGTAGCGCTCTGGTTTTAGGGGAAAGCCAAAAACCGATTTCTGAGTTCGTTTTGCACGATCGCTCGAATTGAGTCTATTTATATTTTCAGAATTATGGAAAATGATTCGCCCTTTCTCTCTCTTCAAGCAGATGCTTTACTTACGAGAGTATTTCAAATAAAAATACAAAATTTTTAAATATGAAAAAATATATATTCAGATAAAAATATGAAATTTTGTTTACTTTACTACAATTACAACCGAAAAGAAAATTATAGTTTTAGTGTTATCAACTTTCTTTGACAAACTGAAATGGCATCATGATCAACCACAATTGAACAAATTATTATTTTTATATATTATTCGGAAGGAAAGGTCGAATAAATCAGTACTAGCTTTTACTTCATACGCCCAATTAATGATTTTTATTTTAAGTCACCGGCAACGTCGCGCTGAAATCTTTTTTGGAACACTGAATTTAAATCGAATTAATAAAAATTTAGTTACGATTAAATTTATTGCCAATAACTAAAAAAAACCACACGGTGAAGAGTTGTTTCTTCATTCGCGAAAATAATTATAAACTAATCATCTATTTTCGTATGTTGGAGCCATTTTTAAAAACTCCCACATCATTTTTTTTTATTGGTAGTGGGGGATATCATCCGAGTGTGTTACCTATGCATGGAAAATCCCCAAGCGACTGCATAATTCACCGTAACATCGTTGCTCATCCGCAGGTGTTGCTTTACTCCATTTCTACGTCTTTGGCATCCGGCCATTTTCGAGAATGATAACATTATCATGATGCGATTTAATTTTATAATTCTAATTACTAAGTACTAAAATATTCGAATCCTTAAATTACCAATAGTATTACGAAATTAGGGTAAAATATACTCTTATTTGGTAATAAAATCTCAGGTTCTTTTTTTTATTTATGGCGAAGAGTTCTAATTAAGGCAGTTTTAATTATTTCCGAAGGAACTAAATCCACCCAGTATTCATACATATTTCAAAATGAACGTAGTCTCTCGTCTCTAACGTGTACTTAAACTACTTTAATTTAGTTCGAAAGTCTTTCAACTTGGATATCTTTGATTCCCGAGTTCGCCGAGAAGACCTGCGGAGGAAGGAAGGAGGAAAAGGAAGTTTCGCGGAAAGAGAAAATTAAAATTAGTGGACGGGAAATGACGTCGTCCGGAAAACTTTAAGAAGTGGCAGGTTAATTCGAATCGTCGGGGCCGGTTTCGCTCTTCCGCACTTAAACTTAATGATGTAAATTATTGAATGCCGAAAGTTTCGCACGTGTGGGGATTCTCGACGAGGCATTCAACAAGAAAGAGGCCCGGTCAAAACATTAAAAAGTTAAAAGTTACAAACACCATTTTCATACTAAGAGAAACAAACTTCCCTAGGAATTGCGGCACGATCGATGCGCCGCCGTCCAACCAACAACTTTCCGGAAACTCTTTTTCCCGATGCGAGGTCAAACAATTTTAAATTTTGTTTCAAATACATGGGCGATGCTGAAATACTTTTATATTTGTTTCGAGGTATTTTGTACGAGATTAGATTATTTATAGGGCTACCTATACTGTCTATCTTGCCAAATTTAAAATACATCACATTTTATTCTTTTGTTCGTACAAGATATCTCATTCATTTTTAAATACCTAATGCCATATACATATTTAACACGTCAGATACACAACCATTCGCTATGTGTTATTTGGATGGACACCTGTACAAAAATATTTTAAAAGTCAGGTTATATTCACTGATATAAATTATTAATTAACTTTGAAAGGTGTTCTAAAAACCTTTAAAAATAGTTACGTTTCATTTTCATTTTCTAAAAACGTTGGTTACATTTCCATCCAATTTGAGCACCAATGAGGAGATTGTCATTGGGAGCCTCGATCCTGTGGCTGAGGAACGGTTCCACAACAAATTTGATAAGGTGGAGGAATTGAAGATTGAGGCGAAGAAAATTCAGCAAAAGAACAAAGCTGCGACTATTCTAACTACGAAACAATTCAACGCACCTGTCGAGAGGCGTTTACAAAGGTACCTGGCCTGTAAGCCCCCAGATGTGGAGGTCTCAATCTTTCGCATCAACATTTTTAATTTAAGCGATAGTGCAATTTATTCGAACCTTCACCAAGAACTTTAAAAACTAGCGAGAGTACTCACGCGCAGCTTACAATTTTTAACATAAAATACAGCATGAGCTATTCAGAAAAAAAAGTAAACTAACGGAGTAAAGCTCCAAGACTGTCTCTAAACTTTAACAATGTAAACGTGCCAGAAGAAATTAATTTACGGGACGTAAATGGTATAAATATACAAATAAAATGTTCACAATCGTGTTCAAAACAAAACCCCTGAATACTTTATGACAAACGAAGTATATAGGATTTCACGGAACTACTCCTCTCCCTCTTCGCCCTCGAAGCCGGTTCGCTTCACGACGTCCCCAGATGTACAGTCTGCAATATGACGTCACGCAAATCGACGTAAAGAAAAAAGCAGAAAAATGTTTCATTTCAGCAGCTTTCTAAAAACCGCCTCCATCCAGATGGTCGTCGTTGCAACATGAACACCGCGCAAGTAATAAAAATGGCCTAATCAAACGGAAAGGCGAAAGCCAAAAATTCAAACGTAACACTTCTCTTCGATCTGTTGACGATGACCGTCAATTACTCCCTACAGTATGCAAGAAATAACAATTCTGTAAATTTCCATTTCAATAAAAATTATTTGAAAAAACTTTTAATTTGGTTTCTGCTTTTGACGTACAAATCGATGGAGGGATGGTTTTATATCGTTCCGTTTGACTTCCTGCATGGGCCACAAATTATTCTTCCAATGTTTAGACCAATGTATTTATTCATTTTGACTTTAACTTTCGGTTATGTGCAAATTCAGAATTTGGTGTTTCACCTGGTTAGGCCACCCTTTCCGTTGCATGTCCTGTGTGTTACAGTCGACTGAGGTGCCTGCCGGTTCACTTGGCAATGGAAAAAAATGGTTCTTTTCTCTCCGAGTGTTCACAGCGTCACATCGCATAGGTTGCATTTAGTTCGTGGAATTTTCCTTTTGGCCGTTTGAATGGTAGTTTAGGAACTGCAAGTTGTACCAGCCGACTTACTGTTAGCTTCGGATTCTTATTCACCTAATCACCGGATTTCCCCGTTTAAGGGTCCGATTACGGATTTTGTTGGGTTGGTTTGTTTATTTGCTATTTCGAGCCCGCTTGTTTCATCGTTGCAGCGGGCTCATCTTTCTACGAAGACATCCCGCGTTGGTTTGACTCATGGAGACGGCCCCAGACCCCTTCATCGTACGAAACAGTCGCTGTCTTTATAGCCGCTGTCTATTAGAACTAGTAATGAGCCGGATCGTTGAAAATCCGCAGATACGAATACGGATACGGATATTTGTATCTACATCCGTGGATGCGCGTTCTTTGTATCTAGGTCCGTGGAAACTGATACGGATCTTGCACTTTGTAGGCACCAAATAAGGTGAACGGAACAGCCTAAAAGTGCATCGAATAGTTTTCCTCCGCGAATTTGCGCGGATACGGATATGAATATCCGGAACATCACTAATTAGAACCGCCTTCGACGACGATAAGCCTCCTTCTTTTCGACTGGAGGAGGAGTGGTATTTTGATGGAAACAGGAGTAAGAGATTTCGATCTTCTTTCTCTCTTCGTTTTATATCCTGTGTGTTCCCGGAGAGCATCCCCGTGTTTGGTAGCGAAGTGGATTTGGTTCTGGTGCATTTAGTATATTTTTTTTAACATTCACGTTTCGGGCGTTTATTCTCCTATTTGTCGCTTTTGTTTTTCTTACGCTTCGCCGAATTTTATTTATACTATCATACTGTTGAAGTTATCTCCTTTTTATTGTTGCGCCTCGCGTTTAGCTATTGCGAGCGACACGCGTTATCGTACATTATTATTTCTTGTGGATGTTATTAGTTGTAAGCCTACGCGTGAGTACTCCCGCCTTTTTTTTAGAAACAACACAGTGACAGACTTGCCTCCATAACAAATTCTTATTGTGACACATTCTTATTTGTGACTGAAGAAAATAATCGCTTCTAATTTTGAATTTGCATTTAACGACTGACAATGCTATCTGAATTTTTCTGACCATTACTGTACGTACACAAACCTAATTGATTTGGTTACGTCCTTTAAGAATAAAAGCACTGACTCGAAAGTGAGAGAGCTGCTTAAATAAAATTGAGTCCTGATATTAAGAAACAAAAAAAGTGTCAAAGGTTTCCGTTAATTTCAGATTGTTCGTTGACCGAAAGAATGATTATGAGAGTTTCTTTTTAAAACGTTTAATCGAATTTTCTAAAATTATAACGCAATGAATTTAATCTTGGCGGTGTTGCAAGAAGACAATTAAATGTTTCATTAAAATGATTGTCCCGAAGACAAAGCTTTCACTGCAACCAACACGAATGAAATTTCGGAGTTTGCTTTCGTTCGGTAATGGATTTGAAATTGCGACGGGAGAGAGAATTTGCTTATTAATGCGGCGGGGCAGGCAAACAGCGTTTCATTTCTTATTAATATTTTTACGGAATTAATAATAAACAGTGCCGGAGTTATTTGGCTAGAAATAAGTAAACTTGGTGCGAGATAAAATGAAATGTGTTTTAAGTCAACGTTGACAAAGCATTGTTTGTAGAATGAATGTAGAATGAAGAGCGTGCTCGTGCACAAAAGCAGTGTTTTTATAATGAGCAATTTGTAGTTGTCTGAATATTTGGAATTTTCAGTTTGAGACCGGAATAATAACGAGGCGAATGGAGCTCGGGTCCGTCGCATCAATTCGCAGGATCGCTCACGGCTTAAATTTTCCGTAACGACTCCGTTAATTAATTATTTTCTTATACAATATTAGAAATTTTAATATTAATGGCGCGCGATTTGCATAATTCTCTGGGCCCGTACCTTCGCAAATTTAATAATCAGGACACGTAAACTTTACGCGAACGTAAAATATCAAAGCGAATCGGGCTTCTGTGAGGCGGACGGGGGCTGACGCTTTCCTTGTTTTGCAAACCGGGCGCTAATTTGGACCCTCTCATTTATTTAATTAGTTAAATGAAACTTCTTTGATGATTGCTCGTTCACTTCTTCCTAGGGTACCCTTCGCGCCCCGCGCTCACCCAGATCCGAATTGTGTCTACTAAAGTCTAGCGAATATTACGGAGAATATTGAAAAGCTAATTATACCTTGCCGTGATTAAAATTCATTGCAGTATTTTGTTTTAATTAAACTTGCCACTGTTATTAGTATTATTACGTCCGGGATTTTATTACGTCGACACTATTTCTTAGTTCTTAGGTTGCAACTGCATGGTGGTTTTCTTCAAATCGAACGCCTGGACTGCAATCTTAAACCAGATAAATAGATTTTTAATTACTGAAACCGAAGTCTCAATACACCTGATATCGAAAATAAATCAATCATCCAATTAATTTTGCGACGGAGACGGTACCAAATAAATATTTTTATCGCAATACAAGCAAACGCAATCGGCGCAGCATGAAGCGTTTCCCACAGAATATAACTCGCCTGTCAATTCTTTCAACTACAGGGCGAAATGCGATGCAAACTCGATATACAGAGTGTTCCCTGAAAAGCGGTTCCTCAAACCTAACCATTCCCCTTCTCTAATCCTTTTACCAGTTTAGAGTGTGGTGTAAAGTCCGAGTCACGTTTTCCTTGTTTGTCGCCTGGTTTCAAGGCCCCCGTAACCATATGTATATATATGCATATGCATCCAGTATACGCGGGCGCCATGTTCATGGGGCGCCAATTAGTTTATTGGCCACTGGACATGTTTTGTCATTTGTTTGCCAAAACAAAAAATGCGAAACAGTTTCTTGTCTGATTAAAAATTATTTGAAAAAACTATCCACAGACAACCTCACGGCAAAACGTCGACTGAAATAGAACAGTTAACTGAGGCAATTAAAAGTAGAAAAGTTTAGTTTTTGTAATTTTAATTTTCGGTGTGCTACATTTTTCATAAAAGAATTAATGTACTTAATAACTTTATTAGGTAAAAAAAATTATGCAAGCTGTTACGGTTTGGTTAAAAAAAAAAACAAATTGTATTTTACTTCCTTTTGCTTTTGTGTCCTTTTTTCTAATATTAATAACAAGTCCACTTGCATTCTGGGGGGGGGGGGGGGCGAACAGGGACCTCCTTAGGTAAATGAGAAGAAAGCGCTTCGCGCTGTTTGGGCTGCTCGCTTTTAGGGGCTCACGGCAGCTAGGAACTTGAAAAAGTGAAGGAAAATGTTTAAAAAGAGTGAAGGAAAATGTTTAAAAGAAGTGAAGGAAAATATTTCAAAAAGTGAAGGAAAATGTTTTAAAAAAGTGAAGGAAAATGTTTTAAAAAAGTTGAAAAGCTTTAAAAAAAATTCCCTAATGTTAAAAATTTTTCTTTTTTTCCGTTTTTTTGTTTCTTTTAATTTTTTCAATAATTTTGCTAATTGACGGTTTTTGTATGCCCCAGCTCATCTGTCAAAGGGAGCCAAAATATGGATTGGTTCGCGGGCGGCTTTTAGCCTCGTGGGGGCCTTGCCTTGCCTTGCCCATTCTCCATCAGGTTTCGATGTCATTCCACCTCTTCTCTCTCTCCCCCTCCTCGCTCTCGCTTTCGCTCTTCCTGTTTGGTTTAACAGAATCTTTCTTTTTTTCTTTAGGTATTCGTTTAGAAATGTTTCTGCCTGTTTTAGTTCAAATAAAATATCGAATTTTTAAATAAATTTATATTCGGACGAGAAAGACAAAAGGACATATACTGGGTGATTCAAAAAAAGTGCCAAAATTCTGTAGTACGTTGTTTAAAAGCGAGAGTATTATTTTAAAAAAGGAAACAGAAGAAGATTGAGAAAAATATTATCTCAAACCTTTACTAAATTTTCTTCCCCTTGGAATTAGCAAAAGAAAAAACGAATTACGAACTTCTGAAGTAAAGTTAATTGCACAATGAAAAAGAAACTCATAAAATCTGAACTTAAATAAAAATTAAACATTACGGTTTAGAATTTTATAAACTTTTTTTTTCAGTTGTCACTGTCACTGTCAACATACTGAAGAGTTTAGACGGCATTTTTTATTCACTCAGTATGTAATAAATGAATAAAAAAAATTATCATAAAAGAAAAGCTTACAAATGTACAGTGTGTAACAAGAATACAGGCCACTACTTCACGGACGTATTCTACAGATAAAAAAAAGAAAAATGTTCATATAAATATGTATATAGAGTGTTCATGGGAAGCTGCAATAACAACTAACTCTCTTATTTGAATCTATACGAAGTAACTTATATTGGACAAGTTTCAGGACCTGTCCTACACAATTTCATAGCAATATCGGAAAAACAAATGACTGGCAGTTTTTTGAGATATTCAATTATTTTTAACTTTTTTTTAATAAAACATATTTTTTTATCATCGCATCGCGTTCAGAACGTCATACTAATTATATCTTTAAAATATTTTCTTCGAAAGCCTAGTATTTTTTTTTATTTGGCAGGTAGATCAGGATGATCAAGGAGAAGGCCTACAACAGCTAACTTTTTTATTTGAAATTTTACGAGATAACTTAAAATAGGAAAGTTTTAGGACCTTTTCCGCTAGCTTTTATGGCACAATCAGAAAAACAAATGACTGTTCAGTTTTCGAGATTCTCAATTGTTTTTAATCTTTTTTAACGGAATCAGTTTTTTCTATCATTGCAACACGTTCAGGGTATCTAATTCAGTATACACCTAACAAAAATTTTTCTAGCTAAGATATGGTCTCCCGCGAACACACTGTATACATGTTCTATTTTTTTTACTTTAATCTGTAGGATATATCATTGAAGTAACTGCTACTTCTAAGACATTCCACTGACCAAAATGAAGAAAAATTTCAAAAAGACGTACATCCAAGAAATCAGCTGTTTTTATGTTATAATTATATTATTAAAATTATGAAATTGAAAATTAAATGTTTAATTTTAATTAAAATGTTAAAGTAAATTTAAAAAAAAATTCATTTAAACATGTATCCAGGGTGTTCGCGGAAAACCGTATGGATAGCTAGAATATATATTTCTAGATACGAACTTAATTAGACATTTTGAACGGGATGCAGTGATAAAAGAGAAAGGTAAGAAAATACAAAAACAATTGAAAATATCGAAAACGAAACAGTCATTTGATTTTCCGAGACTGTCATAAAATCTGGCGGAAAAGGTCCTAAAACTTTCGTATTTTAAGTTAACTCGTAAAATTTCAAAAAAGAAATTAGCTGTTGTAGGCATTTGCCTTGATTATAAAATTCATCTACCAAATAATAAGAGACTACTAGGCTTTGGAAGAAAATATTTTGAGGACATGATTAATATGGCGTTCTGAACGCGATACGATGATAAAAAAAATATGTTTTATTAAAAAACGTTAAATCCAATTAAAAATCTCAAACAACTGATAGTCATTTGTTTTTCCGATATTGCTATAAAATTGAGCAAAGGTCCTGAAACTTTTCCAATATAAGTTACTTCGTAAAAATTCAAATAAGAGAGTTAACTGTTATTACAGCTTCCAGCGAACACCCTATATACATACATGTTTATATGAAGTTTTTTCTTTCTTTTAATCTCTAGAATACGTCCGCGAAGTAGCGGCCTATGTTTTTGTTACACCTTGCATATAATCAACATTTAGGCCCGTTTGATACGGTGATATTTCTTGTATGAAATTTGTGAAAAACTGACAGAGTGTCGAATTAACCAATAAACATTCACCATAGTCACCTATCTCTGTCACTTTATAATAAATTTATGCAATTTTTCCCCAAAAATTTTCGTCGTACCATACAGCTCATAGAGAGTAAAAAATATACATGTATAGATTTTGCAAGTACAGACTGTATAAAATGTTAAGATGACTAAAAACTTATTTAGCAATACAAGAATACAACGGCCAAAAGATTACAATAGTGAGTTTAGGATAGAGGTAAAAGAGAGTCGAAAATTCTGTAGACTTTTTAAAGCCTTTGTTAGTTCCCGAACTTTCTAAGCATAACGACGTGTACATCGTCCCGCATACAAATTAAAACTTTTGCCAGTTCAAATACTATCTGCCTGTGCATTGGTAAGGTGTTGTGCTGGGGAAATTAACTTCAGCACAATGCCAGCAATTCGGACGTGACGGGCGTGAGAATTGATCGACTGTTGCCACTTAATTTTGACAAGAAAAATAAGAAAGCAATCCAAATACCTCAGTTCATACACCTACTTTATTTAATATACAAAATTCAAGCAGTTATATAACAGTCAATAATGTCTGCGCGCCTTAATTTATTTTGCTACCCGAAATTTATACTTTACACCAAAGCGAAAATGATGGAAAACGGATCTGCTTTTCGTTTCACAGTTCCAAAAAGTCGACGTAAATCCTACGTAATTATTTAATCTATTAACGTCAGTCTAATTGGCCGTCGTCGTAACCCACGTTACGAATTTACGGTATACATCCCACCTGATTTACATCATATTCTGAAGTTCTGTCAGATCGAGGTGGTCGGCTAAAGCGATGACTCCCGAAACTCAGGCACGTACCAGTTAGGAACTTGAATGAGAGACACTGTACTACTGCAACTGAATTTGCAGAGCCGAATATCAAAGCAGCCGTCTGCTAAAGAGCCTGTTGGGAGGAAAAAGCAGAAAAGCCAAACCGGCAATGACCGCGAACTCTTACCCGAGCCGGGAACGGGAGCTTGTCGTATAAGAGTCAACTGTCTTATAAAAAATAAAATAAGAAGACAGCTGTTTGTCTTCTTATATCTCTTACATCCAACAACAACAGCAACAGCACGTGAGACGTCACAGGCTACTGCGATTGATGTACGAGTGTGTACCAACAGCAGCACGTGCTGGAATATAAGAAGATAATGGTCTTCTTATACGAGTTTTCCTGCGAACGAAGATTATCGTACATGAACTTCGCGTTTAGTTCAAGATAACAAAGGCTGAGGAAGCTTATATTTCTCTGTGATCTTAACAGTATCATTGCGTTGCCTCCCTGAGACCGACGCCGGAAACGATTATGTGTCCCACGTCTCCCTGAGACGGGGACATCCAAGACGAGGTCACCCCCACATTATACACAACGTACCTCGGGAAAGGTTGCGCGACGACGCTTGCAAAACCAAGCTCAAACTCAAATTATAGGAGCTTTCTTTCGTTTAAAAGTTTGAATCGTATTTCGAATAGTTTGGACCTGAATTTCGTAGTTGTTGCAACAACAATTTTTGATTGACAGATTATTTGTAAATAACCATAATTCAATCCAAACAAGTTTTAAAAATAGAGAAATTCATAGAAAAGAATGTCTGTTTTTGAATCAAAACATGTTTGGATCACGATTTTCTGAGTGAAAGAAAACACCTTAAATTGCCATCACTTGGCTCCGCCCCAAAATACATCATGGAAGCTGCCTATCTAACCGGTGCGCCTAGCAACGTAGACAATTACCTCTCGTACAACCTCAAATCGGGAGCCAAGTTCGAGAAACGGATTAAAACTACAACCATCGGCAAGGTTTTGAAGATTGCCGTTTAAATAAAAAATAAATACGCAAAGAAAATCAATAAAACTGGAAACCGGGCGTTCTTCCGTCGCCGAAAACGATTATGTACCCCACGTCTCCCTGAGACGTGTTCACCCAAAACGGGATCACCCTTACATTGTACACAATGGGCCGCGGAAAAGGTCGAACGACACTTGTAAGACCAAGCTCGAACTCAGGTTATATTGCCAACACTTGGCTGCGTCCCGTACGCCCTCATATTGCGTACCAAGTTTAGAAAACGGGGTAAAACTGCAACGGTCGGTATTCTTTTGAAATTCGCCGCTAAACAAGAGCCGACGCAGTTGTTCATTGATAAAACGCAAAAATGATAATAAATCTCGAAACCGGTCGTTCTCGAGAGTCCCAGAAAAGGCTCTTGGAGCTGTTCAAATAATACTAATAATAATAAAAATAATAATAATATTTCTTTATTTCGTTCCAGGTATAAAATGGAGTGCATATAAAACAGTATTGATTCTACATGAACGAAAATAACTCAAGGTGGTGTCCAGAAACACTATATAAAATAGAGATACTGATCTTCCACACGACCTTGACAAAGACGATCTGATCATTGCGCTGAGTAATCAGATAAACGTTGAATTACAAAAAAAAAAATTGGGTTAAATAAACATTATCTTTGAAAGCAAATTATAAACATATACATATTATTACATTATTAAATTACTATCACTTTAGTGAAAATTAAGTTTTAGTTTGAGAGGGGTTTACGAATTTGTATTTTAAACGATGATAGTGAAAGTTGCTTGAAATTGACATTGAGACCGTTATACTGTTTTGCAACATTGTATGTGAAACTTCGTTCAAAAAATGCTGTTTTATGAACTGGCGGAGTAAGAAGATCTCTAAATCGGACATGCGCATTGTAATCATCGGTCCAGAAGGTTATTTTGTACAAAGACAGTGCAGAGTGCGCCGATTCGCCATATTTAACGAATTAAGATCTTGCAATTTGTGCGATACATGTTGTCCTTTTTTTATACCATAAATGAGCCTAATACAACAATTTTGAATTAATTGAATTCTGCAAGAGGTAACAGAGTCTAAACAGTGATGAAATACTATATCAGCGAAGCTAAAGTGAGATAAGACTAATGTATCTGATAGTAAAGCTTTAGCTTTTAAGTTCAAGAAAAACCTGCAATTGTATAACAATTTTAGCATTCCGTAGGACTTGCGGATACAAGAGTTAGTATGTGCCTTAAATCTAAGATTACGAATCAGATAAAGACCTAGATTACGTTTAGTATCGACCAAAGGAAGAACTTTATCTTTTATGAGTACTTTTAGATTTTGGGCAGTTATATTTCTGGTTTTGGACCTGTCAAACAACATTACTGCGGATTAATTTTAAGGCAATGTTTTTCAGCGACATTAATAAGAGCATTTAAGTTTTCATATTATAAGCGTTTTTGACATCATCAACATTGAAAGAATAATACATGTCATCGGATTAATTGTGTACTTTACAATGTTTTAGTGATGAGCTGAAATTAGATATACATATACAACGCAAATAATAATGGACCGATAATCGATCCCTGTGGTACTCCAAACTACAATTGACGTAATTGAGATTGATTATTGTGTAGTTTGACAAACTGAAAGCGATTAACTAAATAACTTCTAATTAATTCGACTGCGGATGACTCAAAGCTTATGTGATTAAGGATAGCGTACAATATGTCATGGTTGATGGCGTCAAACGCCTTAGAAAAATCAAGTAATATTAAAGCAGATATTTTAGTAGAGTCAGCAGTAGTAAGTATGTCATCTATTATATGAAGAAGTGCTGTAGAGCAACTACTGCCATGCCTAAATCCAGATTGATTTTTCGGAAATAAATCATACATACTTAAGTATTCGCGAATTTGTTTGTCTATTATCTTTTCAAGGATCTTTGACATGGTAGGCAATATACTTATCGTTCTTAAGTCTTGCAGGCTAACTGGATGATTCACTTTTGGAGTTGGTAGTACGCAAGAAACTTTCCAGTTGGTAGGAAAGATGTTTTCACGTAAGCAAAAGTTAATTATATGTGTATATAATATAATCGAACAACAGAGATCAAGCATTTTTAAGTTAATATCATCAGCACCAGCTGCCTGTGAAGTTAGACTATTAAGGATTTTATATATAAAATCTTCTGTAACTTCCTGGAAACTTGAAACTATCAACGACGCGTGGGTGAAAAGAGCCGTTATAAAATTGCATCAAATCTTGATAAATAAATAAATAAATCCTGTTTTCGGTAATGCTACACATTATTGCGTCATAACAGAAATACGACGAAAATTCGATCTTAAAGCGATGAACTGTTTAAAGAATTTCTTAAGGAAGCACGCGAGATGTAATTTGTACCAAAATAATCCACCATTTTCTTGAAGGACACATACAGAAATGCACTCGATAAACGAACGTTTGCACCGTAACACGAGGCCTAACTAAAATAAAACATTGTACGCACCACGAGCGTAATTGTAGGTAATTATGCCCATGACATTGATATTATTGACTTTTGTAAATAAACCACATAATCAAAGATGTAAATTTTAATAGGAATTTATATAGCAATAGAATAGGAGTAGAATGGAATCAATTATTCTCAAGTTGAACGAATGCGAATGATATAATCACGTAGAATCAATTATATAATAATTAATGGAAATTAATTTGATGTAATCCGGAATTATATTAAGAAGGTATTACCGGGAACTGTTGAAACGCGACGACGTAAGAGCTATCTGATGCAAAATAATGGGCATGTGCGAAGCACAATTAATATTTAATTATGCAGTCGCAATGGAGGGTAATTTGAATGTGAGGTATGAAACGTAAGGAAAATGTCTTCCCAATTAAGTCTATCTTGACGTTAAATCGCAGCAAACTATAGTTAAGACGGAATATAATAGGTGCAAATTAGTATAATTGTCGTCTCGGAATTCCTGGCGTATTGTCGTAATTAGATTTCGGTTATAGTTTTGGTAATGTAGGCAATTAGCGCGATGACACAAGACAGACCCGAACAACTCCTCGGATTTAATCATCTGTGGCCCATCGTTATCTGCCTCACAATAAGCGAGCCCGTTCTTCGAGAGCTTTCAGCCGAGGTTTCATTTGTTCCGCAGACAAGCCCACTCACTAATATTAATTAAATTGAATTAAAACAACCCCCCGGTGCTAATTTCGCCCTCGTCGCTCAAAAATACGTTTCCTCACTTCGTACTTTCCACGGTCGGCGGCGACGTCATATTTCATTTTTTAATAAACAGTTCGCTATAATTAGTAAAACATTCCGTCTTTTCTGCTTTATGGGTATCAGTGAACCGTGATTTATTATCCGAAAGCTATGTGCAAGTAAGCTCCTGTTCTATTTTCCATTGCTCTTTGTAGAACAGGTCAATAATTCTATGACATGTTTATGACGTCCTTGATATATCACCAAAATGATTAATGGATCAGATCCATTTCTGAAATCAGGATTATTGTAAATCGTTTTTTTTTTTCTTAATGATTGCAACTTGACGTCTAATCACAAGTAATTGTTACGAATTACCCAATCAATAACTACATTCTGTAATCATCCGTACACCCTGTTACACTTATACCGTTGTTGTAAAATTAACAGGATAAATTAAGATACATTTATCTGATTAGTAAAGTAAATTCATTCTCATCAATCATGTAGGCAGAGAGACAAATAAATTTTTAAATTTAGGCAAAGTTTAATGACACGGATTCCCCAATGGAATTCCCTTTATTACCCGTTTGTTTACGCGGATGTTCCTTCACTTAAGGTACTGTCGCGACTTTTTATATATAGATATATGAATGTGTCGCTACCGGGCCTTGTTTTTCGGGAGTACAGGGCAATGGGCCTTATACAAAAATTTAACTTTGTATACTTTGAGCGCCACCAAATCTTTAAATTTATATTATATTTATAAATTAGGGGAAATTTGGAAACCTGGTAAATATGTGTAAAATAATTGAGATTTTCTTTTAGCATTAAAGGTGGTATATTGAGAAATTTTAAACACTTTAAAAGGTATTGAAAACTCTCTCATTCAAAAAAATTAATGACATGGAATATAAAAGTTTTTACCATCATGAAGCTTCGTTCTGGTTTACAGATTATTACAAAAATGTATTTAACTTAATTGTTATAGAATATTAGAATGAAATTAATTTTGTAACAGTATTGTAAATAATTTTAAATATGTAAGTAAAAATAGATAAATAAATGTAAATCAAATAATAATAAAATAATGAGTGATTAATTATTGTTTGGTTTTTTTTTGTTTTTAGTATAAATCCAGACGCAATTGCAAAGATTATTAAACTCGTAATAAAATAAATGAATGAATTGAAATAAGCAATACAAATAAATAAAATAAATCAGCAAAACGGAAAAAAAAAACTGGTTGCCTTCTCCGGATGTCACCGCAACTACCGGACATTAGAAACATCGGCATCCAAATGAGAGCCTGCTTCTGTCGATGATAAAATGCCCCAGATCGACAAACCATGAGGATGGGTATCAATGAGATCAAATTCGTACTTGTTACGCCATCATTTCTATTTCCCTTTGTTTTGTAGGCGACTACTCAATAAGTAGGGCTTACTAGATGTTAAGTAAAAGTGCCGAGATAAGTAGTATAAGGAAAAACCGTCTATGGAAAAACCCTACAAAGAGAAATGAAAATTGAAACACGTTTTAACAGAACAAGAAAAAAGGAGAAGTTTGGAAATAGCAATGAAATTATAGAAAATCTTACCTTAATTAAGGGTTTCCATTTCAAATACTTAATTTTAAACGATTGATGAGTTTTAATTTAATTTAGATTATATCGATTGAAGACCACCAGTTATCGATCGCTCGGATCAGGCGAATGCCGGAACACGTGCCCCTTTTCTTCGATCTCTCGATCGCCGGAAATTTATCGATAACCAATCAATCGGAGGGAAATTTAAATCGCTGAAGAGAGTTTCCCAGAAACTAACAGAAACAAATCTGCTACAAACCAACAGAGCGCGTCAGTATTCCCAAAAATCAAAGAGGGATAACTTAAATTTAACTGTTACAATACTTGATCTGGAACGCAGGCAAATCCACGCCAAACCCGGGCCAATAACCGCACCTGTGAAATGCAAGCAAACGATTTTCGTCTGAAATACTCGTATCGAATTTTGTGTAAAATCCAAAAAGTAAAACTAATTTAGAAAATAATGATTTAATATTCGATTTAATAATGAGATTGGGAATTTATATCAAAAAGAGACTTGGCAAATTAATTATTTTCATTACTTTTTTCCAGGATGAATGATTTTTATGCTTTTTTTTTATATTTTAGGGAAGCGAATCCCATTAGAGCTTAATACATCAAAAAAGACGTTGTGTTTTATAAGTTAAAATTGAAAGTGACTCTCGAGGGTATTCTTTGCTAAGCGAATCCCTACATGTGCATAAATTCTACGGAAGAATTAATTTCCCGTAAAATATTCAGACAAGGAAAGTTTGCACACGAGATTCCCGTGGGACGCGTACACTTGTAAATTGGAAAATATAAGCAGGGAAGGAATTATGTTAGAAGGTGCGTTAGCTTAAGAGAGGTAGGTCCTCACGGCGGTCCCGGGTTTTCATAATTCGCCGCGCCTTCCTTCATTTAGTCGCACCGTAATAACAACCAACAGGCAGAGGAAGAGCAAATTAAATTCGTCCGCATTATATTAAACACAAACAATAGATGGGGTTATCTTGAAAAAACATTCGGGTGTAATATTCATTTCGAAATAGACTGTATTTACACGGCGAACGCTCAAATATTTGCGGAGCTGCGGCGCAAAGAGATAAAAGTGAGACGAAATTACATGCAGGAGTGAAACGTCAAAATTACGCGCGCGCCCCTAACACGGTTTGCCTTCGTCGTGTATTTCAAATTTGATTTGGCCGTCTTACATACAAAACAACGCGGGATGCATTAGAAGGTACAGGATCAAAGAACGAACGTCTCGGACGCCGTTGTCTTTCCGATCCATCTGACATACAAATCGAATTACAACTTCACTCCGGGAATGGTCAAGTAAGAACGGACGCGACACCTCCACAAATAAAGTGACCCGTACACCATGCACTTTTAATACAGGTCTCCTGAATATTTTAACGCACGGACACCAAAGTATACCTACGTTAGCATCCCCTACTTTTTGCTCTTTTTTTCTTTCTCTTTTTGGTTTGAAACTCAACTCCATTTCGACAGACAGACTTTGTGAATATTACATGCATTACATTCTCGTTCATGATTCGAGTGTGCAAGGAAATTCGACCCAGTTTTGTTTCAGCATTTTCAACGGATAATATTAAATATTAAAGTGGAGGAAAATGGAAAAGATAGAACACGAAGAAACGTTAATGATTCATGAGAGACATTTCAAAAAAAGAAACTAAACAAATTTAAATTCCGTCCTGGATTTATAAAAAGAATTGCAGACACGTTTCAGTTATTTTTTTTTTTTTCGTTTGAAGCAGGAATTGCTTACTATTACGGGCCCAGATTGCTTCAGCTGCATGAAACTGATTGCGTTATATCACCTAAACCCGTCCATTTCTCTACTAGTTTTCTATGCTACATTCGACCAGAAATTTTGCTTTTTGGAAACCAATCGCTCTTTGATTACTTAGTTTGGCTTCTAACTTATTTTTCTGCGTTTTACTGAGCTAGTTATACTCTCAATTTTACCCGCCCGTCACTGAGTTTTCGACCAAAACGTCTCTGTAAGTTTTTTGTTTAACGCGTGGCGATATTTCATCTCTTATTTGCCACCAATTTTCAACTCTGTTACGATCAAACCCTCTTGTATTTGTGGTAAATATTTTTGTTAGACAAATAGCAGCCCTGATTTTTTCTCGACTCCGCGCGTCCATTTCGCCTTTGTTTCAGTGTAAAACTTTCTCTGCTAGGGGCACACGTCCATTCGAGTTTGCTCGTTTAGAAGCTAACAGGTGTTAACCTATTTTGATTGACGTAACCTTCTTTCCCCAAGGGCGACTTGTTTTCTTCGCTTGAGAAACACTTCCTCGGTGTCAAGGTCAGTCGTTTGTTACTGATTGGTTTGTATTTTCCTTGAGCTGACTTGGTGAGTGCATTCTCTCTTTTTTTGGAAATTTCATTTAAAATATTTGATGTCTTCGTAGACAAGTCGTATCCCGCTTCCGATTACGTCAGTACTATTACGCTTCCTGATCTGATAAATCACTGGGTATCACACGGTGGTCCCGACAAGGAAGTTTATTTCCTCGAAGCTGAATCTCAAAAACCGTTCATGCCTCGTGTCTCCTCCGGAAGGCTGGTGTCGTATTCCGAAGAGGACTCTCGAAGGCGCTTCGGAATTTAACCATTGACTACCACCGTAGGTTCTGTCATATAAGGTAACCGATTACATCTTTCTTTTCGCCGCCACACACATCCGGACTCGACGTCTCGCACGATATCTTTTGTCCCTTCAACTTACATCTGTGCAACTTTGGTTGCCTAGTTTATGTCTTAACCTTTGCGTCAGACAATTTAATACAATCAATTCAATTTTTTATTATTAAAGTCACTAAGTAATTTTGCTTGATAACAATTATCATTGGTAACGTTACTTCTTTTGTTAACGTTTGAGTCAATTCATTTACTAGATTTTTCCTGTTACATTGGTTATTGTGAGACAAAAGGAAATATCCTAACGTACACATCATTTTGTATTTTGAAATATTTAACATCAATTGATCAAATACTTAGAGCCAAACTTTAACGTTAACAAAAATTTTGTGCAAATCGTTTTTGATTGCAGCGAGAACCTCGAGCAGCTTCTGGACAGCTGTTTCAGCCCTGCTTGGGGCTTCTTCAGCAGAAACGTAGCTCGACATTCCCGCTGCAGACCAAAAACGACTTGCCCAATTTATTCGCAATTGCAATGTTAGGTCAAAAAGCGATAGTTAGATGTCGCTATTTTATATGTTTAACGTTAACGTTTCATTTATTGCTTTTTTTCCGTAACATTTTTATTCCGTTATTGAATTGTTGTCTTGGACACATTCCGCCACTTTAAAACTTGAGTTAATTTTGGGTTGGAATTATAGTCGATGCCGTGGTCTGTGTCCCCCAGTTGACGTCTCCCGGTTAATCATCTTTAAATATACTGTTTCTTTTGTGGATTTCCTCTTTTATTCCACGCCCTCTCCGACTATAAAAACCTGCCGTTGGTATCACGCTGTGTCCCTCGATGAGAACTACCCTGCCTCGCTCTATGTACACATGTTAAGGTTGTTTATTTATTTGATGTAACAGTTTGAATCCCAACGGGTAACAAAATAAAAAAGTTGCATGAAACATAAACATAATAAAAAATGTAAATTAAATTAAATCAAAATTGTGCGGAGTCAAGATCCAATAGGCGTTTGAGTAGGTTTTGCATGCTCGTGTTTCGCATTGAATTCGCAACGGAAGCTTGTCATGTTTACATCTTCCAATTAAGAATGAGGCAGTTAGAGTATTTTGCACAGAACGAATTTAATTTGTTAACGAAGTTTGAGCTTTGAACCGGATCCCCTGCCGGCAGGGGCACAAATCGATTGAAATTCTGGATGTATAAATAAGTTACGAAATCGATAAGATGAAACAGTCAATCAGATAAATCAATCGATCACTTGTTACGGCTTAATCTGTTGCTACGTGTCTGTAAGTATTCGAAAACTTCAATAGGTATAATGGAAAAGTAGTCAATTTCATTTTAGTTTCATGCACACGATAAGCTATTGCATAAAAAAAAATACGAAGACCTGATACGCTTGTCTCAAAATACGCGCATTCGATGTAACACGATATTAAAAAATCTTTATGTATCATCGTCTGTTGAACTATGAAATACTGACGTAACGATTCTCAGGAAATCAGGGGAATACGGGGACGAGGGAGCGAAATGGTTAATAAAAAACGTTCACATTTAGATTAAGGGCAATTAATTCACAAGTTCAGTTTCGGAAAAAAGCACGTATCTTTCTAGTACCAGACTTCTAACTTGAACTTCAGACTTAATTTTCTTTTGTTAAATTAAGTAATTTTCTCTAAGTTTGAAATTCGTGAGCGGAAGGCAAAAGCTTTTCCGCGAAATATTTTTAGTAAAACGAGGGTGGTTTCGTGTTGATGAGGATAAAAGAATTTCGGGTGAGTATTGAGGCTGACCACCCCTAAATTTAGTAGAAAAGTACTCCGAGTCCGTTACATTTCGGCAACGTTTGCAATTTGACAACATTCCCTGGAAGCGACATTAACGCGCCATTTAAAATCATCGCTTTTCATTGGTCTGATGTAACCACGTTCTTCCGCGTTCTTTCTTTCGATTGGTCCGCCATGTTTGCTAATAAAGCGAATTGCGGCCGCAATCTCGTGCACGCCTCAGTTCACTTCATGGAACGACAGAGCAAGCATCTGTGTAGAACTGTGTTACAAGATTCATCTAAGCGATTTGACTGGAATGCAAGCTCTAAGTGATTTTGAGGTGTTTTCCAAACAAGTTGAAGCGATTCGTGGAATCTAAGGTATCCGATACGATCTTTAAACGTGGGCACAAGGTTATATTTTTTTCCGACTGTGTTACAAGATCCATCTAAGCAGTTTGCCTGGAATTAAACAAGCTCTGCGAATCTTTTGAGGTGTTTTTCAAGCAGGTCTAAATGATTCGTGGAATCTAAGGTATCCGCTACAATTTTTAAGCGTGGGCTCGAGGTTTCATTTTCTTTCTGACTGTGTTTCAAGATCCATTTAAGCAGTTTGAGTGGAATGAAACAAGCTCTACGTGTCCTTTGAGGTGCTTTCCTAGCAGGTTGGAACGCTTCGTGAAATCTAAGGTATCCGATACGATCTTTAAGCGTGGGCACGATGTTACGTTTTCTATCTGACTGTGTTAAAAGATCCATCTAAGCAGTTTGCCTGGAATGAAACAAGCTCTGCGTGTCTTTTGAGGTGTTTTTCAAGCAGGTCTAAACGATTCGTGGAATCTAAGGTATCCGATACAATTTTTAAGCGTGGGCTCGAGGTTACATTTTCTTTCTGACTGTTGCAAGAACCATTTAAGCAGTTTGAGTGGAATGAAACAAGCTCTACGTGTCTTTTGAGGTGCTTTCCAAGCAAGTTGAAACGATTCGTGAAATCTAAGGTATCCTATACGATCTTTAAGCGTGTGCACAAAGTTTACATTTTCTTTCTGCCTAGAGCCAATCCGAACGCAAGACGCAAAGAGCGTGTTCACCAAGAAACCCAATGAAAGTCTTGATTTCAAACGACGTCACCTCCAGAACGCAATGTTACCACCTTACTAATTCAAGCACATACTAGACGTGGTTGCCGAAAGTAACTAGGAATTAACCTGCAACAATTTGGTGCTCAATTTAAAGCAAATGCGACTTACTTAGTCATAGGTAACACCATAGAGTTAATACCAAATAGTGCAGAGCCTAGTGAACATTAATAATTAGAGTGCAATGAAAACACGTAAGATATTTAAATTTAAATTGCAAGTGCGCCTGATTTTCTTTCAGATACCTGTACTACTAAAGTTGAATTGGCTTTGTAATTGCTTCGCTAAGCACTGAAATTATCCAGGGGAACCCCCGACGATGGGCGGAGGAGACCATTTTTAAACCTATAACTTAATGATTTCTCCATTATTCAACTTCAGTCGCATGCACCCGACATCATTCATTTAATCGTTAATCGGAATTTCACCAATGACTTCCTTCACTCCGGCCGACTGGAAAATAAATCGCGTAATTATCCGAGAGTGGTCGATATTTGTGATTTGATGAGAAACCGGAAAGGTTAAGAGATTTGCTTAATTAGGAAGCAATTGCGAGGCCGAATAGTTTATGGGGTCACATTTTAGTAATTTCCAGGGGGTGTTGGTAATTTCATTAAAGTATTATCCGCACATTGCCGGGGCCCCGGTAACCTAATGGAAATCTCCTTATAGCTTAATTAGAGATTTCATTATTTATCATTTCTAATTCATTGTGATTTTGACGTGAGAGTAGTTGTAACCTGCAAAATACGAGACTCTTAATTAATTTTGCCCGTCTGAGCCGGTGAAATATCTAAGAAAGAGAACTGTAGAATTACGTACACACATAATATATGAAAATAAAAGCTGCTAAGGAATATTCAGTGGTATCGATAATCATTTCAAGGACATTAAAATTTATGAAGGATTTGTAAAAGAAGTTGCATTGGTTGTATTTTGCGTCGTAACTCCTGCAAATATATAAATATTGTTCCTTTACGATCCGTTTTATGCATTCCTGATATATAAAAACAAACAAAACATTGTTTAAAACCATAAACGTGAGTAGAATGAAGAACGTGAATAAAATTAATAAATGTATGTATCAGAATTTAAAAAAAGATATTATATAACCCTAAATTGTATTTAACTTGCAATATTTTTGTCTCGTTTTCTCGGGAATAAATTTCCTATTGCAGGAAGAAGTGACGACTCATCCAAGCAGAAATATCGAAGTAATGCTATCACATCTCTTCAGCAAATTATCACTCACATTTGCACTATCGAAAAATCCAAACCACACCTGATCTAGATTTTGAAGTCCAAAGTTTTTTTCGCGGAAAACACGCCGAATTTTACATAAAGAAACTAAATCGAACACGAGGATATTCCCGCTGAAATTAGATCACTCAAATCATATAAATACCGATCTTCAATAGAGATGAGAGATTTGTGAGCGACAATTTAGAGAAGCGAGACCTCGAACTCTTTCATAATCGACTGTAAGTGGGCCGTTTTGTCATTGTATTTTCAATAAACGTAAAAAAATTTTTGTAATAAATCTGACTGCAGTGTCACGAGGGGTGCTTAGCATATTTTGACCCCCACGACAAAGGAGGAACAAGAATGGGTCGGCGCCTACCGTAAGACACCGTAATTCTGAAACTAAGCCGGACGTTCCCTTGGAGACTACGATGGGAAGGAGAGTAGCGTAGCAATGCCCACTCAGAGAACAGGGCGTGGGAAACTTCAAAAGGTGTTACGATTAAGGGCACACACAGCCGGAAAAATGTTCTCTATTTGTCTGCGAAGAATACAACTTTCTATGACCCGATTCGGCGCTGGTAAACCCTAACTGATGTTCGATAGAAAACTCAAAGGCTAAGAACCCCAGTGGTGCTCTTTATTTAGTTTTTTTTTGGGTATGTGACCCATCCAATATGGTTAACCAATAGACTCGAGTTTGGCCCAAAAATAGTCCGTTTATTAAATTATACAAAATCTCAAATTGCAAGTGCCTAAACAGTACACGCCCACAAGTGGGGTATTCAATCAATGCAATGTTAGGAAAGTTCTCACTTACAAGGCCCAAACTGAGGGCAAGGGCCGCAATGACGTGAGTACTCTCGTTTTTGCTTACAAAATCAAAATAAAGTTTGAAAGTGAAGCACCAGGCTGAAAACTATCAAGATTTACATTCGCGTTAAGAAGGTGCCAAAAATCAAACAATACAAGGTAAAGATGAAATTGCAAATGCAGGCAAAAAAAAGTACTCAAATTTGACACAATTGGTAATTATATCTCAGGTATGAAAAACAAATAACGTAACCCCCAAAAGAACTCCCTTAGGTCACGTCGTATACGAACAGCAAGTCCCTCCTTGCCGATTTCATGGCGAAGCCTCCCTCAGCTCAGCCCCCAACTCTGCGCTAATGGTAGGACGCACGTCTGGGCTGATGATGTCGCGAGAACTCCACGGAAGAGGATTATAAAGAACGAAATGGGAGAAATGGCTGCCAGCTCTTACTGGAGACGGTGCGACCTTCTTAAACCTCTCCAAAGAAGGCACGTGCAGAAATAGAGGATGTCCACGCTGCTTTAAGCGGCACAAGAAGGGCAGCACAAAGCGTCACATTATCAGTGGACAAGAAAAAAAGATTATTATCCCCTAGTAGCCGCTGGAAAGAAGAAATTAACGAAATACTACAATCGCGAACAATAAACGCCCGTGGAAACAGGCAGGTAAAACAAATGAGTGAACAAGAAGGCACCTACCTTGCTTAAAAGCAAAGTAAGCCTCAGAACGTAGATTTCCACGTCAAAAGAAAAATCCCGACGGAACGGACCCACGAACAGAGGACTAACAAACAACGAAGCGAGATAAATCCGCCGAGAACGATCGGGTCACCAAATCCAAAAAGCAAGCACTTGGAATTCATCCAGAACTCACTTCGGGTAACGGGTAACGGGTACCAACATGCAGCGTCCAAAAGCACGACGAGAAGCCTGCTCGACGATAACAATAATGATGTCTAGGAAATTGGCGCAACACCGTCCCTCAACCCCAAAGTTACCGTTACACTGTGATTGGAGAATAATTCTCCAATCTGATAATCCTGAAGTTTCAGAAATGAAAAAATATATATGAAATAAATTTAATTTTGAACAACAATATATTAAATCGAGTCAATTCTACACTCGGTTAGATAGTTTTTTTCTTACTTTATCAAACCCGCAACCCGCTGAATTTTTAGAAACTGTTGGTGGGTCCGACTTAATTAGATTTTAAAATGATTTTTCCTCATGTCACATAATTCTTTAAAAAATAAATAAACTGATTTTGAGACATAATCTACGATTCGGTTACTTCTAATAGCGATTTTTTTTCGAAGAGATTAATTTGTACACCAATCAAAAAAAAATATCCTGAAACAGATTTAATCTTCCAAGTCTTCAAAAGGTTTCTGACAATTTTACTTCCTTTTGTAGGTTGGCTTTTGCACCGCAACCAATTTCCACAATTCCTACTCGTCAGGTTTAAGGTTGTGGACCATAATAATTCTGCCAATAGACATATATATTTGAGAAATATGCTGGGGGTTTCTGCTATGCCAATGACCTTGAATTGTTGCCGCAAGAGACTTTGCAAAATTGGGTTCAGGTTACTTTTCCTTTTCGTCTTTCTCATTTTCCGTCTTTTATCGTCTGAAGATGAAGCAGCTTTTCCCTATCTGCTTGCTTATTGTCGGATTTCTTTTCCTTGGTTTTCTTCTGATCTTTTTCTTTTTCTAGTCCTCCATCAACTTCAATTTTAAAACTTAAAATAATTCCAGCGATACGGATGACCTTCAACTGTCGCCACTGAGCACTCAAAAATTGAACTCAGATTCCTTTCTCTTCTCGTTCTTACTATTTTCCGTCTTTTTATCATCCAGGATGAAGCATCTTCTCCTCATCTGTTTTCTTGTCGTCGGTAGATTTCTTTACTTTCCGTCTTTTTATCGTCCGAATTTGAAGCAGCTTCTCCTCATCTGTTTTCTAGTAGTCGGATTTCTTTTCCTCAATTTTTCTTTTGATCCTTTGCTTTTTGTTTTTTTTTTCAATAACTTTTTTCAACAATTTCTCTTCGCCAAACTTAAAATATCAGGAACTAATTCAGCATGTAAAACTTGAACTTCTTTTTTTGGCAAAATTCAAAGAAATAAATTGGGCTGGGAAGACTTAACGATGCATCAAGGACTCCTTCTCATTTGACTTTGAAATTTTTCCAGAGTTTCTTATACACTGGTTTATCTTCCGCTCTCTGGCTAATGTCTTTATTTTCTGCTCCTTTTCTCATTTTTTTTACTTCCACCGAACCCCTTCTGCGTCATCCTAGGGCTTCTTTGGTTTATCTGCCGCGAAAGTCTCGAAATCATTTCAATTTGCAATTTCCTGTTCTTTTTCATAGTTTTTCTTCCTTGACCATAACATTGAAAATCGAAATTCGTCTTCAAATTATCACACTTTCCCATTCTCATCTGGAGTTAATCCTTTATTTTTTTCCAGGATTTATTCATTGCCCTCGCTTGCCCCAAGTCTCTCTCATCTCAAGTCTTCTTTGGTTTTATCTGTCTTGAAGGTTCAATTCCAAAGTAGGTCTTGAAATCAAGTCTTCCAGAGAGTAAGAGACAGGAAACATACGGGGAGTTTTAGGTAAAGCCGACGATCTTCATTTATTGCCGCAAGACCACTCAGCATTTCAAAATCGGGCTCAGGTTCCTTCTACTTATCATTCGAAGATAAAGCTGTTTTCTTCTCATCTGTCTTCTTGTCGCCGGATTTCTTTTCCTGGATATATTTTTCTTCACCGACTTTTCACCATTTTTCATCGCAGCACTTCCTTTCGTGCCTGTTTTGCCTCGGTGATTTACCTTCTTCACGTTTCTTTTCCTCCAAAGCTGCTTAGTAAGCGTAGGTGCTTGGTTTGAAGTTGGATTTGAATTAATCTAATTTAGGCATCTTCAATTCAGAATTTAGTGCGATAAAGCAGGCACGTTTGGATGAAAGCTAGTGCTAAGCAATAAGCTTAGAGAGAACCAGTACCAGTGTGTGAGAACACGAAAGCACCGACGTTGGCTAACTTGTTACTATGACTATTCTATCTCCTCATAAATAATTTGTTACAGTTTGAAACACCACTTTTCAGGAGTCACACACATGCCGAGTTTTAAACCGCATCTATTCTCGACGACGCAATGTTAGGAAATCGCGTCGGTACGCTTGGCCGTATAGATTCTCACCTGCTTTATTGCGTTCAAAATAAGCTTTCTGTCATCGTCTCCGTCGCAAAATAATTGGATTTTCATAACACAAATTGTCGCACGCCTCGATTTTGCTTTGTGGTGCAATTCGCAGACTATTTTTTTTTTAATATCTTAGAATACACCGGCCATAAAATATCGCTTTATTCTTGCTGTTTGAGCATTTCTTTTACTGCATTAAATAAACAATATCGCCCGCAGTTTTTATGTTTAGATTTAATTGCACCTACCTTTCGCAAACGTGCATTTCTTCGCTTGTGTAAAAACTAACTTAAATGAAAGTTTATTTTAAAACATCTAGACGATCATAAATTCCGGCGACGTTTCTGTGCATAAATTCCTGTGAATTAATTTTATTTCGACGTTTGTTATTTCTGTTACCTTACCTAGCTTAATGCAAGAATTATAGCGAATTCACAGGACTGTGCATGGCACTCGTCGCACATATGCGAAAACTTTCCTGTAGATTACAATACGCTAACTTTTGCCTCTTTTAAAATTAGAACTCGCTTGCTTTGATGAATCCGCTTGACCGCGCTGACGGTATTGAGCAAACGGTCGTCTTGGACGGATTTACCTTGCTTCGTTACTTGTCAGCGCGCTGTTTGTGGGGCCGTTCCGACGGGATTTTGCTTTTGACGTGAAAATATATGTTCTGAGGGTTGCTTTCCTTTCAGCCTTCTTGTTCACTCATCTTTATTTTACCTGTCTGTTTCCATGGGCGTTTATTGTTCGCGATTGTATTATTTCGATAATTTCTTCCTTCTAGCGGCTAGTGCAGGGGTAGTTAATCTTTCTTTCTTGTCTACTAGCAATATGCTTCGTGCGTGCCCTTTTTGTGCCGCTTGGAGCAGCGTGGTCGTCCTCCATTTTCTCCACCTGCCTTCTTAGGAGACGTTTAAGAAGGTCGCACCGTCTTCTCTGAATGGGTATTGTGCTACGAAAGTCTCCTCATCATCGTAGTCTGCGGAAGAATGACCGCTTTTCGAATCAATTGATAGCTATCAATCGATAGTGAAACGTTGAGTGCTTTCCCAATCATAATACTGTCTGGTTTAAAATTAAAAGCTATTTACTTGCAATTTTCATTGGACAATAGTCAAGTTTCATTTAAAATAAATCTATTAATAAAATTTACTTACACATCATTACGCCGGCAATGTTTGAACTGACAATTAACTATCACTGATTATACACCAAGAAACTGTAACCGATTGACCGCTTTTGAATTTTTGCAGTTTAAAACCTTAAGTAAATTATGATTCAATAAATTTTTAATCGTTTTAATTTCCTAAATAATTTCTCAAATTCAACGGAGAGATTATATTGTGTTCACATTTGACATTTCATGCGATTGGTCTTCCTTACGTCAGCTTATACTGTGTGGATCTCGCTGAGGTCACGATGTTTTCGATTCGTGCAAACCCTTCCTTCGTACATTAGGGGGCAAGTTTTCGCTTTATAAACTTGCGACGTGCCTGGAGCACATCGACCGCCTTGTAGTGTTCCCAGCGCCTGGTGGTGTTATTTGAGAGTACGCTACCCCATTTTCGCATTGTGTCTAAAAGACGGCACACAATTTTGGTTAATGTTGAGGAATCTCGGGGGAGGTTTCCTTAGTATACTAACTCATTCGAGTTGTCTCAGCCTCGTCTCTGTTGTTAAGGACAGGTATGCTTGCGATTGATGCTCTCTTTTCGGGCAAACTATTATTGTTGAACTTTTTTTCCCTTCCCCAGACCTTTTACGTACGGCCTATATTTTCGCACAGCTTTAAGTTTGGTTTCACTGTTTTACACACGACGTACTCTTCTTTACGGTTTATCTGTGACGATCCGGTTTGGGGAGTAGATGCGGTACCTGTTTGCATGGTAGCAGCCGTCACCGTCGGGTTGGTGTTTTGATTTTGGCTCCGCACATTAACGTTTTGTGAAGATGAGCGAGCTCTGGGTTCATCGGGAATCTTCAAGATGATGATTCAGATGATAGCTTTCGTTTATTTGCGCTACGGCCTTTTACCCTCTCCTCATCTCCGGTTAAGATTAGATGGCGCTCTTTTATGTTCGCTCTTAAGTAACACCCGCACCCGTCGCAACTGAAACTGCTGGCTTTGCTGCAAGTTAACTTCCTTAGCACAAATCTTATTTCTACTCTAAGATGTAGCAAATTATTATAGAAGATCAACTTTGTAATGTGATGGTGATGTAAATTTTCTAAAATAATTATAAATAATACTGCTTTTGTTCAGTCATGGAAATGCGTTTGAAACAAAATATAAATTTAGAACGTGTTGCGATGCAAAAATCTCGGAAGTTTCTCGTTTAACTTTTTGTAGTCGATTTGGTAATACAAATCCGGTGGAAGTAGGTCAAAAGAATGTTACATAGTGAAGATGAAAGCACGATGTTAAGTGCAGCAAACGTAGGAGAAGTACAGCTTTATATAATACATACATAAAGTACGGCAAAAGAATATCTTAGGTCGGAGACTGGTGTCATAAACCAGCGCGCGGCGCGGCGTCCGTTGCACGGCTCTCCAAAATAATATATCGGTATATTATTTATAAGGAGGCCATAATTTAACGGCAGACAGTACTTGCTCTTTGAGATAATTTCGGAAGAACAATAGACAGTTAGTTATACACCGCTGCCAACATACAATCTGTTCGAATTTATTGCGTCAGAGGGAAATATTTCAGGCTCCCGCCGCCATCGCCGCCGCGCGCCGCCGTCTTTGTGCGTTTAATTAAAATTTTAAAACCGACGCATAGCCGGCGATATTTTAAACGTTTCAGTATCATCCAGCCATAAACGAAACAAGTTACCGAAACCAATTAACAAGTTTCTGCGAAACGAGTAAGTATTATCTCTTCTGCTAAAGCCCTGTTTGTTTTCCTGAAATTCTAAGTAATAAACTAATAAAAGCAAAGCAGGGCGAGCTTATGCGAAGCTGTTAAGAAAATAGTTCGCTTGCATGCATATTAAAATGCAAAATGAAGTTCGAGTTTCCTTTTAATTAGGGCATTTTTCTTGTTTGGTTTTGGTTTGCGGAAGTGGGAAGGAACTCTTAGATCTTAACTTGCAGAAGAAGATAATTAAAATTCATTGTGTTTCTGTATAAACTATTATTTCAAGTTTGTTATCAGACCACGAAAGACGAAAACGATGTGTTCAATGTTTAAAAACTCTTTAATTATTTGTCAGTTAAGTTTTCTAACTATCCGTTTCGTAAAATCCTTAAAACTTATAAAAGTTGAAACAGTGCTTACTATTTGGGATCTTTCAAAGATTATCCGGTTTGAAGTGACATAGTGGACGCAATAACTAATTACCTCTCGTATAACAGTAAATTACAAATCCAGGGAGAAGAAAACTTGCACTGAGGAAAGCATTCTCCTGTGAGATGTGCATTGCTACCTACACGAGCAGAAACAAGATTTGAGCCGGGCGAGGAAATTAACTTGCAGCTTAGCCAGCAGCTTCAATCGTGAGGGGTGTGGGTGTTAATTAAACGCAACAATAAATGAGCGCCACCTAATCTTAATCCGAGGCGAGGATCGACAGAAAAGGAATGGCTCAATTTATGCAATAACTTTAATATCATAACGTGTAGTCAAATATATGCAACAGTTCGGAAAATTAAAAGTTGAGTGTCACCGGGCTTAACGCTACCAAGTGTTAGCGCTCCTTTGTATATTGCACGCAGAATTTTACGTTTTGCCAGAATTAGTAGCAAATAACTAATGGCAAACAAACAGCAAAGATAGTTCAGACTAACTAATGGCAGATCCGACAAAAGTATCAGATAAATCCGAATGTGAGTTTAAATGTATCTGGCGTGAGGCGTCTAAAGCAATACCATAAAAGCCATAAAAAATCGGCCTAAATTCGTAGCCGCAAATAAGGGTATTTCCCAACTGTGTGTTATGTGGCGAGATCAACGTATGGTCGGTTCTGTTCTATACCATCTTGACGTATGAAGACGCCTCACCAAAATGACTCGGGTTCAAAGCAGCGCCGGCTCGCACATAACATATTTGGGTAGACGGCAGACATACTTCTAGAGCGCTTGCTCTGTCTAACACACAAGAACAGGGAACAAACAATACACGACGCACAACGGTCGCCTACCCAAATATGTTATGCAGAGCCGTCGCTGGTTCAAAGACTGCTTCATCAAAAGCCGGGTGATCACAACTACGCTACTCTGTGTCTCCAGAAGGATCATCACAGACAGCTCAAAACCACGCTTGTCCAACAAGACCACAACCAATAATAAAAATGAGTCGTACTCCCCAATAAAAATAAATAGGCCGTCGAATAAAGTGAGCCGTCGTCTTGCACTAAGAGGGGTGCTAGAAGCTTGCAAGGGAAGGAAAGTTCGACAGTAGTAATTTGCACGAATGATAAAGCAATAGTCGTAAACATATATGTCCTAAATGTCAAGGACGAGGCTGGGACAAACTCTGACGAGCTTTTGATCCACCAGGACATCACGTAGTCCTACTATCGCAAGAGGCCTCCCCGAGCTCCTGCCGGTACCAAAATAGCGTTCCTTATTCACCGCAGAAGATAGGCAGCCACGGGGCCGCAATCTCAACACGAAATACACCACTGTATCGTGAGGATATTGCAACTACAACTCTCTGCGTGATCCTAGCACATCGCAAATTAATAAATAAAGCCAAAACTGGCCGTACCCCCTTTTAAATTAAAGAAGGGTTTTCACGAATCGAAAACATCGGGTAAAATCGAGTAAAAGCTGACGCAAAGGAAACCAATAGCATGGAAGGTCAAGTGTGAGCGCATTTCTGTCGAATTAACAATGCGCAAAAAAACTAATTCTCAGAACCGTATAACGAAAAAAATGAGACGACGCCGGAGATTTTATGGCTGTCTAGACGGTTAGACTACTAAACAATTCCGTCGAACAGTTCTCATGGGAAAGCTTACAAAACGCTTGCAAAAGATGATGCAATTAGATCTAATATAATAGAGACTATGGACGATATTGTTTACTTAAGGCTATAAAAGAAATAGCGACCGGTCGCGGCCAGCGGGAATCAGTCGATGGTTTATGGCCGGTGTATTCTAAAATGTATATATGCAACAAATTGTCTGAGTTGTACTACCTAATAAAATAGGGCATGAGAGCATTTGCGTTATAAACATCCAATTAATTTTGCAACGGAGACGATGATGAAAGACATATTTTTATCGCAATACAAGCAGACGCGATAGGCGCGGCATGAAGCGTTTGTCACATAATTTAAGTCGCCCGTCAATTCTCTCTACTACTGGACCAAATATTATGCAAACTCGATATACAGGTGTTCGTACTGAAAAGCAATTTCTCAAACCGTAACGACATACTATTTTATTCACGGCCGGGACTAGAAGCTTCACAAAAATCCGAATTGGATTCGAACAAAAAAATGTAAACAAATTCGAGTGTTAATTTCCTTGTTCTTAGTTCCTATAAAACTTTTTTGTATTTCCGTTACCTAAACCCCTCATTCTCCTTATAATTTCTTGGTATACTCCAGATTTTCTTTTCCTTAAGATTCCCAAGCAGAACATAAACCAGCCTATGCTCCTTCTTATATCATCTCTAGTACATGCAGCTACCTTGAAATTTAGAACAAGACTGTAATAACTCAAAAAACAATCGAACTCTAAGACTCTTGCCAGAACTAGTTTAAAAAGTGGTATGTTTCTGTTTCTTTAAATGAACGGTTACCTGAGCTTGAAAGGGAATTGCGATTTTAAATTCTCCTAAATGGTCAACTGCGTTCAGCATTTCATTTTTGCAGCATTTTTTCTTCCATTTTTCACTAATTTTTCTGTTAGTGTGCAGACGTGGGTTGAAAAGTTGACAGATTAAAGAAAACAAGAGTAATTACAGTTATATCTCAAATTTTTCATCCCTTTATTCTCTACAGTCCTGCTAGCAGTTCGTACAAACTTGAACCTCGAATTTCCTTTCTTCCAGCCTAATTCTCGAAAATAAAGCCTGAATTGGATTTCTTCTTCGTTCCCCATGGGTTGCCGGACGGCCCCTGCTTATATTATCAGACTTGTCGAAGTTGGTTAGTTCTTTCTCTCCCTCTTTGTTTCTTTAATCGTCCTTATTTTAAACTATCGTTGAAATCAATATACCGAATCTTTAAATAACAAAATGTATTCAAATAAAAATATTTTTCCCCTCAAACAAATTGAAATTACTATACCAAGAGAAAATTTTTAATTTTTAAGACAAAATTTGTAATTTTCCTATCATCACTCGACAAATATAAATACGCTCATGTATACATAAATATTAGAATTTTAACAATCAAAATAAAGGTTGAAAATAGATCGCTCTCGAGAAAGAAAAGGGACGAAGAAATCCGTACACTTTTAAATCTTTTTGTTAGTTGCTAGAGCTACAACGAATCTAATTTGGTGTAACTCACCAAAACCAGCCCTTAATTTTACTTTGGGACGCTGAATTTAAATTAAATCAAAAAATCGGTTGCCATTAAGTTATTTTATTTACCAAAAACTTATTCTTAAGATTCTTCCTTTCTTTTTTCGCAAAATACAAACTTGGCTAAAGAATTTTGGAAAGTTTCGCGTCGAAGAAAATAAGACGGAGCGCATTATCAATAAAAAAAGAGAACATGGTTTTTGTCGTGTCCAGCAAGTATTTTATAAGCCCTCTGCGATGTTGGACGGTATTGCCTTATTGCAGGCGTGAGCTTGGAGATAATACTTACTTTGCTTTCTTTTTACACAATACAGAATTATAAACAGATTCCGAGAATTTAAGTTAACAAAGATGTTAGTGCTTACTGTTTGGGAGCTTTCAAAGATTATCTAATTGAAGCGACTTGGTGGATGCAATAATTAAATTAATAGGTTAACAAAGATGTTAGTTTTCAAGACTGGCCTTGCGCGTGTTTTATTTTGCGTTTCAGTATTGTTACGGCTTAGAAAACCGCTTTTCAGCTAACCTTGCATATTGAGTCGAATTTATCTTCGATTGCGAAATATTTTGAAATTGTGTGAAACCTCTCATGCCGCGCCTATCTCGTCGGCCTTTTATTGCTTTAAAAATAATACTTTCTGCATTCGTTATCTCCGTCACTGAAATATTTGGATTCGTAAAACAGAAATGGTCTCACACCCCTTGCTTTATGATCGTAAGAGCAACTCAGTTTTATTTTTAGTAACAATTACATCAACTTTTGCAAGCGTATGCAAGCGCATCTCATATCTTTTGTGTAAATTAACCAAATTATTTAGTCCACGCGGCCACGACAGCCATAAAAATTCTGCCGCCGCACAGTGGGGCCAAATGCCCGATTTATGGAAAAAGCCTCTCATTTCCAGAATTTTTGTCTGATCGAAGTAAAACTCAGGAAATTTTAAAAAGGTACTAAATAACAATTTTTTACTTTCTCAAAGTTTCAAAAAAGATTTTTTTTATAAGGTATAATTTTAATTTTACTCCAAGTGCAGAACGTTTTTATGTACCTATTACAAACTAACAGTGAGGAGCTCTGTTAGCTTCCTTGATTCAACAAATCATGTTTGTACGGACCGCTGATGCTGTTTTTCCCATCTCTATTCAACTTCGTGTTTGATAAACACGCTGTTTCAAATTCGACCCTCACTGGGGATCTCGCTTATTTGAAGAGTTAGACGGTAGCTTTAGATTTGGAAAAGTGGCTAAATTTGATGGACATTAATAATCTGCAGCGAAAAAGTTTCTATATTAACTCTTATTCGAAATAATTGTAAAAAAAAGAAAAATTGTTATTTTCTTGTTTTATCTCTATCTTCTTTATTTAAAGAGATATCAAAAAAATAAAAATACTTCCTTAAGAAACTTCTCAATTCTCTACACAGTGGTAAGCACTATTTTTCTATAACACGTTTCATCAAATTGATACCATCATCAAGTTCATTTTTTCTTATGGCGCCTATATTGAAATTTAGTGGCAAGAGAACCTACTCATTATGCCGATTACGGCAACATAGCACGTGTTATAAAAATTATTAAAAACAAGGCCAGAATAAAAATGTTTAATGTGAGAAGATACAGGCAAAATAAGAAAATAATTTTTCTTTTTTTTAGAATTATTTCGAATGAGAATTAACATTTTTTCTCTCCGGATATTAATGCTCATGAAATTTAACAACTTTTCCAAATTTAAACCTACCAACCATCTCTTCAAATAAGCGAGATCCCCATGGTGAGAGCCGTATTTGAAACAGCCTATATATCCCATGCGGTTGATTGCGGCCGTGAAACTTTTAGGGTAGTTAGATAAATATTGTAGCTTTTAGAAAAACAATATTACAGACCGTAGGAAAGTGAAGCTTTTTATGTATGCTTACTAAAAATTCGAATTACGCCCACAAATCTAATTTCGGCTTAATTATCACGTCTAAGTTTCTTTAAAGAGTAACTTATTTTTTTGCAAAAAGCTGTTAGTATGTACTAACCAAATATATAATGGAGTAACTTTTAAAAATAATCCACGAAGCTGACAAAATTATACAAAATTACTCTTTTTAAGGCTTTATGGCTTACTGAATGAGATTTAAGCCCTTATATTAGATGAAAGCTAATTTTTACCGCAAAACCATTATCACAGCCAGATTCTACGACTAAAGTAATGTAAGAAAAGTCAGTTATATCAATGAATTAATCTTCTTGTGAAATCGTGTTTTTTTTTTTCACCTCGGCCCCTCTGTGCGCCGTATACTTACCTTACTTGACTAGCGCATGAGAACTATAATGTTTTACGGATTATTATATCAATGGAGAGATTAAATTGCGTTCACGCTCGACCTTTACCGCGATTGGACTTTCTTTTCGTCATCTGATACTCATTGGTTCCTGTTGAGGTGACGATATTTTCGAATCGTGCAAACCCTTCCTTCGAACATAGGGGCCACACCTTGTTTTGCTTTATTAAGTTGTAACGCGTCGGGAGCAAACCAGTCAGTGTTGGTAGGAGCGTTGCTCCGCATTTCGCGTCGTGGCCGTCCTGAAAGCCGGATCACATTTTTGATTGGGTTTAGGAAACTTAGTTGGAGGTTTCCTCGGATTACAACGTTTCATCAGGTTTTTGCATGGTTTCGGAGGATTGAAAGCTCGTCACGGCTTGTATCAGTCTCGCCCTTGGAGTTCAGGATAGTTATGTATGTGATTGTTGCTCTTTTTTTTCGTACAAGTTACGTGGGCTGCTGGAAAAGTTTCTGGAAACGGTATGAAAAAACGCATATGAAATTTGGTAAACGGTATCATTGTTTTTCGAAGTATTCGCCTTTGACGTCAATATAATTTTGCATACACTCCAACCAATTTCTAAAGCACGTTTTCCACTCTAAAGATGGTACCTCAGAAACCAGTGTTCGGAATGTTTCAACCGCTGCTTCAGCCGACGAAAATCGCTCACCACGCATTTTATTTTTGATATTTAGGAACAAAAAGAAATCATTAGGTGACAAATCAGGTGAATATGGACAATGAGTCATTAATTCAACATTTTTGTTGGACAAAAAATCAACTGTTTGACGAGCTGAGTGAGAGCTGGGGTTGTCATGATGGAGAATAATTCGTCGATTTCTATTGTTTCTTCTTATTTGATCGATGACTTCCGGCAAACAAATTGTAGTATACGAATCAGCATTCACGGTTTTTCGATCCTCTAAAGCCACGGTTGCTACATGTACAGTTAAACCAAAGAAACAAGCAATCATTTGCTTCGCAGCACTGCGTGAACGGATAACTTTTGTTGGTTTTGGTTCATTTTGAAATACCCAAACGGTAGATTGTTGTTTACTTTCTGGCTAGAACGAATAGATCCACGTTTCGTCACCAGTAACGATGTTATAAACTGAATTTGAACGACCTCCATTGAATTTCTTGAGCATTTCTTCGCACCACTTGACACGACCTTCTGCTTTTGCGCTTCTGTTAAATTGTGTGGGATCCAACGACTGCAAAGCTTTCGTACGTTCAAATGATCATGAAAAATCTGGTGTATTGCTTTCATGTCAATGCGTAAGGATGCTTGAATCTCACGGTATGCCACATGTCGATGTCGCTCAAGCATTTCACGCACAGCATCTACATTAGTGGCAACAACAGATGTTGATGGACGACCTTCACGAAATTCGTCACTGAGAGAGGTACGTCCACGCTGGAATTCGGCAAACCAATTATAGACACTGCTCTTTGATGGTGCTTCATCTCCAAAAGCCAAATGAAGCCGATCGAAGCATTGTTTCGGCGTTAGACCACATTTGAAATCGTAAATCATGGCACGAAAATTTTCACGCGAGATTTCCATGTTTACACAAAATTACTTTTTATCAAATGCTATACAAACAAAACTAGTTCACTTGGATAGGAACTGTCAATAGAATTATAGGCGAAAAACGTGAAATTTTTCAAATATGACAGTTGATAAACGCTAACAATTGTAGACCTACTAGATTCCAGAAAATTTTCCAGCAGCGCACGTATATCAAACGTCCCTTCGCTTGCAGACTTCAAGTTACGGGTCACTTTTTGGTTGCGACTTATAATTTTTCATATGGATTCATTATCGCTTTTATTCTCCTCTCGGTCGTGAATAAAATAGTATATACACCCCAGGAAAGAACGCATTTTTTTAAATAACGTTTTTCTTCCATAAACAAAAACTATCCATTCATGAACAAACTTATCTGATTTTATTTACATTTACATTTTACCGGTTCGACGAATTGTAGGCTCGGCGTGTTTGCTCTTGTATTGTCTTTTCGTGTAACATTACAGCGCAAATAAATTTTCCCAATAATATTTTTTTCGCGTGCGTAAGACCCATCGCGTAGAAAGGAGTAAAAGTGCGCGGCCGGCCGTTCGGCATTCTAAATAATTCAAGTTAATTTGTCGGCGGGTTTTTCTGCTCATAAATAATGCAGGAAGTTGATGAAATTCGTCGGCACATTATCGACATTAATATCCTTAACAAATAAACTTTTTAATAACGTTGCCGTCGGTCCGCAATGCGCATCGCGGCGTAATCAAGCCACTTGATTTATTCATTACCAATCCCACTTTCCGACTGCTAGATTTCCCCGGTTAGGTTCGAGTCCCGGCTCGGGCTCCCCCAACGACCTCTCTGCCCTAAATCTTTCATAACCACACCAAAATGCTGTTAATAAAACAAAGCATTAATTAAATCATACAAAGAAAAGTTTTAAACTTCTACTGGAAGCGCCGTGCAAATTATTAAAAATGCACTCCGTGTTTGGACTTGGTGCAGTATTTTATCCAGTTTTTTCCCTCTCTCGTCGGATTTTCATGCGAAATAAATGTTATGTGCTACTCCCTACGTACAATGTGAACGTACATTCGCCACGGGATTTAATTAATTAATTGATAATAATGCTACTCTGATAAATCAATGTTATTAATAATATTATACATCCTATAACTAGCTTTATTTTTGTTAAAAGCATTTTCTGTCGAGAGGGACTTGCAATGAATCACCATTAGCATTTAATTAATACAAATATGTTCATGCTATTGATACTCATTTTTTCTTTTTGATTTGCCCAATTGAATTATTTCATTTACAAAACAATTAAAATTCAGTCCTCAACTCAACTTGGCCCAATCAATGTATAGAATTTAAACCTCAAAAATATTAAGATCTATAAAATTGAAACCTAAGAGGTTCAAAATAAAGGATTATTAAATACAAAGAATTGAGACTCAAATATATTAAAATGTATAAAATTGAAACTCAAGAAGTTATAAATAAAGAATTAAAAACTAAAATACAAAAACTAAAAAACCTCAGAACTTAAAAATTGAACTTAAAATCAAACAATTAAAATTCAGTTATGAATTCAATTCATCTTGACCCAATCATTGTATAAAATTGTGACTCGAAAATGTTTAAAATTGAGAATTAAAAACTAACAATCAAAAACTAAAAAAAGTTAACTCGATTCAACCAATACATAAAAATGAGGCTTCATAACATTAATACGTATTTATAAAATTGAGAAAGTCAAAACCAAAACTAGAAAAACCTCAAAACTCAAAAACGAACATAAAAATAAAAATAATTAAAATTCAGTAATGAACTCAAATCGACTCGACTCAACCAATGCATAAAATTGAGATTCAAAAGTATTAAAATTTATAAGCTAGAAACTCAACAGGTTTAAAAGCCTTCCAACAGGAATTAAAAACTAAAACTCAAAAATGAACTTAAAAATCGAAATAATTTAAATTCAGTTGTGGACCCAAGTCACCTCGCACAAAATCGAGATACAAATATATTAAAATTTATAAGATTGAAACTCAAGAAGTTAAAAATAAAGAACGAATAACTAAAACTCAAAAACTAAAATACCTCGAAACTCAAAAATGAACTTAAGAATTGAAACACATATAATTCAGGCCTCATCTCAACTTAACTAGACTCAACCAATGCACAAAATTCAGACTCAGAAATATTAAAATTTATAAAACTGAAAACAGAAACTCAAGAAATTAGAAAAAAGAACTAAAAACTACAACTCAAAAACTGAAAATCCTCATAAGTCAAGCATTAACTTAAAAATCAAGACAATTAAATTGAGTTAGGAACTCAACTCATGCCGCGACACAACAAACGCATAAAATTGAGACTCAAAAATTTATAAACTTGACGCTCAACGAGTTACTTATAAAGAATTTAAGTCAAAACTAGAAAATGAATTTAAAAATCGAAACAATTAAATTTAAGTTACGGCCTCAAATCACCTTGACTCAGCCAATGCATACAATTGAGATTCAAATATATTAAAATTCATAAACTTGAAGTTCAACAGGTTACAAATAAAGAATTGAAAACCAAAACTCAAATTGATTAAAACTCAAGAAGTTAAAAGTAAAAAATCTACAAAACCTCGAAACTCAAAGATGAACTTAAAACTCAAAACAATTAAAATTCAGGGTTTAATTCAACTCAACTAAAATTTATAAAATTAAAAGAAAAGTTACCGAATAATAATAAGTTTAATAATAAGCAAGCATAAGCTTACACGAGCTTTCATCCGTTACTTTCTTTTGGCGACAGATTCGTTTTATTGCGGTTGCATATTTGTGAGCAACGGCAGCCGCTGAGGTTGCGGTGAACGGGTATCATCATTTGGAGGTTCCTTTGAAAACGCTTACCGGAGGTGCCGCTACCTGAAGAGGAATCGGAAGTTAGCTCTGCACACGACCTTAAGCGACGTTGGAAACGACGCTAACTTCAAGCCAAATTTTGAACCCAATCAGTTGACTACGTACTATGTAACGTCCCCGTTTATCTTTCTCCGCACATCACAAAATTACGAATTTTTGACTTTCATGTCGATTCTCAGTTGTACCAGTTTTCAAGGGCCGCAACTATAGTTATCCTTACGTACCTCTTTCAGTGCGAAAGTACGCCTTATGTACCCCCTTCAGTGCGAAAATGAACCTTACGTACCGCCTTATTAACACTACGCAAGGGGGCGGCTCATCCATATGTATGAGTCTATTATATTTCGACGACGTTGGTTGGAAGTGTTTTCGTTGGATTTGGTTGTTCAATCGTTCCTGTACGAATATTCTCGCTCCGTTAGAAGCCTCCCCTGCTGTCCGGGGGTTCGTTGCTACATGGATTTTGGGTAAGTGCAGAAATTATCTTCGTTTTTGTAGCTTTCTCTGCAAAGCAAGGTAAGTCATGTTGGCGTTCATTTTGTGTTCTACCTGTGTACCACGTGCGTTTATTTTTCACGATCGCTAATCCTTTTTCGTTTTCGTTCTTTTAAGCACAACAGTTTGTAGTCAGTTGCGTTGGTCCCGAATTAACCTGGTCAGCCACGTTGGAGTTGTGAAAGTGTACCTCAGCTTTAAGAAAAGTTGAGGAAGGCATTGTCGCGCGACCTGAATTCATCACAGCTACGCACCGTTATCTTGCTCGGAGGGATTCCACGAAAGGTCGGATTTACAATCACGCATACGGATGCAAGCGTCTGACGGAAACGTCTGATGCTAAAAGACTTATCCAGCGTAAATAAATGTTTGTGATTTCCTATATTTGCGATCCGTCGCTACCAAGTGCGTCGAACGAATCCATTGGATAAGTCTTCTGGCGTCAAACATATACGTCAGACGCATCGAGCTGATCGCCGAAGTATTCGACAACATATTTACCGGAGAGAGACGAACTATTTGATTGTATAACGTGGCCAGGGAGAGTTTTGCCTCTTTTACTGTTGCGTCAAAACCTACAGAGGCATGTATACCCGATGATGTCTATTAATTATATTGTTTTTGCTTTCGCAGTTTTATTTATTATACTTTTGTACTTAATGTTTTAATGGTTGGCTGCTTCAAAGCATAAACGAAAATTTGTGGTACCTAAGCTGATGCGCGTTATGCACAACGATTGTTTTGGGTGGTCACGTAAATTTTGATGTCTGATTGTGTGAACCCACACGGGAGTACTCACGTTGAAGCACTTCTTGCTTGTCTTGGACACATATCCTTGGGAAGAGGTTTTCAAAAAAAAAAAAGACAAGGTGCAGTTTATGTCCCTCCATTGCATTCCTCATCGCTAGATATTAGGGGCTGTACCAACGAAGAAGTGAGTCCCTTGGAGTTGTATTTTTCGAAGACGAAGAGGGATTTCGCGTTTGTTTTTTTTGTAAATGATTTCCGATTCTAATTACGTATTACAAACGTCTGGGTCATTTGTTTTAGCCGTGTGAGATCTTTTGTAATTAGAAATATGTATTTTCTACGTTACATTGTGTTTTTTTGTCTAATCCTATGCTGAACGCACGAGTTATAATGAATCTTCCGGAGGTTCAAAAACGCCAGTGTACGCTGTAGGGCTTTGGGAAGCGGCTTCATAGTGCGACCTTCAGGTGGAAACAAATTGTACTTCAAATGATCATGTACGTTTAATTAATCCATCGTTACCACCCTCGATGTTCTTGGTAAATAAATTTAAGTCGACGTAGAAAAAAAATGTTTCCTCCCTTAAATTGAATAAGACAATTTCTCATTAACCGCATTCATAAATATAGAAAGCAAAATTCATATTTAATTTAGAGAAGGGTTTGCCGACGTTTCAATTATGTAATTCGTAGTTTCTATAAAATCCAATTAAAAGCGGAAAATGGTTTCCGCCCGACAAAAAAGAACAATATCTCCACAAACAGAATCCAAAATAAGCCCCGAGCGAACGCAAAAGAAAGAGCGGGAACGCGAGAGCGGAAGAGAGAGAGGGGTGGACTTCATGAAAGCAAACTTTGAAAGTTAATGGTGAAGCCGGCGATATTCAACGGCGATACAATTTAGCGTTTCAATTCATCTTAAGCGGATCACCGTAATATCTCAAATATCCTAGCAGGAAGCTCAGGAGTGCCACCACCGCCGCCGCCGCCGCCGAACGCGCTCTCAGATATCGGAGGATGCGGTCTCCTATTTTAATTTGCGAACTGGGAAAGGAGATTAGACGGAATTAACACAATCCTCACTTCATAGATTCCTGCAAAATGCGTAATAAACAGTGGAGAGATAAATACGCGGAGACGCCCTTCTTCCCCCCTTTTCATCCTCCCTCGTACACCAGAACCGCATCAAAAGGACAATTCCAATTAAATCCTTATAAATCCCCTCTCTTCCTTCACTAATTCCCATAATACGCTGCAAATAAAACGCACCGCCATGTTTCCCTAACCACCAACGAACGCTGAAATATCCAAAACACGTTCATTACTCAAATATCAACCGTGAAATTTTGATCTCTTCTACTTATGTTTCCAGAAGTTCCTTAATACATTGTTTTTATAATCTTCGTTCCATCTCTGCGTCTGTTGCATTCATTCTATTAAATATTCTAAATATGCATTCAGCATGTTTATTTTCAAATGAAATACCGTTTGTGATACAGAAAAGAACGTAACAGATATACTTCCTGAACTGACATTCACGTACAGAATCAATTTATTGAATTAGTAATTCTAGATGAAATGAACATGAGATGTCGAATAATGTAATCTAAACAGAGTAGAATTCTCCGAAAGCCCCGGCAAACCTAACGCCAGATGCAGAATGACTCATGAATTATAAGTCGCGAATGCGTGCGACACTAAGGATGCTCCTAGAAAATCATGCATAGCGTTATATAAGCTACATAAAACATCTGGAAATTCTGGTGAAAAGGGGTTACTCAGCCATATAAATATCGGCTCTCATGACGCTCAAGGCAGTGAAGTCGAAATCGGGGTTTCACCATGTTTAAGTAGTGCTCTTCAAGAAGTGTCCAAAGTTCGTAACTTTGCTGCATTCTGGCTTGTTTGCTAAACGAATTGTCTAATTTATTTTGTAATGTTTCGATAACTAAGATTTTGCTTTAATTTCGGTACAACGATGTCAAGTTTCTTTCTCTGTAAAATGTTTTCAGTTTGTGCCTAATAGTCATGTATCAATTCAATATTTTATCTGTAATTTTTTTTGTGAAAAACTGACCAAAGGAGAGTGATGATTTGGGTTTAATTAAAACCAGAAATTTTGAGAGTAAAAATCAACATTTTTGTCTCTTTTGGCGTAAGATTCAGGGATGCTAGGTGTGAACACGGCAAGCCCTTGTAAGTGATAAATTTTTCTTTTGTTATTTAACCCCTGTCCCTCTGTTGCGGTTCTTTTTCTTGTGTTGGAGGAGTTTGGTTACAATCTTCGGTGCGACTTTAGCTTTTTGCCGTGAGATTGCGTATGACGCTCGGCTTTGAGGCAGTTTGTGACGCGCCGGGTACGCACGACGTATTGCTTGACGTCACTTGGTAACGGACATTAACTCGAGGAGGTCGTCGATTTTGTTTTCTGTGACGGAAGTTTGAGTAGACCCTTGTTTTTCACGCTCTGTCATCTCAAGGGAGTTCTCCCCGTTTGTTTTTGGGACCGCTATTGCGAATCTGCCGACTTGTGACTCTTTGAGGCTGGTTGGATCGCCGACGAGGTAGTAGTTTTTTGTCCTTCCCCATCTCTGCTGTACCTGCGACTTTTGTCGACAACGTTTTCGTTTTGTTCTTGACGTTATATTTATTTAATGATGTGTCCTCTTTTCTAAAGCAACTTGTATGGGGCTTATTTACTACCCCCCTGATTCTGAGGAAGCCACTTTGAAACAAGCTGCTGAATCCGAAGTCGCATTCTATCTCCGCTGTTTTTTTGTTTGTGACGTTGACGCTTTGAGAACAGGCCAACGCCCAAGAGGAGAAAACTCGTTATCTCCCGTCCTGAGAACATTGCAGGCGGCAACATTTTTGAACAGAAAAATATTGCAGTTTTAAAATTACTAAAACTATAACAATTAAAAATAAATAAAACAGGATTCGATAAAGAGAGAAGAGGGACGAAGAAATCTGTACGCTTTTAAAACCTTTGTTAGCTTCTAAAAACTACTTCATGTTTACTAATTTTGTGTATGTTTTATTTATCTATTTGCTCGTCTCTCAAACGGAAACGCTTACAGAAGAGACGTTACTTTTAATTTTCGGTGAACGTTCACAACAATTATCATTTTTCCTAAAGTGTAAAAATAATTTGCATAAGTAAAACAGAAATTAATGTTTTATGACAGGTAGATATAAATTAAATTAAAAGTGAAAATCTTAACAAAATATAATAATTAAGTATGTTTTTGCTTGCAACTTGAACTAGCGAATAACAATGTCAAGGTAAACATACAGGACGGAAATAATGTAAAAACTAATTTCGAATGAATAAATAAACAGAAATGGCATTATCTGACTGTTTGATCTGTGAATTACTACTAACGAAAATGCGATGGGAAACTACCCTCCTGAAATAATCTTACGTGACATTAACACCATACCAAACACGTAACTGCTTTTACTACTGACATTTTTCTGTCACATCACCCAAGTAATTATTTCCTATTTTAACGTGTCTCAAGTGACGGACAAATCGCACGTCGCGACGCGTTGTTCAACATATGGGGCGTAATCATATTCCAATGTTTTATTCAGGATCAGAAAGTTTATTTTTCCTTCATAAATATGTATGCAATTGTATATAAAAACACCAGACCTTCCACACACTTTATTGAAAAAATAGAAAAGTCGTAAATTTATCTGTTCATGGGATCAGTAATTATGTTTAACCGAACAAGCAACTTCGTAATGTAACTTTTGCTGCTGTCAAATCTGTGAAGAAAGTCTATTTACATTTTACTTTTCAAAAATCAAAAAGAAAGCTTTTTGAAAAAAGTCTACGGGAACTTAATATTTATAAAAAAATTTTAGAAAAATTTTGTGCAAATCGTTTTTGATTGCAGTGAGAACCTCGAGCAGCCTCTGGACAGCTGTTTCAGCCCTGCTTGGGGCTTCTTCAGCAGAAACGTAGCTCGACATTCCCACTGCAGACCAAAAACGACTTGCCCAATTTATTCGCAAATGCGATGTAAGAATGATGAACATATAAAATAGCGACATCTTACTATCGCTTTTTGACCTAACATTGCAGTAGGATAGACAAATTGAAGCGGGATTTGCTCCTAATGAGTCCCCCATGTTTCTGCTGAAGAAGCCCCAAGCAGGGCTGAAACAGCTGTCCAGAGGCTGCTCGAGGTTCTCACTGCAATCAAAAACGATTTGCACAAAATTTTTCTAAAATCTTTCATTATGCTTTGACAGCAAGCATGGCCGCCTTGCATGGGGGACTCATTAGGAGCAAATCCCGCTTCAATTTGTCTATCCTACTGCAATGTTAGGTCAAAAAGCGATAGTAAGATGTCGCTATTTTATATGTTTATAAAAAAATTGTTGCAAATCGTTTTCGACTGCAGTGAAAACCTTGAGCAGTCTCTGTACAGCTATTTCAGACCTATTTGGGGCTTCTTCAGTAGAAACGTAGCTTGAAATTCCCATTGCAAACCAAACAATGTTTTTCCTGCTCACTGGAAACATGCCAAAGTTTTTCCATTACCTAAAGCAAGTAAGCCATCGTTTACTAATGATCTTAGACCATTAGGCATCCTACCGGTCTTATCAAAGATTTTGGAGAATATTTTGGTTGAGCAACTTCGCAATCATCTTAGACCATGTAATTTACTACCGTTGACGCAATCGGGATTTATAATTGATGATATTTTGAAAGCTATTGATGACAATAAGCTTACTTTCCTTGTTCTCCTCGTTTCCTCCAAAGCCTTTGATAAGATCAATCATGACTTATAGCTTGGAATTTTGCATTACAGTCGGCTAAATTCAACAGAAGTGAAATTAATTGATAGCTACTTAACAGGCAGAAAGCAGTCAGTTTCTCTTAACAACTAGAAGTCCAGTAGTGTACATATAAAGTCAGGCGTTCCGCAAGGCTCAATAATTAGTCCACTACTATTTGCAAGTTACACCTAATTTCTTTTAGCTTCCAGAACACATTTTGCAAATTTCACTTGTATGCTGATGACACCCAATTGTATACTTCATTTGATGTTCATGATCTGCAATTAGCAGTTAATAGGGTTGACAATGATTAGACGAACTTTTTAACTTAAACGCCAAACATTGCTTAAAAATTAATCCTGAAAAATCTTTCTTTTCCTTATTTGGAAGAGTTAAAGAACGCAATGTTGCATTACCGTTAATAAAAATTCTGCTAAACGACTTTCAATTATCACATTGTGATTGCTTTCAAAATCTGGGCTTCATTATGGACAGTGACTTACGATTTCGAGAACATGTTACTTCGGGTACTAGTAGAGCCTTCTGTAATTAAAAAATGTTATATCCTAGTAGGCATGCATATACTTTCATCTGAAGCAAAAATATCCCTATGTGATACCTTATTATGACATTATAACTAGGAAAGAGAGTATCCCATTATCGACGTTCGTTACTCTATTGTCGCCGCCATTTTTGACGAAAATTTAATAATGCTAAGAATTTTGCTGGTTGGTTGTAATCATGAACTGACTTTTACCGATGACAGGCCATAATTAATAAAGGTTAGTCATTATTTTATTTTGAAAAATATTAGCCATACAGAGAAGGAGAAAAGGGAAAACGAATTTATCTTTAAAAACGTTAATTTCATTAATTCGTGACAGTTCATAACTGCAGCTGACCAGTAAAAGTTTTAGCATTGTTTGATTTACGTCAAGAAAACTGTCCACTTTCTTTTGACGGTGACAGTACAATATTTATCTTATCACAATTCAATTATTGTGATGTTATCTATAGTTCGTGCTATGATTTTAAAGAATCCAAACGCGTACAACATGTGCAAAATTCCTGCTTAAGATTTATCAATGGCATATCAAAACGAAAACGTATTTCACTTAAATTGAATGCTGCTGGTTAACTTCAGATGAGAGGCAGGGGATTTTTCCATTTAGCCTGTTTTTGTCACAAAATTTTGTTTTCTAAAACTCCTCCATATCTTTTTGTTAAGATCAGATTACGTAATGACATTCACAATATCAATATTCGTCGTAAAAATCTATTAAATATTCCTTTGCATCATACTTCCTTGTCCAGAAGATCATTTATCTTCACTGCTGCTCACAGTTTACATTCTTTAGACACGGAATTGAAAAAAACTACCGCCAGTATCATTTAAAAGGAAATTAAAACGTGACTTGCTTGGTGCATGAACGGTTCATATGTGATTCATTGCAATTTACATAGAACTAGATTTAATTAGCCGATATATCATTTTTTTTATTACTAAACGCCAATAATATATTTTTGTTTACCTTTGTTGCGGGCCCAGATTATTTCAGCTGCATGACACTGGTCGCGCTATGTTACCTAAACCATTTCACTGCTAATTTTTTTTTGTGCTACATTCGACCAGCGATTTTGCTTTTTAGAAACCTCTCTCTCTTTGATTACTTAGGTTGGCTTCTGACTTATTTGCTGCTTCTACTCCGCGAGTTACACGCTCAATTTTACCCGCGTCATCATCGAGTTTTCGACCAAGACGTCTCTGTAATCTTTTCGTTTAACGCGTAGCCGTGTTTCATCTTCAGTTTTGCCACCAATTTTCAACTCTGTTACGGTCGAAGTCGCTTGTATTTGTGGTAAATACTTCTGTTGGATAAATGGCAGCCCTGACTTCCTCTCGCCTCCGCGCGTCTATTTGGTCTTCGTTTCAGTGTAAAACTTTCTCTGCTAAGGGGCACACGTCCATTCGAGTTTGACATAACCTTCTTTCCCCAAGGGCGAATTGTTTTCTTCGCGCTCGAGACAGACTTCTTTGGTGTTAAGGCCAGTCGTTTGTTACTGATTTGTTCGGATTTTCCTTAGGCTGACTTGGTATTCTTTGTTTTTGGAAATTTTACTTAAAATTTCTGATATCCTTGTAGACAAGTCGTATCCCGTCTCCGATTACGTCAGTACTATTACACTTCCTGATCTGATATATCGCTGGGTATGAAACGGTCGTCTCGACAAGGAAGTTTATTTACTCAAAGCTGAATCTCGAACACCGTTCATGTCTCGTGTCTCCTCCGTAAGGCTGGTGTCATATTCCGAAGAGGACTCTCGAAGGAGCTTCGGGATTTAACCGTCGACTACCACCGTAGGTTCTGTAATATAAGGTAACCGATTACATCTTTCTTTTCGTCACTTCGGTTGATCGTTGTGAACACATCGGGATTCCTCGTCTCGCAGAGTATCTTTTGTCCTTTCAACTTACATCTGTGCAACTTTGGTTGCCTAGTTTATGTCTCACCGTTGCGTCAGACAATTTAATTCAATTAATTCCATTTTTTTTATTATTAAAGTCACTAAATAATTTTGCTTGATAACAATTATCAATGGTAACGTTACTTATTTTGTTAACGTTTGAGTCAATTCAGTTACTGGATTTTTCCTGTTACATTGGTTATTGTGAGACACAAGGAAATTTCCTAGCGTACACACCATTTTGTGTTTTGAAATATTTAAGATCAATTGATGAAATACTTAGAGCCAAACTTTAACGCTAACGTTTTATTTGTTGCTTTTTTTGGCGTAATTTTTTTTATTCCGTCATTGAATTGGTATCTTGTTATCCACATTCCGCCATTTTAAAATTCGAGTTAATTTTGGGCTGGAATTATAGTCGATACCGTGGTCTGCATCCTCCAGTTGGCGCCTCCCGGTTAATTATTTTTAAATATACTGTTCTTTGTGGATTTCCTTTTTTACTCCACGCCCTCTCCGACTATAGAAAGCTGCCGTTGGTATCACGCTGTGTCCCTCGGTGACGTCAACAATTCAGCTACTGGAAATCCCATGTACGCAGGTAAGAAGTATCCTGCCTTGCTCTGTATACGCATGTTAAGGTTGTTTATTTACTTAATGTAACAATTTGGATCCCAACGGATAATATGGTATTATTGATTTAATAAATCTCTTTTGTAATGAATTATTCTTTTAATCTAATTCTTCAATTTACTTGATGTTTCAATTATGTTTGTGATTTAAACGGACAAGTGTTTTACATTTTTCTACTCTTAGCCTGGCACACCTTTCGCACGATATTTACATTCCCTTCGCATTTTTGGGATTCTATTTACGTATGCAAACAGGCATTTAATGCAGCAGGAAGGTGCTCTCGACGTAAATAACAGCTTGATGTGTATGTCTCCCCAACATAAAATATCTGATAGAATAAAGCGTAATGCCGTTTCAGGCATCATAAAGCCCGGCGTTTATTCAATTTTACAAAAGGCCGTTCTGAATAAAGCAGAAAGTAATATCCTAAAGCGGCGCATAACATGTAACATGTTAAGATAATGTACGTGTTTCCCGTTGTTCCCCTGAATAATCCAAAATCCCTTAGAAATATAAGACGGGTGAGAGAATACATAAGGAGCGAGCGGTAAAAACTGCTCGATGACTTAGTATGCTGGCGGTGTTATGTTTTAATGATGATGTTACAAAGCGGGTCATTTATAATACATCAAGAGTATGCGTGAGTAGTAACGAGCAGGCATCCTTTGAAGTGCGCTGCTCACTTTACTACAATTCTAATTAGCGCGTGTGCGTGTGCGTGGAACGCGAAGGGCTTAGCTCTCTCTTACCTTGATGAATATTCAGTCTCTTATTTCATAATTAGTTCAGGCCGTAAGCTTCTTTCATCTAACAGAAGTTAGTTGATTACTAAGTCAAGAGCCATGTAATATTAACTCTAGACTTCTCTATCCTCTCTCCCGTTCCGCACGGACCTTTTTTCAGCTGAAGCTGCACTTCCTTCGTTTTACCTCCGACCTACGAGATATTGCTCATTAAAAACAGATTGCTTCATACCATGTTATTAAAACATTTAAGCCCTCTACATACACGGCTAATACCTTCCTTCGAAACTTTTTTCAATTACGCAAGCAATTTGGGCAACTGATTTTCGAAGCATCTAGTGAGCAGTAAGCAGAAATCAATTCTGCAAGTACGCAGATATTCTTAAACTGTTCTTACAAAATTCTTATTAAATATAAAAATTTTGAGATGCTTTACTATGTGACCTTTCCGAGGCGTTCCCGTTGTTACGGTTTGAAAAATCGCTTTTCAAAAGTCACCCTGTACAGTATGCCAAATTTTAAATCGCATTTGTTCTTGCTCCGTGCAGTGTTTGGAAATCGTGTGAATGTCGGGCGTTGTAGATTCCCACCTGTTTATATTACGTTGAAAATAAGCTTTTATTAACGTCTTCGTCCCAGAATAATTGGATTTTTATAACACAAATTGTCCCACACCTCGATTTAGTTTTGTGGTGACATTCGCAAACCTTTCTGCATACATCTTATTTCACCCAAGCAATAAATCATCTTACGATTCTCGTTGTGTCGACATTTTTTATTGCTGTAACCCTCAACGGGTCATGTGGAATGTGTATGCACAAACTGTCAGGTGGCATCTGACAGACTACGGATTTAAACAGTAGCAAAATAATCTTTTTCTGAAATCTTGAGGTGCCTTAAGTCACTAAAAACGCTGTCAACTTAAAGTAGTTTATTAATTCTAATTTTGCTATCCATCTTTTAGATTCTGGTCATTCTTTAGATATCGACCCCTCTATAAAATTACTTCATCAACTCCCTAAAGGTCTTCAACTTAACATTGCTGAAGCTTTAGAAATATTTTTGGCTAAGAATGATAGAGATGTCACCTTATTGAATGATCAGATTATCTTCCCTCAATTTAACTTCATTAAATCCATAAATTGGAATATATATTAACCCTTTTTGGTTTCTCGTTGGCTTGATTTAGTTTTTGCTAGTTTTAATTTTTGCGTTATCTGTTACTATTCAACATTAATCATTGTTATTGTATACTTTAACCGTATTTTGCCCCTTTTGGGCTTTGTTGTTTATTTATTTAAATTTATTATTTAGTAACTTTTTCCCCCCTTTGTTAGGGATTTTTACCGAATATTTTATGTTACTGCACCTTAGCGTCACTCTGTGCAAACAACATGTCCTCCTTTTCGTAACAAGTTTCGACTTATAACTAGTTTAATTGAATTTTACCAAGGTTTGTCTTTGTTTTGTTATTGGTGTAGTATTTTAAACATTGATTTATTTTCTTGTAGATTTGAAAATGGTCTTTTGATCGAAACATGTCATCATAACGACTTCGACTTTTATTAATAAACTACTTTAAGTTGACAGCGTTTTTAGTGACTTAAGGCACCTCAAGATTTCAATTTAATTAATTACAGTCACTAATATCATGGATAATCCACTATATTTTTTTTGTTATTTAAAGTGTTTGATGACTACTCATAGGTTAGAAGGACAGATAATATTGTACAATAATTAAAAAAAAAATAGTTCCATTTTTGTGCAGAAATTGCAAAAATAAATCATGGAGCGCTCAGTAATCAAAAATTGTCTTAAAAACGCATGCATTTTTAATTTTTTGAGAAAACATTTGATGAACATTAAAACTGCAGTTGTTTTTAGATATGTTTATTCGAAAAGGAGTATATTAAATAATGTAAAACAAGAAAACTTCTAAGATGCCTTTCAACAAGACCTAATCATCACATGTTGCTAAAGTTTTTGAGTACTCTTGCATGCATTTTGAAAGTGTTTTGACATACGATCTTGGGTCACTTTCTTCGTAATCCGCATCTAAAAACTGAACGACGGTCCAGCCTTAACACTTCGTGCAATATCACAAACACTTGTTATTTCAAAGGGAAAAATAAATTAGTTTTCACTTGACGTTTGAAGCCGTTGGTTGTTATTGACGTCAGCACGCACGGTTGGATTTTGCTTATGTCACGAAGATTTCGATTCGGCCAAACCCTTTATTTGTTAGTTAAGAAAAGACCAAGTTTGACTTTACTAATTTGTTGCAAGCCTAGAGTATACAGTTGTCGCTATGGTGTCCCCAGGGCCCGATGGTTGTGTTTGAGGGGGCCTTCACAAAAGTATAGCGTATTTTATACATCACGTATTCTCTCAGACGCCACATAACCCATTAGAGATTAGGTAAGTAAACTTTTATCGGCGGGAGTTTCTATTTTTAACGTTGATTGCGATATGTTTTGCAGGCTGCGTTTCGTGGGAACTAAAGTGAATGTTTATTATAAACGTCGAGATGATCACAAAACCCGGCAACGGCTCAGTTTTTGTGCTATCTGCGATTTAGAACTGTTTTTGGCCACTTGGTATTCTGACGGAAAGATAAATTACGTTCACGTTTGATATTTCATGCCCCGGGTTGTTATTCACGCACGGTTGACTTTTGTTTGGGTCAAGATGATTTCAATTAGTGCAAGTTCTTCATTTCTTCGTTAAAAGTATTAATTTGTGGTGCATATTCCAGAGTATTACGGCAATGAATCATTTTATTTTTATAAATTAGAATTGCCGTAAGTTAAGCCTTTACCGGCCGGTTTCTATTTTGTTAACATTCATTGCATAATCTTTCACAAGCATCCGCAAATGCATTTCGTCAATTTACGTGTAAATTAAATCGAGTGTTTATTCTAAACGTCGAAACTGCCCGTAAAACTCGGCGACGTCTTAGCCTTTGTGTTGTAAAGTTTCTGCGATTCACGACTTTTTTTATTTCGACGGAAATAAATTATGTTATCACTTGACATTTGTCGCACTTGGTTGTCATTGACGTCAGCTATGCACGGTTGGCTTTTGCTTATGTCAGGATGATTTCGATTAGTCCTAGTTCTTCCTGTCTTCGTTAAAGTAATGCCAAGTATAGCTTATTAATTTGTGGCGCACATCACAGAATACTCCGGCAATAAATCATTCTATTTTGAATAATTATTAGAATCGTTGTAAATTAAACCTTTATTGGCCCGGAGTTTCTATTTTGTTAGCGTTCATTGCGTAGTCTTTCACAAGCTTTCCGCAACTGTATTTCGTCAATTTACGTGTGATTAAATTGAGTGTTTATTCTAAACGTCGAAACTGCCCATAAAACTCGGCGACGTCTTAGTTTTTGTATTGTAAAGTTTCTCCGATTCACGATTTTTTTTTATTTCGACGGAAAATAAATTACGTTAGCACTTGACATTTGACACACTTGGTTGTTACTGACGTCGGCTATGCACGGTTGCCGTTAACTTACGTCAGGATGATTTCGATTCGTCCAAACCCTTCCTTTCTTCTTTGAGTGTAAGGCCAAGTGTGGCCTTATTAACTTGTGGCGTGCCTGGAGCACGCAGTCGTCGTTGTGATGACCCCACGGCCCAGTAGTTATAATAAATATATTCTTCAACTGAAATTTGTATATTTTTATTTTCTTTCTAGACCGGTTTCGCAAAAGTGCATCATAAATGGAAATACAAACTTCAAGACAAAGAAGTATAATACATATAATTAAACTCTTAAAAGTAACTAAAAACTTACTTTATCCTCTAGTATACAAACATGTAGAGTATTTAGAAAAAAAAATTGTGTATGACAAATGTTTTTTGTAAATAAATAAATTTGAAAAAGTTGAGAATTGTTATTTAACTGGTACAGCACTGTACATTCAGTATTTAATATTTAATATATGTTGAGGAGTCAGATGCAATTCCAATTAATAGATTTGCAAAAATTATCAGTAGGAAAAATGTTTGTTCATTAAGAACTGTTTTGGAAAATAGTAGTTATGTGTGGGGGGGGGGGGGCGTTGGCCCTACTTTAGCTGAAAGATGGACGCATAATTTGATGTTGTCGAGGAACTTTGGTGCAGGTTTCCTCAATTGTACGACTTTTGTCAGTTTTTACGTGATGCCCTGGAGGACGGACGCTCTTTTGTCTCAGCCTGTCCCCGTTGTTAAGGACAGGTATGTTTGCGATTGACGTTTTTTTTCGCGCAAAGTATTGCTGTCGTACTGCCTTCCCTTACAGGTTTTTACTTTAAGCTTCGGCTTATTTTTTTAGCACGCAGTATATAGTAACAGGAGTAATCAATTTGAAGTTTTGTGGTAACAAGAGTATACAAAGCAGCTAAGTTTGATTACGTAGGACCTGAATAACTTAGCTACGCTGCATGTAAAATAAAAAATTCTTGATTCGTTGTATGCTTTATTTTATGCAAAATTTGAAAACACAGTAACGTACGGAGTGTTACGGTTTTTGACTTAGACATTAACATAGATTTTTAATATTCTATCGAATATAGCAATAGATTTCTTTTCCACACTGATGTACCACCCTGTATAATACTCCTCAAGTATCTTTATTTTTCTGCAAAAGAAAAACCTCTTTTAAAACAATTTCATCTCTCGCCCGTCAAGGTATTTTCTGAAAGAGACCAACGCAAACGCTATTAGGTCTTGGTCTGGCAACAAAAGATCCCTCACTTTGTTTCTGCATAAAGAAAATAATGAAAAACAAATTTAGCGTTCCCATTTTTACGCAAACCGCATTTAACTAATTCGTTTCTTCTCTCTTTTGTTTAAGAGCGAGGTAATTAGTTTTTTTTTGCGCGCGCGCGCGCGGCTCGCAGTTTCCGTGCGGATTACGGAGATAACAGAATCGAGCATCAAAATTAGGCGAACAAAGGAGCATAAAAAGGATATTAAAAATTTCCAAGTGCTCCCTGCCCGTCGGATTTCGGGCCGAGCTGAAATCCGACTTTGCATGTTTAACAGCGAGCCAGCAAATTTGAGTAAATTTTCACGTAATAAAAAAAATATAATTATCCTTGGTTATGAGTTTTGGGATGCTCGCGTTGGCAGCACTGCGCGTATACATCACCATTTGAACGGGCGACTAAGCCGCCGCTCACTTGTTTCCAGTTTTAAATACTAATTTCAGCGCCGTGCTTCTCTCTCGCCACCATCATCTCCTCTTCCTCTAATGTTCCTGTACTCGGATGATAATTTCACAAACGACCACACTGCCATTGCAGATAGGAGATATTTATTATTATTACACAATTGCATATTGCTAGATGTTCGATGCTCTGTACTGCACAGAAATATTCGCGTTATTCTCAAACACAAACCTCGAAAATTGCATTATTCCATTCGCACATCATGTAAACGACCATCTCATTTTTTACCTCTGTGTTTAGCTGAGATTACATTGTATGTGTATCATGAATGATGACAAAAATATTCTATTTTACAAAAGCATACAACTTTTTTTAATACACAAAAGAAAACTATCAGAATGAAACCTACTAATAAACATTTCTTTTATTTTCTTATTTGTTCGACCCCAATTAAATAAAAGTAATTTATTTCTTTTTGGCCCCACATTGGGCGCCGTTTTTATAACGAGTCGCTTATTTTAGAGTGACTCACATTGGCGGCAAATCAAAGTAATGTCCTCATAAGTTGGGATGTCAATTAAACGACAAATGCAATTCGGTTATTTTTGAGTGACCCACATTGGGGGCAAAGCAAAGTAATGTCATCGTGCTTTGAGTTGATATGTCAATTAAGCGGCAAATGCCTTAAAGAAAATTGGCTTTGATAGCTTCTATTTGTTTTCTTTTTCTTCTTTCAAGTGCGTGACTTCGTCAACAGTCGATTTACGGTTTGAAAACTCATAAAGATGTTATGATAATTCACCTTCACTACATTTTCGTTTGTTATTTCACACTAGTGTGACTGGTGGCTTGATATGTGACTAGTGGCAGGATATAACAGCCGAAACATAAGTAACAGCTTGCGATAAACAAATAATAGTTTTATTTCACTTAACCCTAGGATATTTCCTCTGTGCTAGCAATCCACTGGGTCTGGTGTCTGGCGACATTTTTAATCAAGCTCCTTGGTAAGTACATTGTCGTTAAGCTTTAACGTAGAATTTGTTACAATTTGAGTGAAAGTTCTTGTTGCTTATATGCTCTGGCCGAAATCTCGCACCGGATCTCTTGATAAAATAGGCCGTATCCAAAAATGAGTCGGTCCTAAAAGCCTGCAAGGGAAGAGAATTTCGATAATAGTAATCTGCACCAAAAGAGAAAGCAACGGTCGCAAACATACCTGAGCTGAACGTCGAGGACGAGGCTGAGACAAACTCATGTGAGTTTTTGATCCACCAGGATACCACCTTAACAACCACCGCAGCCTTACAATTGCAGAAAACCTCCTCGAGGTCCTGTCGGTACCCCCGAAATAAGTACGCCTTACCCTGAACGTCGAGAACGAGGCTGAAACAAATTCAAGCGAGTTTTTGATCCGCCAGGAAACCAGATTAACACCCACCGCGGTCTTATAATTGCAGAAAACCTTTTCGAGGTCCTACCGGTACCCCCAAAACAAGCGCGCATTGTCCTGAACGTCGAGAACGAGGCTAAGACAAATTCAAGCGAGTTTTTGATCCGCCAGGACCAGATTAACATCCACCGCGGTCTTATAATTGCAGAAAACCTCCTCGAGGTTCTGCCGGTACTCTCAAAACAAACACACCTTGTCCTGAACGTCGAGAACGAGGATGAGACAGTCGGTTATGATTGCGTCGCGCTATTTTCTGCTTATGATAACCACCCTGACTGCATCTAAATAAAGAAAAACTCATCGGCTTTATTTTTAAGTATACTTATAGTACATTTTTGTACAGTTATTAGGATCAGTCAACTTTGGGGTTATGTGTTTATTGCCGTTTAAAAAATGCCAAAATTAACGATAACCACAACAACGCATGTGATCTTGACCTGAATGATCAAGTTGGCATTGTAAAAACCTGCAGGGGCACGCTTAGCACAACGATCTTGGTATATAAGGTCGAAAGATCGATTTCTCCTATGGCCACAGTCTTATTTTAAAACACTCTAAACGACAATAACCAACTACGTCACCTGCGAGTTGAGATTCGAAATCCCAAATCCGCACATAATAAGAAGCCTGTTCTGTTCCAAAGAAAACTTTTCGCCTTTGTGATCCACCTGCCGCCTCTTGTTGTGAGAGCGAAGCGTACTCAAACGGATAAAGGGCTTGGCTTCTCTTAAAATGCAGGTGTGGTGATGCGCGTTCGTACGATCAAAAGTTACCGCCGCCAAATCGTAATTGCCAATCATCCCCGGCTGCTTTAACACAATCTAGACGTTTATTTCCTCTTTAAGTGCCCACCTGCAGAATACTTGAAACATGCCGTGTCTATGCTAGTCGATTTACTTACATTCCAAATTTTATCGCTATATCCGGTGAGCAGTGTTTCGTCCCTTTGCTTTAATCTCCACCTGTCTTCTAGCGAAGTTGACGGAATTCTATTCAGCTTTTTCGTGATTTATCTCAACTTGTCGGAACTTAAACTCCGTATATTCCCCTTTCTTACAGGCTTTTTGTTCCCCGCGGTAATTTATACGTAGTATTTACCTCGTGGTGCTTGGCTTCTTGTCTTCTTCTGGTATCGCAATGCTAGCGCTTTAACGCTAGATTGGCTTCAATTCGACCTGTAATATCTGTTCTTGATCTGAAGAGCGAACCTGGTCCTCACCTTGTTTGTGTCTGACAGTTAACGACGCCGCGCCGTTCGCTGGTCCACTTGAGTTGCATAATTTAGAGTGTTTATTTCCTTGTGTCGCGTTATATACCATAAAGATTGGATGTGGATAAACTGGGTATACCGTTTCTTAATTTTCCCCGGTTAAAAAAAAATTGAGTAGCGCTCTTTTTAATACATATATTTGGAATTTCGTTGCACCCACCCCGTACCACTGAGAAGCCGGCAGTGCCGGAGTCATTCGTGACGGCACTAAATTTTGTACCTGTCCAGGCAGGTAGCAACGTATATACGGAAAGCAGAAGATCAAAGAACAAAAGGAACAAAGGATGAAGATGGAACGATATAACATTTGGAAAGTATTGCGAAGAATAGAAAAATGTGGAAAAAACTTGTGCTAAATGGAATATACCTAATACTTAAAAATGGAACGGACAATACTTAATTAAAGTAAATTCTTTGCTTTCTTAACTCTGATCTGAAAATAGCGTTTTCCTGTTATTCAAAATTTGCAAAGAATTTTTAATATTTGACGAATCTGTACATTTGTACATAATATTTGACAAATCCGTAGACATCTCTTATACAGAAAACAAACATCAACAGAAATTTTAAATTTTGATACAATTCACCACAAACGTCATGTTCACTTCCAGGAATATCAATAGTGTCTGTTATTGGAGTCTTCGAGGTGTAATAAATAATTTTTAGAAATTGGATTTTGCCAACGCTCCGCTTCCTAAACAATTTAACAACCACTTTCAGCTTCACCGCACCCTTATTCACTTGCAATAAGTTAGTCAGTCAGGCAGGCATATTTAAGTTGTCCTAAATATTTTAAATCCAAACTTTTAGAGCTACAGGACAACCGATTTCCACTTGGCGGTGAAGTCTTTTAAAACAGGTAAAATTTCCAGAGTAAACATACGTACGCCGGCACAACTTTTTTGACGTTTGATCAAAGTATTCAAATTTATTAATTTTTTTTTGTTTACCGGAAAATTTGTCCCTTTTGTAAAATATGTTTAAAGTAACGATACGCCCTCACGTGTAAAGAGTAAAAAATGCATTTCGAAATATTTAATTCGGGTGTTACATCTGAATTAAATACTTTGATTCAAAAACCTTCAAAACTAAGACGGAATGTCTTCCAAAGATCGTCTACAAAAATTAAATAATGCACGATGGCCGTTGGAATCAAATCCTTATTTAATTTAACGTGGAAGTCTCGGTTTCAAATATGTAGGTGTGGTTGCCTAATTAGGGGCATACAGAGTATAGTGATTAAAATTCAAAAATTGTTATAGGTGTAACAAAGATTTGTGCCTATTTAATAGGATTTGATGACAGTTTCCATTTGATTAAACTGACACTGGACACCACTCACTCTTGTCACCCTCATCCTACTTCCTGCTACTTACCTTGGCAACCATACATACACATTTGAAACGAGGTTGTCCTGTATTATAGTGAGTAGAAATTGCACCTATTGCAAATATTAATTGTACATAGATAAAATAATGCGAGATGACCTCGAATAAACACCTGCACTTACAACGTACAACGCCAAATATTCAGATGATGTAAAATGCTTGGCCTTGGCAAACATGTTATGCACATTCCGAGAAATCATCTGAGATTGCGTCAGCTTAGTGCCCTGTCCAACTAATTACACGTCATGGTGCCAATAAATAATTAAACCTCTGCATTATTCATACAGACAGACAGTTGATAAGAGTCGATGGTTATCAAACCATTAAATAAAAGCCTCCCTTAGTGTAGTGCCACAGCCATGTAAGTTTACTTTTTTATTTTAATATATGTATTTGATTCCAAATAAATCCCTAAGTCCTATATAAACATTAAAAGAAATTGCATAAGACTTTAAAACAAAATCGTTAGATATTAACATTCAATTAATGAACGAAAACGTGCTGTACTGAACAATTACATTTCTCAATTTAATTTTGTATATTGTATGGGTAACTTATTAGCCTCTGCTAAATTGTACCGGTTACTTACGGGTTGAGGGATATAATCAGAATTAATACATTGCTACCTACCTGTATAAGTACAAAATTTAGTGCCGTGACGTCAGTTTCAGAACCGACTTCGGCTTGTCAGTGGAACGGGATGGGTGATGGTGTCATTTTTTCTTTGTCTGTACGCGGGAAATTAAGAAAACACCGAAAACTGTGTGTGCACGTCTAAGATTTATTAGAAAATTGCGAAATATAAATATAACACAACCGCGTTAAAATTACGTGACAAATAAATCGGCGAATAACGTCGCTAAATGTCGTACGCATAACACAATAAGATTATTAACATAAATTAATGCGCTTCAACAATAACGGGGGTCTAAGGTGAAACAAGTGGAAGTGTGCAACTTAAAAAGGCCCGCAAATTTAACCAAACAACAAAGAAATTAACAAAGGTTAAGCATCACACATCCCTATATAACGCGAACGGATCCGTCAACCAAAAATTAACGCAATACACACACGCACACACTTTACTACTGTTTTAAAATCACTCGCAGCGCGAAACCAAAAGGATTCGGATTTTGTTTATGCATTTTTTTACACACTGTATTTTAACCGTACCAAAATTAATGCTTCAAATTATGTATGCAAGAAAAATATCATACTCCTATAAGAAAAGTTAGGTAAGTCGGAAGAAAGAACTCAACTGCTTGCTTCAACAATCGTAATCTTCCTGTCCTCTGATTTTTTCCCTTTTCCCAATCCTGACGCCAAAATTCCGTCTCCCCCGCTGCCCTGAAAGCAATTTTTAAAACTACTCCGCCAATAGGCGCTCCTTTAATCACATTTAACGCGTCCTCCTAATTTTCTTTCATGCATCCATGAAATACTATACACCCTCCCATTAAGCTGACCTGTACGTATCTTGGTTGCTGGCCGTCTCAGTTTTCGAAATTCCAAAACCCTCAATATATCAAGACCTCCAAGTGTCAATTTTGACGTCTTTACTACTTACTATCTCTAACTTTTACAACTAGACAAAGCAAATGTTCCCTTCGCTGCATGTAATATGATATTTTTCTAAAAACCAGCATGTTTGGACAATTACGCGTGACGAATTCTTACGCACTTAAAACCTACATACACAAAAGGCAAAATTCTAAAGTGTCTGTTTCAAGTAGCATCATTGTGCTCGGGTCAAAATTTCATGGCTTCAGCGAGAGCTTCTTTGAAAAGGACATCAATTTCCCGGGCCACCCCCGTAAACATTTGTTTACATGAAATTCCAATAATCTAACATTATTTGTTTTTATATTACCAATCGAACAAGCAAAAACACGATTTTATTTACAAGCAAATTCGCGACCGTTTTTGCTTGCTGTGCAGAGAGTATTCTCGCCACGACCGCCTTCACTGAGTCCGGACCGGCACTTAAAACCTATATATACAAAAGGCAAAATTCTAAGGTATCTATTTCAAATAGTGTCATTATGCTCAGGTCAAAACTTTATGGCTTCAGTGAGGGCTTCTTTGAAAAGGACAGCAATTGCCCGGATCTGCCCTTTTCCGGTTAACACTTACTATTATGAAATTCCAAGAATCTAACATTGTTTGTTTTATATTTCAAATCGAACAAGCAAAAACACGATTTTATTTGAAAGCAAATTCGGGACCGTTTCAGTACGACGCACAGTGGGTAAAAACGGCTAGTTTGCGGAAAAAAATCAATAACTTTGCAATTAGATAACATAAGTAAATGAAATTTTGAACAGTGATCAATTTTGTGATTATGGTTTAGTATGAGTGGAAGTGTGAGTTAGGTGTCATAATTATTAAAAAAGAATTAGCGATAAATAAAGCTCGGGCATTCCTAGGATATCTGGTAAAAACCAATATAAAGATAAATAAAGCAGCGGCGTAGATTTCAACGTCGCCGCTGAACATTTTATATGCCAGAGGCACTCTCATCCTCGCGTTCATTGCATCAGAAGCAACCGTTTGATGTACAGGATTTTTACTTACATTATGAATGGTACCTACACACTTTACTATCAAACATATCAAAAATATTAAACATCAACATTTTAGGAATTTATATGACCACCCAGAATTTTATAAAAACGAAAACAAATGACGATCGGAAATGTAGCACATGAGTTCCGACTTTGTTATTTTTATAAAGTATATTTTCTCGAATTAAAAAAGATATTTTTCTTCCAATTTCAAAAATATATAGTTTGCCTATATTTGGTTTCTTATTTTTTAATTTATTTTAGGGAGATACAGTAGGCGTTGCACTTATAAGGAATTTTATTTTATGTGACAAAAGTTAATTTTAATTAAAAAACTATTAATCTGGGACATTTCATAAAACAAAATGTTAAAAGCTAAGACAAATTACTGATGTAAATTAATAAAAATATACCAAAATATGATAATTTCAAATTTAATTATTGCAGAAAGTTTGAAACCAAAATTAGGCAAACTATATATTATTGGATTAGGAATTAGGAGAAACATATACTTTTTAATTCGAGAAAATATACTGGATGTTCCATTTAAAATGACAAAGTCGGCACTCATTTGTTACATTTCCGATCGTCATTCGTTTTCGTATTTAATAAATTCTGGCGGTTTAAGTAAATTACTAAAACGTTTGTATTTAACATTTTTTGATACGTCTGAAAATAAAGTGTTTAGGTATCGTTCAAAATATAACCAAAAATCAAAATAATAATTATGAAAACATTATAATTCTTTAAAGTAACTTTTAAAAAGACTGGCCTAATAAATTTAATTCATATCAATTATAGCGCAAATATGAACAAATAATGAGAACAGTGAGGTATTAATATTAATTTGTGTGATCCATAAAAGCAAGTCAACGCTCAACAGCAAGTCAAGTGAACGCTAAGATACTGCGCGTTACCAAAATATTCGTTTGCTTCTTGATTTATAAATTACCAAGGGGCAGCTAGTGGCAGCTAAATTTTTATATACACGTTTGTATAAGATGTAGGGAATACACTGGTAGTAATCAGAAAGCAGAGGTAAGCGGAGCTGTTGATGAAAACTTTACACGAATATGCGCACTTCCGTAAAATGCAGTACTTTACGTAACAACTCATAATTTTAAATTGTATCCCTACATTTCGACGACTCTAACACAAATAAATACGGAAAGAATGCCTACTAATTATAAACATATAATTCTTTTTGTAACTTTATTCTACTTGCGTATACATGCATACGAATTTTCTTAATACTCGACTCTCATTTTTGTCTCCTTGTATCACTGAACTTCCAAGTCTTCCTGATCTTCTGTGTCTAATATTAACCTGATTTTTTTTGTTAAATGATAATCCACCATCTTTTAGCTCTTAAATATACTACTAATAAAACGTGCTACAAACACTTCGAAAAATGACTTTTTTCCGCTCATTTCCCACTGTGCGACGCGACGGTATTTCGACCACCATCAGGTGGCGCCGCTTTTTTTGTCCGATTGGTTGCTGTGCAGAGTATTCTCCCTACGACCGCCTCCACTGAGTCCGGACCGGCACTTGAAACCTACATATGCAAAAGGCAAAATTTTAAATTGTCTATTTCAAGGAGCGTCATTATGCTCGGGTCAAAATTTTATGAATTCAGCGAGAACTTCTTTGGAAAGGACATCAATTACCCGGGCCTGCCCCTTTCCGGTTAATATTTACTATCATGAAATTCCAAGAATCTAACATTGTTTTATATTTCAAATCGAATAAGCAAAAACAAGATTTTTTTGCAAGCAAACGCGACCGTTTCAGTACGACGCGACGGTGTTTCGACTACCATCAGGTCGTGCCTCTTTTTTTTTCAATTTAAAGTCCCTAGATCTATCAAAGTGCCTCAATTGGTAGTGACAATGAGTTGGAGAGTGAAAATTTGGTAAAGACCATGAATTAGAGTGAGAACTATCGAAAAGGAATCAATATGGCGCAGTGACATTTCGTGACAGTTGTCAGACGATATACCGTTAGCTTTAAAATTTGTTGAGTTTCAAGGGCAGTTGTGTTTTAAACGCAATAGATTTTATGAACACCTATCTAACTGAAGCGTGCGCGATTTCTTGCTTTTTTGAATTTATCTACATGCACAAATGGATAAGAAAAACGGCTCTTGATAAGGCTTCAACTTTCGCCGCATTCACACTCAAAAATCAGAGTTGGGCAAAATTTATTCGAATGACGAATAACGAATAAAGATAAAAAATTTATTTGTTATCTGTAAATGACGAATAATTTATTTATTCGTTAGATTTATTCATCGCACGAATAAATTGGCGATTGAAATTAACTTTATCCGGCCTCGGTATCCTAGGAAACGAGCATCGTTTTATGAAGGAAGCTTGTGTTTTCATTGTTTTTGTATCTATCTAAAATAAAATTATTTATCATCCGTGAGTGACGAATAATTAGTTATTCGCGAATAATTTATTTCCCGAAGAAATGTCACGAATATTTTTTTTAATCAGATAATTATTCAGATAAAATTTTATTCGAATAATCCCCAAATCTGTCAAGAATCAAGATACTTCGATATTATCAATCAGGATCGTTCAATAAGCATAATAAATCAACGTTGGGACTTGGAATCATAATGGAATAGTGTGACTAGGGCACCTTCGATATCTAGGAAAGTTGAATAGTGACTATAAATTGAAAAGATGTATACATCAATTATTACGAACTGAAATTAATGTTCAGGAAAATGCCACATTTATTCCAAGATAATCAAACTAATCGAATGCGGAGGATGTCAAGGACTGTAGATGTCGAAAAAGAGCTACAAAATTTTGCTTCCGTAAAAATAAGAATACTTACGAATTAAGTGTGGTTTTATTTATAAAATTAATTATTAGATATTTTCTGTGACACAGGTCGTTCTACACAGTGATTATTATTCACTTAAATACTTTATTATTGACTAATTTAGTAAACAATTACAATAAACCTTCATCTGTCATCAATGTTTTGACGTTAGCGCGAAACAGAGAATCAATATGGTGGCAAGTTTGTGCGGTACTTTGATAGATCTAGTGACTTTAGTCCAATTGGTTGCTGTGCAGAGAGTATTCTCCCCACGACCGCCTCCACTGAATCCGGACATGCGTCGTTGTACTCTGGCTCTAAAAGACCAAGCAATGCGGGTAGGTCCGACCGAAGTCGTTAAGTCTGCTCCCCAGAAAAGATTGTTTGCAAACAGTTAATCGGCCCTCCCCTATGTACCGGGATGATTACAAGGGGTTATTTATCTGGCATGTGTTTTGGTACGCACTCAAACGATTCACAATTTTTCTTCTTTTTTCGAGTTTTAAAAATGAGATAAGACTTTGAAGGACAAAGAGTTTTACAAGCTAATAATTTAAGCTCCTTTACATAGAAATTGAAACATGCTAACAAATTAATTGGAAATGTCACTTTCAAGGCATGTGAAAGCATCAGATTTGAAAGAGCGAAGTGCATATGGCGGTGGTACAAAGCCGCGGACTGGTGCAATGCAAATTGAGAATATATCTATCCATCCTGCTACAGTGCTTTGTCCGATGGATATCGTTTCTGCGTCATTCACACAACTGCGGTCATCCAAACCGCATTTGGATGCGCGACGACCGCATTGTACCGCTGCCATTTCCACACTCATACATGTAAATGTAGGATTTATGTGAAAGAATATGTAAATTATCGTTTCACACCGACGCGACGCGACGCGTCCCGTTAAGTATTCAGTTTGATGTTTTGTTATTTAAAACCCGCTTAAGCCCGTATTCGCTCCGGCGTTTTCTAATCCTGTGAGCTTTGCAGGCGACACAGAAGATTGGATGAAGTTTTTTTTTTTTTTTCATGCGCATATTAAAACATTGTTTTCGGATAAATTCATATTTTCGACGGCTTTTTTATTCAAATTTATTCTAATTACTGCACGTCGTTCATAGGGAAAATGTATAATTACAAAAATTTAAAAAAAAATAGTTTTATTATGGTGTGGTTTGGTATTATTTGAAGGAAGGAAATTCGGCAAATTTAAGAAAGCTGCACAATGCTACAAAATAATTTGATTTGATTTGTGACTGAAGGGCTAAAAAGCTAGCCCCAAAACCTAGCTGTTCGAGTCGATAATAAAGCGCAACAGAAATGAAGTCTAATGAAACAGAACAATACGAGCAGAATATTGACAAGAACGTTATTACAACATTCACTGTAATTAATCTAAAAATTTATCATGATACATCCTGTATAAATAGTTGCAAATAGCAACAATAACAATGAGAGTAGAGTAGATGTATTTTCTGTTCAAAACGAATTCTTCTATAACTTGCGAAAATCTTCCTGCATCCCCTGCTTAATATGATCCCGGCAACAATACATCGCGGGTTTGAAAGGAATGAAATTCAAAGGGCCACTTATACGCAAGACGCATGATGTATTCAGCTCAAGAATTTGAATATATTATATTTTCCAATTCTGCTCGTCGTGTTCGAATAGTATAGGAAATTAGTTTTTTTTTTTTTGTATAATAAAGAAATGGTTTTTCATAAGAGAAGGTTTGACATTATTTTGTATTGGTTTTAGTTTTGGTTAGGGAATAATAATAAAATACTGTTATGCTAGGGCCACACTAAGGTTAACGTCTAACGCCCATTATCGTAATAATTAAGGCGTCAAAAAATATAGATTAAACGACGCGATAAATTGAATGGCTACACTTGCATTTGACGTCAAGTCAATAAATGACGCGCTTTTTAATAAAATAATTTCAAGATGGAGACTGGTATACTTTATAAGTTAAATTATTATATTATGAATTTATTGTATTATTACTGAATCAGACAAGGCTAAAAACTCGATTATTTCATAATTACTCGATTTATTTTATTATTCTATTTCGTCCAAATGATCCATATTATAACCTCGTCTTTAATTTAGTAATGCCGTGTTTAAATTCTCTATCACTCTCTTACTCATTAAATTCGCATAAAGTATATCGTTTTTGTTTATTTTAATCACAGCTTTAGTTACAGACGACTAATCATGAGATGAAAATACAGGCCATTTTATTTAAAATCATTAACCAAGTTCAAGCTCTAACTACGCTCAAGCTTGAACACATAACAACTATGCTAAAACCTGTTGGATGAGTTAATTCAAAATGCTAGCTAGTGTGGCCAAAATAAGCGTTAAATGATGCGCTAAATCCTTTTAATGTGTCAAAACAGACCGCCACCCGAGCTATCGTCTAACGTTTAACGCCATTCATAATGACGATAACAAATTAGTGTGTTAAATCGCGGCTACACCTATGTTTGATGCCAAATAGCGCAGTAATTAACGGCATTACGCGCTAGTGTGGTCCTAGCATTACAGTTAAACCATGGCGCGGCGCTTAACCGAATGTTACAGTTATTTTTAAGGGTAGCTGTAATAAGAGACATAGTCAAAATAAGGAATATATTTATTAAATAAATGAATAAATAGCTGTGACTTACATGGTCTTGTAAAGGTAGAGACTTACACAACACACGTACTGATTTCAAGTTACATAGTCGATCCAGAAGTGCGTGTGTGCCGGTATATAACATTTGACAAAAAAATTAACATTTAAAATGTATACTCCGAGAAAGTTTTCTGTGCTGCGCTCGGTTATATGCGTCATCTTCTTAATTTAGTCCTGAATCAGATATGGGAATTTTCATACGTCATGAACGCTCATTAGAATGCAAATTGCTGTGTTATTTTATTATTGTTATTGTTATTATTATTATAAAGGGATACGTACATTAGGGTTTACATGACTTGATTATGATTAATCGTAAAGATTTTTATTTTTCCAACATTTAATTTCTTTCTAGAAACCCTGTTCTGAAAAACAGAATTATAAAATGTTTGTAAATTTCAATTTTGATTTATAGAACGTGCCCGAGTTGGCAAAGACAAGCTTGCTAACCTTGGAGTCTCCGATAACATCCGAATAGGTTAAGAGGAAGAGTGTCGAGGATTCGGACGACGAGCCATCCCCGATCGAGAAGCCTAGAATACAGCTCTCGCAGTCTTCAATAGAAATAGTCAGAGAGTTTCCAAATCCTGTTCTTAAGTCACCGCTAGAGGGTCCTTAGCTCGAGAAGGCCCTCAAGAAGCCGTCAAGAAACTTCTTGGAAACAGACAGCCTGACGGTTCGAACCTGAGGATGTTAAAGGTGGAGGAGTTACGTTTAAGTCTTCTTGCTTGGCCTGCGATGGAAAATAATTGAGGTTTTCAGTTAACATTTGAAAGAATTTTGTTTTTAATTTTGGGAATTTGAGGTTAGTTTTTCTTGCATCATTGACAGTTACAGTTCATTTCTACAAGGTAAGAATTTTAAAATATTAATATTTAATTTTGTAACTCGTATATAATTTTGTAAATATTTGATGTTTTTCTTCGTGTTTGATTCTACTGAGGATATTTGATATTTAATGAAAGAACAGCCAAAACAAAAGCCAAGACAAAACACAGTTTTAAACGCCATCTGTATTTTGAAATAACAACGATTCGGATTTTTGTTGTAACGTTTGCTGTAACGTCAGAACGTGAACACGTCCGACCGAAACCAATTTTCTCGCCGAAATCGAATTTCGACCATTGTCTCAGTTTCTTTCACTTCTCTCACTTATATTGTAAAACAAAAAGAAAAGCAATTTAAGACCTTAGACTCTGCCATATTCTACAAAAATTAAAACAGAATTTAAATTTTTTTCAGCTATTAATCGAAATTTATCACTTTCCTAACTTTTTTTCTGGAGCTTGTTACGTTTACACATTCTTGGTTACAGTAGGCGTAGTGGTCTCGCTTTCAATACATTAGGGGGTCTTTCTTACTCTCAATTTTTCAAAGATAATAATAATTGAATTAGTCATAATAGAAATATTTTCGGAATCAAAGTCTGAAAAAAACCATTAATACCTACTATTTATATGGAAAATTATCGGAAACGGGATACGATTTGTCCACAAGAACAAAAGTTTTAAGTAAAAATTCCAAAGAAAAAGAGAATGAACTCACCAGGTCAGCCCGAATCAGTAATGAATGACTGACCTTGACACCAAGGAAGTGTTTCTCAAACTAATAAAACAATTCGCCCTTGAGGAAAAAAGGTTACGTCAATCAAAGTAGGTTAACACCCGTAAGCTTCAGCACAAGCAAACTCCAATGGACGTGTGCCCGTCACCAGAGAAAGTTTTGCACTGAAACAAGGGCTAAATGAACGTACGGAGTCGAGAGGAAGTCGCCCTGACTTAACACCTGTTGGCTTCTAAACGAGAAAACTTGAATGGACGTGTGCCCGTTAGCAGAGAAAGTTTTACATTGAAAGGTAGGCCAAATAGACGCACGGAGTCGAGAGGAAGTCAGGACTGCCATTTGTCTAACAGAAATATTTACCACAAATACAAGCGATTTCGACCGTAACAGAGTTGAAAATTGGTGGCAAAACTGAAGATGAAACATGGCCACGCGTTAAGCAAAAAATTTACAGAGACGTTTTGGTCGAAAACTCGATGACGTGGATAAAATGGGGAGTATAACTCGCTCAGTAGAAGCAGCTAATAAGTTAGAAGCCAATCTAAGTAATCAGAGAGTGATAGGTTTTCGAAAGACCAAAAATTCTGGTCGAATGTAGCAGCAAAAAAACTAGGATAGAAATGGACGGTTTTAAGTAACATGCAACTGAAGCAATCTGGGCCCGTTATAATCTTTGTTTTACTTACCGTTTTCCACGGTCACAGATAAATACTTAATTTTTACCCAAGCAGAACCCTTTTCAATTTTCATTGTACACAAGTCAATTTCTTCTTTTGTTTGCTAATGCTAGCGACATCTATCGCGGGTTTGGTCACTGAAACAAGGGCTAAATGAACGTACGGAGTCGAGAGGAAGTCGCCCTGACTTAACACCTGTTGGCTTCTAAACGAGAAAACTCGAATGGACGTGTGCCCGTTAGCAGAGAAAGTTTTACATTGAAAGGTAGGCCAAGTAGACGCACGGAGTCGAGAGGAAGTCAGGACTGCCATTTGTCTAACAGAAATATTTACCACAAATACAAGCGATTTCGACCGTAACAGAATTGAAAATTGGTGGCAAAACTGAAGATGAAACATGGCCACGCGTTAAGCAAAAAATTACAGAGACGTTTTGGTCGAAAACTCGATGACGTGGATAAAATGGGGAGTATAACTCGCTCAGTAGAAGCAGCTAATAAGTTAGAAGCCAATCTAAGTAATCAGAGAGTGATAGGTTTTCGAAAGACCAAAAATTCTGGTCGAATGTAGCAGCAAAAAAACTAGGATAGAAATGGACGGTTTTAAGTAACATGCAACTGAAGCAATCTGGGCCCATTATAATCTTTGTTTTACTTACCGTTTTCCACGGTCACAGATAAATAGTTAATTTTTACCCAAGCAGAACCCTTTTCAATTTTCATTGTGCACAAGTCAATTTCTTCTTTTGTTTGCTAATGCTAGCGACATCTATTAACCGTGTCTATACATGAACCCCGTACACTGTCGGTTCTTGCCGGATATTTGTAAAGTAAAATAATTTTAGGCCCTGAGATTAAATTCAATTCATTTCAATACAAATTTATATGCCAAAACTGCAATGTGTCTTTGAATTTATCAAATTGTTACCGCTTTTACTCCCGAGGGAGTAAAATATTATTTTTATTATTATTACTATCTATTTCCTATTTATGCAAATAGTGTAATAACGATTATTAGATAGTTTCGAGATTAATAAGGAACGTTAAAGGATGAATTTCCTAAGATATAAATAATTTAATAAGCGTAAGCCTGGAAGCTATCAAATCTGTCAGAAGGAAATGAGCATGAACGATCAGTTTACGTGAAAGTCCGTAAAAAGGAGCGTCAGAGCGTAGAAGATGATCTTTCCCCCCATTGTTTGTGAAGTAATCCATCATATCTGAGCTTAAATGCATTCCAGAGCCATCCTCGATGGCCGGTCGGAAATCTGAAAACGCCCGAAGTAATGCGGACATCTGATGGACAAATTGTGTTAGTTCTCGTCGGACGGACGACTTGAATCCGACCCGGGGCATTTTTAAGCAATCTATCAAAGTTTTACGGGCACATTCTGCAAGTCGAAAATGCATTTTCGGTCTCCGCCAAGCAATCGCATAAAACATATTAACAATCTATCCGAGACGGGATATTTGATATTTCGGATTAAAATGTATATATCGTTCCCATTCTCGTCGTATACTTTCGATGCGATCTTCCACATTTCCCATCTAGCAAATTGCGCGCAGATATCAAATAACATCCGTATATTTAGGAGTACGGAATAATAAATAATATTAAAACACAATTGCGGCGGCGGCGGCGGCTGCAATGGCGGCGTTCGCTTCTGTCCTCCCCCGGAGATACATAAAGGATGGTTTATCGACGTTTATATTCAAATTACTGATTGCAAGCTTAGAAATATTTGTTTACTAAGCGCGTCGATACTTGGCAAGTTTATACAATGGGAGATTGAAACGTCGCCGTTCGGTTTGCTCTTATTTCGTTAGTTGTTTGAATTATATTTTCTAAGCGCTGAAAACTTCGTAATCTATCTCCCTAACGGAACCTGCTTTCCAAAATAAATTCAGATCCTATAAGTACACAGCAATATATTCTCGAATGCGGATTAAACCGAACAAAAAGATCTTTATTTGCTTGCTTGCTTGCTTGCTTGGCTAAGAGCAGCAGAAGTTTCGAAACGTCACATTTCTTATTTCACACTGTCTGCACAAGAATTTTTGTTTCAGTTTAATTTCACGTCGCAAGTAGATATCCGGCTTAAAAATCCTCTTCGTTCTCTTCTTCTCTTGAAGGGAAAGAAACTCCCCCATAAATTAAAAAAAAATAAACTGAGTTAATTACGAATATTGTCGCTATTTCAGCAACATCCCTGATATCTCGAATTAATTGTTAATGTTTCGAATTAGTACGTAATTGACTTTTTCTAATTAATTTATTCTTCTTCGAAGTGCAGGCCAGGAGGACATAAAATTAATTTTCCACGGTGTTAATTTAGGGAAACAGCTGGAAGTATTAAATCGACCGGAATTAAGTGTAATCCAGGATAATTCACATACATTCCAGAGCTCGAGAATAATTTATTCTCCGTATGATTCGACTATAATAACTCGAAAAATTATGGCATAACTCGAAAAATTATTGCATGTCTTATGGCAAATCTTCTGAAGATCAAATTACCAAAAAAACGATGGCCATTAAACTTATCACAGCTATTTCCATACTCCGTGAAATTCCGGAAAACATTCTACTGTTCCGGTCAAACAAACACCAAACAAAAGATGAGTTTTTATTTAAAATCTTTTCGGATAGGAGGAACAGTTTTATGTTTTACGGGGGTTTATTTAAGAACTACTAACTTTTAACATTTAAGCACTAAAGTTAAAGATTGTTATGACTTTCCGGTTAGGCTATTGAAACAGATTGCTATTCTTATTTCTAATCCTCTTGCGTATTTAATTAACGAATCGCTTAAATCTGGTCATTTTCCTGAAATCCTGAAGTATTCTAAAGTAATTCCTATTTTTAAGAAAGGCTGTGAGAATGAAATGACTAACTATCGTACAATTGCAATTTAATCATATATATCAAAAATATTTGAAAAATTATTTTGTAAAAGACTGTACAATTTTCTTAATCAGTTTGATCGTTTTACCGCTTGTCAGTATGGCTTCCGTAAAGGATTTTCAACGAATACGGGTCTAATTAACTTCACAAATACCTTAACTGAAAACTTAGGTGCAGGTAACATAACATTAGCTACATTTATGGATTTAACTAAAGCTTTTGATTCGGTCAATCACTCTTTGCTGTTGCGAAAGCTTCTTGCAAACGGTATCAGAGGACCTGCACTTAATTTCATTAAAAGCTTCTTATCTAATAGAGTCCAGAAGGTTATAGTTGATGGTGTTCTATCCGAAAAATGTATCACCAACTTAGGTGTATCACAAGGATCTGTGTTAGGACCTCTGCTGTTCTTGGTCTGTATTAATGATTTGCCCGCCAATCTGGCGAATTCTTCAGTTTTTATGTATGCAGATGATTGCACAATTTTAAATTCTTCTACAAGCAAGTCGCAGCTTATTACCAATAGTTCGGATTCCCTTAATGTCACTCATCAATGGCTTCTGGCGAATAAACTCGATCTAAATGTTTCTAAAACTATGTCTATTCTATTCTGCACGTCAACTAAAGTTGAAAATGAAAGTTTACTAATAAAGTTAGATAAAACGTCAATATCACAAGTTCCATCCAATAAATTTCTAGGTATTTACTTTGATAGTCGTCTTAAATGGAATATACACATAGATCACTTGTGCAAACAGCTAAGTAAATCCTGTTACGCAATTTACAAGCTTAAAAAAATTGTCACCCAAGATGCATTACTAGTGTACTATTACGGCTGCTTTCATTCCTTATCAACGTATGGTATTATCTGTTGGGGATCTGCCACAGATCTAACTAAAGTGTTCCAATTACAGAAAAGAGCAATCCGAAATATAAAAGGTCTTCAAAGATTTAAAAGTTACAGAGTTACAAATTCTAACTGTTCCTTGCCTGTACATCTATGAATCTTTAGTCTATACTGTAGATCATATTAATCACTACAAATCCCTTGGATCGAATCATTACTACAGCACTAGGTATCAGGGTCTACTCGAGTTTCCACAGCATCATCTTACAATATATGAAAACAGTCCTAAATATAAAGGAATTAGATTATATAATAAGCTTCCCCTAAGACTTAAGAATATTGGTATGCTACAATTTAAACGTGAACTGAAACGGCTTTTATTGTCAAAAAATTATTACTCCGTAAACGAATATTTAATGGATACTGCTGTGATATGAAATTATATATACACTTATATTTATATTTTTCCTCTATGCTCTTTACATTAACTCACTTGTGACGTGTCCTATATCTTTGTCAGATCTTCTTGGATTTATTAAATATTATTATTATTATTATTATTACTATATTAGAATTAAAGTACGTGATAAATCAATATTCAATTATTATTGTCTTTGTGCACAACTTCGTAGATTATACGGTTCATCATTTTAAAATGGATCATAATTAATTCCGTATTAGGCCATCAAAATTTACTTTACTTCATCATGATTTCACTAATTCATTCATTTCTGTAAACTACTGACTACTGCCTATCAATTAATGAATAACCGCATTTATAAATTTCCTTTTTTAAACTATCCGCGCCGGATGCGTTTTCTAAAAGTATCGAAACTGTCAGGGTCTCGACGAGAAATGAGCAGTTGCTTGCTTTGAATGAAACATGAACCGCTAGCGCAGCATTGCAAGTAGGTTCAACAACTTGAATTTCCACTGTCTGCACGGAATCCCCTCATTTAAACGTCGATCTTGCCTACGTTTTAAAAACCGAAATGGACTTTGATCCGCAAGCAAATTAAACGTCACACATAGGAGTATTTACTATGAAAATCTGGCCATAAGTCAATTTGAAAGTTTTAAAAGTTGCATTTATACAAAATATTTTTGTTTCTTACGGGAGCCAAATATATGACAAATGTTAGACAATGCCTGTTTTCTGTATTGGAAGAGCAAAACGTGCGACAAAAGCACTCGAAAAGCGACAATTGCCAATAACACTTAAATCAATTTTTCTGCCAACTTCTTTTTGCGAGTAATTTATACAATGTGTTTTCAATTTTTTATAGTGAATGGTGTCGAGTTACCAACTATGAAACATTAAAAAATAGGTATGTATTTTAAAATTAATATGCTTTTAAAAGCAACATTATTTTTAGCAAATTATAAAGAAAACGTTTCTTCGTTATTAAATAAATACATCGCGGGTCTTATTGTTTCGTTATGGATGTAATTGGATAAAGTTTCCTACATGATTACAACATATAAAGATTCTACTTTACTGTATGAAACAGAAACTTTGCGGATTTTTTCGGTTAGCAGTTTTATAAGCTTTATAAAATTAACTGTCTAAATAGGCTTATGCCTGATCATTCCACTTCTTTATAAATTTATTGGCCAAATAACATCACTGGAAAAGGTCGATACGATACAATTGTCTCCAAAGATATTATCTAGCAGATAAATTTATAAGGAGGTGGAAAGTTCGAGCATTAGAATAATTTTAAATATTCTATGGTGTGGTTTACAAATCGATACTGAAAAATTGATATCAAATTACTTTGGACGTTTGAAAAACTATACCTGTGTCTATTTGTATGGGTGGTGTTCTATGATTACAGGACGCTCTGCATAAAATTTTAATCCACGGACCCTGTCATTGTTAAACACGCCTTATTGCCAATAGGTCAATTATTTGAAGAAGCAGCAGAATCAAGGAACAAACATTTCGGTTCATACAGATTAAATTTTGCTAGAAAGTTTTCAAGAAAGGACTACAATATGGACGTGCTGAATAAACTCCTATTAAGCTCGAACCCGCTGTTGTTACAAGTATCAGGACCACATCTAAAAAAAATGCGAAAAACTTTAATAGAGACTCGTTAAACTTGCCTATTACCTAGCCTTTCTCAACTTTAAATAAAGGTAACATTATATCGACTGATATTGAGAGTACAGTTGAGGACATGAACGAGGGATCAGATGACGAATCTTCGATAAATGAATGATAAAACTAAACAGCATCACTAGAAGAATGTAATAATAATAATAATTAATCATTGCAATCTTTATTTATTTTTGCGTTCTAGAATTCTAATAGAATTTTGTTCAAATTGTGCAATAATATGTATTATTTATTTCCAAATAACGCCTTAAGGGTCCAAGTGATAAGGGACCGGTCTTGCAATCGCATGGTCGTGGGTTCGAATCGCGCTTGAGATATTTTTCTGGGGTAGTCGGTATCCACTTCAGATACCCTTCAGTGTTGGAGATAAAATTCGTCACTGCTTCCCATACAACGACAAGGAGGTTTGGAAGCAACAAAGTCATAGAACACTTTACACGCACAAAACATTCCCGCTCCTGAGGTCTTGACAAGACTTAAGCAACCACAACAGAAAAAAAGGCCGTTTTAATCGCAATGCATGAACTAATTCTTCTTTGAAACATATAAATTGCCATTAAGTCTGATTTAGAGACCATTTAAATCAAAAAATAATTTTGACGGAATTTTCATGATAAATACTCCTATGTGCGTCAGTAAGATGGGCGTCACACTAACCGGACGAGTATCAACAAATTACCAAACTTTCATTATAAATAAAAAAATGCGTTAGAAAAATTCGGATAAGCGTTAATGGTAAACATAGAAATCCGCCGGTGATAAAAAGATAATTAATTAAAAGAACTTTACGTTGGCAAAAATCGCAAAGACAAAGAGGATATTTTAAAGCGACTTCGACGACTTAATCAGTTCGGTAAGATATAAATAGATAGCGCTGATGACAAATTAAAAAATCAAATCATGATAAGAAGTAACTTAAAAAAAGTAACTTAAAAAAAGCAGCCCACGTATTTACAAACAATAATTTTGTTTTTTTTTAACGCTACTACTTTTGCTTTCTTATACTGACATATAATTGCTTGATCAAGGCAATTAGTCATTATTTAATAAAATGTTTATATTTTTTATTTCTTGGCAGTTATTCCGTTATTGAAATAAAAAAAGAACGTTCCTCGTTGCATTGCGACGATAAACAAGCTTTTTTATTTTTCACACGGTTTTCCGTTTTCCTAACTTTCAGAACAAAAAAAATAGGCTATTTGAATTACATACTGCAAAGCTTGTTAAGATAAAACACGTTGGCTGCAACACAGCTCGCAGAATTTCCGTGCGAAACCAAAGTGCCAGAAATCGAACGAAACTGCAAACTAACTCATTAAAACAACAAGGATTACCTTTATTGTTTAAAGGTCAGAAATACAGATAACTGTATCCCACGACGACGATCAGATTAACTGATATCTTTTACAAATTACGCACATCTTTTATATCTTTTACTGCCAATGTACGTGACGTCATGACCAAATTCCGCAAAACTTTAATTGAACCCGTACTTTGCTTGGTTGCCGAAAAGGTGATGTCAGGCTTTTCACGTTGTTTCCAATCGTCATTTCTATTAAATCGTGAATTAATTGATTGTGTTTAAACACTTATACAATGCCCTAGTTATTTGCGTATTTGCAACTTTGCGGATTCACGCTACAAGTTCATCGCCTGAGTCGTTGCACCAGCAAACCGCTTATCAGCAAATAACTCGTATTGCATTGGAAAAAATACATTTTAAATTAATTAAATACGATTTACAAATTTTCCGTAATCGTGAAACAAATCGTTTGTCCTGAAATTTATAGGTCATAGCGATTTAACATGGAGAAATATAAATCGCTTTATACTGTGTTTTTTTTAAATACCATAAGGGGTCGCTATGAAAAATAAAATTCATGTCTTAGCACCCATTCATGTATTTTAAAATGTCAGATTCGGCGTTTATCAACAAGTTGAAATAAAGTAGTCCTTTTTATTTTCCCAGTTTTGAAATAACGGAAAATCTAAATAGCAGACTTGTTACATTTGAAAAATTTTCTTTCTGATGTATACTCAAGAACATAAAATTTTCATTATTGAATCTTATTTTCGAAACGGTACTTACGACAACGATGGATGGGTTTATAGTGTACAAGCTTCTTTGAATGAATTTAGACAGCATTTTCCAAATTTAAATTTTGAAGAGCCTGGTTTTTTTTCGGTAACTACACGGCACTGTTCGACAATTCAGGGAAAATGGAAACGTTGATCGAAAAAGTAGCAGCGGTAGACCTACTGTTAGAACACCAGAATTAATTGAAAATGTTCAAAAAATTATGCGAAATAATCCCTCAAAATCATTGCGGCATTTAGCACAAGGGACAGCTATATCCATGAGTACTTGCCATAAAATACTAAAAAGAAATCTTTATTTACCTCCTGGACATTTCCAACACCTCTTATAATCTTTTTATCTGTTGCTGTTGAAGAATACTCTTTAAGGACTATCCTGTTAGCCCTACAACAAATTTATTTTTTAAAGATCGTTATTAAATTTCAGACAATATTTACTTTAAATGCGCATGTTAAACAGATTCGTTAATTGTCAAAAATGATTGAAATTTATGCAGAAATGAATCAAGATAAGACATGAGCTCTAATTTCCAAAGACACCCTTTATGGTATTTATAAAAAACACATAGTATTATGTGTGTGAATAAATTAACTGTGAACGTTGAGAGTGGAACAATCCAAATAAATAAGTGCCAGATCATCTGCAGCCAAAATCCTCGGACAGGTAAACCTATTTTCATTAGCGCGAATATTTTTTTAAAGTGACATCTCTTCTCCACCCCCACCCCTTTCCGCAATGACGTCATCGACATTTTTTTTTAATAGCATGTCTCCAATTTTCTACCAGATTTGGGTAGATTTGACAATTCTGATTTCATCAATATGCATAATTTGACATTCGCAACTGTCAGATTGCAGTGTCAAACCCAGACCACGACTTTTTTTATAAATTTTTTTAAAGCTAAATTAGTTTTTTTTTTAAACAAAACAAGTTTTTTTTTATTCTTTCTTTTCACATACTTTATATAAATGTTTCCGCTAACCGTCGGGTGACCTGCGCTTTACAGGAAAATAACTAAATTTGAACATAAATGAAGTTGATTCTTGTCCGATGAAAATTGTAAGTACAAAGTTTTTTTTTAATCTTGAACTGGTTCAAGATTAAAAAAAAAACTTTGTACTTTAAATGGGAACGGTTGCGACATCTAACGGGAGGTATTTTTGAAAAAGGGTTAGAGTACGGTTGAACTCCGTATAGTACGTACATTATTGCTCTTTTCCAACTTTTCGTAAACACGGTAGGTATATGGACAGAAAAATAAATATCGTACAAGGTTTCCTACGAAAGGAAAACCTTACAGTATTATGCAAATAAAATACAAATGTTGGTTTGTTTACAGCGTACTAAAATTGACACAGGACGCCAGTGCAGTGCTTCATTAATTAAGTTATACATATTGATTAGTAAATTAAATTCATTCTCATCAAATCATGTAGTTCTGCAGTTAATTTTATGATAGGTAGACAGATCTGCTATTGTAAGGTAGTAACATTGTTTCCCGTTTGACATAATGATTTTGTCTTTTGCGCATTTGCATTAGTTAGATGTCCAGCTGTACATATAAATGGAACTTATTGAGATTATAATAATATTACCACAGAATTATTTATGCAAGATTTAAAACGTGCACCAATTCAAGGTGTATTTTCTTTTTGACAATGTCAATGTTAATTTTTTTTTTCTTCACTTTTAATATTCTAAAACTGTTCGATAAGCATTCTCCTTTAATTACTCGTCGCTTCACTAAAAAATACATTCCGTGATTAACTCCTAATTTAAAAATGTTAATGCGTCTTAGAAATAATCGTAAAGCAAAATACTGCTTGTGAAAGTAAACTCGGGATTGGGAATATTATAAATTATTGAGAAACCTGACAACAAGCACATTTAGGTTACAGAAGAAAGTATACTTCGAGTATATTTCAGGGACCCAGAAATCCAAAAACCTCTGGAAAAATCTAAGTCATCTAGGCATAAACAAACCCCCAGCTGCTTTACCTAAACAACTTGCTGATCCTAATAAAATGAACGACACTTTACCCAAACCAATTAAATGATAAATTTTCTTTTCAAACAGTAGATATTAATATGGTTTTCAGGTTTGTAAGAAGTTTTACAGCTACAACAATTGATATTGGTGGTATATATAGTATAATTATGATTAAAATGTGTTGTCCAATAATACTCCCGTATCTTACACATACTATTAATTCTTGCTTTATCGAAAGCACAGTCCCTGAATGTTGGAAACACGCACTTGTAAAACCTTTAACTAAAGGTATAATGTATGCTTCTAACAAGGAACTCATTACTATTGTAACTTTATTTATTAGATTTTGACACGGTGCAGCACGATCTTTGGTTTACTATTTTGAAATCTTCAGGTATTAATTCTGCCTTAATAAAATCATATCGTCTCCCCTAAAGCAAAAAATCTGGGGTTGTGGATGGATAATAGGTTCAGGTATTGCGACCAAATCTCTAAATACATGGTGCACTTGTGTATGTGATCTCTAGAATTGTTACGTATTTTTGATGACCGAATTCTAAATAAATACTTTGTTGCTGGAATCTTTCGATGCCTTGAGTGACGATCGATTTCCTGAAAGCAAATTATGACGAACGGATAACCGATTTGTGTTTGGACAAAAGGTAATTGGATGTCGATGCTAGCGTGACCCGTGCTTACACTTGATTTCTTTGTTTTAACAAAGGAATCCGTTTCTTTCCTTTGCCCCACCTTCCGTTATCCTCAGTGACGTAACTAGTAGTCAAGCTTGCATTTTGATGATAAGCAATAAAATGTACATAACTTCATTTTAAGCATCTAATAAATAACTTAGACATTTCACAAAGCTTTGTTAAAGCGTTGATTAACTAATCAACCGTTAAGTGTAATCAGTGTTAAAAATTTGATGCTGTTTCACAAAACAAAAAACTATTATGTTAATCTCTGATTAACTAATTGGAGTTTACGTTTGGCAACATCGAAAAATTGCCACTTTGACACCGCTTTAAAGTAATCTGTCGTCATGGCGTCAGACCTACAATCAGGTAGTGCGAGGTTAGAAACTCAAAATAAATAAATACATCTTGAAATTCTTCGCATTAGTGCAGTTAATGATTGTTAAAAATGAAAAAGGAAAAAAGAAAGGGAGGAAGGAAACTTTAGTGCAGTTGAATTACTTGAACATATATGGCAAAGACACATTTTCTGTTGTGGTACAGCTCAGCGGGATTACCACCAGGTGAAATAATTTTAACATGGGGTACAATTTGTGGTGCCAATGACATGACAAAAGCGTAATATTAACTTGCGGAGCTTCTTCTATTAGTAATTTAATTAACTGTTTGCTTTGCCTTGCAATAAGATGAGTGACACGATGAAATATTCTACGTATCGATGGTTTCTGAAAGTCTCAGGAATCCGCTGTTGAAATATTTCAGTGGATAATAACGTAAGTTTATCAGCAACTGATTTGTACCATAAAATAAATTTATTTTTGCTTGTTGCAGATTCTAGTGTGGGACCAAAGAGTTCCATAACTCCTTTGGAAAAGCGAAACGTTAAATTCATTATCATCCAAATCATTAAAAGGATTATTTCTGTCTCTTATAAAATGAATCCTACTTTAAGAAGGCATTTCTTTATCGTCAGAGAAGAAAGTGAGGTTGCAGACATTCTGAAATAATTTTGAATTGTTTGTTGTTGAAAATGATTTCCGAAATAATGTAAAAATTAATCAATAAACCCAAGAGAGTAAAAGGTACAGAAATGTCATTTTTTGTCATATTTAAGGTACGATACATTTTTAAATAAAATTATAATTATTTTTTAGATATATGTGTGGACTTTTTATATCAAAAAAGCTTTATAATAACTATGGAAAATTCACTCGTTACTTTTTAATTGCTGGAATTCTACCGATTAATCTAACGCCTGATTAGACAGAAGTAAACGAAGCGTTATCTCTTAATCGAGCTTTGTGAAACACTTAACGGAGCATTAAGACTATTTGACGACCGATTACAGAGCGAGCCGTTTAGTAATCATCGTTGATTTAATCATCGTTAAATGCACTTGTTTTTGTATTTAATCATTCGTTACAGAGTTAATCGGAACTTAAATATTTAACGAAGCTTTGTGAAACCGTCCATAAGACGTTTCAACAAATATGTAACCACACGGATTACCGATTTTTGTCTATGATCCTTTCGGTTTGATGAATGTGTATTTGCTTGTACCATTTTTAATAAAGTTAATTGGTTGTAATTGTGTTTCAATTTAAACTTAACTGCAACAATAAAGTTTTCTAAAAAAAAAAACGCTTTCGTTCGATGAGTTTCATGTGAGTAGGGTATCCCATAACGTTTTAGTGTTTGCGAAAATTGTGGATAGTTAATTTATATTTATTGTGTTTAGCTATACAAAGCAATAATTTCCTCGGTGCGCAGTTAAAAATAATGCTTAGTACATTAAAAAATGTAGGTAATGTGGAGTTTTAATAAATGGCCTGCATACAAATTTAAAATTTCCCTCATAAATCAAGGGGATGTTTGTTGTGCGCTATCCGTGCTGCAAAGCAAAAAACTTGAAATATTCGAATTTATCGTATAAATAACTGCAGACTGCACACCATCATAGAGCCGTAATAAGTTGGATAACGCAGTATGCCGCGGAATGTACCCGAATTGTTCGGGGGTTGGTGTTATTTCAAGCATAATAAATAACGATGTGTGGAAGCATGGTAGAACGAGCTTGGTCGCCTGTCCGACTGCAGACTGTACAGCTGATGTAACACAACGATAAATTAAACATGTCGAACTGATGTTAAAATCAGAACTATAATGTCAATTCCGACGGAAGAATTCAAATGAAAGCGCTCGCTCTGCCCCATCAATGAATTTCAAAGTTTCGACTTTTGCAATTATATTTCGATATATGCGTTTAATTTTATCGCATGCAGTTTGTCGCCGTTGTGTTTGTTTGACATTCGAAAATTGCTTTCACAAAGCTTTTATAAATACGTTTTAATTTCTGTTCGGAATTTTCCACGCAAAAAAGCACCATAAACGTGTTTTATTATACGCGCGCCGGAATACGAAGGCTCGATCATTTTTATTTATTTTATTATCCAAAACGTTCCATTCCTGCCGTAGGCTATTTGATTTTCACGATACGATTCTCCCCCTATTAAACTATCCTGTATGAATATTTTATTCCCCCAACGTTTAAATTTATCTTCCGTTTTTATTTCTAATATTTTACTATGCAACGATAACTCATGTGGACCGCAATTCCGTACGCACATTACCACGTTACAAAAATTTCTAAAATTCTTCCATAAACTTTTATACAAAACACCTAGTTATATTTATGACAACAGTAAACTACGTATTAAAACAATTAAATGACTCCGAAGCCGCACATCGCCCAAGGTTTAGCCTTGGCCTTGTTTACTGGTAGAAGTAGAAACAGATTTGTGCTAAGGAAATTAACTTACAACTTACAGCACAGCCAGCAGCTTCAGTCGTGATGACCGTGGGTGTTTACTTATTCGCGAAAATAAATGAACACCTACTAACCTTAACCGGAGACGAGGAGAAGATCAAAGGAAATAACTCAAATTTAACAATTAACAATTTAATGTCAATATAAATATGTCAATAAAACTTAAAATACTTGAGGGGTGTGTACGCACTCTCACCGAATTTACTCTAAAACGGACAGCCTCCAATGTTAGCTGAACCTGGTGACAAGTCTGCGCTGGGTCTTTCACCAGTTTTTCCCCTCGGCTAACTACAGCGAGAATGAGGGTGGATAATATTATGATGGTAAGGTATTCGGATGCCAGCACGGACTCAACCCAAGTTGATTGCATAAAAGCACCTCGTCAGCGTCCCCGGACTGACTTGATGTTTGCAGAAGGTCCCATAGAAAACTTTAGGCTAAGTGTATCTCACTCGTAGGTGAAGGTAGAATAGGAACTAGATACATAAATCTACAAAATTCGGGCTTTATTTAACAACAACAAAAATGCAATACAGACACTATGCACGGTATCAGTACATAAAACGAAAGTAAACAATAAAACTTACGTTATGATTACTGCTACTTAAACCATACGTATAACGTATCGATAATGTATGAGTTCAGACGAAATTCGCTCCCTGTAAAGGGCATGCATTCATCGAAACGCGATATTAAAATCATTAATGGCCGGTTGCACCAAACACTTAAGTCAAACTTAAATTTAAGTACTGCTTATAATGTGACACTTGAGGTTACAAAACATTAAGGGCCATTTGCACCACTTTCAGTTAAAATTTAAGCTCCACTTAACTCCATAGAAACAATTGTTGCAACAAACGTTTCTATGGAGTTAAGTGGAGCTTAAATTTTAACTGAAAGTGGTGCAAATGGCCCTCAGTAAATCATATTCTAAGCGGTGCTTAAAGTTAAGCTGACCTTAAGTGCTTGGTGCAACTGGCCATAAGTAAAATTAAAAACATATGATTCACTCACGAAATCGAATGTCAAATGTGTCGATGCGGTGATCAGGTTAAGTCCCCGGTACGGAGTCGGTGGGGGCAGCGACACCTGGTGGTATGTTCGAGAGCGGGAGAATTTCGACGTGAGCCCAGGAGATGGCGGGTTCGTCTCGGTGAGAACTTAACTCGAATGGATAAAACGATTAACTACCAGGGGGTAGTATCGTACTTGAATCAGGAAAGTATAAAACGAGATTAAAACTGAAGCTGCAACTGAAACTGAAAGCCTAAAAAAAGAAAAGAAAGAAAGCCGTTAGCGTCCATAATGGACAAACGCAATTCGCCCAATTAGTTTACTAACTGCTCAGGCTTCGAATGAGGCTTTAAACTACCCCAAAACTCGCTGGTGGTGTAAGAGGAGATTCCGGCGGAGCCGTAGATAAACTCTTCTGCTAAGTTCGAGCAAGATCTTCGTTAAATTCACAACCACACAATAACACGCCTTTAACAGGCGAGAGCAAACAAACGAGTGCCAAGTAATGGCGAAATGCGTTGCAAAGCTAAAAATACCAGCCAATCCGCTAAAAGGTCGAATACAGATTTAATGCCTCGATAACCAATGAAATTGCCCGTGATCATATTTGGTCAGATAATTTCTACTTGCATCGTAGTACTGAGAAAGCGACGGCATACAGTGTAGCCAGATAAATACGAGACTCGGTGGATAATGAGTTGTTGCCACGTTTTGAAATGTAACAGCACCTTAAAAACTGAAGAAAGATGCAACTATCGTATTGACTACTTCGCTAACTAAAAATGTATAGTGAAACGAAATGAAGCCTATTGACAAGTAGGAAAGTTTAAAGTAAAATAAACAAATGGCGAATCCGTTACTAGCTTTACATATTCAAAATAAACGCAATTAACAGGAACCTCCGACCTGAACATCACCGTGGAGAGATCCTTGGATAGTCGGTCCATCACCACAGCAGTTTTATTTAATATCATAATAACTCATGAAGCGTACAAAGTTAGAATGAATTGAGTCGGCCGCATTTTCTGGAACTGAGACGGGCACGGCAGGAGTTCAACTGGGAACAACGAAGTCAAGCCTCGGTAGTTGCAGTATTGCACCTAACTATACACTCGCTTAAGGATTTTCTACACATAGGAAAATGCCCACCGATACATCGGATGAAGTCCCTCTCTTCTTACAACTCAGGGAGGTAAAAAGTGCTTAAGTTGTGCAAGAAATCGCTCCCTCAAATCATGCCGCTAGACCTAACGACGCGTTACGTTCCTCGTTGAAGTTTATAATTTTCATTTTAATTTTTTTCAGTTTCCTCAGTTTGCCATTAATTTCTCGAATGAAAAAACCAATTCTTCACGGCGTGTTTTTGTAATCTATTTAGTCCTAATCGAATTTTGTTCTATTTTAGTTAATTAAATTAAATTTGGTGTATCAAGAAACACTTTTTTTCTATTTAACGTATTTATTTATTTTCATAATATTGAATTTTTAATTATTTGTAAAAAAATATTTGATATTTCAACACCTCAATCGATCTTAATTAAAAAACAAATTGTTCGTATTAAAAAAAAATAATGTTCTTTATGTAATTGTATTGTAAACTGAATTTTCCTTTTATGTTTAATATTTTATAAAAATTTTGTGCAAATTGTTACTGCAATGTCAGGTCAAAAAGCGATAGTAAGATGTCGCTATTTTATTTGTTTAATATTTTAATACATAAGGTGAGATGAAAAATAGATTTCCAACCCCCGTGCGCACGCTTTTACATGGAAACGCCAACACCAGTAAACTGGTTCAAATGTTGCTTCGACAAAAGCCGATAGAATTGCTTGAAAAACGCCGCGATGTAAGTGTCTGTCCCTCCTCCTCCGAAGAAAACGCGACGTGTGGAGATGTCAAAAAGCATTTAAGTATGCCAAAACCAAAAATGCACTTAAAATTCAGTACGTCGAAAACCGAAACTGAAAATGTGGTACGTCAGAAAAAAAGACGAAATTTAAAGTTAGGTATGTCGAGAAAGCACGTAAGGGAAGAAAAGTACGACAATAATAAGTTGCGCGAAAAAGAGCTTACGTCAGTCGCAAACATACTGCACATATCAACGGGGACAGGCTGAGACAAACTCGGATAAGTTTTCATCCACCAGGACAAAGTTAAAACCAACAAGTGTGTCGTTTATTGTAGGTAGCCTTCCGATCTTGCCCACAACAACAGCCTTGCCTTATTCACCATGGAATATAGGTAGTCTGGCGGCCGCACTCACAAACGAAACCACTACCGTGCCCAGAGGGTATCGCCATGACACACAGTGGTCTATGATCAGTGTTGTTAAGTATCTAGATGCAAGTATCTAGATACAGTATCTAAATACTCAGATACTACTAAAAAATGGAACTGTATCTGCATCTAGATACAATTACAGTGTATCTATTCATTTGAGATACTAAGATACATTTTAGATACATTTTGAACTTCCATAAAAACAGCAGACCTTGGCGGAAATGCAACCTCCGATTTTACAGTCTCTTTCTTTTGATTTTCCCCTCTTGTTAATTATGTTTTCCAGTTTGTCAAATGACTGTTCTATTTAAAACTATATTGTTGATGTTATCAACTTTTCTTGATTATGGGAACGCTGTTTTAGCTACAACAAGGTTGCAACTAAGGATTCTAGATTCATTTAACATTTAACTTGTCTGATACGGAAGTAGAGTCATTTCTGTTGATAACTTTATATTTTATGTTGACTTGTTTTGGTTACATACAAAACCAGGTAATTACTTATCAACTTATTGATCAACTTAATTACAAAGATAAATTTTCTATTTAAAAAGACATACTGTTGAAAAAAATTGTGAAAATTATCACAGATTTTAGTGTGTACACTATTCACATATTCATACGAAAACTTCGTCAATTTTCACAAAAAAAGTCGATTTTGATCGCAAATAATACCGAAAAGTATCTGTATCTGCATCTAGATACATATTTGTGAAAGTATCTGCATCTGTATCTAGATACTATTTTAAAAATGTATCTTTAACAACACTGTCTATGTTACATACACGTATTTAGCGCGAAATAATTATAAATTCTATATAAATAAGTCTTTTAAAATCAAAGGATTATCCGTGAGATAAGTGACTAGATAAAAAAAATAAGTATTTTTATGGAGTACGGTACAAACATAAACTATCAAAACTTTTTTAATATATCATCCATATGGATGAATATAAACAACAAATAATGTCCGCTAAAGTCCCTCTACAAACGGGAAACTTTTTTATTATTTGTTCTATGAAAGAAAAGTCACTCTTTATAAAAAGTTCTACTATTTCAGAAAATAACATTCAATTATTCAAACTTAAGTAGTAGTAGTAGTAGTAGTTTAATCATTCATAAAATATCAGTGATGTAGAATGATACAAGACATAACAACATCTTAATTACAGAATCATAGAATATATTAAAATATAGAAAGCAAAAAAAAAACGTTATATTTAAAGGTTGATACTGATTGAAGCACTGCGATGACGCTAATCTGAGAGGAATTCATTGACTGAATAAAATACCTTATTATAGAGATACAATTTCATTTTTTTAATGAATCGTTTACGTATAATTTCGCTAGAAATATCTGGAGGCAATTTACTAAAGATTTTAAAGCTAAAATTTAAGAAACTTTTTTCATAAAGTGCAAATTGTGGTACTGTTAATCTTATTTCGTTTTTGCTGCGTGTTGGATAACCATGTATCACTGAGTTAACTGAGTTGTTCGAAGACGTACACAGAGCTTTCGTAAATGAACAAGTTAATAACAGTTAGTGTATGTAAGCTTTTAAAATGCTCTCTGCATGAGACACGTGGTGGTAGTTGTTTTATAATACGAATGCACTGTTTCTGCATCTTTAAAACTTTATCTAAGTTAAAGCGATTACCCCAGTATAGTAAAGCATAACGGGCTATTGATTCGAAGTATCCGTGATAAACCGATAATAGTGACCACTGATTACAGATAGGTTTAAGCCGTCTCATAGCAAAAATTGCTTTATTAAGTTTAGTATTAATTTTGTAAAAGTGATCTTTCCAACAAAGTTCGCCGTCGGCAACCAAACCCAGAAAGCTACTTGCACGTAAGGCGCTAAGTTTAAGATTCTCACGTGATACTGCAAATGAGTCAAATTTGTGGAGTGGAAAAACTACCACATTTGTTTTATCTACGTTAATATTTAATCTGTTAGCAGTAAACCATGCAACAAGTTCCTGCAATGTTTTTTCCACGTTAGCTTTCAAGGAGGCTTTATTTTCGGCTGATACACATGCACTTGTATCGTCAGCATACAAAGTAAGCATGCTGTCTACATTAGCCGCGAGATCATTCATGAAGATTGAGAAAAGAATAGGGCCTAAGACTGAACCCTGTGGCACACCCCTGTTAATATCCAGTGTACTTGAATGAGTAGCTTTCCCATTTTCTTTATTTATGATTTCAGTAAATTGGCGCCTGTTACTTAAATACGATTCAAATAAATCTAACGCGTTCCCTTTAATACCGTAGAAAGATAATTTTTGTAATAGAATGTTATGATCCACTAGATCAAATGTTTTAGAAAGGTCGCAGTTCAGGCTAGCTACCAGCAGTTTTTCATTAACAAGAGAATATATATTTGACAAGATATTATTTAAAGCCGTGACGGTGGATCTTCCCGAGCGAAAACCATGCTGTGTATTATCTATAAGTTTATATTTTTCAAAGAAACCAACAAGACGGTTTTTTTATTGCAGTTTCGTATATTTTTGAAAGAGCAGGAAGAAAAGCTATTGGCCTATAATTCGTAATATCCGTTTTATTTAATCTTTTGTGTACTGGTATTATTTTAGAAGTGCGTAGGATATATACCCGTTTCAAAACAAGAATTAATAATATTTACAAGAACATCAACTATTAGATCAATTGTATATTTATATACTATTATGGGAATGTCGTCGATCCCAAAAGCCTTCGTATTTCTCAATGATTTAACAATATGTTTGATTTCATAGTCATCCACAGGAGACAGAAATAGACTTACTGCAACTAGTTTTGAAATTGCGTAATTTTTTAATACAATCATCTGTGTTTAACTTATTATGAGGTATATTATTCTGAGTTGAGACAAAGTAGTTATTAAAATGATTACTGATAGTTTCAGAGGAAGATACGATTTGACCGTCGACCATGAGCTCTGTTGGTGATCCCATATTATCCGAGTGATCCAGTTCGTTTGTAATAACGTTCCATGAAGTTTTGATAATGTTGTCAGAATTTTGAATTAGCTTATCATTATGCATCTTTTTGGCCGCTTTTACTACTCGATTAAAAATTCTTGAATATTTTTTATAATACTCTTGAAGAGTGGTATTCGGAAAGAAGCAAAGAGTACGGAAAAGGGTTCTCTTCGTATTTGATGATATAACTATGCCTTTAGTTAACCAACTTTTCGAAGTTACTCGAGTTTTACATTTAACCGGAAAATTTATAAGGTAACATGTACAGAATGATCAAGAAATTGAAAGTCACTAGAAAAAGATTTTCATTTTAGAGCAAAATGTAAATAACACAATGCTTCTTAGAATTAAAAAAAAATATACTTAAGTTTAGTCATCGCCTTTTCATAAGTGGCACTTGTTTTAATTAATCCAGGCAGCGTACCATCCAGCCGTTAGCTATGCCAGCAGGTCTCAAACGGTTTGGTGAAAATGTTCCATGTGCATATTTCTCGAAAACTATTAACTTCATGTTAAGGGTACATAAGTTTAATCATTGCCATTTATGGTGACGTATTACAGGTTTAAATATTTGCACACAGTAAAAGAACAGCCTGTATATTGAATTTACAAAAGGACATTTTCATATTTACAAAAACCTGCCTTTTTATAGGCTCACATAATTTTAAAAATCATAGGTGTTTGACATGCCAGTAAATTGTTAAAAAAATATATATACACCGTGATTCAGAAATGTCTTATTATATTATATATATATTATATTATATTTTCAGAGTGACTAGAACAGTCTTCGTACAATTTCCTTTGCTTATACATATAAATTAGTTGCCGTTTAAACTATCTTTTTAATCTATCTGTTACTTCTTTGCATGCTCATGAATATATTTCACCGGAAGCACTTTACAAATTCCAGGATGCGTGCATGCTAAAACATCAAACTTAATTTCGCAAAGATCCGAGGCATCTCTCATGGTCATTACGTCGACTTCACGCAGAGTTCGGCGAAGTTACGGCGTCGCAAGTGTCACCTGCATAAATTCGACCGACGAAATTACGTGGGACACGTCCTCGTTAGAAAATACATCGAAGCGAATTGGCGGAACGAAAATATTTATTGCATTATTCCGTAAGAACAAAGTCTCGTCGTGACTTTGGGCTGGTGACAGCTGGGGCGCACCAACTGGAGGATATTGCATCCGGCATTTTATGAGTCCAACAAGATGACTTCACTATTCCTTCCTATTACGAACATATGAAATATTTTCACCAAGTGCCTTTTTATTAGGAGGATTTTGACGTGGTTTCTTGATGACGCACAACGAAAAATGAACGTAAAAGTCAATTACTGTTTGGTTTGTTGTCATTATTTATTTACACAATTCAGAATTTAAGAAAATTGTGGGAGCGCATAGCACACAGTAAAATAAAAAAAAAAAGAAACCTTTCATGAGAGGGAAGAACATTACTTTATCCGCCCCTTATGCGGCGCTCATAAAGCAAGAAAAAGAAAACGGATAAAAGATATCAAACCGACGCTGTCGACATTCTATGTATTCGTTTTATTGGGTGACGGTGATATGAACATCAAAGAGATGTCGGAAGTGGCGGCCGTGGGCAAGATTTACGGCATTCATTTGAAAACACCTGCTGTTTGTCGCAAAAACTAACGAAGACCACCTTTGTGTTCTACTTGCCGCCTTTTGTTGTTTTGACGAATATTACTTATACAGCGGAATGGGGCGTATACGCTTTCCTCTCAAAGTGCACGTGCGGTTTGTCGTATTTGCAAGATCAAAGGTTACCACCACGTCGTAAATGTCGATTACCCCGGTTTTGTTTACGTAGTCTAGACGTTTTTTTTTCCTCTTAAATGAACACTTGCAGAAATTGGAAATATGTCGCCTTCACATTTGTCATTTTGTTTACATTCCAAGTTTTATTACCATATCCGGCTCACGTAAATTCTTGCGCGCTTTTGATTGGTTGTTTGCCTGTCCGCTTGAGAATTATAGGTTCGGGGGGTATCTTATTTAATTCGGTGTAATTCCGTTAGTGGGGCAGTTTCTTTCCGAAATATTTTGACACCTTAGTACATTCAGTGCGTTCTCGGTGATTTTATCGCAACTCGTCACCTAGGGAGGTTTGACGGAATCCTACGGCTTATGCAGTTGTAAAAACGTGCGGACGGGGGTTGGAAAACCCACTTTTCATCCCCTTCTGTCCCCAATTCTTTGAAACAATCCGTAATAAATTGGATCTCGATTTTTTGTTTGTTGGTAGCGTTTCTTGTTTGTGATAAAAAGCCAGAAATCAATTTTCCAATTTGTTTTCCGGGGTTTTTCGAATGGCATTTACCTGTATTTTCAGAATTGTCAAAAATGCTTCGCCCTTCTATTTTTTAAGTCTCCTTGGACTTTAAAATAATAAAAACCTTACTTGCGAGAATATTTGAAATAAAAATGCCCAAATTTTTATTTAATAATAAATTAAGAAACGTAAAAATTAATTTACAATACAATTTAGAAAAATTTAAATATAAAAAATATTAAACGTTAAATTTAGTTTAAAATTTAGAAAAAAAAAAAATTAATAGAAATCTATAATTTTATTTTTCTTTATTATTTTTATATTATTTACTTAAGACTGAATAAAATTTTGAAATATTAATTAAAATTTTTATAAATAATCAAAAATTCAAGATTACAAAAATAAATAAATATCCCTGAAATTATAGCGTTAAAAAGAGAAGAAGTGGTTTAAAGAGAAAGGCAAATATTCAGTATATAACAAAAAAAAGCTTTTCTTTATCCACAAAATAATATTTCTGTTTCAACTTTCACGAAACGAATTTAAATTAAATTAATAAAATTTTTAAAAATTCGGTTACGATTAAAATTTCATTACAAAACACACTGCGAAGAATTGATATCTATCTTAATTAAAAAAAAATTAATTTCAAATTGAGGAAAACTGACTGATTAATTTTTTTTTTTTAAATAAAAAATAAATAAACTTCAATGAAAACCACGGCGCGTAATTAGGTCAGCACTCGAAGGACCCGGAAAATCGACTTTTTCTACGGTCTCGCTTACTTAAGCACTTTTCCGTTCCCGATTATTATGTAAGTGGAGTTTTGCATTTGTAATGCATAAAAATTCTTAATCGAGTATATAATTAGGGATAATATTGCAACTTCCGAGGCACTACCGTTCTGGTCTGCTAACGTCGGGTCGTATGCATCTTCGCTCCAGGAATTTCTGCCGACACATTTCATTCTGACCTTCTACGCGTTTTTATAATATTTACAATGACACTGGTTCCATTCTTGACGTGACAAATGAGCGCTTAGCGCGTTTTGAACCAAACCAGGAGAAGAAGGGGCCTACGCCAATTCGTAACCTACCCTCTCGAAGACTACTTTGTAGACCCATGTTGCATAACATTGCCCACTCAGTGGAGACGGCCTGGGAAATGACTGAAGATATTACGGAAATGGGCACTACCCAGTGGTTACGCAACGCAAGAGTTTCGGAGATACGCAGCCGAGAAAGTGTTATCCTTAATCATCCTCGAAAAGTACAACTCCCCAGAACCCGCTTCTTCGTTGCTTCACCCCCCCCCCCCGCGCTAAATGTTGAGCAAGATGGCTCGCACGGGCACAAGGGACCCCAAAAGAGTCATAAGCTGCACGCTATCTTTCTTTGAAAACCCCTCCCCAAGGGTATGTGTCCCACAACGTTAGAGTTATCAACAAATGAACTCGAGTTCGGCCCAAAAACAAATTCTACGTGAGTCCTCCCGTACCGGCGCACATTAATCCGACATAAAAAAAAATAATAAACATTATCTAACAACTCTAGCGCAACAACAAAATAATCACAAAATTACCCTTTTTTATGCTCTGAAGGAGCCAGTAGAAATCATAATCAACACGGAACAAGGTATAAATAAAAACTGTAAAGCAAAAATAACGATAATTATTAGGCTCAGTCGGCTAAATACGACCCAAAGTGAAAATTGGCGACACACAAAAAAACAAGCCTTCTCTGGTCACGAACTACGTTAAAATCTGTGACCCTCTACACTGGAACGTCGATCTAAATCCTCGCGACCCAACTCGATGCGACGCTACTGTCACAGCATAAGTAGGACTCCGCACTTTTCAGATAGCAGATGAAGAAGAAAATTACAGGACGTTCTTACGTGGAAAACTACCGGGTAGGCCACTGATGCGTGTTGGTGGTGGTTTCAGGTTGGAATGACAATACCTTCCTGAAAAGGGTGGACGGGTACGCTTCAACAGCTCAAACGTGGCCGCTCTGGATGTGACCCCAATGATGCCAAAATATTGCGGTAAACCTGCCCCTTAGATTCAGGTGGTGTGCCCCGTACCAGGTGCTCAAAAAGAAGGAAAGACGAAATAAGATTACAAACCGTGAAATTTAGAGGACCAAGTCGAGCACAAAATGGAGGATAGCAAACCTTACCTTGCCTTGAGAAACAAACTCCAAACTGAGTCGCGTCGCCCAAAATCCGTGAAAACACGAACTCCGAAAACAACAGGGAATACTTCCATTGACGCGACAAAATCCAGGCCAGACCAGGCCCCCTAACAGTCAGCCGTATTTGAACCAATAACACAAGTACAAACCTACTCCATAATGTGATCAACAAAAATAAAAATTCACGTGACATATTAATTAATCTAACTTAATTTATTGAAAAACATTGCATTTCTACGCAGTAAATATGTGAACCTTTTCAATGTATGTGAAGTACGAAGATGGAAATTCGTAGATACCTTCGTCCCAAACAAAAGGGAAAACAAGGGCCAGTAGGACCGACGTAACAAAATATGCGCAGTGCGTCAACGAAGACGTAAAACGTAGACATCACTCCGCAAGAAGTGAAGAGAAAAGACAAAAAAATAAAATAAAACAACCTTAAAATGTCTACGACAAGGCGTTGACGACTCAGAACGGTCCTGCCCAGGACGCCCGGACGACAGCGGTCCTTTTCAACGGGACAAAAGATGGCGGCTGTGGGGTTCGTCTCTCTTATGCAAGTCAAACAGCGATCGGTCGATGTTACAAAGGATTCTTCACTGCCAAGCCTTCTCCCAGTCACAAGGCGGGTAAAGGAAAGTGTGAAGCTGCCCCCTGTCTTGCACTAGCACTACAATAACGGGAAACGGGAAACGAAAATGGAACAATTAACAAAAGAATGACCACGACGTCGCCAAAAAAATAACTTACCCTGCGTTGCACGTAGGCACATAAGAGATATCAAAAATCACTGTCAAATTCTCAAGAAACAATCCCCGCTTACATCTTGGGGAAAAATAACAACGGGCGGAAAATCCACAAAAGTGCGTGCCGACTCACAGAAAATTCTAAGTAAAAGTTTCCGAAACAGCCACACCCAAGTCGCGAAAATTTCTATCGTCTCTGGCGAGCACGCGCCCACCTGCGTCTCTCCCACCAAAAACCGCAATGCGATACATTAGCCGCTACAAAATGGAACAACAGGCGACATTTAAACGTCGGAAACTCAAAAGCGCGGGAAAAGAAAGGAAACCATCACCAACCTTGATTACAGGTACCTTAATATAACAAACGTCACTTCCGGACTCAATAGAAACCGTGATATCAACGCGCCCAAAAACGAAAACGGCAATGTGGCCAACTGACAACCACTTTATCATGTCACACATGAGTATTAAAAGAACCCGTAACAAAATGTCACTTTATTTTCTCGTATACATCTAAATTCATGTCAATGTGTAACAGAAAATGGTTGGTCATTTGTAAGTTATAATAACACATAAAAATAAAATCAAAAAGATCTGTGTGGTGTTGTTTAAATACTAAGTAGGTACTCCTTTCTGTTGCTCTAGTTGAAATACACTACATTTTAACAAAAAAGAAATTATGCGACAAAATACGTTTCGGTTTCCAAATTGAATTATTTTCTATTCTGATATTATTAATATACTTGCGTCATCTTTAGTTAATCTGTCAACAGCTTTGGACTCCCAACTCATCGCTTTCATAGATAAATCAATTCCCCAGTGCTTCGCTACGTGATCTCACCACAATCCCCTTTATATCTCTAACACGTAGATGCTTCGAACGCATTTAATCACGCCCATTAGCGTACAATAAAATAGTAATAAAACTAAAACTGCCTCCGGGGCAATTGATGTTTTCATAAGTGCCTTTCAAGTGCTTAGTTCATTTTCTCTTTTCGAATGAATCCGAAGCGCAGCGCGTTTTCTTTCATTATTCATCTTCTCTTGTGCACGTTACACGAATGTAAGTAAATCTATAAACGGGAGATAAAAAGCAAATTCCAGGGAACCTAATTTCGCCAGTATATGTCAAGTATTTTTCCACCTATAAGATTACAGTGTGAGCATAGCCGAGAGCGAGCTGGAAGTTCTGAATTTATTGTGATCTAGATTCAATCTTAGGAATTTGAGGAAGTTTGCAGCAGCAAGGCCGCCGGGGTTCTGAGCAGTATTATGATTTAGTTGGTTGACTTGAAGGCACGTTATAATGTTGCGAGCCCTTAGAGTTGCCGCTCGTAGTTTGTCTGCGTGAGACAATTTCATGCACAGGAAATTAAAATAAACGCAAACTGCATCGACTTATCGTCTCCGCCGTAATTGAATTCGCCTTGTGTATAAGCTTGCGCGCACGAAAATGCCAAAAGCGAAAACAGGGGCGTAATGGTAAAATTGTAATAAACATTTCAGAGAATCGAATACGTATTCTGCAACCTACAAGTCAATTTCTGCGTAATTTTTTGATTCCAAATAATACAATCAGTACTCGTCTCATCCGACTGACTGACTGAATGCTGCTTTTTACTGCAGCATTACGACCGTCGTAAAAAAAAATCTTATCTATCTCAAAATCCAAAGGGGCACTATTAATTCTTGCCTAATTTTCAACAACCTTTTCCTCAGCGCAAAATTCGAATTGCTTCCGAGAAATGTATTATTGTACCACGTCAAGACCACTTATTTCCTTAAAATCTAAAGTTCGTGATATTAAGAGTTCAAAGAGAAGGACAGACGTCGATGTTGTACTGTTGTACCGGTTCAAATTAATTCAACCAGTCGGAGACCGTCACGGCCCCTAACAACGATCAGCCGTATTTGAACCAACAAACTCCAAACTGACGAAAATCTCCACGTCACCCAAAATCCAAAACATGAACACGAACTCCGTAATCAACAGGGAATACTTCTGTCGATGCGACAAAGTCCGTGCTTTCGAAAAAGTAAGTATTATATTTAACACGTCAAGACCACTTATGACTTCAAATCTCTACGTTTATTTTACAAGCAGACTGTATATATAGATTATTTTCCCTTTTCGTTTCTTTTCTTTTCTGAATTAAAATCTAAAGTTTTGTCAGACTTACAGAACAAAGGGAAGGACAGACGTCGCTGAAATGTGGGAAAAAACTGTTGTACCTGTTCGAATTTATTCAACCAATCGGAGACCGTCAGGCCCCTAACAACGGTCAGCCGTATTTGAATCAACAAACTCGAAACTGACGAAAATCTTCACGTCATCCAAAATCCGTGATACGACAAAATCCGTGCTTCCGAAAAAATTAGTATTATATTTCACACATTAAGACCACTTATGACCTCAAATCTCTACGTTTATTTTACAAGCGACCTGTATACATAGATTATTTTCCCCTTCCGTTTCTTTTCTTTCCTGAATTAAAATCTAAAGTTCGAAAGATTAATAGAACAAAGGAAAGGACAGAAGTCGCTGAAATGTGGAATTGAAGAAACTGTTGTACCGGATCGAATTAGATCAACCAGTCGGAAACCGTCACGGTCTCTAACAACGGTCAGCCGTATTTGAACCAACTAACTTCGAACTGACGCAAATCTCCACGTCACCCAAAACCTGTGAAAATACTAACTTCGCAATCAACAGGGAATACTTCTGTCGATGTGACAAAGCCCGTGCTTCCGAAAAAATTAGTATTATATTTAACACGTTAAGACCACTTATGACCTCAAATCTCTACGTTTATTTTACAAGCAAACTCTATACATGGATTATTTTCCCTTTTCGTTTCTTTTCTTCTCTGAATTAAAAACTAAAATTCGGAAGATTAATAGAATAGAGGGAAGGAGAGACGTCGCTGAAATTTGGAATTAAAAAAAAAACAGTTTTACCGGATCGAATTAATTCAACCAGTCGGAGACCGTCACGCACCCTAACAACGGTCAGCCGTATTTGAACCAATAAACTCCAAACTGACGAAAATGTACACGTGATCCAAAATCCGTGAAATGATAAAATCCGTGCTTCCGAAAAAATTAGTATTATATTTAAGACGTCAAGACCACTTATGACCTCAAATCTCTACGTTTATTTTACAAGCAGATAGATTATTTTCCCTTTCCGTTTCTTTTCTTTTCTGAATTAAAATCTAAAGTTCGTAAGATTAATAGAACAAAGGGAAGGACAGACGTCGCTGAAATGTGGAATTGAAAAAACTCAGCGGGAGGGTCCTCCGCAATGGATATCAAAGTTGAGTTGGAAAACCGCTAAATGGTAAAACAAGTTCAGCATTAATAAAACTTTGGAATTTTCTTTGAAAGTATAAAAAGTTGCGAATAGGAAGGAACGGCGCGGAAATTGTAGGTAGGAAGGAAGGAAAGTATTCCAATTTTATTTGCAACAGAGTAACTTCGCCTTCCCATAACGAGTTTCGTGCGCTGGGCGTAAATAAGATAGGGGCTGGCTGTGGTGGTAAATACATGCACAAGCGGGGCCCGGATTAATCCGTATTCATTGGATGCAGACGACAGGAGACAACCGATAGATGGCGCCTAATTGAAAATGTGACGGGAAACGTCAACGCGCCTCGCTTTCTGTTCCCCCGCTCACTCATTTACCATCCGCCCTCTAATCGCTGACTGCTGCTGCAAAGCACTTTCAACTTTCTTATCAGCCAAGGCGTGAACTATTTAGTTGCTTTATTAATTATCACAAGGAAATTGAGTTCGCTACTGCTGAACACCGGTCGCGTTTTCCACGCCTTAGATTACCCCGAGCTTAATCGAAAAACCATCCCAAATTTATAACCATAAATTTGTATCCGTATTTTATGCCAAGAAAAAAAACAGAATTACGTGACCAGTATCTAAAAACGTAACATTTTACGGCCAAAACGATGTCATTTTAAAGAAGATCTAATGTATTAATTCATTATTCATTAAATACAACAATAATTGAATAATATTTTTTTGTCAAAAGTTCAAGCAGACTGTATACTTAGCATTACGAAGAATAAATCAAGACTTCGCTGGAGAATTTATAAGAATCCAAAATTAGCGAACTGGCCTTATCAAAGAAACGTATTGTCCTAAAAGTAAAGAGAATCAGAAACAAAGCATTACAGTTTAGTGAAAATAAAAAGATAATTATGAGAGAAACTATTTACAATTTTAATAGGAAATAAAACTAAACAAACATAAAGCCGTCGTCAAAATAAAAGGCCGTCACCGAGCCGGTCCTAAAAGCCTGCAAGAAAAGATTTTCTTTCGACAATGGTAACTTGCACGAAAAGAGAAAGCAACAGTTACAAACATACCGTCCTGCACGTCAAGGACGGGGTCTAGACAAATTCAAGTGAGTTTTTGATCCACTAGGGCTGCAAATCAACTCCGACCAAAATCGTACAATTGCAGAAAACCTGCCAAACCAAACATGCCTTGTTCACCACGGAATACAGAAACATATCAGCGTGCCCTGGGGATGTCACGACTCTAAATGTTCCATGCATGAGTTCCAGTCCATCAGCACATGGTCGAACACACGCGAAATGGGAGCCAAAAGCCCCTTCCGACACCAACCAGGAGCTGGGAACACAACAAAACGGACTCTGCGTGTTCCCGGCACATCACAATCTAATAAAGCCAAACTGGCCATACCCCCTTTCAAAATTAGCACGAATCAGAAACATCGTGACAGCATCACGAGCCAATAAGATCAAAGTAAAGTTAGGGAAGGCCGAAGGTATAAAATGTCAAAAGTGTAAAGGATCGAATATTCAGTACGCAGAAATGCAAGTTTTTTTTATAAAAAAATATGCCTGCGATAAATAATGGGAGTATTATATTTAATAATAATAATAATACACTTTATTAAGGCGGAGTTACAGCTGTAAAGCTGGTTTCTCCCAGCCAATAAAATTACAATTTAGCTGTACAATAAATTTCGAAATATATTAAAGATACACTTCGAATAATTAAAGCACTACAGAGAGAAAGAAATGCCAAAACTACTGCGAGCTTGTTTGTTGTTGGTGATAGCAATGACACAATTCATCGAGAATTTTGTAACAGGAAAGACTGTGCTTAAACTTTATTAATGAACTATGAGTGTACAAGGACAGGGCCAAAGGCGGAAGCATAATTTCTTTGAATTTTTGCACGCGGCACGCAGCGAGCCATTGAGATATTACGGCACCTGCAATATTGGCCTTAATTTATGCTCTCAATTAAGGATATTCTTGCGTAGCAAATGCAACATCCGATCGCCCCCGCTTATTATACGAAACCAAATAGTTTGTAATTAATTTTGCCAAAGGTACAATTCTTCACGGTGTGTTTGTTTTCGCAGTCAAATTAAATCGTATCGGAATATTTTTTTTATTAATTTTATTTAAATTTTGTTTCAAGAAAGATTCCGCCTCTACTTTGGTGAGTTGAAACAGAAATCTATTTTGCGTATAAAGAAAAGCTATTTTCTAACACAAACTTTTTAATTTTGTACTGAATATTGGCGTTTCTCTCCAAACCATTAGTTTTTGTTATATTTAACGCTATAATAATAATAATCGATTTTTTTCTATTTTATTAATTTAATTTAAAGACCGTGTTTCAAGAAAGTCAATACGCAACAAAAAAAGCTACTTTTTAACAAGCTTTTTTTTGTTGCGTATTGAATATTCGTCTTTCCCTCCAAACCATCTTGGTTTTGGGCTGTAATTTCAGTGGTATTTGTTTATTTTTCTAATCTTGAATTTTTGATTGTCAGGTTTTTAGTTAATATTTCAAAATTTCATTCGGTCTTAAAAAGAAAATTATTTTTTTATGTAATTTCACATTTTGTTAATATATTTCAAAAAATTCTAATTTGTGAACTGAATTTTACGTTTTATTAAATATAATCCTGTATTTATTTTTATTTTTTCTAAATTCTTATTACAAACTAAATTTTACGTTTTAAATATTTTTTTATATTTAAAAAAAAAATCTGAGATTTCTCACCAGTAAAATTTTCATTTTTTTGAAGTACAAGGAGAGTAAAATCCAGAAGGAGAGAAAAGGGCGCAACATTTTCGACAATTCTGAAAATTGTAGGGATTGTTTTAATGAATTAGGGACACAAAAGAGAATGGAAACTGGATTTCCAACCTGCATCCGCAAGTTTCTCAAATGTAAATGCGAGTTAATCTCTCCGTCGCGTCGTACAAAAAATGTAGCAATAAATTAGTGGTGCAAACAGGTTTAAGACATTTATAACATAACGCTAGCCTTTGATTTTGCAAATACGCAGAACCGCACGTGCATTTTAAGAGAAGCCACATCCCTTTCGGCCATTTAAAACTAGTCAACGCAAAGGTGGACTTGACGACTTTTACCCAAAAAGGCGATGCGGAATTTATGAACTATTTAAACTAAATAACGTAACTACTCTTATTAATCTTCTTCTAATTACGTTCCGCGTCGTCGCGCCGATATTGTTCAAAAATAAATAAATTAATAAAGCAAAGCGTATATTTTACAGGTTAGGTGTAGCTGATGTTCTATCATCAGGGGTCAAGAATTCGTCGTATAGGGGTCGCTCAATGTCAGCGTTGATCACAGAAGTCGACGTGTGCTCACAGTTTGCTTTCAGCTTCGGCGGTGAAGGATTGGCCCTGCACGGACAATTCAACCAGAACGAGAGACCCGAAAGGGTAACGAATCCGGCAGAAAGGGATCCAATAAAACTCCAATAAGAAAGTACGTCCAATAAAAGTTTCAATTAAGACTCTAATTAATAACTCCTATTAAAAGGTGAAGGAAATACAGAAATGACGTCAAACAACGCTGTTAATGACTGAAATGGAACATACCTGTTTTAATTAAACAGATCGTTGGTTAAAATGCTATCAGTATTGTTATGGTAATTTTAGGCTTAGGTGTATATTCAGAGTTAAGTACAATATAAAATATTTTTATTATAAATAATAAATTATAAATAATAAATTAACTTACATGATTTTAGCAATTACACTAGGCGGGGTTTTTATTTAGGGGTTTCATCAATACCAACTGTATGTCTGCAAGATGCGTTCTTTGTGTATTTAAAGATATTGTGACGCCTAACTTTTTAGAGGGAGAAACTTCTTTATCTTAATCCGATTCGTTAAGATCAAGGTTAATCTAATCTGCTCGCGGCACGAAATTCCGTGAGTTCTGTGATTTCTCTGTAGAGGGTCATCTCATATAACTTATTTTATGTACAAATACGTCTCGGAATATAATTTTACTTGTTAATTTTCTTATCGCTACAGTATTTTGCAGGACACGACGAGTCGATCTAATTCCAGGTAAATTGCATTAATTAGATCTTCCAGTAGATTCAGCACAAATCTCTAGAAAAATACAACGCACACAACCTGCCTCGAACGTGTCATCATCGATAATGGCGAGAAGATTACCCGCAAAAGTGCGGCGCCTTTTCCTCGTTGCTTAACTGTATCAATATGGCCCAACCAATCGCAAAAAGTGGCGTCAGAATATTTGTTAAGTAGAAGAGCAAAGCAAAGCAACGCGCCGACTGTGGAAGCGCTGTTGCCGAAACCGGTCCGATGGATTTTGACTAAAACAATAAGTAGTGAGGGGGACGTGATTTAGGATAAGTCGAAGAGCCTACCTTACTAAGACCTAAGTATTGATTGGCTTTTTTCCTTCATTCCTTATTACTTTTCTAATTGTGCTTCCCCATTATTTTTTACTAACTCAGCTATTTCTATCCACTGTAACCAAAGTATGTAGAGAGAAAAACATTAAATCCTTTGAATCAAAAATAGAAATCTTTCCATTGGGAAATTGGCAATTTTTAGTGTAGAGTTCAATCATTTCGCAGGGCTACTAATTTTCAACCAGAACACATTCAAAAAGGAAAAAACTAGAACTTCTATTCCTAAAGGGAAAACGAAATTTATCGCACCGCTTACGTATTTGAAATATCGCGTTCGATAGATACCCGATACATCCCGAGCACGTAGCAGTCTTAATTAGTAAATAATAATTCACTTCTCTTCGCCGCTATAAATTTTCTTTTAATTACAACATAAAGTCCTCGTTCCGGCCGACTGCGAGCGCGAGCCCTTAAAATTAAGAAATTAAATTCGAAACTTGAAAATGCAGAACGCGTCGACGATTATTTCGTGCACTTCTTTGTATAACGAGCCTTAACAGCCAACTTATTACAATTACAGCCAGGGTTAATGAATCCAAGCGATCGTGTCTTTCTAGAGTTTACCAACTACCGATCAAAAATAGAAAATCTGAACACATCATTATTTTCATAATAATTTAATTTAATTTGTCGTCCATAATCAGTTTACATCGCGAATTTGGGCCGAATGAAATGTTTTAGTTTTAATGTACGTACCTAATGCATACATGACTCGACTGCGTTCGTAACAAACTCAATTAAATACTTTATGTGCCAATTATTTTCATAATATTGTTCGCATACGGTACACAGGAACCGGCCGTGACATAGTTGGTAGAGCGTATATGAAATGACATTCCATCATGTGCACACGTTTCAAAGTCCAAATTGGACTCAATAAAAAAATAATCAACGCTGCAAATGGATGAGCGCGCTCGGAAAGTGTCTATTTGTTTAAAAATTAACCGGATTAAAACACGCTGTAGAAAAAAACGAGGGTACAATCTGTGATAAATTCGTTCACACTTATCACAGAAGTCTACAGGGACGACACAACGGCCAATTTTTATTACGAAAAACGGGAGCACTTATGCTAACACCAATATGGCGATTTCAATATGTGAGACAAACAGGAATTTAAGCTCGCTGACTAACTATGTTTGCATAAGGCAATCTTCCGCCTTCTTTCGGAAACTTATGGCGTTTTCTGCTGACTATTCTGGAGCAATGTGAGCGGTTAAAACAACAAGGAGGTACTCTGAGAGTGCACCCGAGCAATTAGTCGAAAACGCGACCAATGAAAAATCTATGCTAAATATACGTACGAGTGAATGCGTTATAGAAATTCCATTTCCTTGTGGTTGACACTAAGTGAACGACGTACCAGCCCGAAAGTCATCGGTGTACGATATTTCAAACGATAGCATTGACCGAAGTTTGAAGCGCCGCAATTCATGAGAACGTCGAACTTCGATCAATTCTATCATATCAACCGAAGTTCGACGTTTTCACGAATGGCGGCGTTTCGCCAATATTTGTTTGCGACTGTCAGACGGAGCAGTTTGAACTAAAACCGTAACCTATTTCGAAAATAACGTATGTTAACGTTACGCAAATATTTTCGGCACATTTCTATATATTAGTTTAACATTTTTCCGTGGCTTTTAAGACAAGCCTAATTTAAGAAATTTGAGTTAACGTTCTACAACACTGTGAAGGTCAGAACTGAACCTATTTGAAATATATCGTTGTTTAAGTTAATTATCATATCAAATTATTAAATCGCTATGCGTTACGGTAAATTTTGAGGGTTAGCCGTAATAAGGGGCGGAGTCAAAATAGGAAATACATTTATTAAGTTAACAAATAAATAATTAATAAAAAGAACTAGTTGTGACCTACATTATTTGGTAGAGACTTACACAACACACTACTGATTAATAATTAATATCAGCAGCGTAGGTAATAGACTCAAACTAGTCTATATCACTGATTTCACTGCTTACATGGTTCGATTTCGTAATGTAGGAACCCCGAACTCATACGTGTCATACATATTTTTAGCCCGCTTATGTAGGAATGTTTTGTACACTCTTCCCTTGGGGAAGCTTTTGCATTCCAGGCATAACGCCGGCTGCGATTCTACGCAAGCCCTCCGGACAGCGTTCGCTGCTATGATTCATTATCTAAACTCGGCGAGGAAGGCGCTGAATCACATCTGGGAATTTCCATACCTCATCAACGCTCGTTACAGTATTTAATTTACTTTAAGCCTTTAAGGCAAGTGCATATTTTGTTTCAACATAAGTGAATGCCTAAATATATTTATTATCAAGTACATTTTGATATATTGCTGCATCGTAAACGCTATATTGAACGAGCGAGTGTTGTTGGAATATCTTCTGGAATTTTCGGTTCGCTGTGGATCCTTGAGAATCCATTCCATAGTGCGCACATCAGCTGGAGTTAGGGTTCCTAGATTTGATTGAGATTTAACATTTTCGAGAGGGTTCGGAAGCACAACGTCAAATCCACCATTCTGCCAAGCTCTATGTCGTTTATAAAACATCGATACTACGTTTTATTCTTTCTAACCCACGGGGAAATCATAAGTATCAAGTTCAGTCAGCCAACTATAAAATTTGACCTTACTAACGAAATGGCGTTATACTTCTGAACCCTTTCCGATGTGTTAAATGTCAGTCACATCTAGGGACCCTAGCTGGAGTTACTAATTGTTTTGTTAACCCACACCCGCCTCCTTCGGAGACTAGCTTCGGGAAAGTTCATTGACTTCACAGCGCAACTTTGCCACCAGGTGTCGGTAATTGACTAAGAGTTAACGCAATTGAAGTAAAGTGGTAGCAGCTACCCCAATTTGGTTTTACTGCAGGAGTAGGTAAAAATGGATAAAGTGTACTGACAATTTGACAGAAGGTACGTAGTGTACACACCAGTATGGCGGAACGGAGGTTCTTTTCTTCCCTGCTTACCGATTTCGTAATATAAGGTCCTTTTGTGTTTCGTATTTTTCGAATGTAAATGAGCTCAGAAGACACGTTAGCATAAATATGTGCACGAAAGCCATGCTTTTAAAACTGAACTGTACAGTGCCGGACAATAAAATGCAGGCAAGAATTTGATATACCATGCATATTTAGACAAATTTGGCTAACCAAGCTTTAATTGAGAAGGTTACGTTTATGTCAAATCGATAAAAGATTTGAAATGTCAAATTTAAGAAACGGAAATTTCTTCTTACAATCGAAACATAACCTGGCAAAGTCAAAATTCTCAATTTTAGAGGGGAAGCTAAAATGAAACACTTTGTCAAAATGCAAAATAAAGACTAGATTACTAAACATAAAATTCGTATTAAACGTCAAAGTTACTAAAAAGATTTATATTTTTGCGTTAACAGCAAGCATGGTCGCCTTGCATGGGATAACTTATTATGTAGCAAACTGGCTTCAATTTATAATGCAATGTTAGGTCAAAAAGCGATCGTAGAATGTCGCTGTTTAAACTAGTCAAAGTTTCTAGTGACGTTTCACATATACGTGTACTAAATGTGAAAAATATTGAAGTAAATTCTATTAAAGAAAAAAAAACTTAATGCAATCAAACACTGTACTGGTCAAGTGTTCAATCTAACTTTAACTTAGAGTGAAACTATTTCCGTTTTTCTTTTTTTTTCATGAAGCCAACTAAAATTTAGTGCAAAGTAGTGCATTCATGAAAGAGGCGTTACTCACAATATTGTGCTGGTTAAATGGATGTCTGCGACAGAAACCTCACAAATACATATTTGTATAATAATTTATTATATTTTACCTATTCAAAAGCAACAAAGTGTTATTGTTATCTATTGGAATTTGCCATTGTGAATATTCTGAGGATATCTAACTGCGTGAAAGCCCGAGTAGTCATATATGATGAGATATGAGCACGGCTAACAACGTAACACAGGTTCCGTACTGGGACTGCCGCTGTCTGAAACCAGTTCAATACAGTTCACTTTTTTAGATCCTCCGTCTGATTATATGACTTCAGATTTTGAGAAACACGTAAATAGATGGTAACTAACATACTGTCAGTGCACCAAATGCTGCAATTGTTAGTGAAAGAAGAAAGCGTAATAATTATTAACCTAATTTCTTGTAATCCACAGCTAGAAATTTGTTTGAAAGAGTTTATTATCGCGCTTAATGCAGAAACAGAACATTTAAAAGGCAATTTTTTTATAGGCTATGGCGCAATGAGCAATACTCTTATAAAATAGCTAGCGATGTAAGTTTCTTAAATGACACCGGTCATACCTGACAGTGACACAATAAAAATGACGGTCACGTCACAATGATTGGTCATTTTAAAACTGATCCTGTGAACTATACATGACTAACATTTTATTAAAATGACTGTCATTTTAATAAATGATCGCCATTTTAATAAATGATCATCAGTTAAGTAAATAGCCGTCATTTAAATAAATAACACAGTCACATAGGCACGTGCGCATGTACTGCTATTAAAAAAAATTCCTTCACGTAAGATAAAAATATAAGGTCCTTTAGTGTTTATGGCAATACCCTCACAAAAAAAGAGAAATTAATTTTGAAATGTGAAGAAGTCTAGTCAACAAGTTCAAACTATTGAAGAAATGTAGCAAATGGAAACTGAATTGAAATAAGTGATGTAGATGTAAATACTAATGTCGAAGAGAAATAAAATTATAGAATTCAAATAGTATGATTTACTAAATAGCAATTTTTATTTTGAAATTTCTGCAGTTTTTTTTTAATAAATGTTAATTCTTCACGTTTTATTGCTCCATACATTTATAGCTATTTTTAATGGATTTTTTAAATCTGCGGGAATGTATTTTGTGTGTGTAAAGTCTTACATGGCTTTGTATTGTATTCCCAACACTGAAGGGGTACCTGAAGTGAATACCGACCGTCCTCGAGAATTAACTCGGGCTCGGTTCGAACCCGCGATCTTGCGATTGCAAGGTCGGTCCCCTTACCACTTGTACCAATCACGTGTAATCGTGTAAAATTAACTTTATTTAGCTAAAAGATTTTAATTTCAGTTGTGGGTATGCTTGTATGTTGTATGCGCTATCTGTAAACTGTAAGAATTTATGGAACTATTTAGGGGGCAGTTTTTATTATTTTAAGCTCCGTTGTATTCCTTGTCCTTACAATTGTGACCGAGGGAATAAAGCGAAACTGAAAGTTAAACTCTGATGGAGAACCCGGAAGTTGCGCAAAGCCCTTTTTACCAAGCTTAACTTAAAGCACCGTTTAGAATGTGGGTTACGTAACCTCAAATATCACATTATAAGCAACGCTTACATTTAAGCTCAGCTTAAGAGTTTGGTGCAACTGGAGCCAAGAATATTACTTTACTACTACTACTACTATTACTACTTTTGTTGTTTTAAGTGTAGTTTTTAAAAAAAATTATTTATATTTCACTTAATGTGCGTATACACAAAATGTGCGGCTGTCTTATAGACTTAAACGGTTGATGATGACTACAGAATGACCGTCATTTATACTTAAATGACCGAAATGACGTGAAGATTTATTTAATTTAATTTAAATGACCGTCATATAGAAGTAAATAGTTAATGATGACTACAAAATGACTGTCATTTGTACTTAAATGACCAAGATGACGTCACTATTTTAAATATCCGTCATTTTACATCACTAATAATAGCATATTTTTTTTTATTTTGCGTAAGTAAATGATCGCTAATTAATAAATTCATTCAGCGAACTTGATCTAATTCCATGTGCAGAGATTCTTGGAATTATTATCGAATTAAATAGTAACAAGTCTTCTCCATAAAGACTTTAAAACAAATTAAAAATAAATATTTAACCTCTTTTGATCGAAATCCTCTTTTAAAAAGTAGAAAAATATAAACGTAGAAGATAACAAAGCTTTAAGTAAAGCTAGAATTATCTTCTGATTGATTTGTCATGTTTATTGCGAATACTGCTTTACTACTTTTATGTATACTTAAGCAATTTCCTTTTATTTATTGTATTACTGCTGTTACACCGGCTGTCGAATTGTTTGTCGAAATAATATTTTACACCTAAAAATAAGGAATATCATTTATTTGCTTTCCTAATTTTCGGCAAAATAGTTAAGGCGAAAGTTGTGGAAAATTGAAATTAAAACCTAATTCTTTTATTTATTTTCTTCTAACATCTTCTGCTACTGAAATAAACGGTACAAAAATAATTAAAGATATGCGAAAAGAAGCAATCTCTGTACAACTTAGTTTTGCAATTAATTTAACGCAATAAAATTTCCATATTGCATTTTATAAAAATAAAAACAATTCTACACCCGGTACATCTAAAATAAACACAGCAGTTTTCATTAAAGCAATTTTATTTTTACTTTTGGGATAGGCAAGAAATAAATTAATTGAAACGGTAGAAAAGTTGAATCATTTTTAACATAGTCAAGTTATTGTCGCTGCTTCTTGTCTTTAAATCGTCGACCTAAAAGTTGAGCATCAAAAAGCGAAAGTTGAGCAACAGAAACTTCCTAATTTTAATTTTTAATTCGCATGAAGATTCAAAATGCGACAAATCATTGGTACATAAACGTAACAGATTGTGTTTTCCATTTTGCTATTACAGACTGCGTGTACAAGAACTTTTAAGGCTGGTGTTAATAAAGTAACGCTGGTTTTCGAGCCCTCTTTAAACATATTACTCGATGGACGTTATTTAAATCCGTTTAGAACAACTGATGCATTGCCAACTATCAGTGAAACAGAAAGTACACAACCCCAACGAGTACACATAACGAACAAAAGTTAGGATCATTCAAACAGATGAGGTTGGCAACAGCGTTAAATATGGGCGTAAGATATTGACACTAACTATAAGTCCGCTGTTACTAACGCCATGATTGTTGCCTCGCGGGATGAACTATAAATCCGGTGTTACTAACGCCACGCATGTTACCTCGCGGTTGTAGAGCTACTAAACCGGTTTTATAACAACGGCTGTTATGTCCCGTTTACTCAAATTTTTACGACAATGTTACTAACACCGATTTCCATAACAGTGGCCTTAAAAATGTTCGTGTAAACGCAGTCATTATATCAGCTCTCCAAGAAACATTCATTTTCAAACGTGAAAACACGAAGCAAGATTATTGAGGGGTTTTGTTCTACCATTAATGCAAAACATGTGTATACTATTTTTGTAATTATTGAACCTGAAGAAGCAAACACTTGTCAGTCATTTTTAATGCGAATTATTGTTTAGATCGGAATGATAAGTGCAAAAATCTAAACTATTCAAAAAAAAAAACTGGCTTCAGTAAAGATTCAACGGAAGTATGTAGAATGAATACAAATTGCAATATTATCTAGCTGAATGCAACTATGTGAAAAATCAAAGAAAACCTTTGTGCTAGGCGCTATAGGTCGCTGCAACAAAAAAAAAACAAATAAAATCAACGATTTATCGCATTTGTTATTAACAAAATCACATTTATATAAAAGAAAAAAAAATAGTTAAAACTGGTAGGTATAATACAATTATTTAAAAAAAAAGATATAACAGTTAACTGTAGAAATGGTTTAATGAGAGATAGTAGCAAAAATATGAACACCGTAACAGTCAGATCGAAAATCCAAAACAGTTATCACAATCAAAGGTTGACGGCGACTTCGTCGGCGAACTTCGGATGGAGCATTCCCTTCCTCTTCTCCGTCAGGCTGATGTTATTGACGATGACGTCGCCCTGAATGTAAACGCACGTGATTTTTTCGGAGATTATCTTGAACGGGAACTCGCCGGTCAATTGACCGTTCACCCACACCGAAAAGTGATCGACTTCCTTCCGGATGACCATGCTGAACGTCCCTCCAGGTGAGAATGGGAAGACCGTTGCTCTCTCTTCCGAACCCCATTTGCCGTCCGACCAGCAGTTTCTCACGAACACTTCCTCACCGAATTTTGTAGCTGAAAAATAATAATTAGTTGTCAAATGCGGTCAAATATGTACATCTAATATAATAATTTGCAATTACTTGTAAATAAAGTAAGCATTCTGTGACTGTTGAATTATAGAGTCTGTTTGTAAAATAAGTGCAGAAATTTGAGGCCGTAAGTAGTGATAGTAGTAGTAGTGCAAATTGTGCTTGCAAGATTCAACTAAACAGTTTACCAACTCGGCGAGTCTTTTGATGTCCTAATTTCGCATCCCAATCCAACGAACTGTTTATTGCAAAATCAGGTATGTTTAACGTTCTGCGACGTTATCCTCTCTTTCTTTTGCTACAGATTCGTTCTTATGCGGGGGCACACATTGTGTGAGGCTGTTTATACCTGGAGTTACTTACGTCGGGAGCATATTTCATCGAGGTTTACTTTTGGAGCTCGTTTCCGTTCCATCATTCTTCCGGCGTGACGTTTCGACCGTTGGCCGCGTATCGCGGACGAGTCGATTCACTCACTGAAGGGGATGTGGCAAGTAGTAAGTACGACTGATTTCGACAGCGAGATGGACTGCATACGCCTCCTACTAACGAACTTTTGAAGTCGGTGACATCAACAGCTGTTCGCACTTAGTAACGTTGTTACGTTTACATTTGCAGCGTCCCGTTGCGGACGCATAGGCTTCCCTTCGTGCTGACCGTCGCTAGGTGGCAAGTCGGTCGCATGGGATCTGACTTACTTCGGTCGGACACAAGGCGTACTGGCGGCTATAATTTTTCACGTTGCTAATGAAGCGAGTGGGGCGCTGAAAGAAGTGATTGTTGGATTTGGTTGCCCTGTAAGAATATTTTCGCCCCGTTAGAAGTTTGTTTTCCCCCCGCTGTTAGGGGTACGTGGTAAACGGATTTTGAGAGAACGTGAAAATTTAATATAGTTTTCGGAGCTTGCTCGGCGAAGCAAGGTAAGCCATTTTGTCTTCCATTTTGTGTTCGTTTGCGTGCCACGTGCGTTTATCGGCCACGATCGTTAATCCTATTTCGTTTTCCCCCTTTTATCAACTAGCAAAGAGGCAGAATTGCTGCCGGCAGTTTAGCGTCGGATCGTTACCCCGGTTTAACCCTATTGGGCCATGTCTGAGTTATGGAAGCGTTTCTCCTTCGTGTAAAAAAGAGATTAAGGTCTTGCCGCTCCCGACCTGAGCTCGTCGCAGCCTCGCACTATCATCTTACCCAGAGGGTGCCCTATTTGCTTCGATAACGAAGCCAGAGGAGGTTTTGTTTCGTTTGTTGATACGCCAAAGTTTTTTTTTGAGTCATATTACCCGTTTCTGTCTGGTTAATTCTTGTCTTTTTTGCTTTAGTACGTTGTTTATTTTTTTCAAATGTAGAGAGCGTAAACGAAAACATGTGCAGACTTAGGTTGATGTGCTTAGTGCTCAACGTTTGTTTCGATTGTTACGAAAATGTTGGGGTGGGGTTTCAAAAAAAAGGTGCATTTTATTTTCCTCACGGAATCCTTTTACTTCTTGCATTTTCGTTCTTTCTTCCTCAACGCTCTGTATTTGGGGGTATACCATCGAAGAAACGGGTCCTAGGGAGTTGTAGTTTTCGAAGACGAACAGAGATCCGCTTTCCCGGCTGTGTATCTTCCCAGTTGGGTAACCACCGCTGTGGTGGCGCCCCTTTTACACGTATAAAGTTTTCCCACGCTGTCTTCACTGATTGGGCATTGTTACGCAACCTCTTTCTTCAACCTAGTCCTCGAGTGTGACACGGTAGGCTACGGATTGATGCAGGTCCATTTGTTTCTCTTTTTTATGGGTCGAAGCGCTCCCTTTGTCCTCGACACAAGCATTATTATCGTTGTTCATTTTAAGTAGATCTTCAGTGCTTATTGCTTTTGAAATCCAAGGTCCAGCGGTTCGAACTGTACCGATCCTTTCGCGTTTAACTATTATTTAATCATTCGAGTTTTGCTACTAATTTACCAACGCCTGTGACGTTGTTGCTGGCCTTTTCTTTGGGCTGCGAGTCATTATTGTAAAGAGTTCGAACTGATATACATTTTCTATGTTACCGAGCTGTATTTTTGTCTAACCCTATGCTGAACGCATGAGTAGTGAAAATCTCGGGGCCTTGGGAAACTGCTTCACAGTGCGAACTTTAGCCCCCCATCTCCATTTGAGTTTAGATTCGGAACAGCTGTTCAGAAAGCAACGCGTACTTACTACCAGGTGACTTTAGTGCCCAGGAGTAAAACGTAAAAGTTTTAGTATCTACGTTGTTATTATTACTATAATTATTTTTCTTAATAATTAGTGGTTGTTATTAAAAACTGTGAGCAATCGAAAACAGTTATATCTTGTGGTGAACGTCTACGAGTGTCAGAGACGAGCGAGCCCACCGCTAGTAATCGGGACACCGGGCTTCGTAAGTTTTTTTTTGTTTTATGACCGCCACATAAGGGGCGGATAAAGTAATTTTCCCCCACCCTATACGAGAATTGTTAAAATTTCTGCACTTATTTTACAAACACCAAGTAATTTTCCCCCACCTTATAAAAGAATTGTTAACGTTACTGCACTTATTTTACAAACATCCTGTATTTTAAGATGGGAAAGAGTCAAAAACAAAAGTGTTTTCAAAAATTTCTCAACGTAACGAGAAACGATAAGCATGGAAGTACAGAAACATAACTTACTAGATCATCAGAATTAAAAGAAGTTTTAAATAGAGTTGAAGAAGATCCAACAACCAAGGTGTACAAGGCGAGCAGTGGCGGCTCGTCGGGGTGGGCAGAGTGGACAGTGCCCACCTTGTCTTATTCAAGTTGCAAGTTCCGGTTCCAAGTTGGGATAGCCCCAAAAAACAGATTTATTTGAAAAGTGCACCCACCTTTCCCTTTTACAATTTTTGCCCACCTCGAGCCGCCATTGAAGGCAAGTTTCCGGAATAATAGTAACGTTAGAAACAAAAGGACTTTAAAAAGGTTTGTTAAGGAAAATAGTCGTGTTTATTCTGGAAAACCATCAATTAAAACCATAAAAGACTTGTTCCACGAAGGTCTTTAAAAAGATGGCTTTTATACGATAGTCCAGAGATAATGATAATTAAGAAAAAAATATTAACACTATTATTATTTCTGAAAGAGAAGATCACTATTAATCAAGGGGCACTCGTATTTGACGGTTAAAGACTGATGTGAATTCCCAATTTAGCGATGGAAATTTAAACAACCGATTTAAATCCGAGAGTAGACTCCACCCTAAGAATCATTTGTTCCACAGGGCAATCGGAGACATTCCGTCCAAACAGATACAAACATTCATTTCTAATTTTGATTAAAACGCGGCGAGAAATAAAGCGAAAATATTGCCTTCGACTCCTTTGAAATCCGCCGACAAGGGAAGCCGCCATTTCTGGAGATGATTGACTGTCGGCTTCCTTTGCATTTCCGAAGCCAAGGTGTAATCATACGTGCAATACCGCAAAAGAGCGCGACACGCTTTGACGTTCATCGAACTATTAAATCGAGGCGAGACGAATTTTGCGACGTGCTACAATAAGGAATTTTATCCGACGTCATCAAACAAAATGAGTGCAGATGTTCATGTTCGACGAATAAAGAGCGTTTTGGGAAACGAAATTTTCAACCGTAACGTCACGCGCTTTTATTATTACATCTCCGGCAACCATGTAGAACATGTAATACTTACAAAACCTCGGGTTCAAATGCAGCGGTATAATGGGATGCGGCCACAAGTACGGTCCATCTTGTAAATTAATATAAAACGTGTGCGGCAGCAGCTTAACCCTTCCTTTAATATTGAGCTCCCAGCCAACCGTGAAGGGTTTCGGTAGCATACCCGTGTAAGGAATGACCTATACATAGTACAAGTGCTCGATTAAAAGATTGCATAAAATTATTATTTATCAAAGCAGTAACTAACCAAATTGTCGATCGACTCTGTGCTAAGGCTCTGCGAAAGTTGAATAACAGGGTATGAAGTGGCGACTTCCGGGTACGAAGTCAAAGTTCTGAATCTGACTCCACGGACATCCGCTTTGCCTCTCACGTCAATTGCATTCACTTGTTTCAAAGGAATACGAAAGGCGAACGCACACCAATGAACGCCGTTAACCGTGACCATAAACTCTTCATCGGCGACTAGAATGTGTACATCGAATTCTTTATCGTATTCAAACGGGAATTTTACGACGGCACTGGTGTCTTCCGTTCCCCAGTGTCCGTTTATCCGGCAGTTCCTCACCACATACCTCTGCTCCATGCGGGGATTGAAGTGGAATGCAATATCTGCATTTTGATCCTTGATGCCGCATTTTAGATTTATTGAAAACCTGCGACAGAAAAAAAAATACCGTAAAGTCGTAAAACACGTACATTGCGAAACGCGATAGATGTACCTAAATAATAATCGAAGCCCGACGTGCCCGAAATTCCGACGAACTTTATACATCCAATAAACTGCTCCAAAAATTCGACGGCAAAATGTATAATGCAATTTAATTTAGGAAGAATTCGTCTTGGTGAAATGTAAACGGGGGCGGAATCGATAGCTAAGCGCAAATATTTATATGTTGTAGATCATTGCTCTGTCAAGATCGGTTTAAAAAATAAAATAAAACAAATCTAATATTTAAACGGAGAAAAAATAGTTAACATATTTTGTTCTGTTTAATTATTATAATTTCTATGAGAATGTTTACATAATATATTTTTTAAAAAATGTGAGATAATTAAGCTTCAGTGTCAATTTTTTGCAAATTATATACAAGAAATATTACCGTATTTTCACGATAGGAATATTTATAGAAAATTAAATTAAATCGTTGAAAAATTTATAGTTCGAGTCAGTACAAATGTGTATTATTACGTAATGTCAGTATCGGGACCAGAACGACTTGCGCGGTTTTTCCGCATCACGTAAAAATGCAACGCAAGAAATTATAAGCATGTCATGTTTAAACGATGTCGCAAAAATTAGATTTCATAAGACGCAAATAATGATGACTAATTGATAACTTTGTCTTTGAACCTAAACCTTCTACTTCCGGAGTGCCAGAACGTATTGTGACGTGAAATTGAGATCGCGTCAGCTAAGTGCATTAGGTCAATTAAGTACCGTGCCTTCAATTGAATTCCTCATTAAAGTAAGCTGTGATTTTTTTATGAAGTTGGCGACACAATTCTAGAGAAAACAGTTGTCATTAACTGTCAGTACTCATCATAACATCAAATAAAAACACAACATTAAAGTTTAAAGTGGATGCTCAAAGTGCTCTCCTTCAGCTTGAATACATAAGCGTACTCTGCGTTTCATGTTTTCAAACCCGTTTGCTAAGTGTTCGGGGGTTATGTTAGCACACACATCTGTAATGCCCGCACGAACTTCTCCGATTGTGTGTCGCGTAGTTCTAAAAACTGTGTTTTTCATGTGCGGATAAATGAAGTAATCCATAATTGTGAGATCCGGAGACCTTGCAGGAAAATTCACAATCCGATTATCGAAAAACTGCTGCAGGAAAGTCATTGTTTGATGAGTTGTGCGGGCAGTAGCATTGTCTTGCTGAAAAAACCCTTCTGTAAGTTCATCACCATGTAGTTGATTAATGAAAGATTCTAATAACTCATTTCGGTATCTTTCAGCAGTTACTGAGTCGTTAAAAAATATTGGTCCGATGATACGCCTTCTTGACACTGCTAGCCAAACACCAATTTTTAATGGATGTAATGGAGTTTCCACAAATTCACGGGGATTTTCTGCTGACCATATTCTCATATTCTGTTTATTTAAATACCCTGAGAGATGAAACCAGGTCTCATCGGAAAAGAAACACCTGTCAAGAATGTCGTCGTTGTTTAAGTTATCAAGAAACCACTGACAATATTCTGTTCTTCTGTGAAAATCTACAGGCCTGCGTTCGTGGACTGCTTGAATCTTATATGGATAAAGCTTTAAGTCTTTTTTAAGAATAGTGTGACATGTTCCCACTGATAGCTGAACTTCTTGTGAAAGTTTCGCAATAGATTTCTTGGGAGAGTGTTCCATTCGATCCCGAACATCTTCAATGCAGGCTGCAGTCCTTTTCTTAGCTGCTCCGCTCCCTGTTTTGCGACCAAGTGATCCTGTTTCACGAAATTTAAGAACACAAGCATGGATATGTTTAACTAGCTGTTCATAAGTAATAGCAAAATTAGGAAACTGCTGTCGAAACTTCTGTACACACTGATTAATTGAATAAACTAACTGTCCATTTTCTATTCTACCGGTTTGAAAATAACTTTCAACAATAAATATTTTCTGCTGTAATTCTAACATTTTGAATTAATTGAAAATATAAAGTGTCAATTTGACATTTGTTTAATTAAATAATTGAACAGCTATCAGTGCTGCAAATCTTAGGAGAAAAAAACAGTGAAATCATAGCCCACTTTAATGAGGAATTCAATTAAAGGCACGGTTTCGTGCATTTGTGAGTTAGTTTTAAAGCCGTAAGATTAGTTAGGTGGTTAGGTTCAATAATACTCGTAGTCGTAAGATGATGTAGTCGTTAGGATAAACAATAATCGTAGTCGTAAGATGAGGTAGTCGTTAGGAAAAACAATCCTCGGACGATAAGTGCAAAGTGTTAGAGTAAATGTAATTAGTAAAAAAGCATAAATACGTATAAGGCGTTAGGCAAAGTAGACATAGTAATTAACTAAATTTTTAATGGAGGAAACGCTGAGTCAGAAAAAGGCAGAACATGTTCTGAAGTAATCGGGACTTGAACCCTAATCATATGCCAAACCCCTCTGCTACTGCACTATTACTACCCGAGGTTCAATTTATGCAAAATTATGAGTGCCACTGGAAATATCTACCTAGCCATGAAAAAAATAACTGACAGACTCGAGCATAATTTGTCCAAACAGTGACAAGTACGTATTTTATCCTTATGTAAAAAAATTGAGCTAATTGTGGTAATTAGTTTGCATTTATAAAATATACAAAGATATTGTAATGAAGTGGTGATTACGCGCGAAGTTTCACCGATCGCTTCGACCAGCTCGCTCGAGCATGCAACGACCGCGCTGTTCGTGATGCCGTACCACAAGCGACGTCACAATTGAGAAACGCAAACCGTTATAAAAGGCAAGACGCTTCCCCGGAACGATAACTCCGCTGGTCACTCGCAGAGTCATAACCTAGCCCTACTTGGCGTGGTCAACCCGTTTTTTCCTAGCAATTATTCTGCTGGTCACCCGCAGGGTATTAACCGTTCCACCCTCGCAAGTATTCTGTTGGTATGAACTAGGGATGACGACGCGTACATGAATATCCGAGTAGCTGTTTATTTAAATGGAATCGGCTCTTCTTTACGAATACCCGTTATCTGATAACTACCCGATACCAGATAATTATCCGATATTTGTGTGCCCAACTGCCGAGTGGCCTTCATTATATTTGACCTGATGACTTTTTTTTACCTTCATTATATCCTATGATTTTTTAAATTTTAGATAAAGGGAATAAGGGAAAATTGACTACTGGAGAATTTCCAATAACTTCTTTAGTTTTGATTGTAGGTTTACCATTTACTTTTTTCCTGTCCACACTGTCATCCTCTATGACTAAATTTAAATGTATTTTGATTTTCATGGCTAACCTTTATCTAAAATTTTAAAAATCATACGGTATTTTACTCGAACGAGCATCAATTGCTTCAGATAATTCTTCATTAATTCTTCAAATTGTTTTTCGATATTTATCGGATATCCAAGTAGTTATCGGGTATCGGGATAACTATCCGGACAGCAAAATTATCGGGTATCGGTACTTCTGGTCTGCACCGCTCCCCTCTGGTATATTCTGCTGGTCACCCGCAGGATATGGACCGTTCCCCTCTGTAGTATATTCTGTTGGTCATCCGCAGCATATGATCAGTTTCCCCTTTGTTGTAGTCTTCCGACCAATGCAGTTTCTTGATTAAAGTGAACAACGTCGTCCGTTTACACCTCCCCCGCAGTCGTCCGTAATCACCACCCCGCATCGTCCGCGATAACCCAGACCACCGCAAGGAAGATTCCCTCTGGCAACGCTGTTTAGTGTTAAGTATATTTGTTTATTACATTAGAACCTGGACCTACAAATATGTCGTCCGTTGAATAAGTGGTTAAGTCAGATTTCACTACATGTTTAAAATAACACACATCACAAATAACTCCCTTTCAAGCCAGTGGCAAATTTGGCTACACATACACTACGGAGAAAACGCCTCCTTGCTTCTCGTAAGTCACTCAACTCATCATTTTGATCAAATTTCCACTTATTCACAGATACCTCTCCGCCGGAAGTTACAGTCATAAAATTCTTGACAAAAAAAAGGTCAACAATCAGAGGAACAATTCGTGGCCATCTATGGAAATGATGCGCCATCAATTTTGGTCCAAACAATTTCGGTGAAGACGTGAATCCATCGAAGACGATCCCAGAAGTGGAACGCCAAAAACGGCAACAAATGATGTAATGACACAAAAAGCCGAAGCCATGGTGCTCGAGGATGGTCGTGTGACCATTGTTATGACGTTAGGAATATCTAAATCTAGCTTAATAATCATATTACAAGACTATTCAAACATGTGTAAGATGTCAGCCAGATAGGTTTCACTATTGAACAAAATCTGCGTAGACTGGAATCTTCCTTCGCAGAGTCATTTCGAAATTTTAAACAAGGATTCTAACTTTTTGGCACGAATTGTGACGGGTGATGAGACTTGGGGACATCACCGGGACCCTGAAACAACATCTGAATTCAAACAATGGGTTCATAAAGGGTCTTCACCTTTCAAAAAGGTACGAACAGACGCAAATATCTGCTGGAAAATTAATGGCAACAATTTTTTTGGGACATGATTCAAACTTTTTGGGACAAATTGTGACGGGTTATGAGACGTAGGTACAACTCTGGGACCCTGAAACAAAATCTAAATCTAAACAGGGAGTTCATAAAGGGTGTCCATCTCCTGAAAAGGCACGGATGCAGCCATCTGCTGAAAAATTGATGGCAACAATTTTTTGGAACATGAATTTTTGGCACGAATTGTGACGGGTAATGAGACTTATGTACAACACTGGGATCCTGAAACAAAATCTGAATGCAAACAATGAGTTAATAAAAGGTCTCCACCTCCCAAAAGGGCAAGATCGCATCCTTTTGCTAGAAAATTGATGGCAACAATTTTTTCGGACATGAATGTGCCTCTTATCGAATATAACCCAAAAGGTACAACGATTAATACTGACACTTATACCAACACAAGTGTGCGTAAAGCAACTGATTAGAAACGACCCAATTTCCTCAATCTGCTGCATGACAATGCAGCTGTGCACAAAGCTGCCAAAATCAGGCCAACTATGTAAGAATCCAGCTTGGTAGAAATCAACCATCTACCGTATAGCGAGGATCTTGTTTCGTTTCCCTTTTATCTCTTGAGGTTATTAAGGAAATCGCTTTCACCCGGATGAAAGCCTAGCAACAGTAGGCAACTCTTTTTGCAGATCAAGAAGAAACTGTTTTCACAAGGGTATAAGTTCATCGAAGGACAAGTGATATAAATAAAAAAAAATTCAAAAAATGGTAGTAGAAATAATCGAAAATTTTCGTCTGATACGAAACCCATGCAATGATTAAATAATGAATGAATTCATCAGCCGCATTTATCGCTGCATGGTGCTAAAATTTTTAGCCTTGGATAAATGCTGAAACAGGCTAGGCTCATTATATCTGGGAAAATTTCGCGCATCACATCACGGATAATTTACGAGTCCATTTTACGATCAAATGAGCTGATAGAGAAAAAAGCAAAATAACGGCCTAATAAACTCACGCATAAAACGGACGTAAAAATCCCTAAATCAGCCACTGTACGTTTTTAATGTTCAGGAAACCGATGTAAATTTCCATGGGGTTAAAATATCCGGCAGGGACGAGTTGGCTCCCTACACCGGCAGGTGAAAAATTTAAGGGTATGAATTGCCTCAAAAATGGGACGAATTGTCTCCAAAAATGAGACGAATTGTCTCCGAAATCGCTGACACACATTCGAGTATAAGTACTGTTAGATTTTCAGAAAAGCACATTTGTAAAAAATGAGAAGTGCAAATATAAATAAAATGTTTGATATAAATCTTCTTGAAAAAAGAAGTTTTATCGAAAAATTTATAGACCCAGAATTTAATTTCGTAAAAAACCATTTCTGTAAACATTAAATCCTCTAAATTAAGGTACTTATTGGTATCAATGACAAGACAAATGTTGATAACAATTATAGTTCGACAAGGCGTCCAACATTAGCGACACACAAACGGGCTCGGCGAAAAAGTGATTCTTGTGTTCGTATGAATACACTCCTCTGAAATGCTGGTCTCTCGCCGTTCGTGAATTGCGGCATTTTAGTAAGTAATAATACTATGTAGATAGTAATCGTATTTAACTTTAACTTGTTCAATAAGTTTTCACAAACTAAACTGTTGATTACAAAGAATACAGAGCAATAAATTATGTGTCATAATCATAAAAAATGAAGGAAATTCTTTCGCTCAGCTGTAATACGACTTATTGCGACGTTAAAACAACGCTTTTATTGGCCTCTAGACTTCGGCAAAGGTCACTGCTCGATTGCACTTCTGTTTTTTGTTCCCATAAAATTTCCTTTTCTTGACCTTCCCCAAAGACATAGACGTACGATTATTTCTTGCCCGATTTTCAACTGCGATTGTCTCGAAATGTGTAAAAATTTTGTTAACGACAAGCTCAATCGTTTACATTTATGGTGATGTATAATAGATTTAAAGTTCTGCACTTATTTCACAAAAACCCGATGTTTTACAATAAGCAGGTCATTTTTCAAGGATGGGAGACAACTCCCGCGCCCAAAATATCAGGTTGCGGTTCCCCTGACGTTAAATGAATTATTCTGCAGCGAAAAACTTTACAATTTCAAATTCAAGTCTCCCCAATACACCATACAATTCTGCACCTATAGTAACTAACAACCTGAATAAAACTGGTTTTTTTTTGCTTGCTACGTGTTTGCAGTTTAAACAGCGAAAATAACTGATTGTGAAAGAAATTTATGCATGCAGGCTTTGATTGAATGTGAATCGCACTGAACTCTGTGACCTAAATGTAACGTCAATTAAACCAGGGCACACTACAAGGCACGAATTTAAAACTGCTCGAATTAGTTACACTTTTCAGGCCGAAATTACCTTCTTTTAATCTCATATTTAACTTTGCATTGTTTTATTATTTCCATATATTTGCTTCGCACGTTATTATTCAAAGATCAAACTTAATTAGTTCACGTAATTTCACTGAACTTTTTTCCTTTTCAAAGAACTTTCTACAATTTATTTTACATAATCGACTCTTACTCTTTTTTTCCCAAGAACAAATAAAATCAAAAGTATTTTAATTAAAACTGTTTTTACTATAACAAATTGGCACCAGCCAACGTAACAGCCTAGCCATAAAAAGATGAAATTCATAAAATATAAACGTATAGGGCGTGTCCCAGCCTTTTAAGCAAGTGTGAAAATGGCCTTCTAAGTTCAGTTTACCAAATGTGGGGCATGCCCAAGTTATTAATGCATCTCCTCTCTATTCTTTAATAACCTGAACCCTTTCCATCCTAATTTGGGTTACAAAAAGACAAATTTATTGACAAAAGTTTTTCTTATGTGTATCACTGATAGATCATTCTGATACTGTTCATTTTGCAGATCAGTACGCTGAGTCGTTTTTTAACAAAAATCCGAATAAAGCGTTCCTACATTTTTTTCAGTGAGGTAATAATGAAACTAGCAGAATTCGGAAAGGGGGGAAAATCAAATGGAAGGTGAAAAAACGAAAGGAGAGAAGCAGAAGTAGAAATAACAACAACAATTTATTCGAAATATATTGTGCCTTCAAATGATTTCCGGATTAAAATACTGAAAGATACTCCCTCAAAACTACCCCTTACAAAGAAGGGAGTATTATCTGACAAATAGGTGACTTGTATACACAAGTTTAAAATATCAGAGTAGAGTCGACATACATACATATATGGAATACCCATTCTTTAGGTTGTCATAAAACTCTCAACTAAGATACTAAATACTTAAGCATTTTAATTAAAAATACTTTATGTTGTTTTCTAGCGGTGATATAAATATATATTGTTTAGGCAAAGTCCTGTAGGAAATTTAAAAAACTGCATTTTCATGATATGATGTAAAATTGCGGATAATATGGAATAGTCAGTTGGGGTAATATAAAATAAGGAAAAATATGCAATATACACTTTAAATCAATAAGGTGAAATATCAACAGTTGTACTGATTTACACTATAACAAACTTAACTTGGTATAAAAACACTTTTATTTAAAACAAAAATAAAATATACATTTTCACGGATTATATTTTATGAATTTTATTTAAACCTTGAACCAATTTTTTTCTTTTCGGCGGTAACCATACATATCAAAATAGTATTATACAGGATGTTCTTTTACTGTGTGCAAATATTTAAACCTGTAATACATTACCATAAATGGCAACAATTAAACTTGTATGCCCTTTACACTTTAGTTAATAGTTTTTGAGAAAAATGCATTGGAAGATTTTCCCCAAACAGTTTGAGAACTGCTGGCATAGCTAACGACTAGATGGTACGCCGCCTTGCCTGTGTGAATGACGACCCGAATATAGGTCAGTGTTTTACGATGTCGTAAACGAACATCTGTTTGATTCGTATGAGGCCTACTAATAGATTGTAACAGTCGAAACATTTTAAACGCACTCACAAAGCGCCTGGATTAATTAAGACAAGTGCCACTTCGCTCCAAGTAATTACAATGTTAGGTATTTTCAAATTATAAACCGGCGATTATAAATAATGCACAAAAAATGCGGATAAGTTAAATAATGACATCATCGTCATTCATCGTTTATTTTAGGATACTTTACCCTCACAAGTAATAAATTGCCTTTCCATTTCTAATTATATAGATTAAGATTTCTTTAGTTTAATAAAGAAACTTTAAAATAATGTTATAATTTATCTACTGTTTGTACAGTTTAAAATCGGCCGCATTACGTAATCACACTAAGGAGAATAAAACAGCTGTTAAAACTGATGTGTGCTCACTACCAATATGACTGACATGAAATTTACAATTTCTATTAATTCAATTTTGAAATTCGGCTAAGCAAAGCATTTTTAACGCGCTTGAATTGCAAATTCCAAAATTTACAAATTGATTAGTATCTTAAAGTATTCTCGCATGCATTCGATAAAGTCGCAGTTTCGCATTTCTTTTGATGCTTTTTATTACGGCATTTTTTTGTGTTTCTACAACGGCGGCTGCTATAACGCGTTTAAGGTGGGGCAGTATTACATTAGCGTTCTGCAGCTACGAAAAAGTAGATAAACGAAGACATATTTTTGATTCGTAAGAACGCATATTAACATCGTAATGGCATTTACAAATAATGAAAAAAGAGATATGTTACTCTTGTACGGGGAAGTCCGCGGAAACGCACATAGGGCCCGGGCATTTAATAAACGATATCAATGATTTTTATTACGAAACGCTGGAGAATGAGTTTAAATGCGGGACTCCTTTTATGATCGGGGCTTTATGTGGGCACACCCATTGACAACAGAGGAAGGCGTCAATGACCTTACTGAATGTTTCTCTCTCGCACATTTCAACAGTTTCAAACAAGTGGAACCTCCGATTTTTTTTGGCTATTAACGATAGCCACCCGAACGTACACACGTACTTATACTGAGGTTTTTTTTATTTGCACACAGTAAAAGAACACCCTGTATAAAAATAAAGTACAGAAAAAATTGAACATGTTTATTCATACATTATTCCGTTTTAATGTATTTGTAATTATATTTAATTTGATCCAATTCCTGGGCAAAACTAGGATGCACAAGATAATTACAGAGAGTTTTCAAACTAGTCAAAAAGCTGAATAAAACTGTAACTGGCAATGGCGAAAACGTTCTACGGCGAATTGGTTACAGATTTGGTTATAGCGTTGTAATTAAAAAAATTCCGACATTATCTAGCAAAAATACAAAAAAGATTCTTAATACACATGCAGTTGAGCTTCAATACTTCAATAATAATAACTTCAATCAAAATTTGAACTATAAAAGTAATGCATTTATGAATGTTTTATATTAATATTTGATTACAACCCTGTTTCTATAATTACAAAAGACATTTCCATCATATTCAAGACGACAACAGTCTTTTGAAATGATTGAAAATTGTTCAGTTTTCGAATTAAATTAGTATTTCCAGTTACCTACATATACGAACAGAATTGACGATTGCAGAAAGTTTGGTTACACGAAAAAGAGATTACGTGTCTAAATATAGTATTAATGACATTTCATATGGTAATTGATAAAGTCTTGCAGTGTGAAACGTTGCTTTTGTAATTACGCTGGCGTAATATTTATTTTATCGAACTGAAAATATAAAAGCGATTCAAGACATGTATGGGGAGTACAGATTAATTAAAAATGCATTTTTAATGGTTTACAATGGAGCTATTTCTTGTTTCAATAAGTAATTCATTTAGTAAAATATACAGGGTGCTGCATTTTGAAAAGCAACATAGAAAAGCCCATGTTAATTTAAAGATGCTCGAATCTTGGCTTCGCTAATTATTTTACAGCAAAACTCCTTGGAAGTTTCTTAAAGTACTCTTCAAGATGAATCTGTCTGTGAAGTTTAAGAATTTTTCATACGCTGAGTTTTAAGATATTTAAGAAAGATTCTGTAACTATACTCGATTTATACCAAACTCTCAGCACAGCCTTGATCAATGATAATGAAAACTGAACAGATAATTAATAAATCTAGTTCGTTTTTGAAAAAGATTGAGAGAGAAAGCGTTTCCGTTCATTTATTTTAACATTTACTGATCAAGGCCGTGTGATAATGTGGTATAAATCGAATTTCGTAACTGATCTTTTTTAAATACCTTGACATTGAGCGAATAAATCCAAAGAGCCCACATACAGGATGATTGAAAATAAGCAACCGACACGGTAGGGGTGTGTTTACCAAAGTCACGCAAGACATAAATTTATCGGAGGCATTTTCATAAATAAATCTCTTATGAATCACAAAGTGAGACTGTTTGAAAAGCACTGACAACTATTAGGGAGTATTAACAAAATATTTACGTTTTAGAAACTGCGTCACCCTGACAACTGCTACCTACCTGATGGATAGGTAGCAGATTAACACCGACATCGAACGATTTCAGTGCCGCCAACAGCTAAAGTGGAACGGGCTGGGATTTAGTCAAGTCAAACGCGAAACTAAATCAATTTTTTTATTAACAACGCGGAAAAAAATTAAGAAAACTGACATACATCCAAATAATACTGAATCGCTTATTAACATTGAAGAAAACTCACATGCAACAAGACAAGACCTAAACTAAAAGGGCAAAAGTCGTCAAAATACAAGTGCGCACAAAGTGTTTATAAAATTAAACCAAAATGTGAAACCGTTCGAAAGTGACAAAAGTCAACCACGGGGAAAAACGACTCTAATTAACTTTACTTAAGAACAAAACCGGTGAGGAGGTACAACAAGAAGGAATCAAAACAAAACGGATGAAGGCCCGTAAGTGCACCGAGCCCAAAGCTAAACTTGAATTCTATTTCCGCAACTCCAGGCTAATCGTAATCCGGATTCGATAATTAAGCATAAAAATAAACAATGAAAGAAACGTAGATACTAAGCTCAAAAAGATGGTCCGCCATTAAAGTAAACTGCGATAAGGATACTTCAACAATAGTAATGTGTAGAATTTTATGTGCAATCCAAATTTGACATCATATATAGGGTGTGCCATTTGAAATAAAGAAGTTGCATTCAGTACCGCTGTTTTTATTCACCCTGTATAGGTGAAAATAATTTTGTGTCGTAAACCTTTAAATTTTAAAATAAAAATGTCTTGAAACTTTTTTTATATCTTCAGTAGTTATCGAGATATAGCCCGAGAACGCACTGTTGGGACATCCTGTATATATTTATAAGACAAAACGCCACTGTGCAGAAAAACTGAAGACATGAGAAATACTTTAATTAGTTCTTAAAATATCGCATTGAATAGTATTGGCTCCTCAAACTAAGTTGAGACTCGTTAATTTAAAATTCCGTAAAATTCAAGGGCGTTAAAACAAAAATTTGTTTCTAAAACTGAAATTTACTTCAAAATTATATACTGGGTGATTATAAGCTAATAGTAACCGGTAGATATTTCAGTTAGTCAAAGGTATATTTCAGTCATTCTTTTTCTTTGTTTTGATCAGGCTGGACACTGACAGTTGGATTTTATACGTTACATTTATAATATACAGATTGAGTCGGGCAGCTAGGCAGACGCCACGGGACAAGTAAGCAGGTGGTGTGTTTGAAACGGTAATACCCATCGCTTACTTACCTAGTTACCTGACTCAATCTGTATATGAATAAAACGTATAAAATGTATAAAACGTATATACTCACTTGTCTATAGAATTTACTACCATAGAATTGTACGTAAACTACAGTATTATATTTATTATACTGTAAATGTACAAAATTATACAGTTTTATACTCCTGTATTATACTGTACAATGTGAAATACAGTATGAAACCAATATTTCATACGTTAATGTTTTATACAGTACAGTAGTCTTATACAGTATTATACGCAGTATTATACTCTACTAGATAAAACGTATAATACTATAACATCCCTGGTTTTGACTGACAATCAGGGCTATTCTGTAACATTGATTGATATGCATATCAATTGATATGGTCTTCGATACTTGAAGAGAACTTGTTACGATTTCATAACAATTCATGTCGATTGCCGACCGCAAATTGAAGAGAGATGTATATTAACTCGATATCACACTTCAAACAGATTGCAGTTTCTACGAAACTATTTACAGAATACCAATTTTGCAAGGTCACTTGAAACATAGCAATATCAAGTCCATATCAATGTTACAGAACAGACCCCAATGAGTGAATATAATTATAAGGCAGAATCTTGCAACTAAATTCAAATATTGGCACAGAACTTTCTTTATTTTTTTTTATATTATTCTGGAAAGTCTGATCAATTTTATTAAACTTATTAATCTTTGAAAAGTATAAGAACAAATTGCTTTCATTCACCAGTCAAATTTTTAGTTGATGTTCACCACAGCACTTCCAATTAGGCAAAAATTCAAAAAATAAACTTTTGATCTTGAATACTAAATGCTACAATACCTAAGTAAATGAATACTGGAATTATAGTAATGCGCTTACCTGTGACAGTTGAATGGTACGTATCCGGAAATTGCAATCAGCAGCCCCGGTTGCAGTTTCTGGTGCAGCACACTTTCATAAGGGATTTGCTGAGGATCAAAAGAATCAAAATTAGTGTCGCCAGCAGTGAAAAGCATCATATTTACGAGAACATCAAAACGTATAGTCCTACAGCATGCGGAACGATCGATGATATCTCGGATATTTTAGCTTTAATCAAGCCCCAGCAGTTGTTATTAGCCTATCTGAGACGATGATAACATTGCCCAACATCAAAACAGGTCACGTGGCCAAATCCAAAATGACTCCCCGTTTTTCCACGAGTACTGCACACATTACGTCATTCAATTATTAGATTACAGGGCGTCACCTTATTTGTACATACTAACTAGACTGGATAATAATACACGACACATGCGACAAGATAATCATGCACGTTGTGTTGTCATGTCATACAGGCAACTATCGAGGAGCGTAACAGCCACGACGACATTCTAGGACGACTTCGCCGTATTGATTTTCACGGCCTCCAACCACGTGAAAGTTAATCTTCTATGTTTGTATACAGAGCACTTGCGTTTGTGGTAGGTGTTATCTGTTTTATGGAAATACTTGTTCTAAATAAACAAATATTTTTCTAATAAGTGACCTTCCAACTTTCGCAGCAGTCTATTTTCAGTCGAACGAAGTCGAAAAGTTATGGGATGAAGCTTTCAAAAAAAAAAAACAAATGTGGAGCAACGTAATTGGATGTTAATAGGCAAATACATCTTCTTCTTCAGGGCAATCGAGAATAATTAGTTAGTGCTAATCGTAGTGGCATCAAACCTTATACTCCTCGAACCCTTTAACTGAAAGGCTGAAACAACACCGTCTTCAAAAACAGGCCTGAATCATCGCGTAGGAATATCAGACCAATAAGGACGGAAAGATAACTTGAAATGGTGAATTTCTGTACTGGAAAGCATTTCAAATGAATCAATTTTAATAATAATAATAATAATAATAATAATACGTTTATTGATCTGACTGTTAAGGTTAACAATTGGTCGTAATAATAATAATGTAAAAAACAAAAGGTGAATTAAATTAAATTAAAATCCTACAAAGAATGCCAATAGTACAGTCAAACCAAAAGGTACGCCATCAGTGAGCTCGAAAGGAGCACACTGTTCTCCCTGGCGTACCTTAAACTTAAGAGAAAGAAAAAAAAATGAAGATAAAAGAAAAAAAAATAAAGAAAAAAAAAGTCAAGAAAGAAATTATTCTGGAAAAAAAAGCATGCGAGAAAAAAGAAGAATAAAGTAGAAGTGGCTGGATAGGAAAAGAAAGGAAATAAGAGTAGAGAATGTGAAGAGGGGGAGAAAGTCGAAGACTCGGAGTAAATGTTTGTAGGACAACAGAGAGAGAGAGAGAGAGAGAGAGAGAGAAACGAGGTAAATAAGAAGAGCAAAGAACAAGGAACACGGCTGCAAGAATTCCAGCAATAAAGTTCTCATGAAATTTTGAATTGTTCGCTCACTAAACAGTCTTATAAAGCAATGTATCTTTCAGCTTACGTTTAAATATTTGAGGTGGTAATATCTTAAGGCCAGCATCAATGTTGTTTAAACATTGAGCGGCAGCATAGCTGAAGCATCTTTTGAACAAGGACGTATGATGCAAGGGAATATCCAGTAGGTCCCTGCGTCGGACATTAATGCTGTGAACATCGGTCCTGTGTCTTAATTTGACAAAGAGATAGGGAGGGGTTTTTCAAAATAAGATTTTATGTTTGTAGCACGCAAGATGAAAGAGTCGTCTGTCTTTCATTTGAAGCCAACAAGCAACGCTCAGTTTGTGCGAAATACGTTCCCGTCTAGGGATGCCAAAAATGAAACGCAGGCAAGAGTTCTGCACAACTTGAATGCGCCTGGAATCATTAGAATCCAAACACGAATGATATATGACATCGCAATAATTAAAATGGGATAGAACTAGGCTATCACAAAGGGCTATTTTGGCCTTGGTGGAAAGGATATGCCAACTGGGGTATAACCTCAAGTGGAGGTATTCCCCGACCTAATGAATCAGGCCCGTATGAAGTAGGCGTTGGCTAAAACCATTGTTTCATTGGTATATTATTTTTTGGCCACGGTCCAAGTAGTTACAAAACTGCACTCTTATTGATTCAGTTACGGTTTGAGTCATTTTGCCCTCCGACCGGATAGAAAAATGGAAATACTATAAAACACTTAGAAATTTTACAACTAATTCAATAAAACGTGAAGAAAAGGCATACTTCGAATATAAACTTAGAAATGGAAATTCAAAAAATCTATGGAAAGAACTGCGGAATTTAAATATTGGAAATAAGCCGGATACTCCTTTTCCTGAAACATTAGAAAATCCCAATGATTTTAATGATTACTTTGTTGATTGCACACCTGGGACAGGCTTTGATGTAACCGAAATCACAAAGTTTTATAGTACTAGGCGCAAAAATGTAGCAGATAATATATTTAGATTACAAGTGGTTGATTCAAATTTGGTGCTTCAAAAATTATCTGAAATTAAAACCAATGCTACTGGTGTTGATGACATTAATTCTTATATGTTGAAACTTTGTTACCCTTATGTAATACGTTTTATCACGCATATTATTAATTCATGCCTTTTAAATTAATATTTTCCAAACTGTTGGCGACAGTCATTAATACTTCCTGTTAATAAAGTAAAAAAATCCTACTTCTGTGTCCGATTATCGTCCTATAAGCATATTACCAACAATATCTAAAATTTTAGAACAAGTCGTTGCGTCACAATTGTGTGAATACTTAAATTCATTTAACATTCTACCAGAAAGACAATCCGGATTTAGGTCTCATCATAGTTGTGAAACTGCCATGCTTGACATAACTGATGAAATATTTAGAGCAGCTGACAAAGGACAAGATAGTATTCTTATTATGTTGGATTTTAGCAAAGCGTTTGATACGCTTAATCATGATTTGCTGTTGGCAATTTTACACTATGTAGGAATTTCTGATAGTGCTATTAACTTTTTCTGTTCATATTTGTAGTCGTTATAAAAGGAACTGAATCCGAATTACGCCAAGTATCTCGAGGCGTCCCACAGGGATCTGTATTAGGACCTCTCCTGTATACCTTATATACTTTTAATTTTCATTCGTATGTCAAATTTTTTACTCACCGTATGTACGCTGACGATACGCAGCTCCTCTTTCATTTTTATCCCGAAAATTATAAAAGGGCAATTGATTTAATAAATCTAGATCTATCTTCTCTAGCAATAGCTTCCCTAGAGCATTCGTTACTCATCAATCCACAAAAATAAAAGGTCATGTTATTTAGTAAAAAATTACAACATAATTCTTTTCATCTGGAAATAAATAGTACACCTTTAGAATTTGTTGAAGAAGCTAGGAAACTCGGTTTAATTTTAGACAAGCAGTTACGTATTAAATCCCACATTGCGAAATGTATTCGCTTAGCCTATGCCAATTTAAAAATCATATACATGAATAGAAATTACTTATCACAAACTCTTAAAGCAATGTTATGTAACTCTCTAATACTCTCACAATTCAATTTCTGTGCCGTAGGTAAACTACTCTCTGCTCTGTGCATGGACCGTAAAGGTCCATGCACAGAGCCCCCGCGAGGTCAAAATCCGATTACGTGCGACTCCATATTTTGGCGCCCTCTGACAGATGAGTTGGGTCATGTACATTTGGTCACTTATCAAAATTATTTAAAGAAATTAAAAGAAACAAGGAAGTGGGAAAAACAGAAAAATTAAGAAAATTTTAAACATTAGGGAACATTTTCCTTCATTTTTTTAAACATTTTCCTTCACTTTTTTCAAGATCCTAGCTGCTGCGAGTTCCCAAAAACGAGCAACCCAATCTTCTCATCTGATTAAGGAGGAAACCGTAACAGCCTACATAATTTATTTTTTTACCTAACAAAATTATTAAATACATTAATTTTTTATAAAAAATTTGGCACACAAAACTTTTCTACTGTTAATTGCCGCAGTTAACTGTTCTATTTTAGTCGTTGTTATGCCGTGACGTTGACGGCTTCACTCCCATTAATTTAAAAAAAAATTAAAAGAAACAATAAATGGAAAAAACAGAAAAAATTTTAAAAAAATAAACATTAGGGAATTTTTGTTAAACATTTTCGTTCATTTTGAAAACATTTTCCTTCATTCTGAAAACATTTTCCCTCATTTTGAAAACATTTTCCTTCATTCTGAAAACATTTTCCCTCATTTTGAAAACATTTTCCTTCATTCTGAAAACATTTTCCCTCATTTTGAAAACATTTTCCTTCACTTATTTCAAGTTCCTAACTACTGCGAGCCCTCAAAAACGAAGCGCTTTCTTCTCATCTGACTAAGGAGGCCTCTGTTCAGACCCCTCCAGAATGCAAGTAGGTGAAGCCCGCTTGTTAATAATATTAGAAAAAGAGAAACAAAATCACAAAAGTAAAATGAACTTAAATTTTTAAAAACTTAAAAAGTCAAATGTAATTTGTTTTTTTTTTTGACCAAACCGTAACAGCTTATATAATTTTTTTTTTTACTAAGTACATTAAACTTTTTATGAAAAATTTAGCACACGAAAATTACAAAACTTTTCTACTTTTCATTGCTTCAGTTAACTGTTCTATTTTAGTCGACGTTTCGCCGTGATGTTGACGGCTTCATGAAAACATTTCGGACTTGTGGATAGTTTTTTCTAATAATTTTTACCAGATACCCATTAATTCTTTTTTTGCGAAAAAATGACAGAACCTGTCTAGTGACCAATAGGCCAATTGCCGCCCCTTGAAGATGGCGCCCGCGTGCACTGCACGATTTGCACTCATGGTTACGGGGGCCCTGTCCATGCATTGACTTTGCTACACAGAAAAGAATACAGACTTTACAGAATTCGTGTCTTAGACTTGTTCATGGTATCAGGAAATATGATAGAATATCTCACACGCTCAAAATTAGTGGCTGGATTAATATGAGGGATAGACATTTTCTTCATGCGTGTTATTTCAAAAGGTTGTCACTTACAAAAGTCCAACATCCTTATTTAACAAAATATCTTTCCGTTCTGTTGTTCATCATGTTAATATAAGAAATAAGGGCCTGCTCACACCTCCTGTGCACAAAACAAGTTTTTTCGAACGAAGTTTTTCATATAACATTTTCAGAATTTATAATCTCATTCCATCAGAATACAAATTATTGCCAATTCGCTTGTTTAAAAATAAAATGTTACTGAAATTAAAATTAAATTAAATTAAATTAACTAAATTAAACCGAACTGAAAAATTAAACCGATCTGTTGTGCAAATAAATCAACATCGTCATTGTTGGAGTAAGTGCCATCATCAAGTCTTGGGATATTTTTATGTTATGCTAAGTGTATGATGTGTATTGATAGAATTTATTTATTTTTATTCTTAAGTCTTATGTCGCCTTTAATATAAATATATTTACTTTATGGGTTAAGGTTAAATTAATGCAGAAGTACAATTTCTGAACTTCGCCCATAGGTTTTCCTAACAATTTAAGATTATCAAATGTAACATTAAATGGTATCTTTTTTATGGAATTGTTATGAAAAATAGAGACTATTATTATTCTTATTATTATTATTATTATTATTATTATATTCAACAAAACTGTTTTGATCGGCCTTTAAAACCATGTAGCTTCAAACTGATCTATTCAGACTCCGGTTTGAGTAATGATAAAACCATTTTACTGATTTGCAATTGCAATAAAAGGTTTGTTTTTAAGAGAACCCCCTTGCCAGAGCAATTTTTAAACATTTTTTACCAACCGGCTTATTAACTACTGACTCACTCACAATCAGTGAGGCGCGTTCTTAATATATATTAACATTAAACACTCTTATTTTATTATCACATAATTATTTTAACTTAAAAAAAAAACTGCCAGTACTTGTTCATACAATACAAAAAAGAAACCCTGCATTTAATCCACGACACACTTATGCAGCAGGGCGGTGATGACTTGAAACAAATATTCAGTAGTTACAAACAGTTTTACCTACAATGTGTCACGGAAGAAAAAAGAAAAACTCACGTCGACGAACTTGGAGTGGCAACTAATAAACAGAAAGCGCTGTGGGATATACTAAAAAAAGAAACGTCGCCTCTTTCTTCGAGTGAAGCAATCAATATCACATGTGAGGAGTTCAACCAATTTTTTTGTAGCATTGGAAATAATACACTCCAAAACATCCCTGTAAGCAGGAACAATCCAACTCAGTACCTAAATACACTCACGCGAAATTCCTCTACATGCTACCTAACTCCTGTTACTCCAGAGGAAATCAGATCAATTATAGGTGGACTTAAACCAAAAACCTCGACAGATGTTTGCGGCCTGAATACAAAACTCATTAGGACATGTTCCAAGTACATAGCTCATCCTCTAGCGAATATTATCAACACGTGCTTCCAAGAAGGTGTAGTCCCTGACGAAATGAAAATAGCGAAGGTTGTGCCCGTATTCAAAAAAGAAAACCGTTCTTCCATCACCAACTACAGACCCATCTCAATCCTGCCTGTCCCATCTAAGATCTTCGAAGCTGCCTTATGCACCAGGTTGAATAACTTCCTTTCAAAAAACAACTGTTTGACTGATTGCCAGTTCGGATTCAGAAAGGGGAAAAATACGACAGACGCAGTACTATCGCTCTTGAATTATGTATGGGATGCTTTCGAAGAACATTGCGATTGTGAAGCCTTACTGTGTGACCTGAGTAAAGCGTTCGACTGTATGCAACACGATATATTCCTTTCGAAACTCGAACATTATGGCGTAAGAGGAATCACTCTGCAACTCGTACAATCTTATCTGGAAAATAGGAAGCAAGGCGTCTATCTAGGTGGACAAATCAGCAACTTGTCACCCATTCTTACTGGTGTTCCACAAGGCTCACTGACGGGACCTCTTTTCTTCAGTATTTTTATTAATGATCTGCCACACCGAATACCAGCTCATACTATTCTATATGCAGATGACACAACTTTAATATGCAAAGGCCATAGTTACAAAGAAGCTCAAGTAAACGTGGACAAAGCAAACAAAGAAGCTGCAATCTGGTTTTCCGATAATAAACTGTTCTTAAATAACGATAAATCATCGAAATTAGTATTCACTACCAAACGAAACACTGGTTTAATAGCAGCAAATACTACTAAATTCCTTGGTATTACACTGGATACCCGGCTAACTTGGAAAGCGCATACGGATGAACTTCTAAACAAACTTGCCGCAGCTACCTACGCAATCCGAAGAATTAGGGATATTATAGACAAAGAAGCCTCATTAGTTGCTTATTTCGCCCTATTTCAGTCAAGAATGAGTTATGGTATTCAAGTTTGGGGAGAATCTGCTCACGTCCAGGCCGTCTTTGTCGCCCAAAAAAAGGCAATTCGCATTATTGAACACGTTGCTCAACAAAGTCACTGCAAACCTTTATTTCGCAAACTTGTCATAATGACAATGACATCTCTGTACCTTCACTCTCAGCTTACAAGAGCTCACGACGAAGCTGACACACTACCGAAAAGGGGAGCTACAATATCTGCAAACTTAAGAAGCCATTACAAATTAGAAGTATCAATGCGAAGAATAAATGCCACGGCAGTACAAACTAGACATTTGTACCTTTACAATAAATTACCGATAGGATGGACCAAATTGTCAAAGAAAGTGTTTGCCAAAAAATTAAAATCTTATTTAATAGGCAAGGCGTATTATAATGTAAATGAATATCTTGAAGATACCCTAAAATTGTAATTGCAATCTCACTTAATGTGCTTAATGTACTTTTAATGCAATTTAATGCAATTTTGATTTTGACGAAACTGTAAATTATTGAGTTGAATAAACGTTATTATTATTATTATTATTATTATTATTATTAATAATTAAAAAAAAAATTTGTTGCAACGTCAGGTCAAAAAGCGATCGTAGGATGTCGCTGTCTGTTAATAATTTTAAATATTATTGTATTGTATTGTGTTGTTTTATTGGTCTTTTTGATCACATACAATGATATAATGATATATATTATAGATTCACATTCACAGTTCTGATACTGTCATCTTTAAATACATAAGTATGATGAAATGTGATAAGGCACCAGAAATATATTCAGAATATTGAATATTAATGATAATCAATATCTCTCTGACGTATATGCAAATAATCACAGGTAAAATATTAATGACACGTAGGAAGTCTTTATAAGAACGTTAACCAGTCGGGATTTCCTATTCATTCCGTCATGTTTATTTTTTTTATATTCTAGCTAGATGATCTTTTTTTACGTTTTTTTACCTAAAAATTAAAGACGCGATATTCTAACTACAACTGGCTAAAAATGATTTCATCACATCTCGGTTTACAAAAATTTACAAAAATCCACAAAGCCCACATACAGGATGATTGAAAATAAACGCCCGATACGGTAGAGGCGTATGACTAAAGTCATGCAACAGATAAATTTATCGGAGGCATTTTCATAAATAAATCTCTTGTGAATCCCACAGTGAAACTGATTGAAAATGAATGACTTCGGTGACGCCAGCAACTAAAGTGGGACGGACTAGGATCTAGTCAAACCAAACACGAAACCAAATCAAAGGGCGTCACTGGCAGCTAAAGTGGGACGGGCTGGGATTTGGTCAAGCCAAACGCGAAACTAAATCAAAGGGCGACACTCAATTTTTTTTATTAACAACGCGGAAAAAAAATTAAGAAAACTGATATACGTCCAAATTATACTAAATCGCTTATTAACATTAAAGAAAACTCACATGCAACAGAGACAAAAACTAAACTAAAAAGGCAAAAGTTGTCAAAATACAAGTACGCACGAAGTATTTATAAAATTAAACCAAAATGTGAAACCGTTCGAAAGTGACAAAAGTCAACCACGAGGAAAAACGACTCTAATTTAACTAACTTTACTTAAAAACAAAACCGGTGAGGGGGTGCAACAAGAAGGAATCAAAACTAATGGACTGAAGGCCCTGAAGTGCACCAAGCACCAAAGCTAAACTTAAATTCTATTTCCACACCTCAAGGCTAGTCGTAATCCGGATTCGATAATTAATTAAGCATAAAAATAAACGATGAAAGAAACGTAGATACTAAGCTCAAAAAGATGGTCCGGCAAGAAAGTAAACCTGCGATAAGGGTGCTTCAACAATAGCAATGGTGGCTCACGTCTAAAAGTGACTCGCAATTAAAATCCTAAAAGGAAGAAAACAAAAGACGAGCAGCAAACGTGTCAAGTTTGTTCACTAAACAGACTAACACATCTCCTGGGTGGGCAGCTTAATCGTCGAAACGCCATGGGAAATCACTCACCCCAAAAAATTGTGTGAAATTCCACACATAAAAAACACAAACTAAACCAAAGGTCTGAATTACTTGACGAGTTGCAATACACTGAAGCGTCGATCAACTTGATCGAGGAGGAACGGAACAGAAAAACAAAGCGAGTAGAAAGAGACAATAAAAAGCACCAACCAGCGAAACTCGTGACATCAACACCATCCAACCATTAAATAAATGAAGAATCACGGGAATAGCCCCGAGCCGAACTGGAACATCAATAAAAAGAATAGAATCGGCGCAAAAAATGAAAGCAGACAGAACGTCGCCAACCGGAGTAAATTAAACGCATTCGAACTTTCGTTATAATTAAAATTAAAGCGCCTCTTTCCTGCAGGTAAAACGCTGGAAATTTTACTCAGAAACGATTTTATTTTTCGTCATAAAAACCTTGCAACAATAAACTCCGGACGTAAAGGAACAAAAAAAAAACATTAGCCAACGTACGCTTATAAAAAAAGGGAGTCCGGGCGGAACAGGCGCTGCCGACGACAGCGTGATTAATTTTACGGTGCATAAAATAGAATAATACAGGGTTTTTTGCTATACAGGCTGTCTCAGAATGAACGAACGAAAACTGTAGCACAACAAAAAGTTAAAGTCAATGGCGTAACTAGTGGTGAAGTCGCCGGGTTACAGAATTTTTACCAGCGTCTTTTATTTTTATAATATTTATTTTTAAGAAAGTAAAACTAAAAAAAAATCTTTAGCTGCTTACTTTCAATGCTAAATAAATCAAGACTGCTTAATTGCTTTTGGATTATCCTGTTTCTAAACAGTGACAAGAGCTGTTAAAAATTTAGGTTAGAAAAGCTAACGAAAACTAATAATAGATGGCGCTGCTAATGTTGCGCTTTTTGCTTTAAATTTCTTTGAAACTTTTTTATTTAACTTCAAGTTTAATTATACGAAATTGTTTTCTGTAACATTATTTCTTAAATCCTTTTAGTGATTTTCAGTAGCCTTGAAATTATTTTCCCACAAATAAAGATGACAAAGTTATGAATTATGGTAACAGACGGCGCCATAAATGTTTTTTTTATTCAGAATTGTTTTAAGAACATTGCTCTTAAAAGTTCTGAAATTTGTTTTCAGATGTTTTGAAACGGTCAGAATAAGAGGGTACAAGTTAATTGCGGCTAGAGATTAATAGATGGCTCTATTACAAAGTTAAGACTCATAGTAACAGATGGCACCATAAATTCTTTTTTTATTATTGAAAGTCGTTTGGTGTTCTTGAAAGTTTTTCGGTTGTTTTCCCGTAAATAAAGACAGCTGAATTTATATGTCTTATAAGCCAATCCAAAGTTCATTAAAAATTGGTTTTGGAAAAATGAAAAGCGTGTATCAAGTGGCGCCCTCAAATTCAAAACTAGCAAAAGAGGCTTTGCAGATTCAGCTCGTGTTTCGTTCGAGGATTCATTGCTCATGGCACGCAATACATTTATTCCATTGCTCACCAGCCAATTCGTAAATGAACGCATTTTATCTTAAAAACTATGCGTATTAGCCCCCCCGGACTGCCGCTGTCTCAAACTGGTTTCAAGCAGTTCACTTTCTTAGATCCTCCGTTTGGTCGGACACTTATTTTGAATCACCCTGTATAACCTCGTCGTCGTATAATAAATGTAAGAATAGAACTTGTAAATATTATTAATTTTTTTTGTCAGAGATTTATAAATACTTACCATACCGTGCATTGTATCATTGAGTATCTATTTGAAAATATTTTTCTCTTGTAAGCTAGATACCTATGCATGCGCATGAAATGTTACACTTCATTGATAAAATACATAAACACACCTGTTATTTATGACTCATTCACACCGTAACATGAAACAAAAATAGGTTCAAAAATAACGCTTACTAACTTCGACGGTCTCGTCGTCGCGGACGCTGTCATCGATATTAGCTTCAGGTGCGGAGGTATTTTTTTTCCCCCATTTAAAACAGGGACAGCACGCACAACAACCCTCCTCGTTCGTGTTCGGATCCGTCGTGTCGACCATTCTCGTTGCACTCGCGATGCAATGGAACGAATTAACAAACTTTAAAAAACATTCGTCGAATTATCTCGTCCCACCCAAAGCACCGGAGATATAAATAAAATACACAAGGAGCCTACCGTCCTCGCGCATACTACACAGCACATTATTATTAGTAAGGTTTCGTGAATTGTACACGTAGCCACGTGACGTGAGTCATTTCACGTGCAACCCGGACTGGTATTTTGTTAAATACTCCGCGACTACCGGAAAGAAGTGAAATGGTGCCGATAACACTGCAACTTTCTAAGTAGTTCTGTTTGTTTATGTGTCTCAGTATTTATCAATTAGATTGTAGTGTTGGTTACGATAGACAAACATCAACGACATTTGTACATTCCCGCTATTGATTATTTTTATCTACCATATTATTTTTCTTTGTTCATTCATTATCGGTTATGATTCCGGTATAGTACTTCCGAAATTTTTGTTAGTAATCAGCTGTGAGAGGATGGATGCATACAAACACATTCTCTTAAAACTCGTGTTTTGCAATGAAATCGTTTCAGCATTAAATACTCGAACCGAAGTGGTCTATACAGATCAGTTATTGCCATCCCGTATTTTATTTAATTTCGCATAATTCTAGATTACATTATTCTTCCTTTAATGTGAGTGACATTAATTTATAATTTAGAAAGTTCCAGGATCGCGGCGCTCCGTTTTAGGAAGCTAGTCCGGCGGCGCCTGCCAATGGCGAGCCAGAAAATTTAACCGTTAATTTCTCGAATTTTCCACGGTGAATTTTCCTCAAACGTTAGCAGTGCTTCAAGCATACCTTCCGTTACGTCTCTACCAAAATTCAGGGAAATCCTACGGCTGAATCAGCTTTTATACCACTGCTGGACGTATTTCCGCCTACATAACAAAATATTTTATTTCCACCATCTTAGTAAACGATATTTTACAGGCCAATTTTGTTGTTTATGGTAACCAAGTAAACGGTAAATTACTGGAACGGACCTGTAAAACTTCTACGGACTTGTATAAAAGACCTGTAAAATTTTACAGGCTTATAGAGAGCAGATTGTCTATTTACATCACCATGACACGTCTAGCTAGAAATAACGCCTTCGATAAAAAAAAATTTTCGAGTTTCCCACGGTTTATTTTCCTCAAATTTTCTCAGCGCGTCAGGCATACGTTCCGCTCCGCCTCTGCCAAAATTTAGGAAAATCTTACCGCGGAAATAGCTTTTATACCGCTGTACGTATTTCCGCGTACATAACAAAACATTTTACCGCGGGTTTTTCCGAATCGCATCCCCTCCTCCTCTTCCACCGACTCACTGCAACAAAACACTTTTTCGACTAAGGAAATACATGCGCAAACAACTCTTGCATTTATGAAGTCACGCCCCATCGCTGGATCAACGAACATTCCACCGAGGTAAAGATAGATCAGTTGTCCCCACCGTGTATTTTATTTGGTTATGTTATCTAATTATTCATAATTACGTTTATCTTTAATTAGCGCTAAGATTTCGCCGCTGACATTAATCAAAATTTAGAAAGTTTCAGGATCCTAGCATCCTCTTTTAGAAAGCTACGGTGAGCCAGGAAATTAGATCATTAATTTCTCGAATTTTTTTATGGTTGATATTCCTCAAACTTTGCCAATGATTCAAGCAATCACTCTGACACATTTCTACCAAAATTTAGAAAAATCCTACCGCTGGAAAACTTTTTATACCGCGGTGAGTGTTGCACATTTTTACCTCAATTTCCATCAGAAAAATAATACTCCTATATATTACCGCGGGTCTTTATACGAATCGCATCGCCTCTATCGACCCCCGCAAGAAAATAGTTTTTCATCGATGAGAACACGCGTGCAAGTGACTCATCGTCGGAACATCCAACGGTCAAGCAAAGTTCAAATAGATCAGCCATTACCACCAGGTATTTTATTTTATTATTTTATTTAATTACCAGGGAAAAGAATTCGGGTCTCTTTTTCCGGAGAAGTTCGAAAATTTAGCACTCGGCCTATATTAGCCCTGCCCACGATATTGTCTGCGAAGCACGAAGACTTACATTGCACCCCTTCACCTCCTATTCAATAACAATTAGATGAATCGGGGAGGTGCAAGAAGGAAATTTTAATATTAATTAGCGATAAAATTACATTGACATTCATTTTAATTAGAAAATTTCCGGAACGCAGTGTCCTGTTTTAGAAACCTGACGCGGCGGAGGTAACCAACGGCGAGCCGTAATTTGTCGACTTTTCCACGGTAGATTTTCCTCAGACATTAGCAGTGTTTCAAGTATACACACCTGCTACTAAAATTCGTGAAAATCATACCGCTGGTTTTACACAGCGGTAAATGATAAGCCAGAAAATGTACCTAATCGTTAATTTCTCGAGTTTTCCACGGTAAATTTTCCTCATACTTTGACAATGCTCTAAGTATACACTGCACTACGTCTCTACTAAATTTCATGAAATTCCTACCGCTCGTTCTGTGCGGCGGTAAATGTTTCACACTTTCACCTCACTTTCCGCCGGTTCAACAAAATATTTTACCGCGAGGTTTTATACGAATCACATCCCTTCCTCCTCGACCAATTACAAGAAAACACATTTTCGTCCATGATAATATCTATGCAAGCGGCTCTTAAGAGAAGAACATATACTGGATATTTTTGCATTACTGTAATAACTTTCTTATCAATAGAGACAGAGCAAAATCTTTTAAGAAAAATTGACTGACCTGTCAAGGATTAAAACACTGGTAGATCAATAAACTTCGAATTTCAATTGTTTCTGAGCAGCCACACCTTAATTTTATTTTTTTTTACAATTACATAACATGTTTCAAACGATGAATTTTGATAAAAAAAAATTCTTTTTCTTTCTGATGGTGTACAAGTGTGCTCACCTTATATGAAAAAAATAATCCAAAACTTTTCCATCATTAATTATATTAAAATTATATTATATTAATTATAATTTTAGTTTCGGGATCGGCGTTCTGTTTTAAAAAACTAGTGCAACGATGCCAGCCATTGGCGACCCAGGAAAGTTAATCCTTATTTTCGCGAGTTTTCCGCGGTGAATTTTCTTCAAAATTGGCCAATACTTCCAGCTTCCACTCCGCAGCGTCTCCACCAAAATTCAGGAAAATCCTGCCGCTGCTGGAAAAGCTTTTATACCAGTCTCACACCTCAAACTCATTTTCCACCGGTAAAATAAAACATTTTACCGCGGGTTTTTATACAAATTGCAAAACCCCTTCTGCATCGACAAGCACACGACCTTTACGTTAACCTTAGAAGATACATACAAGTTCTTACCGCTGCCCACGTCTTTCATTTAATTTCTTTATCTAATTACTCATAACTAGCGTTAAAAATACGCCATTGGCATTAAATGTAATTAGAAAGTTTCAGGATCCTGTTGACATGTTTTAAAAATCCAGTATGCCGGAGTCAACCAATTTAAACTCAATTACCATCGGTTAAACAGACTTACTGTTACTCTTACTCTTACTGCGAGTTTTTATACGAATCGCGTCTCCTCTACAGACTCACTGCAAGAAAATAGTTTTTCATCGATGAGAACATTTGTGCAAGTGATTCAACGTTTAACCGAAGTTTAAGTGGTTACCGCCACAAATTTTATTCATTCTTTATTTCAGAAAGATTCTCCTTTAGCCTAAAAACATTAGAGTGTTTAAAAAGAACACAATACCAATACTAATAAACAGGAGAAAGAATTCGGGTCACTTACTTCGGAACAGTACGAAAATTTAGGACTCGGCTTGTATCAGCCTGCCCACGATAATTTCTCGGAAGTGCTAATATTCACGTTGCGCCCCTTCACCCTCCATTCAATAACAATTAGATGAATCAGAGCCTCGGAAAGGTGCAAGAAGGAAATTTTAATTTTAATTAGCGTTAAAATTACTAAGTTGACATTCATTTTAATTACAGAGTTTCCGGATCGCAGCGTCCTGTTTTAGAAAGCTGGCACGGCGGAGCCAGCCAACGGCGAGCCAGGATATTTAATCTTCGTAATTTGTCGAGTTTTCCACGGTGGATTTTCCTCAGACTTTGTCAATGCTTCAGGTAGACACTCCACTATGTTTCTACTAAAATTAAGGAAAATACTACCGTTAGAAAAGCTTGTATACCGCGGTAAGTGTTTCCATACTTTCACCTCAAGTTCTGCTAGTAAAACAAAAACATTTTACCGGGGGATTATACACGAATCGGATCCCCTTTTCATCGACTCATTTCAAGGAAACACTTTCTAGGAATATCTGTTCAGGCGACTCTTTTCCTTACGAGACAGACCTCATCGCTATAATATCGAGCGTTCGACTTCGCATCCCCGGTACAATTTTGGCCCTGTAGATTTTGGATACTGTATAAAACCGTACATGTCGGACGCCTACTGTGACCTCCAGTGTTGCCAGATATGGCTCCTTAACGCCAAAATGATTTCAAAATTGGCGTTGAACAAATTCAATTCGGCGCTTGGCGCAAAAAGTGGTGCTGTGCCATTTAAAGCAAGAAAATTACAAGATATGTTACCAGTTGCTGTTTTTTGTTTTTATATCGTTGTCTTGTTAAAGTTCAAGCTTCAAGTTCAACAATAAGAGATACAAAGACGGATAAATTACAAAAAAGTTGCGCTATTTTGAGATCCATAAAAATCTGCAAGATACTTATACGAGTTTTTGAAGCTAAGAATTTTCAGCTTTCTGAAAATATTTCAGTAACGAATGGAAACGTTTACACCAAAACAGTGCAAGTTTTTTTTTGTAATTCAACATAAATATTTAAAAGTAATCTAAAGAAATTACTAATAAATAAATGCTATTACTCAATAACAGAATTTCTAACAGATGAGTTATTATTTTACTCTATTCCAATTCTATTATTGCCTTCTAAATTACTCATACACACTCAAACATTACTCATACACACCTAATATGTTGGTTGAGGTTTCCATTCGGGAGAAGTATATCTGTGGAAGACTGTTTGTGTAAAATATTAATAGCCGTTTGCACCATGTCTAGTTAAAAATTAAACCAGGTTTAACAGTAAATCCAGTTTGCACCGCGGCTTAAACCGTAGTTAAAAACTCGCTAAACCAACTCAATTTAATCCGCCTTCCGTGATGGTTTAACGTTGAGTTGTTTAGCGAGTTTTTAACTACGGTTTAAGCCGCGGTGCAAACTAGGTTTACTGTTAAACCTGGTTTAATTTTTAACTAAACATGGTGCAAAAAGCCATAAATGTCGTACGTTTCCGCCCCCAGCGCCGCCACCGGACGCCGGATCGCCTCGAGCGGGGCATCGAAAATCGTCCGAAGAAAGTTCTTTACATTCTAATGTTCGATTTTACAAATTCAATGTTAAATGACTCAAAGGAAAATTTGCTTTGCAATGTAAACATAACTATATTTTTAGATTTTTTTTCCTTTTTAAAATGACTTGTCATATCCACTCACTAAATAGTGGCCACAATAACCAATAAATATATTATTATTATTATTATTAACAGTCTTTGGATCTCTTATAATTTTGAGATTCCCTTTAATTAGTTGTAACCTTGTATAAATGTTCGGTAACAATCGACATTTTCTCTAACGCTTTGGAATTTGGATAATGACTATATTTTATTAACGGCGAATAAGAACAACTAGTGAGTGAAATATATTAGAAACCAGCTGTCGAATACGTTAGAAAAGCCTAAAATAAAAATGACCCACTTGCCTCCCACAAGATTCACATTCCTGACACAATTAACTCCAATAATAAGTTTATTAGCACATAAATCCGTTAATTAGCACAGTGCACAGTTCAACAAAAAAAAAGAAAACATTCAAATGAAGGTTACAAAACCAAAGAATCATACCTCAATGAAGCGATGCGCCATAATTAATGCAACAAGATTTTCGTTTCTAATCCTAAGAAATAAGGGAAAACCAAATCCGGAAGATTGTGTGGCACATACTTGAAGCTCAACAATAATTTAACGTCAACATTTTTCACTCACTTGACATATTCACTGTAAAAAGTAGATAATAATTAACAACTGATACGTAGGTATTCATAATAACGGAATGACGTTGTTATGCATTCCCAAATCACATATTTCAACACAAATAGTTTGTATGTTTAGACAACTCTTAAAATTTGCGGTGAGTAAAATTTATTTTTTGTGACGTCTCAATATTGAGTGACTGTTATTTGACACTTTGGCCACACTTTGGCTTCATGTTATTTGAAAGTGTAAACTGTTGGCTAGATTTTTTTTTTTGTTTAAATATTATGGACAAACAATAATATCTGAGGACGGAGTTACAATAAACATTCACTCACCATTGGTTAGGTTTCTCATTCCTAATGTTCTTTCTTTCTTTTTCGCTTCCCTGACCGCAACAGGCGGTGAAAGTAAATGTCTTAGCCTCGGGACATCGGATTCCAATTCGATAAGGACCATGCAAACTATAAGTACCCCTTTACGAGTATCTATTCAGTAAAATGGAACAATCCACTTACCGGGGCCGCTTTCCCGACCCCACCTGCTTCAGCGGCGAATCTAGAAGCTGTAGCTCCCTCATGATGATATTGGACACTGGAGAAGTCATCCTCGCACGTTGACTTCTTATCTTCGCTTCCACATTCACCTGTGGATACAAAACCCACCCCTCCCGATGTATATTAGCATACCTTGCCTCCCGAGCATATGTTCTTAGGATCAGTTGATGTCATGGACTGCGTAAGTGTCAAGCACCACTCCGTACTGGTCCAATGACATCATCATGTCAGACCTTTCTGGATAGCTCAATGCTATCACCTGGTCAGGAATGCAATCAACCGAATTCCCACTCTCAATGAATGCAGAATACAGCTAATTGCTTTGCCGGTACCGTGCTCTTCATCGGCGCTGCTTGTACGCCGCGGCAAGAGCCCCGATACCCTACGCTGGTGCACGATACCATTCTCTGGTCAACGCCCGGATCGCGTCACGGACAATATTCTGCTACCAGAATACCTCCGCATGACTCATGACCCTTAAACCACATTGCCAATCGTGAGAATGTACCGCCCTAACACTTCTGCCAGAACATACCATCTCGGGTCATATTCTGCAGACACCGTCCATCTTATGTCCGGCAATACACTACGGCCACCGCATATATCACCAGGCCCATCCGTTTTAACGTTATATTTTCGTAATGTAGATGACATTTTACTGATTTTGCCTTCTGATAAGGTAGATTTTATTTTAAATAAATTTAATTCTTTGCATAATAGATTACAATTTACAGTAGAAAAAGAAAATAATCATTCATTGAGTTTTCTTGATGTAAATATTATCAGACAGAATGATAAATTAATTACTAATTGGTTTCATAAACCTACCTGGTCAGGTAGATACACAAATTTTCACTCGTACACACCCAAAAATTATAAAATTGCAACTATTATTTCATTAACAGATCGAGCTATTTTACTTTACTGATAAAGTTTTCATTTATGATAACTTAAATTTAATAAAGAAAACTCTTATTCAAAATTCTTATCCAATAAATCTTATTGAATCAGTAATTAAAAATCGTATTAAATACTTACAAAATTCAAATGTCTCTAATAACATTAGACAAACTTCGAACCATAAATACATATCATTGCCTTATATTGAACCATTACACAATACATTTAAACACATTTTCAAAAAACATAATTTTATTTTAGCCAGTAAATCTGTGAATAATTTAAATTTAATTCTTTCGAATTTAAAAACCAAAATACCGAAATTAAAACAATCTAACGTAATTTATGAAATCAAATGTTCAAATTGTAATTCTGTTTATATAGGTGAAATGAGCCAAAATTAAAAAAAAAACGTTTAGATCAACATAAATATCATATTCAAAAAAATAATCAAAATCATTCAATGCTTGTAGAGCATTCATTAGTAAATAATCATAATTTTGATTTTGATAATACTGACATTTTGTACAGTGAATCTAATATTTTTAAAAGACGTTTCATAGAAACGTGTAAAATTAAAATGTCTCCAAATTCTATTAATAAACGTACGGACTTTATGACTTTTAAATGACATATTTTGTAGTTGTCTGGACTCTTTAAACAGGGTATAGATCTGTCAATTAATAAAAAAAAAATTAGTTTTAATTTAGTTCTAGTTATATTTGTCTTTATTCCGGACAACTCGTATTTTAGTTTAAAACTGTAACCTTTTCGTTTCTCTTGACGACTTGTTTCTCTTGACAACTTGTTTATTTACTTTTTTCACTCCTGACGAAGCTATAAATCTATAGCGAAACGTTGAGTGTTTTCCCTTCATAATTCTGAGCGGTTCGAGATTTAAAAAACTTTGTACTTACAATTTTCATCGGACAAGAACAAACTTCAATTAGGCATAATTTTCATTTTAATTTAGTAATCGTTTGAATTTCTAATAATTTAAGTAAGGTAAGCTGTCTTTTACATAACCTGGCATCTGTTACTTACAAACTCGTATCTATTTGTTATAATTATTCCATATAAGTCGACGACGTAAGTGCTTAAAAAATACGACGAGCTTTTCATGTTCATGGCGCACAGTGAAACAAAACGCAGTTTTTCGTGCCAAAAATGCATAACTTCAAAAAAAAATTGCTCCATGAAATTGAAATTTAGCACAAATGACAAGAGATGTAGGAAAAATAGAATTAAGGAGCAAACATACTATAAAGTTGATGTAAGAGTCATTTAATACCTTGACATGTTACATCTTTTTAAAGGGCTAAAAATCATAGAAAACAAATTCGTATTGTATTAAATTATATTTTTTTAAATAAATTGGAATATTAAGTATGCGACTACAAATGTTATGTTAATAAATTATACAATTGATGAAAAGTACTTTTGGCACGATTTATCCCTTAATGTCCCACTGTGTGGCGCCTGCGCTTGCCGCCTAATTGGGTAGGCAACCGTAACATCACGTGTATTAGAGTAATACAGGGACATCAGAAATGATTTCAATCCACGTGTTTTCGCCGTTAACGTATGAAACACAGGAAGATAAGCAAATCAGAATCAAATACAACAAAACGAAAGCCAGTGAGAAATACGCCAATTTGAAATAGCAACCTCATCTTTTATCAGACAATACCTAATTCGTATTGGTCACGTGATATTGTAGTATTACATCTCCACATAAAGGGAAGAGCAAAAGTATGGAACCGGCTCAATATTTCGCAAACGTAACTGTTTGAAATTCGGTGTGTAATTTAAAGTCAATAAGACCTACATTACCAAATTGTTTCAATTGTTTATCTGCTCTTGTTTCTGAGATCCAACGCCTACTTGACTTTAGTATATTTTTTTTTTCATTTAACAGGTAAAGGGTGGTAAAGTTTATATTTCTCAATAATTGGATTAAACTTTTATTAGTGCTGATGACGTTCGGATTGCGAACGAAACACGTTTTCCCTCTTGAATGGTCGAAATTTAAATAATGTCACCTCAAACAATTTTCAACCTTTTTCATATCCTATCTATCAATAATATTACTGTATCAAAATAAAATTTTTACTTTTGTTTGACACAATACAATACCAATATGTACATTCTAATTCCCACTTTAGTTTCACTGAAAAATTCTTCGTGCACTATGAATGTGTTCCTGATTTCAGAACGGTAATAATACGTATACAAACATTATTTTTTTATTATCACATGTATTGTAGAGAAAATAAATTGTAGAACTACCTGCCTGTTATAAGAAATTAATTTTAATAACACGCCTGTTCGTTTAAAAATAAACTTGATTAAATTTTTCAAAAATGTAGCTTACTATAGGCAACTCAATGAACACGGTCGCTTGTATTACTGCCTATATTCATGACCTCTTAATATATACAGTCTGTTTGATTTTGGTTGTCACGGCAGATATATCGACTCCTGTTAGAGATACGACAAAATGTTAAAGAAGGAAAGTTGATCTGCATTAAATGTTCTATTATCTGCCTTAATGGGAAAACAATTGAACCTCAAATACGTTAAATGTAGCAAATACATTAAAATTTTTAAATGAAATGTATCCAATTTTATTACGTTTTCTAAAACTGTAAAAAGTTTTCTTTACAGCGATATATCACATATCGTAGTTATCTAATTAATTAGAAATATAAATCGATAAATAAAATGTATGCTTACGTTGATTAGAGCTTTATTCGAAAAAGAAGGCGGGGAAACAAATGAAATTATTTTTCAGCTTCCAATTGAACAATGTTCCTTGATACTTACTGCATTGCCAACATGTGCTATTCAACTTAATACAACATAGCAACATAAACAAAGTAACAATAAATTAATTAAGTAGCACGAAAGGGCTGATAATTGCAAAGAACGGAGATCACTTTGAACAAAACTCTAGATATTATGAACTAAATTTTCAAACTTAATTTATGTGTTAATTAATTGTTGCTTTGTTCATGTTGTTGTGTTGTATTTGTGTTGAAAAGCATGTTGTCAAGACAGTAGTAAGAAACATGATTTGTTTCTCTGAGTACTTTTTCAAATAAACCTCTAATCGGCGTAAGCACACATTTGTTACTTAATTATCGACGTATGTTTTTAATTTCCTAAATTATGACATGATTTTTTTACACTTTTAGAAAACGTAATAAAATTGGCTACGTTCCATTTAAAGTTTTTAATATATTTACTACATCTAACACATTTGACATTCAATTGTTTTTCCATCTAAGACAAATAAAAGAAAATTAAATGTAGAATAACTTACTTTCTACAACATTTTGTAGTATCTTTTAAAATAGGCGAGATATCTGAGGTAACAGCTAAAATCAGACTGTATATTTATTTATTTTTTTATTAAAAACGTGATAAACTTTTATACCGTTCTCTTAGCTTAGATTGTGCACTCCTCCTCTTTTTTAATATTTAAAATAATTTTCCATTTCTGCTAATTTTAGAAAACGATTATTTTCAAAGTTCCAGTTCTTCAATTAATTTCACCGACTTTTACGTTAAAACCAGCAAATCAGCAAATTCCCCGACGTTTTGAATACATCCTCAATTCCCTGACGGTTTTCCTAATGCCTGGAAACCCTGTAATTCTTTTCATTTTTTTTTTTAACTAAAAACAGCCCTTAAAAATATAAGAACATTCATTCCTGGGATATAAAGTTAAAACTGGCAGGACACAATATAGAGTTTGTGCCAAGGCACCATTACATTATAAATTAGAAAGGGCAGTTAATATTTTAAAAGGGAAAGGAAAAGCACAAAATTTGAAAACTATACGCTTAAATTCAGATACTATTCGAATACATAGCTTCTCTGTGTTCGTTTTCAAGCAGTAGTGGCATTTTAAATGTTGTTTGTGTATTTATAACCATTTTATAAGGAAACGGTGTGTTTGTGCAAACTCTATAATGGCGAATATATCGAGCTTGCGTAAACTTGAAAGATGATATAAAGAATATTCATGACAAATTTCAGAATAAAAAAAAACATTTCATGTGATTTTAGTTGAAGAACATCCATCAGAATAGCCTCAATCTCAGCAAGGATATTTTTTTTTCTTTTCGGGTTCCTCTGGTGTTTCCTCGGTTTCTCTTTTGCACACTTTGCTCTTCTGTAAACAGCCTCAAAGGCAAAAAAGTCTCGTACAGTAATAACTGATGACCTAAAGGACTCTTGTTACTGTCGTTACAAATTCACTGCTGTACAGGTCAACGATCCGTTTAATTATTCACTTTTTATGATACAAATAAAATCGTCCGTTTATTTGGACGGTCCCTGCATCATTCTTGTCTTTAATACTTAAATTATGTCTTCACTAAAGTCAGAACTTTTAATACAGTCCAGTTTTCTTTGTTTCTTAAAAACAAATTAGTGTTACTTTGAAGGTCAGATGTAACTTCAGAAAAGATTCATTCATCATTTTATACTGCGCAGCCATATCTCAATTTAATTTACAGATTAATAAATAGTTACTTTAAAATGGCTGAGATATGAAATCATAATTTTATTAACTCTAACTTTAACGGCTCATATTGTGTTTCTTTGTCTGTTGTTCGAAAGCGTTATATTTAATTAAAAATTGAAAAGTTAGTTTTTCGCTTGTACACCATAATGTATACACAAAATCTTTGCTGGATGAAGCAATAAGAAATAAATAATTTACCTTTAACCTGTGCTAGGGTCGAGTAATCACATGTATTATTGGAAGTTCTAATTTCTGGTTTCGTTTCTTAGCTCAGAAAAGTGATAAAAATAACTTTCAAGCTTTTAAAGTACATATTATATATTTTGATTCGAAAATTGTAAATATAATACTAAAATCGCAGTTATAACTAGCTTTCAGTAAGGCATTCAACAGGTCACAAAATTGACACCACACGTGAACAACTAAAATGCAAAGGAATGAAAATCCCTAACGACTACGTACTTGTTTTAACAATATATTACTCCTTAAATTTGGTGTTCATTTCAATTGAATAAAATATATATAACATTAATACTTAGTATCTATGATATTTCATAATAATAATAATAATAATAATAATACATAAGTAACAATATATATGTCCATTTATGTAATAACAACTACTACAGTTACCTTATAATGATAAAAATAAATAAAAATACTTTGTTAATAAGACAACATAAAATTGCTGCTGGATTTTTCGTCGAAAGAAAAAAAAATTAAAAATTATGGTAACTATTAAACGCTAATTTTATTCTGTAAAGAAAATAATACTCGCTATCATAATAATAGTCAGTCAGTTATTAAAAAAAAAATTAAATACATTAAAAGAAAGGAAAATAAAAGAAGAATACTGACCGCATGAGAGAAGACATTCGTAAGAGAATAAATAACAACAATTTTGTACTATAATTAAAAATGCTGAAAAAAATATATAAAATGTGCATCATTATTTTATTGCATGCAGAACAATTTTTCTTATTATTTTTTTTTTGTTATATCGAAAGGGGAATCAAAATCAAAATACCCTCGCCTCAACGTGCATGCATGTAGGTATGTAAAGGGGGCGCTGAGTTTATAAGGGCGATTTTCTTTTTTGTTGTGGGGAGGGAGAAAATTGACTATTGCCTCTGCACGTTTTTGAAAAACCATTCCGTAAATTTCCGCAGCTGTTGGATGGCCGCCTGGGCTTGGTCCTGTAATTTTCTATTTTCGTCCTTCAGTCTCCTAACTTCTTCTTCCAGGGACAGTCGCCTTCTTGTTTCCCGGGAGACCCTCGACTCCAACTCGCACAAGTGATTTTGTAATTCTGGCACACTCGCACTGGAACTTATACTATAAAATCAATTTATTACAACGGGACACAAAAAGCCAGAAAAAAAAATACATAAATCAGTAACACATATTTATTGACACGTAATTTTTTTTTTTTTTTCATAGAACTTGTTTCAAATTCAATTATGTTTCATTTATTCGGTCCTTAAAAAATCTAACACAATTTAAATAAACGCACCTTCTTCTGCATACTTCAGTAATCAGAGTAGCTAAGAGCAACATAAAATCTGTAATAATGAAAATTATTGAAATTTTTAACTCCGAACGTAGAGAAAGAGAGAAAAAAAAACAATTTAACCTTTGAGTACATAATAAATAGTAATTTTCTTTTCAATGGAACTATAATTGCGCGCAGAACATTTTCACGGACGTTTTTTTTACACACACTGACTGCAATAAATTAATATTTACAGCTCATACTTAAACAACCGCTGAAAGATTTCCACGCATGCATTATTTTCTTGCTTGTAAATTGTCTTGTTTGAAAACAAAAATTAAAGTTAGGACTGCTAAGCTTTAATTAAAAACAATAAAAAACTGGAATGAATAAGTCAAGAGTCAAATCAAATTTACGTACAGTAGCGGACAATAAAATTCGGGCAGAAAATTTGACATATTGCGCGTATTTACACAAATTTGGTAAATCAGGGTTACAGTCAGAATCCACCGAACTGTTACAGTCAGAATCCACCGAACCGTTTTCGACAACAGCGCTTCCGCGGTGATTTCCACGTAGACGTGGCAACGTCGCTTTGTTGGCCGGAAATGATCTCTGACTTTTGTTTTAAATGCTAGCCTTTATATTTGTCTTTTACTACAAATATTCTGACGTCACCTTTTTCCGATTGGTTGGATCATGTTGGTGGAGGGAGGGGGGTAAGTAACGGTTTAAGTCCATCATACCATTTCGTCATTCTCAATAGCGACACGTTCGAACCCAGTTGTGTATGTGCATCGTTCCGCGAATCTGTGCAATTAGTGATTGCAAGATTCCATTAACACAGTTTATTGGAAGTTAGGTGACCCGACGCGTCTGCTAAAGTGCTAACTTGCATTTTTAATCCCAAACGAATTCTTGAACGCAGGCACATACCTTAACCTGCTAATTAACGATATGTGAAGTCGTCTCTTTTTTTCTATTTCTAATTCGGGCATATTTTTGATTAAGGCTACGTTTATTGACGTTTACTGGACACATTTCCTGCAGAGTTAATCTTCCTCAAGGTTTTACCATGGTGACTGCGCTATATGGGTGAGTCGAGTTATCGCCTTTTTCGAAGCAGAAGCAAGCTGCAAGCACAAAAAGTGCGTCGTGAAGACATCTTGAAACGATACAAAAATTGTGCCACCTCTAACTTTAATATTTTTTTGTTTTAATTGTGAGAAATTGTGGTCAGAAATATAAAATTGCATTTTGCTTTTAGTTCGATGTAAGACAATTCTTCTAAATCCTTTTCGAAATTCAGAGAACGTCACAAATCTGATAACGCTGCGAGATACAAACTTTGCGTAACATCATCTCAGTATTTTCAATACCGACAACTTCGAAGCCAGGTGTGTTTGTGCATCGTTCCGTGAATCTGTGCAATTAGTGATTGCAAGATTCAATTAACACAGTTTATCTGGAAGTTAAGTGAGCCGATGCGTCTGCTAAAGTGCTGACTTGCATTTTTAATTCCAAACGAATTGTTGAACGCAGACAGGTACGTTGACCCCCTGATTGCTATGTGACGTCAACTATTTTTTCTTTCTTTCGTTAGATACGAGAGGCTACTTTTAATTGGGGCATATTTTTGTTTGAGGCTACGTTTATTGAAGTTTATTGGACACATTTTCTGCCGAATTTTTCTTCTTCGTGGTTTGTCCGTGCTGACCGAGTTATATGGATGAGTCGAGTTTTCTCCGACGAAGCAGAAGCAAGCTGCAAGGTTACTTAAATTACTAAGGTTGCCCAGATTTGATGAAGAGCGAGTCGTGAAACCATTTTTAAACGTCGTCACAAGAGTTCCGCTAAACTGCATAAAACGTCGCCTCCAACTTTTTTAATATTTTTTTAGTTTTAATTGTGAGGCAATGTAGTACGTAAATAAAATTGCATTTTCTTTTTAGTTCGATGTAAAATATTTTTTTTTTACAATCGCGTTGTAAATCCTTTTCGAAATCCAGATAACGTCACAAACGTCACAAATCTGATACCACTACGAGATACAAACTTAGGCAATCTTACTTGAGCGACGCGGAGGGAGACCGCCCTCTATCAAGGAATCTTTGAATCTGGTTACTGAATAACAGCAGCACCTAACCTGTGGCGCTTTTCCTTTTGCTTCATTTGTCCAATTACGCAAACATTATCCGGCACGACGTAGCGCATATTCTATGAAGAGTTACAAGCGTTGTTAGCGTTATTTAATTCAAATAGATCCAAAATCTCAACAACCTTAGTTAAATTTAATAACCTTGAGCGATGCGGACAGAGAGACCGCCCTCTATCAACGAACCTTCGAACCCGGTGACTGCATAACAGCTGCATCTAACCTGTAACGCATAACCTTATGCTGCTTTTATCCAATTATCTGCAAACATTATCGGCACGACACGACGCAGCGCATAATTTATGAAGAATTGCAAGCGTTGTAAGCGTTATCTAATTTAAATATTAGATCCAAAATCTCATCATTGGAATTAAAGTCCAATTGTACGATCAGTACTGATTTCTCTCGCTAAATTGTTTGGCGAATTCTAAGTTTACTTTCTGATATTCTGATATATTGTGACGTCGTACAACGTCTGTCGTAGATTTTAAAATTACCGTCAAATAATTTCAATTACGTTAATAAATACACAATAAATTTTGGCAGCCTGGAAATGAGTATTCCCACACACTATTTCCATTTTTGATTTCTAACTTTCGAATAAAAATGATTCTTGTTCATTCGAAACCAATTCCGGCCACAATTTTATAAACATTTTAACGTCCGTTCGTTGACAAGTAATTTATTTAAGAGCACTCAGACATCGTTCGATGATTCCAAAGCCAACTCTGGGCTGTTTTCAAAAAACCTCACGGTAGTTGGCCTTCGCTGATATTTCCAACGTTGACTATGTCGCATTTTTTATCTAACCCTACGTTGAACGCGCGAGTGTATGAAAATTTTCGGGGGTTCAAAAATACCACCACGCGCTGTGAGGCTTTGGGAAACTGCTTCACAGTGCAACTTGCGGCTGGGATAAATTCTCTAGCGCCCTTAGTTTTACATCATTTAGTAATCCACACCGTCTCCATTCGAACAAATATCGAGACAGCTGTTGAGGAAACAATGCGAAAATGCGACGCCCGGATTTTATTGTCCGCTATCGTACAAAGACAGGTAACAAGATTATGTGAGAATTCAGATTTACCACGTAAAGCTCAAATTGATTACGCGCTGCAAAGTTTTAGTCGACGTGATGTGAAACTCAAAAATCAAATTTGAAGTCCCGCGAGTAACTAAGGTCGCCGACTGACCGGTTATCTCCGCTTCCATGCTCGAAGTCATCAGGTAGATCTGATTTCTCATCAAGATTTTGCGTTATACAGGTCGCGCCACTCTAAATACGCACGCCATAGTTATCCACATCGGAATCACAAACTGAATTGGGACTTTTTTTTAATCTTTACTAGCTAACATAATAAAATAAAATTCAACTAACTTACTTGGAAGACATCGACGCATCCATCGGTCCGTCGTCGTCCCACTGGTGATGTCTTTCGCTGTCATTCACCGGTAAATTATCCGAATCCCCGATGACCCTGCTGGCGGTATCCACAAGACTAGGCCAGTCCATATCTTCTGGCAGAGGTAACGCTTCGGGCCCGACGACGATCGGCTTATTCTTGCTGGGGCTCATCCTAGGAGACATTCGTCCGCTGCAGGTTTTGAACTCGATGGGGAGCGGGCTTGAGGTAGTGCTTGCGTTCGATATGACAGTGGCAGGTCTTGCCATCGTCAATATAACTTCCGGCTGGGTTTTATGAACGGACAAGTTGGTGGCGTTGAGGTTCTCACGAGAGTGATTCTTCACCTCCTTGGCGGTTTTTGGTTCGGACGCTTCAATGTTGTCGGGGTTTATAAGGCGGAGGAGGTCTTCCTGAAAAGTACTCGAGAGGTTCGCACTGTTTCGATTCGAAGAGCGCGCCGTAACACCCGGCCGAAGCTTCGCCTCGCCGTTAACCGAACGCGGGCTGTGATTTCGGCTGTTCGAATTCGAAACGTTTGGAAGGTGCTGCTTGCGTCTTGCCCGTGGAGATACGTTTCCGCTGCCGTTCGAGAGCTCATCTTCACTGCCAATCCCATAAAGTCGATCACTTATGGAGCTGTCCGTGGAGTGGCCGTCGTTGTTTCTCAGATCATTGTTCCTTGTTTCGTTATTCAAATGAGGTATCGTGGTGTAATCAGCTAATTTGGGGGGCCTGGTTATCATGTAATCGTTTTCTTGCCGCATCCTATCATTCTGTTGCTTAATCAAATTATTTTTGTCTATTTTGTAATTCATATCGTAGTCGTTGGTGTTGTGTAAAGTCGCGGTTAAGGGCTGCGTATAATTGACGTGTTGTAAAGGCAACGAGTGACTGACTTGCACCTTACTGTGCTGTATCTGCTGCGGAAAATGGTTGTGCGACTGTGAAACCTGCAGCTGTGCAATTTGGTGTATGTTGTTTCTCTTTGGTGTCGATGGGTACGTATTGTTTGGTTGGTTCCGTTGGATGTGTGTTAGTTTGGTCGGGAGTGGCGGTGCCGTCTCTTCGAAAGTCTCTTGCAAGATTTCGTACCACCTGTCATCATTTGAATGCCCACTGGATGAGCTGGTCATGGTCCCTTCGTTATTAATAGAATACCTCGAATCGTTCCCCAGGTACGACTTGCTACTGCTTCCCGTTCCGTAACCCGAGCTGTTGCTAGATCTCGGGGGCGAGAAGCTTCGATCGTAGATCCTGCGATGGTTCCCGGGGACGGCTTGCTGCATCTGAGGGGCCTTCCTACTTTTCGGGTCGTCCGTCACGTTCTCGTAATCTCCGTCGAAATTCGTTTCGTTATACTTGCAGTTTTGTAGAGTGCACCCTTTCCTCGCGGAGCCATCGCTCAACGGAGGTATCACAGTCAGAGTTACAAAAGTTGAGGTCTTTAGCAGATCCACCATCTGGTCGTACGTCAAGGTGGAAACCGCCACCTTACAGATTTCGACGAGGCGCGAATTCTGGCGCAAGCCCGCTTGCCACGCCTGGCCTTGACTTTCGACTAGCGTCACGGTGCCGTCGGGTTGCACGTGGAAACCCAGCTGACCCATAATGTTTCGCTTCAAGGAAAGTTCCTTCACCAGGGCGCCTTGCGTGACGGCTTTCAGGCGTTCGACGATCTCCATCAGCTCGTCCCGGTCTCCCGGAGAGTCCTTCATGTGGATCGTCATGCACTCGCCTTGGTGATGGTAAATTCTCAGACTGTTCGTTTGCGACGAAAAACCCAGAATCGATTTGCAAGGGGTTACGAAAATGATCTGGCGCGTTTGCTCCTCGATCAGGACGAGACTATCCGTGGAGATTCCTAGGAAACATTCGATCTGTTGTGATTGACCACTGTCGTCCAGGAGGACTTGCCAGAGAATCGCTCCGCGTTGACAAGCATCCGGTATGAAGCGCGGTCGTATTTTTTCTTTCTTCTTACTACTGAAAATAGCTGTAATAAAAACGAAATCGTTTATATCGTATTACGTTCACAATAATCAAATACTAATCGACTTATCGATGTAACTAAGTGGGTTGGCTGGGCCACCCTTTTCCCCGTGTTTGCCGTGCGGATCAAGTTGTCTTGGTTCGGTTTAAGAATTTAAGAAGCTGCATGTTTCCTTTCGCTCTTTTTTTTCCCCCGCTAGGGGCTGCGTAAAGATCGCAGTAAACGCGCTGCGTGTATGGTGTCGACGGTCTCAAGTCAATACCACGAAAGTGTAATACGATTATATGTTATTACGTTTCTTTTTTATGTTGGGGTTACGTCTGGTTAAGCCACCCTATCCCCATGTTGTTGTGCGAGTCGAGTTGTCTCGGTTCGGCTTAAGAATTTGAACGACCGCGTGTGTCGTCTCGCTCTTTTGTTAGACGCGGCTGCGTAAAGATCGCGGTAAACGCACTGCGTGTGTGGTGTGATGGTCTCAAGTCGATGCCAATGCCACGAAAGTCCAATATGATCATATGATGCTACGTTTCATTTTTGATGTTGGTGTTACACCTGGTCAGGCCACCCTTTTCCCCGTGTTGTCGTCCGAATCGAGTTGTCCCGGCTGGGCTTAAGGATTTGAACGGCCACGTGTGTCGGTTCGCTCTTTTTTTCCCATTAAACGTGGCTGCGTCAAGATCGCGGTAAACGCGTTGCGTGTGTGATGTCGATACTCTCAAGTCAAAACCACAAAAGGCTGTACATTATTACGTTTTATGTTCGATGTTGGTGTTACACCTGGTGAGGCCACCCTTTTCCCCGTATTTTCGTACGGGCCCAGTTGTCTCGTTCTTTTTTACTCCGTTAGATTAACTGCGTAAAGATCGCGAAAAACGCACTGCGCGTGTGACATTCTGGCCAATTAGTAGGTTTTTTTATTACGTCGTGTGCCACCTCCACATTGATTTTTTCGTTGAAAGGGCCTGCTTGGAATTTGAAGTATTTATTCGCCGTCCACGTGTTCGCTAGCCATTGTCCGTTGCCCTTCAACGTTGCGTGGTAAGTAACTTTTGTAATATTTTGTTAACTCTCTTTACGCGACAGTTCCCTCATTGGTAACCCGTTCCCGGGCGTTCTCATTTTCTTTTTCTTTTAATTAAGCAAACGCACCACGGGCATGGTTCAAGTAGCTTACAGCAAGCCGGCCCTGAAACGCAAGCCCTGTTTTCCACCGAGGTTCATTCCCATCGACGATCTACCTGAGACGTCCTTCTCTCGTCTCTCCGTCCCGTAAGGTACTACCAGGAGTGGACTGGAGTAAGATTTTATGTCTTTTGCTCACTTCCAGCGTCTGCCTTTTTCTTTATCATCGTCCATGAGCGTTTTCGGAAACGCGTATAGTGCGACCTTGATCGGGTGTTTTGAAACCTGCCGTGTTCAAACTTACGTGTTTAGTTGGAGATAACTAGTTGGAGATAAATTGGGGCATTATTGCGATATTTAAATAAAGAGTTTGGAATTTATTTTGTCATGTAGTCTCGCCCCGTTTAATCTGTCGTACTGTTTAATTTTCTTTATATTTCTATTTGTTTGTGAATTTTTTATGTGCTTCGCCATTTATGCAAGCGGCATATTTTTAATACCTGTTCGGTGTTTATAATTATCGTTTTTGTGTAAGCCAACACTTGAGTACTCACGCCGACGCGCCGATATCCTACGTTTTCGGGCCCTATATTATTTAAATCTCGCCCACGATAATTATCCCGTGACATCATCGATTATACGGGCTACAAACGCTTACTTTTTCTGCGTTATTTTATTTCTTTTTAGCACTTTTTGTGGTCATTTGGGTTGCACTTTCCTGGTCGTGTATACCCTTACACTCACGTATTGCATAAGTCGCCGAGTGGCGCCCTTACCTATAACAATTTTTGTAATCACACGCCATCTCCACTGAGCGAATAATATTACGCAGCGCACAATCGGACCCCAACCGACCTTGCTTCCAGGGAACAACTATTTACTCTAAGTTACGGGTTCTGCAGCCATACAAACAGTGAAGATATTGATTTGAGGCCGTCGAATTACATAAACAAAAGAATAAACTGTACGTAAACTTACAGAACTTTTGTCCCGTGTCGATTGTTTGCTGTGACGAATAATTCGCGACGAGGTCCTTCAAGTACTCCTGCCTGGTCCTGGTCGCCATCGTGACGAACTTTTCCGACCGATGGGCGGCGTTCTCGGCGTTAATGACTTTCGCCAAGAGGAACTCCGCGAACGTCTTTCCCTTGGGAAAAACCGCCCCCTCCTTGATCGGAGGGCCGAACACCTGGACGTCCTTCGACCGGCTCACCGCGACGCTGTAGTGGGTGTTCTCCGTGCACGGGTTGATCGCCCTGACGACGATGAAGACGTGCTGAAACTGCGACCGGATTCCTTTGGGGGTGAACGGTAAGGCACCGGGTTCTTGGAAGACTATCGTCACGATGTCGTTGCCGATGTGGCGTTTCCGGAGGAGCTGCTGCCGGTTGTTCGGCGTGAACGGGAGCATCGTCGAAACGTGGAACATTATTTCGCAGTCTTGGTACGTGGAATATATGGAATATTTTCCGGTAGAATTTGCTGGAAAAATGTAAACTTTTCAAAAATCTTTTATAATACCTAAAATCCGTCAACACGAAGATACTTTCGTTTGCGGAAGCAACATAAACATACGTTTAGAAGAAATATCGACGGGAATAAACTATTTGAGGGCTAGATGTAGTTAGAACAAACAGAAAGATTAAAGCGAGGCGCAAAGCAGAGCGGAAAGGTGTGCGGTGGCGGTACGGCCGTAAGGAGAACATACAAATCCGCCACCCCGCGCGCTTCCGTTCTGGTTGGCGTCTCTCCCAAAGATTTTAGCAACATACTCAGTAAACCAAAGCATTTTTTTTTTGCTGCAACTACACTTACATTTATTATCTAAGCCGGCTCTGTAGCTGGTAAATCCCTGCAACTGTACTTTACTGCCAATGGTCTCTAAAAATTCTTCGAAAGCAGGTCCGGCAACTTCATTATTATACATTTCCTCTTCGGATGACTGCCCTGCTTTGCAATACATGACCCCCACCTTGTAATGATTCGTCAATCCTTGCTGATCCAGTTTGCAGAGTTGCATTTCCGTCTGCGATCCCTGTTGGCCCAGGCGGAGGCAGTTGAGCTGTATTTCCGGTGCCACGTACTCCAGCACTTCTTTGGTATTCATGGTTTTGCCGCTGTTGGACGCCTTAACGTTCGGTATGGCGTCCTCCAGAACGGCCCCCCTCAGGGTTAATAGCTCGGAGGTGCGTATGATCAATCGGTACTGATACTGCATGAGCGAGTGACTCTGATTGTCGGGCTGCTGTATGCGTTCCCTTCGGATTGAAATCGCCACCGGACCCAGCTGCTCGTCCATTCCGAACCAGTTCTGATGCTCTGAAGCGCGTGAAAAGGAAATCAGTAATTGATATGAACTACTTTTTCTGTCTAACGTTAAGAGCGCAATTACGTGGGAAGCCATTTATTCCGGTCTTGTTAGTGCAATTGCTGCCGCTTCGTCTCAGTCTGTTTCGAGGCGCCGAGCCGTTTGAAATTTATAGTCTTTGAGATTTTATCGATCTAAAAACCTCACACCGATAAAATCGAAGAACACAACATGCAGAAAAAAATCCAAAAAGAATATTAAAGTTCTTTGAACCAAAAGCGTCAGCGTTAACGTTTAAATCAGGGATTCCCAATCTTTTTTTTTGCGTTGACCCTTAGAAGAAAAGAAAGTATTCGTCGACTCCCTCCCTCCCCAATTGAAGCTTCATCAGCTTTGGAATTCCAAATAGCCACGATATTCAATTACATACCATTAAAAAACTCTTGTTATCCTTAATAAACGAATTGAACCTTTTCAGAATAATAATGAAAATTAACAATAAAGGGGGCTATTTTGTATCAAGTTAAATTTTGTTACTATAGTAACAACCAATCATAAAGCTATACGGGTGTTCTTTTACTAAGCGGGTGAACTCTGCAAAATTCGGACACTTTTGTTTGTGCATCTGTTAGCAATCCTTGCATAAAGGTAGCTACTATTTAGCATCAAGGTAGCCAGAATAAACAAAAACAAAATCTATCAGTACCATTGTCACCGTGTCATTAGTTGTCAAAATGGTTTCGTTGGAATTGGAAAGAAGAAAACTGATCTGTACGAACATCTGCAAAATAAAGACGCTAGTGTTCGTCAGATAGCTAAAACTTTAAAAGTTCCCAAATCTACAGTTGCAGATGTCATCAAACGCTTCAAAGAACGTCTGACTATTGAAAGAAAGTCCGGAAGTGGGGGTGAACATGGTCAAACTGAACATAACTTGGCCAAAAAAGTTCTTCAAGCATATACAAAATATCCAAAGATTTCATCCCGTGAAGTTGCAGTCAAGATAAGAAAATCGCAAACATATGTACAGAAAGTTAAAGCCAGAACTGGATTAAAAAGTTTTAAAGCCCAAACAGTGCCCGACAGAGATGCAAAACAAAATTTAAAAGCAAAATCCCGCTGTAGAAAGCTTTATGAAAACAAATTAACCACATGCAAATGCATTGTTATGGACGATGAAACATACTGTTTCAAAAACTTTAATTATATCGCTGGTCAGGTTTTTTTATACAGCTCGCAGTCGCAAGGACGCTCCTGAAGCTTGTAAGCGTAAAATAAAGGCAAAATTTCCACAAAAATTTCTTGTTTGGCAGGCCATCTGCACCTGTGGCTTGAAAACCGTTCCCTTCATTACCTCTGGAACCATAAACTCAGAGATGTACCGCAAAGAAAGTCTCCAAAAACGGCTGTTGCCATTCCTTAATAAACCATTATTTTGGCCAGATCTGGCGAAAACGGTCCAATGGTATCTTGATAATGAAGTGGATTATATTCCTAAAGAATGTAACCCACCCAATAGCCCAGAACTTAGGCCAATTGAAAAATTCTGGTCTATTGTGAAGACTATCTTGAAAAAGAATGGCGCAACGGTCACAACCATCGACCAGTTCCGATACAAGTGGCTTTGGGCATCTCGAAAAGTTGATCAAGTCATCGTGCAAAAACTTATGCGACGGATGCGCCGTAAAGTTCGCTCAGTAGCATATGCTACAAATTCAGTATAATTTAATGTATTATAATTTTTAGTACTGTTGAGTAGTTTAAAAATAGACACTTGTTATTTTCAAAAATATTATGGTTTTCTGTTTTATAGTATTTTTAAGTGTTCACCCTTTATTTAAACCTGTAATGGATCACCATAAATGGCAACGATTGAACTCATACGTCCTTAACAAAAAATTAATAGTTTTTGAGAAAAATGCATTGGCAGATTTTCACCAAACCGTTTGAGAACTGCTGGCATAGCTATTGAGTGGATGGTGCTCTAACTCTAGCGGCCGCCTTTTAAATGACGACCCGAGGATAGGTCAGTATTTAACAGGTCAGTATTTAACTTAACCTTGTGCACGAACGATGTAAATAATCTCGTCAATCAAAACATTTTAAACGCGTTTACTATATGCCTGGATTTATTAAAATAAATAAATGTAACTTCACTCCAAGTAATTACAAGTTTAAGTCAGCGACGGCTCTGCGTAACATATTTGGGTAGGCGGCCGATGTGCGCCGTGTATTGTTTGTTTTCTGTTCATGTGTGTTAGACAAAGCAAGCGCTCTGGGAGTATGTCTGTCGCCTATCCAAATATGTTATGCGAGAGCCGTCGCTGGTTTAAGTATTTTCGAAGTAATAATTAGTTCAATTCATGAAGCTGCGTATCGCATGTGGAACAAGTTAAAAGCGAGGTACAAATAAATTGTAACTTCTCATTTCATATGTATTTTTAACAGACTTATCAAAATTTGACATTTACTTGGACCGTAAGCAATACTTTTATAGCTAGCAATGAGATTAGCAAAAGTTGATTTACGTAAAGGGGAGAAGGAAACACGCTCGCCTAATTGTTGCATAAATTTTCGGATTTATTCACCAATAGTTGATATCGTAAAACAACTAAATGTAACATTACTTCGCTAAGTGAATTAAAATTTTAAGTAAAATAATTAATAAACAATATCAGTGATTATTATTACGAAACGCTGGGTTTATGGTCGGGTGCGGTGTCGATGGAGAAGGAAGGTGTCGTTGACCTTGCTAAATATTTCTTTCTCGCACATTTCAGCGGATCCAAACAAGTGATGTCCGCAAAATTCTTTGATTATGATACGGTAGCCACCAAAAAATACTGCAGAGCGTAGCATTTCGTGTACTTATACTGTTTTTATTTACATACAGTAAAAAAAACATCCTGTATTTTAAATTTGAAGCACCTCTAACTTTTAACTGCGTTAAGTTACAGAATCTCCCCCAATTACTTTATTAAAAAAAAATCAAAAACGTAATTGTAATGAATTATATTAAACGTCATCTCTGAGCCAATTAGGAAATTAATTTAATTGTGTTTTGAGTGAAATCTTAATTACGTTTTATTAGTAAAATTGATAGTTAGTCACTTTGCAGCATTTTTAACGTATTATATTACACGTCATCTTTGAGCCAATTAAGAAATTAATTTATTTACGTTTTTTTTTCAGTAAAATTGTTAGTTATTAGTTAGTCACTTTGTTGTAGGATTTTCAGTTCAGAATGTTTAAAAATTATCTGGCTACTAAAAATAAACGCGTCACATTGAATTGTCGGAAACGTCACCTATTGTCCCAAAGTGAAAACTAGTTTAATCGAATATCGACAATATAGTTTTGCCTTTACGTTCTCACTAAAAACAATTTCTTTTCTAATTAAATGTAAATGTAAAATCTACGCACACGTGAGAGACCTTCAAAGCGCCATCTGTTGTCTAAAAGTGATAATTGTTTTAATAGAATTTCCTCTAACAGCGTTTCATCCTCAGGCCGCCGCGATTTTCTCAGCAAAATCTCTGACTTTTAACTTTGCAATGATTTTAATTTCAAAATAAAATTTCAATCAATCCCGTGATGGAAATCATTGTCAAAGCTCCATCTATTGACCAAAACAGATAAGCGAAACCCTGTCTTCTGTCTTTTCAAACATTTTAATAGAAAAATTAAACGCAAGGGAAAGAAATTGCTATTGACCGACTTTCAAATTTAATTTTCACTGTGTATAACTATAAAACAATTCGCACAACTAAAATTTTAACATTCAATGGTAATAGTGTCACTTTTGAATAATAGATGGCGCTATATCAAACCAATGAGTTTCCTTTTTATCAATAGATGGTGCCCTTTTTTTCCGTTTTTCTGTAATCGAGAACTATAATCGTTGTTTCAGTAAAAACGTTTATAAAGTTCAAACGTTCTATGTTCTGAACCCACCTTTTTGTATATATTTTTTTTGTGACGATAGAGAGCGCTATTTATTTATTTTAAAGATAAATCCATTAAACTGCGGTGTCTGCTTTAGAAATTGTAATCATTTTGAAAAGGAATGATTTTCGCCGTCAACCAAAATCTTGACGTTTAATTGCAACAATTTTAAAATTCAGTGTTTTTTTTTAATAATAGGTGGCGTTAAACCAACCAAACAAAAAAATGATGTTACAAAATTCAATACAAAATTAAAAACATTGGCAACACTGCCACTAATCGTTAATTAACCGACCCCACAAGATTCATCGACACCCAATTGATATTTACAGGGTTCATCGACCGCTATCAAGTTTCCATCGACGCCGTTGTGAACACTTGGTTTAAATGGATTGCAGTCTGAAGCTATAAAAATAAGTCGACAACTTCTAATGAGATACATGTTTCTAATGTAATGACCGGCAAGCTTTTGACCTTGAGGTCTTGCAAACCGTAACCGCTGAACTAAAATTATTTTGCGGAATCTTGTTTATCTTGTGAATGACTTATTCAAAACAAACTGCCTACTCCCAGAACCTAACGCTCTCCGCTCTCTAGTTATTGCTATTACATTACTTAGGCTTTTGATAATACTAAACTTCGTTCGTGATGAACCAGATGATTGGCGTAATTACTTGAGGATGGACGTTGAAATGTACAATCATTTGTTAAGTTTCGTAACGTACTACATGAAAAAAAAGTTACTTGCATGAGAAAATCGTTTTTTTTTTAAATAAATATGTGCAAACTACATTTGATGACGCCACAGTTCTGCCAAGCATCAGACGTGAGTTGCATAATACTTGTTGGGTGACGCCCTTAACTGTAACACCAGTTGAATCCCTCATCGTCTCCACTGAATGGGTACTTTTACGCAACTTTCCAGCACATCGAAGTGCCCGGGGGAACGACTGATCTTGCCTCGAGCGGCACGGTAAGTCACGTCACGTCAGGTACAATCAATTATGAAAATCTCGTATTATTTATTGACATTTTCAGAAAATTTATTTTATAGAATAAATTTCACATTACGAAGTCAAAAACAATACACTTTATATGAGTCACTTCAATACACACCCATGTTTTATTTTTATTTCCGTGTTTTAACTTCACGAAACCGATCCCGAAAACGTAGTTTTCAAAAGAACGCCGCCGACTCGCGAACTCAAACAGGCACAGTTTCATGGTCATTCATCGGTACATAAAGATCAAATGATCTGCATTCCAATCAGTTACTTAATCTGACTTAACAATATAACAAAGAATAATTGAGACAAATAAAAAAAAGCGGAAATTGGAGAAGGAAAAAAGAATCAATCACTAGAATCAAAAATTGAATGTAATTGCAAGAAGGTCATCTGATGGTGACTTGAGTCATCTCTGACGGATCGACCAAAAAAGGACATCTGGATGCAAATAGGTGTGGCGAGGTCCTAGGTCACTCAGACCGATAAAATATTATACACAAAAGGTCACTTTAAGCTGCGATAATATGATTAGTGCCGATTAAGGAAATTTATTTGGATCATTTAATGACCTCAGTACAAAACAGAATCCCATTAAATATCCAATAATCTCGTACACTCGAGTATTTTTAAATGCATTCCAGATTTATCTTTTTTTTAATTTCGGGAACAATGGTAATTGATTTAGATTATTTTAATTAACTGCCCCATTTTGAGCATTTCTTAAAACAAAATGTTATCGTGCAGTAGATAAGTATGTATGTACATGAAGTATCTCGAATTTCAAGCATTTCCAAGCATACAAATTTTATTTTTTGTAGGCGAAATTTCTTTCTAAATCAAGTGCACTGTAAAGGATCAATAGGTAACAGCGCGGGTGTTCGGGACGTGCACGTAACTGCGAGAAATCTTTTAAGGTTATCTCACGCTGAATGATTAAACACCGTTCTCTCTCGCGCATTGATTTGTGAACCCCTCTTCTAGCTGTCGCTCTCGCAATTGATCTCTCGCTTTCGTGCACATTTCGACGAGTGCCCTTGTGGCGGCATCTAATTCATCGTTCACCCTGTTCAAGGGATAGAAAGTAACAATAAAAGTTCAGTAAATGCCTTGTCGTTACTAATGGTGTGTGAAACGATAAATATCTTGTGATTACTAATCAATGATGTTTTTGATGTGTGAAATGATTGCTTCCCGTAATTATCATACCCATCACGTTTTCAACATCGAGGTAAAATACGTCTGGAATTTTTTAATCAATAGGAACAGGGGCGATAAAAATCTCGAAGTACGTCATTTCGCCAGGCACCCGGGGGTCATTAAAAAAACATATAACCTGACTCATTTGGTTTCACCGTGTAATTATGGGCGATTTTATTTCATCTACGATCCGCCAGTGCAGCACAGTTATGATTCATAATTGCACTTACGCTTACGAATGTGCGGCTTCAAAGTTAACGATCTCGAAAGAATTTCCTACCACCAGGTGGTCCAACCAAACAAATGGGGGAGAGAGAAAAGAATGTTGCGCCAGTCACAAAGGCCCTTGGGGCATGGGATATGACGCAGAAGAAAAATATTTTTAATAATTTTGAATTTTATCAGTTTTTCTATACCTACCCATAAATGACAAAAAAGACATCATTATTTTAAAAAAATCCATAAGCATAGTCCGGAAAATTACAGACATTCGTAGACAGTACACATTTTTTTCGCAAAGATCCAGTTCACAAATCCAGATAAAATTACGTCTCATTGTTGAATTTAATTAATATTTAACCGACGTGACGTGCAAGCTACATTGTTTGTTTCAAACTGTTCTTGTTCTTTTTTTTCTCTTTCTCTCTCTCTCTTTTGAATGACACAGGACAATGTAATATTGTTTTGGAATGTCCGGATCGTGAACAAACAATTTCCTAACGTTAATTAAATTAACGCTAGAGAACTTAATCGCTTGCTCAAAAAAACTGATAAAAAATTACTCTATTATCATTTACAACAATCAATGTGGGTTTTGTAAAACATAAAAGCATCATCCATCAATCATTAAAACTAAATAATGTGCGTGCAAAAATCGTTCATCGCATGTTCTATTCCTATTCCAAGAAAGACGTAGAGGAGGAATATTAAAGTAATGATCACAGTCCGTGAAATTCCGGACGTTCCTAGAAAGTATACGATTCTTTTTTGCAAGATGCGGCAATTGAGTGGGCACGTTAAACCGAACAAAGTATATGTTTCCTGTTTTATGTTTGCCGGCTTTTATAGATACTATAGTACGGAATTCAACGAAGGAGTAAGACGAGTAAGACTGCGGCCCCTAATCAAAGAAAATCTACGAGATTTATTGCCGAGCGAAAGTGTTTTTTTTTTGCGACATAAAAAAACATATGCTCCTAAATGACTTCGACTTCAAAACAGATTGATGAGCATGGAATGCTTTTAATAAATTTTACGTTAAATTCATCGGTGTTAATTCCACTTGTACTAATTAAACATTTTTTAAAGCAAATACAAATACTTGTACAAATAGATTAAACAGCTTTTCATTACAATTTGACACTACAGATTTAAAAAAAAATATGTATTCTGGTATGTCATTAGCTTTGTTTATAAATAAATTCATTGTACTCATTTTAATATTATAAAAAAATCATTTTTTATATTCATCATAATACTGCAGACTCATTTTTGACATTGAAATTAAAACATTTCCGGATACCTTCGTAACAGGTTTTCAAATTATTATTGGATACTTATTGGGCACAAAGTAGAAGAGGGAAAGGGATAGGGGATAATGAATAGAAAAAATTCGGGAACCCGCCCATGCCTAGACATACCAATATCAAGGGTAGAAGTAGATAGCAAAGTAATTATTTCTTGAAGAAGAAGTTCATATAGTAATGAAGACGGAGACAATACCTTTCGCCCAAAAGGAACGTTTACAGGCAGGTTGGATAATGAGGAACAAGAAGAAACGGCATCCTTGCACAAGTCCTGCAGTTAGTGGTGGAAGTCCAGTAGAATTTCGTCTCGCGATCCAGGAATGCAGGAATGTGAGACGAGAAAGAGGAAACTACCTCAAAACTCTGGCCCGTATTCTCACCTCGTCTTTAATTTAGCAACGCCGTGATTAATTTTTTTCTCACTCATGAAATTCGCATAATGCTATATCGTTTTTGTTTATTTTAACGACGACTTTAGGTAGAGACGACTTTAATCGTGAGATGAGAAAATGGATCATTGAAAACAGCCAAGCTCGTTCAAAAATGTAACCCAAGGACAGTGGCGGATTTAGCAGTCGAGAGGCCCCAGGAGCAATTCAATTTTGAGCCCCTCCCCTCTAAATATTTTCGGTATTCTGCATCACAGAGTGCATTCCACGTGCACGTTGTTACTACACGTTTACGATTGCCAACTTCTAAGTTTCGTAAATCGAAACACATTGTTCTTGGAAAATAAGGACATGTAGAAAAACTCGTGACTTTTTAAAATTTTGATTAGAAAAAGTTAGATTTGCAACGCAATAACGTACTCACCAACCACTAAAACAGAATACCATGCATTAGGGGCGCGAGGCTATACTCCTAGAATCTATAAGTATTCTAACAATAAATTTAATGTTTTCTTGTTGCTTCAAATCGCCAAATTGTTGTTAAGTATTAATTAATTACAATACGAAAGGTAACGTTGTCATTAACTGGTCGCCTGCAAATTTTACTTCACTGCCCTGAAAATAGCAACAGACAACGTCATTAGTAAGGCACTTATACTGTGACTGAGGTATGTTTCAAGATTCCAATGTCGTGGCCAAGGTACGTTTCAAGATTCCAATGCCGTGGCCAAGGTACACTTCGAGATACGCCTGTTTAGATATAATCAGGCTTGGCATGTTTCGGGTTGGTTGCCGTCTTCTAAGTTTCGTAAAGTTAGACGTCATCTTTGAAACATCGGAAAAAAAATCCAGACTTTTTGAAATATTATTAAGAATTTTTTTTAAGTTAGATTTGCAACGCAATAACGTACTACCCGAGTCATGGATGAGTCGTAGTCAGCGTTGCTGGACGAATGAAAGAAGATTTCGCCAAGTATTGCGATTTGCGTTTACCAATAAATTGTGCAAAAAAAGTAGACAATTGCAAAAAAAATGACGTACGAGACAAAGGTTTTGAATCCGAGACGTATCACAAAATACGGGACGGTTGGCAACCGTATCTACATAGATTTGGAGTTGCAGCTCCAATTATTTTTATTGCAATTTTATCATACATTATTTTAAACAATGTTTAAACGAAAAATGAAAATGTAGAAACATTTTTTTTTGAGATCTGGGATTTGAGGCCCCCTTGATTTAAGAGGACCCAGCCACGCGTCTCATGCCCCTGTACGAAAATCCGCCACTGCTCAAGGAGCCAAACGGGAAAATGAAATAGAGGCCCTTGTCGTCTGAACACTTTTGAAAACTGTTAGAGCATCATCACTGGCAGACTAAAACAGAAACTGGCGAACATTAATTTAGTCCTGTCTCCTTCAGAAAAAGAAGACAGACCATGGTCATGGTCATCCGAGACAAGTGCTAGACAAGCGGAAAGGGAGAAAATGAAGACACTTGAAATTAGGGCAAAGTGGCACTTGTCACCATCGATGGTCAAAATGCATTTGATACTGCAAATTGGAGTCTAATTACAAAAGAACTCGCTAATAAGCGTAACAGTTTGTAATTACGGCGCATTATGGGGAGTTACATGAGAGACAGAACATGGAAAATTGAAGCTGGGCGCAAATGGAAACCCCTGGGGAATGCTATAGCACCACTTTCGTGGAATTTACTTTATGATGGACTTCTGCAGATGAGAAAACGAAAAAAAGAAAACTGCTGACCTTTGCTGACGATTTGGCTGAAGAATTATCATCTAGAGTACTTATCTTTCTCTCTCCTATAAGGATTAAGGATACTGGCTAAGTGAAGCATCGCATCTCACTTTCTTCTGTTTCCTTTAGTTTGAGATTAGATCGCCGTTAGATCTCGGTCAGTCTCTCTAACAACAGTAACTTCTTATGGAATGATAATTGGCTAGCCTGGGAATGAAAGACGAAGATTTACAAAATCTTCGTCTTTCACCTCTACATCACAAAGTACTTATTGGGTGGCGAGCAGCAAAATCATCGGATATCGGCGGTAACCCCTTCTTTGAAATAGGAGATGCCGGAAGGTAGTTCCATAGCAGATAGGAACGCAGTTTAGTTGGTAGGATTGCCGGGTTAGGTTAGGAAGTCGTGAATTCGGTGGCCTTTCCTTGAGGGTCGTCGACGTGAATTCAACACACCCCTTGGGTTTGCACCGCCGACAAGAAAAGAACTAGATGAAAAAATATCTTCCTGCAGCTACGAAGAAGTCAAAAAGGATCGCCGTTTAGTTGGTAGGCGTGCTGGAAATTGGGTTTGGTTGCCTTGAACTCGGCGGCATTACCCAGAGGGTCGCTGGTATGAATTCAACACATCGCTTGTCATTGACCAAAGTCTTGGGGGGGTCTTTCAAAGAGTTTGTAATCCTCTACGTCAAAAGTACTTATTGAATGGCCAGCAGTAAAACTATCGGGTATTGACGGCAACCCTTCTTTGAAGTGACCTTTTCACTTTTTTTTTTGTTTGTAATCACGTTCGATTTCCGTTCGGAAATTGCTAGAAATTTATGCGCTTATTTTGAAAAATTTAATAATATTGCCGGTATTTTTTTTTAATTTAAATTTACCGGCGCCAAATTATATTTTTAACTTATTTATCGATGTATTGACGAATGAACGTGAAAATACGCCGGGGAAATATGTGCGAACGAAACGAGCGCCGAGCTAGCAAAATGAACAAAGAAAATGCAATAAGAGCAGTGGTTTCTAGGGGGTGCTTAGTGGTGAGGGCTAGCTGCGGATCGTTAACGTTTTCATTGGCATCTAAATCATTACATTTTGTTTAATGAGTTTCTAAGAATTTATTGCGTATTTAAACATTCCATCTTGTTCTTGCGCGTCCAACACGTTGCATTTTTCTTTGATGGGCAACTGTGCATTGTATTTAAGATGTCATTGTGACTTGGCGGTCGAAATACCCTAAATACGCCATCCACCCCGAAAAATATTATTGATAAGCAACACTATCAGAGAACGGAGTTGCAAGAAACATTCACTCACCATTAGTTAGGTCTCTCATTCTCTGTGTTCTTTCTTTGTTCTCGCTTCCCTGACCGAAACAGGCGCTGAGGGTAAACGTCGCATTACAATTTGATGAGGGCCATGCAATTTATAGACAACGAGTATTTATTCAGTAATATGGAACGTTTCAATTACCGGGCCATTCTCACGGCCCCGCCCGCTCCAGCATCGAATCTAGAGGTTGTAACTCCTTCACAATGATAATAACACTGGGAAAACCTTCCTCGTATGTCGACTTCCTATTTTCGCATAGATTAACGAAGATTTACAAAATCTTCGCCTTTCGAGATTTTGTAAATCTTCGTCTTTCACCTCTACATCAAAAGTACTTATTGGGTAGCGAGCAGCATCGGATATTGACGGTCACCCTTCTTTGAAGAAGGAGATGCCGGAAAGTAGTTCCATAGCAGATAGCAACGCAGTTTAGTTGGTAGGATTGCCGGGTTAGGTTAGGAAGTCGTGAATTTGGTGGCCTTTCCTTGAGGGTCGTCGATGTGAATCCAACACACCGCACACAAGAAAAGAACTGGATGAAAAAATATCTCCCTGCAGCTACGAAGAAGTCAAAAAGGAACGCCGATTAGTTGGTAGGCGTGCTGGAAATTGGGTTTGGTTGCCTTGTTTTACCCAGACGGACGCTGGTATGGATTCAACACATCGCTTGTCGTTGACCAAAGTCTTGAGGGGGTCTTTCAAAGAGTTTGTAATCCTCTACGTCAAAAGTACTTATTGAGTAGCCAGCAGTAAAACCATCGGGTATCGACGGCAACCCTTCTTTGAAGTGGAGGCAAATTTCCAGACAAAGATTTGATTTAGTGCGCCATATCAGAATGAGACATTTTCGAACCTTACGTCGAACAAGTCAGGGGCAAAGCGATAACTGTGACACTCTGTGTACAAGTGCGCCTTTCTATGTTGTTCAATTTCATTAACACTCATCATGCTAACGATGAGGTAATATTTGCATTGCATTGTCATTACGCAAGACCCACAAGGACACGGTTAGATGTTCCAAAACACGACAATCCGCCAAACGTTTCGCAGGCTAAGCCCATTTAGAAACATTGGCGGGCATTTTATAAAGATATATTTGATGAGGATGTGCGAAAATGAAAGGGCAGTCGTAGATGTTCGTGTTTTGAAAACTGAGGGGGTGCATTCAGGTCCAAACAGTTAACAAGCGTCATCGTAGCACTGATTGCACCCCCAATTTTCAAAACATCAACACGTACGACGACCACTTTTTATTTGCGCGCATCCTCATGAAACGTATCTTCATGAAACGACTGGATTTTATTTAATAGCGGAGTTTATGACAAAAGTTGGAAAGCCCGAGATGAACGAGTATCGAAACGAAGAAACAAAAATAAAGGAAACAGATTTTCTAACCATCCATGTTGACGATATACAACTATCACACTTTTAAATACCATGTGTGTCCATGCCGTTTTGGTAACAGGATTCGTGGACGCTCGCGTCAAATTATAATAAAAGGAGGAAGTATATTGAGATATACCACATAAAGACAATGATTGCAAGCTGTAACAACAAAATGTGGAGATGTAAGACGCATCAGTCATCCACACAGTATGAGATTTACATCTGCTATAGTATGCATTTGTAGTTTACAGGTTTAACAGACTTCTTTCTCTTCCTTGGTCATTATACAAACTCTACGTCATACAAATTGGTTTCCGCATTGTATATGTCGCATTGTATATGTGACGGAGAACTATTTTACCGCGAAAGAAGTTTTGTGAATCTTGTTCAAATCTTGTTCAAATCATGGATCACAAAAAAGCACACCATAATATACCTACTAATACAGGAGGATATGAAAATTTGTGTTCATCCCATCAACAAACCAAATCAAGTTCTGTAATGGTTATCGTTACCAATTATATAACATCCGGAAGCTATTGATAGCAGCAGTTTGCAGCAGCTTATTTACGTCAGTATTTATTACAGCACCAAGGTCAACGAGTGCATTGCATTCTAGCGTTATACATACTACACACACACACACACACCATATATATATATATACAAAATACGAATATTTTTATACCAGCAGTGAGAACAACGCTATCAAAGACGAGAAACGCAAGACTTTCGAGTTCAATGTAATCATCACATACATATGTTACACACACACACACACACACAAACACATGCCTGGTACGTACCGTGTTATTAAAATTAACTACCGTCATTTCAAGAGGCATTTAACCGTAGCCTGTCGTCCATCGTCCGTGAATTTTTTTTTCAACGAACCATCAAAAGCAACAGAAGTTTCGGAAGCGAATTTAAGAGAAGAGAATTTACTACAACTTTGCAGATTGAGATAACACGGTCGGGGATTTTTATTCTTTTGGTTTCTTAGAGTAGACGAAGGTGGAATTTTGATTAAAATTTTGATTTCACACGTAATTCATTACTACGATGTTAACCGTTTTAATTACTACGTAACTATGTGCGCATAATGGAAAGAACCGCAATTTAATACTGTTGTACCTCCCCACACTCTTGGAAAATAATACGTAAACTGTTCTGTTACCTATTCATTGTAAGAAGAACTTACTAACATGAAGTTTATTGTGCAAAGAAAAAATTAATTCAAATCAGTCTTTTCTTAAAATGATGAAAGATTTGATGATAAAATCTTGAATGGCAAGAAAATTTAAACCATATTATAATATTTGGAGATACTTTACATAGTGCACAAGCAACAGTTTTTTTCTTTCTTTTTAAAGAACTCAATTTTGGACACTCATGTATGATATGACGCGCGATGTTTCGGTATTAAAGTGGTTTAAATTTAATTGAAAGTTGTAAATACGCTGTTATAATTATAAACAGATTCTGATTCATAACCGGTAATGATAATAATCCGCAGCACCGATGAAGAGCACACGACCGGCAACATAATTCTCTGTATTCTGTATTCATTGTGAATAGGAATGAAATTGGTTGTATTCTTGACCAGGTGATACCATTGAGCTATCCAGAAAGGTCCGACATGACGATGTCACTGGACCGGTCCGGAGTGGTACTTGACACTCACGCAGTCTGTGGCATCAACTGATTCTGTGAACGTATGTTCGGGAGGCAAGGTATGCTAATATCCATCGAGGGATGGTTTTTACGAGGGAGGTTCACGCCAAAACCAGAATTTATTGCTTTAAAGGACATTACTCAAAACTATGTATAGATTAAACCAGGTTCATTTTTCAGTATAATCTCCATTAAGATATACACATTTATTCTACATTTGTGCCAGAGCTTGAAATCCTGCAAAATAGAAACTTTCTTCCTCCTGTCTAGACCAGTTTAGAACACACTTTTTTAAATGCGTCTCCTTGGTGAAATCGTTTGCCTTCTAGATGACTTTTAAGCGGTCCAAACAAATGAAGGAATCGAAGGAACCAAATCAGGGTTATAACCAGGATGCTGTAGAGTTTACCCAACCTAATTTGTTCAAAAAATCTCCGGTAATCGTAGCCGTCTGTGGCCACGCATTGCCTTGTTGAAGAATAACTCCTTTTGGTAATAGTTCCTTTCATTTTTTTTTAATGGTTTGACGAACTTTGTCAAGGACGCTAATATTCACTGTTTATTGTCTGACCTGTTTGTTGAAAATCGACATAACACCTTCGTCAACATTGAATAATGGCAGGAGCGACTCTTGCTGCATTGGAATCTCCTCTTCCTGGATCATCACTTACACTTTCGCGGCCATTTTTGAACCGAGCAGCTCATCCAAACACTTGCGACTTCTTAAGTGTAGTAACCAACTGGTACACTCGGTCTATGTAAAATTTTGACAGGTTTAACGCCTTCCTTGCCAAGAAACTAAATAATAAGGCGCTGCTTCAAAGAACAACTGACAGTGTTATCTGCCAGGTTTAATAACAATTGAACGACTACTATAACAACAAAAGTATTTGATTATTTGTTTAGACTAAAGTACATTCAATATTTTATGTAATACGAAATCACACTATCTATTCAATTTTTACTCTCGCAGAAAAAATTCCGGTTTTGGCGTGAACCTCCCTCTTATATCCACAAGTGAACGTGCGAGTTAATCCATGCGAAAATAGGAAGTCGACGTGCGCGGACGGTTTCCCCAGTGTTATCATCGTTGTGAAGGAGCTACAACCTCCAGATTCGATGCTGCAGCGGGCGGGGCCGTGAAAACGGCCCGGTAAGTGAAATGTTCCATATTACTGAATAAATACTCGTTGCCTATAATTTGCATGGCCCTCATCAAATTGTAATGTGACGTTTACCCTCAGCGCCTGTTGCGGTCAGGGAAGCGAGAACAAAGAAAGAACACAGAGAATGAGAGACCTAACTAATGGTGAGTGAATATTTATTACAACTCCGTCCTCTGATGGTGTTGTTTATCAATAATATTTTTCGGAGGGTGGATGGCGTATTTAGGGTATTTCGACCGCCAAATCACAATTACATCTTAAATACAATGCATAGTTGCACATCAAACAAAAATGCAACGTCTTGGACGTGCACGAACAAGATACAATGTTTAAATACGCAATAAATAAAATAGCAATGCTCGAAAACTCATTAAAACTAAGCTCCTTAGAAACTACTGCTCTTATTTAATTTTCTTCGTTCATTTTACTGGCTCGGCGCTCGTTTCGTTCGCACAGGTTTCCTCGGCCTCTTTTCACGTTCGTTCGTCAACAATCGATAAATAATTTGAAAATACAACTTGGCCCCGACATATTTAAATTTAAAAAAATGCTGGTCAACATTATTAAATTTTTCAAAAATAAGCGCATAAATTTCAAGCAAGTTCCGAACAGAAATCAAATGTGATTACAAACAAAAAAAATAGTGAAAATGTTTGATTGAGAACTTCTGATTTGAGAAATGTAATTTATGCGGGAAACGTATACGCGTTATCTACGCGATCTGGCAATGACTTGCGGCTTATTTATTTCTGTCTCGGTTATTTTTATTTTATTATATTCACGAAAACAACTGCGTGTTTATCGCTTTTTAATGGGCATCGTATTACCTTTTGTACCAAGAAATCAGGTTGTAAATTTCTGTTGATTTATCCGAAAACGATAAGCAAACTAAATTTGAAAAAAAAAATAAAACAAAAATAAATGTGTGTTATCGCAAGTTTGTTTTAGAAACATTGATTCGCGATGTGCGATTCAGGCAGGAAACTACAAACAAATTCTATCGTTACACGATCTGGCAATGATTGGTAGCTTATTTGTTTCTGTCTCGGTTATTTTTATATTCACAAACACGAGTACGTGTTTATCATTTTTGAATCATGCTCAACTATCTGCACACATTCCAATAACCGAAAACGAATACCAATGTATATTTTTCAGCTAGAGTACTTGTTTTCCCCAGAAATTACATTTATATTTCAAATAGTAATAATAAATACATATATTTCCACGCTGTTACATTTTCCAAGCTTCTCTGTTATGTGACTATTTTTTCTTATAATTTTTTTTGACGTCCGTATTCTTTATTATATTCTTTCATGTTTTGAATTTTTATTTACAGTGCTCTCGATCACACTGAGACGAATTGGTAGGGCAGATAAAAAAAAAGAATGCGTTGCATGCGCATTTCTGCTGCCTTACTGACTTAAATGGTCAAGGTCATCGAAAAGTTGTACGAAAGTACGAAAGATCAAACGTTCTGCCCGCCCTGAGTCACGTTTCTATTTAGATTAGTACGAAAACTGTACACGGCACTCTGTACAAGGCTCGCTAAACGCTCGGGCGGAGTCTGCCACCTCTGTTCTGTCTCGGTTTCCTAGGATAACGGTACCCTAATGTAGCGGCCGTAATATGACGGTGAATGACGTCATGCAGCGTTGAAAAATGACATACGCTGACGCAAAGTAAGCGTGAAAAAGCGACGATGTGTATTTATTTAATATATTTCATAATGATCCATTTCGATTTGACGTTACTCGCATTTTTAGAAAATTAGGGGACACTAAAAGAAGATTCTGAATGTTAAGCATGGCCGCCTTAGGACTTATTAGGTAGCAAATCCGCTTCAATTTGTCTATCCCACTGCAATGTCTGGTCAAAAAGCGATCGTAGTATGTCGCCGTTTTAACTGTTAAAAAAAAATCCTTTTTTACGTATTTTTAGTTGACGGTGACGTTTGCCGTTTTCTAGGAAACCATGGCCTTAGCACATTTTACGTGTCGTCATTCATCGTCACGTTACGACCGCTATATTACGGAGCTGTTATCATAGGAAACCGAGGCTTTAGAATGATTAGGGGACCCCTGTTTTGCCCCCACGGATCTGGTCTCAGCCCCTATTCAATAAATAAATCTTATCTTCTTACCTTGATCCCTGAAATGTTTCTCATAGTAAAGCGCTCCCTGATCCACACTTTCAATAGGTTTAGGCAATCTCTGATAAGGACAAGTCGAATGCGTCCAATGAGTTTCTCCCGGTGAGAATTCCAAGACGGCTACTCCATAGGCCAACGGCGGTCTATGCAACGGCCTCCTGGCCTGCTGTTGAGATCCTCCTTGTACCCTAGTGAGACTAACGATTCTTTCCTCCTCGCCTCCGATCTCATTCCTGAAGAATGGACAGCTTTCGACCAGATCGTTCGATTGTCCGTCGCCGAAGTCCTCCTCGCCGTTTTCCCCGTCCGGGGTCGACGACCTCGCGATCATGGAGGCGGCAGAAGCACCGGTGGTCGTGTTCCTCCGTTTCGCCAGGAGGTTCCTCCTTATTCTAACAGCGTATCCCAAATTGGCCGTCAGCGATTGGCAATCGTAGTGAGCGAAGGCGCGCCTTCTCGCTATCTCCTCGGCTTCCGCCGACAAAACTACACTAGAACTAGACGTATTAACCACACTGTCATCCATCGTTTGTCTTTGATTTTTTAAATTTCCACTATTAACACTACCCGAACCCCAAAATCTCGGCAACTTCACCCGTAACTTGGGACTTTGAGGTGTATTGTGATTGTTAGTGTCGTCACTGGTTAAGCAATTGTTCGTGCTATCCGCGGCGTCGACCTTGCCGCGCAAGTACTCCGATGGTCCAGGTGATCTCTGATCGGTACCGATAGCCCCCAAAACTGTCGGCCTGTAATCCTGGAGCATCTCAAAGAACGCCTCGCTAGTTCCCGAAATGGGCACCGGTCGGTCTATGACGTCTATCGAACCGTGACTGCCGTACTCGCGTTTCAAGGCGGGGGAAGACGAATTGGAAGGGTGACCGTGATGATCAAGCAATTCCAAGCTCGAATTGCTGCGGTACAGAACCTCAGGCATCAAATGTTGGCGTCGCGGCGCCGAGTTGTGGTGGTGGCGGTCGTTGTACGAAGCCCTCGGAGCCGTAAGTCCTGCATTAACGCGGGCCTTCTGCACGTGCGAGTTGTAGAATTCAACGGCTTGGGCCGTACGCTCCCTGGTCCTTCCACCTGTGGGTGGTACTCTGGGGGGCGCAGGCCCGGACTCCTGCAGGCCGATCATCCCATCACGCTGAAACAAGAAAGCCACACGTCACCAAAACGAATCCAAAAAAAAAACGCTTTTATAATCGCGAACAAACACTAACTGACGAACAAAAATCTTATCAGTTACTGTTTAGTTGCGGTTGTATGAACACAACTGAATCAACAGCCTCGGCTTATTCATTCCTTATCTATACGCAAATATGTCGATGCGCGCGCTTCCTTAACTTTGTTAAAAATTGCAACGATAAAGTACGTTATTTATTAGTATAACCCGGTAAAGTGTTTCACTTTTAGCAAATAGTGTCGAATCCAGGAGTTCGATTGATTGAAACAGACGGGTGCAATGTAGGGTCGTGTGTACCTTAAGTGTCACAACTTGACATTTCTGTGACCCTTGTTAGCACAAGGTCTTCAGGGTGGAGTTTGCGCATGCAAGAGGTGCATTTAAGGTGAGCACGACTGTGCGTAGAGTTTCTGCTTCGATGCATATAGTCAAGTAAAGTCTACCTAACACTACATAATTATTTATTTATTTATGCAAATTAATTATATAACAACGTTTTATTTTCTTTGTTAACTTAAGATCAATGGGTTCTGTATCAGTTGTCATAACATAATATTTATTGTGAGTCGCATTCCTTAGGTGCTCTTCAAGAAATGGCATGTTGATTAAGGCAAAAGTCTTCAATCGGTGTATGCTTACGTGATACAAAGCAGACTAATAAATAGGTAGACTTTTTCAATGATTAATTAATAAATATACATTATTAAGATAGCTTACGCACGTAAATTTATAGGTTAATTCATTACGTACTTTTCGGACTAAACATGAACAACTAAAATTATTGCGATGATAATTACCTTGATCAAAGGTCAACAAGATGCAAAATAAAGTAGACAGTCGAGAGAAAAATTTAAAGAAAGAAATAAAGATTTAATGTTGACGACAAGAGACGCCAAGGGCCGTTGAAAAGAAACGCAGCAAACGACAGTGAAAATAAACATAGTATGAATTGGCGCCCAACGTAGCGCCACAAAAAAAAAACAGGACGTCGGATAAATTGGTACCCAACGCGGTGCCTTCGACACATAAACACCAACTTAATTGGTGCATAATGCAGGTGAAAATATTCAAGGAATTTTAGTCTAAAGAAGAGACGCGTCACCTGAAAAAAAACAGAACATAGTGTAAATTGGCATCCAACGTGGGGCCTTCGACACACAAACACCAACATAATTAGCGCGTAACGCAGGTGAAAAATTTCTAAGAATTTTAGTCTAAAAAAAAGTGTCAGATAGGAAACTAAAAAAATGGCAGAACAAAAAACTTAGAACAACAAAAACTAAAGTTCATGTTTTTTAAACAAAAACTGGTCTTAATGGCCTATTACAAATAGTGTTGTAAAGCGAAATATTTCACTTGAAATGTTAAATTTCATTTCATTGAAATATTTTCGTAGCTTAGCATTCAGAAGTTTCATGAAACTTATTTTAAATTTGCCGCGCGGAAAATATCTGCGCGTCTGCGCGTGAATTGAACTTGCATGGTAACATAAAATAAACATGAGAACGGTCGCGATGAACACAAACTGTCCTAACACACAAGCCGAATTAAAAAAATCGAAAAACGTCAAAAAATCACAGGATTTTTTTAATTTTTTCATGGTGTGGAAAATGATTTATCAGTAGAGATCGGAATGACATATTTTGACGTCATCATTGGGCGGCGCTTGTTATACTGCAGCTCTGCAGCAATACTGGCAACGTATCATTATTTTGGTAGTGATTGGGGTTACTCGGCGTGGATTTTGAAAACGAAGATGAAATTTCTCTTCTTTTTATGTTTAGTCGTACGCGATAAAACTCAAAAAGTGACGATTTCAAAATTTTCAAGATCGCAGTTAGTAGCAAATATTCAAAATGAATTTGATAGATTGTCAAAAGGAAAAAGGAGACAAGAGGCAATCGAAACAGTTTACAAGAAAAAAGAAAACAAGAAAAGGAACACTATCAGAAACAAAAAAGAAATGAAAAACTTTTTGATAATCGAGAAACGCAATCATAACCGGAAAAAAATATGATTTCTAAAGAAATTAGATTTTGTGAAAAATAGTAAACAATTGAACATTAAATAAAAGAACATGAACATTTGAACGATCGAGAAAAAAAGTAAAATAAGAAGAGCACATGAAGAAAGACTCATAATACAAAAGCAACAAAATCAAATATAATCGGAACGTAAATTGAAAAAAAAAAGATAATGGATAACTCCAACGAGAAAAGGAGAAACAGAAACACAAAGAAAACAAATGACGATCGTTCAATTCAAAACTGCTGCGAGATATTCTCGATAATCGATAAAAAAAAAGATTATGTTCGAAAAACAAAACAAAACAATAAATGAATTAAAAAAAAGTGACTATTCAATTCAATAATCTCGCTGTTTTTGTTGGTTCAGTTTAATTTATTAGAAGTATTATTTATTATTATTAAGCGTCAAATCTGGATAATACGATTTTTAACGACAAAATGCAATTTTTCTTTCTACAAAAAAATCGAATTTGTAACTTATGAATGAGTTGGCAATACTGTGCCGCCTCATTATGAAGAATGACCAATCGTAGGTCCCCCTCCCCTACCCCGAATTATTTTCGAAAGGATTCCGTAGTAAAAAAATAATAACCAAACTTTTCTTGCTGACTTCAAAATATGTGATTCTGATCTTTATTTAACACAAATAGAATTATTTGACGACTGTAGGCGAGTTTGTAAGTAAGCAGACGACAGGAAAATTTTTGATGGGTAGACAAATAGATAATAGAACCAAACTTACGCTTGGAAAAATTTGATTTTTGTTGGATTCAAAGAGTTGAAGATTCTCGGCATACTCTTCAGTTTTTTTTTGTTCTCCTTCTTGCACGCCTAGAACCCACTTGTTTTCGCTAATTTTTCTGCTCTCAACGCACCGTGCACAGAACACGAAAGTTGAAACGTAGAATGTCAATTTTGAAATTTTCAAAATTAATGACAATGACAATAAAAAAATTAGATTACAATATATTTCAATGAAGATGAAATATGTTTCATGGAATTCTTACGTCTCTAATTACAAAACTATAAACTAGAGAAAATATTAGAACAAGGAGATGAATTAGTGAGACAACACGAAGAGAAGCAAATAGAGAAGGAAAATAAATGGGAGAAGACATAAAAAGTATGTTGGCCGAGTTGATGGGGGAAAAACAAAACAGCATAAATTGTCCATTTTTTTCCTAAATCATTATAATAAATCCAATACGATTTAGGAAAAAAATAAATATGAAAATATATAAAACAAAACCTGAGATTCACTTTATAATTGAGAATTGTTTTTATTCCATATTAACGAAACGTGAAATTTAGTTCACAGAACAATTACATTAAAAAAATTTATTTTAATACGAACAATATTTTTTTTAAAAAGACCGAATGAGATTTTGAAATATTAACTAAAAATTTGACAAATAATCAAATATTCAAGGTTACAAAAATAAATAAATAAATAAATACCACTGAAATTATAACCTTAAATTGACGAAAATAAAATGGTTTGGAGAGAAAGGTGAATATTCAACATACAAAATCAAAAAAAAAAACCTGTGTTAGAAAAATGGCTTTTCTTTGTGTGTAAAATGAATTATTCTTTCCACTTTCTCGAAACACAGAATTTAAATTAAATTAATAAAATAGAAAAAAAAAGGTTTCGATTATATTGATTACAAAAAAAAGCACATCGTGAATATTTGGTACGTTCTTTTATGAAATTAATTACAAACTGAGGAAACTGACTGATTGGAAAAATTTATAATAAAAAATTAACACAGGGGTGTGTTCAAAAACTAGCTGTACCTTCGAGTTCATCTTGGATTTGTAATCGCATTTTCACGAGTTTTAGGAAGAAAGAAGATAGGAAACTGGCATTGTCAAAAAAATTAAACGTTTTTTTTCAAGTTTCATGATTTCAAAATGATTTATCAGAATCAGGTTAGAATATTTGACGGTATGTCAGTTTACCACCTCCTAATAAATTTAACCGTCGGCCAATATTCTTGAAAACCATTGCGTCGATAATGGTTTCCTAGAATATTAACCGATGGTTAAATTTATCCAGGAGGTGGTAAGATCAGGCCTAATAAATATATAGGCGCCAGAAAATATTTTTTTATAGGAATTATCAAACAGACATTTGGTTGAACCAGTGAACCAAATTTATACTTGAAAAATTTTCACTTCCCACTTTTTTCGAATTCAGTTGTACTTTTTGATCTTTTTAATAATCTTTAATTTTTTTACTTGTGTGGTGTTGTTTGTAATTTTGTTTATTATTAGCCCTCTGACATAAAATGACATAAGTAGTAGAAAGCATAGTATAACACACCAATAAGTTGATTGAATTCAATTGAGGTAGGTTGACCTTGAGATTTGGTAGGTTTGTTAAGGTACATTTAAATTGATTTTTAATTTTGAACATTTCTTACTTTTAATTTCTGTAATTATTATCGACTTAGAAGTTGACGGTCCGCTTACATCAATTTTTGAATCGGTTTTTATCATTATTCGAGCAATTATAATTATATATTTTCTTCTTTTTTCATTAAAAAAAATTGTTTTAATTTGGATGAAATTAGAGATTATAAGAGACTTTTTCTGCGGAAAATTAGCGACAAGTAATTACGTAGAGTTGGCAAAGCTGACGAACGATTTAACGTCACGTAAACGTGGCGCCCTTCGGTGGCGCGTTTCAAATCAAATGAATTTAAAATGAAATGTTATTCACAGATACCTATTTCTTAATAGAATTTAAACGTGAAATTCATCATTATTAGACTATAAATAATCCACCGTTGTTACAAAAATAGCGAAAAATAAAAGATATTCAAAAACGACCTTTTTATTTATTGCAATTATTGCTAAAAATTTCATTAAATTGCAGATTGGCGGAATGGAAATCGACTTACCCAGGTTGTACCAAACCGTGCAATTGCTGGGCGGATTAAAGGAAGTCATCGAGAAAACGAAGTGGCCTAAAGTACGGAGGCAGGGAAAATTTCCAAATCAGCTCAAGACCGGCTGACAAAGCTCGATGACATTTACTGCTAATACCTTCTTCCATACGACACTTTATCTCCAGGTATTAAAATTTACTGATTTTATTTGATGCGGCTAATTAAATGCTTGAAATATTTAAGCGGAAAGAGAGAAGCTGTTCGATGAAGTCGAGACCGAATGGGCCAAGCGTGAATCCAAAACGTTGTTCAAAGTCCAACAGAAAATCACTCGGAGTGAAGCTGCCAACAAATCCGACTCTGACCCCGAGGATGAATCGAAATAGTACATCAGAAGAGTAGGAACATGGCCTTGAACGCATTCTACAGAATCGCCAGGAACACCATGAGTATGTGGTTTAAAATCCCCCGAGCCCATAGCCGAGGAAATCGAGCAAGAATTCTCGAAGAACATCACACTGAAGACCAAACATATTTGCGTGCATTCAGGTTCAATTGATTCTGGTAATTGGGGGTATGGGTTTGCTGTGTCTAGAAATAGTCTTTCAAAGAGGAAGACGACGCGTGATTATTAGGTCAAGAGGCTCCGACTCGAAGAACTAGGAAGATCGACTTCCCGTCCGCTGCTAGAGCATTTATGCACTTTTCTCCTCCCTCATTTATATTCAGAGGGGGACGACATCGGATGTTGCATTTGCTATGCATAAAAAATCCTTAATCGTGTGCGTAATTAGGGCTAATATTGCTGCTTCCGTACGCTCGATCTCAATCTCTCAGTTGCTTGCTGCGTGCCGCGTGCAAAAGAATTCATAAATAAATAAATGTCATTTAATTGCAACATTTAATTTTCTATAAAAACTTTGCATCTCTGTGTACTGAATATTCGATCCTTTACAACATAAAATCAGAACATAATAATAAACAAATCCAAGAAGAATTTATTAGCTTGGTTGTAATAGGACCAAAGTCATTAAAAGCGTACAGTATATCTCGATATTTTTAAATACATGGATTTAAAGTTTTAACGTAAAACCGAAAAATCATGTTTAATACTGGCCCTAACCCATCACGTATATTTGTTTTATCATTCCAAAGATCGGCCCTGCTTCCATATACAAATTTATTAAAAATTCGGCAATGTACGAAGATCCGTAAGTTGATATACTGACTATCGCCCTTTTAGAACCGAACCACTGAACTAGAACAGAATAATTAAAAAAAATATATATATAAGAAAAACAACAAAGAAATTAGATGACAATTGGTGAAACGAATTTAGAAATTAACCAAATAAAAGGGAAATAATAGACAGGATAAATAAAAAACACAAGGAAATTGAACCACACGACCTGTGAAATTGAGCCACGGCTTATACATTAAACATTGGTGAGATCATAAAAAGATAACAACACCGATTTTATAATTGGTGTCCAACATGCGGCCACAAACAAACAGCACATACCATTAATTGGCGCCCAACGTGGGGCAGAAAGAAACGGAACATTATACCAATTGGCGCCTAATGTGGGGCATTTGGAACATTAACAATGTACATACAAATGAAATTATTTGTAATAAAACAAAGAAACTAAGGGAAATATTATTAAGTTCAAGACACAATTGCATTGCAATTCTTAATAGACATTACATCTGTATCAACAAGTTTAAATCAATACTTAAAAATTCAAAACTTAAACTAACAACTTCCAAATCTGATATAAATCTTGAGTTGCATAACTTTCGATTGCCGGATGTTATAGAGTTTGCGCAAGGGCACCGTTACCGTATAAATCACCGTTATAAAAAAAAGATGCTTAATGTTTCAAAATGCTTCTCCTGTTCGCTTTCAAACGTTGTGTTTGCGCCAAACTCTATTGTCGATGTTCAGTCAAATCGTTTTCTGTCCTCAGTGATCGTGGTTGCTTGGTACTTGTGACTTATGTGTGTTTTGACTTACTTCGATTGCTCATATTATTCCAGTTTTATTTCGGTTTATTTCCTCATTTTTTGATGTCACACCTACGAGTCATATTGCAGGTCTTGTTTTGCCTTCGTGTTTAAGATAACATCAGTAAATGCCAAGTGGGTTACTACTACTCCTTCTGGGTTAAAATATCCTCGTGTTAAATTTCTTTATTGTAGCGTAGCGTACTTTTATTACATCGTCCACAAGTTTGGACTTAATATCCTTCCTTGTCCTCTTACTGGTAACATTTTCTGTGATACTCTAGTGCTACTTACTTTCCCATTTACTTCCCACATCTTCCTCTTCACCGAATCAAATGCTTTGGCAACGTTATAAAACAAATAATAAATAACTGTTTCTCTGATTTCTGACGTTCTCTTAAACGATTACTTCAGAATACAGAGAAACGCTTATATTTCTTCTTCTCCTGATTTAGACTCGTTCTGAAGTACCTCCAGGACGTCTTCTCGAATTATAAACTATCAAAATTTAATGCTGGGTATTTTTCTGCTTGCGATTTAGCGATAAAATTCAGACCAAGAGGCAGCATCGTCATTTCAAATTAGCATTTTTTATCATTCCATACTTTTTTAAACTTTCATAATTTATTAAACCAATGCAGAAGGCGTCTGGCCTTTAAATTACAAGTGTGCACAGTATTACGGGCTCATTTTGATGTAGATGCATTACTCCATTCTGTTACCACTAACCTCGCTGGGGTGTCATCTGAACCAGGCCATTGGCCGCTAGTTTTTTTTATTACTGCCTGATAACAGAATTTTAACTTTTTCAAAACCATTCACTCTAATTATTTAGGTCAGTTTCTGTATAATTCACTTTCCCTACTGAGTGAGCTCCAATCTTCAATTCGCCCGTTTTGTCGAGTTTTTTACATTTCTGCAAATAATTTTTTTAACTCGTAGCCATTATTTGTCATCATTGTTGCCAATATAATTCGATATTTTGACGGTCGAATTTGCTGAGGGTCCCCACCCTTCCGTTTGAGATTTCGTCAGTATTAATTCAACACTTGGCGTGAACAGCTGCGTTTCATTACTTTTCGCTTCAATTATTTGTGCTCTAGAGGAGATGTTGGTTTTCATAACCTCTTATGACGTCAGCTAAGCTTAGAGGCGAAGTTACACTTCGTAGTGTGCAAAATACTCAAGTTATTGATTCTTAATTTAAACCTTCTTGCTAGTTCATTTATTTTTGTTGGACTGACTTGGTAAGTTTTCTTGTTTCCTTTTTGAATCGGTTCTTTGTTGACTTGCAGGTAATTTGTGCTCCCTTGCCTTTGACGGCAAGTTTTATCGAAGCGTTTCAAGTTGCGAATCGTGCGTACCAGACGACTGCCAGCTCTAAGACCGTTCAAGCTTTTGGCTTGTCGAAGATCTGGTTCCTGTAACAGGCTGTCTTGCTGTTCTTTAAGAAACTACCTTATTGCTTGTGAGATAGAACTCCTGGACCAGCAATGTTATTCTTCGCAACGTGGACATCTTCACCATGAGGTAAATCCTTTCCGTTTTCCGCATTCATCGCGGATGATCGTTGCGTATCTTACCTTCCGGAACTTTATTTCCATTCAAATCTCTCAAATATTTCAAGTCACGTTTGTGTAATTTTGTCGAGTCATTTCTTGCTAGTTTATTTATTTTTGTTGGACTGACTTGGTAAGTTTTCTTGTTTCCTTTTTGAATCGGTTCTTTGTTGACTTGCAGGTAATTTGTGCTCCCTTGCCTTTGACGGCAAGCTTTATCGAAGCGTTCCAAGTTACGAATCGTGCATACCAGACGACTGACCAGCTCTAAGACCGTTCAAGCTTTTGGCTTGTCGAAGATCTGGTTCCTGCAACAGGCTGTCTTGCTGTTGTTTAAGAAACTACCTTACTGCTTGTGAGATAGAACTCTTGGACCAGCAATATTATTCTTCGCAACGTGGACATCTTCACCATGAGGTAAATCCTTTCCGTTTTTCGCATTCATCGCGGATGATCGTTGCAAATCTTACCTTCCGGAACTTTATTTCCATTCAAATCTCTCAAATATTTCAAGTCACGTTTGTGTAATTTTGTCGAGAATTTTGTTTTACTCTGATGTTGGCAATTTAATTTAAACTGAATAAAGGAGTTCGCCCATTAGACCTGACCGTAACAGGACCGTAATAGGACCGACACAGTCAAAAAAACATTCTTTCCATATATTTAAATGGGGTAACGCACGGTCTGAAGCCTGTTGGAGCCGATGCGGGCGTTTTTTGACTGTGTCGGTCCGGATACGGTCCTATTACGGTCAGGTCTAATGGGTGAACTCCTTAAATCGTAAGATAATTACGTAATTTTGACGTGACGTTCCATTGCACTTTACCAAAATGATGTTCAATCTTCCTCCAAACTTAAAAAATGTTATTTTAAAAGTAAGCTAACATTTTAGTTTGCTTTTACAAGCCACGGAAATTTATTTATTACTTTAAGAGCGCCCAGGGTGACAGTAAAGTTTCTCGAAAAGTGACCTTGCCGCACACGTTCCTTTCATTTATATGCTTTCTCTGTCACCTCTCCGGAGACCCTCCTTCCCGGGTCCGTATTCTCGAATCCAGGGAAGAAACTCGCAAGGGAATGTGACGTCAAAATGACGAAGGATCTCATACAAAACTGTATAAATCGTTAGAGAATTACGTCATTTTAACGTCACATTCTATTGCGAGTGTCTTCCCTCGATTCGAGAATACGGTCCCCGGTGGCGGGCGTGGACTTTCGACAGTGTACATCCCAGCAGAGATACTTGCTTCTTCTATAAGTTGGTATCACCAATTTCACATACAAAATCTAAAACGTTATGAACTTTATTTTCATTTAAATCTCTGAAATAATTCAAGTCACGTTTATGTAATTTTGTCGAGTAATTTCGTTTTACTTTGATGTTGACAATTTAATTCGGTTTAATTTAACTGAATTCAGTTTAATTCAAATTTTGTCGCTAATTTTTGCTTGGTTTTGAATAAGCTGTTAACTTTAGGGTTAATTTTCACAAATTTTTGAACTGTTAAATATCACTGCGACACAACAGGAAATTTCCTTACGTACGTACAAGTTTATGTTTATGAAAATTTTTAAACCATTTTTGAATTTTGAGTTTAATCATTATCGAACTATGACTCTACTTCTTTTTGATATTATTGCTATTTCATTGTTGGACATCACTGAATTGTTGTCTTGGATACCTCCACCTTTTTAAAACTGAAGCTATTTATCGGTGGATCTAACAGGTAGCTTTGGTGTGTTTACTTCAGTTAACGCCTACCGGTAAATAATTTTAAATACTCCTATATTTCTGTCGTGGAATTCTCTTTTTTTGTCCACAACCCTCTCTCCAAAACTCTCGAGCTTGCCGCTGGTATTACGTCGTGTCCACCTGCGACGATAACAATTCATCATCGGGGAATTCAGTATAAGCAGGTAAGAGCTGCCCCGTTTTATGTACACTATCGTCAACCTGCGACTTATTAAACTGTTGAAGGCGTAACAACAGATCGTTTCAAAATATTTGACAGTCATAGTACCGGTTGGACAGATTAGTAATTATTTTTTAACACGCTGAATAAAACGACATTCAAGGATTTAAAATAGTACGTCGCAACCGTCCTCTCGCAATTGCTATAAGGACCAGAAATTGCCGAGTGGTATCGTTTTAGTTGAAAGTGAGATACTACAACTTAGTCAACATCCTGTGTATGGTAATTATACTTTCCAAGCACGTGAAGCAATGCAAATTTTATGCGGATTAGAAAAGAAAGGGGAAATCTGTAGCTAATCGATGTCACCAATTAAACACTGCTATGGTAATGACCGGAAGCAAATTAGAAATAGCGAGGAAAACAAAATGAGCTTTCATTTAACCTTAAAAAGTATAATTATGTCTTCTTAAATCTGGACTAACAATAAATAAAAAAAATTAGTATAATATAGTATGGTACAATTAAAATAAAGGAAACAGAAATAAAAAACATATTCACTTCTATTTTCCTTTAAGTTACTTTTTACAAATATGTATTAACAATTTGTTCTGGTTCTTTTACCCGAGAAAATCACACATGCATTTATGTAAGTACGCACTTACATACAAAATTTTTCCTAATCAAATCATTATTTTTTCTATCAGACTTGAGTGATAAAGAACCATAATGAATCAGAAACGTGTGTTGTGGTTTAATCTCCTAAATAAATATGAACAACGGCACTCCATCATTTTTTTTATGCAAAACTAGAAACAAAACAACTTTGGTTTCTATGTAATTATGTAATTATTAAATATTTACAATTTACAAAGGACAAGACGATTTTAATTTAATAATTAATTCGCGTTTCTCTCCGAATACAACTTTAAATAATAACATCAAGAACTGTTCGTATTAAGTGGTAAAGCAAAGCAACTGACCGTGAACATTGACATTCAAAATGATTCGTTATTGCTGTTATTACCTGTTTTATTGGCGTATGATAATAATAATATCTTAAGCCGACACCCATACGGATTGCAACAAATCATTATAACTTTGAAAAGAGTACGGTTATTCTTTCAGTAGTACGTAAATCAAGAATCATAACTAAACAGTTGAAGGTTCACTGATCGTAATAAGTATGCCTTTATTAACTGTGTAACTAAACATTTAATGTGGAGAGTAGCTATGGCTTCTTATTATTAGTTTAATTCGTTAAGTACAACCTATTTTTTTTTCTGTAACACAGTTCACAAAATGAAAACATCAGACATTGTAAGAACAAAAAAATTTTCTTTATTAATTACATAAATAAAAGAAAAATATTCATTAAAACTGTCTACAAATTCCTCTAGTTTTCTATACATTTTTGGAACCATTGCACTGAACATTTTTCGTTTTCATCTCTTTTATGTATAGTGAAATGACATTCCTTGATGCAAAGGAGAAGTGTTTCGGTAAAGTATTTAAAATTACATTTAAATTAAATTTCACCGTTAGGAAATTGAAACTGGCCAATTAATTAACCGTATTACACGTCGTTACTCTTAAGGCAAGTGGTAATTATGAGGATGTATGTAACAATCGAAGATACAAGATAAGACAGGAAAACAGATTAATCGAAGTTATTTTATACGTTGGTAACATTCCAAAAAAATTGGAAAAACTTACGAAAATGTTTTCAAACATTTTTGGATTCACTGGTATTTGTGTTATGGCTTGTGGACAATAATTTATAATAGGTGTTATGTACAAATGTTTATTAAGTGGCATGCTTTCAGCTTTTTCGGTTACTCCTCTTAGTTATTTTTTTAAAGATGTTATCCAATCAGTGGGGTGAAACCTATATACCTAATTACATGGGCATTAATGTTATTTTTTTTGCCGCTCTCAGTAACGTCCTACATAAGAAGATACTGTCAACTTTGACCAGCCCAAAACCGACCGGATTAATTGACCGGATTAACACATCAATCCGTAACAAATTTGCAGTTGCAGTTTTCCCAAAATACACAAGGCAGGTAAATCGGTGAGACCAATTGTTTCCGGTATAAACTCACCCACTTACTCTCTTTCCAAATGGTTGAATATCGAGCTCAGTGCGCTTCCCAATTCTCAGGATAAATTTTCGGTAAAAAACTCAATGGAGTTTATAAATAAGATTAAAAGTACTTCTTTACAAGAAGGGAAAATTATGGTCTCGTTTGATGTTCAATCCTTATTTCCTAGTGTGCCCATAACACTAACTTATTTGCGGGAACTACTGACAGTTAATAATGTAGATAAAGATAAATTGAAGGAATACGTTAGGCTCACATCTCTTTGCATGTCTCAGAATTGTTTTCAAATAAATGGGGAGTATTTTGACAAAGTTCAACGGACCGCAATGGGTAACTGTTTGTCACCGTTTTTGGTCAATTTATTTATGAGTAAATTCGAGAATGACGTAAGAGATAATGATCAGTATTTTCCAAGATTTTGGGTACGTTATGTGGATGACATTCTTGCTATTTTAGATATCAAGAAGTGTGATTTCGAGGATTTTCTAGGAAAATTAAATTCAAAATTTGAAAGTATTAAATTTACATACGAAAAGGAAGAAAACGGTGCGATTCCCTTTTTAGAACTAGTATAATTAGAAACAGCAAAAATGAATTAGAAATCGACATTTATCATAAAGACAAATACAAGCCGGTTTATAATTAATGAATCTCAACATTCTGTACAACACAAACTCGCGGCTCTAAATTTTTTAGTAAATAAATTACTCTTTTTCACTTACTAAACCCCGATAGGATAAAGAACTTAAATATATTAAAAATGTTGCAGTTTATAACGGTTATAACCCCCAAATAGTAGATAATGTGATTAGGAAGATTAGCTATAGGAAACAGGTCCAAAATTCTAGCACTTTAACGGCAACTTCATCTCTAGGAAAATTTGTTAAAATACCTTTCGATCCGTTTCGCACCAAAGGTTTAAAACATATTTTTAAAACCCAAAACTTACGATTATATTTTTCAACTAACAATACCATAAAGAATTTATCAGAAAACCCGAAAGATAAAATTGATGTTGAACAGAAATCTGGAATTTATGAAATTAAGTGTAACGAATGTACTAGTAAATATATTGGCCAAACAAAAAGAAATATATTAACACGTTTTAAAAAACATTTAAGTCACTACAAGTACAATAGGTTTGAGAAATCAAGTGTTGCGCAACATATTTACACTACAGGACACAGTATTATTAAGGATAATTTAAAACTCATTAAGGAAGAAGTTTCAAATAATAGGGAATTAAATGCTTTATTCGGAAAAATAAAAGCAATTTAATGAATTCAGACAACGGACCAATACCTAATTCCGTATTATTTGATTTACTCTAATTTGTAGGTTGTTATTTGATGGTTCGTATTTAGATATAACTATCTTTAGTCAAAAATTGGCCGCTAGATGTCATACTTGTATGTCAGAAATCATACGCTAGATGTCGCTACCTAAATCATATATAAAGGGGTGTTAGAGACAGTTAAGCGCATTTGCACTGGACATTTCATAAAGAGAGGATTCTCCGAGATAAAATTTTCCTAAAGTGCTCTTAACTTGCGGTGTGTGGGTGTGATTTGCTCTCATCTGTAGGTTGTTTTTTGACGATTTATACCTAATACATATATATTATTTTTCAGGACTTTTAGGCCTTTAGGTATCAAATAACAGGGAATTATATTCTTATTTATTCGTTACAATAAGAAGTTTTTTCGGGGTCTTTGGACTATTTATTTCCGCATTTCCGTGTTGTTTGGTTAGCTCTAATTTGTAAGGTATCTGACAGTTAATTTTAGGTGTTCACATATTTTTTTTTTATACATACCTTATATAGTTTATTTTAGATTTTCACATATTAATTTATATTTACTTACACTTAGACATATATATCTTTTAGGATGATTAGATTGTTGTTAGGTTTAACATTTTTATGATTTTGTCAGTGTGATTAGGTTGTTTTTAGACATTTTTTAGTGCCTTTAAGTTGATAGCGTACTGAAGATGAAATACGTAACTACGGATATAAAAATTATTGTGGGCGGAGGTTAATTTCAATTAAATTTGCAGTATGTTCTAAAAATGCAGTTTCCGGTAAATTTTTCCAATGGACCTAAAACTACAAGCAGCATTTCCTTTTGTAATGTATGAAGTTTCTAAAGACAGTAAAAACTTATTCAGAAAACTAATAGAAACTGAATGCAATAAGTCTATCATTAATGAAAAACCATTAAAATATGCTACATTAATTCGCACAAACTAAATTTAATAAATTAAACTGCTTAATTTCTGTGACGTAAATTTAATAATTTAAATAAATCTCCTTTCCTTCAACACATTAATGATCCACCAAACTTAACAAAATTTATTTTAAAAATAAACTAACATTTTATTTTACTTTTACACGCTACGGAAATTTTATTTTAAGAGCGCCCAGGCTGACTGGAAAGTTTCTCGAAAAGTGATCCTGCCGCACACGTTCCTATCTTTTATATGCTTTCACTGCCACCTCTCCGGAGACCCTCCCTCCCGGAGCCGTATTCTCGAATCAAGGGAAGAAGCTCGCAATGTGACGTCAAAATGACGTAGGTTCTCATACAAAACTGTATAAATCGTAAGAGCATTACGTCATTTTGACGTCACGTGCCATTGCACTTTACTGAAATGATATTCAAACTTAATAAAATGTTATTTTAAAAATAAACTAACATTTTATTTTACTTTTACAGGCCACGGAAATGTATTTATTATTTTATGAGCGCCAAGGCTGACTGGAAAGTTTCTCGAAAAGTGATCTTGCCGCACACGTTCCTCTCTTTTATATGCTTTCTCTACTACCTCTCTCCGGAGACCCTCTTTCCCGGGGCCGTATTCCCGAATCAAGGGAAGGAGAAAGAAAATTACGTCATTTTGACGTCACGTTCCATTGTGAGTTTCTTCCCTCATTTCGAGAATACGGTCCCCGGTGGCGGGCGTGGACTTTCGACAACACACGTCCCAGCTGGGATATTTGCTTCTTCTATAAGTTGGTATCACGAATTTCACATACAAAATGTCAAACGTTATTAAAAGTATAAAACATTTTACAAAATTTAGAACTTTTCTGCAATATAATAAAAATATTCCACGCTAAATTTTCTTCACCGGTAAGTATAAATGTTTGCTAAACTAACTCTCCCTTATCTAACTTAACCTCGAAATCACAACTAAATTTAAAATGTTTTCTTTTGAACTAAATTGTTCTTCCTTTTAAATTAAACTCTCCCCAAATAAACCAAACAAAATCAACTCGATTCTCAACTAAACCTTCTATCCCAATTTTGAATTAATAAAGTGTGCCGATTTTATTTTTTCTAATTTTAGTGAATTTTAGCTGTGATTCGTTAGTCTTTTTCCACATCACTCGCGAGGGATGTCTTTAAATGAATCCTCACGGCTGCCTCTCCAACCTGCCTTCTCCGCACTCCAATACCGAACGTCCGTCAATCTTCTTCTATTCCAGCAATCTTCTAAAAGAAGAAGAAATATGCCTTTTCTTCCGGTAATCTTATTTGGTTTTCTTTTCTGATTTATCAAAATTAAGAGGGTGCTCGCAGTCTTCTATCTGCCCCCTCCTCGTTGTCTTTCCGGCGGTCCTTCTTTACCTTTTCCGTTTCCTGCTTTCTTTCTTTTAAGTTATCAAATAATTCGTCTTTTTTTTGTTTCCAATGAATTGTGCGTGGTGTTCATCTCATGACAAAGTCGAAGCACGTCCACAGAACTGTTTTCCATACCACCCATACATATAATGGTGGTATTGTCGCAGTGGTAGATAAAAATACTTTTAATGAATAAAACTTCAGGACAGCTCGTTCGTTATATTTTCTACTAAGTCAACTTTTTTTTTATTGACAACTACTACAAGTAAATCGATATCTCGATTAATTAGGAAGTGTGGAAAAATGAATAGGACCAACACTTTCCCTTAATTGAAGCACACTCTTCATTTTAATCCCATCATTTGGATACATGAATGGTGTTTCGGACCAGACAGTATACTTGTATACTTGTATATACATATATACAGATCCGCAATCATATTCTTACTTCTAAGGTATTGAAGATCAATTGGATGCATCTTCAAGGCCTGTCGAACAAGATGATATTTTATATCATTATGTTTTGATCTGCTATGAAAAACTGAATTGTGTGCAAGTTTTCCTGCACTTTGAATTCTTTCTTCTTTCTTGAATAACAATCAACAGCCTTGTGACCAAGTTTCGTGCAATAATTGCAATTGTAATTTTTAAGGTACACAATTTTTCACGAATTTCTTATTTTCAGAATGTTTTAAGGGTTCTTGTGGAAATTTCAATTCGTGTTGTTTGACATGTAACACGCCTTGATCACTATCAAATCATTTTTGAACTTGAACATCACTGGCTTCTGTTATATTAATTTTTAAATGTCCGAGTTCAGGCAAGGTATCAGGAGACTCTATAGCACATTTCAATACCTCAAAACTACTTTCTAAAAGCATTAATATGTCAGTAGTTTTTTGTTAATGTTAACTTTGATTGTAGCGCTAGCTTATCCACAATTTCAAAGAATTGAGCCATGTACTGCCTGACGTCGTCTCCTTCTGGCATTTTCCTATGTAACAATTGCTTCAAAAAAGTGACCATACGAGCAGGTTCTTTCGATGAATATGTCGATTCCAGTTTTTCCCATAAATTCTTGAAGTTTTCCAGTTTTTCCCATAAATTCTTTGAAGTTTTCCAGTTTTTCCCATAAATTCTTTGAAGTTTCACATGCGTGAGTATGTCTTAACTCAGAACCATTGATGGATAGTACGTCAGACTTAGTCTTCCTTTATCCAATTTACTAACGCAGCTTGTGCAGCATCTCTATCTCCTTGTACCACAGATTTCGGAATTTTTCCAGATACATAGCCCCCCATACATGTCATTTTTGACGAGCAGCGCTTCAACGTGTATCTTCCATGTATCGTAATTGTGCTTCGTCAATATTTCTAACGACTTGATAGTATTCTATTCAGGAATCAGTTTAGATTCTTCGTTAAAATTCTGCCTCGGAGTTATTTCTTGTTCCAAGTTCCAATCTGCACTGTTTTATTCACTACTTTTTCACTTATTTATGTGCGTTATTTCCTGGCCCATAACCTATTGGCGATATTGTCGCAGTGATAGATAAAAATTCTTATTTTGTGCATCCGTTAAACTTATATACCCTGCGCTTCAGTGGAAGAGAGTGCAATCGTACGTTGTTTTCTACTTTCCCATGAAATTGCCCCCCCTGCCAAAATCAATGTAAATCCAGTGTATGAGTTCATAGAGCAACTTCCCCAGTCCGCATCGACGTAGCCTGTTACATTTTTCGCTGTTTTCCTGTAATGTAGAGCAAAATCAAGGGTTCTCTTAAGGTATCTTAGAATTCGCTTGCTACTTCCTAGTGCTTCTTCTGGAAGTTGTTACAATGTTGGCTTAAAGAGCTTATTGCGTGGGCAATGCCTGGACGCTTAACTATAGCTACAAATACTACAAACATCTCGATATCTTTATTAATTTGGAAGTGTGGGAAATTGAATAGGACCAACAGATCTCCTTTCTCTTTTTGTCTTAATGAAAGAAACGTATCTTCTAGCTTCCTTTTCTTCAACTGTCTTTTGACCATTTGCTTAGCCAAATTTCTTCTGAATTTCTTCTTTTTCCTTATTTTCGTATTGAGAAAATGTATCTGCAAGCTTATTTTTCTTCAGTTGTTGTTTGACCAACAATCACTTGGCCAAACCAAAACTGAAAACTGCAAGAGTCATACCAATTTTAAAAAAAGGTAACCCTCTGTCCCCCGGTAACTATAGGCCTATAGCAGTACTGCCTGTCTTCTCCAAGATATTCGAAGCTGCCCTTTCTAAGAGACTACTACAATTTCTTGACAAAAACAAGTCCATTAGTGACCATCAATACGGTTTCCGAACAGGGAAAAATACTACGGATGCTGCCACCTCGATAGTAAATTTAGTGTACGATGCCCTAGAAAACAGAGAGATATGTGAGGCGATCCTTTGCGACCTGTCTAAAGCATTCGATTGTGTACAACACGACATACTACTACACAAAATTTATCACTACGGCATTAGAGGCAACGCCTTCAAATTGATTAATTCGTACCTCACAGAAACGGAACAACTGGTAGACTTCAGAGGAATAAAATCCCAACTGAGCAAAAACAAATGTGGAGTGGCACAAGGTTCATTACTGGGCCCGCTATTTTTCACTATTTTCATTAACGATCTCCCATCAAACATCTCTGATCAATCCGTACTATATGCTGACGACACAACCCTGCTAGTAAGTGACCAAAATGTACTTTAACACAAAAAGAAGAAGTGATTTTCACCGAAGCATCCAATTGCTTTTCCAACAACGGGTTACAGCTAAACCAAAATAAAACCGAAAAAATTCTCTTCACGAGCGACAGAGGATATGAAGCAAATAAGATAGGAAACGCCCGATTTCTTGGTCTTACACTAGACAGTAGGATGACGTGGAAACCTCATATTGATCAACTCTCAGAGAAACTGTTCCAAGCCATCTTTGCAATACGGAGGACAGCTTAGATGCCGCCGTCGCCACATATTATGCAACCTTTCACTCCAAAATGACCTACGGACTCCAAGTTTGGGGTAAATCGGCACACGTCAAAACCGTCTTCTTACTTCAAAAAAAGGCGATACAAACTCTTGCTGGTGTCAGTTGCGACACCCATTGCAGACCATACTTTAAAAACTTCAAAATACTGACCCTACCAAGTGTATATATCCTGAAACAGCTCCTGGCTGCAAAAAAGAGAGCCCTTTCTTACAAACCAGAGGAGATACATTCACCTACACATTAAGAGGAAACCACAACATCAACATTCCTAAGCACAGAATCGTCACCACGAAAGCGCAACATTTTCACCTACTAATATTTAATAAAATTCCCAACAACTGGAGACGCCAGTCCTATGCGAAATTTAAGAAAACGGTGAAATCCTTCCTACAAGAACACTGCTTCTGTAACAATGAAGAATTCCTTAACTACAATTTCAATAACCAAGAAATTTTATAATTTTCTACATCCTGACGTTGCTGTACTAGAACACTCAGAACACTCTTTGTTACTCTTTTGGATGGTACAATAAATATTATTATTATTATTAAAACCAATTGGATTTCTTTTTTCTATTTTTTTCTGTTTTGAGGAAACGTAACTCCAAGCTTCCTTTTCCTTAGATATACTCCACAAACACTTCGATCGAAATTAATGCGGAAACACTGGGAAACGATGTTTAGAAATTCAAAAATGATCTGCAGCAGCACGTTTTCCATTCGGGTTTAACATTTTTAACCAGTACTCAAATACGAAGATCAACCTCCTTGGCAACACGACTTAAAAATCTCCGGCTTACATTAATTTCCGTAATTGGGTCGTCTATGGACTTAGTGTGTGAAGTGCCGCTCGGAAAAACGCTTCTGGTTAAACATCCGACGTAAAACGAAATCGGGAAAACTTACTTTATTTTACAATACCGATAACTATTGTCTACCACCGAAGTTACATGACTTCGTCGATTGGTTTTCTTGAGGATACCGAAGACGACCCACTGAAGAAAGTGGGTATTTGCTGACTACTTTATTGTAACCTTTTCTTTTTGAATTTAACAAAAAGATTTGTCATTTCACAAATACGTTAACCATTTCTCTTTTTTGGATTCCTGCCTTTTATTTATTTATTTTTCATTCCAGTCCCAATTGTGGTATTTGGAAGTTCTGGAAGAACTCACTTCCACTTTTCCACTCTTTTGGATATCGGCATATCCTCTTTAATTATGCCATTTGTGACCCATTCTCTTGTTGGAGGTAGCAATACGTTTCCTCCTCCGAGGCCAACTATGGTGCCGAAACTTTACAGAATTTTTCTTTCGGTTTTGCCCTTTTGCCAAATTTGTTTCCCTATTTGTCAAATCATTTTCCAGTTTAGAAAATGTCAAGTCGCATGTCAAGCAGAAAATTCATTTGACAAATTGGAAAACACAATTGACAGAAGAGGAAAACCAATATAAAAGGACTGTATGAGCACGCGTTATAATCACATTATAAAACAAAAACTACGATTAAATTTTGAACAATAGAAAACAATAAGTCATAATCTGTCTTGACATGACATTTAATGACTGTTGTTAATAATTGTTTTCTGGATACTTTTATTAGAAGGAATTTGAAAAGGTTGCTTTGGTAATTGAGTTTCCAAAGCAAGCTGTAACTACATAAAGTATTAACACCAGCATTTAACAACCTCATACAAATTGCTCTACCCAAGATAAGATAATGGGCACGTTTGCGCAATGAGCGCATAAAAACCGTAAAACTTGTCCGTTTTTTTTTTTTCGAAAACACGCCTATAATTGACCGGCGCTGAGTCAGTATTTGTCGTTACGTAACGCAAGTAAAGCAACAATAGCAACAAAAACACGCTCGCGCTTAATGAATAAATAAATAATAGATTTACGAGGAGAGCATTTGTCACCGAAGCTCCGACTTTCTCAGGACTGTTAATATAGCGGTAAAACTATTGGGATTCCTCGTGAATAGGATGAGAGAAGAATGGTGGTACACTGTGGTATGCGGACAACACAGGGGGCTACTCGGGGCCTATCTCGAAAGTACTCCGGAATTCGGGTGAGTCACCGGCGTGGATTGTTTAAAGCACGTTGTCGCCTCTGCGAAGTGTGAATGAAAGGTTCGTTTGTTAAATGGTGAATCGATACTGTTGTGACACTTCTATCAGAGATAACGTCCATAGGAAACGGTGTTCCCATAATGGTGTTGCTTATTTACAGCACTGCCTACATCTTGTTTATACCATAAATAAACATGCGTAACAAAGGAAACTCAACTGTGATATCTATACAGCACAAATTTAGCACACATAACAATAATATACAGGTTGTTTGCAAAATAAGTGCAAAATGTTTAACCACAGTACGTCAAAAGCACAAATAACACGAAAAAAAATGCGTATAACAAAAAGAAAATTCCTTTATCCGTCCCTTATTCGACGCTCATGAAATAACAAAAAAAAAACTTACGGAACTTGCCTCTCTGATCGTAGACAGTAAACATGGTGGGAATGACTAATACGCAAGACACACTCACCGAATATCATCTGTATGGAGGATCACATTCAAACAAACGTTCACTATTAGACATTTAAAAATGTTTAAAAGAATTGTTCGATGTGGCGTCCATCATTAGCGACTCACAAGCGGCGAGAGAACAGCATTTCAGAGGAGTATATTCATAATGCCGTCGACCGTATTTGCGCTAATTCCGACATGCACACGAACTCAAGAATTACTTTGTCGCCGAGCTCGTTTGTGAGTCGCTAATGATGGACGCCACATCTCCTCTGAAATGCTGTTCTCTCGCCGTTCGTGAATTGCAACATTGTAATAAGTAATAATACTATAAAGATAGTAATCATATTTAGCTTTAACTCGTTCAATCACTTTCTACAAATTAAACTTTTGATTCCAATGAATATGGAGCAATAAATTGCGAGTCATATCATAAGAAATGAAGCAAATTCTTCCCTCAACTTATTGCGGCATTAAAAACAACGCTTATATTGGTCTCCCGACTTCGACAAAGATCACTGCTCGATTGCACTTCTATTTTTTGTTCCAATAAAATTTTCTTTTCTTCACCTACCTCAAAGACATAGGCGTACGATTATTTCTTGCCCGATTTTCAACTGCGATTTTCTCTAAATGTGTAAAACTTTTGTTAAGAACATGTAAGTTCGATCGTTCCCATTTATGCTAATGTATTAGAGTTGTATTGTATTAAGTTTCTGCACTTATTTCATAAACACCCGGTATTTGAAAAAAAAAACAACAACAGTTCGTATAATAATTTGATTAAATTATTTGAATTTAGTTTACTCATGATATAAAATGAAAGTAATGAAAATGTCAATAACAAAAATATTACGCACTTAAAAAACAGTTCATAAATAGAAACAAATAAAAATAAATTAAATAAAATATAAACTAGAACAAAATAAAAATAATTTGCTTGAACTCAAAAAGAAACATCACTTCGTACTGCAGTATGCAAAAGTAAAATTGAAAATACTTTTCATGAATGGCGCTTGATAACCGTCTTGTTTCTCCAAAATGAAAACGACTTCAGAATTTATCGCATTGACCGTAAAATGAAATTTTGAAACTGACAGCTTACGGCTAGAGTAAAAACAGTGGCGTGCAGGTAATCTAAATACAACATCCAAACCTACAATATGTAATAGAGCTTCAGGAATAAGAATATGAAGAGCTAAACGAAATTACAAGACAATGTGTAGCAGTAAACTGAAGACAAAACCAAGTCTGACAGACTCTCATCTGGATACACCCCGAAATCCTTGATAGATCGAAAAGAAGAAGAACCTTTGTAAATTATTTTGCGAGGTCCGAAACAGCCAATAAAAACCCCTCAGTTTACCGAGGAGTAAGTTATATTTAAGAGGAGACAAGATATGCAGATGGAGAGCAGGGCATGGGAAGAATTTAAAGACGTAGAGGTTCAATCTTGTAAAAAAAACGACAATATTAAAAAAAATGTGCATTGAGAAATCGAGAAAGTGCTGATGAAAGTCTTTAATAAAGAAGTAGTGAAAGAAACGAAACGTCCTGAAATTTGTCAGGTGGCTGTCCGATCAGAATTCATTTTGAAAATGAAATTCCCGAAGACTAGGCAGTGTATTCTAAGGTATTGGCGCTTTTTAAACTTCGTCGCTTGGAGGTCGATGAACAATTAGTGATCGACTGAAATTTGATTAAAAAGCTGTATTTTTTATTATCCTATTTCATTTCTTTGTAAATTATAGAGAATCAAATCACAGTCCCTCGATTGTAACAGTTTTCTTTGTGGCTAAGAGACGGCGCTATAAATCACGTGTAAGAGTCGGTTGGAGGCGAAAGAACCTCAGCAGGTCATTTGGGGGTCGATGAACAATTAGTGGTTGACAGTTGGTTGTATTCCTGATCAGGTGAGAGCATTGAGCTATGCAGAACGGTCTGACATAATGATGATGTCACTGGACCGGTACGGAGTGGTGCTCGACACTCATTGAGTCGGTGACACACAACTGATCTTGAAAACGTATGCTCAGGAGGATACTAATGTTCATCGGGGGGTGGGTTTTAAATTCACAGGAGATTATGAGGATTAATGCATGCGACGATAAGAAGTCGAGGATAGCTTCTCCAGTCTATCCAATACCAATGTGTGGGAGCTACAGCTTCTAGATTCGCCGCTGGAATGGGCGGGACCGGAAGAATGAGTCGGTTGGAGGCAAAAGAACCTCAGCAGGTCATTTGGGGGTCGATTCAACAATTAGTGGTTGACTGGAAGTTGAATAAAAAGGTCTATTTTCTATTATTCTATTTTATTTCTTTATAAATTATAGAAAGTCATGAAATGGTTTTCCTTTTGACTAAGAGGTGGCACTCTAAATGATTCCTGTCCCGTTTCGATTCTACAAGGTAGTTCTAAATTTCGTGGGCATGGCTTATGCCCGATTTCTTCACCTCCTCCTAATAAATTTATCTGGTAGGTATTATCCTTGGAAACCATTGTATCGATAATAGTTCCGGAGGATATTACCCGGCAGATAAATTTATCAAGAGGTTAAGAAATTGAGCATTAACCACAGATTCTCGACTTCGAAATAAGGCGATTTAACCAAACCTATCTATATCCAAAACTGCTTTGATACCTACCAACCAATACCATAAAAAATAGATACATTAGCATTAAATCAAAGATTACATCAAAACTTCGAATTTCCTACAAGAAAGGTGACAAAAATTGCGAATAAATTGGTCAAGTCGTTTTTGGTTTGCATTGGAAATTTCGAGCTACGTTTCTGCTGACGAAGCCCCAAACAGGGCTGAAACTTTGTAGAATCAGAGGCAACAAAAAAAAAACTTCTAACATTCTTCGTCTTTTGCCTTAAAAAAATTAATTTTTGTACGCTGTTCTTCATATTGACAATGAGCGTACCCTCCGGCGGAATGTATGGTTATTACGCCACTGCATTACACCGTAACTCTCATTCTTAATACTTAAGAGAGATATTCACTACTGTTTTTTATTAATTTTATTTTTGAATAGAAACTTTTAAAGGTGGTTGTTACCATTAAAATTCAAAATAACAAAAGCACTAGACACCTAAGGTGTAAGTATAAGATTGTTTCATTGAAACGTGAAAAAAGGCGGTGTCAAAACAGAATCTACTAAGCCACGCCTAAGACTGCGTTGTATTTATCATAATTTCGATATTCATCATTGAATCGATGAGTGCATAATCGTGTTCAGTCCAAATTTACTGTGTTGAGAAAACAACAAATAACTTTCTCTAGATTTTTATTTTAAGTAATTATTGGCTTCAGGAGGCTTCAGTTATCCTCATCTGAAAGAATTTTAAGCCAATAATTCACTTAACATAAAAATCTAGAAAGTTATTTGTTGTTTTCTCAACACAGTAAATTTGGACTGAACACGATTATGCACTTATCGATTCAATTGCTTTAGTAACAAAATTCGTCGTGAATCAATTGTCTTTTACTTTTGTTTTTCTTTTAAGAACAAATGAAGAGAGTATTTACGCAAATGTTTGCTATAACTTGAAAAACTAATTACAAAAAAATCATCGGTTTCGGTTTTTGTTTATTTTACCACAATGTGTAGAAAAGGTCGTCCTTTGTTTTTTTCTTTTCTTTCAAAAAAAAAAAAAAAAACTTCATACGACAACTAATAAGTGTCCTTTATATTATAACAAAAATTACAATTATTTCAAACTGTAACATTTTTTTCTTTTTTGCTTGAATATAAATAAAACACGTTTATTCAGAAAAGTCAACTCTAACTGCAATGAATATGAAACAAATAAAAAAACTTTTTAAAACGAGCTAAAAGGGTAATTTATTAACTTGACGTTTCGCAAATAAAATTATTTGCTTTATCAAAAGTGAATAACGAAAAATATAAACAATTTAGCCTACTAATTTTTTTTTTAAATAATTAATTGTGAAGAGATTGTTAGAGGTAAAAAAAAATTATCAGTAAAGATATAACTTATAACCAAGAATATCATTACTGATGCGGCCAGGCCCGTCTTAACATATATTAAAGTATTTATTTATAAGAGTTAGGGAAATCCTGGTAAAACCTAATTAGAGTCGGCAAATAAATTGCTGTAACAAAAATTACAACAATTCTAACAATAATAAACCAATAAAATAAGATAAAAATATAGTTTTTCTAATAAATAAACAGGGAAGTTTCCGATTATTATGTCTCATTTAACGAACTTAAAATATATCGTTCAAATTTGCAAAATCTGTTCTTTTATTAATTGAATTATTAAACATTTTTATTTTAAACATTTCAATAAATCTACGCTTAAACGTGTTAGACTCCTGATAAAGAATTTTAGCATTTTCAAAATCAAAAATATGTTTAGTTAAAAGTGAATGTTCTACTAACATTGAATGACTCTCATTCTTTTTTTGGATATAATATTTATGCAGATCTAACCTTTTTTTTAAATTTTGGCTAGTTTCACCTATATAAGCTGAGTTACAACTTTGACAATTTACCTGATAAACTAAATTTGGAGTTTGAAATTTAGGTGTTTTTGTTTTTAAATTAGTAAAAATAATGTTAAAATTATCAGAAGATTTACTGGCTAAATGTAAATTACATTTTTTTAAAAAATGTTTATAAGAATCATGTAAAGGTTCTATATAAGGTAATATGTATTTATTTCCTGATTTTTTTTGTGAATTGTTAGATATATTAACATTTTTTAAATGCTTTAAACGATTATTTATTACTGAGTCAATAAGCTTTTCAGGGTAAGAATTTTGAATAAGAATTTTTTTAATTAAATTTAAATTTTCAGTTATAAATAATTTATCTGAAAGTAATACTGCACGGTCAGTTAAATACAATAAATACTGGAGGATATGTAAAGACGGGCCTGGCCGCATCAGTAATGATATTCTTGGTTACAAGTTATATCTTTGCTGATTTTTTATTTTTTTAATTTTTTTTACCTCTAACAATCTCTTCACAATTAATTATTTTAAAAAAAATTAGTAGGCTAAATTGTTTATATTTTTTGTTATTCACTTTTGATAAAGCAAATAATTTTATTTGCGAAACGTCAAGTAAGTTAATAAATTACCCTTTTAGCTCGTTTTAAAAAGTTTTTTTATTTGTTTCATATTCTCTGCAATTCTCACGAGCAAGAACTACCCAAAAATTATCTAACTGCAATACTTAAGCCGCCAGCCTTGGTACGTACGTACAAAACCAAATATTAAAAATAAAGAAAAAATCTCGTTGACAGACTTTAGAAGTAATTATTTGACCGATTTTACTAAAAACGAAACAATCATTACACCCATTATTAAATATGTAGCTCAATAAATCTTCATATTTATTGAAGTATCAGCCTGTTAATATTTTAAGTAAATATTGTTACGAATTGATTACTATTAAGCTAATATCCTGCTGGAAAATTAGAAAAATGCCTCTGGGATATATACATACATATACAGACAGCCACAGTAAAATTACTTGTAAAATTATGTAAAAATATACGAAGTGACACATGATTATTTTATCATCACCGACATCAAAAGAAACGTATTATACGTGACCAAGCATAAAGCTAACTCAATTAAACGCGCGTAATCAAATGGTGGGGAACACAACAACAAGCATTGTTTTCTTAATAGTTCTTCAGAAAAAAAAAAAAGAAATACATTTATTATAATCATCTTCAGTTATTTGGTATATAAAAAGATACAATTAAAAAGAAAACACACAAGGAGAATATCAAGTTTTCATTGAATAAATTCAAACACTTGTGAAATACAGCAAAATAATAGATTAAATAATAATAATATTAAGAATATACAAATTTGAAAATAAATTAAGGAAGTAATATCAAAGGATTTATTAGTATTCGAGAAATGTAAACTTTAGTAGTCTAATACCTTTTACTATTTTATTAATAAAGCAAAAAAAATGATCATTCGTACAAGTACGTATACAGAGTTACAACTAATTAAAGGACCACTATGGGGATCTCGTAAACTATAAGAGATACAAAGATGGTTAAATTGCCCTATTTTGAGGTCTAAAAAACTATGCAAAAAAACTTTTCTATTTTCATTCGTTTATGAAATATCTTCAAAAAACTAAAAATGCTGATTTTCGAAAATCTCGAATATCTTCTTTCTTTCTTAAGATAGAATCATAAAATTCGGTGTTTCTACATTAAATTCGACGGACAACCTAATGCGGTTCGAAGAAGTAGGTTAGGTTTGACCATTTCGTAGTTAGACTGTCATCTGTTTCTTTTCTTATGGACGCTACCTTAGATATTCATAGCACGTGATGCAGAAATAATTTTTGAATACGACCATATGAACATTTATGCTTTTATTTTGAAACAAAATATTAGGTTACTAAGAATTTTTGTTAAAAAGTAATTTCTTTTATGTAAAAATGTAAATAAGTACCATAATTGAGTGAGATATATTATTTTAATAATAATTTTAGTTCTAAATGTTTATACGCATCCGCCTACCAGATATTTTTTTCTTTCAAAATGTTTTGTAGTACCTTGAAATTTTGTTTTAAAACAAAGGCATAAGTGTTTTGTATGGTCGTATTCAGATTTTGTTTTTGTATCACGATAGCGTCCATAAGAAAAAAGACAGTTGACAGTCGTATCTGATAAATTGTCAATCTTAACCTATTTCTTCGGACTCTATTAGATTGTTCATCGAATTTAACATAAAAATATCGAATTTCATGATTCTATTTTAATAAATAAGGAAGATATTCGAGGATTTCGAAAATTAGAATTTTCAGTTTTTTGCAGATATTTCGGAACCGAATGGTGGTAGAAAAGATCTTTTTAAATATTTTGATGGGCTCCTAAATAGCGCAACTTTTTTGTAATTTAACCATCTTTGTATTTCTTATAGTTTACGAGATCCCCATGGTGTCCGTTTAATTAGTTGTAACCCTGCATCCTTTACCTCTTTACATCATCAATATACATGCGTAATACAGAGTGAGTAGAAAAGTTTGGTTTTGAAAAAACGCCCAAATATCCTTCCTTCCTGAGGTACACAAAAGATACAAATACCGAGAACCAATTAATTGTTGTAGTACTGTATTTAAGAACTTTAGAATTGAAGAAAGTTTATGTATTCTCGATATATTTGTCAAGCATAGCGAGCATATTTGTTTACATTATTGGTTTGGTAATATGATGTGGAAGTGTATTTGGCCCAAACAGGCAAAGAAACGGAAAAGATTACGACAGATTTCCGAGGGTTACCGTGAAGGGTAAACGTATGCATAAAGGTATTAACGAGTCGGGCCGCGAGTGTGGTTAAATGTGCAGTGGATATTTGATAAGGGCTGTCCGCGAAATATGAGCCTGGAGAAGGCGATCAAATCAAATCATAATTATTTTTTAAGCATCATGTACAAAACAGGAGCTCAAGTCAAAATTAAATATAAGATCAGTTAATTATTTAAATTAAATTTTTGTACATGTGACAAAGAAGCATAATATGAAGTGATAGGCACTATTTCACAAGCACAGTTTAAGCATTATTAAATCTCAGTTTAAGCATTATCAAATCTCATGACACCGTACTACGAATCCAATCTATTGGTACAGACTTGAAAATGCCGATATATCAAGGGCAATTTTATCTAAGTATTCGTTCCAAGAACAGTGAGCGTTTAGAAGTAGAGTGTGTTTTATAGCATCATTGAATTTTTTGTTATCAAGTTTTGGATATGCTGTGAAAGTGCATTGTAGAATTTGATTCCATAATATTTAACAGCATTAAAAGATTTTCTAAGTCTAAGTTGAGTGGTTCTTAAATGTGAAGCATTTCTGGTGTCAAGAGAATGGATTTCTTTGTTTGTACTGTCTATCTTTTTTCTGACAAATTTTAAACTTTGAAAAATGAACAGAGAGGGTAAAGTTAGAATTCGCAGTGCGGTAAAATGCGATCGACAATCATCCATGAAGCCGATTCCCGCCAGAATACGCACGGCGCTCCTTTGAAGATGGAATGTTCTATGTCGACAGGCACTGTGACCCCACACCAGGATGCCGTAGGACATGGGCTTGAATCAGAGCAAAATACAAGGTTCGAAGGCAAGATTCAGATGTCAGATCCCGAAGGCTTCGTAAAGCGAATATGTTCTTACTGAGCTTCTTATCTAATTCCTCACCATGTCTAGTCCAGCGAAGTTGATAATCAAGATGTATACCAAAGAATTTTACCTCTTTTTTATTGCAGCACGTTTCCGGAAGGATCTTGGTGGTGAAAGTGATTTGAGTAGTTTTTTCCTCATTTACGGCAAGTCTGTTAGCATTGAACCATTCTTTAGCGTATCGACTGGCGGATTTGATGGTATGTTGTGCGTCGGTGAAATTGAGGGCAGAATTGTAGTTGTGTCGTCTGCGTATAGGATTGATTGAGAGTTGGGTTTTAAAAAGTTATATAGGTTATATATATATATATATATGTTAATCCGTAGGCTTCCGCGGGTGTTGAATGCTGTAGTATTCTTCCGGGTAGTCCTCCGCGTTGAGTTCTCTAAAGAACTATTTGTCTTCTGACAACGTTTCGGCAAGGTCTCACTTGCCATCTTCAGGTCTTCGCTGCTGCTTGCCTGCTTCTGCTCCTCGTCGTTACTCGAGTCACAGTGGCTTCTGGTCGCGCAGGTGGTGGTTTAAGTACCGTGTGTGTGCTGCCGTGTAGTGTTTGGCTTCAAAATTTATTAAACATGCTTCAAAAAACTCGATTACTGCCTCTTCCGTAGATTTACCATGGCGGAATCCGAATTGTCTGTTGCTGACTAACTCGTTATTCTCCAGAAAGCTAGTGAGTTGAGTGGTCAGGATCGATTCAAGTATTTCAGAGATTATAGGCAGGAGAGAAAATGGCCTATAGTTATAAATGTCTTCCTTATCACCTTTTTTGTGGATAGGAACAACATCCACAAGACAATGTGTGAGTAAATGCATGCGAAGATAAGAAGTCGAGGATAGCTTCTCCTGTCTGTCCAATACCAATGTGTGGGAGCTCCAGCTTCTAGATTCACCGTTGGAGCGGGCGGGGCCGGAAGAATGACCACGGTAAGTGAAATGCTCCACTTACTGAATAGATTGGAATTGGAATGCGATACCCGAATACCAAAAGATTTACCCCCAGCGCCTTTTGCGATCAGGGAAGCGAGAAAGAAAGAAAGAACACAGCGAATGAGAGACCTAACTAACGGTGGATGAATGTTTACTGCAACTTATTGTTTGTCAATAATATTTATTTAAACAAAAAAGATGTAGCCAACATTTATTATACCCGTGGCATTGAAAGAAAACAAACCGCAAATCGCGAATTCGCTTTGTACACGGCAGAAATAACCGGAAGCCGAGGCGGACGGAAATAGTAGCCAGCCATGCATATCTCCCATCTCTATGTACACTTTGGCATATCATAGATGCATGCCCGCGCGTATTTTCATGCACGCCCGCCGTCACGTTCGCATCCTTCTATAATAATTATATTTGACGCCTTATTTTCATTTACAGTTAACAGTTTATGGGCTCCTGCTATGGACAGGCAATGGATTTGTTTGGATTGACGTGACCCTCGTACGAATACAAATTGCACGAACACGCGTGCAAGAGCACGATTTACTTTCTGAAATGTACGTGAAAATTTCATTCAGACAAAAGCTAAAGCTCTCAGTAGATGAATCTTGAATTTTGTAAAAACTGTAGCGTTAGATTCTAATATTGAATATTCCTGAGATTAAGCAATTTGAGAAGTAAATAGCAAGCAGAAAACGAGCCGATTTTCGGACGCGAACGCCCCTCTCTTGTATGGCAAAAATAAAGAGTAACATGTGCGTGATACTCCACAGTCCGCTTAAAATCCACCGACCATCAATTACTTGTGCGATTGGCAAAACTACCGTCAATATTTACAGATGGATTTTTTTTTGGGAAACTCGTAAGAATTTAGAAAGGAATCAAATTTCAAGCATCCAGGAGTTGGGGAAAGTCCCTACGTATCAAGAATATCGCCTGTTGTTGATCAAACGAACTACCCTTATAAGGAAGTCGATGAATCAGTCACTAAAGACTCTTTTAGTCGAAGTATTTTTGGTTAAAATCTCCGAAATCCCGTAGGTCATTGAAGTGAACCCATCAAGATCTACCACAACTACCCCCTAAAGATTAGTGATGGCAATTCTCCTTGGAAACATGAATAAAGGGATGAGATTTTCTTAAGAAAAACAAGAACCATTCAGAGATGGAATCGTACGAGCACTGTCACTTCTTGATCACACCATCTAACCCTACTAATTTTTTAAATCCTTCCCTTTTAAAAATAGCCTGCCCATAAACGTTTTCCAAATAATAAAAAGGGTGTAGCCGTGCAAATCGTACCAGGAATAAGAATATAGAGTTCTTTACCTTTTTTTTTTTTTTTTTATAAATGTATTAACAATTTGTTTTACATACGTCAGAGGTAAGGTAAGCAAAAAGAAATAAAATTAAAATAATACACATTAAAACCTTATTGCAATTCACGTTGCAGTGAATTTTGTTTTAAAATATTCTTCATGTGAGTAGATTGCCTTATTTATAAGTTCTTTACTTTATGCTTAAATATATTAAGTGGTAATTTTCGTATATTTTCGGGCAGCGCATTAAAAAATTTTATACCAAAATAACTTGTACTCATTTGAGTTCGCCTGATTCTGTTGTTAAGAGGACATATATCAGTTTTTGTACGTGTATCATAATCATGTAAGTTAGAGTGATGATTGTACAAGTTCATGTTATTTTTAATATAAAGAAGGCATTCTAGAATATAAAGTGATGTCAAAGTTAATACATTTACCGTAATAAAAGCATTTTTACAGTCGTCCTTGTATCCAATATCTGCCATAATTCAGATAGCACGTCTTTGTAGTATTACTGCTGCGCCACTAGAGTGATCCCAGCAGAGAATTGCATATGAAGCATGACTTTAAAACAGGGTTAAATAAGCTGTTCTTAGGTGCTTTTTTTATGTTGTTTCTGAGATTACGGATTACAAAAATGGAACGATTTAATTAGTTAGCCAAACTTTCGACATGCTTTGTCCATACAAGATGTTCATCTATCTCAACTCCTAGAAAATTTGTACTGATCGAGTAGTTTTCTAATTTCTCAAATGATCGAAGTGAAAACATGAGGTGTACAGTTTTCCAATCATTTTGACACAATTTGTTTGCATTAAACCAGGTGCACGCTTGTAATTGCGCTTCATGATCCCTTTCAACAGCAAGTTCTTTTGTATCGCTCACTGATAGTAATGTTGCATCATCTGCGTAGAGTACAACATCACTTGATATCGAATTTGGAAAATCGTTAATATAGATTATAAACAAAAGTGGACCCAAAACTGATCCTTGGGGAACACCAATATTTGATAGTAATATTTTAGATTTTCCATTTCTAGTTTCGACATATTGTTGTCTATTCTGGAGATATGATGTAAGTAATCTACAGCTCGTGGGGCTTATATTATATGAATATAACTTTCGGAGTAATATTTCATGCGAAACGCAATCGAAAGCTTTGGACAAATCAACAAAAGTAGCTTTTTGAAATTGTTTATTATCAAAACAGTGAACAGACGATTTAATTAAATGTGTGATTGCTTTTGTAGTAGACTGTCCCCATCTGAAACCAAATTGTTTATCACTGAAGAGATTATTACTTTCAAAAAATGTTGATAATTGTATAGACATAACTTTTTCTAAGACTTTAGATAAGATCGGGAGGAGCGATATTGGTCGGTAATTATGCAAATTCTTTGGTTCCCCTTTCTTAAAAATGGGTACAACTCTAGAAATTTTTAGGCAGCTAGGAAAAATTGCTTCCTTAATACACAAATTAATAAGTTTGGTTAATGGGACAACAATTATGTCATTAATAGCTTTGATGAGATTAACATTTAGACCGCAAGTATCTCTAGTAGCGGAAGCCTTCAACTTACATATTACTTCTCTAACTGCTACACAGGATACATAGTCAAAATTGAAATACTTTGGAGCAGTACAAGACATTTTAAGATGATTGTCTACAAAAACGACTGGATCAACATCACATTTAGGTATTTGACTAGATAGTGTTAAAGGAATATTAATAAAGAAATCGTTAAACACATTACAATTCAATTTCACAGTTAACATCATGTCTCGTCTTATTATTTCTCACTTGATTTACCACTTGCCATAATGCTCTAGATTGATTATTGGATTTAATTACAAAATCACTGTTGGCTTTCACTTTGGCATTTTTCAAGGCCTCACGGTAAGTTGTCCGGAATCTGTTTCTTTCTTCCTTCAATGAGTTATCGCCAGGTCGCTTTTGGTATAATTCATTAAGAAGACATACAGTATTTCGCAGGCTACGTAGATCGTTGGTGAACCACTCGATCTTATTGTGGTTGATTGTTCTTCGTGTTACAATAGGAAAAGCCATCTTTATTGCGTTTTCAAGAGTATCAACAAAAAACTGGAATTTATCTTCTACGCTAATTGTATCTTCAGAAATAATACTCTAGTCGCAACCGTCAACAATATTAAAGAAATGTATTTTTCCTAAGTTTGTAATCGGTTGATACATGATCTCTTCAGTCAATCTCTGCCGCTGTGTGGTTTTCAATTGAAAAAATATGCCTTTATGGTCAGAGAAACCAAGGTTTATAGGTAGAACAGAAGTTAAATCAGAAGTAAAATTGGTGAAGACATTGTCAAGTATGGAATTCTGCCTAGTACTGAAAGTAACTTTTGGGAAGAGATCATAACTAGCCATTAGTCCACAGAACGTCCTTGCTTCATGGTCATTCAAGTGAAAGTTCAGATTGAAATCTCCACCTATGATAAGCGCTTTGTGTTGCACATCATCCAGGATATTGGCCATAATCCCCAAAAAATGAGTCCAGACTGCCTGTTGGATGACGGTAAATATTGATTATAATTAAGTTTCTCTCTGCTACCCGAATAGCAGATAATTCGCACAGTTTTGAAATAGAGAGATCGCTAATTTTGGTTAGGCAATTACTTTGTAATTTGTCCGAAACATCATCATGGAACCTCCATAACCATTTTTTCGGCAAAAACTTGATACAGGTTTATTTCCTGCGATCTTTAGGAATTCAGTTTCCGAGTGGTTTAACCAGTGCTCGGTTATACAAAGGTAATCATATTGAAGATTTTTGTCAAGTATATGGACCTCCAGTTCAGTTATTTTATTTCTTAAGGATTGCATATTGAGAAATAATAAGTTTAAAGTATTACTTCGAGTGTCAGTATTCACTACTGGTGGTTCAATACGTGATTCTATATTGCTGGGGAGGTTTCTCGATAATTCGGAAAAAAATCCTCAAGACGTTGATTTTCTGTTTCCAAATGATTACCTACAATGAATTTTGCTAATTCAGAGCATACAATCCTTTTCGAAAAGTTCTGGAGATGCAGACCATGTTCTGTATATTGAGAGCGATAGAGGAGATTATTAATACAAAATATTTCCACGTGGCAGTATTCTTTGGATAATAAGTTGAACTTGAAACGGAATGGCAAGTTTTTTTTTTTAATCCAACCCGATTCGCTTTTACAACTTGCCAGTATCTTTTCACCATAATCTTCGTTCGTACGGTTTTCCAAAAAATAAGTCTAAACAATTTACTTCACTGAAACAAGAGAAAACCGTAGACTCTTTAGGAATCTCATGAACGTACCGCAATTACTTTTCATTTTCAAGGACATCTTTCATCCAAAGAAAATCTGTGATATTCGAAGCGAAACTCTTCTTCGTTGGTGCTTCCTCCCCTTTTCTGAACCTTTTACTCGAACGGAAATATGCTTCAATTTTAGTTTTATTTTTTAATGTGATAAAATTTGTTTGGACACTTTATAAGCCTCAAGCCTCGTTCAATAACATTACTTTGTCCCTGTTATGCATGTTCGACATTACAAAATTGAAATGAAATAGAATAAGAGTGGATCTTCTTCTTCTGTAACGGAATTGTTTTGAAAGTCATCACGTGGGATACAAGATTAAATGACAACGTCGTATAAGGTATGTTTGAAAAATGGGATTTGATATGGGATCATACGTATTTTGATATCGTTATACAGTGTGTCTACGGATAGGTTATACAAGGGGAAAAACTTTTTACTACTATTTTTATTACTAAGTCTTTGACTTAGGACACCGTTGGGCAAACACCACAGATTAAAAAAAAATACTGAGTTCTCAGAATTATTCTTTATAATAATTTTTGCCGTATTTGAAAATTTTGATTCTTACTTTTCCCACATGTAGTTAGTATACACTTATATTCAGAAATTTCCAAAATTTCAGATATTTTTTTAAACACGGGAAGAATCATTCGCAAGAGAAAAACAAACAACAGAAAATTAAAATAAATAACTACAACAAATATTAAGAAGAACAAAAAACAAATGAACGTCGACTATTCTCCAATAGATAAAAATAAATAAGAAATCAAAGTGCTAACGAATTTTCCACTTTTAGTCTCCTCGGGTCATCGTTTATTATTGCCACTGACCTTTTTCATTTTCAAGCATTTTCCACTCATTCTTAGCTTTTTATTGTTCTTTATTTCTTTTGTTTTTATTTTATTAATGCTAACGACTTTTTCAACTTTTAGTTTCCTTTGGTCATTGTTTATTATTATCACTCACTTTTTTTTTTATTTTCAAGCGCTTTCTACTCATTCTTTGCTTTTCAATGTTCTTTATTTCTTTTGTTTTTACTTTATTAATGTTAACGACTTTTCTACTTTTAGTTTCCTCTAGTCATCGTTTATTATTGTCACTGACCTTTTTCATTTTCAAGCGCTTTTCACACTCATTCTTTGCTGCTCATTGTTCTTTATTTCTTTTATTTTTATTTTATTGAATTATTTTTTTGGAATAACTAGACTTCGTGTGCAGTTTTTCACATCCCCCTACACCATCGGCGATCTTCTTTTGTTTTTGTTTCTATTCTTGCAGTTTTTCTTCATAGATTTTCTTTTTACTTTTTCGTGAGCCTCATAACATTAATCTCTTTTCCTTTTTTTAAAATTATATTGGTCTTTATTATTCTCACTACTGCTGTTTGTATCGACGATTTTCTTTGTTTTTAAATCACCTTATTTTTCACGTTTCTATATCGCACGCTGTCCTTATCGTTTTTGCTTTGTTTTGCTCGCTTTTGTCAAATTAATGTTTTGATTTTAATTCTTTTTTTTTCTTGCAATTGATTTCTTAACTTTTTGTTGAATCTTCTCTTGATTTATCTCTTCGGTCTTATCTTCATTTTTAATCTTGTTTAATAAAAATATTTCTCCTGCAGTGCAATGGTATCTACTTGTTAAAAAAATATATATATTTCTTTAAATGTCTTTGGAATTTCTTTCACGTTTTGTTTCAGATAGCAAAAGGCTTTTTACGTTTTTACGTTTACTTGTTTTCCAACATAATTTTCAAAATACCTGCGGGTTTCCAGTTTTATTGGATTCAAAATCCTACTTACTTTTCGCGTAGTTTACAATACAATTATATCATATACCGGGTGATCGAAATTGATTGTCCTGATCCTTTACTACTTTCCGCGAGTTTCGCATCAATATTTACGTTTACCAGACGAAGATTGGCACGGAAAGCAGGGGAGTGCAGGGAACATTCGCAAAACTTACATCCAAATCGAACTTAATTAATGAAAACATCCGGTATACGTAAATATTGATACGAAGTTCACGGAAAGTAGTATAGAATCAGGATAATCAATTTCGATCGCCCTGTATCATTATAATATGAAAATAGGAAATACAGAAATTAGAATTCTGATGCAAAGGTTCCAAACAGGGTCGACATTAACAACGGGTGTTAATGAAATGGTCAATAAATCGACGTAGGCTGATCTACGAAAATACAATTTGAAGAAGGGAGAAGAGATTTTTTTTTATTTAATTTCCTTGCGTTATTAAAAAATCAAACCCTGTTTGATTAGCTGTTAAAAAAGATCAAAAAAATTGTATTAAAGATTTAAAGAAAATCGAAAATTTTGCTTGCACATACATGCCTTTCAGCCTGAAAAGAAAATCTACACTTTTTACATGAATTGTACTAAAAAATAAAATTTGCAAGGGAGAGGATTCGATGATAAATTTCTGTTTTCTTTTCCTAAGCGGTCGGTTAATGCTTACAAAAAGTTTAGAATTCTCGTTTCAATGCAAAATTATGTGCAGTTTCTATTTTTATTATTGTTTTCTTTTCTTGTCAATAAATGTTATTTGAAATTTCTAAATTTAAATATTTGCGGATAAACAAGCTCTTTGTATAAAAAAATATGTACTAGGTTTTTTCAAGTCATCTACTCTGCTTTAGGATGTGTCATATACACTGCTAAAAATGGTACGTCACATACAATGACATCAAAAGTGTTTCAACCCAGGTGACCTATTTGAATTATGTTATACACCAGTTCTGATTGTTTTAAACACGTAGCGTGAAATGATATATTTTTATTAATTTCGCGTCATATGACTTTTCTTTAAAAAAAATATTCGCCTGTCGTCAATTCAGTCATCAATTTAGTTTATTTATTCCTGGAATTTTATCCTCCAATTTCGTGTTTATTCAAAATTCCGAAAATAATTTCTTTCAACAACAAAACGTAGATACATTAAAAGCAGTTTTGATGAACACAATAAATACTCGGTCTCATTAACTATAACCTAAAATAAATTATTTCATTTGATAAGTAACGATACTGTCAACGAAAATGTCAGATTTCCGTAGATAGTCCGAATTTAAAACAATCGTGACCTGTTTATAGCAGAAATAAAAAAAAAGAAACAACATAACCTAAAAATAAGAAAGAGTTCAATTCGTGAACGGTTTGTAGGTATTAAATGATGAGAAATACTTCGAGTATCATTTAATTTTTTTTTCAATTCATATTTTTCTTTCTTTTGTTTTTTTGCATTTATGCACAGCTCATTTGTTTTATTTTGTGCTTTTGTTTCCTACCAGTTTTTTGGCTTACAGAAGTTTTCCGTCGGAGAATCACCGTTTTTGCATTTATTTTTTTTTTTTTGTCTGTCCATTCTTCTTTTGTTTTTTCTTCTTCTGTTTTTTTCGCATTATTCTTCTTTTTAATCGAATCGGTTGTCGCATTTTATTGATTTCTTTTTACAGCTCGTATTTTTTTTGTTTATTTTTATCAAATTGATATTTCACATTTTTTCATAGACACCTTTTTAACAATTGTATTTTGCTTCCTACTAGTTTTTTTTTTTAATTAATTTCTTGTTTTTTTGTTCATTTTAGTTGTTCTTCTTTTGTTTTCTGTTCTATTCGTATTGCGTACTTCTCTCTTTTTCCCTTCATCTTTTGCATTTTATACACTTTTTTTACAGTCCATCGTTTTTTTTTTCTTTTGTTTTACGCACCGTATTTCGTCGTTTTGTTTCTTTTTTGTTCACTTTATACTTTGTATTTCGTTGCTTCTTTCATTTCTCTTTTGTTTTATTCTTTTTTTTTTATTTTTGATATTCCAAATCGACGCTTTTTAATTTTTTCAATGTTAATAATAATTTTAGAAAAATTTTGTGCAAATCGTTTTTGATTGCAGTGAGAACCTCGAGCAGCCTCTGGACAGCTGTTTCAGCCCTGCTTGGGGCTTCTTCAGCAGAAACGTAGCTCGACATTCCCACTGCAGACCAAAAACGACTTGCCCAATTTATTCGCAATTGCGATGTAAGAATGATGAACATATAAAATAGCGACATCTTACTATCGCTTTTTGACCTAACATTGCAGTAGGATAGACAAATTGAAGCGGGATTTGCTCCTAATGAGTCCCCCATGCAAGGCGGCCATGCTTGCTGTCAAAGCATAATGAAAGATTTTAGAAAAATTTTGTGCAAATCGTTTTTGATTGCAGTGGGAATGTCGAGCTACGTTTCTGCTGAAGAAGCCCCAAGCAGGGCTGAAACAGCTATCCAGAGGCTGCTCGAGGTTCTCACTGCAATCAAAAACGATTTGCACAAAATTTTTCTAAAATCTTTCATTATGCTTTGACAGCAAGCATGGCCGCCTTGCATGGGGGACTCATTAGGAGCAAATCCCGCTTCAATTTGTCTATCCTACTGCAATGTTAGGTCAAAAAGCGATAGTAAGATGTCGCTATTTTATATGTTCATCATTCTTACATCGCAATTGCGAATAAATTGGGCAAGTCGTTTTTGGTCTGCAGTGGGAATGTCGAGCTACGTTTCTGCTGAAGAAGCCCCAAGCAGGGCTGAAACAGCTGTCCAGAGGCTGCTCGAGGTTCTCACTGCAATCAAAAACGATTTGCACAAAATTTTTCTAAAATCTTTCATTATGCTTTGACAGCAAGCATGGCCGCCTTGCATGGGGGACTCATTAGGAGCAAATCCCGCTTCAATTTGTCTATCCTACTGCAATGTTAGGTCAAAAAGCGATAGTAAGATGTCGCTATTTTATATGTTAATAATAATAATTTATCATTTACTAAAATAATTTTTAATGTCTCGGTAATAGGGGAAATAAATTTTAAAAAAATCTGTAATAATAAAACTACTTAAAATAATAATCTTAAAATTTTCGGATTAGATATGCGGTAATAAAAACCAGAAACGAATCATTAATAAATCACAAATTAATTCGACATTTGTCAAGGTGAATTAATCATTTTTGTGTTTGCTAAAAGTAGAAGCAAAAAGAAACAAAAGAAGGTTTACTAAAATCAGATAGCAAAAAAATTACAAACAAAACAAAAGAAGATCGATAAGCCGACTGAAAATCAACAGTTTTCCGGACGAATCAAAAAGTTCCTAGAAAATAAAAGCATGAAACTATATAAAATATCAATAATAAGATAAAAAGAAAACGAAAGAAGAAACTTGTTTTCTCAGAAGCAGCAACACTGAGAAAAGTGAGCTCGCTGTTTCAAACTTGCGCACATTTGTCACTGACTTTCATTCTGTTGTGTTTAATTTCAATCTGCTTGTTTTGGTGTGTTTCATACGTTATCGACTAGAGAGGGGGGTCACTTGGGTTGATATCATTTCTGATCTCTCTGTAGAATTCTATGTTTTTTTGTATTTGTGACGATAGAATGAACTTGTATCTGGTTCAGATTTTACTTCTTGTAATTACATTAATTACAGCGGATTAAGTATACGTATACGTTGCTGTTCTCGTTCGTGCGCCGCCTTTTGCGCATGCCTTCCTCGACTCACCCCTTCTCTTTTTCTTATTATACTCTCGCCGTTCTCAAAAAACAGCGCGAATTTCAAATTTAAATTATAAATCAACAGAACAGCATTATTTTATTTTTATTCTTCTTCTATTTACATATGTTTTCGAATAGAGTTTGTGGTGTTCGTTCTGTACATGTACATCATTTAGTTTTAATTATGTTTGAAATAAAACTTACTACTAAAATGATTGATACATTTATGTTTTTTTTAAAACGCACATTGATTGCTTTGTTATTACTTTATTAAGATAACCATTTTTTTATCTAACGCTGAAATAATTAACGTTAAAAATTGTCTGTTCACGATCCTGACATTCCGAAACAATATCGCATTGTCCTATGTCATTCGAAAGGGGCAAAAAAAAAACAAGAACAATTTGAAACAATGTAACGTGCCCGTCACCGATATTAATATTAATTAAATTAAAGAACGAAACCTGTGAAGAACCGTTATTTTGGTTTGGATGTGGCCCCATATGTTTTGAAAAGAGAATCTCACACAATTGTTGCGTAGAAAGTAAGTAACACAAACAACAACAAAGCAGAACAAAAAGATGTAGTAAATTGCAACAACGTACATTCGGGTCAATATACATGTGTGCGTGTGTGTGTGTGTGTGTGTGTATATAGTTGTATACCGAACGAGAGTGGGTAAAGTACCGGCCTACTTCTTCGGTTCAAAGGTTTCAAGCGCTGCTCAAGAGGAAAGCTCTAATTAATTGACGAAGCACACTGCCCCTCTTTGTTCGTCGCACAGATTACTTTAATGAAATTCCTTTCTTAATTCATCCGGCAGGCGGCGATTAATTGCGCGAGATAGAAAGGTGGGAACGCCGCGCCGCCCGCCGCGAAATTTGAATTGCAATTTTTCAACAATCGGTATACGGCTAATTAATTACCCGTGCCCGTGATTTATGCGTTTGCTTTTTGCAAATTGGAAAGTGAATATTTTTGCATAGCTTATTGACCGTTTCGATTATAACGTTATCGATAATAATGAATATGTAACAGGGGCGGCGTAATATTTATGCGCCCACGAAATTTTTATTTATTTGTCGTCGTAGCGATTTACTTTCGATTTAAAATCGATAAGAATTGAATTTCAACAACGGCATAATTGCTACTTGATATGAAAATTATATTCAAGTGACACACAAAATGGAACCAAATTAAAAAAAAAAACATTCACGTATACCTATTTTAATTACTGAATTCGACAAAATTCAAAAGAATCAGTCCTTAAAGTTCAATAGGGAACATTCAAAAATCAATACGTTACTCTGAACATCTTAAATTCTCAAGATGGGTTAATTGACTAAATACGAAACTTAGTAACGTGTACCTACAGGTCGTTGTTGTAAAATGAGAACATAGCAGGAGTAGGTTTTTGTGTGCTCTATTGCACCTCCCTACTCATAACGTAACAAGTTTCAGTGATCTCAGTTTGTTTCAACAACCGGTATATTAGCCACCGAAACGAACGGCTTCTTGACTCCAATAGATACTCAACAAGAGTCCTCGTTAGGGCCGGCCGAAGGGTGTAAGCAAGGTAAGCAAGGCAAGAGGGCGCCGATGCAAAAGAGGCGTCAAAATATGTTCATTAAAAAAAAACGATTAAAGCGCAGCTCGAACAATCTGAAGGTAATCAACAATTGAACTCAACTCTACTTTAATCCAAGTAAAAAATTGAAAAGAAAAAACAATAAGAAAATTTTTAAAGTAGACAAAAAATTTTAATGTCCATCTAATCCAGCAGCAATCCAAACCAAACTGGGAGGCGCGAAAATTTACCAAAAATTTAATTCTCATTAAAAAAATATAAATTAAAAAAAGAGAACATGTTGTTTATAAATAAACTACTGGATTATTTTATGAAAGGAAGGAGGTGGTGGAGGCGCCAAGGTTAGATTTTTTTTTAAGGAAGGCCTACTAACACAAAGTTTGGAAATTGCTGATCTAATCCAACTGAACCCACGTAATAAATTGAGGGAAAAAAATTAAAGTAAAAAAATGTTAAAAAAAGAAGCACAATAAATCTCAAGGTCAACCCGATTCAACTGAACTGAACCTAACTGTATTCAATTAAAGCAAAACATTAAAGATGCAAAAAAATAAAAAATGGTTACAGGGAGAAGTTTAACCAATGTCAAGATCAACCAAACTCATCCCAACTACTGAACTCGATTCTATTCAAACCAAGCAAAAAAAATTTAAAATTAAAAAAACACAAAAAAAAATTAAATTAAAATAATTTAATGAAAAGATATTTTCATTGTCAACCCAATTTAGCTGCACTCAATCTAACTCCATTCAACCCAAGTTAAAAATTTAAAACAAATATTTAAAGAAATTAAAAGTGGAAAAAAATATTATATAAATTTATGCAGAGATTAAAATGAACATCAACAAATGTCAAGGTCAACTGAACTCATCCAACTGATTATGTTGCACTCCATTTTACACAAGTAAAAAAAAATTAAATACTTAAAATTAAAAGTAAAAAATGTATAAATGTATACATGGATTAAAGTTAAGTTCGACAAATCTCAAGATCAATCCAATTGTACTAACATCAACCTAACTTCATCTAACACAAGTAAAAGATTAAAAAAAGTAGAAGGAAAATTAAAAGTAAATGTGTTTAGAAAGTTTAAATTCAATTGAAATGAAGTTCAACTAACGTCAAGGTCAATCCAATTTAACTGAATTGAACTCGACTCTACATAACCCAAGCAAAAAAATTAAAAATACAAAACTATTTAAAAAAATTAATACTAAAATTTTAAGTATGTAAAAAAATATTTTAATGTCCATCTAAATCAACTGAATCGAACCTAACACCATTCAACTTAAGTAAAAAATTAAGAAAAAGGATTCTTAAAGAAACTAAAAGTAAAAAATATATATTAAAAAGAAGACCAATAAATTTCAAGGTCAACCCAACTCAACTGAACTTAACTTAAGTATATTCAATTAAAGTAAAAAAGTAAAAAAACTATTACAGGGAATTTTGACCAATGTCAAGGTCAATCAAGCTCGTCCCAAGAACTGAACTCGATTCTCTTCAACCCAAGCGAAAAATTAAAATTAAAACATTAAAAAAGTTAAGGAAAATTAAATGAGAAAAGATTTTCAAATTCCAACCCAATCTAACTCCATTCAACCCAAATTAAAAATTAAAACATTAAAAAAATTAAAAGTAAAACAAATATTAAAATTTGCAAATGGATTAGAATGAACATCAACTGAACTCACCCAACTTGCCATATGGGACTCAATACAATTAAAAAAATTTAAAAAATTAAAAATAAAAAAAATTGAAATTTATGCGTGGATTGAAGTTTAGCTCAACAAATCTCAAGATCAAACCAATCCAACTGACATCAACCTAACTTCATCTAACACAAGTAAAAAATTAAAAAATTAAAGAAAAATTAAATGTAAATATTTTTAAAAAATCAAATTCAGTTAAAATGAAGTTCCATTAATGTCAAGGTTAAACCAACACAACTGATCACAATCTAACTCAATTTAACACAAGTAAAAATTAAAAATTGCAAGAAAAATTAAAAGTGTACAAACTGTTAAAAATTAGAAATTAATTAAAATAGAGCTCAACCAACGGGTGAGTTGAGAGAAGCTCAGCGGCTGAGTTGCTTACTTAGCAATCGTTTATGATTGGCTCACATTAAGGTAATAGCCAATCACAAACGACTTTTGACTAAGCAACTCAGCCGCTAAACCTCCACGACGTCAAGATAACTCAACCTAGTTCTATTCAATCCAAGCAGAAATTAAAAAAATAAAATTAAAAAAAAAAATTAAAAAAAAAAAATTAAATTCTTTAAATACCAAATATAATTTTTCCGTATTTTGGAATTGTTACTCACAGCCAAATAAATATTAATCCGGCCATTTTGCTCGCCAGCTGTCATCTTAGTTGTTCTCGTTGTCCCTGCGTTTGACTGCGTTTATTACCGACCCTTCATTCGCTGACGAAGTTGTCCATATCCATTTCAAGTTACCAAGCAAGGATATATTTTGCAACCAACTGCAAATCATCGTGTCGACCGTCTCAACACCGAACGACGAGCAAGAATCAACACCTGCGTGCTTGAAATTTATTTTGGAACGACGTCATGGACACTTTCGCATAATGACGTGATAGTTACAGACGCTTTCGCATAGTGACGTTATATTCGACGATATGCGGCGTGTTCCAGAAACCCATTCGGTTGCGAGTTAACGTTCGTGGATTTAATTTTTAGTGCAGTTCCAATTATAATTTGAGTCACTTTAATCGATACCCTCAAATAGCTAAAGTCAAAATCACGAAACATGAGCCCTGCGTCATTAGTAACTGAAACAAAAACCGACAAATATTGTATTGTTTCAGTTTCCATGGTGAATAAGAAAAAGAAAGAGTTACGCTTATTAGAAGGTTTTTGCTTCGTAACTAATGGCGCAGGGCTCATCTTTCCTGACGACGATTATATTAGAAATCTCAACCACATTTTACTCGTTTTTAGAACCAGCATTTTAATTTCTTTGTTGAATTTATGCGACCCGACAACTTTTTGCGTGTTGGTAAACGAAAAGACGTTAGCGAAGCGATTCATTCGTCTAGATAAGCGTTTTAGATTGGCAAGGAATCCGTTGGACAAGTTATCTCTGGCCCTTTTAAATCATTGAAGATCGACCCACGATCTCCACACGAGCTAGGGAATTCCGCGCACTTTCCTGCTGGCTCTCCATCCGTAATTTTACTAAAGTTTCCAGTTAAGGAAGACAGTAGGTAGAATACTTTAATTCAGAAGCATGTAGCTTGAAAACATTTGCTTTTTTCGAAAAATGTAACTGAGTTACTAGCTTAATTACTTTGTTAACTAGTTATTGCCCAGCTCTGACTGAAACTTACACGTACAGCATGAACTAAAATAAATGTCAATGTATCATATTTCCACTTTTAATTCAAATTAATGCTATTATCGAATCTGTCGGGTTCCTGGCTTTATAAAACACGTAACCGACCGCGATAACAAATAACAAGAAACTTGAATTCATCAATAAGATACTATCCTTCACTTTCAAAGATGTGATTATAATTCGCACACGATCTATTCTTTATGAAGGTAAATCTATCAATTCTCTTCAATTATTTCTAAACAAGTCGGAATTTCTGATCTTCCGTCATCTTCAATGGATTTCGTTTTTGGATGAAGCAGACAAAAATTGTGTATCTGTTTTGATTAAACCTAAATGGAATTTTGCTGTAAAATAATTAGGGAAGCCAATAATTTAAATTAACATAGGGTTTCCTATGTTGCGTTTCAAAATGCAGTACCCTGTATAAGTCTCTGTAGATATACGTGGCCCGAAACATTGCACGAGCGAAGAACTCACACTAAGAATTAAATGTTTAAGATTTTGGAAAAGAAAATTGATAAGTAACAAGTTAGGAGTCAAAAAATTATGCAAAACGGTTCTTATTGTCAAAAATGATTCAACACGAGAAAAGAATAGGCGAAAAACTGTAACAAATTAAAAATTGGAACTTTTTCAGGTTAAGCAAAATCCAAAAATGTAAAAAAATAAAGAAAAAATTGCGTCGGATCGAGACTTGAATTTGGAAGAAATTATCGACAAGAATACGAGAGAATGTAAAAAGTAAAGGAATATAACTTCCAGAGATGAAGAATTAGGAAAGAAAAAAACAAAAAAATTGGCGACAAAGAGGTAACAAACAGGAAATGGTAGAGTAAAAAAAAACGTTAGATGCCTATATACATTTACATATTAATGAAGAAACCAAAAATAGATACTGCAAAGAAGGTAATGACGAACATCTTACCGAAAACAAGATATACGGGGTGTTTCAACGAACAGTATGTTCTCGTGCAATATCTCGATAATTACTAATAATTAATTAAGAAAAAATGCGAACTTTTCCTTAATTTTAAAAAGAGATACATGGGGCGTTTCAAAAGTGTGTTCTCGGGCAATACCTCGATAACTGCTGAAAATACAAAAAAAGTCAACACTTTTTTTTTAATTTTAAAGACGATGCAATACGAAATTGTTTTCGTCTAGACAGTATTAATGAAAACAGTAGTTTAAATTGCTCTTAAAGTTGTACACATTTTTTGTCTACTACGATCTCTTTTTACTTATTTATTTATTTATTCATGTAACCGACAGCAAATTGCCAATTACAGGCTACAAAAATGGATGTACATAAAGAAAATATGCTTTACACCGTTCATTATATTTGTTAATCAATCACTCTTATTCAGCACTAATGAAAATCATATTAGGTATTAATTTCTTGTATTGATTTTAATTTTCTCTTTCCTTTTAGTTTTACTCTTACATTAGTTTTTTTTAGTTTAGGTGTATTGAAAGCTTCGGAGGAAGAGTAAAAGAAGCAGCCGATCCGAAACCTATTGGTCAATTTGTTTTATGTTTCGTCAACTTTTTCTTATTAACTTACTTTCTTGTCACGATCAACTAGAACCAATAAATTTTTCAAAAGTCAAAATTATATTTTAGATCTTCAAATGTTAGTATTCAGATTTAAAAATTTTCCCATACCATTTTTCTAATTTAAGCTACGCTCTAAAATATAAAATTCAAATTAAATTTAAAAATTGAAATTTCCGTAATGAATGCAATTTTTAGGGTAATAGCTACCGTAATTGGAATCATTAGGCGATTTCACTTTTCCAACGCGTTCAATTTCACCGGATTTATTCACGCACTTAAATTTTATAATTCGCAAATATACAGCGTCTTTCAAAATGTGTGCCACAAACGGGATTATGTTTAATGAAAGAGAAAGCTAACCAATCTTGACCAGGTACATTATCCCTCTTCTTAGTTTAAAATTCAACAATAAAAATAATGTCACTTGCAGCACGCTTTATGAAAGACACTATACAGTATGTCCTATTCACTGAATTCATTCCATTTTCTGGAAAGAAATTTAATTTTTAAATAAATCTTCTTTAGAAATGTAGTTACCTCGAGCATTGCCAGAGCACCAAACGAGCTCTTCGCGATTCGTAATTCAATATGATACGTGAACATTCGATTTATTCCAGAAACTTGGTAATCGATCTTTCACACTTGTAAACTAAATCGTTTAAGCAGCGAGAAACCGTCAATCCAAGGTAATGGTGAATGAATTCTGAAACGAATTACATTTCAGCGTGTAAATCTTCAGCGATGTAAATTCATTCTACACGGTTTTAACTAGAAATAAATTAATTAACACACATTTCTTGCGTCTACAGCAGATGATTCAGAAGGAAATTATTAAATTCTTTTTAAACTGTTCCCTAAGGCGATCAAAACCCGTCTGAATACTATTTACACCAATTCTGGGTTCATTAAATTGAGATTTAACTTTATCACGAATTTATTTTGATGGGTCTTTCTTAACTAAGGCCCTGTTTTACCATCACAGTTTAACTTTAAGCTCCACTTTATACCCATGGTAAGGACAATTGTTAGCACAGGGAAAATAAAGCAAAGATTAAAGTTAAACTGCGATGGCAAAAGAGGGCCTTTAATATTTATAATACATATTTAAAAAAAAATTCTGTACCGGGTGAACTATATTTCTGCATTTCTGTAATTACTTTCTTATCGTTAGAGAGAGGAAAAAAAAGAAGAGCCTTGTTATTTTTTTTTAATTACGTAATGTTTCTAACGATGGATTTTGATGACCTTAAATAACATGATTTTTTTAGAAAAACACCAAAAACTTTGAAGATCGACGTCAATTGATTTAACAGAATTATAGTCCTTGGCATGTCAGACAATTTTCCTCTATTAATAAGAAAGTTATTACAGAAATTCAGAATACTCATATATCACACCCAGTACATCATGAAATATGTACTGCGATGCTCAACTTAAATGATACCCCTGCATGCGAACCACACCCTTAAGAGCATTCAGCGTAAGGGCTACGAAACTGTCAAATGGTATCATTTATGGTGAGCATCGCTGTACCTAAACATTGAGACTAACTAACTGTGTATAATAGAAGGACAGTACAATTATAGTCATTCAGTATGTACTAAAAGTCTATAAGAATTTCTAACAAAAAAAAACGTCAATAACAAAGACTGGATGGATCAATAGCGAGTGTTCAGTATCAAAAGTAAAGTAAAAGAGTAGAGAGTGAACATTTTCAGTGACTTAGACTCGCCTGGTGTTATATTTGCCAGAGGTTGTAGTACACCCTGTATATTTGCAACGGTTTCAATAAATTACAAACGTATTGATGCAATTAGGATGACGGTATCGCCTTTCTACTTATTGATTAATTGAGGGCATCAACCCTTACGTTTACAGAAGGAGGTTTCAACAAGCTAGATAATACAGTCTGTTTGATTATAAAGGCCCCGAAACTGTAACTCATTTATATTTGTTCAAAAACAAATGCTGTTAGAACTGTTATAAGAATATGAAGAAAAGATAAAAGAAGACGAAAAACAACAGTTTGAGCAACGAATTAGACGACTTACTCATTTGTTAATACATCAGAAATTTCTGAAATTGTTTCACTGGCATTTGGTTGCTTGATTTATACATTTTTAAAATTGTTTCTTATTTTATTTTGTTTTTCAATATCTCCAAATCTTTCCGAAGTAAGGATATAAAAATTTTATATGCCGAGAAAAAGAGAAAATAATATTTTACAAGAAAAGTATTATCGTGTCATTAAAAAAAAACATCACTTCTATACAGTGTAGACAAAAACATTTTTTTACTTCACTTCCAACACAACAATATCCTATTTAAGAATATATACACATTACTGTACTGGGTGTTTACTGTACAGACTGCATATTTGTGGGAGTTCGAAGTGAATGACCAAAAACATTGAACATAGGGTATTTTGGGAGGTTCAAACACATATAAGAGAGTAGTTAGTTGTAAAATATATACACTTATATAATAAAAATCCCTTATACCCATGTGAGTGCCGGGATACTTTTAACTCCTTATGCTATTACAAATTTACGCTAGTCCTTTCTACTTTGCGCGATTCTCTTTGCTTCTATCCAAGTTTGCTCATTCATCAATGTTTTTGTAATTTCTTTTTCCCAGCTTAGTTTTGGTCTTTCTCTCATTTTCTTCTTCTGCATTTTGTCTTTCCAAATTCGCTTTACCGGTACTATGTCGCCCATCCTTTTTAAATAGCCCCACCATAACAGCTGTCTTTATTTTCTGTAATTTGTTCGTTTCTTATCCTATCTTCTCTCGTAACATTCATAATTCTTCTTAGGTATTCCAGGTATTCATCTTTGTATGTCTTGTTACTTCATTTTTTATTTATAAATTCTGCTATTGAGCTCTTCTTTTTGATCGCCATTCACTCGTACTATCACTCCTAGGTACTTGAAATCACTGACTTGTTTTATTTTTATTTCTTCAAGTTGGATATGTACGTTTTCTTTTCTTTTGATATAACCATTACTTTTGTTTTGTTTTGTCAAATCGTTTTTGAAATCTCAAGCTACGTTTCTGCTGAAGAAGACCCAAATTGGGCTGAAACAGCTGTACAGAAGAAATGCGAGGGATCACTGCAATCAAAAACGATTTGCAACAAAATGTTATACTATTTATGTTATATCTTGACATCTGACATCTAAAGGTGCCCAAACTTCGTACACGAAACTTTTTATGACTCCGGATAAATTTTAAGCAATACTCCGAATATAATTTTATAAATGCAGCCGTACGTTTGAACGCTAATAAATTCAACATTTGTACTAGAAGTGCCATCTATTGGCCAGCCGACTCTTTCGCGGGGTGCTGAAGATGATCATAGCTGTTCGAGATGGAGTATTTTCGAGAAGGCACGCCATCTGTACGAAATGTTCCAGATAGGACGCGAAGAGTCCCACGCCTTTTTGGTAAGAAATGAATTAGCTATATAACCAGAGATAGGCGCGCGATTTAAAGAGTTTAAATTTAGGGAATGATAAGTGCAGCTTGCACTAATAATTATTTATTAAAATAAGTGTTGTAAATCATTGTTCGTGTACTTTGAACCGTGTTAAGCGAGTATTTAGTTAAAGTTTTTTTGAAATACACGAAGTCATAACAAGACCTCGGTTTCTTTTTCTTTTAAAAAGTATCTAATCTAACTGTCACGATTACGAATATAAATGTATAAAAGAAATACATAATAATCTATAGCACAGAAAATCATTGATATAGTTATAGTTAACGTATTTTAGGAAGTTCTGTTTCCTCTGCACTGCGTGCACGCGTTATACATTTGGCGATAACCGAGTTTTTATCAGAAACACACTTCAGATAGTGAAACTGGAATTTTCGTCCATCTCATTTGGTATTACTGGGAATATCGCGTGCACAAATTTCCAAACCATTACAATATTATCCCACACACAACACGAAGGATTTCTTTTTTTTTATTTCCTTCCTTTTTCGTTCCATTTCCAAGTGCAAGAAGAACTTTCACCACCGCGGCGGTGGCAAGCAACAGCAACTATCGCAGTAGCAATTCCGTTCAATTAAACAAATTAAAGCGCTAATAGACGCCGTTCTTTGTGCTACGTGAAGAGTAATATTCCAGAAATTACTTTAATTGAAGTTACACGCATCCCGCCTTATCTTCTTCTTATGTACGTCTGGGAAACGTGGCCGGAATGAATAAACACATCGAACTCATTAATTTATGGCTACGCAGCAGTTTCCAGTAATTTCATTGCAGAGGGTACATAAAATTACAGAATATAAAACACCAACAAGTGACTATAATTTTAAAAAATAATTAACTAATGGCCACCACAGATGTTTAAATATTTGATGCCACATTTGAAGTCTGGCCTGACAAGTTTGTTTGATGATATACTATAAGTACAAATCAATCATCATTACGTACTTCTCTTATTGTAAGTGAAACTCGTTTTTGAAAATACGTCTGAGAGGTTATTTTTTGAAGCGAGAGAAGAGATTCGTATGCGCAAATAACAACAATCTGTATAACAGCCAACGTCATTTTCGCTCAGTTCAAGTATCAGACATGTCACAAATCAGGCCTCAGACATGTCTCAAATACTTTTTGCATGATGTACCGATGTTCTCGTTCCGTATCAAAAAAAAGATTACAATCAGTATTTTCTTCCAAATAATTGATATTTTCAAGAAGTTGGTAACATTAATGGTGAAATGTCGAAGATTACAAACATGATACCCGGAGGAAAGTTCATCAAAGATACTTTCAAGATCTTTTTACAAATGAGATTTAAATATTGACAAAAGGAAGACTAAGCAAATTGTATTACTGATTGCTTACGCAAACAGATCAATGTTAAAAAGTAAATAAACGTATCACTGTTACCATTGCCTGAGCGATGATGGTCATACTTTTATTGCAAATAAAAAAGTCGATCCTGAATGAACAAACAAACGAAGACGTGACAACACTGGATGATATTATTATTTTATTATAATTCGCAGCACATTAATTACGTAGCACAGGAATAAGGCAGGCATCCTGCAATTAATTTTCCTCCTACCTACCGCTACAGAATGCCAGTGTTTTTTTCTATAAGGTTACATTAGTCACTTCTATGTATTACTCATAGATATTTCGAAGTTTGTTGTGAAATGCTCAGACGTATGCACGTAGATAATGAATCAATAAATCAACACTGAGACTTACAGATCGAGCCCAATATTTCAACAGAGCCCTCCCACCCTCAAATATTAAAAAAAAAACGCCCCATTTAAAAGAAGCGAATCACTCTCGTAAGACCCAATCTTCTTCTTATTCTTCTTAAAAAACATCGAGTAAATTGTATTCTGATGTAAGTAAGCTGCCAGTCATTCATTAATTAATTACACCAGTTAAATACTCACCATAATAACTGTTCTTTTTGAATTCATGCTCTGTGACTTCTGCGAGTTCACGAGGATGATGGTGACGCTCCCTGTGTGAGCAGATGTTCCTCTCTCTGGTAATATGAATCTCTTTAAAGGCAGATGGTCCGTGCTTTAGTGCTTTTTCATTGCTGCAGTAAAAGTACACATAAACCTAATTGGCGTTCTTTTTCGGCCAGATACTATGGGGTAGGTAGGTAGGTATAGTCAGCAGGCACAATTAAGGGCCAAGTTTTATTTTTACCAAACGGTAATATTTAATCAGGCAAAGTCATCTATAATATGCCAGGTTTTCTTACTTCTTTAAAAATGGCTTATATTTATATTTAACTTTCAGGCCTGTTTAAAACAAATGTCATATTACAGAGATAATTCAAAAATTAACAATTCTGACGTTAGTTAAATAAATAAACTATAAGTTTCATATACTATAAGTGTTGTGTGTGGGTAAAAACCTAGAAGAGCACGAAGAATTTATCTGTTTTAGAAACAACAAAATATAATTGATCTTCTACGTACACAGGGTGTGTCATGATGGTATCGATTTCTTCAACTACCCTTTAGCAAAGAATTAGGTATAAAAGAGCATGTCTTCAACAAAAAAGTTTTCGCCTAAAACGATTTCTAAATTAGCAAATTACATTCGCTCATACAGCGTGAGACTCTGTCTTAACAGCGGCGGAGGAGAAATCGCGTGGACCAACGAGAATCTCGAACAAGAAGTTACAAAGGTCCTACTGGTGGAATAATGGAAGATCAAAAATGCAGTTACAGTAAAGAAACCACATTGGAAAAAGTATTATAGTCACACAGACACAAGAAGACTGCGAGAAATACAAAAATCAAAGGAAGGAAATCAAGATATTGGTAAAAATAAACAAAGGAAGAAAAATGCTGGAAGGAATTTGGAGAAAACATGAGAAAACAGCCTTTGAAGAAAACCAGAAGCTGTTCTACGTGTAATAAGAAGAAAAAGAAGGGCAAGAGGTAATAAGACAACTCTGAAAAACATAAACAATGAGAACGGGGAAGAAGACGAAATTACGCAGAGGTAAAGAAAAAGAAACCAGAAGCTATTCTAGTGTAATAAGAAAAAGAAAGATAACAGACAATAAGACAACCCTATAGCGGAAGAAGACGCAAAATTATAGAGAGATGAAGAAAAAACCAAAATCTGAAGAAAACCAGAAGCTGTTCTACGGCGCAATAAGAAAAAGGGCAAGAGACAATAAGATAACTCTAAAAAACATAAACAATGAGAACAGGGACATTATAGTGGAAGAAGACAAAATTATGCAGAGGTGGAGAAGATATTTTAAAGAACCCTGGAGGGGGAGGAGGCAACGCAAACAGACTATACATACGAGGTCAGAGTAGGCAGGGAAAGTGAGGTCAAGAGGAGAGGAGCAACATAACAGAGGAAGAAGTGAAAAAGGCAATTAGAACAATAAAACCTGGAAAAGCCCCGAGATGTGATAACATAAGGCGTTTTCAGAAACTCACTCAGAACATAACCCGAACAGAAATATGACAGAGAAATCTTAGAGATTTAGCGTCTGCAACAAGGAAAAAATATAGTAACCAGAGCGCTCCGAGCGAGTTCCCGAAAAGGGCTTTTGGCGGCTAAAGTGAGCAGGAGAAAAAGCTATATGTCCAGGTCTTCAACTCAGAAGCAGGTCTTCAACTCAAGCACAGCACCAGCAGTTTGGCAAACAGGCATTATTGTACTATTACACTAGAAGGGGGACACTAAAGAATCCAAGAATTACAGAGGGATTACACTATTTAGCATAATAGGAAAAATGTAGGTTCGCCAGAATAATGCAAAAAAAGACTATGACGAACATTAGAAGAAACACTGGAAGGCACACAGTTTGGATTTAGACCGGTCTTCATCACAGTTAGGGTTTTCATCATAGGGCAGTTAATTGAGAAAATAATAGAGAGATAGTTTTTGACAGGGTAAAAAAAGTTGATATATGGGTAACCATATGGAAAAGAAGAGTCGATGAAAGAACAATACATTGTCATAAATTGTCTTCACAAAACAACGAGGAGCGCGCTTAAGATGCACCATGAAGAATCAAAGTACCTTGCGACAACGCAAGGGGTGAGACAGGGATACATCCGAAGCCCCATACTGTTCACAGCAGTTCTTTACGAAGCCAGGAAGCGAAAAAACAGGTGAAAGAATCTAACATAGGATATTGAAATTTGGAAATGGTAGGAATAACCAAAAGCGGAAATTGCATAACCCTCAATGAAAATGTAGACAGATACAGTGCAAGCCTGAAGAAAGCTAACAGGGAAAAGAGAAAAGATCACTGTGGTACGCAAACAGAATAAAAACCGCAATATCTACCTGAAAAAGAGAGCAAACTGAAGCAAGTGGAAAGTCACAAATACTTGGAAACTATTCTGACGGAAGAGGGAATATTGGATTAAATAATAAGAAGAAGAAAGGAAGCAACAGGAAGATTATTCAACATCATCAGCAGAGTAGCTCCATAAACAAAAAAGTGATACCCAAACAAACCAAAACAGAGATCTTCAAAAGGATAGCGGCCCCAATATTTTAATCTACGGGTCGGAAGTATGCGTTCCTATCGGCTATGGAACTACATTCCGGCATGTCCTACTTCAAAGATGGGTGACCGCTGATATCCGATGATTTTGCTGCTCGCCACCCAATAAGTACTTTTGATGTAGAGGTGAAAGACGAAGATTTACAAAATCTTCATCTTTCCAGTTAAGCCATGCGAAAATAGGAAGTCGACATGCGAGGTCAGTTTCCCCAGTGTTATTATCATTGTGAATGAGCTACAACCTCTAGATTCGATGCTGGAGCGGGCGGGGCCGTGAAAACAGCCCGGTAAGTGAAATGTTCCATATTACTGAATAAATACTCGTTGTCTATAATTTGCATGGCCCTCATCAAATTGTAACGCGACGTTTACCCTCAGCGCCTGTTGCGGTCAGGGAAGCGAGAACAAAGAAAGAACACAGAAAATGAGAGACCTAACTAATGGTGAGTGAATGTTTCTTGCAACTCCGTTCTCTGATAGTGTTGTTTATCAATAATATTTTTCGGGGTGGATGGCGTATTTAGGGTATTTCGACCGCCAAGTCACAATGACATCTTAAATACAATGCACAGTTGCACTTCAAACAAAAATGCAACGTCTTGGACGCGCACGAACAAGATAGAATGTTTAAATACGCAATAAATGCTTTTAAACTCATTAAACAAAATGTAATGATTTAGATGCCAATGAAAACGTTAACGATCCACAGCTAGTCCTCACCACTAAGCACCCCCTAGAAACTACTGCTCTTATTGCATTTTCTTTGTTCATTTTGCTAGCTCGGCGCTTGTTTCGTTCGCACATATTTCCCCGGCGTATTTTCACGTTCATTCGTCAATACATCGATAAAGAAGTTAAAAATATAACTTGGCGCCGGTATATTTAAATAAAAAAAAATATACTGGCAATATTATTAAATTTTTCAAAATAAACGCATAAATTCTAGCAATTTCCGAACGGAAATCGAATGTGATTACAAACAAAAAAAAATGAAAATGTCACTTCAAAGAAGGGTTGCCGTCGATACCCGATGGTTTTACTGCTGGCTACTCAATAAGTACTTTTGACGTAGAGGCCCCCAAGCGGCCCCAATATTTTAATCTACGGGTCGGAAGTATGCTCAACGACAAAGAAACTGCAAAGTTCAGGAAAGAGATTCCTCGGAAGAATAGATAACAAGTCAAGATCGGATAAGTAAGTAAGAAACAGTGAAACCAGGGAAGATCTGAAAGTGAAATCCGTACAATCCAGAATAGAAGAAGGGCAACTGAGATTGCTGCGTAATGGTATGAGGATGAGGAAAGAGAAGTTGGTGAGAAGAGTGTTTGACGCCAAACCAATGAAAGAAAAGAAAACAGAAAGGAGGACCTAGAAAACGTTGGATAGAGGAAACGGCGAAGAAAAAGAAACATAAACTGAGAAGGAAGCAGAGGACAGGTGCAAGCCAGAACGGTATGGAGAGAAGCTTGGAAAAGAATTCCCTGACACACGTAGAAACTTAACTCCTGTTCCAGCCGACGCGACACCTGTGAGGGTATAAGGGTTAGGATTAAATAAGTAGTAACTGCACAGCATGTTCAAAAAGTGAGTTACTCATCGATCTTATACTTTTTTAAATGGAATGTCCAGTTTTTAAATTGCACATTTCGATAAACCTCTTGAAATCAAACATTTCTTTCTTCAGCAACTGTAGTCCTAAATTGAAGTATCGGAGGAGGTGCAGTGATTTTCTCGCAGAGAGATTTTAGTGCGAATCCAATCAACAATCGAGTGCAATCTGAGGATCAGAATCTCCAGTGGCTATATCTGCATACATGTTTGGTAACTGTATTTTTTTTTTCTCTCTTTTTAGGTCTCCCACCGGAGATCTTCAAGTTCTCTGTACTAAATTAGATCAATTATTGCTAAATAATACTCTCTATGATAGTAAATGTCTGTCATTGTACTTTTAAAGTATTATAACACGCTCTCATCTGGATTATGGCTTAATTATACCAACAAATTTTTGATTATGTATATAAATTTCTTAATGCAGAAAGAAAATATAAGATTAATGTCTAATGCAACCTGCAACTTACTATTGAATGTAATGACCATCTATTCACTTTATTTATACCACCTGCCATTATTTATTTTATAAAAAAATTTCCTTGGAAATAATGACATATGTAAATGTAGCTTATATATTATCAGAGGAAACAGTGATCATTTGTGTTTACCTGCTCAAAGAACGCCCTTTTTAGCAAGGAGTACTGGCTATATGGGATTCTAATATTTAATAAACAGCCTGAAGAAATAAGATCAAATCCAAAAAAGAAATTCATTCGAGCTAAACATCAGACAGTTAATTCCTCAGTATACCTTACTATTCCGTAAGAAGAATTCCTAAATGGCTAATATCCTCTACGTACATTAGCTCTAAAGTAGTTTTAATAGTTTTAAATTAGGTTTACGGAAATTGTGATATACTACTTAGCTATAGTTGCTGGTTATTTCTGTGTTTAATGTATCGTTAACGAAATTACTTACTTTGTACGCCCACATTGGCTTCCTTTTCCTTATATGACGAAGCAATTTTCTGTAAAAATCTTTTTGCAAATAAATAAGGATTAAAGATCTACAACTATTCAATTGAATTCAAGAGCAACAACGTAGAAATATTTTATTGATAATCGGCGTCAAAATAAATTATTTTTACTGCGCCTAATTATAAATATCGTGTAGAATAATCTCTATGAATATCAGTAACATTTTTTTATGTACGTTTGCATAGAAGCAACTAAAAGTCAAACAGTCAAACTTTTTTTAAAAAATTTCATGGAACGCCCTGTGTAGATTGATATATTTGACCAGCTTCTGATAAATGTAAAACGTATTGTCTTGAAGTTTACAGTTTCCGAGATATCTGCACTAACACTTACAACTTCTATTATCAACAGCATTTCAACAAACTAAAAATAAAAGTAAGAGCAATCAATGCTTAAATTTCAACGAAGTATTGATATTTATAAAGAATCCGAGAACATAAGTTCACTACTTACTACTGGTTCAGTTAAACTTGAGTTTAAACCGCCTTTGTACAACTGATCCTTAGTAATACTGAAAGGCTAAGGAGGTTTAAACTCTGGTTTAACTGAACCAGGTCCAAAGTGAACAAAATCGCATCAAATTTTGTTTGTGAACCTTGAGATCCTCTGCGAATTTCTTTACTTTGAACCTGGTTCAGTTAAACTAGAGTTTAAACCTCCTTTATACAACTGGCACTAATTGATGGAGTTATAGTTTCATTACACGTGTTCTACCAATGGCTAAAATCAGCAACCCTAAATCTTTTAAGGACATACGTCCTATTAGCATCTTACCGGTCTTATCTAAAATCTTAGAGAAAATCATAGATCGGTAGCTAAGAGATTATTTGTCATTCCATAATATTATTCCAGAAATGCAATCTGGTTTTCGACCGGGTTATAGCTGTTCTACTGCTCTTTCTCATGTAGTTGATGACATAGTTAATGAAGTTGATGATAACAGAATGGTTCTTCTAGTTTTACTGGATTGTACAAAAGCCTTTGACCTCATAAATCAAAAAATTTTGCTTGCAATTTTAAAGTGTATTAGTTTAAGTCAATGCGCCTTAAATTTTTTTGGTAACTATCTCGAAGGAAGAACCGAGAGAGTGTTTTATAATTGTAAATTGTCTAACTCGTTATCGGTTCACTGTGGCGTACCGCAGGGATCAATTTTAGGTCCATTGCTGTATGCTATTTACACCTTTCAGCTGACGAAATCGCTGAAGCACTGCAAGTATCACCTTTATGCTGATGATACTCAATTGTATTATTCATTTGATGCAAAAGACACAGATATTGCTTGTACTCTGGTTAATGAAGATATACAAAATTTACTAACAACTTCAAATAATCACGGCTTGTATCTTAATGCCGCAAAAACTAATGTAACGCTCTTTGGGAAGAAAAAGCTTCGACTGCAATTTAAGGATGCTGTAAAACTAGAAATGGACAATACCGCATTATCTTTGACTGACTGTTGTAGAAATCTGGGTTTGTATATTGGTACCGATCTTAAATTTTCAGCACATATTACTAAATTAATTCAAAGAGTTTACGCTAACTTAAAACTAATTTATATCAATCGCTCTTATCTCTCTTTTCATGTTAAACGTATGCTGTGTGATTCTTTAGTATTGTCCCACTTTAATTTTTGCGATGTTGTATACGGATCATATCTTGACTTTTCAGATACTTCAAGAATTCAAGTAGTCCAAAATAGTTGTATGAGATTAATATGCGGTATTAGACGTACTCAGCATATATCACATAAGCTTCAGGAGCTTCAGTGGCTTAATATGAAAAACAGGTGCTCTTTACATTACCCTCAGTTTTTTCATAAAATATTAGTTTATAAATGCCCTCCGTACTTGTACAACAAAATTCACTTTCGTACAAATGTCCACAACATCAACATTAGAAACAGAACTTTTAACTACTCCACGTCATAAGTCTGAATTCTATAAACGTTGTTTCAGTTACCAAATAACCTCTGTTTTAAATAATTTACCATATGGCTTCCTAGATTTGTCTTCTTTTTCGTTACGAAACAAATTGAATCTAATACTATTTAATTCTCAGGTATCAAATCAATGATTTATTTTAATTTTTCTGTACCTACTTTATCTCTATCTACCTTATCTACTTTCCCTATCTTCCTGAACTTCTTTATCTCTATCTTCTTTCATAGAATATAGTTACCTTCTTTATGTTTTGCGCTCTGCATCATTTCTTATTTTGTAATTAGTGAGTGTGAGGGGATGATCAGAGAATTAATTATTAATTTCTCTGACCTTGCACCATTTAAGCATGAATTGTACTGATTTTGGCTTTGTTAAATTTTTTCTTTTTCTCAATTTGTTTCATGCTTAATAAAATTTTCATTATTATTATTATTACGCTTAATTTTTTTTTTTAATGAACTTCAGCAAAGAGTTAATTTCAACTGTAAGTAATTCTTGTAGTGAGCTTATGTTCTCAGGTAACTTATAAATGGCAATACTTCTTTGATATTTAACAGATAGAGGTAAGTGTGCCCTCTCGTTTTTATTTATTTTGTTGAAATGCGTTCATTTAAATTTTTTGAGAAATTTTAACTTTTAAGTTTTAATTATTTCTGTGCACACGTACATAGAAAGTATTACTATTACACATAGATATTATTCTATAATTCTTTTGGCTGCTGATTATAAACAAAATACTTCTACATTTTCAGCTCTTTAATTCTATTGACTACCTGTAGATTGTGAATGCTTCGATTTAGAGCTATAGTTGCTTTTATAGCAATTAAAAAAAAGTTAAGGGGCTATTGAGGAAATCGATTACAATGACGCATCCTGTGTACTGCAAGGTCTTTATAAATTTTAAACTAAAAACAATGCTTTATTACGAAATTTATGTAAAAATATATATAGTTTTGACTCCTTGAATCACTTACTGCAAGCAACAAACATCCTGCAAAACATACAGGATTCGGCGAGGTGAATTCAACCACAAATTCTGAATCACAAATTTGACAACACAATATGCATAGTAATATAATAATCCACTTACAAAATCGAAATATTCACATTCTGCGACACTGACGGTCTCATACATATTCAATTACAAATGGGCACGCACTGAACTGAGCACGTCCGAGCAGGGGTTTTATTACGAAAGGTATGCTAAAATAAATATGGCACACAAATAGATAAAAGAATATTGCACGGGTCGAAATTGACAAAACGATAAGATAACCCCGGTGTTTGCTCAGCACGTAAAGGTTAAAATATCATTTCTGAATTAATCGCTTTTCCCATATCCGCATCGCAGCTTGTGGCTTTCTGTTTACAGTAAAACCTTGTTTACAGGATGTGCGGATCACTTTCGGGATTGTTTATGAACCCGCTCGTACTTTCAATAGACAACCGTAAGAGTAAAAAAAAAACTTCGAAACTATTAAAACAACTATGTTGTACCTACTTTTTTATAAGCATATTTTCTTGCAAATCATCTTAATTATCATTAAGCATCAGTGTATTTATTTACAATTTGCAATTATGGAAGCAAATATATAGGACCAGAGAAGTTAAGAAAATATTTGAACAATCATTAGCCGAAGCTTCGAAACGCGGGGGCAAAAAAATCTATCCAAACAGGAAAGAATCGACGAATAAATAAATATATTTTACGATAATACTTATATAACAGCGAGGTTTATTTTCTGCGCAATTTATTTACATTAAAAATGCAACTGTTGATTCGCCAGGTTTACTTTGAGTCATCCAGTTCACACTGAAAATCGAATACACGTGAAAAAAATTCAACAAACAAATCTCAGAATCAAACGCACCACGTTGTTTTCGTTATTCCTCGATTTATGTATTTATTTATTCATCTTCTCGGATTTTTTTTAATATTTATTTATTTCGTTCTGACTTTATTTTTATTTACTTGTTCAATTAATATTTTGTGGAGATAATCCTAATAAATGACGTTTACCAAAGGAAATTTTATTTATTTACGTTTTTCTTAATATATTGTCATATTTAAAATTATGGGCATTTTTTTAAATTGAGATATTCTCGTAAGTAAGATTTCCATTTTGAAGTCCAAGGAGAGCATAGCGAAAAAAGGACGAGTATTTTCGACAATTCTGAAAATACAGGTGAACCGCCATTCGAGCAACCGTGGAAAACAAATTGGAAAATCAATTTCTATCTTTTTGACTAAATCAGTTTACGCTCGAACAAAGAAATTCAAATCCAACTTTGTACGGATTGTTTTAAAGAACTGGGGACAATAAGGGATGAAAAGTGGTTTTCCAACCTCGTCCGTACGGCCTTTACAAAAGCAAAAGCACATATTTAATTTAAAGAATCTTTAAAACTTGTATCATTGTAACGAATGAAGATGGGGATGGTAAACACATGGATTGGCGTTTCCAACTATGGGGCTGTTTTTACTGTCCACGAATGATTTATTCCAGCTGGAAGCGACGGATACTCGTACAACCGCCAGGTTCTGGAAGTCTCTCTTAATCCCACAGCGACATGAGAAACGCGCCATACAATTTCTTTTCCGTCAGTTTCACCGAAATTCAGTATTGGTAATCGATAACTTAAGTGTTACGAGTTCGAGTTCATGAAAAACCCTCTGTGGTTCTAAAGAGAACTTAAAGCAATGAGGCTAATATACCATCCTGTGACACTCGCATCTGTAACAAGCTTTGGACTTGTAAAGATCGGAACATTTATCTTATTGATAAAAAGAGGACGGGCTATGGATTTTAAATAAATTATTACAAGATGTTGAATGAGATAATAGATGGAGAATTAAAAATAAAATAATCGTAATTCAATGAATACTGTTTGGATTGCCATAAGTAAAACCTAACGCCATCCCCTCTTTAGTCATCATTTTGCATTTTGCAATCGAAAAAATCCACCAGAGCAATTCCGTCGTTGAAAAAGTTCTGCGGTTTTGTTACTGTCGCACAATGGAACATCTGTTGTTATGTTAAACCAAGAAAATCGTTTTTGCCTTTCATGATTGATCGCTCCTTCGGTGCACTTAATATTTTTCGTTATTTACTCTTAACACCTTCTAATACATTTAATTTTAAAAGAATTCAACTTGTGCTGATACGACAAAAATAACCGCAGCAGAACATCTTTCAGGGAGGGCATATAATGCGATTCTCTTAACGTGTGTCTGCGGTATGGACATCAAAAAATTATCGGAAATTACCAATTTGACGTTTATGGGCATGATTTACGACACCTCCTGCTTGCTTCGTTGCAAAAATAAACGCACATTGCCTTTGTATTCCACTTGCCACCTCTTCCTGATAATACTAAAGAAGTGTGACTTTTCTTAAAATGCACCTGTGGTTTTGCGTGTTAGTACGATCAAAGGTTACCGCCGAGTTGTGAATGCCACTCATCCCCGGTTTTGTTTACGTAATCTAAACGTTCTTTTCCTTTTTAGGTGCCCATCTGCAGGATACTTGAAACACGCCGCGTCTTTACTTGTCAGTTTGTTTACATTCCACATTTCACCGATATATTCGATCCTGTGAATTACAATTTTTGTACGACGGAGAGATTACATTTGACCTCTCATGTCGTTGATCTTCCTTACCTCGGCTTTTGTTCTGTTGGCTCTTGATGCTGTCACGATGATTCCGATTCCTCTCTTCGAGGAGTACGCCCAGTTTTGGTTTTATTAATCTGCGACGCGCCTGGAGCGAGTCAGTAATCTTATAGTATCCCCAGCGCCCAGCTGATATTTGGAGGAGCTCTGCCCCGTTTCGGGTTTGATCGTCCAGGGGATGACAGTTTTTTGGTTCTCGTACTATAATATTTTTAATTCAGGTCAGTTTTTTTTTTTATTTTTCTAAATAAGCGCGGCATATAGAAGAGCCATCTATTGCCTCAAAAAGAAAACTAATCTATATCTACAATATGGTTTCTTCATTACGTTCTCGGTAAAAGCAATGTTTTAAATTAAACGGAAATTGTCACCTATGCACAAAGCGCCATCTGTTGTTCAAAAGTGAGAAACATTTTAACGGAATTTCCTGATGTTCCAGCGAAATCCCAGTCCTCCAACTTGGCAACGATTTTAATCTGTACATAAAAATTGAAAATCTAAAAGTCCCGACGGGAAATTTTCAGAGCGCCATCTCTTAAACAAAAATTAAAGCTATGAATTTATTTTATTTTCTTTTATTTTAGATCTTCAAGACCGCCATTTCGTCTTACATAATGTTTTTGGCGAAAGTATTTTTATTTTTAAATTAAATCGAAAATCAGAGCGCGTCAGAAATAGTTTATGTAGAGCGCCAGTTCGTGGTCAAAAAGGTAAGCAATATTAATCTATTTTTTAAAACCTATTTCATTTCATTTAACAAAATACTGATTTTTTTAAATAAAAAATTTTCAGGCAAAATAAACGGGGATTTAAAAGAGTTATCATTATCATCCTTTAGTGCGCCATCTATTGGTCAAAAGGGGAAGCTGTTTTAGCAGCAAGTTTAGGCTTTTTGGAAGAAGGGGGCTCCTCTTGAATAAATCATTGCATGACGTTGAATGAGATAATAGATGAATAATTAAAAATAAAATAAACGTAATTCAATGAATATTGTTTGGATGACCTCAATGAAAACCTAAAGTCATCCCCTCTTTAGTCATCAGTTTGCATTTTGCAATCGATAAAATCCACCAAAGCAATTCCGTCGTTTGAAAAAAGTTCTGCATTTTGTTACTGTCGCAAAACGAAACACCTGTTTATGTTAAACCGTGAAAACCGTTTTTGCTTTTCATGATTGACTGCTCCTTCGGTGTTCTTAATATTTTTCATTGTTTACTCCTAACACCTTCTTAAATACATTTAATTTAAAAGAAAATCAACTTGTACTGATACGACAAAAATAACCGCAGCAGAACAACATCTTTCTGGGAGGATGGAACATTGGTCCATTGCCTCTTGATGATAAAATAACATTCTACGCGCACAAATTGAAATTAAACAAAATCCATTACTCCCCCCCGTGTTACTATTATTAGTAACATGTTTAACTTTGGTTCTCGTCTTTTATTAAGTAAGGGGTGGCCGCCGGGAATGGCCAACTGTTGCGCTGTCGCGTGTTGAAACAAGGGTGCGTCTCACACACCCTTCAAGACTCATTGATAGAATTACACCACCCAGTGTATAAAAATAATAATAATAATAATAGCCGGTCAGAGCAACCACCGGATCTTAGCGTGCGTGTACTTTTTAAAATAATTACATATTCGGAAGCTCAAATTAAATGGGCCTTATTTAATTCATTAGTTAATAATAATTAAAATAATCAAAAGTAAAAAGACAATGGACCAATTAAAACAATGCAAATATGAAACAACTTTCGTACATTGAGAATAAAAAGAGTTTGAAATAACTATTTATGGTACAAGTGTGTGAAGTAAGGCTTTTATGTACGAATTGCTCGTGCTTCAATCGCAAGGAGTGCATAAAAGCGTTTCACACACGTGTGTCATACAATATTTTATCTGTGACCTAATTTTGTTGTGTTTGTTGTCGCTTCGCGTCGTTGTCAACAGGAATCATTTAATCATGATAGTCACATTGGCTTTTTACACACGATTTAATTCACTTACGCACGATTTATTTAATGTAGCTCTTCACACACAATAACTTCTTAAATAATTTGTTCAGTACAGGGCGGGAGTAGATGAAAGTTTAGTTTGTAAATAGAAAGTAATTTTTGCGTTTAAAGACGAACAAATTAGTTGATAGTGGTATTAGTTGCAATAAAAATGATTCGTAGGTCCAGTGACACTTGAAAATTAAAAACAAAATTAACTTTTGCCGCTTACTAATAATAGTGTCAACCGTCACAATCAGTACCGTAGCCAGGGCCCGGCAAGAAGGGCGCCCGAAAAGTCGATCTTATATTTTATTCGAAATTTTAATTTAGTTTTTGATTCAAGATTACTACGGATTGCTACCTAATCTATTTCATTTCAACATAAACCTTCCCAGTAGATAAGAACTGGACAGGAAATGCTATAGTCTAAACAATAATTTAAGATCCCATTACCCGTAGAAACCGTGCGAATACGTCACCGCTCCTGCTATTTTAAAACCAAGTTTTAACAATTATTTTTAACAGAAAAAATAGCGACATCTTACGATCGCTTTTTGACATTGCTGAAGAAGCACCAATCAGGGCTGAAACAGCTGTACAGAGGCTGTTCGAGGTTTTCACTGCAATCAAAAACGATTTGCACAAAATTTTTCTAAAAAAATTATTTTTAAAGTATCCCCTGAATTAGGTAAAACCTTGATGACGTCTGCAGTTAAGCGAGAGAAAGGGGAAGTTTTCAATATAAACAATGAAGCCTTGCGACTTGAAGAAATTCAAAATTCATAAGTGTCCACCTAACCAATCAACCATGCGGTTGTTTGAGCCATAACAGTTTAACCCCCTAGAACAAAAATGGCCGAAACGTACTTAGTCGTAATTCATAGAAACAAATGGTCTTAGTTCCTTTAGTATTCAATAGTTTGTACTTATTGGTTCATATTGTATTAAGCGTTTCCAGAAGAAAAAAAATTCAAAATCGTCAAATTTTTGTAGGTAGATCGCAACGTATTTTTGGGAAGAATAGTCGATCCTACGTATACAGAAGTTCGGCCACCCCTGCCCTAGAAACCCTTTCAGGGTAACATGAACGAGTACGCGGGTGTTTTACACGCTGTGAAACTTAGCCTCGAAGCCAGGAATCTAATCGAAGACCCCCAGGGCGTTCCAAAGTCTCTGTTACTCCGTTCTGCCTGAAAGATATTGTCACGAGTTGGTCGTCTCCAGCATGTCACGAGATGTCGGCGTCCAGACTCGGGGGTTGCGTAGCTCAGAGTGGCAAGGGGGCAACGGATGATTACGGAATTGATTAATCTTATATACATCACGTTTATTCAAAATTTCTTTTTACTGTTATGTAAGGTATATATAAATACTTTTTTTTTATATCAACTTCAATTAGTGCTTAATAAATCCATTGCAGCACACGAGGGATTTTATTACCTGTACAGTCTCTGAGACAAGAATCACGCGTCAGTAGAAAATCAAGGCTAGGTGAATAATCTGAATCTGAGTAGACTAGTACATTAGAATAGAATTTCTAATGCAACTTTTGCTTATGCCCCTTTCATCATTAAATTAATGTATGGGTGGTGATAACTTATTAACAGTTCGCGTAATCAAGGGAGATTTTCCTTAATTGTCTAAATTTGAAAAGAAAATTCACGTTTAATTGAATCCGGCTTCTTTGCATAGAAGACCATGCTTACAAACAGGTGCTGCAGCGTTGGGATTTCCTACTTTTCTAAATTAAAGCCATCGTTACAAAGGCACAATTTTGGGTTTCGTGAAGGTGCAGAATCAGATTCTTGCCTTGGGCTCCAGTTAACTCCAGCTAGATATTGGTCACAGTAACCTGCAAATGTGCGATTACTGCCCAAACGAATTTCATATGTCGCCGTGGTTCCCAAATATATTACGTCTACGAGCCCATTCCCATAGCAAAGCAAAACAGTGACCATGAAGCCCTAAGTGTTTAATACCAAAGTACAAATTTAACTTTGATGGATTGGTACACGCCCTAAATTAATTTTAATTTGTTACAGACCCCTGGGGGTCTAGGACAATTCGCCATCGCCGATTTGTCGTCGCCAATTCCCCGTCTCCGATTCGTCGTAGGTACAATTCACCGCCGGAAAACTCGCCGTCGGTAAATTCGCCGTCAGCGATTAAAGTTTTAAATCCAGGTACATATCCAAATAATAATATACCGATAATTATATGTAAATAAAATAAAGAAGTTAACATAATTAATGGAAAATAAAATAATTTGTTATTAATTAAATGTGATACATAGATTAAGAAACAGGTAAAAAAATTTGGTCTTCCAGGAAGTATTTCTTATTCTTCAGGGTGTTCGTAAAATCCCTCCAATTCTTCTTTTTTATATTTTCAGATTCTGCTCAAAATCATATTGATTTTCATATCAATCAAAATCACTACACATCAAAAGTCGACTGCTTTCCAAATATTGATTCATGAAAGCTCGTCATTTAAAATTACAAATTGAAAAAGTGTTTCCATTAAAAAAAAATAGAATTATGATTATGTGTACGTACAGCACCAATTTGTTCGTAATTTTGTGTCTTACGGTGGTCGCACTGTATTTAGGAATTTATTTTAACTTGAAATAGAAAAACAATAGTAAAGTCCATTTTAATTTACTTGAAACGTACTGAAATTATAGTTATTTTCTTCAATTCGTAGGTATAACTTGGATATTATCTAAAATGGTCAGAAAGTGTTTTAAAGCTTATCAAGCTAAATAAAGCAGTAACATGGGACGGCGAATTGGGCGGACGGTAAATTGGATCGACGACGAATTGGTTCTACGACGAATTGGCGACGGTGTATCGGCGACGGCGAGTTGGCGACGGCGAATCGTCCCATCCCCGACCCCTGGGGTCTACAGAAACCACTTTTGGAATCTTTGAACTTTAGCAAAATTAGTTTTCAAGTTTTCAAAATAAATAGCAATAAACGAAAACTTCTTCATAATAACAGAGGTTGCAAGAACATAAAAAATATCGTCTAATCAAAAGTATTTGTGTGACCAATTGGGTGCGCAGATGATATGATATCCGACTGATGATTTTGACCAGACCTGGGCATGTTAGGGGTTCTTCTCCACTTCAGACCACCAACGAACCTCTATTCGCTTCTAAATCAGTTCTTTCTGAGAGTACTTTTCTCTTGACGTCCATCGAATAGTGGGGATACTATTTGCTGCTCTTTTCGAGAACTCACGCCCAGGTCTGATTTAACCGAGATCCGATGCTTCGAAGACGAAACAAAAAAATTATACCTGGATGAAACCTTAAAAAGGAACCTAAAAAATCATTGTTATAATATGGGCCACGGCTTTTGTGATATACGCATTTCTTGGTCAAAATTAACATAACTCATTTTGCATATTATCATATAATCCATGAATTCGTGTGCGCCTAATTTTTTTTTTTTTTTTTGCTTATAAACAAAAGAAATCCTTCTCACAGTTGTTGATAGTCGGGTTAGTTCGTTAGGTGCAAAAACGCGCGTTGCGGAACGCCAATTACATTTCAAATTAATTATTCTAATTGTCCAATAAAAATAACAAATGCGAAGGACACCAAAGGCGTAACGATAGTTTCTACTTGGCCGGGAGAGCGAATCGGACGTTTTTGTATCGATGCATCGCTGAAGAAACGTTCAGAAAAACAACAAAACACCCCAACAAGCGTGTGTCCCCCGGAAACGGGTACGTTTTAGAACGTGCGATAAAACTACTTACAAAGGATTTATGAACCACACTCTAGGAGGCAATCATGGCGCTTACAATTAATCACTCCGAGATAGTAGGTTAGGAGTGAGTGAGTGATTTATGGCGTAACGTGTAACGGCAGATAAGAAAGTTAGTTTTTAATCTGAGAGGGTTTTTATCTTAATTGTTCCTACGAATATTAATAAATCCTGAGGACATGGTCTCATGCTCATGGGAATTTTTGTATTGCCAAGTATGCGCAGCTTTTGTTGCTCGGTTCCCCTTAGAACATGTGCGCGTTCCACAAACAAGGTTGTGAGAAAACAGCCAAGGTCTGAACGACCTAAATATCACTTTTATCGCAGAAACACATCTGATTATATGGTTTCCCATCAAATTTAATATTTTCAATTGTATATATACGCACAAGATGTGTTATACACGAACCGATAATGCCTGAGGTTATCCAAGAACGCATTTGTTAACAAAAAATACAATATACAATATGCAAATGTAATATAAATGATGAAAGTGGTTAAAACTAGCAAAAGGTATACGGAGCTAATGATAATGGAAAAGATCGAAAGATGAAGGAATCTAAAAAAATAATCTTGATGAAGAATTGTTGCGCGTCATTCCCATCACATTATATACTCGTAAAACACATGTATATTCTATTCTTGGTCACACTCGACCAAACTATTACAGTTATTATTCTTTTAACAACATGAATTATGTTCTATAATCAGTGGTTCCTACGCATATAGACCGTTTAAACTACTCTATTAATATACAGCACTGAATGAAACGCAATGCAGACCCAAATTACAATTACCAAAAATAACCAAATTATTTTAAATATCCAAACACTTCCAGTATGTATGAATGAACGAGACCCCTGCGCATCGCTTCCTCTCATACGGATAAATCCGTGGCTAATATCTTTCCACGCTTTATTTTTAGGCTTATTTGTTCAAACAGTTTAAATCCGAGTTGCAACCCCCTAACGCATGTGATCCGTCCATTCCGAGATGTGCGATAGACCTCGAGGGATAAAAATAGGTCGTTTGCGTCGCCAGAAGGCACAACAAACATCGCGTATATTTATTTTGACCGTACGGAAACGTCATGCTTTTTTCTCCGAGCTAATTTCGGTTAAGCACGTAATCGCGAGGAATTTTGTGCTGTCGCGTAGTGGGCTTTTTTTGTATAAAGCGTAAACGCGCGTGATTGTCGGTTTTGACGTGGAAAATACGTGAACATGATTGAATTCCCAGTTTTACACTTGACGTACAGGTTGTATCAGATATTGTTGATCACAGCAACAGATTATTAACGTCAATGCGATGGGAGCAAGAGCATATGTTCACTGTTGGTAGTACAACAATTCTTTTTTCCTTCTTGCTCTTTCGTATATTCCATAACCAGCGATAACTGGTACACCCTGTGTAACCTCAAATAAACAATCTATTCACAAATGACACAACCTGTATAACCTAACGTGAGCAATCTATTACTATATCTACTGTTGGATTAAGTACACCAGATGAAAAGTTTTGTAGTCATGGGGTACAGAATGGATCGAAATCAAGATGGTAATCAATGCTGAAAAGGGGTAATTACTTTTGGGAATGGTCGGCGAATAGTTTAGCTTAGTTTTAACCAACAGCTTCGCAACCAAACAATTGTTCCAAATGGTCCATCAAAGTACAGCTAACAGTATCAATCAAATACACAAACAACAACTGCTTGAAATGTTCCATGGCCAAATGTCTTTACAACAAGACAACATCTGTTCCAAATGGCCGATGAAGACCTACAACAGTTAAATGCACAAGATATCTTGCAGAAGGGAACTGTACGGCATTAATACAAAAAGTAGAAACCCTCGTTTGATCTTGGCGGAGTAGTTTCTATAATCCGACCCAATCAAATGCACAAACAATTGTTCCAAATGGTCCTTGGCCAAATGGTTTTATAACCAAATAACAATTGTTCCAAATGATCAATGAAAGTAAAGCCCACAGCAACCAAATTCACAAGCAACAATTGTTTCAAACGTTCCATGGTCAAATGACTTCCCAAGCAGACAACAACTGTTCCAAAATGACCGATGAAGGCCTACAACAATCAGATGCACAAGATATCTTGCAGAAGGGAACTGTACGGCATCAATACAAAAAATAGAAACCCTCGTTTGAACTTGGCGGAGTAGTTTCTATGATCCAACCCAATCAAATGCACAAACAATTGTTCCAAAATGGTCCTTGGCCAAATGGTTTTATAATCAGATAACAATTGTTCCAAATGATCGATGAAAGTAAAGCCCACAGCAATAAAATTGACAAACAATAATTGTTTCAAACGTTCCATGACCAAATGGCTTCCCAAGCAGACAACAACTGTTCCAAAATGACCGATGAAGGCCTACAACAATCAGATGCACAAGATATCTTGCAGAAGGAAACTGTACGGCATCAATACAAAAAGTAGAAACCCTCGTTTGATCTTGGCGGAGTAGTTTCTATGATCCAACCCAATCAAATGCACAAGCAATTGTTCCGAATGGTCCTTGGCCAAATGGTTTTATAACCAGATAACAATTGTTCCAAATGATCAATGACAGTAAAGCCCACAGCAACCAAATTCACAAACAACAATTGTTTCAAATGTTCCATGGCCAAGTGGCTTCCCAAGCAGACAACAACTGTTCCAAAATGACCGATGAAGGCCTACAACAATCAGATGCACAAGATATCTTGCAGAAGGAAACTGTATATCAATAAAAAAAGTAGAAACCCTCGTTTGATCTTGGCGGAGTAGTTTCTATGATCCAACCCAATCAAATGCACAAACAATTGTTCCAAATGGTCCTTGGCCAAATGGCTTTATAACCAGATAACAATTGTTCCAAATGATCAATGATAGTAAAGCTCACAGCAAACAAATTCACAAACAACAATTGTTTCAAATGTTCCATGGCCAAGTGGCTTCGCAACCAGACAACATCTGTTCCAAATGGCCGATGAAGGCCTACAACAGTCAAATGCACAAGATATCTTGAAGAGGGAAACTGTACGGCGTTAATACAAAAAGCAGGAACCCTCGTTTGATCTTGACCGAGTAGTTTCTACCAACCCAATCAAATCAAATCAAATGCACAAACAATTGTTTCAAATGGTCCTTGGCCAAATGGCTTTGTAACCAGACAACAATTGTTCCAAATGATCAATGAAGGCCCGCAGGAATCAAATGTACAAGGTATCTGAAAGAAGGGAACTATTCGGCATTAATACAAAAAGTAGAAACTCTCGACTGATCTGGGCAGAGTAATTTCTACGACTACGACAGTTTTTCCCAGGAGTTTTTTCTTTTAAATTGGCGTAGCCAGCCGCGAAGAAAAGATCCACAACACAAGCGTAGCCGGTAGCTTTCACCAATCAGATCATCTGGTTTCATTGACACGAATTTTGTCCCAAAAACTTCACGATAAATGAGAGGACTTAAATCTTTTCTCTTTCTGATTAGCAATTCCGTGTTCCCTACCTCTCTATACTTCGTTAGTCCTTGCTCTTATTTCTCTATAATTAATGTCTGAAGGAAGTTCCTTTTACGGTTCCACTAGGCTATGCGCCACAAAACATGGAATTGTAAAGAAGACCAGATAAGTTTGTATGATCGCATGAATAACATTTTGCCTCTCTCCCAACGATGCTAGATAAAGAGACTAGAAACCTAACGAAGCATTTCAAGAAGACTTGTGTGTAAAGGGTGATTCGTGCTGGAAGTGGATCTATAATGTTTCAGAGGTGATTGACCTTCAATTCATTGGCGCCCTTGGTTGAAGTCACTGTTCTTTCAAGTCAGGCAAGTTACTTTGAGATTTTGGACGATCATCTGTTGCCTTTGGTTCAATATCTTAAGGAATACAGGCGCTAGCAGAGTTTGCGATTGGTTCGATGAACATACAAACACCCACTCACAGCATGACTGGCCAGCCAAATCCCCAAACTCCAACCCTACTGAATTTGAACTATTTTGAACCCAAAGTCAAAGACAAAGCAGACCTCTTGGCCAGCAAAATTCCCAAACTTTAGTCCTAATCAAAATCTGTTCAACTATTTGGAACAAGAAGTTGAACTCGAAGCAGACCTCCGACTAACCTTGTTGAGTGTTGGGAGAAGTTGATGGAAGGGATGATTCAGAATGATCCACACGCTTGTAGACTTCATTCCCAAAAGAATTGCTGCTGTAATTCCGTCTAGCGGAGGAAGTAGGAATTACAGGATATTAATAAAATAATGAGGACCATCAAGTTTTGAATGTTGAAAAAACTTGTCTCCATATTTGTTCGCTCAAATTTCCTCTTCCCTCATTTCTCAATTTCGTTTGTTTTATTTTGGTCTACGATTTTCGCTACAATGAGCATAGGAACGTGTCCTGTTGAGGCTGGGTCCTCTATCTTAAAACTATTTGGTTCATGTTACGATAAAAAAAAATCGTTTTCCCCAAAAAAAAAAATTGAGCTTGAAAAGTAGCAAGTGTGAAATAACCCGACGGGTTCTTGGGAATCACTAAAATGCATTCCAACAATTTATTTTTTTTATAAATAGTGGTTGCCAAACTTATTATATTGGCTGACCCCTTCTCATAGCAAAAAATTAATTTTAATGAATTGGTACACCCCAAACTACTTTAATTTGCTATGGACAAATCCATCTGATCCTCTGGGAACCACTGGTCTAGACCATACTATCTTCCAAAATTTTCAATTTTGTAAATTGCATTTTCAACGTTTTTAAATCCCCAGTTGAGGAGTTGAGGTCATATTTGGAGGAGAAAAACAAATTCGTTGTCTTTGCTTAAACTTTCTGTACGCAGATGACCTTGGTGGTTGTCCAATCATTGAAGGATTTCGTTGTCCTATTAGCTCACTCTTGTTTCGAAAAATTCTGTTGACGTCCAGGTATTTAAACTGCTTTTGACGACCTAACCTCGGTTTGCCAACAATCAATAATTTTATTTGCTCAGCTCTAGTTTGCTGGCAATTACCAAAATAAACAACTCTTTGTGTAACACTTTGCTTTGTCGCTTTTTGGAAGACCACTGCTTTTAGTAATAAGCGCTTCAGACCCCGGTCATTCTCGTCGGTTTTATCGCGACTAAAGAACAGTTTTTATTTTCATCTTCGTCGTCGCTGAAGTAATTAATTTAGCAAACTTCAAATAATCTCACGCTATGCGATTTATTTTAGACGCTTGTTAGGGCATTCGTTTTAAAATACTCCGGTCATGAAATAGTGCAAATTATCCATGTGTCGGCACTTTTTTGTGGTTCTAATGTCTTTCGGAATTTCTACTTTAAGATAGGATTGCTTCATCTTTTGAAGGGTCTAGGACAGGCATGGACAAACTACCACATGCTTTCTTATGCGCGCCGTCTAGGACAATTCACTGTCGTCGATTTGCCATCACCAATTCACAGACGCCGATTCGCCCTAGGTACAATTCGCCGTCGGCAAACTCGCCGTGAGTAAATTCACCGACTGCGATAAGTTTTCAACGCAGGTACATATCCAAAGATATACGATAATTATACATAAATAAAATTAAGAAAAAAACTAACATATTTAATGGAAAAAAATAATTTGTCATTAATTAAATATGATACATAGATAGAAACAGATAAAATGTTTTGCTCTTCCAAGAAGTATTTCTTATTCCGAGGGGTGTTTGCAAAATCCCACCATTTTTTTTTAAATATTTTCAGATTCTGCTCAAAATTATTATAAATCAAAATCACTACACGTCAAAAGTCGACTGTTTTCGAGATATTGATTCATAAAAGCTCGTCATTTAAAATTACGATGATCGTACTGTAATTAATAATTTATTTTGGTTTGGAATAGAAAAATAATAGTACACTTCAATTTAATTTAGTTGAAACGTACTGAAATTATAATTATTTTCGTTCAATTCGTAGGAATAACTTGGATATGTAAATAGAAATACACAGAAGGTATTTTAAAGGTCATTAAGCAAAATGAAGCAGTAACATGTGACGGCGAATTGGGCGGACGTTAAAGTGGATCAACGGCGAATTGGTTCTAAGACGAATTGGCAACGGTGAATCGACGATGGCGAGTTCGTGACGGCAAGTTCGCGACGGCGAATCGTCCCACCCCCTCTTTTGAAACGTTTGCAAGCACACCTTATCGTGAGAACTACTCGAAATTATTACTTCACACCGTAGCATTGGAGAGTTATAAAATTTCCGTCTCCGTCTGTTTTTTATCGAATTAGTTTATGTGAACTACAGGTTTTTGCGAGGTAATATTTCGACGGACACTTTCAAATGGTCTCATTCTTAACCTTTGATGCTAATGGGGTTTTCTTGCGTCAAATTGATACTCGTTGGTCCCTGCTGATGTCACTACAGTTTCGATTTGTGGCATGGTTGGTTATGCTTTAATAATTAGTAAGGCGCTTCGGAGAGTCAGTTGTTTGGTGACATCGCTAACGCCCGGTGGTGTTGCTGGAGGAGGCCGCTGCCCCGTTTTCGCGTTGTGGCCATCCTGACGGTCGGTCCTCATTTTGGGTTGCTGCTAAGGACCTTCCTGAGAAGGTTTACTGCATTTATTTAAAAAGAAATAACAGCAAATACACGGAGGATTCACGAAAATAATACTCCTAGTTTGTTAGGAACAAAATTTTTAGTATAATGGCGCATACAGGGCGTGTCAATGATAGAATATACGAAAGATCAGTAAGGAAGAAGATACCTAATCGTGTCAACTAATCGGGCGTTAAAGATCGTCGACGAAACGACCGTGATCGAAAGAGGATGGATTTAATTCCGATTCCTGCACGCTTATCTGATGAGAACAAAAGACTGTGCCCTCTCACAAACAACAATACGTGACACAACCTGTATAAATGAGATTGTCAATGTCTGTCAATATGCACTCGAGATATTGGAAAGGTTCAACTTCATGCACATGAATTACTTCAGTGATCTTCTCTTGCATAGGAAACATAAACGTTAGTACAACTAAATTTTTAGTATAGCGGGGTATACAGGTTGTCTCAATGATGGAATATACGAAAGATGAGTAAGGAAGAAGTTACCTAATACTGTCAACTCATTGGGCGTTAAAGATCGTCGACGAAACGACCGTGATCGAAAGAGGATGGATTTAATTCCGATTCCTGCACGCTTATCTGATGAGAACAAAAGACTGTGCCCTCTCACAAACAACAATACGTGACACAACCTGTATAAATGAGATTGTCAATGTCTGTCAATATGCACTAGAGATATTGGAAAGGTCCAACTCCATGCACATGAATTGTTCCAGTGATCTACTCTTGCATAGGAAACATAAACGTTAGTACAACTAAATTTTTAGTATAGCGGGGTATACAGGTTGTCTCAATGATGGAATATACGAAAGATGAGTAAGGAAGAAGTTACCTAATACTGTCAACTCATTGGGCGTTAAAGATCGTCGACGAAACGACCGTGATCGAAAGAGGATGGATTTAATTCCGATTCCTGCACGCTTATCTGATGAGAACAAAAGACTGTGCCCTCTCACAAACAACAATACGTGACACAACCTGTATAAATGAGATTGTCAATGTCTGTCAATATGCACTAGAGATATTGGAAAGGTCCAACTCCATGCACATGAATTGTTCCAGTGATCTACTCTTGCATAGGAAACATAAACGTTAGTACATACTAAATTTTTAGTATAGCGGGGTATACAGGTTGTCTCAATGATGAAATATACGAAAGATCAGTAAGGAAGAAGATATCCAATCTTGTCAACTCATCAGGCGTTAAAGATCGTCGACGAAACGACCGTGATCGAAAGAGGATGGATTTAATTCCGATTCCTGCACGCTTATCTGATGAGAACAAAAGACTGTGCCCTCTCACAAACAACAATACGTGACACAACCTGTATAAATGAGATTGTCAATGTCTGTCAATATGCACTCGAGATATTGGAAAGGTCCAACTCCATGCACATGAATTGTTCCAGTGATCTACTCTTGCATAGGAAACAAACGTTAGTACATACTAAATTTTTAGTGTAGCGGCGTATACAGGTCTTGTTAATGATGGAATATACAAAAGAATAGTAAGGAAGAAGTTACCTAATCCTGTCAACTCATTGGGCGTTAAAGATCGTCGACGAAACGACCGTGATCGAAAGAGGATGGATTTAATTCCGATTCCTGCACGCTTATCTGATGAGAACAAAAGACTGTGCCCTCTCACAAACAAAAAAACGTGACACAACCTGTATAAATGAGATTGTAATGTCTGTCAATACTCACTCGAGATATTGAAAAGGTCCAACTCCATGCACATGAATTGTTTCAGTGATCTACTCTTACATAGGAAACATAAACTTTTTGGAAAGTTTGAATTTATAAAATGCCGTCCACTACAGAGATTCCTCGACCAATTCCAAAACAGGACCGAACTATTCGAAGTATTTCTCGCAGCGAGCATCGTTGATAAGCGTTAATCGAGGTTAATAAGCTTAAGTGACACATGTTAAGTGTCACATACAAAGTAATGCGTAACTGTGGTTGTATATCACATCCACATCACATCGGGCAGAATCGAGCGCATACATAACTGTACACTAGATAAGAAATGAACCCGACTGCAACGGCTTTGATCTTCTCGAACACACGTAAATCTTTATTATTGTTTGTTTGTTTGTTTGTTTGTTGTGTCCGTTCGGGTTTTGAGAGTACAGGTGTGTAAAGAACCATTCCCATTTCCCATTCCCATTCCCATTCCCATTCCCATTCCGAAACGATCACAATATCCAGAATCAATTGTCCGTTAAGTTAATACGGTACTCGCGGCCTCATTCGCCGCCTACGCGGCTTCACTTGCGCCCAGGCTATAAGAGACTTTAATCGTTACGTAACTCTTAAATGGTCGGCGTTTGTACGTATAACGAACTAACACATCGCCCATTGTGTGACCGCTGCGGTTTGGTCCGAATTATTTCTATGATCATCAGCGCGAATTTTTGCACTGACTCATCGTGAATTTCGTTTTAGAGTCCTGCCTCTCGTTATTAATTCGAGGAAAACGACTCGGTTGACGTGAATGTGATACAGTTATAGTCGACGCTAAATTTTATGTCGTGACCAGAAGCAGAAATTTACCGTTTTATGTGCAGAAATTAACTGGGTTATGGCCATTTAGATTTTATGCATAAATATCACGGTATATAGTTCACGGATACACAGTATTTCGCAGGTGAAAACTGTTAGTATATACAACCGGATGATTCTTAAATAATCCAATCACGTTACAACAGGAATAAAAGTTTAAAGAGTCTATTACATTTCATGCAGTTTACCAAATGCAAGCTAGTTGGTCAAGCGGGCGGTACTCGACTGCATACCCGCTAGCCTGCGCTTGCGCTCGAGTAAAGAGCATAAACTATAGACACTCTGCTCGTAGTTTTCAAGAGGTAATTGGATTAGAGCGTTGGATTTTCGGAAACGTCGGTATGATTACTTGCGTCCATCGCCATTATTTGAGGTCGTCTTAGGTCGGATAATCAATCATAATCAAGATTCTTTGCCGAATATCTGGAGATCGTAAACAGAAATTTCCTTTCCTTTACCCCAACCACCAAATACAAAAGTACCCTTTTGGGAATGAAATATAAATCGGCTGAGGAAGTCATCCCTTTTCTGTTTTCATCAAGAAATCAAAACCGATTTGATCGTGAGGTCGTCTTAGGGCGGATAATCAAGCTTAATCGGGATTCTTTTCCGGATGTCTAGTGAACTTAAACAGATAGTTTCATCTCTTAACTCCAAGCATCAAATATCGAAGTACCCTTCTGGAAACGAGATACCAGTCAACTTAAAAAGTAATGACTTTTCTATTTTCATCAAAAAATTAGTACCAGAACTGATGATTGTTAGTACTATTAGATTAGTCGTCTTAGGCCGCATAATCAAACATAATCGCGATTCTTTACTGAATGTCTCGTGGTCTTAAACAGAAATTTTCTTCCATTTATCCCAACCACCAAATACTAAAGTACTCTTCTGGGAACGAGATATAAATCGACTGAGGAAGTCATCCTCTTTCTGTTTTCATCAAAAAATCAAAGCCATTGATTAGATATTATTTGAGGTCTCGCTTTAGACCGGATAATCAAACACAACCGGGATTCCTTGCCGGATCTCTAGTGATCTTAAACATCAATCTTGTCGGAACACTTGGATATTTGCAGCACCGAAGTACTTTCGTGTCACTACAACGTAACACTCCGTTCCGACGTGTATTATAATTGTTTTGGCCTTGCCATTTTCCACCAGAAAACGTCCAACTTACACCAACGTGATACAACTTTTAATCGCTCTATATTTGACTTGCACTTTCTGTTCTAAAGACCTAACCGAAATACGTTTAAAATAATTCTTAAAACGTTTTTGAAACGAAATCGCAGTGGCATTTAATCTTCTTCGTGTTTTTGTGACGGTCATCGTTAGCCAATGGCAGTACTAAAATGTCATTTAATTTTTAGCTTCAAAAGTTGCTTAACCCCAACCAGTTTTCTTCTTCACTTGTAGAAAAACAATAAAAAGTAAACAAATGCAATGAAACCTTCACAAGCACAGGTGCAAACGGCAAACTAATTAGCAAAATCAATTGTACGCCGCATTAGTTTCACATAAAACACAATGGTGTCACTGCTTCGATATCTAATTGTACATTTTTCAAACTATCTGTCAATGCAGAAGTGGAGTATTCAATTGAGGTCACGGTCGTGTGTTTACTTTGTGCGATAATGCATGAAAATACATGAAAGCAACGTTTACTTACTAGCTATATAATTATACCTATGATGAATAGAAGCTTTAAAAATGTTCCTGGAATTTTCTTTTTATACTATTTTGTATTAATCAGTATTTTTAGTTTAGTTTGCAACACGTCCAGTCATCAACAAACAGGGTTCTAAAATTTTCCCTAATCGTCTGCGCGACTACTGAAATCGGAATAGCGGCAATTGACGTCTGCGCAAAGCTCCACCGTCAACACAATTTAGACTGGAGGGAAATTCAGAGCAATTTTTACAAATCTGGTGGTCTTTAAGCCCTTTACCCCAACCACCAAGTGACGACACTGATACTATTTAAGGTCTTCTTAGGTCAGATAATCAAACATAATTGAAATTCTTTGCCGGATCTGTGGTGGTCTTAAAGGGAAGTTTGGGTCCCTTTACCCTAAGCACCAAATATACCAAAGTATCCTTCTTGAAACGAATTATAAATCGACTTAGGAAGTCATCCCTTTTCTGTTTTCATGAAAAAAATCAAAACCAATTTGATGATTCTTAGTACTGAGATTGGTCGTCTTAGGCCGGATAAATAAACATAATTGGGGTTCTCTGCCGGATGTCTGGTGGTCCTAAATAGAAATTTTCTTCCCTTTACCCCAAGCGCCAAATACCGAAGTACCCCCCTCTAGGAACGAGTTATAAATCGACTTAGGAAGTCATCCCTTTTCTGTTTGCATAAAAAAATTAAAACTGATTTCATCGTTAAGTCGTCTTAGGCAGGATAATCAAACATAATCGGGATTCTTTGTCGCATGTCTGATGGTCTTAAACAGAAATTTTCTTCCTTTTACCTCAAGCAACAAATACCGAAGTACCCTTTTAGGAACCAGATATAAATCGGCTCAGGAAGTCATTCCTTTTCTGTTTTCATCAATAAATTAAAACCGATTTGATCGTTAGGTTGTCTTAGGCTGGATAATCATACATAATCGGGATTCTTTTGCGGGATGTTTGGTGGTCTTAAAGAGAAACGTTCTTTCTTTTACTCCAAGTACCAAATACCGAAGTATCCTTCTAGGAACGAGTTATAAATCGACTTAGGAAGTCATCCTTTTTCTGTTTGCATCAAGAAATCAATCGTCGGATCGGCTTAGGCCGTATAATCAACTATAATCGGGATTCTTTGCCGAATGTCTGGTGGTTTTGAACAGAAATTTTGTTGCCTTTGCTTCAACTTGCAAATACCAAAGTATGTTACTAGGAACGAGATACCAGTGAACTTAGGAAGCCATCACTTTTCTATTTTCATCAAAAAATCAAAAGCAATTTGATGATGTTAGTACTATTTGAGATTGGTCATCTTAGATCGGATAATCAACATAATCGCGATTCTTTTGCCGGATGTCTAGTGGTCTTAAACAGAAATTTTCTTCCTTTTAGCCCAAGCACCAAATGCCGTAGTACACTGGCGGATTTAGCACTGTAGAGGCCCCAGGATCAATTAAGTTTTAAGACACCCCTCTAAATATTTTCAGTATCAATAACAGAATGCATTCCATGTGCACGTTTTTATTATAGCATTGGTTCTAGATTTAAGGCTGCCAGCTTCTAAGTGTCGTAAATCGGAACATTATTTTTGGAAAATCAAAACATATCCGAAAACTGGAGGCGTTTTAAAACTTTATTTTAAAAAAAATTAAAAAAGAAAGTTAGATTTACAACTCAATTAAGTAATCGTTAACAGTGTTGCCACAGATGGTGATTTATCACCAGATCTGGAGATTTCAAACATATTTTAAATAAATCTTTAAAAGAAAAATGAAAATGTTGACGCAGTTTTGAGATTTGAGGCCTTCTTGATTTAAGAGGCCCCAGGCGCACGCCTCTTGCGCCTGTGCGGAAATTCGCCACTACCGAAGTACTGAAGTACCCTTCTAGGGACGAGTTATAAACAAGAAGCGGATGACCTGAGGTTTTACTTAAGGTTATTCAAACCGTAGTCATTATATTAAAATTATTTTTATGGAATCTTGTAAATAAATTTATTTTATATTATATATACATTCACTCAACGACTTATAAGGTCTCAGGCAATGCAAATCGCCTGCATTCGTCATCAAAAAACTCAATTCCGCCGCTCACTGGTTATAAATCGACTTAGGAAGTCATCCGTTTTCCGTTTTCATCAAGAAATCTAAACCGATTTGATCGTCAGGTCGTCTTAGGCCGGATAATCAATTATAATCGCGATTCTTCGTCGGATATCTGGCGGTCTTGGAACAGAAATTTTGTTGCCTTTACCCCAATTCACCAAATACCAAAGTACGACGTTTCAATCGGCTTAGGAAGTCATCATCCCTTTTCTAGTTTCATCAAAAAATCAAAACTATAGTCGGGCCGCCGAAGAAATGGAGTAATAAAACTGCGTGATATACACGTGATTGTTGTTTTTGTGAGCTAAGTACCGACAGATTTACACTAGCCTACAGTGTCGGTCACTCTGCAGAGTAACAACGTGGTCATATTTCCAGTAGTTCGTATTTTTCCTATTTTTAACAAATTGGCGTTATTATTAATCAGTCTTTCTTAAGACTTAATTTAATATTTGAATAAAATAGTAGTAAGTGGTAATTTCTGGTGTTTGATGTAAATAAGGCTTTCCGTGTCGGTGTCACAAGACCAGCACGTGATCACTCCGTTTCTTCGGCGGCCCGAGTATAGTTTGATGAAATTTTAAAACAAACACGCGTTATGTATTTAAGGCATCAAGAAAACCATCTGCTACTGTTTCTTATAAGTTCGTGAAGACGCCAGTTCTTCTTCTACCTAAGTCGAAAGAACTGTGCTTTGTATAGTTGTAACCACCGCAGTTTCATGAGACGGTGAAGACACCAATCAAATTATTGATTCTTTCTTCCTTTTTCCATTATTCGTTTAAGAAAATGGCATTGTTCTTGTTCTACCTAAACCGGTGGTATTTTTTTAACTGTTTGCCTTAGTACCAGAATACTCTTCAGGAACGACACATCGATAAAATCTTTTAGGTCAGCTTCAATGACCATTCTGCTACCTACTTAGGTCGCAGTAATTATGAAAATGGCATTCGCTTTTCTTCTGCTTAAGCTGAAAAATCCAAATTTCTTGTAATTCTTTGAAATCCTTGCAGATCCAAATCATGTCTTACACAACCAAGCATCGCTTGATGTGTGGTTTTATTTCTTTTTTAATCAATCAATCAATCAATCAGCCTTTAATTGTAATAAAGATTACAAAAAACGTCAAATCATCTCTGATCACATCTATATATACAGGGTTGGGATAAAGTATGGATCCATCGAAATATCTCGGAAGTGGAATTGACGATTTTAATGAAATTTTGTACATGCAGATAGAAACAAATGGCGCATGCGAGGGGCTGATTTTTGTTTCCATTAAACTTCCGGTTTAACCGGTAACGGCACCAACTTTTTTATTTTAAATAGAAAACTCTGTATAATTTTACGTATTTTGATACTCCTCTGCCTTCTGCATCCATTAATATCAGGTTTCTTACCTTTATCTTTAGTCTCTAGCCGAAAAGATAGCTTTTTAATTATTGGCTCTAAACTATATTAATTTATTTCTTTTTTGTTTATTTTTTTTGTATTTGCAATGGTTTTCATATATTATTAAAGAGCAAAAGAACTACATTTTGTTATTTTAAGTGTTCAAAATGTTGGCCATTTACTTCTTGGCATTAAGCGAGTCTATGAACAAATCCCTGAGACACATTTGCGAAAACTTCCCTACGAATTAAATTACATTCATCCAATATCCTTTGCCTCAATTCTTGCAAATTATTTGGACGTCTCACGTAAACAGCTGATTTTAAATATCCCCATAGAAAAAAATCCATAGGATTAAGATCTGGGGAGCGAGCGGGCGGGTCATTCAATAAACCCTCTACGACCAATCCATCGATTGGGAAATGTTACATTCAAAAAATCCCTAACTCGTCTATCATAGTGCGGAGGCGCTCCATCTCGCTGAAACCAAAGATTTTGAGGAAGCAGTCCATTTTCTTGAAGAGCAGGAATAATTTAATTGTTTAAAAGTTCCAAATACTTCGCCCCGGTCAGTGTACCATTAATAAAAAATGGACCAATAAGCCTATTCCTTACACTTCCAGCCCACACATTCAACTTTTCTGGGTATTGAGTACGTGCTTCATGCAATAAGTTAGGATTATCGACAGACCCATATCGTAAATTATGGCGATTTACAGAACCATTTAAATAAAAAGTTGCCTCGTCCGAAAATACCAAATTAGTTGCAAAATGCTCGTCGCTATTACAAATTTCCATCATTCTTTCGCAAAATTCTACTCGACGATCGTAATCATCTTCTGACAGTTCTTGGATCAGGTGGACTTTATAAGGGTGGTATTTTTCGCGTTTCAATACTTTGGCTACAGAACGACGACTTATTCCATGGTGTAATGCAAGAAATGTGGTAGAAGTTTGAGGTGACTCTTCCAGTTCTGCAGCAATATTTTCACTAACTATTGCGTTAGTTGCGGTCTTTGGTCTTCCACTTTTTGGCAAATTTTTCACTGTCCCATTCAAATTGTAGTGTTTTACCAATAACCGAGCGCGTTATAGGATTTCGTTCTGGGTGTAAACCGTTAAATAAGTCGCAAACTTCTTGATGACTTCTAACACGATCACCAAAACCGATCATCATTAAGATTTCAATCCGTTCTTTTTCACTTAAATGAAACATTTCCGATGTAGGAATTGATACTGACAGATGTTGCTGACAATAAAATAACTATCAATTCCACCGGCTACTAGACAAAGAGGTATTTTTTGAGAAAACTAAAAGGTTATCTTTTCGGCTAAAGACTAGAGATAAAGGTAAGAAACCTGATATTAATGGATGCAGAAGGCAGAGGAGTATCAAAATACGTAAAATTATACAGAGTGTTCTATTTAAAATAAAAAAGTTGGTGCCGTTTCCGGTTAAACCGGAAGTTTAATGGAAACAAAAATTAGCCCCTCGCATGCGCCATTTGTTTCTATCTGCATGTACAAAATTTCATTAAAATCGTCAATTCCACTTCCGAGATATTTCGATGGATCCATACTTTATCCTAACCCTGTATATATACAATAATAGTAATCGTCAACAGAGTATAACATATAAGTGTAAATAACAATGGACAATATACACAAGAATAACAAAATCATTGGCGGAAATTATACAGAGTGTGTACTTTTAGTAGCTGACAAAAATTCGTTTAAGGAGTAAAATGAATTTTTGAAATCTTTGATGTATATATTAAACTGATTACTATTTTTTTGCTTTATGTGCAGTGGCAAGGCGTTGTACAATTTCGGTCCCCAATAATCGATGCATTGCTGAGTGCGCGTTAATCGATGAAGTGGGATCTGAAGTGCCGTTCGTTTTCTTGTGTTGTATAAATAATTTTGAATGAATTTAATATACAGCATTGGCTAGTCGCTTTTTAATCACGGGCACTTCTTCGATTCGTGTCGTAAGCGTTCCAATGGCACCCGCCGGCCAGTCTCCAACGAACACACGTGGGCTTGTCTACTTACAATTAGTCATAGTTTTCCAGTTATTTTTAAAGTGCGTTCCCTGTCGCATGCGGTATTCAGGATGTTCAGTTAAACTTTTGCCAACTCTGTAGGTATGTATATTAAAGATGAATGGGTTGGGTTGAATGGGTGACATTTACATCTGATCTTCCTGACTCTCTTCAATCAATCTTCTATGTTCCATTTGTATTGGTTTCATACATACAAGTAAATTGCAAGCAGACACTAAAGTTAAAATCCATCTTCGCGTTTTGATTTATTGCAACATCGGTCGTATTCCGCTCATGCAAGAAGGCAATGATGTTATATAATTTCCGAGGCTAGACGAGGCTAAAATGTTGGCGAGAACGAGAAGCTAAACGAGTTTCACCGGAAGCAATTACTGAAAACAAATCGACAAACGACGACGTCGATGATTCTGGGCTACAAGGTTAGGCAGAAAGAATCGAAAGCCCTCGGGCAAAATCAAAAGCCAGTGACCGCGCGAGTGCTCATTGCACATTTACGCGTCATTTTTCTTACCGTACAAGTTTCCTTGGGTTTAGAAGACCTGTTGTTTTCACGGTCTTGCGAACCAGCAGCTGCCGGTGACGAATTAATATACAATATCAGCGTAATGTTGTTACGTGAGTCGATGTGAAAAGAGAGACGATGTACTATGTTAACTACTGTAGGTCCGAGATGTATGTACATAAATAAAAATACTAAAAATGAGTAAATATAATTTTTATCATCTCTTCAAGGATTAGCCGAAACCGCAATAAAATATATAGGGTTCCACACAAAAAATAATAAGATAGTTTTGTAACTTTTTAAATGAACGACCTGTATATTTGAAAATAATTTCAAATTATGCGGAATGGAAACCTACTCAACTTTTGTTAAGACATTTTTCTGATTAAATTAATTTAAAGGGGCATTTTCGTACTTTTCCAGAGGTTTGGGTTACCCTGTAGATACACACAACTGCAAGCAATTTTCTGTATCATAATTATCATGAATTTAATAACACACCAGGAATTATTAACTTTCTAATCGACATTGTAATTAATTTCTTAATGAACTAAATTCATCTAGTACATGCCATTAATTTTTGGGAAAGTTTGGCTAAAAAGAATAACGATTTACTTTCTCGAATATTTTTTTTCCCAATATTTATTTTAAATTTTCTAACTTATTCATGTTTGCTTTCTAGTTATTTCAGCAAAACCTGCTTGAATTACAGGTACGCTTTCAATCGAGAGGAAATAAAACTGAACGCTATTTTAGACTACCCTGTATTTTGTACAAGATTTGATACCACAGTATCACACAGTAGACGGTTTGAAAATTTTCAAAAATCGCAATTGCAATTTGAAATTTCATGTTAACTATCATTCAGGTGATGATTCTAAACTCATTTCTAAGCTCGCGTGTTGAACAGTAATATCTTTTTATTTTATCTTCTTGCGATTTCGTTTATGTAGAACGAAGTTGATTGAACCGGATAGAGTTCCATTTGTTGTGGAGATAGTGATGTATAAATAGTGTAGAAAAATAAAAGAGTTGACTTAGAGAACTCTCTGTCATTGTGTTCTACTTTCAAATTTCGAAAGTTTCTTAACATTTTTATGGTCCTTCGAGCCGGATAGGGTCCCATAGTGAAGATACTGTGTAGCATTTTTAAATTCCGAAGATTTCTTTTCCAAAGTAATAAAGCAAATTTATCTTCGATTGGAGGAACGATTGAACAACAGACCAACAAATCAAATTCTGCATAAAGTTGGGGAAAATACCAATTATGTATCTAATGAACTTTTTAGTGTACTCTCCAGATTTAACACCTAACGGCTTTTAGCTATTCCCTAAACTAGAAAAAAAAAGTTCAGTTGAAAAGACAGACATTCCACGATATGAGGATGAGAACGTGAATCGAATTCAAAAATAATTCGCATTACAAGACTACTCTAAAAGATTGAAGTGCACTGAATTAGATCATGAATAGTTCTTATAGTTTCATTTTGTCTGCATGATTCAAAGGAAAATTTGATAAGCACGTTGCAAAACTTAATTGTTTCACCTTGTATATTTTAAGAAACGAGAAAACAGATGTCGTAGAGAGAAAATCCAAAGAATATTGAGGACTGACAATAAAATATTGTTATGAGTATACATGGGAGAAATATATTTTGAGCGGTTCAAATTCTAGTGAAGCAGGCAATATAAAATATTAGACCGTAGCGTGTAAACAAACGCGAGGGCTGCGGAGACAATTAACGCCGCTACAGCAATGGTGTTACTCAGTATAACAAAAAACAGAGCAATATTACCGCAATAAAAAATTACAGTTGTGTAATCAACTCTTCTTGTTTAAATGTGTAAAGATTTTCAGAGTAATTAGTTGACCAGTTGTACCTCGACCGGCGGACTTTATTACGACATTGCGTCATATAGTAAGAACGCCGTAAACTATTTTCACCGTCCCATTACACAATGTGCCTGTTCGATACATTTTTACGGCGCTACTGCAACGATGGCGTGTACTTATTCAAATCCTATGCTTAGTTGTGAGCCTCGGCCGTGACTTGGGCTCCTCGACAACACCAAAATATTGCAGCAATCCCGCCCTTTCACACCGAAGGTGTGCCCCGTACTAGATGCTTTAAAAGAAGGGAAACGAAATAAGATTAAAACCGTGAGAGAATAGACGCCTAAAACGCTTAACAAAATGGCGGATGTAAAAACGCACCTTGCTTTGAAAAGCAAGCATCAACGTGATGACAGATTTCCGTGCCAACCAAATCCAAGGCCCATCGCACATGTTAAGGTCCGCAGAATAATTTTCACCTGTCGGAGCCTGTCACGCTACCTACCGACAAACGGCCAAAATCGTGCCAACAACACGGGTAGAAATTTACACCATCATGTAATCAATAACCAAAAGAAAAAAATATTCACGAAACAAAGAATCGCTTGGGACGTTCGCGATATTGCAGGTACCTTCGGGAAAGCTGGAGAGCAATCTAGTGGGACCGCGAATGCTCTGGACGTTTCCAAACGCGTATAGAAACAGGTGTGTTAACTATTAAAGGGCATCGGCGCACTACCGAGTTAGTTCTTATTTAAAAACGAAGAATACAAGCATCTGGGGGTTATAAACGGCGACATAATAGAACTGCTACTTGTAGAAATAAGTGCTGTAGAGTATTTCTAGTGTACGCTGTTGTGTAGACGATTGTGTTTTTAATAAAGTGTTAAGATTAGTCGACGAGTATTATCTACGAACCCCGAAGCCGTAACAATACGATGATACTAAAAAACTGTCAATATTTTAGGCAAAATGGTAGAAATATTTAAGAAAGAATTTAATAATAATACCTTACGGGAAATTTTACCTCAAACTTCGATTATTTATATTAGACATTCACAAATCAAAATTGCCTCACTTATAACATCAAAGAAACACATTCTTTTTACACCTGAAAAGCGATAAAGTCCTTGACTTGATGTTTGGTATTTGTTATTTAAGAAAATTTTGCTTTATTTATCGTCTTTTTTTAAGTAGAGTATTGAATAAATTTAAGAAAGTGTGAGTATAGTTAAAGAAAAAGTTTATCGATTTAAACAAATTACACTAGTTTAAGCAAGTACAAAAGTGGACAGCAAAAAGAGAACAATTTTTTTTTGTAATGGCTTTCACAATACTGTAGCATCATTTCAATAGATCTGAATAGATTGGAAATAATTTTTTATTGCAGCAAACATAAACTACGACAAAATAAAGCGTAAACTACTAAAGTAGGTTTACTTTTTCTTTTCATTTTTATAATTTTTGTATCTATTTTCGGGCTTACCACGTTACATTATACCTACTCGTTACGTTGGTATTAATTTTCTTAAATAATTTTTTAGATTAGATACAAAAATGCAAATAAAGATTAGTACGAAATGATTGCAAAAGGAAGTCGTAAGTAACCGACACCAGCTTATCAAAACTATCTATCTGAACCTTATATAAATAAAGGATTGTTAAGTAATTTAAACAAATAGAGAAATTATGAAGAATTCATATTCATAATCATATTTTTAGATCGCAGAAAGTAAAGAAAGAAAAATATGTTATATAAGCTGTGGTTCAATTGATCTTAAGTTGAATTAATACTTGTAAATATATATATTTTTTTTTGTCTTAACTATGAGGGTTTTTTTTGACAAATCCTTAAATAAAATAAAGTATCTGCATTCATCCAAACCTCACTTACCTTTTGTCAGTAAATAATATACAGACCAGCAAAATTAATTTTTGATACTACAGGGTGATTCAGGATCTACCCTGTATATTTTCGGGTTTCTGTAGAACTTCAGGAATGATTAAGACTTTTTTAGTATAAAAATGCTTCGTCAGCGTCAGATTTTATCTTTGTGGAAAGCTTTTTTTTTAAAATGACTCAAAAATCAAAAGAGTTAAATAGAATCATATTTAATATTTCATAATATAGTAAGTATACAAAAATATGTAGGTAAGTCAATGAATAATAGGAAGATTAATTTTTAGTCAATCTACAGGGTGATTCGGGGCTTAATCTGTGTACATTCAGGATTCTATAAAACTTCAGAAAAGAATGGGACTTTTTAAAATAGAAAGATGCAAATCTGTTTCCGAAGAAAATGTCGTCAAAACTTCTTTTCCTTAAAAACTCTTTAAAAATAACTCAAAAATTGAAAGAGTTAAATAAAGTCATAATATTTGGTGCAATTCCTTACTTAATCAAATAATAATAATATTACTTACAAGTAGTGGTACTTGCAATTATTATAGCAATTCATATACCGAGTGTTTCTTTGATGGGGCACAGGACACATGAAACTCAGAAGAATTTTTTCATTTTACCCCTCCCCCTCTACTTACATTTGGTTTTAAAAATTAGCTGATCAATCATTTTTATTATATCTACTAATTCATCTGTGTTCTTGTACAATTTCGATGTTTTTCTTCATTTTCGTGAATCTCGAGAAACTAAATCAATACATTGTACCGCTCCTTTGCTTACATGTTCAGGCTGACCCCCTTTTTTTATTCTAACTCATAACGACATCGTTAAGTAACGAAAGTCATTAAGTTATGCATTTTAACCAATCAGAACTTCGATGCAACAAACACATTTACGTATATGTGATGATTAAGTCAAAATGTACCTACCCATCGTTAAACGTTATTTAACGATGTCGTTATGGTTTTCTGATTAAGGGGGTTGAGCTGAATATGCAGGTAAGCAAAAGTATGCTAAAATATCAATGAGATTGAACTTCTTGGTAACGATCACCGAAAGAGGAGGGCTAACGGCTTGGCCTCTCCACTCATCAGATTGGAATTCTTTACGTTATTTCGTCTGGAGCCTTCTGAAAACAATTGCATACGAAGAACCAGTATTATAAATTCTCACAAAGTTTTAAGTAGATATTTCAAAGGAAGGCAGAACGCATACAGCGAACGGTAAAATAATTCTGTTCGTAACTGCAACGGTTAATACGCTTATACATCCGATCCATCCATTCAAAAATGCAACATCCTCGCTGAAATAACGCACGTATTAAGCGGTTCCTTTAACTGAGCAATTAAGGTAAGTAATTAATTAATCCTGAAAGTTTTTGAATTCCTGTTCAACATTTATCCCTTCGCTTTTAAAGGAATCATTTCACAATGAGTTTCACAATGTCTTGATACCAAAGCTGTATGTTTGTGCAACGAGATGCTATAGAGTCTCAGTTTTTTTTTTTAATATCTCGAAAATGAATCAAAATATAGAAAACGCAAAGAGGAATACAAATCAATTGCAAATCAGAGATGATTCAGAAGAAATTCAGACGACCTGTTTCAGATTTCACAAGTTCCATAAAAATAACACTCGGTATACAGATTTTTACGATCGCATCATTAAATGCTGCTAATTGATTAACTAAGCAAGTGTATGACTAATTGTGCTAAATAACATGAGCATTTTCTTTTTGTGTGAATCTTTAATCTGTTTTTTTTTAAATAGATAAAATTTCAAGTCACAAATCCTGTATGTACATTTGTCAGAATCATGTCTTTCTTTTTCTTTCATACAACTAACCTAAAGCTGTCTTGTACGAAACTTCATTCAATTATTGTATGAAATGTACCAGGTACTTAAATTAAAAAAAAAAAAACTAAGCTTAAAATAGGAACCAAACAGAAATTTAACTTTATCATTCCTGGTATATCGAAAATGAAGCATTTTATATAAAATCGGTCTAAGAATCACCCCTTCAATCTTTTTCCTAGACATCAAGTTATACCCTGTATACTTAATAATAATTATTATAATAAAAAGACGTCGGTAAAAATTTTGGAACCCGCCCGCTTGGCTTCTTGTTACGCCACTGATGTAATGCGATCGATAACAATCAGAGTTGCCAGATCGGATGAAATTTCGCCATTTGGCCTACATTTTAGACATACATATTTGGCGCCTGGCGTCTGATTTGGGCTAGTTTTGTTGTTGTACAACACTGACCAAAAATTTGACACAACAGAGACAATGCAAAGAAAAAATAATAAAATGCGATCAATAGAATAGAGTGACTGTCCATAATTTTTCTTTCTCTTTCGTTTTTTTTTTTGTTTCTGTTTTAAGGAATTGATGTTTTGCATTTTATTCACGGCTTGTTTGTTTTGTTTAATCCTTTTGTTTCCTGCCAGTTTCTTGACTGAAGTTTTCGACCGGAGAATCGCCGTTTTCTCTTTTACTTTTTTTTTATTAGTCCATTCTGCTATTGTTTTTCTCTTTTAAATCGAAATGCTTTTCACGTTTCTTTGATTCCTTTTTTTACAGTGTTCCTACGAGTTTGATTTTATTTGCAAAAACTTGTCGATTTTAATTTTTTTTTGTCCATCTTAGCATTTTTAATTCATTTTATGCTCTCCTACTTCTCTTCTGTTTATTTTTATCAAATTGATTTCGTTGACTGACGTTCTTTTACAAATGTCTTTTGTTTGCTTTTTTCTTTATTTTGTGTCTGGAGATTCATTTCAATTTTTTTGCTCATCAATTTCCTTTTATTTTTCCTCCGTTATTTATGCTTTCGTACTACGAATTTCGAGTTTTATTGGCGCTTCTTCGTTGTTCATCGTTTTTCATTTGTTTCGCGTCCATCACTGTTGTGATCTTTTGTTTCATGCACTGCATTTCGCCGTTCGCTTCTTTTTTCGTTTTTTTTTTCACGTATTAACTCTTTTATAGTTTGCTTTTATTTTCTACGGATTTTTTTATTCGTCCCGAAAACTTTTTGTTTAGTTTAGTGTTGTCGATCTTCTTGTCCCCCCCTCCCCCCTTATTACCATGTATTTTGTTGCTTTTTGTGTTTCTTTTATTTCTGATTTATTATATTATTTCTGATTTTTTAGCGGGTTTATTTTTTTTTGTTTATTTATTTATTTATTTATTTATTTAATTAATTTTAGACATTCCAAATCGGCGATATTTTTGTGTCCATCACAGTTGTAATCTTCTTTTGTCTTACACACTGTGTTTATCGTATGTTTCTTTTTTCGTTTTTCTTTTATCGTATTGCCTATTGACTTTACTTTGCTTTTATTTTCTACGAACTTTGTGATTCGTCCGGAAAACTCTCGCTTTTTTCGTTCAGCTTGGTGTTGTCGATCTTCTTTTGTTTTTCCTTTCGCATCATTCCTTGTATTTTCTTACTGTTTCTTTAATTTCTCTTTTGTTTCAATTTTTTTTTGTAGGTTAATTAGTTTTTTTTTTTAATTTATTCTGATTTTTGATAGTTCAAATCGGCGATATTTTATTTCCTTTTGTTTTGTGCCCATCACAGTTATAATTTTCTTTTGTTTTTTGCACTGTGTTTATCGTTCGTTTTTTTTTTTTTCTTTTTGCTTTAACTCGTATTATTGACTTTTATAGTTTCTGTTTATTTTCTTCGAACTTTGTGATTCGTCCGGAAAACTGTGGCTTTCTAGTTCAACTTGGTGTTATTGATCTTCTTTTGTTTTCCCTTTCGTTTCATTCCTTGTATTTTGTTGTTGTTTGTTTAATTTCTCTTTTGTTTCAGATTTTCTAGCAGGTGATATTTTTTATTGTTCTGATTTTTGATATTTCATATCGGCAATATTTTGTTTTTGTTTTTTCTTATTCATATAATATTTTTGCTCTTTGGTTAATTTTTCTTGTTCCTTTCTGCTCTCCTGCTCGTATTTTTAGCAAGAAAAAATATATGAAATATGTGAAAAATTCTTTTTTTTTACATAACTTTACTGTCAAATTAATTGCATGTGTATATGTGTGTAATTAACACCTCTAGTCCGAAAGTTTTAAGATAGTATTGTTTTATGTTGCCTTATTATTACAATTTTTTTTTTCAGGTTGTTCTGTTTCTTTTTAAATTTATTCTGATTTTTTTTACATTACAAATCAACAATATTTTCTTTGTTTTGTCTTCTTTTCCAATAATATCTTTGTTCTTTGCGTGAATTTTTTTTTGTTCCTTTCTGCTCCAATTTTTAACAAAATACAAAGAATAGTTCACCTTGACAATTTTACTGTCAAATTAACTATATTTGTATGATTAAATACTAATGATTCGTTTTTGTTTTTTTTTTTTATTACCACACTTCTAATCCGAAAATTTTAAGATATTATTTTATGTTGTTTTATCATTACAAGATTTTTCATATAACAAATCAACGATTTTATTTGTTTTTTTTTGTCTTATTCGTATACCTTTATTCGTTGTTTAACTCTCTTGCTCCTTTAATTTCTTTTTTCCTGATCTTTTAGCAGTTTAAACTGTGTTCTTTGAAATTTATTCTTATTTTTCATATTACAAATCAACAAAGATTTTTTTTTGTTTTTCTTTCGTTTATCTTATTCGTATAATATCTTTGTTCGTTGCTTGAATTTTTTTTTTGTTTTTTCTGCTCGTATTTTAAGCAAAAAAAAAGAATAGTTCACCTTGACAACTTTACAGACAAATTAATTACGATTGTACGATTAATTAACGATCCGTTTTTGTTTTTTTATCATCACACTTCTAATCAGAAAATTTTAAGATAGTAGATATTATTTTATGTTGTTTTATTATTACAGATATTTTTTTGTAATTTTTTAGCAGATCTATTTTTTTAATTTATTCTGATTTTTCATGGTACAAATCAACGACATTTTATTTTTGTTTTTTAGTCTCTTATTCGTAGATATAATATTTTTGTTCATTGCTTGGATTTTTTTTTGTTCTTTTCTGCTCCTATTTTTAGCAAAAGAAAAGAATAGTTCACCTTAACAACTTTACTATCAAATTAAATACGTTTTTCACTTCAATCTAATTCAATTCAATTCTTTATTTATATGTACAGTCACACTTTTTAGTAATGTCTCCCCTGCAAATTTTGCCTTTTGACGATTGTAATAGGCAGATAGGCAAGCGAACCTGCAATTAGGCCAACAAATGCAAAATAAACTCAGGAAATAAAATTCAACGCCTGTTTGTTTATTCTTTAGAAAGCGACTTAAAATTTTATTGGAGAGACATTACTTTTGATTATGACTGAACATCAACAATTACAGTGTAGATAACACCGTACACATCAAAACAAGAATAAAATATGACAAATAAAATAAATTGCAAACTTGTATGATCAATTAATGATTCGTTTTTGTTTTTTATCAACGCACATCTAATCAGAAAATTTTAAGTTGGTATTATTTTATGTTGTTTTATTATTACAGTTTTTTTTTTAATTTATTCCCGCTAATATTTCAAACAATGTAATACAATTAATTAATAATTAGTATTTTCTTTAAATTTCGGATTTTGGCGTGGCTACTTTTTGCTACTATATTTTTCAAGATAAATCTGGCAACGCTGATAAGAGTGACAACAATATGCATTGTGCATCATTAGCCCTGTGTGATACACGGAACTTAGAAAGGTGAAACTCATTGTTTAAAGTTAAGGTTTTAACAAATCTTGGAAATTTTTAATAGGTACACATTTCACAGTATTGTTTGTTTACACAAAGATCACGTTGTATAATTAGTGCATTTCATTCTTCCCGTTAGAAAGGTTTCCAGATACCACGTTTCTACTCCTCCTAAGCGTTTCTCATCAATGAAACTAGCCATCTTCCTCTCCCCAAGTACTAATGCAACGACTATGAGAATTTATATGACCGCGGACGCTTTAAATGACGTAAGATCCCAACTGCCTTATAGCGCTTTGTTAATAAAATACCCGCGGGTTCTTTCTGCACGGAACGGAAATCGACGAAGGACAAAACAAATTAAAACTCACATCCGTTACAAGTACGTGCTGCTCCAGAGGATCTGATCACCTCGTATAAAGTATAAACATCATAAAATATGCGCGTCTACAACATCGGTACCGTTATGATAAAATTTTTCAGGATCATAATAGTAAAAATAAACTTACACCGTCGCTCTGAGACGATCGTTTCTGACGAGGCACGCAAAATAAAGTCACCTTAAAGCCTTTCCGTGCCTTCTAATGAGTTTATCCCACACAAAAAAAAACCACACACGCCGCTGCACTTTAATTCTCTACATGCAAAACGTCCAAGATATATCGCACTGTTTGCTGAACGCACACCAACTAAAAACAAATACCAATCAAGCAAGAGCAACGTTGCAACGTTATAGACACCACCAACACACATCAACTTACGACTGTGTCTCACTGAAGCTATACAAAACACACTTCACACGGTCGTCGAATCCGCAATCCCTCCTCGCTGGAAATGCTCGAAGACAACGCGTGTAACGCTTTTGATTCAATTGTGACATTTAAGCCGAAGTGGTTTAATGACCATATTCGCGTGAAGTTGCTGCGTCACACTCTCGGCACCGCTAGATGTCACTGCGACATTTTTCAATATGGCCGTCAAAACAAAATCAAGGGCTTTAAATCCAAGCAAGAGGTTATGATGTGTTGAAAATTGTTAAAATAAGTTCGTTTTCTTCGTTTGTAATGAAGATAGAAATGACGTGGATAATGCACAAAGTAAGACTGCGTCGCAGGAATTTATAATTCGTCACCTTTCAATTTTTTTTTTCCAATTTATACATACAGTGTGATACAAAAGTATCGAATAATAGCTGTAACTTTGTTATTTGAAAAGTCATTGCTGTTAAAGATATATTTCTAATAGTATCTAGATACAGATGCAGATATTTTCACAAATATGCATCTTAATGCAGATACAGATACTTTTTCCGGAAAATATCTAGATACAAATTTTCACAACTTTTTTCAGCAGTACCTATGTCTTTTTAAATAGAAAATTTATCTTTGTAATTAAGTTGATCAATAAGCTGATAAGTAACTACCTGGTTTTGTATGAAATCAAGTAAAGTAAACATAAAATATAAAGTTATCAACAGAAATGACTCTACTTCCGTATCAGACTAGTTAAATGTCAAATGAATCTAGGATCCTTAGTTGCAACCTTGTTGTAGCTAAGAGAGCGTTCCCATAATCAAGAGAAGTTGATAAAATCGACAATACAGTCTTTTCCTTTTGATTTTCTCCTTTTGTCAATTATCTTTCCCAATTTTTAAAATAATTTTCAAGTTTCTGAACTATCAAACCGCATTTTAAATAGAACAGACATTTGACAAACTGGAAAACATAATTAACAAGAGGGGAATATCAAAAGAAAGAGACTGTAAAATCTGAGGTTGCATTTCCGCCAAGGTCTGCTGTTTTTATGGAAGTTCAAAATGTATCTAATGTAAACAGGAGGTCTCTATTACATAAGTTTTTCTTTGGGAAATAGAAAAAAAAAAATAAGAAAATTCCATCCCTTATCTGTACTTTACTATTCAAGCAGGTAGCGTGCTTTAAATGAATTAAAGACAATTTTGAACAATAAGATTTTGCTGCCAGCAGGTAATTTTTTTAGGAAAATTACCGAACCTGTTTACCTGATTAATTAATAACTCTTTTTAACTCTTTCGAAGGCTTTAAAGGGCTCTTGGCTCAGAAACTGTACAAATAAATAAAATCCCTCATGTGCTACAATGGATTTATTGAGCACTGACTTAAATGATTACAAAGAAAACAAGTACAAAAAAATATAAATATAGGAAGTAAAATTTGGTTTAAAGGAATTTTGAAAAGAAAATGACATGACATAAAATAACAAATACAATACCTTATCAGAGGCGAAACGCAGTAACAGAGGCTTTTGGGATGCCTGAGGGTTCCTCGATTGAAATCTGGGCCCCAAGGCTGGTGTTCTCCGCGTGCACAAACACACACACTCATTCATATTTCCCTGAAGGGGTTTCTAGGGGGTTAAACTGCTATGGTAAAACAACCACATGATTGAACGGGTAGGAGGATGACATTTTGGAGCCTTGCGATGAATCCTCCCGGTGGATACTGATTTTATTTTTCACTCGCTCCTGCCGCGGAGCCTGGATTCTTATCTTAAGAATGTCCACCTCTTTCGATTATCTTACAGGCGTTACAAAGGTTGCCTAAATCAAGGGGCAACTTTAACAAGCTTTCAACAATAATTTGGCACGGCGGGGAAAGAGGGAATAGAGTCTCACGGTTTCTGCGAGTAACGCGATCTTAATTATTATTGTTATGACTACAGTATTTCCTGTGCAAATCATTATTGGCTGAGAAAATTTAATTTAAAATAAAACAGATTAAATTCCACTCGCAGTAATCAAATTAAATTAAAATTTTGAATAAAATAAAAGATCGACTTTTCCGGGCGTTTACACTAAAATGTATCTTAATATCTCAAATGAATAGATACACTGTAATTGTATCTAGATGCAGATACAGTTACATTTGTTAGTAGTATCTGAGATATGTATCTAGATACTCAAAAAGTATTTAGATACTGTATCTAGATACTTGCATCTAGATATTTAACAACACTGTGAAAAGTGATGAAAAAATGTTTGATATAAAAGTTGTTTGGTTTATTGCCGCGCATGTTGTGGCCTTTTCAGTTTGTTTGTATCTTCTTTTGTTCTGTTGCTGTGGCTACTATCTTTGTTTTTTAAATGGTATGTACAGTCGCAATCAAGCCAATCGACACCGATTGACAGTTCTGTAACCTTTACTACCGGTGTCTTAAGGGCGCCGTTAGATTGATCGCGACTGTACTGCGATGCTCAACTTAAATGATACTCCTGCGTGCGAACCACACCCTTAAGAACATTGAGCGTAAGGGCTACGAAACTGTCGAATGGTATCGTTTATGGTGAGCGTCGTTGTACACTACTATCGAAAAGTTTTAAGACGGAAAGCAGTAAATCTGTTGGAATTTGAGCCTTATTGAAATAGCCCGTCTGAATTTAGAACCTTCTGCATTTGAGCCTCCCCGTCTCTCTCTCGCTCCCTCTTTGCCGCCGTACCATAAAAACAGGTCAGCCGGCTAAATGTTGTTAAGGTTCAATGCAATGCAATGCACGGATATTTATACGGCCAGGGGTATTTCTTTTCGTCTTAAGACTTTTCGACACCTCCGTACCTATGATTATTTTTGGGGATTTTGAAAAAAAGCATTTTCTCTCCATTCAGTGATACAATTTTGTCATTATACGCAGAAAAACAAAATAAAATGAAGGAGAAGACATTCGGTAATAAAACAAAATTATCATTTTTGGTCAAACATGTTATGGACATTTAACAATTGAAGTTATACACATGACAAATGAAGACCTATGTATAACTTTTAGTTGTGATATTTCTGTAGCATTATTGGTTAAAGCTGACGATTGAATCTTACTAAATCTTTTATTTTCGCTGATTTTATTTTTTTATTTTCCTTTTCTTCGACAAAATAATATTACTGATGCCCGATTTCTTCACCTCGTGATAAATTTATCTGCCAGGTAGTTTCCGAGGATACTACCTGGTAGATAAATTTATCCGTAGGTGAAGAAATCGGGCCTGAATCGAGGAAAATTCGCTTATTTGTTATTCAGTAAGAAGTATTATAATAGGTGCTATTTAAAAAACAAGCAACAAGACGAAATAAAACACGGAGAAACTATGTACGTCGAAGCACACGTAGGAATACATCAAACAACTTTTGTCTTAAACGTTTTTTAATAGCTTCTCAAAAGAAGAAGTTACAGCTGCCTATTATTCGATACTTTTGTTCCACCCTGTACAGGGTAATTCTTAGGGATTGCCAGATTGGGCGAAATTCCGCCGTCTGGGCTACATTTTAAATATATTTGACGTTTAAAAATCTTATTTGGCGTCAAAATTCTACATTATAATATTCGAGTATCGTTTTCTTTTTTTTTATTTTAAGGAATTCATGTTTTGTATTTTATTTGCGGTTTCTTTGTTTTGTATCGCCCTTTTGTTTTTTGCCAGCTTCTTGACTTGGAAGATTTCGGCTGAAAAATCGTCACTTTTTCATTTATTTTTTTGTCTATCCACTTTTCTATTGTGTTCCGCATTCTTCCTTTTTTTAATCGAATTGGTTGTCGCATTTCATTGGTTCCTTTGTTTTGTATCAGTTTGTTTTTATTTGCAAAAACTTTCGTCTATTTCCATTTCACTTGTTTTTTTTTTGTATGCTCACGTATTTCTCTTTTGCTTATTTTTATCAAACTGAATTTTTCATTTTGTTGATTGACGCCATTTTAAAGTTGCCTTCTGTTTTCTATTCGTCTTTTTCAACTAAAAATTCTTTTGGTTTTTGGTTCACTTTAGTTATAAATTTATTTTCATTATTTATGCTGTTATACTAATCGATTTCTTTTTCGCTCTTTCTTATCGAACCGACTTTTCGATTTTTTTTTACGCTTTTTCGTAATTCGTCGTTGTTCTTTTGTTTTGTGTCCGTCCTGGTTGTGTTCTTTTGTTTCACGCATTGTTTTTTGGGCGTTCACTTCTTCCTTTGTTTTGTATTTGTTTCTTTTTCGCTCTTTCTTATCGAATCGATTTCTCGTTTTTTATTGACGCTTTTTCGTAATTCATCGTTTTTCTTTTGTTTTGTGTCTGTCCTAGTTGTGTTCTTTTGTTTCACGCATTGTTTTTTGGCCGTGCACTTCTTCCTTTGTTTTGTGTTTGTTTCTTTTTCGTTCTTTCTTGTCGAATCGATTTCTCGCTTTTTATTGACGCTTTTTCGTAATTCATCGTTTTTCTTTTGTTTTGTGTCTGTCCTAGTTGTGTTCTTTTGTTTCACGCATTGTTTTTTGGCCGTGCACTTCTTCCTTTGTTTTGTGTTTGTTTCTTTTTCGTTCTTTCTTGTCGAATCGATTTCTCGCTTTTTATTGACGCTTTTCCGTAATTCATCGTTGTTCGTTTGTTTTGTGTCCGTCCTAGTTGTGTTCTTTCGTTTCACGCATTGTTTTTTGGGCGTTCACTTCTTCCTTTGTTTTGTGTTTGTTTCTTTTTTGCTTTTTCTTATCGAATCGATGTTTCGCTTTTTATTGACGCGTTTTCGTAATTCGTCGTTGTTCTTTTGTTTTCTGTCCGTCCTAGTTGTGTTCTTTTGTTTCACGCATTGTTTTTTGGGCGTTCACTTCTTCCTTTGTTTTGTGTTTGTTTCTTTTTTGCTTTTTCTTATCGAATCGATGTTTCGCTTTTTATTGACGCGTTTTCGTAATTCGTCGTTGTTCTTTTGTTTTCTGTCCGTCCTAGTTGTGTTCTTTTGTTTCACGCATTGTTTTTTGGGCGTTCACTTCTTCCTTTGTTTTGTGTTTGTTTCTTTTTTGCTTTTTCTTATCGAATCGATGTTTCGCTTTTTATTGACGCGTTTTCGTAATTCGTCGTTGTTCTTTTGTTTTCTGTCCGTCCTAGTTGTGTTCTTTTGTTTCACGCATTGTTTTTTGGGCGTTCACTTCTTCCTTTGTTTTGTGTTTGTTTCTTTTTTGCTTTTTCTTATCGAATCGATGTTTCGCTTTTTATTGACGCGTTTTCGTAATTCGTCGTTGTTCTTTTGTTTTCTGTCCGTCCTAGTTGTGTTCTTTTGTTTCACGCATTGTTTTTTGGGCGTTCACTTCTTCCTTTGTTTTGTGTTTGTTTCTTTTTTGCTTTTTCTTATCGAATCGATGTTTCGCTTTTTATTGACGCGTTTTCGTAATTCGTCGTTGTTCTTTTGTTTTCTGTCCGTCCTAGTTGTGTTCTTTTGTTTCACGCATTGTTTTTTGGGCGTTCACTTCTTCCTTTGTTTTGTGTTTGTTTCTTTTTTGCTTTTTCTTATCGAATCGATGTTTCGCTTATTATTGACGCGTTTTCGTAATTCGTCGTTGTTCTTTTGTTTTCTGTCCGTCCTAGTTGTGTTCTTTTGTTTCACGCATTGTTTTTCGGGCGTTCACTTCTTCCTTTTTTTGTGTTTGTTTCTTTTTCGCTCTTTCTTATCGAATCGATTTTTCGCTATATATTGACGCTTTTTCGTAATTCGTCGTTGTTCTTTTGTTTTGTGTCCGTCCTAGTTGTGTTCTTTTGTTTCACGCATTGTTTTTTGGACGTTCACTTTTTCTTTTGTTTTGTGTTTATTATACTATTTACTTTTTTACTGTTTGCCTTTATTTTTCTACGAACTTGTCGATCTTCCTTTGTTTTCTCTCGCTTCGTGCCTTCTGTTTTGTTACTATTCTGTCATCTCTCTTTTGTTTCTGATTTTTTGCAGGTTTTATTCCGTTGTTTTTATTTGTTCTGATTTTCAATATATCAAATGGGCGATTTTTTATTTATTATCTTATTATTCGTATATCTTTGGTCCCAATTTGCATTTTTTTTTTATTTGGCCGCTCGCAAACTACAACTGGATGTAGTTTGTCGATTTATTTGTCAAACGTTTGACGTAACGTCAAGAGCAACAAAATGTGAACGCAATTTGACAGTACATTAAACTTAATCCAACTAAAATTACCTGGGATTGCAACCTAGAGATGTATATCTTTTTCAATTATTACGATTTACAACGCATTTTTCGTCTAGAAGAAGAAGAAGTATATATCATTTCCAAAACAACAGTCTCTTCAACTACTTCAAGAAAGGAAGAAGAGTAGCCAAAGAGAAGCGTAGATTGCACTGTAGTCCTCTAATAATTTCAAATTTGATTTTCACAATTTTTTTTTATTAAAACTTTAAATATACAATTTATTTTACATTATATTCACAAAATTAAATATATTTATACTTAATACTTTAAGAATCACATTTACAGCTGTACTGCAGGCAATTGCACAAAAATAAATTTATAATAAATAATATAAAAATAATTAATATATGATCAAAAAATATAAAAATAGGCTCTCCTCTCTAAAGGGTTATTACATTATCACTAACAATAAATTTGAAAGCTTGCTACAAATTATTAAATAATTAAAAAATGAAGCAATACTGCTATAAATCTGATTCCTTATCACCAAAGAGTCTAGGTTTAGCTCTCTTTTTCCAAGTATGCTTTGAAAAAGTTGCAACACCCCCAAATAGATAACATAGGTGATTGACTTGGGAGTCAACTGAAAGTGAGCTAAACATAGACTCTTTACTTATCACTTATTTAATAATTGACTTCTTTACATTTGTACCTGCATAGAATTATTTAGATTCTTCTGAGCATTGTTTAGTTTGTGATGGAGCATTTTCACTTCTTCGATCGTGCTTGGGTCGCAAACAAATTTATACACGTAGGTACCACCTCCAAAAAAAAAAAAAAGAAAAGAAATAGATAATACTTTAATTCAAGAAAATCTGATCATAAAGTAAATCTTCCAACAGTGGAAAAGCAACTACTACCTGTGACTTTTTTCATTATGCCTTTCTCATAATAATACCTAAACGCCCTGCTTAATTTCTCATAGTTCATAGCCGGCCTATTCTTTTGTGCGCCCCAACGTCTAGCCACCTGAAAGTAAGTCAATGTGTATACATGTGTACTTTAGAATAAAGTGTGAACCTCATCAGGGTCTACGAGTTTGAATTCAAATCCTCTGCCCGTCCACCTTATGCAACCGGCATTGTTTGGAGAGTCCAGCAAGCCAATCAGAAACTGCCACAACTGAAGGGTCCCACCTTTACTTCCAATTTTTTGTATCTTCCCCTTCACATCTCTAAATGGTGAAATAGAGATGTCTTGTTTACCCTTATCTGCAAATAATTTGCTTATTATTTAAAGATAACTATTCAGGTACTATTCAGTATTAGGTGGTAAGTACTTACACTTATTGCGCTTACTAGATTTCCTATCACTATTATAATTTTCAGGTGCGTCTTCATCATCAGCTTTTATACTTAGAGGTACTTCCCGTTCTATCCCGCACGTGCCTTTTATGTTGTTAGCATGATTTGTCGTTGTTGTACTTTCTAAATCACTGGTGCTGGTGGATTTGTCTGATAATGAACTTCCTGATGTGAAGGTGGTATTTTCAACATAAAAGTCCAGTGGTTCTGCCTTGATTTCGAACTCTTGCTTTATTTGAACTGAAGCCTCCTTATTTCTTTTCTCGTTTTTATCGTAATTATCCCCCATCTTAACTGAAATTTACGCTGGAATCCAGCCGTAATTATCACAACAAAGCAACAGGATGTAAAACAAACGAAACAAATTTCTCTTTTTTGACGGCTAACGTCACATCGTGGAGTAACTGTTGCAAGATCGCAGCTAATTTCATTTCGTAGATTTATTGGAGGAGGTTGCGTTTGAAAACTTTCCTTCTAGTACACTATTATGACTTAGTATTGTGAGTCGGTAATATTAGGGAGTTTTAGCAACTTTGCGGTAAAAATTACGGTAAACGTCAAACTCACTGGATTTAATATGTACCACTTATTGTTTTATCTTACTTAATCTCACTTATTATTTTTCTGTGACTGAGTTTCTTGACATAGCGGTATTTCTTATTCGGTCTTATAACAGTAATATATAGGTAATTGTCTTAGTGTTATAGGTCGCTAAAATTACCACGTTACCTAAATTTCCAGTGTTACCAGTAAGATAACATTCATATGACATTCATTTGTTACCGTTTGTTACTATTTGTTACCTCTGTTTTCAACATATTGTGATTTCGACTTGCAAACCTGCAAAATGCAAGTAAACCAATGAAACAAATGATCGAGGGATATTTTTAATTCTTTAGGAAATACGTAAATACTGAAAAAAGGAAATAAGTACATCATAACCTACAATGATTTTCGCTTTGATATTAAATTATTTAGTGGAAATACATAATATTCAATATTGGATCTGATATCAAATTAAACAGAAAATTGAATAAATATCACGTTTTTAGTTAAAAGCGTAATTAAGCACAAGATGACGCCACTTGAGCTGTAATGGGTAATATTACGGTAACATTACCGGTAAGGTAACATTAAAAATAAATTACACGTAATTTAACAACACTAGTAAATACGACTTAAAAGAAAAGTTATTTTATTGGTTGGATTGGATTGTCCCGCCTTACCTTAATTAAAATCTGATCACTTTAAACAAGCAGGACAAGAACAAGCAGCTTAAGAGAAAATCTATAGGGATTTAGTGCATATAAGAGCGAAAATATTAACAGTCATGATATGACTGAAGTGACCAGATTTTAATTAAGGTAAGGCGGGACAATCCAATCCAACCAATAAAATAACTTTTCTTTTAAGTAGTATTTATTAGTTTTGTTAAATTACGGGTAATTTATTTTTAATGTTACCTTATCGGTAATGTTACCGTAATATTACCAATTACAGTTCAAGTGGTGATATCTCGCGTCGAAGTTACCAATTACCCTTTTAATTAAAAGTGTGATTTTTACTCAATTTTCTGATTAATTTAATACCGAATACGCATTATATTTTTGGCTTTTGTTAAAAATAATATTTAATATTATGTATTTCCACTAAATAAATTCATGCGTAAACGAAAGTTATTTTAGGTTACGAAATACTTATTTCCTTTTTTTAGTATTTACGTTTCTCCCAAATAATTAAAAATATTCCTTGGCCATTTCTTTCATTATTTTACTTGAATTTTGCAAGTATAAAACTGGAAATATTTTGACGACAGAGGTAACAAACGGTAACAAGTAACAAATGAATGTTACCTTCCCGGTAAGATTTGAAACTTACCGTAAGGTAACGTGGTAATTTTAGCGATTCACAACACTAGTACTTACTAATGCAACTAATGCCAGTAAACTAACTCCTGGCCGCCTGAGGGCGCACTTTAAGTTGTAATCTACTACTTGCCAGATTTTCTGCAGGCAATGTTGCCAATCTGTGGATAAAATACAGCCGAAAGGCGCCAATTTTTTCTAAAATGTAATTCTAATGTTACAAAAAATAGTAGACTTTTACAGATTCACTGTTTCACATAATAATTCATTTTTTTTATTATTATTTTTTTTTGCATTTTAGGATAACTTATATTGTTTTTCTTTTTAGTTTCATAATCTTTTAGTTTGTTGGATTTTTTTAGTTGTAGGCATTAATATTTACTCCTAATATTTGTGTTATTCTTTTATCAAGGCTTAGATGGAAGAACAGTAATTTACTGAATATCACCTTGTGATTGAGTTAATTTTTCTTTTGTTTCTGAAACGTATATTTCTTTTTCTTTTTACTAACAATAAAGTCCATTGTTATATAAAAAAAATTACAGATTCCTGTAATTTTCCTTTCTTTAAAATAGTATTGTTTAAATGCGAGCAAGAATAAAGATAAAAATTCGCAAGAAAATAAAAACGAACTAAAAAAATTAATAATACGATTAAGAAAAACAAAAAAGAAAGAAATGCATTGCGTAAAATAAAAGATCACGGGCGTCAAATAAAGTGCGAAAACTCAACTCGTTAAGAAAAACGAAATAGGTGGTGCAAAAGCATAAAGAACAGAAAAAAAAAACACAAAAGAAGATCTACTACTTAGATGAATCGAACACAAGTGAATCTTCAGACGAAGAAAACTAGTAGAAAACAAAGACAACTGTAAAAAAGCGTTTATCGAACAAAATGTGAAAAATAAATTAGAGAAAATAAACAAAAGATAATAGTATAAAACAAATTAAAAAAAACGAAAGGTGCTAAAAGGGGGACAAAAATTAAAATCGACGAAAATATTTTTTACACATAAAAACTCATAGGAGACAAAAGAGAACTGCAAAATGGAATCAACAAAATGCGGAAAAGCAGTAAGTCGATTAAAAAGAAGATAAACACGAAAAATAAGAGACGAATGAATAGAGGAAAAAAATGGTGATTTCTCGGCCGGAAACTTTTGCAAATCAAAAAACCGTCAGGCGACAAATGAACAAAATAAAACAAGTGAATCGTGAATAAAAGGCAAATCATCAATTCTTTAAAACAAAAAAAGAAAACAAGAAAGAAAGAAAAAATTAAATAAACATAAGACAAAAGAAAATGAAACTCAAAGTATTCTCGTCTATCTACAGAGACATAAGTGCAAAGGCAATACAAAAGAACAATAAATGAAAGCGGGTATATTTCCAAATTTCTTCAATGCTACAAATGCATTCTTCTTTCAAGAAATTCTTTATTTTTGTCTGGAACTAAGATTTCGGGTAGATTTGAAGGAATTATATTATTTTAAATAAATTAAAGTAGCGGCGAGAACGATCGTTATTGATCGCATTGTATTTTTTTTGCATCGGCACTGCGGTTTCAAATTTTTGCTCGGTGGTGTACTTTTATTCCATGAATTATACAGGGTGCTTGAAAATTGCTAGTACAAAAAATACTGCAGCATCTGGAAGTTCAAAAATCCAATTTTTTAAATTTTCTTATTACTTTTCTCTTTTATTTTTTCCATAAAATAACACGCTTTACGTCAACTCATTATTTATGTAAGCGGCATTAATTTCGGTAGTAACAATGTACCGAGTTGTGACTACAATGACTTTTGACTATTGTTACTTTAACTCAGTGGCGTAACAACAATTTTGGCCAAATTTTTAGTAATTTTTATCTTGAAAACTAAAGGACTTATTAGATTTTTTTTGCCGATGACTTCAACTCACTACCAATTTTGTTTTTGTACTAGCAATTTCCAAACACCCGTTATAAATTTCTGAATTTTGTCGAGAGTTGTTTTGTGAAGACAACAAAAAAAAATAGCCCAAATCAAGCGCCAGACTCTATTTCTAAAGTATTGGCGACAAATTCAAAATAAATACTCAGTCAACTGAGTCAGGTTAACACATTTATAATCCAATCTTCTATTTGATTTGATCAACAAAAGGTATACAGGGTGGGTCATTGGTACCGATTTCTTCAATAGCGTCTTAGGTATTAATTGTAAAACGAGGTGTGTTAGGTGTTAATTGTAAAACGAAACATTTAGGTTGTGCGAAGAAACTGAATTAAGGTTTATTACCTTTATTTTCATGTTATTGTTTTTCAGAATAACTTTTTGCACTCTCATGAAAAAATACTAAATATAAAATTCAAATAGTTAATTGATTTAATACCGTTTCTAATAGGAATGTTCCACACAAATTAACTTGCAACGCGGACTTCAGAACTGGCGCTTTTTGGATAACACTTTTTATCAGAAACTTTGTCATATTACCTTCAAGAAATTTGGCAACCCTGGGCTACGCATACAATGCAGAAAATCCTTGCTCTGGTTATGTAATTATTACAGTATAAGGAGATTAGTCCCATGAAATGTAGTCTTGGTATAACGACTCGTTTAAAACATTTTTCGAGTTTTATTCAACTCAAACAAAATTATAGCGACAATTACATATTAAAAATAATAAATAATCAGCTCAAATACAAAACAGAAACACATAATTGCACATCGTATCAATGTAAACATCACATAATCTCAAAGATAATTAAATTTTGATAAAAGATAAAATTCTACACGGAAGTCCTAACTTCCTTAAAAAGCCGATTAACAATATTAAGGATAATTCTGCCTGTAACCTATTAGTACGTCACCGTTTATGAAAAAATATCTTGTTCACATTTAACTAAAAAGAGTAACTTAACAAACACATTCGTGTTACACGAAGTTCATGATCACGCAATAATTAATTGCTTTCTGTTTTAAATTCATTTACGGCAGCTTCACCCACTTCACACTTGATATTCACAGATTCTATGGGGCGCAAGTGATGACTCAACGCATTGAGTCTCACAGGTTCGATAACTTCGGGGTGCATGATCGTCACGTGGTTTGAAAGAAAACGACTGTCCGCGAAACTTTCCGCGCAAAACTGACATTGAAATTCGTTTATGGTCGGATGTAACGCCTCGTGATCCTTCAAAGTCGATGTGTATCCAAAAGATTTACCACACGTCTTGCAGATATACGGTTTCACTCCGGTGTGTATCCTCGTGTGGCGCTTCATGTTTCCCAACGACGGAAATCCTTTGCCGCACACGTCGCAGGAGAACGGTTTTTGTCCCGAATGTATGATCAAATGCTGTTTCAAGTTCTGCTTACCCGAGAAGCCTTTTTTACATATCTCACAAACGTGCGGCTTGAGACCTAAAATAAACTGCCATGAAATGTAGGCTTTAACTTACGCAAATCAAAACGGTATACCTGAATGAAATCTTATGTGCTTATTTAAATAGGTATTGTTATCGAAACTTTTTCCGCAGATGTGGCATTTGTAAATTTTATCACCGCTATGCTGACGTTTTACGTGATTTTTAAGGTCCAAGCGCGTTTCGAATTTCTGATCACAACCCTTACATAGAAATGGGGCTTTCTCTCCTTTATGTCTGCAGACGTGGCTTCGCAATTGATTAATTGTTGGAAACTTTTTACAGCAGTCACAACACCGATAGATTTCATCCGAACCATCATGACAAGACACGTGCTTCTTTAGTCTTGATGTACTCACGAATGCGCTATCGCAGTAAGAACACTTAAAAGGACGCTCGCCAGTGTGCATTTTTAGATGGTCCTCTAAGTGCGCGAATTGTATGAACCTTTTTTCGCAAACATCACATTCATATCTTCTCTCACCGGTGTGTATTCGAACATGCTTACTTAAGTTACTTTTTATTGAGAAACCCTTGCCGCAAGTTTTACAAACGAACGGCTTTTCACCCGTGTGCTTCCGCATGTGTATGTTGAGCCGTGACATGTCTCGAAAAGCTTTGGGGCAGCCGCAGCATGCGAACGTTTTATCTTGGGCCGGCTTCTTTAAATGTACTCGTAGATCGAACTCGGATTCAAAAAAATTGTTGCACACTTTACACTCTACGTTTTGGTCACCGCTTCTTTCCTTGTTGGAAATCTCTTCCTTCTTCAAGCTGCTGAAACTTTCACTTTCTTGGCAGTTCGTGTTAAAATGCTCTTTCAAGTCTATTGCTTCTAGTTTCATGTTTGTTGCTTCCACCTCGGGTTCGTCGGAGTCGTCGTCCTCTTCTTTAAATGTGGAATTTTCAGTGCACTTCGGCATTTTTTCCCAACTAAAAAATTAATAAAATGTAACTCTAAGGTTAGGTTATGTTAACCAGTCCAGCAGTTAACAATTATGTCCGGGTATAAAAACTCTTCATTTTTAAATAGTATTACAGTTTCGAATTAAGTTATAATTCTTTGTATTTGCGTTACTTCGTTTGAAATTTTCAAAAACACAAACTGACATTACAACACGTATTAAGCAAACAGTGTCACCAATCGCAAAATCAGTGTTGCCAAGTGTAAAAAAATTAATCCACCAAATAGAATCTGAAATTCCCCCAAATTCTTTTTTAAGTGTGAGAAATAAAATTACACAAATAGACTAGGAAAGTAAACGTCACAGAAGGCGAAGCTGAGTCGTTTAATATCTTTGCTTAATAAATCAGACGTGTGTCGTAAATTACTCTCGCTGTAACTCCGGCGTTGACCTGAACATAACCTAACATTTAAGAATATTAAGTCAACGAGATTAAACAAGTTATTACAATTTTATAAGTTGGGTATTTTGTACATTGTATTGGAAAATTGTTGACAAACTCATTGCATGCTTTCCCACAGATATTTTTTAATTTTGTTTTGTTAGCTTATGTTTATTAATGGTTTGTTGACCTGCAGCTGAACTAAGCTGAGACAAGCATTTTTGCAGTCCAATAGACTCCGTTTAAAATTTCGCGCCAGCTTTAGGACCGCCCACTTTCCTAATCTATTGACCATTTGAAGGTAATTCTATAAAATAAAGGGTGCGTTTAGAAAATGTCGGCTAAGGGAGCGTGAAGGGAGATTACCTTCCTATAGAGTTTTTAAACGGTTAACGTTGGCGTTAAGAGAAAGTGAATTTTAAACATAAAATTTGTGAAAATATGACATAAACATACCCTGTGCAAGCTTGTGCTAAAATATTAATTACTTTCATTAAATAAATCTTAAAAAAAATTGATGAGTCTTAATTTTACTTTTTCTATCACACAAAATTATTTGGTTGTGATTTATTATAATTTCTCCACTTTCATAGGTTACTAAATCATGACTACACATATTACAATAATATTGTCGTCACTGCATATTTTAATTTAAATAAACACAGTAAACTACAGCCGTAAACACTACTTTGATAAACCTAACCTCAAAAGGTAACTTTTCCCGTGGTCTCAAAGCAGCGGAACTTGGATTTATATAATGTGCACGCTCCGGTGTTTAGAAATGTGGCACAAATTTAACCGGTAATTGTTAAGTTCATTTTCTAAACGATTAGCGTACACACCGACTATACTTTACCACTTTTCTAAACGCACCCGAAAGGTTGCTTCTTGTTCGATTTGAGCGCGAAATTTAAATTTTTGAATGCACCCGGTGCATTTATGTATGTACCCTTAGGTCTGTTCGTTTGTCACACGTTTGCTGTACAAGTGTACACTCGGACTACGTGGGTCTTGTTCTAATCTCATGCATTAATACGAGATGAAAATACTTTGAGTGCAAACTAGCGCAACAAACGTGTGACAAACGAACAGGCCTCTTGTGAATGCACCTAAATGGGAGACACAAGTTTGCTTTCAATGCACCGGGTTCATTCCCTGGTCCATCTCTATTTCTTAGTAATACCAATAAGTAGTAGAGATGGGCCAAGGAATGAACCCGGTGCATTGAAAGCACTCATATGGGTGCATTCACCAGGGTGCATACATGAATGTACCGGGTGCATTCAAAAATTTAAATTTCCCGCGCAACCGAATAAGAAATATATTTTCTTGATATGATTTAATTATTTGCAGGTGGTTTACAGGGTTTAATGTTTCATAGTATGTGATGAATAACTGAATAATAAACCCTTAAGTTTAAGCGAAAGCTTTATAGGCTAAAATTTGAGCAAAACGAGTAAGTTTTTGAAATTAACGTTACAAAATAATTATCTAGCGATAATCCATACAAAATATATTATACTTGGTGTCATTTTGAAGAATTTTTTATTTCTTATGTAAATGTAGACAACTGGGCAATGCACCGGGTGCATTGTGGGTGCATTCTGTGATTCCACCGGTGCAAACGAATGCACCGGGTGGAATCCCATCTCTACTAATAATACTTTAACGTGGCCGTTGTCGTGTCGTGAATGAACTATTCGAATCACAAGGGATTTTAGTGCCTTGTGGTTGGTGGCAATGAGTTTGAATTTGACAGCTGTGTTGTTGATTACCATAACCTATTTGTTATCATCGCACGTTTAACGCTTTGAAATGCCAATAGCACAGGTGAGATTCTTCTTTAGTATCATAAATTGTGCGCAGCAAATTTATTATCGAATTTCAGTTAGCCGGCAGCGAATCATCCGACGACAGATCCAAGACTTTCGTCTTTCAAGACGAAGGCCACACGCTTGGGAACGCGTTGAGATGCATCATATCCAGCTAGTAAGTACGCTTTCATTAATTATTAAAAACCACCAAGTATACAAAAATTAATTTGAAATTGCCATTATCATCATTAGCCCGGATGTGCAATTTTGTGGCTACACAGTTCCGCATCCTGCGGAATCGAAAATGCACTTCAGGATTCAAATGCACAAGGGCCACGCCGTCAACGCTTTGAAGCGTGGATTGGAAGATCTAGTCAAAGTTTGTGATCACACCTTGAAGGTGTTTAATGAAGAGGTGACCGAGTATATGACCGAGAATAATGTGGTCTATACATGACTCGCTATTATTTAGAAAAGAAAATTAGGTATGAATGTAAAAGATTATAAAATGTGGTAGGTAGGTAAATGTGAAGTTTACAGAATTCATTCATTATTCTTGAGAATGAGTGCACAAAAACTATAAATAAAAATTTATTTTTTGCTGCATCTCATTCTTCCCCCTTCCTTTAATCAGGCTTCTCGCTCACCGGGAAAGATCCGGGAACTCGTTTTCCCATGTCAAGAAAAAGTCGGGAAATTCGCTTGCGGAAGCCGGTGAAGTTAATTGAGCAATTGGAAATTTGAATTTGAATTTGTTCTCTAAAATTGTATAAAATTGTTTTGCACATAAAAGAAAAATTCCCTAATCTAAAGAAGTGGAAAAAATTTATCACGTTTCTAATAAAAAGAAATTGGCGAGGTCTTCAATGTAGGCAACCGCAGAAGCTCTGTGCTTATTCGATTGCCTAAGCAAATACTTCTTGTTTTTTGAAAAATCCGATTTACATTTAATTCTTTTTAAACGAACAGACGTTATATTTATTATTTTTATTATTACGTTATTATTTTAAAGGTAATTGATTAATTTTATCCACAGTACGCGATAATAAAAAAATAAATTATTCATTTTTGTTCATCCATTGTTTCCAGACCTAGACGATCTCTAGACGGAAGGTCTCGTAAATATACGAGGAACTACTAATATGCTGAAGCAGTTGTAGCCGTAAATAATACGAATCTTTAACGCTTGTCCCTCGTAAAACACCTAAACAATAAACCAGTCAAAGCCCGAGAAGTCTATGCGGCACGCAATAACCACTACTGCTGTGGTCGACTGGATGTAAAAAGTGGTTTAGGTAACCCCATGTCACAAACATGAACAAAAAAAAATATTAAATGTTTAAGCGCGGATAAGAAGAAAACGTTCAGTTCTTTACATAAAACTTTACGTAAAATGAAATGAAATTAAAACAGATTTAAAATTAAGATTGGATTAAATTGTCTTTCATAAATTCACAGAGCGCATTGGTTCAAATTTAATTGTTACTTGAAAAATCAATATTCATTGTAGTATCAGTCACTCGCTTGCTTTGCAAAACATAAAAACATAAAAATAATTAATATTTTATATTACCCTTATTGTACTTTGGCTCTTCATCCGAGGTCAGCAATCGCGAATTCACTAACTCACTGCGATGTACTCATTTCTACTAATCACTCTCTAATACTCAATTATTACCGACTGAATCTCTATAACAATAATGAATCCATTACAAACTGTTTATTACAAGTTTACAATATTATTAAAAAATGAAAATTAAATTAAACATTAAAATATTAAAAGAGAAGTAGCAAATCAGACCTTGTAAATAAAATATTAATTTACTCTTAAATAGGTCAACAAACGTAAGTATTTACCATACCATTGTGTAGAAGATTAAATGTTACCTCTTTGTATAGGAAAAAATATTTTAAAAAATTCCGCCTCTTGCTGCCATAATTTATGGAACACCTCGTACGTGTCAAAATGATTTTAGGTTATAGTCAACAGGCAGAAGTTCTGTGGAAAAAAAAATTCGTTCTGTAAATGAACTACTGAAGAAAGCGTGATTAGTGACTCCTAATATAATGAATAGCGAATAATTTGAATTAATCGAATATTCAAATAATTCGAATTAATCGAATATTCGAATAAGCTTTCGCAAAATTAAATTAACTCTCTTGCTTTTTCGTGAATGCTTTTAGTTGTTAATAAATGAAAAATTTCTAACTCACAGCTTGTCAGCCGGGGCCTCCTCAAGGCCGAGCCGAGCACGTCTCTGTGTAAAGGCGGCACTGAGTTTTTTGAACCGGCTGTGAATACTCTCTAACAAAATGTTACGGTGTGAAAACCGCTTTCAGGCAACGACCTGTGTGTTACTTTTGACTCACATTTATTGCCGATTTGATAACATTAAGAAATTCTTTGTGTATTTAAAACGCTTCACGCCACACTTAGTTCGTTGGAGTTTTATCGCGATAAAATACAGCTTTTTATTATCAACTTCGTTGTCGCTGGAATAATTCCATCTGCAAAACACGCTTTATGTTTTAAGTTAAACACTTTCTTTGCATTCATTTTTAAATGATCCGGCCACGAAATAGTGTAAAATTCTCGATGTATGGACGTTCCTTTGTGATTTTAAATAAACAATATCGTTCGGAGATTCTATTTTTAGATGGGATTGCTTCATCTTTTGAAGCGGTTGCAAGTACATTTTACAGTTGAAATCATTTGAAAGGCCGCTGTATGCAAATGAAAGGCCGCTAATGACAGTTTGCAAAATACCGTAAGACAATTTAATTAACGAAAAAAGTAAACAGATAAAATAGCGACATCTTACTATGGCTTCTTGACCTGACATTGCAGTAGGCTGCTCGAGGTTTTCACTGCAATCAAAAACGATTTGCCCAAAATTTTTCTAGAAAAAAGTAAACTAATTGTAGCTAAAATAGAAGAGAATTAAAGAATATTAGTCGAATTTTTAATGTGAAATTCGATACAGCCAGGAAAATTATTCGAAAACGTGAATTGAAAATTTAGGAAAAAATCATAGACCCAACATGCCGACGAAACAAAACCAATTTGCATACGGGTTGAAAAATGTACTGTGTTAACTAAAGATTAAAGAATAAGTCTGTTTTATATAAAATGTAAATTTCATTATAATTTACATACCGGCCTTTCATGCGCACAACGGCCTTTGTTTTGGAGATTAAAAACTGTCATGTCAAAATAGGCCTTTACTTTGCTCACAGCGGCTTTCTTTTGCACACAGCGGCTTTTCAAATGATTTCAGCTGTATCTGCCTTGTGAGAATTGGGCGAATTTGTTATTCCATGCGTTCAGACAGTCATAAAATTTCCGTCGCTGTCTATTTTTTTCTATTAGTCCAATCCATGAAAATCACAGTTTTTGCGAGTTAATATGTCGACCTTTAACGCCATTGGGGTTTTCTTACTTTAGGTTGATACTCGTTGGTTCCTGCTTATGTCAAGATGGTTGAGATTCGTCCAAACCCTTCTTTTGTACATATGGGGGTATGGCTGATTTCCCTTTTTAATTTCCAATGGGCTTTGGAGCGAGTCATTGTAGTTCTGATTTCATGTGCCTTCCAATCTATGTTCCTGATTTCGAACTATTGCGTATTTACTGCTGATTAGGATATATTGTTGCATAATTTGAGTCATTTCCATTTTCCTGTTCCTTGATCCTCTCCTCGTCTCAAGTTAAGATTAGATGGCGCTCATTTTTGTCGCGTTTAATTAACATCCCACACCCGTCACGACTGAAGCTGCTGGCTGTGCTGCTGGTTAATTTCCTCGGCACAAGTCTTGTTTCTACTCCAGGTAGATAGCAAAAGGTGCATCCCGTTTTGAATAATAAACAAGGGAAAATTGAACAAACACGTTTATTTATATTTGTGTATACAAATCATGGTTGAATGTATTCATTATTGCTAACATCAAACATACACTATATTATTTGTTACAATTAAGTACAATTTTTTTAAGTAATAAAATAATAGATAATTAAACATTTTAAATACACATGAATTAAGTAGCGCGTTTTATAAAAAACCAATCTTACTTATTTACAATAAGTTTGATTTATCTGGACAGATTTGCAATATATAATACACACGCTGGAGGGAATGTAACTTTGTAAATGCAGGTCGTTCAAGAGGGTTAACGCGTGCGGCGACGTACCCGCGCGCGCGTTAACGAAATGAACAACTTACATTAAAAAAATGCCGTCGAGGCGTTAACAACTTGCTGGCTGCATTTTGGATGTGCAAGCTTTAAAGCAACACTACGAAGTGCCCGTTTACGTTTTACATACAAGCCAGCATCAAGATTGACTCGAATTTCTTTCAGATACTTAACGCTAAAAATCAAGAAACAATTAAGAAAACTCACATTCTCCCAATAATTAAGTATCTTACAATAGTAAAAGCATAATACTAATTAGTAAACTACTACTTCTAACATGGTGTAACAAGAAATTAAATTACGCTAGTAATTAGTCTACGTGAATAAAAACCTCATTGCACAAACCAAAAAACAAATTATGTAGGTATGTATATAAAATGCACTTAAGTATAAAAACTATCTCATTAATGAAAAGACTTCCAAGTACTCCTGCAATTATTAAAGTTAAATATATAAGTACAGTGCTTGACTTAATAACGTTGCTGAAACTCATGATGCCATCTATTAAAATCAATGTGAAATACCACTATTGATCCTAACGCTAGTCCGGCTAGCAAGAATCTGTCGACAAAAACAAAATTACACATACTATGATGATTTTTTTTTAAACGACTTACTTTTGATCATGTGATAAAGCAAGTGACCTAACGCTACTATCACATGCTGGAAAGGCGTAAAGTAAAGCCAAGTTAAACGTCCTCCAAACTTCGACTATGCCCTTGTCTCCACCAGTCATCAAATATTCTCCATCTCGGCTTAATAATAGGCACTGAAAAATAAAAACCGGGTTGATTCATTCCATCTTAAAACAAACGGCGGACATCATTATCACTCGCCTGTAAGTTATCATTGTGTGATTCGTGTCTTAAGCGTTTTCCATTTATTGTAAACGCAGCGATGTTTCCCCTCTCGTAATTCACAACGATCACACCTTCTCGGGACATCGCAATGTTTTCCGGTGATGAGAAGCCGTTCGGTGGGTCCAAGGATCGTAACAAATCACCAAAGGTCGTATGCACAAGTACAGGGCCATCTAAAGAGAAAACAGAGTTGACTTCAAATTTCGTGAGCTTGAGTTTCGAACTCAAACACTTTAACAGATAAAACAGCGACATCTTACGATCGCTTTTTGACCTGACATTGCAGTAGGATAGACAGATTGAAGCGGATTTGCTCCTAATAAGTCACCCGTGCAAGGCGGCCATGCTTGGTGTCAAAACATAATGAAATTTTTCAAACACTTTACTTATAATAGAAGTCGATTCTTGTTCGACGAGTTTAGAGAAGCATTTCCTTTATTTATAATTCTAATTCTTCCACTTATAAAGTCTTAAATTTAAATTGAATTTGACAACGGGTCTTCTAAAAGCGAAACTCTCATTTCTGTTTTGTTTTACATTAAAACGCAAATAAAACAACCTCGACCTTTTACATTTCACAGAGGATTGAGGTGCGGAACTATTTTATGACGGGCGCCACACATGTCTGCGACTTAGTTACTGTCAACACCCGGAAAGTCGATCTTGTATATTTTATTTGAAATTTTAATTTAGTCTTTAATTCAAGATGGGATTTAATCTGTTTAATTTCAATATAAACTTTCCCAGTAGATAAGAGCTGGACAGGAAATGCTCTAGTCTAAACCAGGGATGACCACTAGCCGGGAACCGCGTTAGGCGTTACAACCGCGATCGCTGTGTTTATTAAGTATTTATTTGCCGCGCGCTTCTCTATGAATGAATTCTCGTTTTCTCGAAACAAACAAGAGTGGGGATAGCGCTTTCGAAGCGCCCGAGTGCATCGTTGGTCTAAACGATAATTTATGATCGCATTACCCGTAGAAACCGTGCGAATACGTCTCCGTTTCCCGCCGGTTAGATTAATTTTAAAACTTGTTAAAGTTGTCCCTGATTTAGGTAACCTTTGTAACGCCTGTAAGTTAAGCGCGGAGAGGTGGAAGTTTTTAATATAAACAATTAGGCACCGCGACTTGAGAGAATGCGAAATTAGAAGGTGTGAACCCAACCGTGCAACCATGTGGTTGTTTTTGCCATCAGGGGGTACGTGAGCCCCTTCAGGATAATATAAGTGAGTGTATGTGTGTTTGTATGCATAGAGAAAGCGTCGATACCCAAATCTAAGCGAAGACCCCCCAGGGCATCCCAGAGCCTTTGTTACTCTATTCTGCCGAAAAGGTATAGTAATTCTTGTACAGGGTTGGGGAAAAAGGACCGACTTTTTTAAAACGTTACAAATTTGATTCATTTTGACTGAAGAAAAAAATTATTGACAGATTTGAGGTAGTAACGACATAGCATTTGACGAAATCAAATGTGGAAAACAATGTCTGGAATGATGTGTCCGTTCTCATTAATGCATTTATGGAGACTTCTGCCCGAATAGCTTTTTTCAGTTCTTCCTATGTGCGGAGTTTGTGTTCGTATGTACGTACTTTGAGGTGATCCCGTAAGAAAAAAATGCATATGGACAAATCAGGGGACCGAGGAGGTCAATGAATGTCACCTAACCTATAAAAAAAACGCGGTGCTCGATCGTCCACTACGTTAGGGCCTCAATTGACAGTGGTTTACACAAAATGCTAAGATTTCACGAATCGAGCATCACTTCCTTCGTATCTGTTTCCCGACATAGTATTCAGTATTGGCCTTTTCAAAAACGTCCGTCCTTCTCGCCCAATCCTGTATATCGTGGTCCTTTTTTTTCTTCAAAATTTCTTTTTTCTTTTATATATTTTATTTTGTAATTGTTTATTTTTTATAGCAATTTAAATTGGTGCTCAATAAACCAACTGTAGGGCATGAGGAATTTAATTTGTTGTACAGTTTCTGAGCTCAAGAACCGCCTTCGAAAGAGTTTGAAAGAGAAACTATGACACATTTGTCCATGCATTTCAGATGAAACTCTCATTATTAACCGCTACAAGACCACCAACGATGTATGGATTGACAAACATAACGAAAATCTAATTTAAAATTCACTATGTTTATGTAATTCTTATGTTTACGTCCATTGTGAACGAGCGGTTACCCGACTACACCTGCGACTTAGCCCCAGTTTTTCTTTGCATGTTCTCTTATAAGCACAGTCTCTCAATTAAATTAATTCTCAGCTTTCATTTATGATATGGGTAGAAGGGTATCGCGATGAACGATTGCGATCTCGTTATTTTCAAAGCTCTAATTTTCTCTTGTTATATTTTTAATGCCTGATTTTGTTTTTTGCGAATCATTAATTAATTTTAAACGTTTGTGGACGCGAGCGTCTAGTGGCTGCGTAAGAGCCAATTATTACATTTGTCTTGCAAATTTATTTACGCCTTGGATCACCCCCTCCCTCCAAATCAATTAGTCTGTTTTTGACAATAAAGACTGTGAACACAATTTGAAAGATCTTTTTGAATGCAATTTTTTACCCCCTTTGTGCGATGTTACGGTGCAAAAATCCGTTCGTTAGATGTGTTAATGTACACGTCGAGCTTTCCAGAAAAGGTACGAATTATTTCTCGTCTACTTCTTTAAGGAATTCTTCAAACAACCTATCGCTTTAAATTCTAGTATACGTCGCATTTCGTCTATTAGGTAAATGTCTGCAATATATTTGTATAGCTACATAATGGTGGCGTGTCTGGCGGCTTAAGATCAAGGAACCGCTTTCATGTATTTCTGTTGCGGCAAACTATTAATGTCTAGCAATATTGCGCAGTCTGATGCAATCCTGTGTATGATCAAAAGAACCTACTCACCGTCTGCGAATGTCAGAATGTTTATTTTCGAATTTTATTGTTTTTTTTTTACTTTCGTTTAAAGCGAACACCTGAGGATCGGCCTTCTTTAGCGGCGAAAGATCAAAAAGATTCTGGCAGAATAGACTGCACTCTGTTTTACACTTGTCACGCGATATGCGGTGCATGAGGGATGCGGATTTTGCGTTGCCGGGCGCAATGATTGGCTGAAAATCTGTTACAATTGCTTTAGCAACATCGTTACATTCACTCACGATGGTTCACGTCCTTTATTCTGTGAAGCCGACCCTATTTATTAGGACTTTATTCTAGTGGTCGCACCTTCTTAGCGCGAAGTCATGCGAAATCTTCCGATATTATTTTCCGAATTTACGATTGGTTGGTGTATGCACGGGGCGCTTTCGTTTTCGCGCTACAAACAGCCATTACGGCATCCTCAGTACTTGAGCAAACTGTCAATGAGTGTGGTTGAGTCTCGTTTCGTCTCGATAATTTGAGTTTTGGAGAGTTATATGTCTGTATGGACATAACTTTGCAAACCGTGATGCTACTGCATTTCTGTGCATTGTTAAGGAGTCTGTGAAGGTGCATACAATTGCGCAATGTATTGAAATCCAGCCATATCTAAGATTTCGTTCTTCTCTATCTCTCAGGCTTTTCCGCCCCTGCTTTTGTTGGCCCTTGGTGTAAACAGTCGGCGTTCTATCGTTCCCCTCAGCTTGTTATCGTCCTGTCAAGCTGTAATTCTCGTTATTCTTGTGTCTCAACTCCGTTCGTTGCCGACCCCTCTCCCTTCGCCGTCGAGCAAGTTTTGGGGTAGGCATAATAAGGGTAGCGTGTCGACCGTGTCATCCCCGACGACGAGTAAGAAACTAACCCCATAAGTACTGAAGAATTTTATTTTGGAGTGACATCATGGTTGACGATATATAACGTGTCCCAGAAACCCATTTACTTGCTAGCTAACGTTCGCGAATTTAATCTTAAGTGGAATAGTTAGAAATTGAGTCACTGTGAGGTTAATCGAGGCCCTCGAATAGCTATTAACAATATTGATCGTTTGATTTACAGACAAATACTATTAATTAACTAAACAGTAAACAACTTTTCGTTGGTTTTCGTGCAATAAACTGCCGGTATTTAGTTTCTTTGTTGGATTTACGCGTCCCATCACCTTTTTGCGTATTAGTAAAAGACAATACACGTTAGCGAGACGTTCGTTCGTAGAGGTGAGCGTTTTGGATTGACAAGGAATCCCGTTGGACAATTTATCTTTGGCACTCGTAAAAAATTATCGTCGAAGATCGACACACGACTCAACTGTCCGCTCGAGCTAGGGAATTCCGCGGTTAACTACGCACTTACTTTGCTGATCTCCATCCGTATAGTAATTTTGCCAAGTCTTCCAAGTAAGTGCAAAGAATAGGTAGAACATCCTCCATTCCAGTTTGAGTTTTGTGGTCAGCACCAACGTGTGGGGGTGACTCTGTTATTGGGTGCTCCTGTCTGAGGGAGACAGTGCACGTCATCGATTTTCTTTTTGATGTGACCTTCAGGGAAATCCAGTATTACGATGACCCAGGCCGGCTATCATTAGTCTTTTAAAATCTACGAGCTCCGGCAGTTTTTGTCAGCCTGACCCCTGACCCGAGGGCGCGGGTCGCATTTGGTCAGGTATATTTAGGGTACGACGTTCTTCTGGCTCAGGTTATTAATTTTTGACAATCTGTGTCGTTAGATCCGTTTGACGTTGGTGTGGTTTGGAACCATTTTCAATTAACTTGTCCTTTGTCGTCGCATCCCTGCTATTTTAGACCGAGCAACACAGGCTGGTCCCATCGACGTTGTTACGCTCACTCCAAAAAAACGCATTTGCATGCATGCAACCGTCATAAATTATGTGCAAGATCTGCAAAGTCGCAGATGTGGCGCCCGTTTAGATAACGGGATCAAGGGAAATAGCATCTTTCACAATGCGAAATGTCTTTAGACAATATCTGCCCAAGGTATAAAGAAAAAACTAAGAAAAATACTTACTGTACGAACCAGAAACAACCAGCCCTAACTCAGCTGAAATGACGACACTTGAAACAGGCTGCTCGTGACCGGTCAACGTAGCCCTGGGCGTTGGTACTTCCCCTTCACCGACGATGGTCTGCGTCCTGGCGTTCCAGTGCCATAAAAGTACCGTACAATCGGCGGAGCCGGATGCGATATAACAATCCGACGTTATATTACATTCGGATCGCGAAAGACATGTTACGACACCGTAATGGCCGAAGATGATTTGCACAATCTTCGCCGTCTCGGTCGAGAAAACCCTGAAGCTATTGTCCCAGAAGCCGCACGCGACCAAGAACTTACTATCGACCGTGGTCACGAAGCAGTTCGATCTGATGCGTAAATTCTGACTGAAGTTATCGCCGAGGTGTCGTCTCTGCATTGGATTGGTGTGGTTGTTTGTTTGTGCTGAAACATTATACATTAAAAATAAGGTACGATACGTCCACTTCGTTATAAATTTATCTACCTCATAAAATTTGTAACTTACAAAGTACGGGATCCATAGAAAGTGGTAAATTTGAGCCTTGATTTTGAGGTGACTCTGCGTAACTTGGAGATTGAGCAACGGCCGCATAGCCAGAATTCCACCTATTGACTGCAAATTGCTGGTGCATGGTAACTGTAACCACTGACGGTAAAGGTAACTGAGGGTACGTGTTGGCGGAAATATGGCAAATCGGTGAGTTGGAGAGGAATTTCATCGTCATGCAGACGTCGTCGGGGATACTCGAGAACATCATTGGCGACTGCAAAATAAAATCCGTTTGCTTACGCTGCGCGAGCCAATTTGAAAGTTAGCACTCACCAAATGCATTGCGGAACTACGAGGCGGATGTGGTTCCATTAACAACTGAGAAGGCGTCTGTCCAAAATTGCGAATTTGATTTTCTATCGCTTCCTTCATTGCTTTATCAGTAATTGCATCCATGTCTACGCTGCCTTCGTACGTGAGGTAATAGAAAACATTGGTGGCTCTAACAGCTTCCGGGCCTTTTTGCTTGTACCCGAAGATAAGGTCGATCCACTGGTGTAATTGGCAGGACACGAATTCAGATTCCAAAGCCTAACAGAGCAAATAATTGTATTAAAGCGTACGAGAGCAAAAATCAAGAGGCGTACCATTCTATTGATCCGAATAAATTCCTCCGGCGAACTTGCCCACGGTGGTAACTCCACGTCGTTTACTATAGAACCGTCGTCTTGAACCCCCAGGCGATACCTGTTCGAATTCACGAACATTTCCGGCAGGAAAAAGAATTCCGGAATTAGTTCCTTTACATCGGAGGTATCTCTTTGACTGTTCTTCCACGAGAGCGCGATCGAAGAAAACAACCTATCAGGATGATCGAATTTACCACCTTGAAACGTCAAGAACATGGTTGTCAGGGGTTCCTGCAATTTCAACAGAGTCATTCGTATCTACATGATTCGTGAAAATTCCAAAGCGAAATACAGACCACTCTGATTAACCAGTTCAGTACAAACGAAGAGGTGGAATAGTGGGTGCCGTAATGGAAAGGCGGAATGCTCTCGTGCTCCCAAGTGTTGTACCTATCTTCGAAGTAAGCTCTTCTGCTCGGATTGAGCGCGCCGATCGGTTTGGATAAGTCGCGGTAGTTGTTGGGTTGACTTAGGTCCAATTCTTTACTGTCGTAGTTCGTGAGGACCCACGGAAACACCGGGTACTGATTCAAATCGTTATAAGTTCGACCTGTAATAAAGAAGAAAAACAAATTTGTTGACGACATCAAGTAATAGTTACCACAAAGCTGCAAGTAAAATCATTATTTATTTAATTTTATAATTTTTCTGACCCGATCGTACTTATTTGCTTATTAAAGAAATGCGAAGAATAACTTCAGTCGTTCTTCGAGATATAAAATAACCTTGCCTCGTATTCTATCGACGAGTCAACAAGAGCAGGAAGACGTCTCCGTTTATTTTAAATGAAAACGATGGGCAAAAATATGCGTGGAATGTTACTTCCGGATCTTACTCGGGGCGAAATAAATCCTTTTTCAATAAAAGACTGTCACATCAATGCGGCCACAAGGTTGTTTTCGCAAGTGCTTAAGAGAGGGCTGCCAGAAGCCGTGTGGTCAGAAAAATGGCCATGTTTGATGCCCCTAAGCGACAGGACGTTCCCACGTGACGATTTTAGGCGATGTGGTCAACATAAGGTTTTCAAAACTGGCAACTCCATAAAACGAAAAATTACTGTTCAGAAGGAAATCGAACGTCGACCAATGAAACAATAGATAAGAAAAAGCTAAAACTGCGAAGAAACAACCAAACGAAATCTTTAATGAACAGATAAAATAGCGACATCTTACTATCGCTTTTTGACCTGACATTGCAGTAGGATAGACAAATTGAAGCGGGATTTGCTCCTAATAAGTCCCCCATGCAAGGCGGCCATCCTTGCTGTCAAAGCATAATGAAAGTTTTTAGAAAAATTTTGTGCAATCGTGTCAAATTTGGCCCACCCTGTACAGCTAAGACAGAGTCAGCAGAGACGTAGCTTGACATTCCCACTGCAAACAAAAACGACTTGTTTGTTTGCAGTGGGAATGTCGAGCTACGTCTCTGTTGACGAAGCCCCAAGCAGGGCGGAAACAGCTGTCCAGAGGCTGCTCGAGGTTCTCACTGCAATCAAAAACGATTTGCACAAAATTTTTCTAAGAAATCTTTAATGAAAATAAAGCAACCTTAATTTCCATGAAATGGCGTGATCAATGTTAAAAACAACGAAATTGAATGGCGGATTTTGTAATTGCAAGGAAACGGAAAACTCATAGATAAATACAAAGCTATATCCATTTTTCTGAGTTAAACTGATTAAAATTTTAACAACTTGAAAAATATCAAAAGTATTACTCACTTTGTTACTGAGTTATTTCAAAAAACAAAGACTTGACAAAATTAAAATTAGACGCCACTTTTCTAGAAACTAAGCGTTTTTCCTTTTATCAAATTTATACTGGAATCGAATCACCCTGTACAAGGATTACCAATGTAAGTAATTGATTGATATTTAACAATAGCTAAAAATTGATTTTGTGAACGACTCCCAAGACTAGTAAGGCCCAATTATACAGGTGCCCCAAAATTCCGGAATTGTTTAAAATTGCAGACATAACTTATGATTTTTTAATGGTGTACTAAAACTATATTTTATTACAGTTTTGGAAGCCCTTGAAAACCTAACGAAAGTGGTACAACGTTATGTACTTTACTTATTTTGAGCTCGTAGAAAAGGCTACGCATATCGGATGTACCATTTGCAAATAAAAGATTAATTTACGCGTGAACTGAAGGATAGTGTAGATGATTTTTAAACGTAATGAATAAATAAACCTACAAATGAGTAGAAAGAAATATGTCGGTTCTTCATGATCATAAAATTGACAATCTCAATTTCATTTTCAATTTGAGCCGAAACTTATACTCAGAAAAACGATTATTTCAGCAACTGGTGCTAAGGGTTTAAGCTTTAACTTAGAGCTAAACTGGATTGCAGTAGTACGATTCTCAAGCCCCCAATCGAATATTGCAAAACTATTGCCTTCAACGTATCATGAATCATTGAGTATCAATATTAGATCCAATACTGGAAAACTTTTAATGAGAAAGGAAAAGCGAGAAAAACACAAGTGTAAGTTCAAGTATTTTTTTGTATATCGTATAAAAGGCCCTTAAATAATATTTGAGTGAGTTTTTATAGGTGAAGTCCAGAATAAAAAATTGGTATACAGGTTGGAATGGCATCAACTTTCTTCTATCGTTTCGAGGATGTAACCAATTTTCTACAATGCATCCCCGATTTATTTCTAATACAAGAAGATGATGAATATGAATATTATGTTACAAAAGTAAAGGTAAAGATATGGGAAATGACAAAATACTGAAAAGAATTTATTTAAATTCTATAAATGTCAAACATTACTTGAAGAGTATTGAAGAGCTTTTAACTGATAGGATGTATCAAAGGTCTTCGTCACTTCTTGAAGATGTATTATTTACTACAGAGAACTAAAGACAAGTCTTCAAAGTATGCCATCTTTCTATGAATTTTCGATTTCTTTTTTCACATTATTCTTTTGGTTTTAGTTAAAAGTTTAAAATTCAGAAACAAATCTTTCGGGAATGTTGAGATTGAAACTGACAATTCTGACAGACTACTCAAAATTTTACTACGTTGGAGTTAAATCTCAAAACAACAAACGTAACAATGGCAGTTATTCAAAGTCATCTTTGCTTGAAGTTATTAATTTTGATTTGACGTTCGCATCTTTTTGCCTTTGATTCATTTTCTTTCCTGTAAAGTTCATTAGAAAGCTGGGGTTTTGAATCCCCCTCCAGTGTTTCCAACAGCTCCGATCCTTCTCTGTTCTCGGTAAAATATTTCGATCTGTCTAAGCTTTTCAATTTTCTTTTCTCTCTGGTGTTATTGTATACAAATTTGGCTTTGAGGATCAAATGATGGCCAAAAACTCAACTCATTCTCAGATCAATTTCAAAGTCAAACCAACCCTTCTTCTTGGAATTCTTTGCTTCTAATCCGAGTTTCCTTTTTTGCGAAATTTCTGTGAAAGCTTAGGCCTCGAAAATTTCTTGCATGTCGGCGCCTTCCAGTCCTTTCGAAAGCTCCGATATCATCGCAGTTTTCTTCGAAAACCTTGTGCATGGGCTTTAGACAGAGTTTTCTTTGATTAACTTAATGCTATCGGCTTATTGGGCGATCTAATTCTTCAATCCTTTATTCCTTTTTTTGTTTTTGTCTCTTGGTCTTCGTCCATCAAATCCCATTTCCAAGCCTCTTCGGTTTGTTCACTTTGAGCGCTTATCGACCCCTAAATATCCCTTAAAAACTTTGGGAAACACTACGTTACGTTGAATACCATATCTCTGAGGACTTCCGCATTTTATTGAAGACTTCTTGGAATGCCAAAAATAAAAGCTTTTATTGCTCTTATTTCCCTCACATTCATAGTCGCGTCGGCCTTCAGAGACGTTTTAAAAACTCATGTATACAGGACGTGTAACTAAATCAGTGCAACTGCAGACCACGGAGATGGCGTGGAACCCACAGTAAGTCGTGTTTGGTTCTACTGAAGGAGGAAAATTTCTTGATATCGTCGCGGTTTTGGACAGCACTCGGCTAATTGGAAGTATTTGGTACAACACACGTTTTAAATGTTTGAAAGAAGAAGGTTTGGCTATTCCAAGAGGCTTTTGGTTGATGCAATAATAACCATTCCGGGTGTGATTACGGGGTGAAGAGGAACTTATTAATATTGTTGTTTGTTTCAAAAGGGTTGTTCAATCCAAGTATAAATTTTCTTGGACACCTTGGTATGTCTAAAAACCAAAAAATGACCTAGACAAATATTCACTCTTAAGGTTTGATGATAGATGAGTAGTAAATTTGCTTAGCAAGCAATTTGGAAGCCCAGTGCAGATCTCGAGGAAGTCTTTTGCTTTCCTAGGTCCAAAGTTATGGAATGCCAAAAAGAAAAGCTTTCATTGCCCTTATTTCCCTCACATTCATAGTCGCGTCGGCCTTCAGAGAGGTTTTAAAAACCCATGTATACAGGACGTGTAACTAAATCAGTGCAACTTCAGACCATGGAGATGACGTAGAACCCACGGTAAGTCGTGTTTGGTTCTACTGAAGAAGGAAAATTTCTTGATATGATCGCGCTCTTGGAAACTACTCGGCTAATTGGACGTACTTGGTACAGCACACGTTTTATAAAGTTTGAAGAAAGAAAGTTTGGTTATTCCAAGAGGCTTTAGGTTGGTGCATTAATAACCATTCCAGGTGTGAATACGGGGTGAAGAGAAACTTACTAATATTGTTGTTTGTTACAAAAGAGATGTTCAATCAAAGTATAAATTTTCTTTGACAACTTGGTAGTGTGTCTAAAAACGAACAAAAAATGATCTAAACAAAATATTCACTCTTAGGGCTTGATGATGGATGAGTAACAAGTTTGCTTAGGAAGTAATTTGGAAGTCCAGTGCAGATATCGAGGAAGTCTCCTGCTTTGATGATGGATGAGTAGCAAGTTTGCTTGGGAAGTAATTTGGAAGTTCAATGCAGATCTCGAGAAAGTCTCTCATTTTCCTAGGTCCAAAGTTATGGAAGTGAGATGATTACACGCCCAATAGTTGGGCGAAAGTACTTGTGTGCAGTTACATGTTTTAGAAAGATCAAAAAAAGGGTTGGTCTTTGTCACTTTTTGATGATGGATGAGTAGCAAGTTTGCTTAGGAAGTAATTTGGAAGTCCAGTGCAGATCTCGAGGAAGTCTCTTGCTTTCCTAGGTCCAAAATTATGGAAATGAGATGATTACACGCCCAATAGTTGGGCGAAAGTACTTTTGTGCAGTTACATGTTTTAGAAAGATCAAAAAAAGGGTTGGTCTTGGTCACGGTTTGATGATGGATGAGTAGCAAGGTTGCTTAGGAAGTAATTTGGAAGTCCAATGCAGATCTCGAGGAAGTCTCTTATTTTTCCAGGTCCAAAGTTATGGAAATGGGATGATTACACGCCCAATAGTTGGGCAGAAGTACTTTGTGCAGCTACATGTTTTAGGAAGATCATAAAAAGGGTTGGTCATGGTCAGGGCTTGATGATAGATGAGTAGCAAGTTTGCTTAGGAAGTAATTTGGAAGTCCAGTGCAGATATCGAGGAAGTCTCTTGCTTTCCTAGGTCCAAAGTTATGGAAGTGAGATGATTATAGTTGGGTGAAAGTACCTACATGTTTTAGACAGATCTTAAAACGTGTTGGTCATGGTCAGGGTTTGATGCTAGATGAGTAGCAAGTTTGCTTAGGATGCAATTTGGAAGCTTTTTGTTTTGTAGCAGCGTGTTCTCCCTCTTTGTAATTGAGAGGAAATGAAAATCTTCAAGAATTGCAGGAAAAAATAGCTTACCAGCTGGGTGAACAGAGAATGAATAGAAGTGAAAGCACTGAAGCAGAAAACTGTCTCAAGCCAAAAGTGTATTCCAAAAATTAGAAACGTTTAATGATGGTATGGCCATTGTTGGTGTTTAAGTTAAACGTGGATGGTATAGTAAATTAAGAGAGACAACAAGTTTTATTTACGGTTCTGTCTCTTGCAGAAACAAAATAAAATTCTAAATTGATTCTATAAACAAGGCGCTTTTGAATTTTTCGAAACGTTGGAATTTTTTTTGAAAAAAATCCTTTGAAACTGGGCTTGATTTAATAATAATGAAAAGACACGCAATGCTTACAAATAAACGAGAAAGACGCGTGTTTTTACAACTTCAAAGCCGAGTAAATTAAGTGAAAGGCATCTCAAAATATCATTAATATCTTAGCATGAATTAATCGCACGTTATGAGCGTACAATCTTGTTAACAGCGCGAATTTCGCGTTCCTCGCCAGATGCGCACTATAAACAGATTTCTGTCGGGAGCGTTTTCTTTTTGGGCCGAAGAAGAAATAAATCCAGGGGCCCGAAATAAATCACGCCGGGCGCAATTATGCGACTTCGAAATTGAATTCTCTGTGCCCAGGAAATAATTCCGCATGTTGACAGGGCGTGAAGTCTAAACCGTTTTTGTAGCGCCGTGGAAGATGTCACATGCAAAATTAGCAGTTGTCAGGGAGGCCGGTCTTAAATTAAAAACGTATACATCATGTGCTCGAGGAGAATAAATACCTAGGGGTCTATATTTAACTCGAAGAGTACACTTGACACTGATATACTTCGGTTTTAATGTGAGCGATTAGCCTTCTGTGTCTTCGGATTTTAGCCAGTTCACTCACATAGGCGCAACACCCAGTAGATGTAATATACTTTTTTTTTTGAAATTCGAAACTAATTCATTCTTGGTGTATGGTTTGCGATCGTCGTGAGGGATTAGTCTTCTGTGTTCGGATTTATAGTCAGTTTCACTCACATGCGCAACACCCAGTAGATGTGTAATAAACTTTTTTTTTGAAATTCGAAACTAATTCACCCTCGGTTGGTATGGTTTGCGATCGTCGCGTGATGTTCTATTTTTGTTGCTGCTGGAGTTTAATATTTATGGGTGGAGGGATGGTGGTCGTCGCGACGTCGGATGAAAGGCGGATGGAGATTGTCAGTGCGAATTAGGCGCCACCTCACTCACTTTAAGCCCCGGTACTATAAGGGGATTACGAACCCTCGCGTACGAAGGCCGATATAATCCAAAAATAATGTTGCTCCTCTCTTTGCCCGTCACTCCAAAAACCGTACGCGTTTGTAAATAAGGTTGTAACATCATTTGAAAACTGCTCTTGATTTGCGTACACTTTTTTTTGACAATGACAATCTCGACAGACTTCTAGTAAAAGCGATAATTTAAACTGAAAACTCTGACACTAATACCTATACATTATACATCTTTTCTTGTACCGGAGAGGAAACTTTAAAATATAACAAATGAAGAAGTGTAGTATACCTAATACGAAACAAAACAAATTTGTACACGAAATTTTTAAGGTAGCTTATACATAATTGTTGTTTGGTCCAGTGATCTTTGGAAAGACAATTAATATTTGCCGCTTATTGATGGTAGTATCAATCATCACATTAACCTAAATGCATCTACACTGAGAAAAATAATGTGTTGAATCAGTTGTGTTGTTTATATACATCCCAAAAGTGATGCTAATTTAACGTGTTTTCTGTAGAATCAACACTAATGAGTTGGGTCAACAGAAAACACGTTAAATTAACATCACTTTTGGGATGTATACAGGGAGATTCAGGCAACCATTTCATTAAAAGTTTATGGATTTCTCCTCTGATTTTCTGTTTCATATTTTGCAGTTATAAGTTAACGACACTTCCGCTTATACCGGAAGTTGCTGTCAACTTACTTATTTTAAATTGAATACCCTAATTTTTAATGCATTTTTGAAATCTTCATATAATTCTAAAAATATTTTGTGCAACATGTCATACAAGAAAAATTAACCGTTTCCGATATATTTTCATTTTTTTAAAATAACTCAGACTTGTAGAACCTTGGTTATGATGCTGCCATCTTTGTGCATCAAAAACCATGATGCCCATTTTTCGCCTGTAGTAGGCTACAGTTACATGCTTTCAGATCATGTCCAGTTTTGCATTTGATTGCTTACAGGCTGGTTGAAAAGTAACTTCTATTCTAACTAATTTCAAATGTCAAAAAGTCATGTTTTTTTAAATGGAACGCCTAGTATATTTTTAGACCAAGTGACTCAAGATTAAATGTTGTTTCGTCCTGTATTAGCATTCCCTATACCTATCTCTCATAGTTCACTCGTTATCGATGATTTCTATTTAACACGAAATTTTTTTCCATTTTTCGGTATTATTTTTAAATAGTGGGCTATGAAAACTAGAGAAATTATAATTTTTGAAATCATCTGTCTAGTAGGAATTAAAAAAAAAAACAATTTATTCGCTACGAAGAACCAAAAAATGAATATTCAAACACAGACATATTAAATGTATTTGATGATCAAAAAATCGACAATTCAAGAAGTTAATAAAAAAAGTTTTTATATCAAGGAAAATATGTTATTACTGAAACACAATAGAAAGTTATTACTAATAAATAATAGCCGAGGACAACTTAGAGCCAATATTATAACCAACAATTTGTGTATTATTTTTAATATTTCTGATTTATTTATTAGTTTTCAAAAATTTTTGTGGTCTAAGTGTAAATTTTTCCTTGTAAATGTGTAAAAACTCATACCAAGACTTCTAATACATGCGGCATATGTAAACAAAAAGTTCAGATGTAGATGTGTATTTAAATATTATTTATCGGTTTTTAAAATGAAATTGAAATTACAGTCCGAAATTAATTTAGAAAACCTCAGTTTGTTAAATTTTCTTAGCACACTATTCAGGAATAATACTGAAAAGTGAAAAAAATTGATGTCTCAAAGAGAAAATCATGAATAGAAAGAGAAAGGTAAGAGTATAGGGAATGCTAATACTGTTCGAAAGAACATTTTATTTTGATTCTTATGGCATAAAAAAATACTGGGTGTTCTATTTAAAAAACATGACTTTTCGACAGTTGAAATCAGTTCGAACAGAAGTTACTTTTCAACCAGCCCGTAAACGACTTTGTGTAAAATTAGGTATGACCTGAAAGCTTATGAGCATAGCCTACTACAGGGCAAAAATTGAAATTATGGCTTTTGTTACACAAAGATGGCAGCATCATAAACAAGGTACTGCAACTTTGAATTTTTTTTTTAATGGAAATATCTCTAAAACGGCTAATTTTTCTTGTATCACATGTTACACAAAATATTTCTAGAATTTCATGAAGATTTCAGAAATGTAATAAAAAATGGGGTATTGCATTTAAAATAAGAAAGTTGACAGCAACTTCCGATATAAGCGGAAGTGTCCGAAATTTGAAAATATTACATTTTGATAGATCCATATCGTTAACTTATAACTGCAAAATATGAAACAGAAATTCAGAGGAGAAGTCCGTAAACTTTTAATGAAAGGGTAGGCTGAATCTCCCTGTATAAACAACACAACTGATTCAACACATTATTTTTCTCAGTGTAATTATTGTATACATTACTGCAGCTGTTGTTAAAATTTATTTTGAAAACTTTGGAAATTACAGTTAGTTTTGAAGCTTTCCATGGATAACACTTATTTTCCATGACCTTATGTAATTACTTCTTCAAGTCACGTTGTTTTAAGTTCAGTACATCCATTCTGTCTTTTTTTAAAATTTATATCGGGAGATGTCTTGTACGTCACGGTATTTTAAGTTTGGTACATCTATTCTATCCTCTGTTATTTATACCGGGAGATCGAAATTGATTGTCCCGATCCTGATATGTATTTAGATCTACCGGATGATCAGGTCGATCAATTTCCGTCTCCTTGTATATCTTTTCTTGTCTTGTTTATTGTATAATCGATTACTATCAATATGACATAACAAGAAACTGTCGCGAATATGCTGAATAAGTTAAGATAATAGGTGCTTTCTTTCGCTCACAAAATCGAGATCAAAACATGTTTTGATTCAAAAACAGACATTATTTTCTTTGAATCTCTCAATTTTTAAAACTGGTTTGGATTGAATTATGGTTATTTACAAATGGATTGTCAATCAAAAATTCAAGTTAGGTGTTTTGTTGCAACAACTACGAAATTAAGGTCCAGACTATTCGAAACATTATTCAAACTTTTAAGCGAAAGAAGGCACCTAATATCTAGTATTCAACTGATTGAAACGATGCTTGAATTTCTAATAACAACAATTGCTTGACAGACGTCATTCAACTGTCATCTTGACTTTTACGCAGCTTAGACTGCCTCTTTCTCACCTTCGAATCTTCCTTCTTAAAAAAAAATCAGAACCAACTTGACAATTTAAGTAATAAAAAACATTTAAACTTTGAAATCAGGAAGAACGAAAGACAAAGTACTGGCTGTAAAAAAACAAAAGATAATCTCTTAATAAGGAAAACCGTAGGTAGTCTCTTAAAAAAAAAAGATAAAATCTACCAACAAGAAAAAAAAAACAATGGCTTACAAACAAATACACCAGCGAAAACAAAAGACAATCTTTTTAACGGCGAATAAAATAAAATATACCGCCCAGGAAGAAAATAAAAGACAAAGTGTTAATAAAAAAAAAGAATAAATGTAGGTTCATGAAAACAGAGCCTTTTTTCGAGAAAAAAATAAAATAAAAGAACACATCTGCCGTTACAATAAAATGAAACAATTTTTTTTGTTAAAAACTCGCCAGAATCGAGACAATGAAAGTTGAAAAACGACAAAAAACAAAACAACTTATTTAGAGAAAGTAAAACAAAAGACAATCTTTTAATGAGAAGAAACGTAAGCGGTCATGTGTCATAATTGATTGAAAAACAAAACTGATTATAGACAAGTATATCAGCAAAAACAAAAGACAATCTATTACAATGAAAAATGAAAAAAAAAACGAAGACAATGTTAATAAAAGCAGAATACGTACGACCATCTGTTGACAGAAACATAAATAATCTTTTAACAAGAAAAGCACGACGAAACACAATCAATTGATGTTGGAAAAGAATCTATTTATTAGAGAAAAAACAAAAAACAAAAATAAACGAGAAAACCTAAGAGAAATTAAAAAAGAAGAACAAAGAAGCACAATGTTTGTACGAATGCAGTTTTATTGCAATCTGCAATCGAAAGAAAAGAAAAAAAATGCGTTCACAGAAAATAATAAGTAATCATGGTTAAGCAAAAACAACTTATTAAAAAATTAGACACAAATTGATTAATAAAAGAAAAACGGAAGGGATTACATAAATTCCACTAATAAAAACAAAGAAAAAAAGACTAGAAACGAACAAGAAACAAATTATGAGTAGAAATAATCGACAAAAAAAGAAAAGAAAAAAAAGGTTTATTACAAAAAGCAAGGCAAGCCGGTAATTAAGAGAAAACCAGTCCGTAGATGGAGTGGAAAAAAAACAATTGTAATAATTCGCTGAAAAAACAACACAAAAACAAAGGGCAATACAAAACTTTTTCCAAACGTAGCGGGTCTTAAACGTTGATTTTTTTTGTGACCTTTGACGACTTTATTTTTTTCTTGTTTTGAAGCCATGGCGCCCAACATGGGGCAAAACGATCCACACGATCGAAAAATACTACAAATTTATTATTGACATTGGACATTAATTGTACAAAGTGATCAAGTATAACTGTTTGAGTTGGTAATGCAATCAAAAGCATTTTCTCATTCAACTATTTTCATTACAGCAATAGAATATATCTTTTTTTTGTTTCTTAATATAAGATTATACAATTAATCGGAAGTTATTCAAGTTGTACTATTTAAAAATAAAATTGCCAACTCAAATAGTTAAGCGAGGCGCAAACCAGAGCGAAACACGCGCAGTGGCGGATTTGTATGTTCTCCTTAGGGCCGTGCCGCGCCCGCCACCGTTTCGTTTTCGCTCTGGTTTGCACTCTTTTTATTCTTGACCACTTTGTATATTCTCACGGCAAATGTTAGATTAAGATAAAAATTATAGAGTAAAGTAAAATAAAAATGAGTTTAAAATAAGAAATCAAATGATAGGTTAAAATAAAAATAAAAATGAAAGACTAAAATAAAAATTAATTGAGAGAAGCGTGTATTTTAAATATGTGGACGTGATGAACAAATGTTTATTAATTATTCAGATGTCTTACTTTTTTTTATTGAACCAACTGATCAGCCCCGAATACTTGAACAGTACTTTTTGGAACCAAAAGAAGCTGCTCGCAACTGATCTGCCTTACTTCCCCCTTGCCCTTCGAGCACCAACACAGTTGGTTGCAGTTTTCGTGCGGTTGAATTAGGGAGGTTAGTTTTATGTTTTTAAATTTAGAAATTATTTGTTCTATTTGTAAGTTAGGTGCTCAACCGAATTTCATTCTTTTTCCATAGCAACGATTGGATCAGTTCAGTTCAAGTATAGTTCCGACAAGTCAAAAGGAAAAGCACATTTTCAAAGTTGACGTTGACAGTTGTGCTGCCACAGCGGTGAGTGACAGTACCGGGTGTTGCCATTCTAATAATGTAGTAGTATGGCGTTAAATGTTAAAATCGAATTATCCACAGTCATTCAAAATCAATCATTCTGTACATAAAAACCCCAAGTAAAGTAAAAGGAACAGAACAAAATACTGCACATTTTGACGTTTCGTTTCGTTTTAGAAATTGTCAACGTATACCGGGTCATATGATCACCCTTCAAGAATCTTTATTTATTAATCGATTAACTTGAATTTTGGAGACAATAAACTAAACAAGAAATGGAATTTTCCGACATACTGATAATCGTCATAGGACTTCCGGTTTCGCTGGAAGTGATATCAACTTTCTTATTTTAAATGGAACACCCTATATATTTTTACATATTTAAAATCTACGGATCATTACGAGTCCGAATACATATCAATTGTTAATTTTGGTTTTCATGACAACGAAAAAAAAAACTTTTTTATTTTTCAATCTAGAAAGCTATGAATCGCATTTTTTCGATCTAATGCGAACAAGTGTTTCGAAAAAATCTCTCCTTTGATGGTATTTTAATTTTTAACATTTTTACAGTATTTGAAATTTTCATTAGCTCTTAACTCATTTTTTTCTATAGAACCTCATATGTTTCTTAGCTTAGTTCAACTGAACATTTTTTTCTGAATACGCTGATACCAAATACGTCATATTTTCTTTGAAAATAATTTAAAATAGAGCATGTCTTATTGAAATTTTACACTCCCTTTATTTTAAAAGACTTTCAACGAAAATATGACGTATTTGGTATCAGCGTATTCAGAAAAAAATGTTCTGTTGAACTAAGCTAAAAAACATATGAGGTTCTATCGAAAAAAATGAGTTAAGAGCTATTGAAAATTTCAAATACTGTAAAAATGTTAAAAATCAAAATACCATCAAAGGAGTGATTTTCTCGAAACACTTGATCGCATTAGATCGAAAAAATACGATTCATAGCTTTCTAGATTGAAAAATAAAAAAGTTATTTTTTCGTTGTCATGGAAACCAAAATTAACAATTGATACGTATTCGGACTCGTAATACTCCATTGATTTTAAATATGTAAAAATATATAGGGTGTTCCATTTAAAATAAGAAAGTTGATATCACTTCCGGCGAAACCGGAAGTCCTATGACGACTACCAGTATGTCGAAAAATTCCATTTTTTGCTTAGTTTATCGTCTCTAAAATTCAGGTTAATCGATTAATAAATAAAGATTCTAGAAAGGTGAGCACATGGCGCGGGACACCCGGTATATAGCGAAATACTGATTATAGTACATTTTAAAAGCTATCTGTATTACTTACCTGATTTGTTTTATACATACATCAGAACGATATTTTCGTTAATCAAGAATTAGAAAAGTAACTTACCCGCGATTGTGTTGAGAAACATCAGGTACTCAAAGTTGGATATTTCGCGACGTTGCCATTTTTGTGTCATATTAGAATTTCTCATAAGTTGCCTCGGGGACATCATGCTTGCCCGTCTGAAATCAACAAAATAATAAGCATAAGTTGGCGCTCTGCGTGGGATTACAGGTGACAATTTGGTTGTGATTTCTCACACAATTTAAATAAAACTAAAGTTGTCGTCAACGTGTGTGCTCGCTTCAGAAATAACTAGGATCGGAGAGGTCGATGAGATTGCATTGGAGTTCCTTAGCTACTCTTGTACTGCGATAGTGAGTGGAACTAAAACAACTACTCGAGAAATCCATGGCAATCCATACCGACTTGCAATTAATTTTCGAAATAAAACGTTATTTAAAGGCTCGGTGTATGATGGCACTTTAGGTATCAAATTGACCGCCATTCACACATTTTTAGATCAAAAATTCGCCGCGCGATGTCGCGACTAAACGATTATGAATTATGTACAGTTAGAAATTCCATGTTTTGGGCTCACTTCCAATAATAACAAAATTTTAAACAAGTAACTACATCATGTTAGTACTTCCGCATGTTTTACTCCAGTTCCTATGTTTCTCATACTAAATTCAAAATTAATCTGTTTATTTACGTTGGAATTTACGAATGAAACTCATAAATTCCGACGTGTCGAAATTTATTAAAGTTCCGTCTGTAAATTTTATTTTGGTAGTTTTCTTTTGATTAGGTTTTATATGATGCCAATTTTTGATTTCTTAAATTGTTACGACCTTATTTCGCACTAAATATTTTTCTTATTTCCTTAGGTAATATTATCTAATCAACAAGAGCGTTAATTATGGCGATTTTAATTTGTCGAGATTATTAATCGCCATTGAAATCCGTATTGATTACAATGTTTTTGCGCTGATCGCCCCTTCTTACAATGAATAAATCTTTGATTCAATTAATGTTACATTTATATATAGATGATTGTCTTACAACGCGTCAATAAATTTTAATACATCGGAGTGCATTAAAAGGTGTCATTAACGTTTATTTAGTAACCATTGTCGATGTAATTGTCTCTAAGGCTATTACAGTGAAGATTAATTTTTAAAGAGGTGAAAAGATCGGCCTTTAATATGTTAACTAGATTTCTTAATGAGCGATCGACGGTAAAGTTATTTTTACAGATCTAAATCCGCCTCTCTCCATTATCTTGACAGGCACTTTACTGAAACTGTCAATTTTTTTGATCCGTTACTTTTCGAAGTACAGAAATCAATGAAATGCGTATCGTCCATTATTGAATGATTTTCACGCCTCGTTTCAAAGGAGTTCTTTAGATTTTTACAAAAGCATTTACATTAATTTTTTTTTTTTGCCATGACACCATGACACCTCAATTTGGCTGGCGGATGTATGTGCCCTTTTGAGATATCTTTCACGTTGTAAAAAAAAAAAAAACAACCCAACAGAGTCTAACTCCAGATGTAAACGTGGTTGAAGCATGATTACTTTCGCTTCGGGAGTAGATACTCCCATTCCTGGACCAAACAATCCATGTACTAACTTTGATTTTATAAATTTCGTCGAATTGTTTTAGCGTATTAACCTTTTTTTTTGTTTGGTATCTTTTATCTGATCAATTGTAGGAAAGTATCGTTCACCGTAATGTGATTATGTTTCTGCATTCGTCTTCCGACTGGTTGCGGACAGCCAGCAGGCTTATTCAAGTTTTAAAAGAAGCTTCTGCCCTGTCCTAACTGTGCTCTATGCCCGCAGGATGGACTACAACCGGTCCATTCCTAGGAGTTCGCGCGCCCCCACCGGCCGCCGTATCCTAACTCTATTCCTGGCCCGAAGGTTGGACTATAACTTCTACCTTCCTAGGTCTTCACGTGCTGCTTTGTTACATCAGTGTAATCCATGTCAGTTGTTATAAAATCATTGTTGTGGCTTGATATTTACGTTCATTAAATTATTTACTATTGTGATGATTCATCGACATTAATTGACAGATGCTATATGCGTCACAGTCTGGCGCCTGAAGCTTTGAAGACAGTCTGTCTGCTTCCGCGTTGGGATTTTCTGGGCTACTTCATCGTCACGCGAGTCGTAGAATGTTCGCCCAACGGAAGGATTTCGAAACCGGCACGGATATTTAAGCGGACGGCCGGCGCAATAAAGCACAGTTCGAATTAGAGTTAGTTAACTAATTGCTCCGTTTAAGTTAAGATAAATTAGTTTATAGTCTGCATTAAATAAATTAGTGTTAGTGTAATAAATTGGTTATTAAGAATATCGAGCATTTTTTTTTAAATAAATTAAAACGAACCCTAAAATTCGTAACGCTATCATAACCATTTTAGTTAAATTCAATTTACCGTCTCCACCACTTAAGTTAAACAAATTTAAATTACACTTAGTTGCTGTTTTTTTTTTATTTTTAATTGGAAGGTTTTGAATCTCAACTTAATTAGTTTTGAGCTGCTACATTTTTTGTGAGACAAAGTGACCATTTAATGTTTCTGAATTATTTTTAAGTTACCTTTGAATTTTAATTAATTACAACTTTTATCAAATGTGGAGTATAAACTCTGACTATTGAATTGTTGTCTTGAACACGTTTAAAACTGAAATTATTTATTTTTGGATGACATCGATGCCTTGATGTGTTCCTTATTTTTTTGTCCTTTGTACAGGGAGTTTGCAAAATAAGTAACCACAGTACGCCGACAGCATAAACCACACGAAAAAAATACAAAAAATTGCGGATAACAAAAAGAAAATTCCTTTATCCGTCCCTTATTCGACGCTCATGAAATAACAAAAAAAAAAACTTACGGAACTTGCTTCTCTGATCGTAGGCAATGTTTACTTTCTTCTCTGATCGTAGAGAGTGTTTACTCTCTACGATCAGAAAAGACAGTTCGGTAAGTTTTTTCTTGTTATTTCATGAGCGTCGAATAAGGGACGGATAAAGGAATTTTCTTTTTGCTATACGCATTTTTTGTATTTTTTTTTTGTTTTTTCGTGACAGTAAACACTGTCTAAGATCAGAGAAGAAAGTTCCGTAAGTTTTGTTTTGTTATTTCATGAGCGTCGAATAAGGGACGGATAAAGGAATTTTCTTTTAGTTGTACACATTTTTTTTTCGTGTTTTTTTTTCCTGACAGTAAATGCTGTCTACGATTAGAGAAGAAAGTTCCGTAAGTTTTTTTTGTTACTTCATGAGCGTCAAATAAGGGATGGATAAAGGAATTTTCTTCGCGGGAATGACTAATACGCAAGACACACTCTTCGAATATCATCTGTGTGGAGGACCACAGTCATACAGACGTTCTTTATTAGACATTCAGAAATGTTTGAAGCAATTGTTCGACGTGGTGTCCATCATGAGCGACACACAAACGAGCTCGGCGAAAACGTGATTCTTGTGTTCGTGTGCATGTCAGGATTAGCGCAAATATTGTCAAATGCATTATGAATACACTCCTCTGAAATGCTGTACCCTCGCCGTTCGTGAATTGCGGCATTTTAATAAGTAATAATACTGTCTAGATAGTAGTCGTATTTAGCTTTAACTCGTTCAATCACTTTTCACAAACTAAACTGTTGATCTCAAAGAATATGCAGCAATAAATTGTATGTCATAGCCATAAAAAATGAAGCAAATTCTTTCGCTCAGCTGTAATACTACTTATTGCGACAACGCTTTTATTGGCCTCTCGACTTCAGCAAAGCTCACTGTTCGATTGCACTTCTATTTTTTGTTCCAAAAAACTTTCCTTTTCTTGACCTACTTCAAAGACACAGACGTACGATTATTTCCTGCCCGGTTTTCAACGGCGATTTTCTCGAAATGTGTAAAACTTTTGTTAAGGACATGCAAGTTCAATCGTTCCCATTTATGGTGTTGCATTACAGGTTTAAATTTCTGCACTTATTTCACTAACACCCGGTATATTATAGATAATACGTGATTTGTATCGTTGTCTCGGCATTTATGAGGCATAAATCCGAACTGTGTAATTTGTTTGTTTTTGAATAAAACTTTATATTTTCATTGTGTTTATGTTTCAGAGTCAATGGTTACTGTTACATGCTTCTGTTTAAGTAAAACTCGTAAATCATACACACACACACACACACACACACACACACACACACACACACATACAGGGTGCATATAAAAAAAGAACATGCTTCAAATCGAAAGTGTCAATTAACCGAAGGCAAAATGAAATAATACTAATAAACGTGTCCGTCTGTAAACTATTGATATAATTAATAATCCTAATTAAGCGACAAGTTTGTTTCTGTCCGATTGCGTGCGCGCGTTAAAATTAACAACGTCGATATTGCGAAATTGCCAGTGACACCGTAATTATAAGTTCGCATGCAATTTGCCCGCGGAGAATGCAATTAAATGAATTTACGTTTTAAAATGTAATTTGCATCGAAGCAGAAAACATGGATGGATGAATAATGTCCGTCCGATTCTTGCGTCTAAATAAGCTCCCAGCTTCTGTGGTGGAGGTAGCTCTAAACAAACAACTTGTATCGAAGTTAAAACACGTGCGCAAAGAAAAGGCTTGGTGGACACGGAAGTAAATCATCAACATGCGAATTGCATGATGCTTTTTTGCTTTTGTAAACCAAATATGCAAATGCCTTCGTGGCATATCATCTCAAGCATGTATGTACGTTTCTTTACGTGGGCTGCTGGAAAATTTTCTGGAATCTAGTAGGTCTAGAATTGTTAGCGTTTATCAACTGTCATATTTGAAAAATTTGATATTTTTCGTCTATAATTCTATTGACAGTTCCTATCCAAGTGAACTAGTGTGTTTGTACAGAGTGGACCATTTTTGATGGTTTTCCAGGGTATCTCAGTTATTTAAAGCAGCAGAAGAAAACCGTTCCCGCGACCCAGTGCTACTTTTTCGAGAAAAACCGAGTGGAAATAACAAAAGTTAGCTATCTCGATTTGTTCGGGAAATATCGGCCGAAAACGAATTTTCGCGAAAAACTATTTTTCACAATATCTCGGCAATTTGATGAGATATTTTGAAAATTCAAGAACTGTTTTATTCAGCAATGAGTGGATATCTAACTGACGTTATTGTCTTTCGTAAAAGCCGCACCAGTTTTGCGAAACCGAATACAACTTTAAAATTTTACATGGAAACCTCAGTTGGCTATGGCACCAGTAAATTGCTTGTTTCTTTACCTCTTCAAAAATATATAACTCGATACATTTATTTTCATAAACAAGTAAATTATAGAATGTTTTCATTTTTCTATCACAACAAAGAATGAATACGACGTAAGTAGGCTTAGATTGCTAAATTCAACAAATGAAGAAAAAAATCATAATGTGACGCTGTGCTGTCAAAATTAAAAGAGGTCACGTTACAATGGTTTCTTACGATAATTTGGAGAAATGGGACGTGCTTACAGCATATATCCAGAGCGGGAAGGATTTAATTACAACATCCGAAATATACTTCACTAGATACCCAGAAAGAAGGCAACCAGATTCAAGAGTTTATAAGAGAATTGAAAATAATTTAAAACTGTATGGAGCTTTTGAGAAACCCAAACCAAAAAAGTACAGTAAACCTGAGAAAGAAAATGAGGTTGTGAAAGTTTTGGCGTTGGTTGAAGCCAATCCAAATATTTCTTCGAGATAAATAGAAAACGATATAGGAGTAAGTAAAACAAAAACTTTACGAATTTTACAAGAGCATAAATTTAGACCATACAGAATCAGAATGAATCATTTTCTATATCCGGAAGATTTTCAAAAAAGGACAGAATTTTGTCAATGGTACTTAAATAAGTGTAGGTTGGACAATACTTTCCAAAATAACATCATTTGGAGTGACAAAGCCCGATTTACCAGCGACGGAACATTTAATCGTCATAATCATCATCACTGGAGCAATGAAAATCCTCATGCCACAACAACTCGACGTCGGCAAGGACGATTTGGAGTGAATGTATGTCGTTTTCTTAAAAAGAACAAGTTACACTATTTTACGTATGAGCAAAATTTGAATGTTGCTCTCTATGTTGAGTTACTAAATATACATTTGACACAATTTCTGAATAATATGCAGGATAATTAAAAAGAAGTAGCATGGTTTCAATTAGATGGAGCACCACCACATGCTTCATTTTTAACTCAAAATGTTTTAAACCAGCGTTTTTCTGAGAAATGGATTGGTCCTAATGGACCTATAAAATGGCCTCCAAGAACACCGGATATAACGCATCTAGATTTTTTTCTGTGGGGCTATTTAAAGAACTACGTTTATTCGAAACAAAATAATACCATCAATGTTTTACAAAATAATATAGAGTATGCTTTTCGCAAAATTTCACAATTTCAAATTCAAAACGCAGTAAACTCGATTAACAAAAGATGTCAAATTTGCCTCCGAGAAAACGGTAGGCAGTTTGAACACTTATTTTAGTAAATAGGAATAAGTAGTTAAGTAGTTTTCTATTGAAGAGTTTTTTTCTTTAAGAAATTACCTGTAGTTTCGTGTAAGTCGCAGTACTTTATGCATTACTAATTATTATTTCTATTTTTTAATTGATGTAGAATTTTGAACTCGATCGTATTCATGCTAAGTTAGTTAATCTTGAGATTACTTACTGTCGTATTCATTCTTTGTTGTGATAGGAAAATGAAAACATTCAATAATTTCGTTGTTTATGAAAATAATGTATTGAGTTATATATTTTTGAAAAGGTAAAGAAACAAGCAATTTACTGGTGCCATAGCCAACTGAGGTTTCCATTTAAAATTTTAAAGTTATATTCGGTTTCGTAAAACTGGTGCGGCTTTTACGAAAGACAATAACGTCAGTTAGATATCCGCTCATTGCTGAATAAAACAGTTTTTGAATTTTCAAAATATCTCATCAAATTGCCGAGATATTGTGAAAAATAGTTTTTCGCGAAAATTCGTTTTCGGCCGATATTTTCCGAACAAATATAGACATAGCTAACTTTTGTTATTTCCACTCGGTTTTTCTCGAAAAAGTAGCACTGGGTCGCGGGAACGGGTTTCTTCTGCTGCTTTAAATAACTGAGAAACCCTGGAAAACCATCAAAAATGGTCCACTCTGTACAGCATTTGAGAAAAAGTAATTTTGTGTAAATATGGAAATCTATATGGCTTCATTTGGTTTTTGGAGATGAAGCACCATCAAAGAGCAGTGTTTATAATTGGTTTGCCGAATTCCTCTCTCAGTGACGATTTTCGTGAAGGTCGTCCATCAACACCTGTTGTTGCCGCTAATGTAGATGCTGTACGTGAAATGCTTGAGCGAGATCGACATGTGACATACCGTGAGATTCAAGCATCTTTACGCATTGACATGAAAGCAATACACCAGGTTTTGCATGCTCATTTGAACGTACGAAAGCTTTGCAGTCGTTGGATCCCACACAATTTAACAGAAGCGCAAAAGCTGGGTCGTGTCAAATGGTGCGAAGAAATGCTCAAAAAATTCAATGAAAACGAAACGTGGATCTATTCGTACGAGCCAGAAAGTAAACAACAATCTACCGTTTGGGTATTTCAAAATGAACCAAAACTAACAAAAGTTGTCCGTTCACGCAGTGCTGCGAAGCAAATGATTGCTTGTTTCTTTGGTTTAACTGGACATGTAGCAACCGTGGCTTTACAGGATCGAAAAACCGTGAATGCTGATTGGTATACTACAATTTGTTTGCCGGAAGTCATCGATCAAATAAGAAGAAACAATCGAAATCGACGAATTATTCTCCATCATGACAACGCCAGCTCTCACTCAGCCGGTCAAGCAGTTGATTTCTTGTCCAACAAAAATGTTGAATTAATGACTCATTGTCCATATTCACCTGATTTATCACCTAATGATTTCTTTTTGTTCCCAAATATCAAAAATAAAATGCGTGGTGATCGATTTTCGTCGGCTGAAGCAGCGGTTGAAACATTCCGGACCCTGGTTTCTGAGGTACCATCTTTAGAGTGGACAACGTGCTTAAGAAATTGGTTCGACCGTATGCAAAAGTGTATTAACGTCAAAGGCGAATACTTCGAAAAACAATGATACCGTTTACCAAATTTCATATGCGTTTTTTCATACAGTTTCCAGAAACTTTTCCAGCAGCCCTCGTATTAGCGACGTTATATTCTGACCATTTTTTGTCGATGTACTCGAAAAATTCTTCGTTTGTGGTCGTTTTTCGTATTTATAAAAAAGTTATACTTGTTTCTTAAGGGTGTCGAGTTTCCTGTAAATAAGTTCGTCCATGTTTTAATTTGCCCGGCATGGATTATTTCCCAGAACAATACTTAACCCCAATTAACATGTTTTTGTGAAATGTTAAAATAAGTATCAGAAAGCCTAATGTTATGAGGAATTAATATGCTTTGATATGCCTCTACTACATATTTCTTTTTTATTTACGCTTGAATATGTGAAATGCGCCTTTATTCTCGAAGGACCAAAGTACTAGTTTCTCTGCTCCATCCGGTTCGAAGGAACAAAGTTTTGATGCGATTTTTATTTTAGTTTTTGCAAATTACAGAAATATATGTCCACTTATTTATAACAATTACAGCAATAATTTCTCATTGAAATTAAAACTGAAGAAACATCCTCTAGGTTCGGATTTGTTTCATTTCTTTAATTTAATACTTCCTGAAACGTTAATACAGCATAAGATGTAGCGTTGACATTACTTTATAAGCTGCGTGCCCGTATTGGACATTTAAGTGCTTTATTAACATCGATAAAATGTTTATAAGACCAACTAATGAAGCTTTAATAAGTTTTACTTAAGACTTGCTGTATATACATTTATAAGAATGTAATAAGGAAAGCATTTTTGGTTACTCGAAAGGACGTAATAGCGTTATCGACTTACCTTGTTTGGGCGATGCCGTACTTAATTCCAACCCCAACTCTTGGAAGAGCCCTTATTACTTTTTTCACGGTGGCTTGGTCCGGAAACGCGAACATAATGGATGCTGAAAGGTAATTTATTTCGATCAGTATTTTTAATTCAGTCACAAATTAATGTTACACGAATTTAATAGATAATGTCTGATATCACGAACGCCTTCGCTATTTATTAAAATTAAAATAATAATAATAATAATAATTCAAACTCAATTTATTGGAGAGAAAAGAACGAGGTTCAGAAATTCAGAATTATTTCTGAATGGAATAAATTATTTTAAAACTTACTGCAAGTAGGGTAGATTGCAATGGGGTTTTCAAGCTAAATTGGGTTTGCATCAGAACTCCATCGCAATCTGACCGACTCGCCTGATTACGTACAATTTGAACTTTATAACAATTTTCAATTTGAGACATGCCCAAATTTGATATGCTACGATAATTTGAATAAATTATAATATTTCCTAATTGTTTAGTTTCTTTTAGTATTGCTACGAGTTTCGGCCAATAAAAGCAAAAGCACGTTATTATCACGTCACGTGAACTCACGGGATTTCATGTGTCTTCACCTAAGTTTGATGGTATACGATTTTCCATAAACACACACATTTATACTTATCAACAGGGAAATGATATATCTCACGTATCTCAATGGACATAAGACGCGCATCTGTTAAAAAAAATGTTGGAAATAAACAGGACATCAGTTCATTTCCTCTTCAGAGTTTGGGGAAAATTTAGAAAAAATCCGTGCTTTGCTTTTAATGAAGAAAAACGAAACAAAAGTAGTAAATGGGCGCGTGAAATTAATGTGAAAAGAAAAGAAAAAAGTCTAGTTTCACTGCCATCAGATGTTTTTCAGTTAACACAGCAAACCAACAGCATTTGAAAGCAAAACAGAACGTGATCTACGACCACATTAATAATAAATTAAAGGCAAATTCACGAAGGCTGTGGAATTTCTCCCAAGCTTTGAAACTGTGTACGTAAATGTAGTTAATTCTTGTATCATAAACAGAGAGAGAAAGAAAATGTTAATCATTTAAAATAAAACATTAAAGTGGACAGAATCACTTAAACAAGTAAGAGATTAGAGAGAGGAACATCCGTTTCGCTTGAAGTGCGTCAGACGATTATTAAACTAAGAATTCAGGCCATCTGGTATTAGACGGTTTTTATGCAAAATGTATTGTTTACTCCTGCCACCTGTCCGCGGTTCCAATTAAAATTGAGTGGGAGGGGAAGCAGTGCAATGTGATGGTTTGCACCCCTCAAAAATTATTGTGGACGAGGTCGATATAAGTGTTTTATTACATGATACCATATAAAGAGCCGCAATTTTTGCCTAAAAATATTTTCTTTCAGTATTAAATACCGTTGTGAATCCCTCTTTAGCGTCTAATAAAGAATTTGGAACGTAATTCTAAAATAAATGTTTCCTAGGGTTACGCAAGCGCCAAGCTATCTTTCACACAAGATATTCGCTGATAATTATTTCTGCTTACTGCTTGGGAATTTAGTTATTTTTGCACGCGTTGTTGGTACAAAATTCACTAGGCCGAAATGTAGGCAACTTGAGTCCCTCCGCAGTTTTATTCTATTACAGTTAAAAAGGGATTCGTTAGGTGGTACGGTAGCGGACAATAAAATCCAAGCATGTCGCCTTTAATAATAACTATGTTATTTTGTTAAGTATTAAATGTTTAGGAAATTTGACATTTCGTATTCTAATATGCTCTGCCAGGAATATAAACGCCTCAAAACAAACTTACTTTACCAAACTGACTACTCAAAATAAGCACGATATATCATATTACGCCGGATTTTATTGTCCATGACTGTACCTACTAGTTCCAGGGTTGTTTTGACTTAATAAGAGATAGATTCAGATTTCTGCGACCCCCTGGGTCACGAAATTCGGCTTAATGATCGTCTGACAGTCTGACGCCTTCAAGCGAAACGCATGTTCTTCTCTCTCTTAAATATTTGTTTAAGTTCCTCTGATCAATTTGATGTTTTATTTTAAATGATTAAAACCTTCTTTCTAGAAAAATTAACTGCGTTGTGTGTAGTATCCGAGTGTGTGAAAGAAGTTTCTGCGGTTAAATTCTACGTCACCCCAAAAGATATAGTTTCTTGTAACATATTACCCATTGACATAAAAAAAAAATATTTTTGTCAAGGGCAGTAGTTGTCATGGCTTCTTAAAATTATTCAGATAGTTTCGTGCATAGTATTGTTACCGCCGTGACGCGCAAACAGATCTATTTTTAGCATCAGACACGCCACCTTGCGTCTCAGAACATAACCGAAGCTACGCGGTCATTCTAGTACGTTCGAGCAACAGAGGGCTCTGCTATATAAGCCGTACAATCCGCGAGGAGTTTAGTTATTAAGTTAGCGAGCGAAGAATTCGTACCTCGAATAAACAGAAAGTACATTTTGTAAAAGTGCTATTTGATAGATAAGCTCATTACAACTGTCTTGTTAATTGTGTAAAGCGACAGCTTTTAATTAAAATGCTTTGAAATTTAACGACTATAATTTGTGAACCCCCAAATTCGTAACAGTATCAATCGTTTTTTGATTGTTCTGAAAAAAATTACTGGGTAATATTTCTTTAGTTTCTTGGTTTTACTTGTTAATGGATTTTGGTTTCTATTTCATGACCGCCCTTGACCAACACAATTTTTGATGTCTCGCTAGAATTATCCCTTTACGTATGATTAATTGAACAGATAAAATAGCGACATCTTACGATCGCTTTTTGACCTGACATTGCAGTAGGTTAGACAAATTGAAGCGGGATTTGCTCCTAATAAGTCCCCCATGCAAGGCGGCCATGCTTGCTGTCAAAGCATAATGAAATATTTAGAAAATTTTGTGCAAATCGTTTTTGATTGCAGTGAAAACCTCGAGCAGCCTCTGGACAGCTGTTTCAGCCCTGCTTGGGGCTTCTTCAGCAGAAACGTAGCTCGACATTCCCACTGCAGACCAAAAACGACTTGCCCAATTTATTCGCAATTGCGATGTAAGAGTGATGAACAGATAAAATAGCGACATCTTACGATCGCTTTTTGACCTGACATTGCAGCTGTCCAGAGGCTGCTCGAGGTTTTCACTGCAATCAAAAACGATTTGCACAAAAAAATTTTTTTTCTATATGATTAATTGCTTAATATACCTTACGGTGCTATTCAGAAAACAAATTTAAGTACTTTAACTCTTTACTACTTTAAACTTTAAAGTTAAAGAATCGTCCAGAATCGCATTTTCGCTTTAATGCTTTACATTTTAAGGTTTAATGTATTCAAGGCTTTAAGTTACTTAAATTTGCTTTCTGAATAGCACCAACTCCTTCTTTTAAAGTATTCTTTACCCTAAATTTTAAATTTAAAACGTCAAATTCAAATATTTCTGAATAGCACCATTAGTTAGTTTCCATTTAGCTTTCCATTTCACCACCGCCCTTGAGCAAAATAAGTTTTGATGTCTCGGTAGAATTATTACATCACATACAACCCCTTCGTATAAAATTAATTGCTTAAGCTTTACTGTAGTTGGTAGCACTCGTTTTTCTTTTCGTTTATTTACGTTAAGGCAATACATTTACGGAGACAGTTTCAAAGTTTGGGAGAATTTCCACAGCCTCCGTGAATTGCCTTTAAGTTATTATTAATGTGGTCACAGAACACGTTCTGTTTTGCTTTTAAATGTTGGTTTGTTTTGTGTTATCTCAAAAACAATTAGTGGACTTTTTTCTTTTCTTTTCTTATTAATTTCCTGCACCCATTTCCATTAGTTTTGTTTCGTTTTTCTCCATTAAAAGCAAGCGCGGGCGTTTTCTATTTTTTTTTTTTCAAACTGAAGAGGAGAATGAAGTACTATCGTGTTAATTTTCTACGCTTTTTTAACAGAAGTGTTCAGTTGCACCGACATCAATTAAAATTAATCTCGAATTAAAGCAAAAAAAATCCTATATTTAATTAAGGATTAGTTAACAACGACGTCCGCACATGTAATAATTATAAAGTTGTTGATAAATTATGAAATCACGAGAATTCAGGTGACTTGACGATAGTTTGATTCTAGTGTTAATATTATGCGATTCACGTGAGGTGTGAGATATCACGTGAATTCACGTGACATGATAATGACGCGTTCTCGCTTTTACTTTTTATCAGACATCGAAATAATTGTATGAAAAAAATAGTTCAAGTTTTATCATTTCTTTTTCTTTTTATTAATTGCACCAATCTGGTCTTATTTTAATTTATTAAGTCTGAATAAAAAGTAAAGAACATTAATGGTAGAGTTCTATTGGCTGTAAAAAAACTGCAAGCATTCTTGCTCTATCTGGTTGTAATTGAATGGCCAGGGATTATATAAAAAAATATTAAATAGTTTTTCTTTTTAAAGTTGAAGAATAAGAATGAAAATGTATAAATTAATAAATAGCAACAATATGATGTAACTCACTTCTGCTGGCCAAAAAGATTTCGATGGCAACATTCTGGAGCAAATATCTTCGCGAAAAGATGGCTCGCACCTCCGAGAAGTACCACTTTCCATGCAGATGGTCACAATATTTCAGAACCTGTAACAAATAGTTGGGTGAAAACATCAGATTGTTTATTTACATCATTTAAATCAAACGTAGGCATATAAATCCGAAAAGAGCGAGTTCGTAGAATCCATGGTAAGATTGCTTTCATTTACAAAGTTACTAGAACATTATCATTCATTTTTGCAAAAAAAATTACCATGTTCAGTTCGTGCACCATTTAAAGCACACGGCAACACAACCCACCAAATTCAGTTCATTATTCAAATTTGTTTGCAAGAAGCTGAGAAAGTCGAAAAATTGCTATCGCTTAAAAAGTATTAAACTTTTCCGATAGCATTGATGGAAATTATTGGAGCCGCAGAAAATTAGTTACTTTAACATAAGTTTTTAAACTTAAAAAATCTGGTGTAAGTAATACTTATTTAAAATACTTTTTCTATAATCGATTTCGTACTTTACACGGACTAATAAAGTCAGCTCATAAAAAATAGACACCATAATTTAATACTCCTATTTTTTTCCTAAAAGTTTTCAAAATAAATTTTAAATTTATATAATTTGGAATTAAAATGATTAAAGGCCGAGTGCAACAGTTATTATTATATAAAAAAGTGAGACAGCGGCTATTTCTTTAAGAATCTTGTACAGTCGTGATCAAACAAATCGAAACCGATTTATATATAATTTTGTAACTTTCTTGTAGGAATTTCCATTACATTACATACTCTGTGGATACCCCTTGAAGGCAAGAATTGCGACTTTTTTATTCAATATGTTTAAACTATCCGTCATCAGTAGAGTAAAGTCGGCATGTAGAATAAACCGGCTAATATCGAATACCCGGTATTTTTGAAATAAGAAGCGGCATCTGTTACGACTTCCATTTGAATTTTATTATTAAAATTAATTTAAAAAAAAATGAAAACCTTTCTCTTTCACGCCACTTGCAGGAAATTTATCTATTATGTGTGTTTAAACGATTCTCAACAGATAAGTCGAATTTTTATAAAAATGCCAAAGGAACAAGCAAATAACTGCCATAAGTCGAGAATGAATTAAAAATTTACCTTGTTTTGCAACTGACGAAAAAGTATAATTTTTAATTTAATGTTAAAAGAAGACTGACAACAGACTTTCCTTACGCAGCCCATTTCTGGAAAACAAGATCAGGTCTATGCAGACTTGTGCAAAGTATTTGCACCTCGGAAAAACTTGAAAACCAATTTTCAAACAATTTCAAGAAAAATGTTCAGGACGACAAGTTTTTTTTTTTGTTATTCGAAAAGGCTGTTTACAATAAATAATAAAAATAATAAAATATGTCTCTGGTTTACTTGATTTTCTTGTGATCTAAAATACTCCTATTATACAAATATGTTGAAGACTTTTGGTATTTTATTTTTACCTATTCTGCGCCTTTTTAAAATTGATTTTTTTAGTGCCTAAACTTCCGCAGTCTAGTAATTATGACTATGTAATATTTCAGTTAAATATATGCACTCTTTTTTATTTACTTTCTTAACCTATACAAAGCCCATTAGAGAAGATTGTCGAACAAGTGCCGAAATGAATCTCAGCGTAGTCTTTTCAAGTTTTTTGCAATTCTGCGAGGATCGTACACTATGGAAGTCCACAAACTCAATCATTAACAAATGATTATTAGTAGCAGATCGTACGAATCTTGCTAACATGTACAGAATTACACTATTGGGTGTAAAATATTTACACCATGTATTCGCAATCTACAGCTATTCAATTGAATTAAAGAGCCAAAAAAATATATCTTTAGTATTCCTAATTACTTATAAATATCATGTAGAATAATTTCTACGAATAATAACATTTTTTATGTACGTTTGCACACAAACAATTGAAACTTAAAAGTTTTAGTTTTTCAAAAAATTTAAATGGAACCTCTTGTATATTTTAACATATTAGAATAGCTCTTTAAATTCTGTTTCTAACAAATGCAACTTGCATTGGTCTGAAGCTTACGGTTTTCGAGATATCTGCACTTACAGTTAGAACTACTGACGAAAACAATATTTCGGAAAAATAAACAAAAGAAAAGGGCACAATTACGTTTATCTGTTAAATCTCAAGGAGATATTGACATTTATAAATAATCCGAGAACTTAAGTTCACTATAAGAACTGCTTAGAGTTGAAATTAACTAATTGCTAAAGTTCTAACAAAGAAATTCAAAGTGTAATTTTGATTTAATGAAACTTGAATTCTATCACTCCTTCAATTCATTTTCAACATCCAATCGATGTTTTGGAAACTATTGAATATCTGCTAATAATTTCTAGCTAATTTTTTGAAAAATTTGTCTTATTTTTTTAATATCCAATAGTATTTGGTTGAATTAAAAAAAATAAGTAATACTAGTGGCTAAAACATTTTCAATAACAAATAATTAACGTTATATGTCGATTAGATGTTCGAAATAAATTGAAGGGTTGATAGAGTTCAAGTTTCATTAAATGAAAATTACACTGAATTTCTTTGTTAGAACTTTTAACAATTGGTTCATTTCTGCAGTAAACAATTCTTATAGTGAACTTAAGTTCTCGGATTATTTATAAATGTCAATATTTCCTTGAGAATTAACAGATAAACGTTATTGTGCCCTTTCTATTTCGTTTATTTTCTTGAAATATGGTTCTTGCCAGTAATTCTAACATTAAGTGCAGATATCTCGAAAACCATAAGCTTCAGACCAATACAAGTTGCATTTGTTAGAAACAAAATTTAACGAGCTATTCGAATATGTCAAAATATACAGGGCGTTCCATTTACATTTTTTGAGAAATTTAAACTTTTAAGTTTCAATTGTTCCTGTGCAAACGTACATAAAAAGTGTTGTTCTTATTCATAAGGGTTATTCTACACGATATTTATAATTAGTTAGGCACACTAAAGAAAATTTTTTTATCCGCTGATTATGAATAAAATACCTCTACATTTTAGCTCTTTAATTCAATTTAACAGATGTACATTGCGAATGGTTCTATTTAGGGCTATAGTTGCTGAATAGAAAATACTTATTTTTAAGAGATCCATCGATATCTGTACATAAAAACTGGTACATTCCATTTAAAAAGTATAAGTTTGATAGATAACTCACTTATGGGACATGCTGTATATGTGGAAATTATTTGGTGAGATAGAACTCATTATAGGCGATAACTTTTGTAGAAGACATTTTCTTTTATAATCAATAGTTAAGGCGCTATTGAAGAATTCGTTACCAATGACCCACCCTGTATAAATGTTTCGTATTTATTATTTCTCTGTATAGATTTACTTCGTAAGTTGTACTTGTCGTTGATTTTAAATTCTATTACAAACAGGATTGCAAGTCATTTTACACTAGTCTACTTTTTGGATAAGATTTGGATCCATTGTTTTAATCCATTTAATTTAGGCACGTAATAAGGCAAATCAAAATTTAAAATGAATCGAGAACTATCTTGTCGAAACACATATCATGTTCTATCTCCAGCTCAAAAAATTCTTGTCCTAAATAGCTATTTCTTGTAGAAATTGAACCGTAGTCTAAAACGGTATTAAAACATAGCGCGCTTGAAATACAACGGCGCAGAGTTAATTAAAAAAAAAACCAAAAGCAATTTCTATTTAAATCTCAACTTAATAAAGATAAATTTTTTAAACGAGCGAAATAAAATGTTGCTCCTGTTAGGAGATCAATGAAATGTTTAGCTTTGCGGCAAGATGGCCGTTGCTAAAGTAGGAGGAGCTCCACATTCTATCAGTTGAAATCGCATCGATTAGAGTCGCGGCCTTTACATTGGCGTATAAGGAGACTGCGCTATGCAACCCGCACAGCAAACATTAGAAATACATAATGTCATATCTACGATGAAATTTATGTCGCATCATAAATCATTGCGATAATAATCATGAAAGAAAGATTTTTAATGAAAGTTAACCTCATATTAAAAAAATAATAATAATAATTCCGATCGTATTTTATCGGGAGCATGAAATTAACGATTGAGAACGCACCTGGTCGGGGCTTGTTGGTTTATAATAAATAAAACGGCCATAAAATAAAAATGCAACAAATTTAAATAAATAATTTAGTGGAAACCATTTAAGCAAGTGTAAATTTAAATTTATTAAACTGAATTAATCTGAATGTTGTTATCTAATTCCAAGAGAATTGCAAATGTTTTGTAGTATAGCTCATTTTAATGCAAAACGTACTATATCACATTTATAAAAAAAAAATTATAATATTTAATTATTATTAATAATAATGAGATTATTGACATAGCTCACGCCGATTACGGCATACGCTGTAAACCCTGAAAAATATCTTGAAATAAAACTGCTAAAAAATAATCCCAGGAATTTTCCTGGAACAAGGACAGGGCGAGTCAAGGAAGAACGCATCAAATGCCGAAAAGGAATTTTGCCAGTAAATAAAAGATAAAGAAAAAATAAAAGTTATATTTCGATTTAACAATGACATAACAAAATACCTATTTACATAACGTATTCTTTTAATTAATTACCCAGGCGACACCATTTCCTTTATTAAACGATACTTTGATGTATTGAGCATTTGTGAAATGCAATGAAACAAAGAAGAAAATACCCTTTCCACAAAATTATGTTTACTAAAAAAAAAAAACAAGACGTACATGCAGTGATGATGTACGCATCGCTTACGAAATGTACATCTAGTTTCGTACATTTCGTAAGCGATGCTTACATTGTCACTACCGACGATGTACGCGAAATGTACATCTCGTTTTTAATAAACGTAATATAGTCGCTAGTGAAATGCAACCAGTGAAATTATATTCCGAGACCTACTTGTAAATAAAATAGGAGTAACTCATACGAGACCACCCTAAACAGAGAATCGCAAAATCCGCGGAGATTAGGTGTAAGGGAAAAGCCTTGATCTTAACGAATCAGATTAAGACAAAGTAATTCCTCTCTCTCAAACGAAACACGTCATTATGCTTTTTTTTAAATACTGGAAAGCGCATTGCGGACAAGCAGTTGGCAGTTAAGAAACCTCTAAATCAAAACCCTCCTCTATCGTACGTATGTATGTTTGGTATTGGTATAAAGAACACCAGAAACAATAGAATTTTCATGAAATTATTACCTCAGAATAGAAGCGATTCGTCAATCCAACATTTTTAATTACATTTTAGAACAGACGCGATTCGTCAATTAAACGTTTTCTAGATATTTAGTATCAATAATGAAGTAATTTAATTTAAACTCACTTTTAGAGACAATTTAGTCGGGAAAAGACAACTGTAACGCAAAATTAGATAAGGACTGACAACTTTTCAGGCAAAATTTTCTCCTTATTGAACACCGATTAGGCAGATTACAGTTAATTCCAAAAATGTTTACGTGTGTATTTATTGCATTATTATAAACTCACCGGCACGAAAAACGGAGCACCTGCATTTTTTAAAATTTCTTAAAAAAAAACTTAACATTTTAAATTTGATACTATTAGCTATTACTTTGGCTCAAATCTAAACAAAACAACTCATTTTAAGTATTTTTTAATATCACAGAACCATTATTAAAGCTAAAAAAAAAAAAAATTAAAAAACTGCCCAAATCCAAGTAGTGGAAACTGTAAAGCTAGGCTGCGGGTATTAGGTTTTGTTTCGATTGTTCTGAGTAAATAAACAAGTCAAGTCAAGTGTTACGTTCGCTTGGTATCAAAAATTATGCTATAAATCCTGAAACGGTGGCTGCTATGGTTGCATTATTTCAAGGCGGAAGAAGTGAGCGATTTTTTGCCCGCCAGTACGGAGCATCCAACCGTACAGTTCATCGTATTTTTACACACTTCTTGGAAACCGGAAGTAACAACAGACGACTTGAAACTGGTCCACAACGCAAAACTAACCCCTATGATGATCGTTTTATCTTTTTGCAAAGTTTGCGAGATCGTCGTACTACAGCTGTAGAAATCAGAAATCGACTTCATCACGTCCGGGATGTCAACGTAAGCGAACGAACTGTCAGACGAAGATTTGGCGAAGCAAACCTCAAAAGTCGCAGACCTGCGACACGTCCAGAACTTCTCAGACGTCATCTTGCAGCAGTTTGCCAGAAACCAGAAACCACAAGCACTGGGAAAAAAACCAATGGGGGCACGTTTTGTTTACAGATGAGTTCAGGTTCTGCCTGCGTTTTCTAGACGGTCGTGAGAGAGTATGGCGAAGGCAAGGGGAGCGCTTTACTGAATGTACTTTTAGCCCTAGAGTCAGCTTCTAAGGGAGTTCAGTTATGGCGTGGCCTGGAATTTCTCTAGAAGCACACACAGAGTTGCACATCGTTCCAAGAAGCTCCTTAACAACTGTTAGGGTCATCGAAGAAGTTCTGCAAGATTTTGCTGTTCCGTATGGTCTTTTTATTGGAGATAACCTCCAAGGTGCACAATAACGCAAAACCTCATACCGCTGGAATTACTCGACAGTACCTAAACGAAGTTAACATCCCTATTATGGTATGGTCTGCAGCGAATCCTTATGCAAATCCAATAGAACATGTTTGGGACATGCTTGGGCGCAGAATTCGAAATCGTGTTCCCGCTCCTTTAACTTTGAATGAGTTACAACAAGGTCTTTTAGAGAAATAGACAAATATTCCTCAAGATGCTATTCGATACTTGATTCTAGGCCTGCCAAGAAGAACGCAAGCAATGATTCAGGCACGTAGGGGCAATACACGTTATTGAAAAGCGTTTTTTTTTTCAAAATAATGGCATACAAATTGCTTGAGTTTACGTTGTTTGCCTACAACACAAAATTGTGTTTTTGGCCCTTTTTTAGTTTGCAACCAAAAACAGCTTTTAACATTAAATCAATGTTCAATAAGTTTTTAAAATTACTTACAACTTGTTACATTTGTATTCAAACTATAGGACTAGTAAAAGTTTATAGAACGATTAAATTTAAAAGACAGTAATTTGTAAACAAATGAATAAATATGAATTACAACCATTGAATGTTTGCGTTTCATCGCGTTTGGTGCGTTTCTCCCGACTCACCCTGTACCTAGTTACATCAATTTCTTCTCAGATACCTATCTCAACACAAAAATTAATCCTGATGTAAACTGGAGAACGTTTTGATGCAATTCGTCCTGGTCTTGGGGCGTTTGATATTTATATTTAATCTTGTGCTCGCTATGGAACGCCAAAATTAATTTTTTATGATATGTGCGAGTTGAACAAGGCTACAATAAATCTTTTGGTTTCTAAGCCATCATAATTAAATAATTGCATTAGCTCAGAGCTTAGAAAAGTGACGAAGCGAAGAGAATGGGTACCTTAAATGTCAAATAAATTAAAAGTTTCCTTTGAGCCTTTTTTATTTATTTTCTTTTGTTAACTGTGTTCCTGTTGTGTTCTTTTAAAGTAAACATCACATCAAAGGTCGCCCCCAAATTTTTTATACATATGTAGTTTGATCATTGTCTGATAAAGTTACCTTAACACATTTTTCTCTTTTTGGTGTACCTATGTAAGTACATAGGTACGATTCTGAACATTAATGTTTAATCTATAAGTACTACATAATTTTTGTTTTGCAAACATTGACAAACCTATTCCAGTTAAGTACTTTTTATGTCATCCGTGAATAATCGAATCTAATTCGAAATTGATATGGACGGGTTATTAATAAAAAAAAATAAGAACTGCAGCGGACCAAGGTTAGAACTCTGAGGTACCCCTGAGGATGGGGCGTAAATAGATGATCGATAATTTGTTCCTGACGGTTCTTGCGATACCTGAGTGCTCAATTGAAAAGTCTAGCAACTTGGTTTTGCTGAAAGGAGATAGAGACAAAAAGGGACTGACTGTCAAACGTCATTCAGTTATCCAGTACAGTGTTTAACTTTCACAGCGCTTTCAATTCACCTTGTTTTAACAATCGAATCGAAAGCGCTATCCACTAACGCAATTTAAAAACTAAAGTGACATTTCGCAACTTTCAAAAATAAATAATGGTAGCGGGCAATAAAATCCGGGCACGTCACTCTTTTAATAACAAGTTTGAGATTTTGTTTTCAGTATTAAATGTTTATTGAAATTTGCCATTTCGATTCTTTTACGTTTCGCCAGCAACATAACTGCCTCAAAACAAACTAAGTTTACCGAATTGTCTCGTGCAACCGCTCGGGGCTCCGCGCTTCCAGGGGCCCCCACAATATGTGAATTTTTCAATTTTTTAACCTACGATAGCTCAGTTGGGATTAAGATTATCCAATATTCGCATGAAACCATAACAGGGGTTCCCACCAAAGTTGATGAAGACTTGAAAAGGTCGATGAACCTCTAGGTGTCCACTAGGGATCGATGAACGTCAGAGGGTCTTCTAGGGGATCGGAGTTATGAATTCATATTTAGTGGAGGTCTGTCTGAGGAGTTTATTAAAAAGAAGTGGGCGATTTAAAAATAATATTAAATAAATTCTAATTAAATGTTGTACAGTGACCGGCATAGATAACGGGACACTAGTTTTATTCTTAGATAGTATCCAGCTTTAATTGGCAATTCTGCGTTTAGGTTATAATGTCAAAATAAAATTCAATACAGCTTTTTGTATAATTTCCTGCCAGAAACAAAGCCGTACTTTAATTGATGTAATAACTTCAATAAAAGTTTAAGAAATAAATTTTAACAAATGACTTATTAAGTTGCTATCGCACACATAATAATTAAATTAAATATCGTCTGCACGAATTAAAAAAAAAAAGATCAATTGATCATCAAAACAGAAATGTTTCTAAAATAGAGTCAAATCTAATCAAACAAAAACAAAAGATGATCATCCATGAAAACAGGATGAAAATAAAATGTGTAAAATACCTATGTAGCACCTAAATCGAGAATCTATAAATATTAAGGAAAAAGACGATTTGCAGTTAATAACTGAAAAATAAAATAAAGTCAAGTCAAATGAAGAATAAAAGAGAAAAATGGCATCAATCGACGACAGTCGAGTAAAAGAAAACCAAACAAAAGAAGATCAATTGATCAAATAAAAAAAGAAAAAAACCTGCCAAATAAAATGAAACAAAAGAAAAAAGCAGCTGATAAATTGGTAGTTAAAAAGAGAAACAAAAAAATGAAATCGATTAAAAGAAAAAACAAAGGTCGATTAGTCGATTAAATAAGAAATTTAATAAAATAAGTCGAATGAAGAAAAAAAATGAATGTTTATTTCAGAAACAACTATACAATAGAAAAAAAAAGAACTTAATCCGAAGCCTAGGTTCGAAAAAGAAAAAGAAAAAGAACGACGATCAATTAATAATTAAAAGATAAAATAAATAATACTAAGAAAATGGCGATCAATCGACGGGATTAAAGTGTAAAGTAAACAAAAGAAAATAAAAACAAATCAAAGAAAATCGATGAAAAGAAGAAGAAAAAACAAAGATCAAAACAAAAGACAATCAATCGATAATGAAATCACAAAATCGAACAAAAGAAAAAGCGACGACCATTTAAAAATAAAAACAAATCAAAGAAAATCGATGAACAGAAGAAAAAAAAACAAAGGTTGATCAATTGATTACATTAAAAACTGAATTAAATAAATAAATAATGAATGATTTAAATGAAAGTCACATAAGAAATTAAAGAAAAAACAAAAAAAAAACAAAATACGATCGGGGGTGAAGATAAGATTACAACAAAAATTATGTAAAACTAAGTGCAATCGAATCGTGAACGTTGACGAATATTTAACCGAAAGTTTAGACAAAAGTAAAAAACAAAAGATAATTAAATTGATAATTAAAATATAAAATAAAGTGAAATCGAATATAAAAAAAGAGAAGAAACGATCGGCATATATTTAAGTAATTAGCAGATTGTCACAATTTAACAAAATTTTAATGCATTTAAAAATAGTTCTTCAGGTGATATTAAAGCAATATATTTTTATACAGAAGTTGAATAAGAAGCATGATAGATAATAATTTCATAGATAATAAGAAAATAAAAATTAAATTTGCAATGCTACCAAATACTTTCGAAGAAAAATTAACGTCACCATTTTGGTTTCCTCGAAAATTATAATTTGCATTTTCAAATTAAATTAAATTCATTATTATACCGCACGAGACAAGAGTCGTAGTAATAAAATGAAAAATTTAAACGGTTACTGTTATAAACATTTAAAATAATGCACTTAATCATTTACTCCTACAAAAGATCAGAATTAAAATTGACACTAATAGAATGAATTCATTGTTTACAACGTACTAAACAGTTTCAATTAAATCACATCAGGCAACAAATTATACAAAACTGCACTAAACAGATTAAAATAAGATACAATTAAAATATTAAACGTATAAAAATGCAAAATTTTCAAATAAACAATGTTACAAGTAGCAAAACATAGATAACCCGACCAACTAATTAGAGTCGATTTGCATAAGTTTTTCTCGGTAAATCACCCAACCGGTCTATTTCGTTAAACAAATACCGGCTATAAAAGTGACTGAAGTTATAAACAAAGTTCGCCAATCAAATAACTTACATGTGACTTACACATGTATAAAGAAAGGACAGTCGTGACGCGACGCGACGCGACACGACGTCCTGGGTTTAATTCTGGCGTCGAGTGTACGCTTGGCATAAAGGTAAAACAATGGCTTCTAGAATATCACGCGTTATCTGGACATTCCGATCTGGAAAGGACCACATAAACTAACTGTCAGGGTGACGGTCAACCCTGGCTAATAAATTACCGCCGACCTATCTCTTGAAAAGCACGCGGTCATTAAAAACACTAAAAACTTAGAGAGTCACGGAACGACGGCGAATAAAAAAGAAAAAAACTACGATATTTGATTTTTTCCTTCGGAGAAATCCACGAGAAAAAAACCCGTCTAGAAATTTCAAAAACGCACATAAATGTTGTGGCAGACTGGAATTAAGTAATGAAGAACGTATCGTTAAAAGATGCTATCGAATTGATTCAGGTGGGAAAATTAATTTCGAAAAGGTCATCATGGTCAAAAACCATGAACTCTGAACAGAATTTTAAAACTTATTTTGTATTTTTATATTGTCAGCTGGATGGGAACTTGAAGCCCCCCTTTTAGATCACCGCAGTGTACAAGATTTTCTTCAATTTCTACAATAAAAATTTAGAACACGAAATTTTTTGTTACGAAATTATTTTCTACTGATCGAAATGTTGCGTTGTACATGTTTTTTTTTCTTTTTCTTCAGTTTTAGTTTAGAAATTCTCATAGGTCCTTCATTCATTTCTTTGCAAAGGTAAAAAACAAATCACCGGCGACTGTGGTTATTATTTATGCTGTGATTAGAACTTCTAATTTCTTGCAGAGTCATTTTTCCATCTTCTTCCTCCTCAGCTCTTCTTCATCTTCTATTTCTGATGCATTCCTTGTAACACTTACAAGACTTCTCTTCTCCCTTAACTTTTCCTAAATTTGTACGGTCTTTTTGACTGAAATTTTCTTCAAGTACTTCTTTCAGAATCAGTAACTGTCGTCAAAACAAATGTCGAAGCAAAGTTAAAATTGTCAAACCGTTGTAAGACATGTAGTAAACGGGGGTGGAAAAGGTTAATAAATTGAAAGAAGAATACCAAATAGCCAAATAACTCCTTTTCAACCCTATTTTGTTTCCAATTCTTTTAGCAGTCCAAAATCTCGATTTTCTTTGTTAGCAGCGTTCTGGTTTTCGGGTGTAAAGCCAGAAATCGATTTCCAAATTGCTTTCCACATCATTTTCACGGTTTGCACGAATGGCGTCTACTTATATTTTTGCCGTTGTCGAAATCGGTCCACTTTTTGTTTATTTCTATGTTCAGTCCTCCCTCATAATGGTTTAAATAAATCTCCGAAGCTTCAGATTACAAAATAAATATTCAAATATAAGAGAAATTTTCGTCCAATAACAAGGAGAGCACAAACGAAATAATATATGTATGGTTAAATTCATTAATTAGAATTTAACAATTAACAAGAAACTGAAAGTAGAATATGAAAGAGAGAAGGGAAGACTAACAAAAATCGCTTCTGAAAATCATTGAAGCAACAGTGATTCTATTTTATTCAGTTCCCCCCCTCCCTCCGTCCCCGTCGTCGATGCTTCTTAAGTATACTTTATTTAAATTAAATTGAGAAAGTTGATTGATAGAAAATAATTTTGAATTTTGAAAACTTCACGGCGAGGAAAATTAAGACGCTATTGCCAAGCAAACAAAACCTGTTCGGAACTGACGCGAGCTTTCTTCTCCTGTCGTATTTATTACACGATCCAAGGTGACGGTGGTAGCTTAAAGTTAGCCTGAAATTTCGTGAAATTTCCTCGCAGTGGAAGCTGCATTCCGGCAACGCACAGAACTCACATCTGAATCAATGATATTTTGCCTTCTGCAAAGCAGTGCGTAATGGAAACTTGTTTTCTTTTTAATATGATACCCTGGTCTACCCTTTTTGTCGGGGTTTTATTCTAAGAATTAGATTTTGGAGTTTTCAAAGAACAAATACAGAAATCGACATGAAGGAGTCGAAGAGAGGCAATGAAAATTAAAATTGCGGCAGGCACAATTGTTCTTATTTGTTGGTACATTGCGAACTGACTAACGCTTTCGTTATATTATAAGCTCGGAACTGCACGTGTTTCATTTTATATTGAATTGTATTTGTATTCCAATGAGCCATATTTCGACGTGATTTCTAACTTTATAAGGTCAGTTGCACCAAACTCTTAAGCCGAGCTTAAATTTAAGTAACGCTTGGAACGTGACATTGGCGATTATACAGCGTTGATTACGTGATATTCTAGCTGGTGTTTAAAGCTTAAGCTAACCTTAAGCGTTTGGTGCAACTGGTTCTTAATTAAATAAAGTGTACCGAAACACAAAAAAGAATAATGTTAAAAGTCTGAATTCTTACACCACGAACATGGAAAAAGCCATGCTTATGGTAGAGAACAGTAAAAAGAAGTCAGATGCAAAAAAAATATAAGATTGTCAAGAACAAGAAAATCCAAAACCAAGTAAAAAAACGTTAAAAATTGGCAAAGGAAGATAATGCGTACAATTTTGACAGGAAAAAACGGAAGAAGGCATGGAAAAGAGGACAAACCGTGACTTTGTTTAACTTGTTCTACTGATAAGCTAATTAATTAAAGCACGATGACTGCAACAGTAGTGACACCTAGAGAGGATGGAGAAAGAGAGGACTGTCAAGACGGTGGCTTATAAGACACCAGAGGTAAACAAAAACTAAGAAAATGAATAGATGCAGTAACGATACAGACCTGGAAGAGAAAAATATGACAATGGGGAAAAAAAAGTTAAGGGTAGAAGACAGTAGAAGCCCCGAAGTTTTAGGCCTTAAGATTTTCACAATTCATCAGTTGCTTTCCGCAATGCAAATTCTTTCAATCTTCTTCTATCGGTGACTACACACACATCAAGTCAATGCTGCGTGTTCTTAAGAACAATTTATTGTATCAAAGGATAATTTTATTTTTAACTTTTATAAAATCGGCTTTCTTCGCTAGAAATTTAATCAGTTTGATCTGAACGAATAAATTGTATTTTTATATCTACTTTCTCACAAAGTTTGTGAATTAGATTTCATTATGGGATTCTTAAAAAACAAGTTTTGTTTCAAACTAATACACATGTAACATCATAAAAGAAGAAGAAGAAGAAGAAGCGCAATGACACCGGGAAGGAAGTAATTCTTTTTAAATACATTTAGTTGTTAAATAATAACACACTTTTCTGTTCTCGCCCCCTCTGTGCTCAAGAACCTACGGTTTACTTGATAATTCCGTTTTGCTAGGAAACACATTTTCCTGTTGTTGCCCTCTGTGCTCAAGAACCCACGGTTTATTAAATAATTTCAAGCAAATATTTTATTTGTTTACTCTTCGGTGTTCTTGGTCTTCGAAATTGTTTCGTATTTCGCGGTTAATTTTAAGGTCAATTTTGAGATGACGCGATTGTAAAAAAAAATTCAATCGTAATAAGAAAATATTTGGGTACGCGCTGTTTTAGAACAAGGACTTACTGACGTTTAGTGACGACTTTTGCGATTGGAAAGGAAACAGTAAAGATGCAGAAAAGAAACAATAGAGGTACAATGATGAAATTATTTATCGGCAAAAGAAAGCAACCGTAATAAGGACTTCACTCGCTCGGAACGCGCAATTTAAACGGTCGTGCAACGCCATAAATTCCGGAGAGTGTGCATTTTTTTTAAAGAGTCGAGAAATTCCTCTCGTTCTAGAATAGACTCGTTACAGTTCTTTATTATTTTGTGCGCAACAAGGCGGCTTTATAACGTCGTAAAAATGTAAGGCATATCGTAGTAAGCTTGTGGCCGTTTGTGACTCCTCGGAGATAACCGAAACCAATTCACTTATTTACTGCCACCTCTGTATAAACTGGATTTTACGGCTTATTTTAGTGTTTTATAGCGGCTTCGTTATCATCGTTTATGGTATCTATTATATCATTAAGGTGGAAATTTATTGGTGTAACGTAACGCAAAAAAAAGAGGAGAGGAGTTGAACCATTTAATTTTTGGGTTTCCAACTTAATAAAATTCAGATGCGATACAAAAACAAAATTATACTTACAAATTACCGTCCGAGAAAAACAACGATAATATTCACTCGCGTATTGTTGACGATAACAACGAGGACGAATGGTGACTGACAAATGAAAGGTGTTGTGTAACAAGGGCCCAACCTATTGTTTATCTGTCCGCACTTTCACTAACAATGCACCCTCTCCAGTTCTAATCTCGTCGCTCCGAGCAAATTACTGAGATCCTCTGTCCCATTACGATCTCTCCTAGGGAGGGTTGCATCCCTCGGGACTGGACTGCCAGATTAAAAACATGCAATAACATTACTAATAGTCACACAAGAAGCGGGAATTAAATGACAGTAAATAACGCAGGGTGAGTAGGTAGGTACATAATTTGGATTTGATGTCAAATGATTGCCCTGTATTTCCAGAATTAACGTAGAATACTTTTTTTCTAATTTGTATCAATACCATAATAGAAGTTATTAAAAAAAGAAGAACATGGAAATATTATGTTGACAATTTAAAAGTAAGTTTTCCGTATCAAAGACACCATTGTCATGTCACCCTGTATAACAATATAAAAATAATTTGAACTTTTGCTATAATCACCATCACAGATAATAATAATTTGAACATTTGCCATAATCACCATCACAGATAATAATAATAATAATAATAATCATAATGATTTTTATTGGTCCTACAAATATTGACCAAAAGGTCGATGGTTCAGCAGTACCTGCTGTTCCTCCCCATAGACCCTTAGTACAAAAAATACAATATAATACAAATGACGCAAGCAAAATAATATATATCAAATTAAGATTTCACATGTGGATTAAGCATTGAATAAATTAAGTTTCTATTCCGCAGAGTACATTACATTTACAAGAGCATATCAACAAGCACTCGAGTGAGAATTTGAAATTAAGGTAGTATCACATTGAAGGTACATGGGCTGCTGAAAACTTTTCTGTCTAGTTTTCTAGTAGGTCTAGAATTTTTAGCGTTTATCAACTGTCATATTTGAAAAATTTTTCGTCTATAATTCTATTGACAGTTCCTATCCAAGTGAACTAGTTTTGTTTGTACAGCATTTGAGAAAAAGTAATTTTCTGTAAACATGGAAATCTCGCGTGAAAATTTTCGTGCCATGATTTTTTAAGATTTCAAATGTGGTCTAACGCCGAAACAATGCCTCGATCGGCTTCATTTGGCTTTTGGAGATGAAGCACCATCAAAGAGCAGTGTTTATAATTGGTTTTCCGAATTCCAGCGAGGATGTACCTCTCTCAGTGACGAATTTCGTGAAGGTCGTCCATCCACATCTGTTGTTGCCACTAATGTAGATGCTGTGCGTGAAATGCTTGAGCGAGATCGACATGTGACATACCGCGAGATTCAAGCATCCTTACGCATTGACATGAAAGCAATACACCAGATTTTGCATGATCATTTGAACGTATGAAAGCTTTGCAGTCGTTGGATCCTACACAATTCAACAGAAGCGCAAAAGCAGAGTCGTGTCAAATGGTGCGAAGAAATGCTCAAGAAATTCAATGGAGGTCGTTCAAATTTAGTTTATAACATCGTTACTGGTGACGAAACGTGGATCTATTCGTACGAGCCAGAAAGTAAACAACATTCTACCATTTGGGTATTTCAAAATGAACCAAAACCAACAAAAGTTGTCCATTCACGCAGTGCTGCGAAGCAAATGATTGCTTGTTTTTTTGGTTTAACTGGACATGTAGCAACCGTGGCTTTAGAGAATCGAAGAACCGTTAATGGTGATTAGTATACCACAATTTGTTTGCCGGAAGTCATCGATCAAATAAGAAGAAACAATCGAAATCGCCGAATTATTCTCCATCATGACAGCGCCAGCTCTCACTCAGCCCGTCAAACAGTTGATTTCTTGTCCAACAAAAATATCAATTTAATGACTCATTGTCCATACTCACCTGATTTATCACCTAATAATTTCTTTTTGTTCCCAGGTATCAAAAATAGAATGCGTGGTGAGCGATTTTCGTCGGCAGAAGCAGCGGTTGAAACATTCCGGACACTGGTTTCTGAGGTACCATCTTTAGAGTGGAAAACGTGCTTTAGAAATTGGTTCGAGCGTATGGAAAAGTGTATTGACGTCAAAGGCGAATACATCGAAAAACAATGATACCGTTTACCAAATTTCATATGCGTTTTTTCATACCGTTTCCAGAAACTTTTCAAGCAGCCCACGTAGTATTAAATCGAGGATAACATTACATTGAAGGCAAATGAACGCAAAATCATGAAGCAACACATCCCGTATCTTCAGGTATTTTTTTAAGAGAATCGAATCAACATTTGACGCTTAAATGAATGAATACAGCAAGTTTTAAAATTGTTAGGAACATTGTTATAAAATTTGACAATTTTATAAGAGAACGATCTACGAAATAATGTGGTGCTATGTAAAGGAGGAGTCAGCAGCCCTCAATTACTAACATTAATATTGTGGACGTCAGTTCGAAAGGAAATTTTATTGTAAAGATATGGAGGTGTTTCACTATGATTTTATAAAAAAAAACAGAGCGCAATAAAATTGACGACGTGCAAGCATATTTAGTCAATTGGGTCTAGAAAATAAATGTGAGATATGATCTCTCCGTCTACTGCCATATACCGTGCCTTCAATTGAATTCCTCATTAAAGTAAGCTGTGATTTTTTTATGAAGTTGGCGATACAATTCTAGAGAAAACAGTTGTCATTAACTGTCAGTACAGATCATAACATCAAATAAAAACACAACATTAAAGTTTAAAGTAGATGCTCAAAGTGCTCTCCTTCAGCTTGAATACATAAGCCTACTCTGCGTTTCATGTTTTCAAACCCGTTTGCTAAGTGTTCGGGGGTTATGTTAACACACACATCTGTAATGCCCGCACGAAGTTCTTCGATTGTGTGTCGCGTAGTTCTAAAAACTGTGTTTTTCATGTGCGGATAAATGAAGTAATCCATAATTGTGAGATCCGGAGACCTTGCAGGAAAATTCACAATCCGATTATCGAAAAACTGCTGCAGGAAAGTCATTGTTTGATGAGCTGTGTGGGCAGTAGCATTGTCTTGCTGAAAAAACCCTTCTGTAAATTCATCATCATGTAGTTGATTAATGAAAGGTTCTCATAACTCATTTCGGTATCTTTCAGCAGTTACTGAGTCGTTAAAAAATATTGGTCCGATAATACGCCTTCTTGACACTGCTAGCCAAACACCAATTTTTAATGGATGTAATGGAGTTTCCACAAATTCATGGGGATTTTCTGCTGACCATATTCTCATATTCTGTTTATTTAAATACCCTGAGAGATGAAACCAGGCCTCATCGGAAAAGAAACACTTGTCAAGAATGTCGTCGTTGTTTAAGTTATCAAGAAATCACTGGCAATATTCTGTTCTTCTGTGAAAATCTACTGGCCTGAGTTCGTGGACTGCTTGAATCTTATGTGAATAAAGCTTTAAGTCTTTTTTAAGAATAGTGTGACATGTTCCCACTGATAGCTGAACTTCTTGTGAAAGTTTCGCAATAGATTTCTTGGTAGAGTGTTCCATTCGATCCCGAACATCTTCAATGCAGGCTGCAATCCTTTTCTTAGTTGCTCCGCTCCCTGTTTTGCGACCAAGTGATCCTGTTTCACGAAATTTAAGAACACAAGCATGGATATGTTTAACTAGCTGTTCATAAGTAATAGCAAAATTAGGAAACTGCTGTCGAAACTTCTGTACACACTGATTAATTGAATAAACTAACTGTCCATTTTCTATACTACCGGTTTGAAAATAACTTTCAACAATATAATTTTCTGCTGTAATTCTAACATTTTGAATTAATTGAAAATACAAAGTGTCAATTTGACATTTGTTTAATTAAATAATTGAACAGCTATTAGTGCTGCAAATCTTAGGAGAAAAAAACAGTGAAATCATAGCCCACTTTAATGAGGAATTCAATTGAAGGCACGGTATAAAACGTAAACATGAGTTTTGAACTCTCTGGATTTTTTAATAATTAATAATTAAACTTAGAAAGTACCAAAGAGTTACAATTTAAAAATTGTTTAAAAATTCTTTACTATAGTAAAGCATCTTAAGTTTTCCAAAAGAATTTTGTACTAATTTGCTCACATGAGTTTTAAATCTCTAATTTGTATCTAGATGGAGACCTGAGTTTCTAGCACACATAATATTGGGTAACGTTGAATTATGTGATTTTTTCCTTCCGAACACAAGAACGCATGACTTATTTGGATTAAGAGCTAAACAGTGGTTTGTAGAAGAGTTAAATATTTTAGTTAAGTCTGAATTTATTTGGTATAAGGCTTGAACTCCATTTGCTGAGTCGAGGTGGTGCAAAAGCTGAGTATCATCAGCATACCAATAACACTTACAAAATTCAACCTCATTGAACATTAAACTGGTATAAATAGAGAACAATAACGATCCTAAAATGCTTCCTTGAGGAATACCTACCCCGACCTCCCCAGTAGTTGACATACGTTCTTTACAAACAACTATTTGCGTCCTGTTTTGAAGATAACAATTAAAAAATGAGATGGTTTCATTTCTAAAGCCAATAAAATGAAGTATCGCGAGTAGCAAGCTGTGGTTTATACCATCAAAGGCACTGGAGAAGGATCAACACAGAAACTCTGTTTTATATCTTGATTTATCTAATTTTATTTTTAAGAGACGCAGAAAAATACGTGCAGGTACAATTAATATGTTATGTGTAAGTGTTAATAAAGCGAACGAAGAAAAGTTAAATAATTATATCCTCGAAGAAATACAAGGAGAAAACTGGTCCAAGAGTTCTAAAATAAAACTCGAATGAACGTCTCAGTGTAAATGATAAATGTTGTAAGAGACGGAGAACACTTTATAAATAATAATGTTTCGAATTGATTCATGTGAGAAAATCGCAGTGAAAAAAGAAATTTGATTAATTTAATTAATAATTTTGTTTCTTGCGAAATATACAAACGTGTAACAGAAGATTTGATATTCCTCCACATCAGAGTCGCAGTAAGTTAATCGTAAAACTGTCAAAAGATTTATTATGACTTTAGAGTCGACGACAGTATTTTTAATCGTCGTAATTTATTGACCAATCCATTACGTATTGCCTATTGGTAATTAATTAACTATTTTATTAACTGTTAATAAAACGGAAAATTTCTCGCTTATACAAAGTGATTTTAATAGTTTAATGCTGGGCAGGTTTTAACGTATACAGGGTGATTTTAATAGTTTAATTCATTGGGAGGTTTTCGCTTATACAAGATTATTTTAATAGTTTAATTCGTGGGGAGGTTTTCGCTTATACAAGGTGATTTTACTAGTTTAATTCCTGGGCAGGTTTTCGCTTATACAAGGTGAATTTAATAGCAAATATTTCAGCTGGTAATAGATAACGACAAAACATTAAGAAGACCAGAAACGTACTTCTTAGTGTGATTAGTTTCGACTATAAACAAAGCCATCATCCGGACAATTATAAGGTATGGAGGAACAGCAAAAATTAAATTAGTAAACCCACCTTAAACTATCGGGTGCAAGTTTCGTTTAGTAACTAAAATAATTAACCAAATAATACCAAAAGCACTAAAAAATATAAACTAGATAAAATACCTGCAGGTTGTGTCTAATTTCCTAATCAGAACTTTACGCTTTTTTTTACAGAAACCGTAACAAATCGCGCAGCATCTGTAATGCACCGCAATATAATCTGAGGGGTGTGAAAACAAATTATGTCGAATGTTAGATAAATGACAAGATAAAACGCACTTTGTGAGGGGGTGGTCGCATTAGTAGAGATTTGGCGACCGTCTGAGAACGGACATGTGTCGCACCACCACTAAAATAACCGAGCTGCGAGGGTGCAGCAAGAGATTTTCCAAAAGGTGCATCCAGGTGCGAGCTTACACGATAATTCATAGATAATAGCCGTGCATTAGCGTAGACGATCGAAATAAATAATACAGAACAGAACGTGAATTGATTTTCAACATGGAATCATAGGTAGAATTAATTTCCGACAAATGACTAAAATATTATATTGCATTATATCAAAAATAATAGCATTATCTTCTGAAGTGTATATACTATTTTATTCACGACCGGTTATAGAAAAATTACTTGAATCCAAACTTTCTGCAAGAAAAAGATTATATTAAATTCCAGGGTTACGGTTGTTCCTTCAAAAATTGCAGCTGGCAGCTTAGTCGTGACGGGCGTGAACATTTACTTAAATGCGGAAAAAGATATAGATTAATCTTAAACCGGAGAGGAGGATCAGATTAATAAACCTAACGCTTAGCTTCGCCCTGAAAGTTCGAAAGAAGGAACGTATCAAAATCGAGATGACATAAGTCAGAACCAACCGAGTAAAACCTGATATCAGTGGGAACCAATGGCGATAAACGCCAAGTGTGAAGGCAATTTGTAACTCCGTCAGAAAATAGGGCGACAGAAAGCAGCAACACAAAAGGAGCACAAAAACAGATCCGACGTCGAGCTTTACAACCTAGTCTCGGCGTAAGGTTGACAATCTATTTAATTTCCAATAAATATTGTGAAATACGATTGCAAGATATTTGCGAAACCAACGCAGAAAACACAGATTCCAGTTCGACGAGATGTTTAAATCAAGGCAATAATAACACTGAAGTAGCGAAATCCTAAAAATTTATTGCAGGAGCGCCCATGAGATGTATATAAACTCTGTCTAGGAATTGCAAAACAAAACATCGATCGATCGAAAACGTGGGAAATGATTAGCGCTATAAAAAGCACGTCTGCGCTAAGGCGGAGATTGCAATAAAAAGTTAGTTCCAGTGTAAAAAAAATGAACGCGAAGGAAACATCAAGATGTTCATACTGGGCGATCGAAATTGATTGTCCTGATCCTATACTACTTTCCGCGAGCTTCGCATCAATATTTACCTCTACCAGACGAAGATTGGCACGGAAAGCAGGGAAGTGCTGGGAACATTCACAAAACTTACATCCAAATCAAACTTAATTAATAAAAACATCCGGTATACGTAAATATTGATACGAAGCTCGCAGAATGTAGTACAGGATCAGGACAATCAATTTCGATCGCCCTGTACAATACCTATGTAGTACATCGCCATATGATTATTAACAATAAATGTGACACGAAATTCTCCGCATACAGGATGATTCTGAACGCGGTCCTACAAACCGTAAGAAAGTAAGACTGGAAACCAATCTTGGGTTATTGAATTTCTTAAATATGTTTTAATTATTTTAAGTCGGCTATTATGCTACTATTAAAAGTTTACAAACATAACCTAAATCTAAAATAAAATAATCGTACTCATATATTTGACAGTTGAACCGTTTTTGTTACAGGAATACGATTGTTTATAACCAAATTTAAATTCCAAAATTATTGGAAGCCACACAATCTAGTCCTTTTACAACAGATGTTATTCTAGTATTAAGAGCAGGTCTGAAAAATTGTTCCCCTTAAAGCCAGTTTTGGCAGCTTTATTAGCCTTGCTGAACGACTCTGCCTGTTCTAAGTACGTCGCAGACTAATAAAGCCAGATCTGGCTTTACCCTCTTTAGAAGTGAGGGCTTGCACCAATCAAAAACATCGTGACAGCATCAAAACCTAATCGAGTGACGTAAAGAAAGACCAATAGCGTTAAAGTTCGAGAGTGAACGCAATTTAATCTCTCCGTTAAAATAACAACTCGCAAGAAACTGTAATTTTCATGATCCAGTCACGCAAAATTAGACGTCGGAGCCATTTTATAATTGTCTAGCCGCGTAGACTAAATAAAATGGGATAACACCCCCTCTAAACAATACCACCAGGCGTTGGGGATATCGCCGAACGACTCTGCCTGTTTTCAGAACTGGTCTTATCCTCTTTGGTAGTGAGGAGGGTCTGCATGAATCGAAAACATCGTGACAGTATCAAAATCCAATCGAGTGACGTAAAGAAAGACCAACAGCGTTAAATCTCCAGTGTGAACTGAACGCAATTTAATCTCTCCGTCGAAATAACAACTCGCAAAAAACTGTAAGTCTCATGATCGAGTCACCCAAAAAGGTAGTCGTTGGAGGCATTCTATGACTGTCTAGTCGCGTAGACTAAATAATTTGGTAATTCCTTAGATAAGGAGAGAGAAAGGGTGGCGCATAAGCGAGGCACATCTGTTATCAGTTGGGCTCAAATCAACGATACCATGGACTGTTTTTTTTTTACCTGTAGAATGTTATTCCAGGCTGGTTCTTTTACCTGTAAAATGTTACTCCGGGCTCTTTCTTCTCGGGCCGGCTTTGCTAAGCATTGCACCATTCTTTCGATAAACAATCAATATCTATTACACCAAAAACATAGAAATTCATTTTCGTTGAAACGCGTTTGTTTGGGACCATGTCGTGGAGAACTGGTAACAGCTTTCGCTCATGCGTTGTATACGGCGTGCGCCATCCTCTCTGTTTCTTTATCTAAGAGTCATTCACGGACCAAAAAAAAAAAACACCTAGATTCACTTTGGCTGTAACGCGTTTGTTTGGTACCAAGTCGTGGTGAATTGGTAAGAGTTTTCGCTCATGCGTTGGAAGCGGCGTATGCTATTCTTTCTCTCTCCTTATCTAAGGGGCATTCACACTGAAAATATAATCCGCACCTACAGACAATTGCAAAAGATGAGGCAACGATATCTGAAAATAGAAACTCCAGATGGAATTGTTTATTTAAGGTAGTAAAAGAAATGCCGACACATCGAGAATTTTACGACGGTTTATGGCCAATGTATTTTAAAACGAATCCAAAAAATCGTCTGCATAACACCCTCATAGCATGAGATCATTCACGTTCTAAGAAATCAATTAGTTTTGCGACGGTGACGTTGTAGAAAAAAAAACTGTTTTGATCATTTATTTTTCATTCAAAAACGGAACGATCTTGAAAAATTAAACAAAATATGTAAAAATACAAAATATTGTAACAACACCCAAAGTACAGTCATCATACTCAGCAGAGAAAGTGTTGATGGGAACAGTGGTGTGGCTAGAAGTCAAGTCGCCGGGTTGCAAAATTCTTACCAGCGCCTTTTATTATTAGATACTACATTTATTATTAAAACTAATTATTAAGTAACACTAAAAAAAAATCTTTAGCTGCTTACTTTCAATGCTAAATAAATCAGGACTGAATAATTGATTTTGCAGTTTCTGAAAAATGACAAGAGCTGTCAAAATTTTAGTTTAGAAAAGCTGCCGAAAACTATCGCTGAGCGGAACAAGCTTAAACTATTTCTCGAACACTTTCCTGAAAAAATTGTTTTGAAACTGCTTTCCAGAATTTAAAAGGAACATAACTAAGGACCACCAAACCCTTAATTCGAGCTTAACTTTAAGGATCGCTTAGATTGTGAGTTGCATTAATGTTATATAACCTTAAATGTAACATTACAAACAAGACTTAAATTTAAGCTCGGGTTAAGTGTTTGTGCTACTGCCTATAATTGCGGCTACAGATTAATGGATGGTGGTGTTTACGTTTGAAACCTTTTTTTAACCATTTCTCTTCAACTTTAATTTATTCTGAATTGTTTCTTGTAACATTATTTCTTATTTCTTACCTTTTCAGCGATTTTCAGTAGCCTTGAAATTGTGGAGGTTAGAAGACGCAAAATTAATTGCGACTACAGATTAACAGATGGCGGTACTTACATGTTTGAAATTTCTTTGACACTTCTTTTAACCATTTCTGCTCGATTTTATTTATTCGGAATTATTTCTTGTAATAATGTTTTGAATTTTTACAAATTTGTCACAAACAAAGAGAACAAAGTTACGAGTCACGGTCACACATGGCGCCACAAATAATTTTTGAAAATTCAAAGTAGTTTTAAGAAAAACGATGTTCTTAGGTTATTCAGTTGTTTTCGTAAATAAAGAGTGCTCAGGCAGATGGCGCCACATGTGTATGTAAAGCATAACGTAAATATAATGTAAATTCTTTCGCTTTAACTATTTAAGAATAAAAGTTGGTTTCAGGGCATTTTCTTCAACATTCCTGACGTTTCTCATTTGTTTTGATATCTCCTTCCGACAAATTACGAATTTACGGCGCTCCAGAGGGCGCTACATGCGCCGTTCATTCGAAATTGACGCTTAAAACGTAGTTTTTTTTTAAAGCGTTTTCCATGTTTTGAAATTGTTTCCGTCCAAAAATTAATCATCTTATCCCCAGTTTAACAAAAATTATTTAATTGCTGATTAATTTAACAGCGTGATTAAATGCCGTGATTGGTTGGGTGAAACGATATAATTGGTTGTTTCGAATCTGTTGTTAACTTCGTCCAATGACGTTCCTTGATTAGAGAATTAAATCAATCGCTGATTAACAATTTTTTTTGTGAAACTCACCATTAGTTTTCTTCTTCTTTCTTTTTTACTCATTATAGACTATTATGTATTTGAAAATGTGAATTTTTCAGAAATCTTTGAAATGTGACCTACAGATAAGCTATCATTTTTCCGCATTTGTGAATCTTTAGAGATCCAGACAAAAATTTTTAATTCAGACTTCAAACAGGCGACTGTGGCGGCTTAGCGTTGGGTTGCTCCGCAATCCCTGCAACTCCTATAGGTACGCCACTGAATGAGAACCACCTTTTGATTTTTCGAGAAATTACGTAATTTACCGTAACAAAAATGTCATGGATAATAATGATTGGCACTCAAAAGTGTTTTGTGCTAAAAAAGAAACTGAAGCTTAAACACGAATTTGAAAAAAGCAGTAGATCCACTGTTAAAACTACAGTGTTGGCATCACTAGATGATACAGAAAATATCGTTTAAGAGTTGTTTATAACGGGATATTTATAGCCAAGATTTTCAAAACGGGAATACATAACACCGCTCAAAAGGGGGTGGCGAAACCTAAAAGTTTGGGAAACGCTGGTGTAGGTAAACCAAACTTTGTTATCATCCCATCATCCCCTGCTCAAATGATACAACTGTAAAAAGCAAACGATTTCTTTACGTTTTAATTTCCTTATTAAATTAAAAAATTCGATTTGTTTCTTTTACCATCAGTAAGCCTATTATATATAGTTCTAGGGCGGTTCTAGACTATCTGACGTTTATGTCTTTGGTAGTGATGTAAGTTCCTTAAATGACAGTGGTCACAATAATAATGACGGTCACGTCACAATGATTGGTAATTTTAAAATGATACCTGATACCAAAAACTTCACGTAAAATAAAAATATAAGGTCCTTCAGTGCTTATGGTTACATCCTCACAAAAAACAAGAAACAAGTTAACTGTGAAACGTGAAGAGGTCCAATCAAGTTCAGATACATACGCTGATGAAGAAATGAGCAAATGCTGAGACTGATATTGAAATAAGTGATGAAGATGCAGTTAAAATGTTATAATATTCAAATGTGTAATGTGATTTACTAAATAGCCATTTTTATTTTGAAATTTCCGCAGATTCTTTTTTTAAGTAAATATCTGTTTATTCTTCAATTTTTATTGTTCTTTATGTATGTAGTTACTTGTTTATAGATGTTTTTTTAATTTGTGATAGATAGCCAACGGGGTATCAAGTCATCAGCTTGGTGTCGAATTGTATCCGCAGCACTGAAGGAGTACCTGAAGTGAATACCAATCATTCCCCAGAATTAATTCGAGCGTCGCTCGAACCAACGACTTTGCGATTGCCAGGCCGGCCCCCCTTGCCACTTGGCCTGACACTGATAAATTTTAATGACTGTTTAGATAAAAAGATTTTAATTTCAGTTGCGGGTATGCAATTCTTTGTATGCCTCCTCTGTAAACTGTAAGAATTTATGAAACTGTTTAAAGCGCAGTTTTTCAATTGTAGTTCAACTTTAAACTCCGTTTTAGTCCTATGGAAACAATTGTCCTCGTGCCTCAGGGTATCACCTTTGTTGTTTTGATTTAAATTTCGTTTCGTTAAAATTTGTCTTTATTTCTTTAATATGCGATTATGACGACAAAATGACCAGAATGACATCACGATTTTAAATGGCCGTCATTTTACATCACTAGTCTTTGGTGAACTTTTCCAACTGCCCTCGTATTTTAATAAGCCAGCAACCGTGGGTCAAGAATAAATTAATTTTGAAATCTGAAATATTCGGTAGCGCTGCAGAATTTTACCTGAATTCGCGGCGAAACTTATATTTTTGCAAAAGTAAAACGTACAGTCGAAGAGGAGCGAAGCAAATCAACCGCTGAGGAGGACGTAATTTATAACGAAATTAATTTTAACGGGCGGCGTCTTTCCACCGGCCGAGTGGCATTTCCATACCATACACCAAAAAATGTTTTTTTTTATCTGCCGAACAAGTTAAATACTAATTGACACGTATAACGTATTGCCACTAAAACTCGAAATTCCTCGACATCACGGGGTGCCATTTTTATTCCCATTCGAGAATGCATGTAATCTTGCGCCGCGAAATTTTACCGACCTTTAATTGGAATTTATGGAAAGTGCTGCGGCTGGCCGGCGTAACGAGCGAACCGGGAGCTTCTCGAATTACCGAGTGTGTGTTTTTTTTTGGTGATGTTTTATTGGATTTTATGAAATATTTGTTTGTGTTGAGTCACTGTGAAATTCGGTTTGGGCCGAGGGGGAAATTCGTTCGTGCTCTATCGCGTTCGTTCTGTCACAGCGAGTGAAGTAAATCAACGAATAATGCACCGACCCTAGGGGGGTGGGTAATGCTTCTCATATAATTCATGACATCGTCTGGTATAATTTTGTTCTTGAACTCGCACCGTTCCGTGCTTAGTATCTTTTCAAAACTTTTTGATACTGCAAGGCTTGCGATTATTAGGAATAGATATACGTGGGCTGCTGGAAAAGTTTCTGGAAACGGTATGAAAAAACGCATATGAAATTTGGTAAACGGTATCATTGTTTTTCGAAGTATTCGCTTTTGACGTCAATACACTTTTGCATACGCTCGAACCAATTTCTAAAGCACGTTATCCACTCTAAAGATGGTACCTCAGAAACCAGTGTCCGGAATGTTTCAACCGCTGCTTCAGCCGACGAAAATCGCTCACCACGCATTTTATTTTTGATATTTGGGAACAAAAAGAAATCATTAGGTAATAAATCAGGTGAATATGGACAATGATCATTAATCAAAAAATCAACTGTTTGACGGACTGAGTGAGGGCTGACGTTGTCATGATGGAGAATAATTCGTCGATTTCGATTGTTTCTTCTTATTCGATCGATGACTTCCGGCAAACAAATTGTAGTATACCAATCAGAATTCACAGTTTTTCGATCCTCTAAAGCCACGGCTGCTACACGTCCAGTTAAACCAAAGAAACAAGCAATCATTTGCTTCGCAGCACTGCGTGAACGGACATCTTTTGTTGGTTTTGGTTCATTTTGAAATACCCAAACGGTAAATTGTTACTTACTTTCTAGCTCGTACGAATAGATCCCACGTTTCGTCACCGGTAACGATGTTATAAACTAAATTTGAACGACCTCCATTAAATTTCTTGAGCATTTCTTCGCACCATTTGACACGACCCTGCTTTTGCGCTTCTGTTAAATTGTCTGGGATCCAACGACTGCAAAGCTTTCGTACGTTCAAATGATCACGCAAAATCGGGTGTATTGCTTTTATGTCAATGCGTAAGGATGCTTGAATCTCACGGTATGTCACATGTCGATCTCGCTCAAGCATTTCACGCACAGCATCTACATTAGTGGCAACAACAGATGTTGATGGACGACCTTCCCGAAATTCGTCACTGAGAGAGGTACGTCCACGCTGGAGTTCGGCAAGCCAATTATAAACACTGCTCTTTGATGGTGCTTCATCTCCAAAAGCCAAATGAAGCCGATCGAGGCATTCTTCGGCGTTAGTCCACATTTGAAATCGTAAAAAATCATGGCACGAAAATTTTCACCCGTGATTTCCATGTTTACACAAAATTACTTTTTCTCAAATGCTGTACAAACAAAACTAGTTTACTTGGATAGGAACTGTCATTAGAATTATAGGCGAAAAACGTCAAATTTTTCAAATATGACAGTTGATAAACGCTAACAATTCTAGACCTACTAGATTCCAGAAAATTTTCCAGCAGCCCACGTACCGAGTTATTAAAAAAATAAATAATTATCAACTCTTAGCTATCTTGGATATCATATAATTCATAACATCGTCTGGAATAATTTTATTTTTGAAGTTACACCGTTCCATGCGTAGTATTTTCTAAAAACTGTTTTATACTGCAAGGCTTGCGATTATTAGGAGTAGATATACCGAGTTATTAAAAAAAATAATTATCTTAATTATCTTAGCTGTCTTGGATATATATACGTTTCTTGATGTTTGTTACTCTGACTGCAATTGGAACTCTATTCTGTGAAGAGACCTTTAAAATGTTTGCCGAACGCGGTCCGTCCACTATTTCATTAAAACAGATTGTTGCAATAAATTGAGCGAGTGTGATATCTGTAAATGTAGGAATTCTTGTAAGCGGTCCGAAATTCCAAACAGGGCCCCCGTGAGGCAGGCTAAAAGCCGCCCGCATGCCACTCCATATTTATTTAACATTAGGGACTCTTTTTAAAGTTCATCTATTTTTTTAAAAATCATTTTCCTTCAATTTTTTGAAAACATTTTCCTTCAATTTTTTAAAAACATTTTCCTTCACTTTCTTAAACATTTTCCTTCAGTTTTTTCAAGTCTCCAGCTACCGCAAGCCCCCAAATAAGTTGGGGCATGCAAAAATGATGAATTATTAAAAAAATGGAAAAAACAAAAAAAAATAAACGATAAACATTTAATATCTCTGCGAGGGCCGCCGAGTGTAATGAGCGCTGAGATATGAAAGAAACTAAAATTTCTAAAAAACTTAAATAAAACACCTGCATATTGTGCCTGTTGTGATTTTTTTAAAGTTGTTCACCTTTTGGAAAACATTTTCCTTCAATTTTTTGAAAACATTTTCCTTCAATTTTTTATACATTTTCCTTCACTTTTTTAATCCTTTTTCAGTTCTTTCAAGTCCCTAGCCGTCGCAAGCCCCCAAATGAGTTGGGGCAGGCAAAAACGATTAATTATTTAAAAAATGAAAGAAATAAAAATTTGAAAAAAAAAAATTAAATGATAAACATCTCTGCGAGGGCCACCGAGTATAATGAGCGCGGAGATAGGTCCGGGCCCTATGTGCTAGAGCGGCTTCCATTCAGACAAAAAGAAACAAAAGGGAAAGAAACTTAAATTTCTAAAAAACTTAAATAAAATACCTGCATATTGTGCCTGTTGTGATTTTTTTTAAAGTTCTTCAACTTTTTGAAAACATTTTCCTTCACTGTTTTAAACCTTTTCCAGTTTTGTCAAGTCCCTAGCCGTCGCAAGCCCCCAAATGAGTTTGTAAAAACGATTAATTATTTAAAAAAGTAAAAGAAATAAAAAAGTGAAAAAAAATTAAATGATAAACATTTAACACCTCTGCGAGGGCCACCGAGTGTAATGAGCGCGGAGATAGATCCGGGCCCTACGGGCAGGAGCGGTTTCTATTCAGACAAAAAGAAACAAAAGCGAAAGAAACTTATATTTCTAAAAACTTAAATAAAATACCCGCGTATTGTGCCTGTTGTGAAATTCTTTTAAAGTTCTTCACCTTTTTGAAAACATTTTCTTTCAATTTTTTTTAAAACATTTTCCTTCAATTTTTTTAAACATTTTCCTTCACGTTTTTTAAACATTTTCCTTCAGTTTTTTCAAGTCCTCGGCTGCCGCAAGCCCACAAATAAGTTGGGGCATGCAAAACAATTTAAATGATAAACATTTAAGATCTCTGCGAGGGCCACCGAGTGTAATGAGTGCGGAGATAGGTCCGGGTCCTACGTGTTGGAGCGGCTTCCATTCAGACAAAAAAAAAAAAACAAAAGCGAAAGAAACTTAAATTTCTAAAAAACTTAAAAAGCAGATTGAAATGTTGTTTTTTTAGCCAAACCGTAACAGCATATACTATAAATTATTGAAAATAGAAAATTACAATAATTTTTTACTTTTAATTTCCACAATTAACTGCTCTATTTTAGTTGACGTTTTTCCGTGAGGTTGATGGCTCTATTAAGGCATTTCAGTCTCATGGATAGTTTTTTCGAATAATTTTTACCAGGCAAGAAACAGTTTCCGATTGATTTTCTTTGTAGAAAAAAATTACAAAACATTACAGTGGCCAAGAAGCTAATTGCTGCCCTTTCAACATGGCGCCCGTGTGTACTGCACGCTTTGCACTCATGGTTACGGAGGCCCTGACTCCAAAAGATGTAATTAGACAAGTTGCTGAAAACGGTTGGCTTCAGCTTGCAAGTTCATATTTGCAAAAATATTTTGCAAAGTTTCTAAAAAATCCCTCGAGCAGTCCTGTACAGCTGTTTCAACCCTATTTGGGGCTTCATCAGCAGAAGCGTAGCTCGAGAGTTCCACTGCAAACCAAAACGATTCGACCCGGGTTAATCGTAAATGCGATGTAATAGTAATGAGTAGTTTAAACAGCGACATCCTACGATCGATCAAAAGTTCAGTGTTCGATTAGAGAATGAGTACCAAACTACAGTTTTCTTTCATAGTTAAACTACGTTTTACATCTTAATCACTGTCTGAACAACCAAAAAAAGCATAAAACTCTAGTTAACGTTAAATGTAGTTAAAACCTTCAGTGAGCAACTCAGCCTGAGTGTGTGGAAACATTGCAATTGTAGCGTCCCAGTTTCATAACCCGCGCGTCATTTTCGCTGAGAATTTAAATGTATTATTTCCGTATTTTTCCGTAGGTTTTTAAATTATTCTATTAAAAATCTAATCGTGACAACATTTCTATTTGTTCATCAAGATACAGTCTTTCCATTTTTTAAATAGTTAAAGCTAAACTTAAATCTTTCAGAATTTTTATTTTAAAAATACAATAATTTCAATGGCTGGAAACTTTTCAATAAATTTTTTTACAGAGTTTAGAGAGAAATTTATGGTGACAACAAATGTGTATCAAGTACAAAGTACCTCATGGATGACGTAAATACGAGTATTTATACAGGATTTGGGAGAATCGTTTGTGTTATGATACACTGTCATAAACGCATTACATAATAGTAAGTCTTAATGTGAGTAATAATTAATTAATTATTAATTAAATTTACTTTTATAAAAATAAATAACTTAAAAAATCTATTGGTATTTGCAGCTATTTATAGGTTTTATATTTGCTTATTATAGGCTTCTATGACATCGTTTCTGATAGCGGTCATATTTTTATGTTTTAAAGCACATATACGATAATTCAATTATTATTATTTTGCATAAATGAATTGCTTATTAAATTAAATTATCTCTAAATCAATAGCAAGGTAATAATAGTTTTTCTTTTTAATAAATTTTTATGTACAACAAATTCGTGTATTGTGGCGTAAAGTTTTTAGAAGCGTCGAAACAACTTTGACGATGAATTATGACATGCATGAAAAATGAAGTCGTTGATGCCTCCTAATACTTCGCGTTTTATTGAAGACTAAATTAGGTGGTATAATTAAGATAACATTTAGTAACTTTAATAAAATGAAACTCCACTATTGGTAACTATTATCTAGCGAAACAATTTTTTTTAAGAATACATATAAAAGAAGTCCACAGTTTTTAGACAACAAAATAGATACTATGAATCTATTTTATAAGAGTTTTATAAGAGCAATATTAACATGACTGCCCATTGCTTTATTACGTATTTATTAAATTAGATTTGTATTACTTCCAGAAACGCTTATACAGGACAAAAAGTAGTGTTGATATTACTTTACAAGTTGTACTTTTAGACACTATTATATCACTATTTTGCTTTATTACTTATGCTCAATTTGGGACATTTAATTGCTTTATTAATGTCGAGAAAATATTTATAAGACCTAAATAATAATGTTTATGGTTACTTGGGATAGTTCTGTAAAAAAAAGCTTGCGAAAAATCCACTCGATACGAACAGAGAACAAGGCTGTTGAGTAATTTACGGTCAACATTCTTCAGGATTACTACGATTTTAGCCAGTCAAGAATGACCTCTGACACGACATCGACTAATTTACATATGGCGTCGTTTAAAATTTCATTTGCAGCGAGAGCGAAAAAGGCCATTTGGCTCGCCCGAAGGGTCATACGAGTGCAATTGCATCAAGTAATGGCTACAAATCGCATTACGTCCTTATTGATTAAATTAAGAGCGGGGTGCCGGGGCCATAAACAAAATTACTGTCGAGCCTTGCCGAGGTCCTGGCGTTCGGACAACGTTAGACGATGCCTTAACTGAATTAACGAGATTCATGCCCAAATGCCTTCGCACTCGAATTAATGGTGACTCTGCCAGATAATTGATGTTGATGAATGGGACCGGGTTATAATAAAATTACACCGTCGTTATTTGATACGTACATTGTAAGACTAAGCTTTGTTTATTTTTATGTTCCTGAGGTTTCAAGAATTTCAACGTTTTTTCTCTTGTTTTTTGAAGAAGCAAAGTTATATGCGATAAGCATCCCAAAAAGATTTAAAGCATGACATGCCTTTACGTTTTCTCGAATACTCGAGATTAAAAAGATTTCTTGGAGAGACGTAACAATATCCGAGGAATCAAAAATGCTTTATTAAATTCCTGTAAGCAAGCTTTATTATGTGGTCTTATAAACATTTTCTCGGTACTAATAAAGCACTTAAATATCCAAAACGGGCAGAAGTAATCAAGAAAAAGAATGATGCAGAAATGTTTAAAAAGCAGCTTATAAAGTAATGACAGCACTGCTTTTTAAGCTATATAACATTTCTGGAGGTATTTAAAATCTATTTAATGAATAGGTACCTTATAAAACCATGGGCAGTCATGTTAATATTACTCTTATACAACTCTTATAAAATAGGTTTATAGTAACTATTTTGTTGTCTAATTACTGTGGACTTCCTTTATACATATTCTAAAAAAAAAAAACTATTTCGCTGGATAACGGTTACCAATAGTGGAGTTTCATTTTATTAAGGTCACAAAATATCTTCTTAAGTATACCACCTAATTTAGTCTTCAGTATATTATAAAATACTGGAATTGTCTTTAGGAGATTTATAGATATTTTAATTAGCAATTGTTGTACATCAACTTATAATTTTCTATGCAAAATAGTAACAAATGGATCAGTGGCGGCCTCAGGAACGGGCGAGCCGGGTAATCGCCCGGTGTTCCGCGTTTTTAGGGGCCCCACGCCTTCGCATTCAGTGAGTTTTTCAATTCTTTTTAACTTATGGTAATTCAATCAACGAATATCTGAATAAAATATACAATCATATCATTTTTACAAGATGATAAGATTTTGGTACGCCGGTATTATGTTGCGGGGTAAAGTAAATACAGTTAACCTAGCTTTTCTTTAAATAAAATCCGCCATGTAGCGCAAGTAGGGTTTAATGACAAGAATTCTCTTTATTACACATTCGTTTGCGTACGTTCCTTGACCTAAGAGACTTGAACCGCTAGGCAAGCAAACATCGCATCGGTAAATCTATGCCAAACCCGTGTCAATAACCGCACCTGTGAGATGCAACCAAACGATTTTTGCTTAAAATACGCGTTTAAAATTTTGTGTAAATAGTAAAATTAATTTAGTACATGATTTTTCAAAGGTGACATTATAAGTACGGAAATATTGGCATATCTGTGTAAAATGAACATATCAGAAGCTCATTCAGTCAAAACGAAAAATAAAAACGTTGGTAATTTGTTAAATGAACAAAATAAACCTCCTTAGGCCCGATTCGAAAACATAGTTATTTACACATCAGAGTGTGACTTTTATTTTAAAGTCTCAGCCTTTAGTTGGATTATGAAATCGGGCCTTAATATTTCAAACCTGTTCTTATTCATAGAATAACATCTGTTATACAAGGACCAGTTTTTATGATCTACAAAAATTTTGTGTTTTTCCTTAGAATTTAAGTTTGCTTGTAAACAATCGCATTTCTGCAATAAAAACTGTTCTACTTTTAAAAATATGCGTAAGTAAGATTATCGCATTTTATATTTAGTTTAAGTTTGTAAAACAAAGCAAAGCAAAAAAAGTTGATGATTTTTTTCCAGATTTAAAATAATTATACCATATTTAAGATATTCGATGACTTCAGGTTGGTTTTCAGTCTTAGCTCTTTTGTCAGTTGAAAATGGTTTGTTACGGTTTGGAAAACCGCTTCTCAGGAAGTATCTGAACTAAGTTTGATTCGCATTTATTATCGATTACACAGTCTAAGAAAACCGCGTGGGTGAGAAAGCGCTTCATGCCGTCAGATTTTATTGCGTTTAGAAGCAGTTTTTACCATTGTCTTCGTCGTTAGAATATTTAAATTCCTAAAACTTCAAATGCTTTCGTGCAGCATTCGTTTTAAAATAATCCGGCCATGAAATAGTATAAAATTCTTGATGCATCGGATGGTTCTAATTAAAAAAAATCTTTTGGAGTTTCTATTTTTAGATAAAATCTTTTGTAAACGTCTGCAAACGCAGTTCATCTGTTTCGGGAATTATTTCTTTTTTTATTAGACTAGAATCACAATTTTTGCGAATTATTTCAACGAAGATTTCTTAATTTCCTACTGTTGTCACGATGATTCCATTTCGTGCAAACCCGTAGACACATACATTTAAAATTATTACACATTTTAATTTTGTTAATTATTTGTTTTTACGAGTGAGATGCTCACTTGCAACAATTAGCTAATAAATCATCTCATCTCATCTCATCATCATCAGCTCTAAACCTAGTGCTTAGTGTTACTTTTTTCCACAGTTTTATTTCACACTTTCAAATAACAACATATTTTAGAAACTGAATTTTTTTTACCTGCTTTATTTTTTTCAATTTATTTAGTATTCTCGGCCGTTTATAATATAAAAAAGACAAACTTTTTCCCTAATTCAAAGGGTCCTGCAAATTTCTTTTAAGCAACCCAACCCAAAAATATATCATTCGGGGCCTCGGAACTATTAAAGCCGCCTCTGAATTGGTTTATACTATATGTGGTATGTATTATACGTGCTTTAAAACAATGACTCCTACATCCTATCAATAGGGAAACATAGAAATATGACCACTAGCAGAAACGATGTCGCAGAAGTCTATACGCAATTATAAAACCTATAAAAAGCTGCAGTATCAACAGGTTTTCTTTAGCTATTTATTGTGCGACATATTGCAACCTTTATAAGAATAAATTACTATATTAATACAAAGCTAAGATCACTAAGATTTATTGTTATGTAACGCTTTTACAACAGTGTAACCCAAACACACACGATGCCCCTCCCAATCCTATAGGAATACCACGTCATCCACGTGGTAATATGTACTTGGCACATGCTTGAAATTACTTTTATTTGTTGTCAACATAACAAGAATATTCTGTACGCTCACGAAACATGTAATTATAAACATAACCTACAAATTATCATTAGAAATTGTATCAAGCGCAAACTAGTAAGTCACCGAAGAACCAAAATGTGTAGAAAACACTAGTGCACTTGTTCGCTTGACTTCGCATGCAAAAACAAAATGTCTTACTTTTTAATATACTATTAAGGATTATTATAATAACATTTTATAAATGACATTAACATTTATCCACCCACGCATCACCAATGACAGTTTAACTGTTAGTATCATAAACGCAATCGCACACTCACATACACGCACGTTCGAATACATGTTTACACCTGAGTTCACCGCAGGGTGGAGCTAATTCACAACTAGTACGTATACGATTGGACAAAAACCAAAACAAGCGACTGCATAACTTGTCACACAGAACTTGTCGTTTCCTCCTGGTATCAACATAAATCGCGGCCATATTGTTTTTATATCGGAGGCGCGCAGAAAATTGAGGAAAGATGCACACGCGAAGGAAGGCAGGAAAGAAGGACGAGTGAAGTGGAGCCGCCGCGCACCGCAGCCGGTCTGCGGTGGAGGAAGAAAAAAAATAAAGGCCGCTTTGTTTCGCTATGTCGTGACGTTTATAAAATATACGACGACGTCGAGGATTCATTGTTATATTTGCATGCATTCGGTATCTCTTTTGGACTGACATGTAAATAATGCTATAAATCAGAGTGGCTTACAACGCGGTTGAGAAGTTTTCGACAGCTCGCCTGATGTAAAACGATTCGCATTTATCCTGCCGGTACTAATAATGTACTTTTAGAAATTAAGTGTGTCAAGTAAATAAATATTATGCACTTACTACAAGCTGAATATGGAAGTTATCTAACGCAACGATCGATGATGTAAAAGAAATCAACTTCATTTAACATTCTACATTATTTAGTAATTTATGGTTTTATACAGAATTTAGTTTTCCTTTGAGAATTTCATATTAGTGTATAACTAGTGGGCGGACGAAATAAGCAAGGTGGCTTTTACGCGGGCCCTTATTTTGTCCGCCCAGTGTTCATGACAGTTGTCGACAGTCGGTAAACAATAAATAAGACACTTGTATTTACATTTGTAGATATATTAAAAGTATCCAATCCAGGACTGAAAAAGGACATCCAAGAAAAATGTCTTGTTCTGTTCAATCCGTAAACTAAGAGTAAAAGTAATGTTCATGAACTAAACTATCCGAGTGTATCGCAGCTTTATTAGGAAAACCAATTGAATAAATAACACCAGACCATTTTAAATTGTTGCGTAAATTTCGCGATGTGAAAGGATTTGTTTTATTTATAGTAACTTGACCAGAAATTAAAAAAAAAAAAAACGCAGAAAAAAGGTTCACTTCTACCCGTACAAACATTGTTTTAGGGTTTTCAACCTTTTTTAGGTATCGACAAGAAAATTAAAATTTCCATCGACTCCCTTTCGATTTTAATTCATATTTCTAAAATATTAAGTACAGATATACCGAGGCAGCAAAAAATATTTTGGTTAAGAGCGGTTATGAAATAAATTCCGGAAACTATTAACAGTAAGTAAAATCAACAAACAAAAGAAGTAACAGCTAGCACAATTTTTCAGAATTGCTTGACAAATTTTGACAATCAAAAAATGATTGATACAATGCACAAACGAATAATTTCAAAATCCATGGCTACCCTCCATTTTATTTTTATGAATTGCTTGATTCTCTTTTGGTTCTTTTTCTTTTGTCGAAACTTTCGGTCAAAAATTCATCTATTCTTAGTTCGACTTGACTTAGTTTTAAAGAATTTTTATTTTAGTCTTATCTTCATCGCCGATCGCCTTTTGTTTTCTGTTTTTATTAATTCCTTGTTTGACTTCATTTAATTCAATTTAGTGTAATCAATTGATCGTCCTTTTTTTTTACTTTCATTTATTTTGTTTTCAATTTTTAAGTAACTATTTAGGTATCATCTTTTTTTTTTATATTACTTGCCATGATTTTGTTTTTAATTATTAATTGATCGTCTTTTGTGTTTTTTTTTTGTTCTTCATTTACTCGACTTAAATATATTAAATGTTTAACTCTTGACGATTGATCACCTTTTTTTTCCCTTTTAATCAATTTAACTTTATTTTATTTTTTAATTATTAGTGGATTGATTTCTAAATTTTGGTCCTAACTTTATCGTCAATTATCTGTTTTTTATTTGTTTTTCTATACCTCATCTGACTTTAATTCAATTTTTCATATAATCAACTGATCGACTTTTGCTCTTTTCCTTTGATCGATTTTATTTACTTTGTTTTCAATTTTTTTTTAACTATCAATTTCATCTCTTTTTTTTATTTTATTTGACGTGATTTTGTTTTTCAATTATCAGTTGATCGTCTTTTTTTTTCATTTACTCGACTTGAATGATGTATTCTATCTGCGCTTAAATTTCGATGATTGATTACCTTTCTGTTTCTTCTTTCATTCAATTTGACTTTATTTTATTTTTTAATTATCAATAGATTGGTAATTCTTTTTTAATTTTAGCCCTAACTTTATTGTCGTCTTTTGTTTTTTTTAATTTCTAATCTGACTTTATTTTGAATATAATTAATTGATCGACTTTGTGTTTTCCTTCAATGGATTCAATTTATTATGCTTTAATTTTTTTTAACTATCGAATTAGGTATCATCATCTTTTCTTTGATTTTATTTGAGATGATTGTGCTTCTTAATTTTCAGTTGATCGTCTTTTGTTTTTCATTTTTCATTTACTCGACTTGGAATGTATTTTACGCTTAAATCTTGACCATTACTCATCTTTTTTTTAAATTTAATTTGACTTTATTTTATTTCTTAATTATTATTGCTTTTATTTTTTAATTATCATTGATACTTTTTTTTTAATTTTGGCCCTAACTTTATCATCATTATTTAGTTTTCTTATTCCTCATCTGACTTTATTTTAATTCACTGTTTAATATTATCAATTGTTTATTTATTTTATTTTAAATTTTTTAACTATCAATTTAGGTATCACCTTTTTTTATTTTATTTGGCATGATTTTGTTCTTATCAGTTGATCGTCTTTTGTCTTTTTTTCTTCATTTCCCCGACTTGTCTACGCTTAAATATCGACGATTGATCATCTTTTCGTTTTTTCTTTCGTTCAATTTGATTTTATTGTTTTAAAATTATTAACAGATTCATACATTTTTTTCTAATTTTGTTCCTAATCATCATCGTTTGTTTTCCTAAGCTTCATCTGATTCTATTTTATTCAATTTTTAACATAATCAAAAGATCGACCTTTTTTTTTTTTCTTTTAATCGATAACATTTTTGATTGTTTTTATTTTTTAACTGCTTTCAATTCATCATCTTGTTTTTCTTGTTTTCTCTTTTGTTTTATTTCGTTTGAAATGACTTTGATTTTCTAGTTATCCATTGATCATCTTTTGTCGACTCTCGTCGATTGATGGCTATTTTAACATTTTGTTTCTTTTATTTGATTTGACTTTATTTTATTTTTCTAATTAATAACTCATCGTCTTTCTTCTTTAACATTTACAGATTGAACTTACTGAATTTTGCACGTTTTTCGTTTTCATCCCATTTTCATCGACAATCGTCTTCTGTTTTTGTTTTATTCTAATTTGTCCATAAATATTTTTACTTTTCTTCTTTTCTGTTACTGGATTCATACCAGCATTACTTTGTTTAATAATTTTTTCGCAATTCAAAGTCAAAATGTAGCAAATAATGCCGAGGAAATTTTGCTTCTTTTTAGAAAAAGTTCGTTTCTTTTGGATTTATTTTTTTTTATTGTATCTTTCTTTAGTTTTTCGCTACGCATTTCTCCAAGTTTGGTTTTGGTTTTTGTCATCGGCCTTTTTTACTTCGGCGTTCTTCTTTTGTCTTAACACTTTTTTTATATTTGACTCTTCAATTTGTTTTTAAATTAATTTCTTTCTTTCTTCCTTTATTTTTCACACGCTTCTGTTTTCCCCTTTAACTGTCCAAACATGGTCAGTTCTTTGAGATTTAACACATAAGCGTAGTTTGAACGTCGTCGGTCTTTGCAATTCATTGGCTTTCTCCTTTTGTTTCAAAATTTCGACATCCTTCAACTGTCCTCGGTTCTTGTCAATTTGCGGCTGTTTTCTTTTATTTTAAATTTCTCATTTCGTTGCAAACTTCGACTTTCCTCGATCTTTACAATTTCTTGACTATGACTTTGTTTCACTTTGTACTTCTCGATGTTTTGGTGTTTTTAGTTTTTGTTTAAAATAGTAGCTTTCTTTTTTTCTTGACTATGATTTTGTTCACTTCCTTCGTTTTAAATTTTTAAATTCTTTTGCTTCTGAACTTTTTGGTTTTTTGCTTTTGTTCCAAATTTCAGCTTTCTTTTTCCTTCGATCTTGACAATTTTTGATTTTCTTCTATTATTTTAAATTTCAGTTTTCTCCTTTGTTGTGAACTACGACTTTTTTCGATTTTTCCAATTTTCTGACTTCATTTTCTTTGCATAATTTCATTTTCTTTTTAAAATTTTTCAAATTGTTTGCCCTTTTTTTGTTTGTTTCAAATTGCCGCATTCCTTGTTCTTTTCGATTTTTTAGCTACTCGCTACTTGTTTCAAATTTTAACTTTCTTTCTCTTTTCGATCTTTTCAATTTGAAATTTCAGCTTTTTCTTTTTGTTGCCAAATTTCAATTTTCCTTGGCCTATACTTTTTTCTTCTTTATTTTCTAATTTCGATTCTTCTTATTTTCCCGATTATTACACTCCCTTCTTTTGTTTTAAATCTCTTTTTTATGACCTTCTTCAGTATTTTCAATTCACGACATTCTTCTTTCATTTCAAACGTCAGCTTATTTGTGTGAATTCTAGATTTTCATAGTCATACGTATATCTAATTTTAGTACATTCTTTGTTTTTTTCGTTTTAAATGTCAACTGTTCACAATTTTTTTTTAGGTTTCTTCTTTTTAACCCTCCGGTATTTTCTATGTTTCTCTTCTTTTATTTCAAATATCAGTTTTCGTTTCCTTCCTTTCAAATATCAACTTCCTTCTTTTGTTCAAAACTTGACATTCTTTTCTCTTGGCGATTTTAGCATGAAAGTTCTAAAGGGTTGAGAACAGAAGAGGGGATTCCCTTTTCCTGTCTCGGATTTCATAGGGGCCCACATACCAACTAAAAATTTGTTTAGAATCGTAGTAATAAATTGCTGTAACTAAACGAATGACTTTAGAATATGTTCTAATTTGAATAAATTTCTGAAATTTTCAAATAGTAAAGTAATAAAAAGGCCTGGTTTCATTAAAAGATTTAAGACTGATTTATAGTGTTACGGCCGCGGCCGTGGGCCGGGGCGCCTAGGTACTTCGTGGTCAGACGGATCGACGTCGTCCGTGATCTGCTGGACTTTCTTGCCAAGGGTTGCTGGAGACGCTCGCGTTTTATAACGTACGTATGTTCGGGAAAGCTACGGAATATTGAAGTGTGAATGCGAAAACTTCTGGACGTTTCCGCGCATATTTAGAAGCGAGTGCATTAACTATAAAAGCGAAAATTGGACAGTTTTTGTTTAGCTAGCGAAGAATAAGAGCAGCTTGGGCGAATTATAGTGTTATTTGTTAAAATAAGTGTTAGAGACTGATACTGGTGTATTCTTTCATGTTTAAACGATTGTGTTTTATTAAAGTATTTGAAATTATTTGACGAGTATTACTTAATTCTGCAGTCTAACTTGTTATATGGACAATTGAATCGCTAATTGAAATTAACCTCCACCCACAATAATTTTTATATAGTTCCGTATTATTTGATTTACTCTAATTTGTCTGGTTATTTGACGGTTCATATTTAGATATATATGATTATGATTATTATCATTATTTTTTAGATCTTAAGTCAAAAATTGTCCGCTAGATGTCGTACTTGTTGATTTGTTATGTCAAAAATCATTCGCAAGATGTCGCTACCTAAATCATATATAAAGGGGTGTTAGACGATTTATACATAATATATATATATATATATATATATTTTATTTTATTTTCAGGATTTTTAGGTATCAAATAACAGGGAATTATATACTTTGGACTATTTATTTCCATATTTCCGTGTTGTTTGGTTAGAACTTATTTGAAAGGTTTTTCTGACGGTTAATTTTAGATCTTTACATATTAATTTATATTTACTTACATTTAGACTTATATACCTTTTAGGATGATTAGATTGTTGTTAGTTTTAATATTTTTATGATTTTATTATGATGATTAGGTTGTTTTTAGATCTTTTTAGTGCTTTTAAGTTGATAGCGTATTGAAGATGGCAGCTTAGCTTATTTAGTTTTTGTAACCAGACAGTAAGTATAGGTATGAATACCGAGTGATTGAAAATAAGTATCGGACCCGTCAACCACAAGTAGTAAATAGGAAAAGAAAAGAAAAATATGTAAAGGGGGTCTAATATTCATAGTTTTATCCAACGTTCTTATATATGGTTTTCTGCGGAGAAAAAAATGTATAATACGCAATTCGTTCATTCGAATTTCGGACTTGAATATGTATACGTAATATATAGGTTTTGCATTTTGAATTCGAAGGAGGTTGATTTTTGAAATGCCCCTGACAGATTTATTTCTTGCATGACCTTAGTGAATACGCTCTCAACGGGTCGGACACTTATTCTGAATCACCCTGAATCATTAATAAGTAACGGACCCATACATATTTATATATATATTTTTTTTTAATGCGACGACTAGAAAAACCGAAAAAAAATTAACTAAGTGTGGCAGCCGATACTTCCTTATTAGACCCCCTAAATTAGAACATAATTTTGTGGGGTAATTTAAACGTTGGTGGCGCTTACATGCCAAAGCATATCCGTATCCTCCCGAAACTAACTACTACCACATGGTTTCGCATTTCATCCGACTGACAGACGTTAAAATTCGGGGGAGGTCCGGACGTCAGAGTACGCAAGATATGCGCTCGGAATTCTTGGAATTCGTTACATTGTCAAAAGCTTCAATTGATGCGCTACATCGGCATCGGCGGCGGCGAGGTATGATGCATGCACATCGTTATTAAATTGCCGCTTAAATCTGCACGCCGTCCATAGAATATTAATTAAGTTCATTGAATATTCAATGCAGAATCTCGAATATTTAATCGCAACATTTGCTTTTACATTGGCTTCTTGTAGCGTTTAAAAACGGGAATTTATTGTACGAGCACGACATAAAGATTTGCTTGTGAACGGTTCATTTCGTTACTATTTTTTTTTTCGAGTTGTTCTGTCACTTACCAGAACTCATTGAATGGCGTGTGGAAATATTAACACAAGCTTAGGAAAAAAAAACTTACTTTTACTTTAGAAATTAATTGAATGGCGTGTGGAAATATTAACACAAGCTTAGGAAAAAAAACTTACTTTTACTTTAGAAATTAATTGCCAGTATTATACTATTAATACCATTGTTGTGTATTATAGTTATTTTTATTTAATTAGTAAAGTAAATTCAACTTGCAACTATTATTTCATTAACAGATCGAGCTATTTTACTTCCTGATAAAGTTTTCAATTATGATAACTTAAATTTAATAAAGAAAACTCTTATTAAAAATTCTTATCCAATAAATCTTATTGAATCAGTAATTAAAAGTCGTATTAAATACTTACAAAATTCAAATGTCTCTAATAACATTAGACAAACTTCGAACCATAAATACATATCATTGCCTTATATTGAACCATTACACAATACATTTAAGCACATTTAAAAAAAACATAATTTAATTTTAGCCTGTAAATCTGTGAATAATTTAAATTTAATTTTTTCGAATTTAAAAACCAAAATACCGAAATTAAAACAACCTAACGTGGTTTATGAAATCAAATGTTCAAATTGTAATTCTGTTTATATAGGTGAAACGAGCCAAAATTAAAAAAAAAAAAACGTTTAGACCAACATAAATATATATCAAAAAAATAATCAAAATCATTCAATGCTTGTACAGCATTCATTAGTAAATAATCATAATTTTGATTTTGATAATACTGACATCTTGTACAGTGAAATTTTTAAAAGACGTTTCATAGAAATGTGTAAAATTAAAATGTCTCCAAATTCTATTAATAAACGTACGGACTTTGAAAATTTAAATGACATATTTTGTAGTTTTCTGGACTCTTTAAACAGGATATAGATCTGTCAATTAAAAAAAAAATCAGTTTTAATTTAGTTGTAGTTACTTTTCCCTTTATTTCGGACAACTCGTATTTTAGTTTAAAATCATGTTACCTTTTCGTTTCTCTTGACGATTTGTTTATTTACTTTTTTTTCACTCCTGAGGAAGCTATAAATCTATAGCAGCAAAACGTTAAGTGTGTTTCCCTTCATATTTTTGTCCGGTTCGGGTTCGAGATTAAAAAAACTTTGTGCTTACAATTTTCATCGGACAAGAACCAACTTCAAATAAAGTAAATTCGTTTTGATCGAAACAGACGAATAAACCCTTAATTTTATGTACCTAATAAATAATAAGTTGACCGCAATTTACTTAGACGTAATATTTAATATTTCGTTTCAAAAGATATGTGACCACACGGATTACTACCGATTATTTTATTTTTGTTTTAATCCAGTAAAATAACTAAAAAATGCGGTAGCTTTCGAAAAAATTCAAACCTAGCTGAATTTTTGTATACACCTTTATGTAGCCAACATAAATAACATATCAAAAGTCCCCATCTGCATCATGCCGGCTTCACGTGTTATTCAAGGTCAAAAGTCAAGAGAAATGGTTTTTCGATATTATCTCGCTTCCTATTAGTCTGACATCAATTCGGGTTATTATGAGAATTGGACACTAGACATTTTCCCACAAAAAAGTTCTTATACACTTTTACGTGCGATGAACCGTTTACTCTATATCGCGCTGCGAATAAAACAGGGAACGTAACTCGCTCTTAAAGTCATGACATACGAACTGGAATATACCGGGTGGAAAGTATTAAACCCGAACATAGCAAAGTTCCATTGAGAACTACGTTTCTATAGATTACTGCTCGCCATTTAAAGATACAAAAATGGTAATGGTATTAAATGAAAGATAGAATTAAGGTCAATGTTATCGTGTTAAAAATATTCCTATTAAGTTAATACTTTTGAAATAGAAATGAAATTTTTAAATTTCAAATGAAAAATGTAGTCGCCTTGGTATGTCAGATATGAAGTTTGCAATTCAATAACCAGAATTTAGTACAATATGCTTCTTATTAAAAATAAAATTTCGTTCATCTCTGTAGCATACTGAGGATGAAAAACTGTTAGGATTTATTTCTTTGCTCCTGCAATGCTTCACAAAATACTTTCCTACTATTCTTGTTAATTTCAATAGAATGTTGATGGCAACTGGATTTGTGGAATTGATGTTTTTTTTTTTAATATTCTTTACAGTTGTGTGTTACTTACTCTTGAACAGTGTGAAACTTATTTAATTCTTAGTAAATTGAATTTAAAACTGATTTAATATCGACATGTGTCGAGATTGATTGCCCATGGCATACTTTTAAGTTTATTGATAGTATTTTTGTATGCAATGACGTAGAATACAATTCTCATTCTAATAAACAAAGAAAGAATTGTTATAACTTAAGGACAAGAGTACCTACCTATTATTTGCTCTGTACAATAATTCATAATGCTTTTTGACTGACGTATAAATTATTTTCCATTAATTGAAACAATTGAAAGTTTCAAACCTGACATTAAGCGACTAAATTTTTCGATTAAAATTTAAAATTTTTATTTATATTCCGAAAGTATTAATATTTAGGAATAATTTTAACACCATAATATTCTAATAATAATCTTGTTTTTTGTTTTCTCTTTTGTTTTATTTCGTTTGACATGATTTTGATTTTCTGGTTATCAATTAATCATCTTTTATTTGTTTTTCTTTTACTCGACTGTCGTCGATTGATGGCTATGTTTACATTATTTTCTTTTATTCGATTTGACTTTATTTTTTTTTATTTAACGTTTACAGATTTATTGAATTTTGCACGCTTTTCATTTTCAGCCTATTTTCATCGACGATCGTCTTCTGTTTTTGTCTTATTCTGTTTGTCCATAAATATTTTTACTTTTCTTCTTTTCTGGTACTGGATTCATACTAGCACTACTTTGTTTAATAAATTTATCGCAATTCCAAATCAAAATGTAGTAAATAATGCCGAGGAAGTTTTGATTCTTTTAAAAAAAAATTCGTTTCTTTCCATTTAGTTTTTTATATTATATCTTTTTTTAATTTTTCGCTACGCATTTCTCGAAGTTTACTCGAACTTTTTTATATCTGATTTGATTCTTTTTAAATTTTTAACAAATTCATTTGTATTCGCGGGCTTTCTTTATTTTCTACACGCTTCTTTTGTTTTTTCCCTTTAACTCTTCAAAGGTTGTCAGTTCTTACAGTTTAAATTCACAAGCCTAGTTTGAATGTCGTCGGACTTTCCAATTTATTGACTTTCTTTTTTTGTTTCAAATTTCGACTCTTTCTCAACTCACCAATTTTCTTGCCTTGCCATTTACGTTTCAAGTTTCTTCGACTTTCCTCAATCATTTTCTGCTATTTTCTTTGGTTTCCAATTTCGAGTTTCTTCGACCGTCTTCGGTCTTTATCACTTTGCGGCTTTCATCTTTCATTTGAAATTTCAGCTTTCTCCTTTCGTTACAAACTTCCACTTTCTTCGATCTTTCCAATTTCTTGACTATGACTTTGTTTCACTTTGTACATCTCGATTTTTTATCTTGCTTTTATTTCAAATTTTACATTTCTTTCTTTCTCATTTTTCATTGTCCATAATTTTCTCTTTTCTTTAATACTATTGCTATTTTTGTATCTTCAAACGGCGAGCAGCAATTCACAGAAACATAGTTTTCAATACAAGTTTGTTATGGTCGGGTTTGAAACTTTCCACTCGGTATACAAATTAAATACGTATCAAAAGTGTCTCTAAAGTGTGGAATAAACAGTTCACTAAAGAATGGATAGTATCTAATTATCAAAAATATATCTTGGAACATAGTTATTCGGCATTCCATTGTTATGGTATGGGTCAGTTTGTACCTAGGAATTCTCTACTCATTGTCAGTATTTTTTTTTGTTCTTCATCAGGATTGTTTCAGATCTTACTATCGTATCAGGTTCAGCTTCACTGCTGCCAATTTTTTTTTGAAATTTTTTTCTGTTTTAAAGAATATTGAAAAACTGGGTGATTGATTGAAATGATTTCTGTTCAAAAAAAGTATTCAAAATTGAAAATTACCGCTCAAATGTGTGGATCACGGAATACGTTTTTCCCCGACAATGCATGGAGCTCCAGTCTAAGATGTTTCCATTGATAACCAAAGATATTGAGCTTCGCAAAATCTACAAGATTTAATTCATCAGTGAAATTTTCGTTACTACCTTCCACAGCTGTAGTTGCACAATATCTGTAACGAATATACTACTAAGTACAAATTTGGTTAAACCTATGAATTAAATCCATGTCACTTGGGACGGGCAATGAAAAATAATTTAAAATATACGTGGGTTGCTGGAAAATTTTCTGGAATTTAGTAGGTCTGGAATTATTAGCGTTTACCAACTGTCATATTTGAAAAATTTGACGTTTCTCGACTATAATTCTATTGACAGTTCCTATCCAAGTGAACTAGTTTTGTTTGTACAGCGTTTGAGAAAAAGTAATTATGTGTAAACATGGAAATCTCGCGTGAAAATTTTCGTGTAATGATTTTTTACGATTTCAAATGTGGTCTAACGCCGAAACAATGCCTCGATCGGCTTTATTTGGCTTTTGGAGACAAAGCGCCATCAAAGAGCAATGTTTATAATTGATTTGCCGAATTCCAGCGTGGACGTACCTCTCTCAGTGACGAATTTCGTGAAGGTCGCCCATCAACATCTGTTGTTGCCACTAATGTAGATGCTGTGCGTGAAACACTTGAGCGAGATCGACATGTGACATACCGTGAGATTCAAGCATCAAGCCGAAGAGAAAAGATGAGGAAAAAGAAAAAGAAGAGGAGGAAGAAGTACCAGAGGAAGACAGCGACGAAGAAGGATAATAATTTGCAAAATGAATTGTTCCTATCTAAAAAAAGGTATATAACAAAAGACGCCTCGCATTCTACCTCAAAAATGGTATGGAAATGAATGCAATTTACTGTTTGTGTATTCTTGACCTTATATCATGAAAACGGTTCATCGCACGTAAAAATGTATAGGAACTTTCTTGTGGGGAATTGTCTAATCTACAATTATTATAATAACCCGAATTGTTGTCAGACCAATAGGAAGCGAGATAATCGCGAAAAACTATTTCTTTTGACGTGTGACCTTGAATAACACGTGAAGCCGGCATGATATCGATGGGGACTTTTAGAATGTTATTTATAATGGCTACGTAAAGATGCATACAAATATTCAGCTAGGAAGACAAATCCTTATTTTACTGTATTATTTATCATCCCTCATATTTTAAATAAATTAGAGCATAATGATTTTTAAAGTTGCTTTATTTTTTTCGCAGGTCTGTCAGTCAAGATTGATTTGTCGACACGAATACACAATATACAGGTCATAAGTTGTCTGGTCGTTAGAAGTTCCAGGCGCCCGATGCACTTAACACACTGTGGCACTCTGGAAACTCATCGGCTGCTCAGCTTCCTCAACTAAATTAGATTTATGTGATCCGTATGTCAGGCTCGCACGCACCATTGACTTCCGAACGTTATGACTTATTAAGATCAGATTTGACAGCCGATCTTCAATCTTAATTTCGCATAACTCTCGCGTAATTGCACCCAACGCTGCAGTTTTATGTGCTCGTTTAAAAATCACGTGCGTCACATAAATATCTGTCTGTATGGGTTTACATTGATTTATACTCGAGTTTTAACCATACCAATCACCCTTATGAAATTATATCATTCTTTTCTTTTAATTTAATGGTTATATAGATAGAGATACCCAGTGATTTTGTTCATTTTTTAACAACTCGAAACTACGAGATTCAACACGTATGTCTTAGCTTGACGGCTCATATAATACATATATTGCTTTTTACAGCTAAATTACTGTATTGTTACTGTTTGGAGCGTTATGTACTTCTTGATTTATTAAGGTTTTTAATAAGTCCAAATTGCTTACATAACAATTCAGTTTTAAGAACAAGCAGTAAAAGTGATTATAGCTCTAAGTAATAAAACATTTATGTCGCTGCATTTATAAAAATTGCATTTGTACGGAGGTGTCGAAAAGTTTTAAGACGAAATGAAATACCCCTGGTCGTACGAATATCCGTGCTTTGCAATCATGACCTTAACAACATTTGGCCGGCTGACCTGCTTCTATGGTACGGCCGGCGGCACGCCTAATAAATAAATATTGGTTACGGTTTCCAGTAATAATAACAGACAATATACATACAATGGAATGATTATCTCTTCTGCGTTCCATTTCACAACGAAATTAAACAAAACTTTCCGACACAAGAAATTGTTCAATACTAAAAGATAATTAGTTCGCAGCTTCTTATACACAGAGAAAAATCAATAGTAAAAAGTAACACAAATTGTACTAAAGACAGAAATTGTAATAAAGACAGAAACAAATTGCAACAAATATTAACACAATTGTAGTAAATATTAGCACAATTGTAGTAAACAGTCCGACAATTGTGCGAATATTTGATACAATTTGTTTCCGTCTTCATTCTAACTACAATTTGTGTTACTTTTTACTATTGATTTTTCTCTGTGTACCTACACACTACATTGAGATAATATACGGTATTACCGGAAATTTTCCAGAATACTAACATTTTACAAATGTAATAGGATGTAAAGGTATAAAATCATTCCTGCGCAATATAATTAAACAGGATTAAATATTAGGGACAATATCCTACTTAGTATTAATTTTCATTTTCTTATTAGATGCTTAAATTCCTCAATTTGTATTTAAATTCTCGGTTTCATGAACAGAAATTTGCATCACTTTAAGAATATTCTTTATCATACGTTTTCATGAATTAATTAATATAACAGTAAGGTCCGATTTCATAATAGGATTTTAATTTTAAAGTTGTTTTAACCTAAAAAAAAAATACATTTGTTTCCCCATTCTTAAATTGACTTAACGCTTCTTTAAAGTCTAATTATGAAAACGGCCATAAGTCCCATTAAAAATTAATGTGTCATTAAAAATACTTTGTTACTCATTCGATTTATACAGAAAAAATAGGATAATAAAATAATTTTGGTTTATTTAACTCGTTTTGTTTGACTCTGTATAATAGTTTGATCTAAATTGGCGTTGGAAATTTTTACTTGCAACACATGAAACATAAAAAGTATTTTCCTTTTCTGATCACTTCGTTTATTTATTATTTAACAACAATAACACGTTCAAACTTAAATTTAAATACATTCCGAACTTATGGCAGTTTAAAACATTTTGATTTAATATCTTTCAATTTTGTTAACAATTTAAATATGAAAATCTAAATTGAATCATAAAATAACAGAATATAACAAAACCCGGGTAACTATTATTGTTATTAACATTAAACTAAAAACAATTAACAAACTAAACATGACTTCACAAAATATAACTATATACCTGAATTAATTTTATTAATAATTACTGTCATAATACATTACAAATTACGCAGTTCTCATTACCTGGAATTTCATTATTCAATGCTTAACAGCTTACCTGCTCTCGTGAATGAATTTTATGACCCTGCTCATCCCCTGGTCAAGAGAGGGAGAGAGAAACGGGGAGGCTCGAATGAAAAAGGTTCTAAATTCAGACGGGCTATTTCAATAAGGCTCAAATTCCAACAGATTTATTGCTTTTCGTCTTAAAACTTTTCGACAGTAGTGTACCTTCTATAAGTAGAACGGCGTTCGTGGTCGCTTTTCATCTTTATAAAAAGTTTTACTTGCTTCTTAAGAGTGTGTAATAAAGTCATTAGAAAACAGTATTACGGTTTTATGGTTTTATTATCACTTTATAATGTGGTTTAAACACTGTAAAAGAGTAAATATACAGTAATTTGACCGTATCAGAGACATATATTTGTAAGACATCAATACAAATATCTTTTTTCTACTTTGCATTTATAACAAGCTCATTGTGACTAGGGATGATACGCTTGTTGTACCCCAACTCTACTCGTGCTACAATAAGCCTTCTTGAGATACTTGTTTAATAATATACTATTACAAACGATGTATAATAGAGCATTGTGCAGGTTGTATACAACGATTATAGAACTAAAACGTAAACCGGAAGTAATGTAGTTTTATAATTGTTAGAATTATAGTATATTAAAAAGCAAGTTTCACACGACATTTTATTTTAGCATGCAAGCGTTATATGTACAAGTTCCACACTATTTTAGTTCTTTGATGAAAAATAAGTTACTAGTTCGCGCTTGAAATAATTTCTAAAGACGATTTGGTGGTTGTCTTTATAATAACACATTTTGTGAGCTTATACAGTGTTTTTGTTATATTTAAAATTTACGTTGACAACCAATAAAGGTAATTTGGAGGAGGATCGTTTGTGTTGTGTTGAGAGTTGCCAACTTTGGAAGACTCGAGCGCGCCAAATTTAATCTTAATTATTGCCTAAATCGCCCAAATTTCAAATTTGACAGTTAGGTAAGTCGTTTTATTTGTATAGTTCTTCAATTTCTATTTCACTTTTACCTTAGGGTCTTCTATTTAAAACTTAATTCGATTTACAAGGAGTAAGAACTGGAAATAAATTTTAGGTAACGAGGTCTGAAAACTTCGAATTTTGAAAACTCGTTTCCTCCTTTACTTCACAAAGAAAAAAAGAACATTTTTATTCCACTAATAGGTATTTGGCAATTTTATCAAAAACATTTGGTGTCTTCTCTTTCAAACTTTCAAAGTTCGATCGAAATTTAAACAAGAGACGATCGAAATTAAACTGAAAAATAATTTATTTATTATTATTATTTTATTTTTGGGAAGTAAAATTCGACGCTTTGACATTTAAACAAGAGACCACCGAAAGCAGTGCGGAATTTTGAGAGACGAAAGAAAAACTAGAACGTCGAAGTCTGATTGAATTTTAAACAAAAAGCGATCGAATTTAAATTAATTGAAAATTGTAATTTTCAGAAAACTTTTTTTAAATCAAAATCGATATTTAAACAAAAGCAAATATTTTGTGGACACCAGAAAAAAAATTCAAAATTCTGACGTCATTATTTAAACAAAAGACGGTCGAAAGCACTGCGGAAATTAGAGGAACAAAGAAAAAGAAATTACAGCCGTCGAAATCTGAATTAATTTTATAAACAAATGACGATCCAGTTTTTTGAATTAAAAAAAAAAAAAACTAATTTTCTGAAAGAAAATATTCTTACAATCGAAATTTTGTTGGCACTTAAACCAAAAGACGATCCAATTTTAAACAAAGGTAGTTCGAAATCGATACGAACATGTTTGAGGATTTAGATCAAGGTTTAAACAAAAGGCGATCGAAACCGCCGCGAAAGTTTGACGCACGAGAATTGAAACAAAAGACGATCGACTTTTGAGACGGTCGAATTCTGAGCAAAAGATGATCGAAATCGATAGGTGCGAAAGTTTTTGAGAATTAAAAAAGTCGGACGTGCCGGGCTTTGATGAAGCTTTAAACAAAAGACGATCGAGACCGACGCGAACGTTTGACGAACGAGAAGAATTGAAAGAAAGGACGATCGAATTCTAAACAAAAAAGGATCGAAATCGAAACGAAAATTTTTGAGGATTAAGAAAATTGAATGCGTCGGGCTTTTGATCTTCAAGTTTTTAACAAAAGACGATCGAAATCGACGCGAAAGTTTGACGAACGAGAAGAAATTGAAACGAAAGAAGATCGACTTTTGAACAAAAGGCGATCGATTTTTTTTTGCGGAACAAGTCAACAACATTTCTAATAAATAGAGATCGGAATCACATATTTTGACGTCATCAAGAAGACTTTTGCTTTGGATGGAAAATTACTTTTTATTGCGTAATCCTTTCCGGAATAATCCGGGAGGGGATGTCCTACGACTGGTTTGCGACAATTCTTCATAATAAAGTGGCACTTTAGTGCCAACTCACCAAATTTCAAATTCGATTTTTTTTTTTGTAGAGAAAAAATTGTATTTTGTCATTAAAAGTCCAAATTTGCCGCTTAATAACAATAACAGTAAATTAAACTCGACCAACTAAAGATTTGTGAAAAAGCACAATTAAAAAAACAGCGTAATTATTAAACAGAAAAGTAACGTTTTGTTTTCTTTTTCAATTTATTTATTATTTTGTTCTTTTTTCGAACATAATGCAATCTTTTCTATCGATTATCGAGAATATCTCGCAGCAGTCTTGAATTAATAAAAAAAATACTCTATTCTATTCGCTTATTTTCTATATTATCTGAAGTTGTTTCTTTTTTTTTCGTAAATACTTATTACGAACGCTGTTGATCGTAAAATGTACGATCATCATTTTTTTTTAATAATAATAATAAACATCTTTATTTCCTAGAAAACACAAGAACATCATTTATAAATGTAAAGTAATGTAAGCGGAGAAACGTTAAGGTGGGGTTCACATATGTGGTCTTCCACCCAAACCTTGAATAACAATAACAAAGCAATAAGATAAACGCCTAAGACTAAGGGCTTAAAATTAAAGATTGAAAAAACTGTGTTTTTTCTCTTCTTTTCTTTTGTTTTTGTTGCTTTTGTATTCTGATTATGATTTGCTGGCCTTGTGTGCTCTTTTTTTACGAATTTCGAATTACTGTTTTGAATTGTAATGTTTTTTTTTTTTTTAATTTAATTGTCATTACGAATTTTTATTTTACTTTTTCTCGATTGTTTTTTATTTTCAATTTTTTCATAAATTAAGAAATTATAATCTTTGGAAATCTTATTTTCTCCCGTTTCGATTATGAAAGTAACCCTATTTTATTATAGAAGGACTTATGCCCGGTTTCTAGAAGCTTTTATCGTTAGATACAGTCAATATTGCTATAGTTACCCATGTTAGAAGTATAAGAATTTTTAACTTATTAAGGCTGGGTTTCATAAAAGATTTAAATCAGGATTAAATTTCATGATAGGTTAGAATGTAACACCCATTATGACGCATAGTAGAGGGCGTCACATTCTAACTAACCCTTAAATTTATTCTTGACTTAAGTTATTTATGAAATTCAGCCTGAATGATAAAAGCTTCTGAAACCGGGCATAGGTCTTTTGACTTATATGAACAAGGTATACATATCCAAATCACGTCGTGAAATGTGAAGGTCTTTAGCAAAAGTAATTCCATTATACTCAAGCCAAAGAAAAGGAAAATTAATTCGCCGTTATGCGAGGTGTCAGTTACGATACATTACATTTAAAACTCAATTATAAGGCCAGTTTCCAGAAGGAATTCAGGGCGCTTAATTATCAACAGTTCATGATTGTCCCGGTGTAAAAGAACCGGAAATAACTGAGGTGCAGTCGCGAATAAAATTAATTCGCTCTTACAATCGGCATTCTTTTTCCGCACACGTATTATATTAAATGAAGAGATCAATAAAACAAACATTAAACACTTTAGAAAATTCCTTTGGGCATGTCCATGTTTAATCCGAATTTATTGTTCAGACAAATTAAGTTGTTTAATTTATCTTTTCTACTTTGCATTATGATGTAAAAACAGCGCTATAACGGAACCTATTGTCTAATTGTTTTTGGTTTTTGAAATTTTTGTCATTAACTTAATGACTGTGGCGCAAAAAAATTACATTGTTTAAAAAGGGCATCTAATTCATGTGAGCCGCACTCGATTAGCACGTTTCTAATCGTTCCGTAGTCCAAAGGTTAACAGCTGTCATAAACAACTTGCCAATGCTGTCGCATGTTGCAATCAAAACTCTTTTTTATCTTAGCTTATTATTATTAATCAATATAAAAATGTGCAATCTTAGTATCTCCCCCAAATAACTACATTTTTCACGGATGTCCTTAAAAGATGGACATCCTGTATACTCAAGTATCGTTTACTTTTTTATACACAGATGGCATCCAAAAGTATTCAGTGCTATAGGAGTTTAGACTCAAAAATTACAATGTTGTCAACAATTAAAAAAAAAAACAGAAACTTCGAATACAAAATTCGAAAACTTGAATGAAAATCAAAACAAAACCGAATCAATTAAAAGTGATTTGTAGGCACGCCGAAACTCACATTTAAGAAATAACGAAAACACGTAAATTCAAATAAACACAAATTAAGGAGGAATAAATTAGAAGTTTTCGGATACGTATTTTTTTTCTTGCGGCGAATTTCGGTTTTACGCACGAAAACGAGTTTATTAAACCCGCCGCTTTATTATTAACTAAAATTAACACACACACGGTTTATGGCGTTTAAATTAGAATTAAATTTGCAATTTTCTGTCGTAAATCTTCTATTTTTATGCGCGGAAAACAAATTTATCGGTCTCGCCGTTTCCATATCTAAATAATTTTACATTAAATTTATCTTTCTTTAAAAAAAAAATCACAGCTTAGCATTTCAATAAATTAAGAAAAAGACTATATACAGATTGAGTCAGACTACTTAGTTTGCGGTACACATCTTCGTACGCGTCCGGCTACGGCACTAGTAGGGGAACGGAACGCGCATTCGCTTAATAATTCACCGCCGAACTACGATACGAATTCAAAAATGAGGTGTTTGTGGAAAAGAGACGGAAGACAAATGCAAAAGTTGAAGTGGAAAAGAGAAGAAAGATGAGGAAAGACAAAACAAGATAAAAAATTCATACAAGGAATCGGGTGTCGCGGGATACTCGAGAGACGAGGGTTCAAACCCGTACGGAATAGAATTTTTCCGTCTTCTTGTTAGTGTTTGCTTCCTTGTATTAATTTATTTAATTCAGCACTATCATATTCTTCTCTTTAAGATTAAAAAAAATACAAAAAAAAAAAACGAACTGATGTAATGTTTTAAAAACGCAGAAGAAGACAGATGAAGGACGGAAAAGATGAAAAGCAGTTCTTAAAGGTGGAAGATGTTTAAACAAGATACAGAAAGTGATGTTACAGTGGCAACTTCTTCAAGAAACGAAATTCTAGGAATTCTTCCGCCTGTATTCAAATTGGCTATCTCTTTCCGAGAGTTGAATCAGCTATTAGATTAGTTGGGCTTCTTCATTAATTTTTAACTTTTTTTTGTTTTAATTTTTCATTTCTTCAAAAATTTTAATATTTATCTCTTGTTTCGATTTTTAATAATTTCTCATATATTATTTTATTTTCTTCGGCTGGGTTCAATTTAGTTGGGTTGGCCTTGAAACGTTTTTTTACATATTATTTTTTGGATTTGTTCTTAATTTTTAAGTTTAACATTTTATATTTAATAATAATAATAACAGGCTTTATTGTGTTGTAAAAGAAAAACAAATACAAATTTAAGAAATAAAAAAAAAAATTAACACAATCACAGGGTGAGATTCAGTAAATTACTGCTCTTCCGTTTAAACCTTGACGAAGAAATGACAAAATATTGAAAATTAATGCCTAATACTAAAAAACAAAGAAACAAACTATACTATGAAATTAAAAAGAATAAACAAAAAAATATAAATATAAATTCCCTAAAATACAAAAAAACAATAATAAAGAAAATGAATTATTATTATGAATCTGTGAATCTGAATTTAATTTTTGTTTTTTCGAATTTCCTTAAAATTCTTAATATTTTTATTTCGATTTTTGATAGTTTAGTTGGTTTGTTTTGACCTTGAAACGTTTTTAATGTTTCACATTTTAATGATTAAAAGAAGTTGGGTCCATTTGGGCTTAATTCAATAGTCGAGGGTTGAGTTCGCTTAGTTTCGGTTTAGTTAGGTTAGGTTTATTTAATTTGGATTTAGTTCTGTTGACTGTTAAATATTTTTTTAATTTTTAAAGATATTTAAATTTTCTGTGATTTCAATTTTTAATTTTTAAAATTTCTTGTTTCAATCCCTTACAGTTTAATTTTCGATTTTTGATCATTTATTACGATTTTATCTATTATCAAATACTTTTCTTGGGTTGGCTTTACTTAGGTTGAGTTCAGTTGGTTTGGATTGACCTTAAAGATTTTTTTTAATTTTAAAACGTCCTTAAATTTTTAAAGATTCTTACTTTCTTCGTTTTTAAAATATTTAATTTTTAACATAATTTCGTTAATTTTCGTGTACTTCTTGCTCGTAACAATTGAAATTGAAGAAACAAATAAAAATACTTTTAAAAACGAGCTAAAAGTGTAATTTATTAACTTACTTGGAGTTTCGCAAATACTTGCAAATATTTTCGCAATTATTTGCGAAACGTCAAGTAAGTTAATAAATTACGTTTTTAGCTCGTTTTTAAAAGTATTTTTATTTGTTTCATATCTTCTATATTTTCTTTCGATCTTCTACAGTTTTTCCTTAAAATTTTCAATTTTTATCATTTTTATTTTGATAAGATTTCATCTAATTTTGCCCTCCCCTAAACAAGATCCTGGCTGCGCCTGTGGTAACGACCAAGGCGTATTTCATCTTGAAAACAATACAATACCATACAAGAAATCATACCTATTTTGATGAAACGTAGCCCATAATCAGCCCTAATCATTGTAAAGTGCATACTCGGAAAACATTATCATTAATCCACTTTTATTCTATTTGATTTTTTTTCTATTTGATAGAACGCTTCAGTGACCACTGGTGGGCGCTACAGCCCACTTTGGGAACCTATGATCTATACGTAACAAATATGTTATTTTTCAAGACTGGCCTTGCACGTGTTTCGTTTTGCCTCTCGTTAAAACTTATTTAATTTATCCGCACTGAAAGTCTGAATTCTTATTCTTAAAAAAATATGCCTAATTGAATGACTTATAACAAATAAACAACTAATAATCTGGCTTTGCCAAAATTACAATTCTCGTAAAACGCTTCCAAAGACTTAAATCAGTATTCGACTAAAATTAAATTTGTAGATGATTAAATTAAATAAATAAGAAAAAGAAAAAATATATAATTTGCAGATGAATTCCGTAAAGTGAAATCCGCAAATGGCCAATTGTCGTAAAAAAGACATGCAGCACATGGTTTCTTTAACGTTAACAAAGAACCACGATGCAAGACCTAAGCCAAAGTCGAACAACAAAAAAAAAGAAAAAGAAAAAGTACGTACATAAAAGAGCAGCCGATCTAAGTACACCACAAAAGGACAATGAAGGGCGAACAGTTTGCGCTCGACAAAAAGTAAACAAAGTATCCGTGCCGCACCGCAGGGTATTGTGACATGCAGAGGACCTATTACTAGACGGCTTTTATCATCTGGAGAGGATATTGACGGATGATCTGACTGAAAATGTCTTCATCCCATTGTGGCATTGTCATGACGTACTCAATCGGTCGTTAACGGGGATAAAGAAACAGATACTCCAAGCTAACAACGTAAACTGTGCTCGCATACCAAGTGCGAAGGAATGATGATGCTCAAGTGTTCAAGTGTGATTGAAAAATTGTACGTACAGTTTACGATGAGACAAGTAAGATACCTTTTTTTTACCTAAACTAATTGAAATATTTCAGATACTATCAGAACACATACTTGTAAATATATTCTTTTTGTAACCTATCTCATAAGATCAAGGTGAGCGCGAAGCAATTTCTTAGAAATCTTCAAAAAAGTTTCGATTCTCTGTTGGGGGAATTATAAGATTACTATACGTAGGACACAAATTAATAATTAATTCTGTTCTTCAGTCAAGATCTTTCAGATCAGGAATAACTGAGTCAACTGGATCTCACTGTGCAGGTTGTACTGATTGTCATAATTAAGCATAGGATTTGAATAAGTACACGCCATCGTTTCAGTAGCGCCGTAAAAATGTATCGAACAGGCACATTGTGTAATGGGACGGTGAAAATAATTTACGGCGTTCTTACTAGATGACGCAATGTCGTAATAAAGTCCGCCGGTCGAGGTACAACTGGTCAACTAATTACTCTGAAAATCTTTACACATTTAAACAAGAAGAATTGATTACACAACTGTATTTTTTTATTGCGGCAATATTGCTCTGTTTTTTGTTATACTGAGTAACACCATTGCTGTTACTGTTACCACCATTACATTGCTGTAGCGGCGTTAATTGTCTCCGCAGCCCTCGCGTTTGTTTACACGCTACGGTCTAATATCTTATATTGCCCGCTTCATTAGAATTTGAACCGCGCAAAATATATTTCTCCTATATATAGTCATAATCTTACAGAAATAACTTTAAATATTAAAAGTACACGTGGTTGGCAATATTGTAACAAACTGACATTTACGTAGAGAGACTTAATTTATTTTATATCACCAGGAAAGTACAAGGTGTAGATGAGACAGCAGGTTAATATTAATGTAAACAAAGTAGAATTCTCTGGAGGCACTGATCGCCAGATGCAAAGTGAGTGACGAATGCATACAGCACTAAGAACTTTCCTGGAAAACATATATATATATATATATACATAGCGCGATATCTAAGTTAAATAGAACATCTGGAAATTCTATAATTATAGCCACTAGTGAAATGAAAGGGATTGCTTGGATTATAGCTAAGGTGACTAGATTTTTACTTGGGCTTTACAATCAACAAAAAAAAACTATGCTTTTAAAGAATACTCATCAACGAAATGCCAAAAAAACAAACTTCTTTTTCAAAGAGAGAGGAGCACGACATTTTTGTACAGAATTTAGAGCAACGTATTAGTTGTCGAACATTGCAAAATAAAATGAAATAATAAATTTCAAATTCAAAATCACGTGTATTTTCTCTATAAGACCATATCATCTTGGCGTCATTACTGAAATAACAAAACATACAATAAAATTTTTTTAATTACTTACTATCCAAAACTAAAACTTAACATGTAAATAAATAAATAAAAAATCGGGTATTACAAGCCGAATGAGTAAACAGTTAATAACTTTTTTTATATTTTGTAATTCAATCTACAACATAAATTTGAATGTTTTGCTGTAAACTGATGAAAGTATGTTCTCTCCAAAAGGCGAGACATTTTTAAAATTCCGCGGGACGCGGGACAAATTGTAGAAACAGTGATTGTCCCGCCAAAATTGGGACGTATGGTCACCTTAACTCCTAGGACCAAATAAGTACCAGGACAATTAAGTCGAGCCGAAATCGTGGTAATACTTGGCTTTAATGTCTGTACAAAAACGTTTTGTCTCTCTCTCTCCCTCTCTTCGGAAAGTATTTTGAACTTGTATTAAGTTGTTTCCTGACATTTTTAAATCAATCATATGTGCGTAAATTTGAATTTGCTTAAAAAGTTTTAGTTTGTTAGAAAGTTGATTTATATGTTTCGTAATCTCGTGGATTAATCTTTATGGTCGAATCTTATTCTGAAAGTAATTTCTTTCAGTTTTAATTTGTAATTTGCTTAATTGTTAATTTATCATTTCTAAACAGGATTTCCTGGACGTCGTGCGTCATTTCGTTTATCCCTAAAACTATTGTGAAGGGTTAAAATCTCGATCCATTAAGAAACGGGCAGAGAGCGATTCCTGGTTAATTTCTAACCTCAAACCAGAAACGTTCAGGTAATGGAATTGCTATTCGGATCGTTAGAGTTTGACTAAAACTTTGGAAGAGTGAACAAGCGTGACGGAAACAGTCGATTAATTTTGGTTTTAAGTAAAGTCGGAGATTTTGAAAGTAAAAATCAAAGTGCCTGTCTTAAGCTCGTCGTGAATTTCAGAAATGGCCGTAGCCAGACTAAATATTCAGGGGAGGCTTATTGTAATACAGGGCAGGCTCTATAAGTTTTATTCCAGTGCTTTTACGCATTTTTAAAATATTTTCACGTAGGTTGGGCCATCGTAGGGCAGGTTTAAAACTTTCCAGGACAGGCTCAGCCTTCCTTACGCCCCCCTAGCTACGGCCATGGTTTCGGCGTAGTGTTGGGAGATACTTTAAAAAGTATCAATACTATGAAGGTTCTTAAATGTCTCGATTCATAGTATCGATACTCGCAATAACGAAAAAATATCGATAAAATATTTTTTATCCATAATCGTTAGTAAATGAATTGTAACTGTAACTGTTTTGGAATCTGTTATTTTAATTACATATCGCATTCTTGACTGCATTGGACCGCAGTATTATCCATCCATCCAATTAGCTCGAGAGGCTCTAGAGGCCCCTAGACTTGCCGTGTTTCCTGTTAGCTTTTCCCAGTGCGGGATTCCCATCAACTCCAGATATTGTTTTACTTCCTGCATCCATTTAGTTCGGGATGTGCCTTGCCTTTTCTTCCAATCACTTCATTTATTAGGACTTGCTTTGCTGATCTTTTTTCATTCATTATCACACATTCATTACCACATGTCCCAATCATCTTACTCGTTGCCTTCTTTATGATTTGGCTTATAAGGGGTTTCGTGTATAGGCACTTTAATTCATGGTTCACAGTCCTTTATTCTTTCCTCCCTCCGTATATTCTTTTCAAAGCTTTTCTTCTTTTTTTCTCTTGCATTCAGTTTCCACGTTTCGAATCCATTCGACATCGTGGATTTGACGATTGTCGTATACATCCTTTCTTTTATTTTTCTTGATACATTTTTATTTCAATATTGGATTCATTGCCCCCAAAACTTCTCTCTCCTTCTGTTAGTCTTTCTTGTATCTCTGTCCTGTCTTGTCCATTTTCTGTTGTTGTTACTTCCAGATAATTAAATTAATCCACTTTTTCAAACGCGTTTTTTTACCCAAGTTGTTTATTACTTCTAAACATTTGTTCTTCTTATTGTTCCTGTTCTTTGTAATCCCCATGGATTTTGTTTTTAGCAGCTCATTTATTTTCAATCCTTTTCCTTTTTCTTCTATTCTGCTTATGGTTTTTTTAAGGTTTTGTTTTGTTCTTGTAATCACTGCTACATCATCCGCATAAGCCAGGCTTTGGTAGCTTTGTTTTTATTCCTGACTCCCGGATTATCTTTTCTAGTATCAAATTATGGAAACTTGTTCTCCCCCCCCCCCTTTCTTGTACATAGAAATGAGCGATTCTCTCCAGCTCACTGCAATCCTTTCTGTTTCCCAGATTTCTTGCACCAACTCGCATATTTCGTTTTCTAAATCTAATCCTGCAGCTTTTATCATTTCTACTGTTATACAAGTTTCACCTAGGGTCTTATTATTTTTTAGGGTTTTGAGTATTTCTCTTATTTCTTCTTTGCTGGGTTTATTTATCCGCTCCTGCCTTTCAGATGTTAATGCGTCGTATTTCTCATACATCACCTTATTTTCTTCTCCGTTTAATGTTTCCTTAAAATGTTCCGCCCATCTATTCAGTTTTTCTGTCAAGCTTTCCGCTAAATTTCCATCTTTTTTCTTACATCTCAGCACTTTGTCTTTGTTTATTCTCTTTGCGGTCGTTACCTCTCCGTAGAATTCCCTGAGTTGTTTCTTTTTATGATTGTCCTCCAATTTTTGCAATCATCTGTCCATATCGACTATTTCCTTTACTCTCATTGCTTTCTTTGCTATTCTTCGGCATCTTTTGTATTCTTCTTCAATTTCTTTTGTTTGTACGTTTAGAGCTTTTATTCTTGCGTTCTGTTTCCTATTACTTTTCACATTGCTTGTCAAATCATTTATATCCTCTCTTTTTCATTTCTGATTTCAATATTTTTGCCGCTTGTGTAAATAAGGAATAAATTCGATCAAAAAATAAACTATTGAGTTTTGACAAAAATTCAAAAACCAATCAACTTTTGATTTAAATTGCACACCATTTGACACTGAACTGTAAAATACAGCGCGATGCATGTAAAAGTTATGACGTCATGAACATATTTTTTTTTAAACGAGAACCTCTTATCTTTTGTTGACATTGTTGCAGGTCATGTATCTGTGAAAAAAAATCTCCTCTTACATAAGACAATTTATATTGAAATCCTAATAAATTAATTTTTCAATTTTAACAACATTATCAAACACAAATAACAGTAAAAAAAAGTCTACAATAATAAAGGGAAACTCATTCCATCCAAAGTTTCATCGAGGATCAAATGTTTGTCCTAATAACGATATTTCACAGGATAGAAACTTATTTGATCCGTTTTGCATTTCTGTCTAAATTCAACTTTACGTTTTATCGAATTTATTCCTTACTTTTTTTTTACACTGTGTATATTTTGCCTATGATCTGTTTGTCGTATTTCTTACAGCTGTTCTACATTTAACCAATGCATATTTTGCCCTAGCTAAATAGTAATTAAAGCAATATATTCGATACCTCATTTAACTGAATCAATTCACCGATATATCAGAAGCAAAATATGGATGCAAAAGAACGAGTATCGGAACCTAAAATATCGATATTCAAAAATTTCGATACGTATCGCCCAACACCATTTTGGGGATGCTGGTTTGAACACGACGAACCTGTAAGTAATCATTTAATCCCCGACTTTCACCCTATAATAAAAACTTATATTAAAAATATAACGAACTATGTTAGTGATTGAAGTGACATAAAAGGCAGTAAGGTGACAAGTTTAAAGTCAATAAAAGACGAAGTTGATTCTTGTCCGATGAAAATTGTAAGTAAATAGTTTTTTTTTTAACTTGAAACGGACAAAATTAAGAAAGGAAAACACTCCACGTTTCGCTATTAGTTAATAGCTTCGTCAGGAGTGAAAAAAAAGTAAATAACGTTTCGCCATTGATTGAATAGCTTCGTCAGGAGTGAAAGAGGTAAATCATTTACTGACGAAGCTATTAATCAATAGCGAAACGTGAAGTGTTTTCCTTTCATAATTTCGTCCGTTTCAAGTTTAAAAAACTTTTTACTTTCAATAAAAGACGAAAGTAAATATGTCAAATACATCGAGTTTGCAAAGTGTATGCTTCTTGTCTTTTTGTTATTTACGAAACCACTATTGCAAGTGTTCGATCTGTATATCGGAAAACCAGCGGTTCTCAAAGAGTGAACTGATTCATGAGAAATTGCTAACGAGTCCTGAAAATTTTATAAGAAACTGTAGCTTATTGTAATGATTCAAATACTAACAGCAGAATTTAATTAATCATTTAGTTTTATTTAATTTTGTAACAAATGGGCAAGAGACAAATGTCAGAATTTACATTTTAAATTTACATCTATTTGATATCAGTAACTTTTTTTTGTTGCCGTTTAAGTTTGTAAATTTATATTGTAACAGCGTTTGGCTGCCGAGGACGTTCGCGATTAATACTGTAGGTAGTTTCGCGAAGGCTGCAGAGCATTCCCGTGCGTACGCGAAGACTCTTCGACTATTCTATGCGTATCTGTAAGTGAACGCATTCACTACAAAAAAAAAATGAATATCAGGCGCTGCCGGAACAGTTCTTATGCATTTAGAAACGAAGAATCACGGAGCTATAAACGGCGACATAATAGAAGTGCAGTTGTTAAAAATAAGTTTAGCAGCGCAATATTAGTATTATATTAAAGTGTTTGAAATTAGTCAACGAAAAGGAATTGCAAACTCCGAAGTCGTAACATAGTATACAGCCTGTAATCAAATAAGTTTCACATATTAAAACTGTAAGTTCTTTATCACTTAAGAAAGTGATTTCTGCAAATATGAATTTTATTGGTGAAAAATTAAAGAAATTAAAACCCCCCCAGAGCCCGGAAACTTTTTGTTTGAAAACCTCTGACTGGCCGTGTATCAGTTTCTACAAGCGCATCATAAAACGTCGTAAAACAATAAAGCGTCATCGAACTGAAGGGCACTGGGTTAAAATCATCGCTTATGTAATTCCATAACGGAATAGAATTATAAATATCCATCGCGTTGCTTATTAAATGAATCAATTTTCTCAATTTTCACGTAATTGTTAATAGTTTTCTGCTCACAAAACTGTAAAAATAAATAAAAATTAGAAATTCCATTTTCTAAAATTATTTTACTAATTCATACGTATTCATCGTGTACTTTATTTGCTGGTCGTCAATAAACTGCATTGTTATTTCTTTATTGCATAAAATGTTTAAGAATGTCTTTTCTTTCTGCATTTCGGAAACTCGTTATTGAATGCAGTATTCGCTTTTCTTATTTTGTGAAACCAAAACAATAAAGCGTCATCGCACTCGAACTACGAAGAAACATATTCGTTAGTGGAAATAATTAACAAAGCGACAATCAATCAGAGCGACTAATAATTTTTTTAAATTACCTTAATACGCGAAATTAGCACTGTAAATCATGAGTACTATTGGTTTACAAAGACCAGGATGTCAATATCTAATTATTGTCGATTATCTAATTAAAGAGATTTAATTCTGATCAATGCAAGCAAATTTAAATTGTTCTCCTTTAATTATAATGCACACACGGGGCACGACCGAGAGATTTTCAATTTGAACTGTCGTCTTCAATGGGTCGGTGATTCTATTTTATAGTGTTCCCATAAAGCTTTTAAAATGTGATCAAGCAATTGACCTTGAATTTTGCTGGAATTTTGTTTTATAACGTTGTTTTTGTGCACGGCCGACCAAAAGTTCTCAAACAAAAGAGTCAATACTCCTCCACTAGGTAATTTTTTTTATTTTGGAGCTAGACTTTTGGTAGTTGCAGCATTAATTCTCTTACATGATGAGGAACTTACGGTATTAATATGTGAAACTAATTTGATTACACCCTGTATTATCGTTTAATAGAAGAAATAAAAGATATTATAAAAAAAGAACCTAATCGTATATACATTTAATTTATTTCGTGTTTGTATTTCTTTCTCATCTGTTTTATAAAATAAATCAATTAAAAAAATAATAATAAAAATAATAAAACGAAGGAAAGCGTTTCTGAATTTTTAAAGCGAGATAAACATCTTCCTGGCCAGCACACACTGTTTTACAGCTCTTAAAATAACAAGAGAGAGAGGAAAAAAAAACGGTTATAAATTCTAATGAGGCGACCCTTGTCTTATGTTGTCACTCGGTCATGGCGCCAGCGGCGTACACAACTGCGGGAGGAAAGAACGTTTATACATTGTTTTTGCTAAATGGATAATTTATGGCATTGCCAAAAACTTCGGGTATAATAACGTGAAAAACAATATTCAGCATTTAAATTCTGAATACATGAATATTACCAAAAAAAAATCTTGAGGATTGTGATAACGAAGACGTGATGAATAAAGTGCAGTATTTATTTAAGTACAAGATACAGGAAGTATAAAAAATCGTCACAAAAATTCATGTCGTTAAGTTATTTCCTTATGTACGTAAACGGTTGAAATTCTTCAGGGTAGACGATTAGGACCAATAATATTTTATTGTCCAATTATCGCAAGAGAGTGTATACATGTGAAATCAAAGAAATAATAATTCAAAATCATAAAGTTATCTGTTAACTGAACCTTTATTATCATTTTTCAGATAAATACAGTAAGTAACCTCTATGTCTTTATTATTTCGATGGCTTTCTTTTTCTTGGATTAGAGTTGTTTGAGTAGCCATCTTCAAGTAAGGCACTCTTAATAAATAATGAAATCAATTATTTACTCATTCGGTTATTTAATAATATACCGATCGAAAATTTTTGTTTTAGCCAACAACGATTTCGTCGCACTGTACATCACAGATGTTTCCAACAAATACGCCATGCATATACTCCTTGTTTCTATTGGCTACTGGAAGTGAAAGTGCTTAATCCATATGACGTACACAAGTATATACTCCCTTGAGGAACCCTGAAGACAATATCTTTTGGAATAATTAGAAACGAGTCGTCACGGTAAGTTTAAAATGACGTCTGACATTAAAATTGATCGAGTCATACGAAACAGTAAGACAAAACAACTAGGAAGAAATCTTTTTCGTCCGCGTTTTGGGTGAAGCATGGTTCAGAGAACACGGTACGAACTACCCTATCAATCACGTGATTTGACGTCGCCTTAAAAAGCCCTTGTTATTTCTTTGTTATCTGACGTCTTGTTTTAAAATGTGGAGGAAAAAGCGAGGCAAAAAAGCGCATCGATAAAAATCGACGAATTAATGGGCGAGTGTCATCACACTGCTTCAAGGATCGGGGGACAGGTAGGAAGGCAGGCACACAAAGTAAGGTGAACCACAGACAGCACTGTGCAGCCCCGGCTCCTGATATGCGATACTCCGCTATCTCTCCATCTAACTAACGTAATTAAAACAGACAGCCACTCTTGCCTGTTTATTTATTATGCCCGTATTCAGCCTTTATATGCATTCTCTATAAACAAACAAGTATTTAAAATTTTTCTTGTCCCTTTCTTACTCGCTGTTCATTTACATTTTATCCACGTGAAGTAGATTACTTGAATAACTGAAATAGGAGAGGAACGAACATACGTGGGCTGCTGGGAAATTTTCTGGAATCTAGTAGGTCTAGAATTGTTAGCGTTTATCAACTGTCATATTTGAAAAATTTTACGCTTTTCGCCTATAATTCTATTGACAGTTCCTATCCAAGTGAACTAGTTTTGTTTGTACAGCATATGAGAAAAAGTAATTTTGTGTAAACATGGAAATTTCGCGTGAAAATTTTCGTGCCATGATTTTTACGATTTCAAATGTGGTCTAACGCCGATACAATGCCTCGATCGGCTTCATTTGGCTTTTGGAGATGAAGCACCATCAAAGAGCAGTGTTTATAATTGGTTTGCCGAATTCCAGCGTGGACGTACCTCTCTCAGTGACGAATTTCGTGAAGGTCGTCCATCAACATCAGTTGTTGCCACTAATGTAGATGCTGTACGTGAAATGTTTGAGCGAGATCGACATGTGACATACCGTGAGATTCAAGCATCCTTACGCATTGACACGAAAGCAATACACCAGATTTTGCATGATCATTTGAACGTACGAAAGCTTTGCAGGTGGATCCCACACAATTTAACAGAAGCGCAAAAGCAGGGCTGTGTCAAATGGTGCGAAGAAATGCTCAAGAAATTCAATGGAGGTCGTTCAAATTTAGTTTATAACATTGTTACTGGTGACGAAACGTGGATCTATTCGTACGAGCCAGAAATTAAACAACAATCTGCCGTTTGGGTATTTCGGAATGAACCAAAAACCAAAACCAACAAAAGTTTCCGTTCACGCAGTGCTGCGAAGCAAATGATTGCTTGTTTCTTTGCTTTAACTGTACATGTAGCAGCCGTGGCTTTAGAGAATCGAAAAACCGTAAATGCTGATTGGTATACTACAATTTGTTTGCCGGAAGTCATCGATCAAATAAGAAGAAACAATCGAAATCGACGAATTATTCTCCATCATGACAACGCCAGCTCTCACTCAGCCCGTCAAACAGTTGATTTTTTGTCCAACAGAAATGTTGAATTAATGATTCATTGTCCATATTCACCTGATTTATCACCTAATGATTTCTTTTTGTTCCCAAATATCAAAAATTAAATGCGTGGTGAGCGATTTTCGTCGGCTGAAGCAGCGGTTGAAACATTCCGGACTCTGGTTTTTGAGGTACCATCTTTAGAGTGGAAAACGTGCTTTAGAAATTGGTTCGAGCGTATGCAAGAGTGTATTGACGTCAAAGGCGAATACTTCGAAAAACAATGATACCGTTTACCAAATTTCATATGCGTTATTTCATACCGTTTCCAGAAACTTTTCCAGCAGCCCACGTATGCATGCAGAGCCAGAGAGTATTTCGACGAATCTGAATAACTGAATACATCATCCCGGAACACAAACTTTATTCAGAAGGTCTGTTGTCATCATTAGCCCAGTGTGTAGTTTGAAGCAGATCCTTTTAGACTTTGGTTCGATTCATGATAATACACAGAAAGAAATTGCAAAGTAAAATGCTCTACGATTACGCGAAAAAAGTTGATAGTTGTAGATATTTTTAACACAATTGTTGAACTTATTTTAAAAAATTCAAATATACAGGATGTCCACCGAGTGCCGCAGTCTTCTCTACCGTTTAAAGTATACAAGATAGAAAAGAAATTCAAACGAGCTGAGGTGTAACTCAGTCAGCTCTATTTTCTAAAACTATTTTTGGCTAAACAGGATGTTCAATAACTGAGAGTCATACCAAAGTTATATTTTTCTTAAATGGAACACTCAGTATATTTCTACATATTTCGAAAGTACGCATAACGAGTAGGTATAACAAAAAATTTCTAAAGTTTTATTTAAGAGTTTTTAAGATATTGAAGATGGTGTATAAAAAATTGCTCTACTTTGAGCTCTTATAGTTTGATTATTTATTTACATTTTATCGCGAATTTTTGTGAGAGTTAATACAATATCTCATCTACAGAAATTTCACAACAGATTTAATCTATCAGTTATTATGTGTACAGGGTGTTGAGTTTTGAAAAAGTTATTTTTTCTCAAAATTTTCAAATGGAACACCCTGTATGTCTAAACTCTTGTGAAACACTGCCTTAATGAGCTTTCATAAAACGCCAAATGTTTTTGTCTAAACTGAAGAAATCGTGAGGTAGCAATGAAATATTTTCTTTCTTTCAATATCAACGTTATATAGCCTTTCCGTCCGATTTTTCTGCTTCAGTTAGATGATCAATCAATATGTTTTATTTTGTGTTCAAAATAAGTGAATATGTTCCTATTAAAGTAATTCCTATTCTTCTTTACTTTGAAAACATTTAAATAACTTTAGAAAAATAAAATTTAAAATTACGTTTGCTAGAAAATAGGAAAACAGTTAATATGAATTTTTAATTGACAGAACAATTGTTTAGATTAGTGAGACACTACTTTTAGAAATTTGTACTTCTTTTTGTGTTAACAAAATGGGTTTTAATAATGAAAGTTACGTGACGTTACATACCTAATAGGAGAAAGCAACCAAAACTGTCTTTTGGCGTCAAGATTACAAGAAGTAAGAAGTGCTTACAAGAAGCCGGAAAACAATTCTAATATTTAATATAAATTCTCCACATCCAATGGTTCCTTGTCATTCTTAATTTGTTCATTGTTTTCTGTTATTTTCTAATTTAATACTTATTATTCTTAATTTGTACATTATTTTGTTATTTTCTAATTTATTAATTAAATTAACTAATATATGTTAATTTTTCAACAAAATAAAACAGAAGGACCGATCGAAAAGGCTAAAATACGTCAATATTGTAATTAAAAAAAAAAAAATGAATAATTGCTGTTTCGCGATTTGTTCAGTTTGGACAAAAACATTTGGCGTTATATGAAAGTTCATTAAGGCAGTGTTTCACAAGAGTTTAGATATACTGGGTGTTCCATTAGAAAAATTTGAGAAAAATTAACCTTTTCAAAACTCCACACCCTGTACTCATAATAAATAATAGATTGAAGCTGTTGTGAAATTTCTGTAGATGAGATATTGTATTGACTACCTACGAAAATTCACGATGAATTGTAAATAAATAATCAAACTATAAGAACTCAATGTAGAGCAATTTTTTATACACTATGATTAATATCTTAAAAACTCTTAAATAAAACTTCAGAAATTTTTGGTTATTACCTACTAGTTATGCGTACTTTCGAAATATGTAAAAATATACTGGGTGTTCCAGTTAAAAAAATATAACTTTGGTATGGCTCCCAGTTAATGAACAAATTGAATTGATTAATTGCAAAAAAAAAACAACAACTTATCACATAATAACAAAGAAAATATTCCTCTTATTAACAGATCAGGTGTTTACAAATTAAATTGCAATTGCCAAAAATTGTATACAGGTCGCACCTCCCGAGATTCCACACCAGAATAAAAGAACATAACCAAGAAATCATTAGGACACAACGTATCCTTCCTCCTCGATACAATTTCAAATCCACTTTTGCCGAACGTGTCTGCCTTTCAGAGCATATTTTCACTAACGATCATAACTCCATTGAAATTTTACACGTTACTAATAGTTTTAAAGATTCGGACATTTGAGAACAATGGGAAATATTTAAATCTTTCAAAAATTTTAACAATAAAAAACACTGCTTAAACGACCAATCAGAATTGAAAAAACTGATTTTTATCAATCGTATCAATTGGCCTTTCTGAACACGGCCCGCTTTCCTTTACTTAACTTTTAGTTATCTATTTTACCGACTGTTCATAACCTGAACTTGTCATTTATACGTTCACTTACGTCTGTTTTCCGGTCTTGTTAACACGTGGCCTTGGCCTTGCCATACCTCCACGTTTTTACTCTTCTTGATTTCACATCATGTAATTTTCAAATTTAAAATGTCTTAAACTTTTTGTTTTTTGTTTTATAATTTTTGGTAAGTCCATTTATGAATATTTTCATCTTGAGATTAACTCTTACTTTTTAACCTTTCAGCCTGAAGCTGGCCTTTAATTTTAATTTCATTATGTAATTCCGAAACATATATGTATACAGGGAGATTCAGACAACCCATTCATTAAAAGTTTACGGACTTCCTCTTTGAATTTCTATTTTATATTTTGCAGTTATAAGTTAGTGATAATGATCTATTAAAATATAATATTTCCAACTTTCCGGCACTTCCGCTTGTACCGGAAGTTGCTGTCAACTTTCTTATTTTAAATAGAATATCCCATTTTTTATTGCATTTCTGAAATCTTCATGAAATTCTAAAAATATTTCTTGTAACATACGATACAAGAAAATTTAGCTATTTTAGAGATATTTCCATTTTTTAAAAAAAGTTCAAAGTTGCAGTACCTTGTTTATGATGCTGCCATCTTTGTGTAACAAAAGCCATAATTTCAAGTTTTAGCCTGTAGTAGGCTATGCTCATAAGCTTTCAGGTCATACCTAATTTTACACAAAATCGTTTACGGGCTGGTTGAAAAGTAAGTTCTATTCGTACTGATTTCAACTGTCGAAAAGTCATATTTTTTAAATAGAACACCCAGTATTTTTTTATACCATAAGAATCAGAATTAAATGTTCTTTCGAACTGTATTAGCATTCCCTATACCCATCTCTTACCTTTCTCTTTCTATTCATGATTTTCTCTTTGACACATCAATTTTTTCACTTTTCAGTATTATTCCTGAATGGTGTGCTATGAAAATTTAACAAACTGAGGTTTTTTAAATTAATTTCTGACTGTAATTTCAATTTCATTTTAAAAACCGACAAATAATATTTAAATACACATCTATCATCTGAACTTTTTGTTTACATATGTCGCATGTATTAGAATTCTTGGTATGACTATTTACACATTTACAAGGAGAAATTTACACTTACAATACAAAATTTATGAAAACTAATAAATAAATTGGAAATATTAAAAATAATACAAAAATTGTTGGTTATAATACTGGCTCTAAGTTGTCCTCGGTTATTATTTATTAGTAATAACTTTTTACTGTATCTAAGTAATAACGCATTTTCCTCGATATAACAACTTTTTTTATTAACTTCTTGAATTGTCGATTTTTTTATCATCAAATACATTTAATATGTCTGTGTTTTATTATTCATTTTTTGGTTCTTCGTAGCGATTAAATTGTTTTTTTTTTTAATTCCTACTAGACAGATGATTCAAAAATTATAATTTCTCTAGTTTTCATAGCCCACTATTTAGAAATAATACCGAAAAATGGAAAAAAATTACGTGTTAAAAAGAAATCATCGATAACGAGTGAACTATAAGAGATAAGTATAAGGAATCCTAATACAGGACGAAAGAACATTTAATCCTGAGTCACATGGTATAAAAATATACTAGGCGTTGCATTTAAAAAACATGACTTTTCGTCAGTTGAAATTATTTCAAATAGAAGTTACTTTTCAACCAGCCTGTAAGCAATCAACTGCAAAACTGGACATGACCTGAAAGAATGTTACTGTAGCCTACTAGAGGCCAAAAATGGGCATCATGGTTTTTGATGCACAAAGATGGCACTATCATAACCAAGGTTCTGCAAGTCTGAGTTATTTTTAGAAAATGAAAATATCTCGGAAACGCTTAATTTTTCTTGTATCACACGTTGCACAAAATATTTTTAGAATTTTATGAAGATTTTAAAAAAGCATTAAAAATTGGGGTATTCCATTTAAAATAAGAAAGTTGACAGCAATTTCCGGTATAAGCGGAAGTGTCCGAAATTTGAAAATATTATATTCTGACAGATCCATATCGTTAACTTATAACTACAAGATATGAAACAGAAATTCTAAGGAGAAGTCCGTAAACTTTTAATGAAAGAGTTGCCTGAATCTCCCTGTATATAGCGCATCAGCTATTAAACAATTTTTGTGAAGAAGATACGAGTTTATTTCCCTCTTCTGATTAAGAAAACATGTGCTCTCTCACACCTATTGCTGTACAGAAAAAATGTCATACAACCTGTAGATTAATTTAAGAAGAGTAGAGTTTAGTTTGTATGGTGAATTAATGAATGAATTCTGCCTTGTAAAAATCAAGCGCAGAAAATAAATGTCCATCGAAATGTTTCCCATACTTTGTAAGCAACACTCAATTTCAGCTGTAAACGACTCGGACATATTAAATCTTCGCGGCTAATTAACTTCCCACTTAGAGCGTTAATGAAGTTCCTGAAAAAGCTGCCTCTAATCTAATATTAGAATAATTCATTAAGATATTATAGCGGCGCCTTTGCTTTTTTTGACGGGCGTTTAGCTCGTTCAAGTCAAAGTGCTCCATAAATTACGAGGCGCATTCACACTTCTCTGGTGCCACAAAAAAAAGGCCGATATATCCGTCCGCACATTGCTTACTTGCTCCTTGCTCCACACACGGAAAACCGTCTCCGTCTCCACACCGCCACAATAAAACTAACCGCTCAACAAAGCGTTTTATCGCCGCCTTTATTTCCGTAGATTTGTAGAGCGTTTTGTTCGAATTTAAAAATCCTGCTACACTCATGCTAATAAATTTTCCCAGCCTTAAAAAAAACGTTTCGGAATTTTACGAGGCTTGCGCCGACTCTCCAGAGAGTGTGAAAATTTATAACTTAAAAGAAAAGTCGGCAGGTTTATAAATACAAATACAATTTGAAACTGAGAGGAAAAATGTGCTGCAAATTTGTTTTTTTTTTTGTTTTTAACATAAAGCGCAGTATAATTTTAAGAATTTATTAGGCACATTCGAAGATTTATCTTTGTTCTTTACGACGCAATAAAAGTCTGGAATGCCGTAAAGAAAATGACTTACTATGCTTTAAATTGTTTCTTCTTGCAGTCATTTGTATCAGTTTATACAGAGGAGAGTACACACAAAATAATCTTTAAGAGATTGTGAAAATTGGTGTATCCAAAACACTTTTTAAACTAAATCACAAGATACACCGAATCAAACGTGGATGTATTTTCAAACACACTTATATTTAAATAAGAATCTTTCCAAAAAAATGACGTTTCTGCGTGAACCACGTATACAGGGTGTTTTCATGGGAAGCCGATACAATAGCTAACTTTCATACTTGTATTTTTATGAAGTAACTTAAATTAGGAAAGTTTTAAGACCTTTCCTCTTCGGTTTTATGGTACTTTCAAAAAAACGAATGACAATCAGGTTTTCAAGATTTTCAGTTGTTTTTAACTTTTTTAAATGCCTTTAAATCCCTTCCTATTTTATAAATTATTTAGTAAATAATGGTATTAGACATTTTAACATGTCGCGTTTTCAATATTTGGACCCAAGGGTTTTTAGTTTGAACTAAATTTAAACAAATTTTGAATCATGACAGTTCACAAAGGTCTGACAGTTTGAACACACTTCCTTTATTCTCTTGTTTCAACGCGCACCATATTGTATTCGCGAATAAAAAGACTATCGTAACGATACACTTCTCCCCGCGAATATCAAGACTGAATTATTTATGAAATATTCTGTTTTGAGAGATATTATTTCACAGACATACTTAACTTGACATCCTGAATGCGATTTCATGATAAAAAAAACGTAATGTTCCATTTAAAAAAGTTGAAAACAATTGAAAATTAGAGTTAGCTATTGTAGCGGCTTTCTATGAACTCCCTGTGTACATCCACTAACAGATTGATCTAACGATGTTAAAAAGTCTACTTAACAGAAACTAGTAATTCCTTATCTACTGAAATATAAACTAAATTAATTGAATTCAGAAAACAGAAACGATTTTTTTGCATAATGTGAACTGAAATTTATTGGCGCCATCTGTTGTGCTAGTCAGCATCAAAAATTCATATTGAAGGATGAGAAGAGAAAAACAAAAAAGATCACGTAAAACTTCAAAATTCACTAAAAGCAAACAAAAAAGTCAATACGTACCTACTTACAACAATTTAACTCGCACCATCTGTTGATGATAATGAGCATTAAACATATTAAAGTTACAAGTAAGTATAGACAATTAAAATCGAATTAAATTAAAATTAATGTATCCCGTAAATATGAGAAAAATAAAATAAGTCGACTTTGAATTTTTTTTAGAAAACAAGAAAATCAAAGCAGCAAAATAAATGCGGGTGATTTTAATCAGCGCCATCTGTTGTTTACCATCAACGTCAAACATTTTAGATATTTTTGATTTGAAAAAAAGGAGACAAGATGAAAATAATTAAGTTAATTCACAGATGTTTTTCTTTTAGTCACATTCAGTTCACTTTCAATTATTTTTTTTTCTTTCGTTCTCTCTCTGAAAAGACAGCAAAAAGAGTAACTTATTTTTCTGATTTTTCTAGGGTTAATTTAAATAGCCTCATCGTCGTTTGTTTTCCGTTCAAAATCTATCACGTTTTCATCCTTTTCGATTCAAAAATACTTTCTTTAATTACTTTTCTTTTATTCGGAAAACACATTTTGAACCATTCCACTTTTTTAATTTCTTTTTTTCATTTTTTCTTCGTTTCTTATTTAAATAGTTCTGATCATCTTTTGTTTTCTCTTTTGAAATATGAATAATTTTGTTTGCGAGCAATTTAATGATTTTTTTCCTTATAACCTGCCCGAATTTAAATAACAGACGATAACCGATGTTTCTTTCATTAAACAGCCTGATCGTCTTTTGTTTTTTTTTTTTAATTTAAGCCGTCTTTATCTTCTACGATACGAAAATTACTTCCTGCTTTCTTTTAAACGATTGACGTTTTGTGAAATTCTTTATTTTTAAAAATTAATTTAAACATTTCACCTTAAACAACCCCTCCGGTCGCCTCTTGTTTCTTTATATCTATTTTGCTTAAATTCCCCTCCCCTATCGAATTTAAACCATCGATTAAGACTCAAAGTATTTTTTTTACTTGGTTTAAGTCAAATTCGCTTTGTAGTTGGATACTAGATAATTGCATCGACTTTTAATTTCATTTTTTTTTCTCATTAATAAAATAGTATACCATGGTGGAAAACACAGGATCTCGCCTGAGAAAATTCAATTCCACAGAAGTTTCAGTTCAACTGCCAAAATATCAAAGGGAGTAAAATAAAAGATGAGACAATAGTCAATTTATTCAAATTAAATTAATTGTTATAGAAAAATTGTTTCGTAATTGAATTTCTCAATAAATTTATTATTTTATCCTAACGGTATGTATGTATTAATTTTTTTAAGTTAAAGGTTTTAACTATTTTAACTAACTATATCTAATTGTGGCATGGAAATTAACTTTTTAATTTCTTCATTATTTTTTACAACGAATTGTCAAGTTGGTTTTAGATCTTTTCATGAAAGGAAACGCAACAAATTATTTTTACGGCATCAATACTATATTTATTCATTCACATTTCGTTTAAGATCTTATAAACGACTTGGTTAAGACAAATTGCCTTCCTACTTCTGGTATCAAGAACCTAACTCCGCCGCTCTCTGCTTGTAACTTAAAGCCTAACATAAAGTAAACATACGCGTTGATCTAATTCAAGATCTGCTTCAGGGTATTGTAAAAAATTCAGATTTCAAGAAACCGCAAAACGTTAGGTGAGTGGTCAAAAGATTTCTGATAGTGATAAGTGTATATTATTTTAAAATACCGAATATACCCGTGTGTGTCTGAAATAAGTAAAAAAAATAAAAGAAATGAAAAGAGAAAAAGATATTTACTGAATCGTATCGTCTTCAAATTAAAAAAGAAAATATTTCAAGAAATTGAAACGGGCAACGTTTTCATTGAAAACAACTTCGAAAAAATTAAATTTTAAGCGCAAAGCCAAAGAATTGACAAGCTTTTGTGATTTGTGGCAGCATGTGATACATGAGTCGTAGTTCTCTTTATTCCTGAGAGGAGGGAATTTCGAAGCAACTGGAAAACGCTAAGAAAATTCAAGAACTAACGTTTCTTCCGCGAGAAAGTGAATCAGTTGAAGCGTATTTCCGCTTAGCACTAGCTTTCGGGAGCTTTTCTAATAAACAAAGAACGTTTATGGCGCCATCTGTTACCATAATCCGAAACTTTGCCCCTTTTATTTGTGCGGAAACAATTTGAAAGCAACTGAAAAGCTCAAGAAGCAACGTTACGAAAAACAATTTCGAATAAACAAAGTTGAACAAAAGTAGCGAAAACATAATATAGTTCAAATATAAGCAACGCCATCTGTTAACCTGCAGTCGCAATTAATTTCGTTCCATTTGACTTTCGAGAATCAGTTTCAAAACAAATTTCTTCAAGGTGTTTGATAAACTTTGAGACATGCCACGCTTAGTGTTATTCTTTTCCTAACCTAAGCTTTGGACGACTCTTGATACTTTTTAAAAATAAGAAATTAACATTTAAATATTGTCCTTGAACGTTTAAATGAAAAAGTTGAATGTTTTTTCCGTTTGACTTTGTCGAACAAGAAATAATAAAATTGTAAAGCGCACGTAAAAATGTTGGAACCCGGCGGCTTGACTTCTAGTTACGCCACTGGGACGTATTATACTGGGTGTCTCACAACGTACGGAGGAGATTGAAAGAGCACCTGTAAGACATCAAAATAAAGTTTTTTTCTTAATTCTCAATTTCTTCCTTAATTTACACCTATAGCTTCTTAATTAATCAAAATTATTTCACAAAATGTAATTTTATTATTAAATAAACTCTAAATTTATCAAAACCACCATTCATAAAATATCCACGTTGATGTGTTTCCTAGTTTTGTTTTTAATTAGTAAGCGGTGCACAACGACTTGAAAACCCGTCTTTGGGCATTAGAAGGAAGAATGAAATAGCCGTAACTTTAACGGGATTACTTTTTTTTGAAATAGTTGTTTATTGTAAATCAGTGTTCAATTAACTCATAAATGCCACAAATTTTATTTTAAAACGTAAAATATTACTAATTAATAATTTCACTTTAAACTCTTGTAACTTTTTAGTTATTGTGTTTTTACCAAAAATTTATTAAGAAAAAATCTTTAATTTGATCTCCCCTAGCTACCCTTTTAATCTCTTCCATAGGTTATGAGACACCCAGTATACAGACAGACACGTAATTATCTGATAATACAAAGGATTCGGAATAGAGCAATATTACACAGATAAAAATTTTGCGGAGTTTAAGAAGTAAGTAGTTAAACGTTATACCAAAAGAGTAAAAATTTCACCTAAAGTAGTAAAAACTATTTTTTTATTTTGTCAAAGTAACTCCTTTTGATGTATATTTAACTACTTGTATAGTAGTTACAAATTTTGAATATACGAAACGGATAAATATCACCACATATTACACTTTTGCGGAGTTGAAAATAAATTTAACATATTTATGTGTTAAAATATTTCTGAATCGGTGAGCATGTAACTCATTTTAGGAGAAAAATATTATTTCAACAACAAAATGGTGTTAAAAAGTTCCAAAAGCATTCTGTTATACATTTATGTGTTAGAATCTCACCTAAAAATTAAAATGTAACACTTATAGGTAGTTAACCTGATAAACGGTTAAGTTGGTAAAGGTGCAATTTAACACCATTAAAGTGCAATATTAACACCGTTCAAGTGCAAAGTATAACTTCAACTCCCTAAAAGAATATTTGTAACACCCGTAGAATGTAATTTTAACACCATTAAAAGTGTAACTGCAACTCATTGAAAGAATAATTTCAACATCTTTGTGTAGTCAAACTAACACCTTTCACTCCTTCAAATTTTAACATTTTGTGTTTAACTACTTGTGCTAATGGACGCGAGGGAACTACGAAAAAGAGTTAAACCGGTGTTAAATCTAACACCGCATTTTTATCTGTGTATTGGATGTAGAGTAAAAATTTAGAAGAAAAAAAAACTTAAAAAGGTGAAAAATCATACATACAAAAACTGTAGAATTTGAAAAGACAAATGCACTGAACATCGCACACATTAAGACTTTTGTTAATACCGAAAAGTACAGTCCAAAAAGACTGAATAAAATCTACAATGATACAAGTGACTTTTTTTCTTCATTTTTGAATCATCAATTACTTCTTCTAGGTCAATAATTTCTTTGACAATAGCAAAACTATATTTTTAATCTTTCTTGGAACGTACTATTTCTTACTGTCTTAAATTCCATTTAGCTTTGAAACGGAGCATTCACCAGTGCAGTTTACCATTATTGTAGTTCCAAAAGTTGCAGACATAAGCTTTCGCAAAATTAAATTGATTCTCTTGTTTTTTTATTATTTTTTATTCAATGCAGTTTGTGAGCCGCGGCCCCTCCAGAGCTTGGGGTCCTGGGCTCATGCCTAGAAGGTTCATGCGTAAAAACATCACTGCTTAGCATAGAAAGCAACAATAATTTTAATTTTTATAAAAGTTTTAAAGAAAAATATTTAAGGAATCTGTTTTTTTTCAGATATACTTTTTTAATAATAAATAATTGGAAGGCGCTGATAAAAATTTTGCAAATTTTAGTTACGCCTGTGACTTTAATTATTCAAGTTTAACCGTGAAAGCGATGTTTCAGTTAAAACGCTAAGAAATTGGAGACGACAACAGTTAAGATATTGTGCAATATTTTAGTATAAACTATAGACATTCAAAACATAAAACATCTTTAACAATAATAGTTATTAAAGCGTTACTTCTGGAGCACCTGAATGAAAAAAACGGTAAGAAAAATTGCAACAAAAGACTCGAAGACAATGATCCCTCATTTTTAGACACTCTACAAAAACGTTTGGGAACTGCAGAATATAAAAACGCTGAAAAATCTTTAAATATCACCCACTTATAGACACTTCACTCTTCAATTCTGCATTATAAAAAAGTATGAGGATCTCTAAAACCGTTTCATTTGGTAGACCAAAAAAATCGTTGCCATCTAAAAACTGTTGAATTCATTTATGCTGCCTTTAAAAAAAAAATTAAGCCAGGGTAATCTTACAGAAATATTTAATATTTGTTGCTTTACGGCAAAAATTCCAAGCAGATATTAATAACGCTTAAGCTTAACGTATTGCGTAACACGTGTAAAGATGGTCTCAATGGCAAGTAATACAATCCCATATATACAACACATAAAGACGGTTATAATCCGCAACGGATTACAACTTATAAAACGACAGCTGAGCATCTCCTAACAAAAGAAAGGAGGCATTTTGTATATTGGAAAGAAACCTAAATACCTATTTTGTCGTTCACTAACACTGGATCACCAAAGACGCACTAAAATATTTCAGGATTCTCTTACGCAGAGATAGCCGCCTATCCTATCCCATTCCTATCCATCAAGGAAGGCTCGGCGGTCGTAACGATCAAACGTTAAGCCTGACGCGAGGGCGTGTCGTGCAACCGAAAGGCGGCGCGTACAATCGATACTCGTAGCTCCGCCCCTATTACACACCGCCCGTCGATTCGCCTGCGTCCTAAAAGAGGAGTCCGGCTTTGCTCCGCCCATAGGTAAGTCCTTCGCAGCCTACTCTACCTGAGAGGAGCCCACCAGTGTTTAAGCGACGGCTGCGAAGTAGAGTCCAGGGTCACAATGTTGGTGCCCCCGGATATGTTAGCAGCCCAATCCAAGATGCTATACCAAATAAACAAATATTACGGCGAGAGAGTGCAGACCCGAATGGGAACGATCGCGAAGACGATACGCGAAGTGTGCAAGGTGGTTCAGGACGTCCTGAAAGAAGTCGAAGTGCAAGAACCGCGCTTCATCTCGTCTTTAACCGAGTGCAACGGGCGTTACGAGGGCCTCGAGGTCGTCTCGCCGGGCGAATTCGAAGTCGTCCTTTATTTAAACCAGATGGGTGTGTTCAATTTCGTGGACGACGGCACCTTACCGGGTTGTGCCGTGCTGAAGTTAAGCGACGGCCGCAAACGCTCCATGTCTTTGTGGGTGGAATTTATAACCGCCTCCGGCTATCTGTCCGCAAGAAAAATCCGTTCGCGGTTCCAGACCCTGGTGGCCCAGGCATGTGATAAGTGTTCGTACAGGGACTCGGTGAAAATGATCGCGGACACGACCGAAGTCAAATTGAGGATACGCGAGCGATACGTCGTGCAAATCACACCTGCCTTTAAATGTTCGGGAGTTTGGCCAAGGTCGGCGGCGCATTGGCCCATTCCCCACATTCCATGGCCGCATCCAAATCTCGTCGCCGAAGTAAAAACCGAAGGATTCGATTTGCTGTCGAAAGAGAGCGTCGCCATGCAAGGCAAACAATCGGCCATGGAAGGAGACGCCTGGGTCTTGTCGTTCTACGAGGCGGAAAACCGTCTGCTCCAAGGTGGTTGCAGGCGGAGATGTCTCAGCATATTGAAAACCTTGAGAGATCGCCACCTGGATTTACCGGGAAACCCCGTGACGAGTTACCACATGAAGACTTTGCTGTTGTACGAGTGCGAAAAGCACCCGCGGGAGACCGAATGGGACGAGGCCTGCATTGCAGACAGGATAAACGGCATCTTCTTGCAACTGATCTCGTGCTTACAATGCAGGAGGTGCCCGCACTATTTCCTTCCTAATTTAGATTTGTTTAAGGGGAAATCCCCCAGCGCTCTAGAAAACGCGGCCAAACAGGTGTGGCGATTGACCAGGGAAATGTTAACGAACACTAGATGTTTGGAAAAACTTTAAATCAAAGACAGTTTTAAAGAAATGAGTCATTCCCAATCATTCCTACGTTGAAAATTGCTGCGGCGAATCCGCAAGAATCACTTTTGAGGTCGCTTTACACGACGCAACTTGTATTTCAGATAAAACGAAAAAGAAACAATAACAGTTTTTTTTTATCAACTTTAATAACGTCCCTTAAATATTTAAAGATAAGTAAATACTTACGATCCAGGAATTGTTATCACCCCACCACCCGTTGCAATTTCTACAAACCTAGAAATTGCTTCTTAATAAATGACTGTGAGCAAGTGCATATATTTTGTGTGCAATTTTCATTAATTAGTCCCGTGTAAAGCGACCTTTAAAATAAACAAGTCTGGACTGAACAACATTCATTTAGGTATGAACATCCAAGGTCAAATTTGGATACCTACGAAATTTTCCACGAGTTAAAACCTTTAAATACGTGTAAACATTTTTAATAAGACTTTTTAATAACCTATACGTGTGCCATATAGTTGAAGCGAGTAGTTCGAACTGGCCTTAAAGAAAATTATTTATTTGTTGCATAGTGAAAATTAGATACTTGTATATAAACGTTATAACTGTGTTAACCGGTGTGTATAAATAGGATGGATACGTATTAGACAGCGCTTTAATTTATAAAAATGTTTTTCTTTTCGTACCTGTATATAAGAATTTTGTACAAGTTAAATTTTGTTGACGTAAATTGTTGCGTACGATGTTTTGTTTTAATAAATGCGATTTTTTTTATTTATTCGAATTGATTCTTTATTTCGTAATTATTAATTACCCAAAACTTATCCGAGCGAATACTCTTTTTATAAAAATAACGTATATTTAAATTCTAACCAAAACATTTTGATTAATTAGTAAATAATAAAATAATAAAAAAATATATGAATGAGAAATTTCGAATTTTCATGAAATAATCGAAGTAATTCAAATTTATTGTCTTCATTTTATAGTACTTTTTAGTTTAAATCAGTAATTAATATTTCGCGTTTACTTATTTTCGTGTTGGGTTGAAAACAATAGTTTTATTTTATTTAGTTATTTGGTAGAACAGATTCAAATTTATTCAAAAAGGAAAGGGCGTTCGGAAATAAAAACTGGAAATTAGGAAAGTAAGTGCTGCAAACAAATAAGGAAAATAAGGAAACGATTGTGTTTAGCAGAATTAAAACAAACCGACAGATTAAGAACATATTACAGTAAGATGAGAAATACAAATATTTTTTTAAGTAACGGCGGACTCAAATTATTGGAAAACAATTGAACATTTTTAATGTCATTTAATTTGTAAAAATGTATGTAATTAGAAAGACGACGAATTTTCTGTTCTTCAAGCTTGAGGGTTCATCAAAAACGTTTCAGATTTCTTCACATTTAAAATTGTTTTTTGGTGTTTGATTAAAACTTAAAAGGAAACAATTGCGAAAACATTTTAACTTCTTTATGTCTTTGACACATAGCAATCCAACCTATCAATGTTTTCATAATTTTTTTAATTGCGTAGCGGAATAAGAGTATCAATGTTTCTGTAATATTTTAAATAAAATTACGCATAGAAAATTAAAAAATAAAATCAAATACTTCAGATTGTCAGTCACAACTTAATAATCCATATATCGGGTGTCCACTCCTAATCGAACAAGGGCAATTGATGTAAATTACGTACGTAAACTTACTGTAAGAATTCGAATATTTAGTACGTAGAAATGCAATGATTTATAAAATTTAAGTCGCGATTAAATAATATTATAACGTGTACAAGGTCAGAAGAAAACAGCGTCCGACAATTTCCAAGAAATTGACGGCGCCCGACAAAGCAGAGCGAGGTTAAGTCTGCGGTTAAGTGCGATATTGTACTTAATTATGCACTCGCTTAGGGATTTTCCATGCATAAAAAAATACATCGAATGATATGTTTTTCTTGATAAGAACCAAGAAGCCTTTAAGAACGCCTGCCGTAGACGAAAAGCTCTCTTCCAGTACAGTTTCTTGATTTAATTACGCATTTCGTTTTTCCTCGCAAAAACTGGGCTTTTTGATCGTTTTAATTTAATGTTGAATACAATGCATTGCCTCACGACATAAAAAAAAAAAATATTTCTAAAGAAATTCAGCCAGGTCTCACACTTGAAGCCAATTAAAACCCTAACATCTTAATTTGAACTCTTCTCTGATTAACTTGTACTATGTCCTAATCATCAGCGATATCTTTTTTTCTCATACCTTAATAGTTATTTGTATGACTGATTAAGTGGAAGAACAGCGCAGTGCTGCTGCTGCTGAACTTCGCCTTTTGGCCATTAATTTATACTTGTTCTTTGTTTTTATATTTCTCAGTATTTAGTTTGGGCCAATGTTTTTCGTTTAGGTAATCAAATTAATTGTAACCGAATTTTGTTTATTAATTTAATTTAAATTGTTTTAATTTAAATTTGTTTTATACTGATTATTTATTCGCTTCCTTCTCTGCAAACAATTTTTTATTTGGTGCTATGATACATTCATTGGTATTTATTCTTTCTTATAATCTTGATTTCGGTTTTTGTTTGTAAAATTTTTATTTAATATTTCAATAAGTGTTCACTAAAAGAAACTAAGTTCGTATCAAAATTTTGAACTTTCCTTTCGTTTTTACATAATGGGATTGTAAACTAAACTTCACCTTCTTGTTAATATAATTTTTTACAATAGATAAAACAGCGACATCCTACGATCGCTTTTTGACCTGACATTTAAATATTTGTCATTTTCATTTGAAATATTCCCTTAAGTGCATTTCTCATTCTGAAGTCCAAGGAGAATAAAACTAGAGAGAAAAAGAGAGAAAAGGGCGAAGTATTTTCGACAATTCTGAAAATACATGTAAACGCGATACGAACAACCACGGAAAACGAATTGGAAAAACGATTTCTGGCTTTCTTACTGCAAACCAGAAACACTACTAACTAAGAAAATCGAGATCTAACTTCATACGGTCTGTTAAAAGAATTGGGGGATAAAAGAGGATGAAAAGTGGGTTTTTAATATCCCTCCGCACGTTTTTACATTACGTTTTTGGCGTTTATTTCTATAGTAAAACAGTAACAAAGGCTTCAAATGATTTTAATTTTAAAATGTTTATAATAAGAAAACTCATTCTTTGTCCGTATTATTATTCATTTTTCCGGAAATAAATCTTAACAAAACCCTAAACTTCGAATTTTTACTGACAGACAAACTTGACAAGTACCGTCGAATTTAATTTAAAATCAAGGCAAATTATATTTAAAAACTGTCAAACTTAAAATTAGTACTTCAGAATACAAATCGCATTTTAGTTCTGTTATTAGTGTCATTTGATTCGTAATAAGTTTCTCTTTCTATTTTTACCATTACCCTTTCTGTAAGTTAAATTGACGAGCAACAATTATCAAAAAGTTTGAATGCCTATGTTCTGCTTTGAACGGACACACTGTATAGTGTCCCCATTTTAAATTGGATTTCATGGTCTACGACTATTCACTGAAGTTAATTGTATCTATACAATCGGCATCTGTCACGACAGGCCTAACAAAATTTCCAGAATATTTGACAAATCTACAAAGCGGAGGCCAAAACGCAGCTGAGAATAAATTTTCTTTAACGTAAGAATTTACAAATTGGATTTTTATAGGTAGATACATTTAATAATTCTTATCAAAACCAAACAGCTTATAATTATTATTCCATGCATTTTGTATCTAAAAAAAGAATTCTAAGTCGGGGCTACCTGGGAAGACTAAATGTAATAAAAGGATTTATAACAACGGCTTCGGCACAACCCAAGTAACCAAAAATACTTTATAAACATTTATGAGAATTTAATAAAGCTCAAAATGCTTTATAAACATTTACAAGTATTTAATAAAGCATTTGTGGTTACTTGGGAATCCTTTCAGTGTGCTCTATTAGGTCTCCTAATAAGTTTTACACTAATCACTTTTACAGTCCTGCCATAGAATTATTTTGAAATGGGAATACTGTACCTGTCAATACTTCGAAAAAGAGTTGATCAGTTGTGTTTCGTAACTTTCGCAAATTTGTTAAATAAAATTAGGTGATTTTCTTTTTATAGATTGTTGAACAATGTTCTGGAACGAGTAGAACATTTCTAAACCGTTATATACGAAGATATGGTAGTCTCGATTGTTTGTATAAAGGTCATTTGTATGCTAACATACGGTGTGTCCCCACAAGAAAAAAATATGGAATTTTGTGAATGCAAGAATTAAATGACTATACATGCAGGAAAAGTAAGATGGGAATTAAGATTTTCAAATACGACGACAAAAATTATTATAAAGAAAATATTCTGAAAAATCAGTAATAAAAAAGCTTTTCCTTTTGTATCACCTATCCGTGGACACTGTAGATTTTATGTCGAAAAATAATGACCATCGAACCGGCAAAAACTTTTATGAAGACAAACATTTTTCTCTAAAGTTGAAAATAGAAAAGTTCTTCTTGTTTTTCAATCACACTGGGAACGTACTGTATATGCGCGAGTAATGAACGAAGAATTATTTTATTACGAACAACAATGATTAATGACTGTAAATTTACATAATCTGTCATAAATAAGTAATAAATTTACGTTTGAAATTACCTTTTGCAAATTCAGTTAAATTTAAGAGATAATCTAAATCTGTCCCCTGTTTTAAACAGATTTCTTAATAAAATATAAAGAAGAGAATAAACAAATGGTATTTATGTATTGGTAAGTCAAATCAAAGTTAATATGCCTTACAGAATCTTAGAGAGTATTAGAAACGAGTGTTTAATTTCAATTCCTTAATTTTATTGACTGAACAATCACAATTTACTGTGTCTTCCTCCCACATAATTTTGAGTCAAACTGCCAACGAATTTACTCCACAATAAAATATTTAATACAAAAAAAAAAAAACGTAATAAACAAATGTTTCCTACAAAAACCAAAAATAAAAAAACAATACAATAAAAGAATTATACTGGGTGTCTCGATATGTATGCAGCACATTAAAAGGGTAGCTAGGGAATATAAAATTAAAGCATTTTTGATAAAAAAAAAATCAATAACTAAAAAGTGACAGGAACTTAAATTGAAATTAATTAACACGCAAAATAATGTTACTAGCTGCAGTAATGTTTTATGTTTTAAATTCAAATTCGGGGTATTTAACAGTTAGTTAAACAGTGTTTTAGATGAAACAATTATTTTAGTAAAATAACAGTTAGGGCTATTTAATTTTTTTCTTTTTAATTGCCGAAGACTGCTGCTACACTGACTAATTAACATGAAACTAGAAAACAGGTTGACAGAGACATTTTATGAATGGTAGGTTTGATAAATATAGAGTTTATTCAATTACAAAATAGTAGTCAGTGAAATAGGTTTTATTAATCGAAAGAAGAATGCGTGTAAGTTTAAATATTTGTTATTGGCGTTTGGTCAAAAACGAATTAAGAAAAGAGCTTTATTTTGATCTCCTGTAGCTGCCCTTCCAATCTCCTCTGTACTGTGTAACACCCAGTATAATAATAAAAAAATCAAAATGCTCAGCATTTTTATATTTACATTTCGTAGATGGTTCCTTAATAACAACTGGGCTCAACAATATGATTAACATAGCGCTAAAATAAGCGTTGCAAAGCATTTAGAATAATAAAAGTTTAAAAATTATCTTTGTACAGCATTTAAATTTAAAGAAGTTTTAGAAGCCGTGTGATGAAACATGTGGTAGTTAGTCTGGTTTGTAAACTTGTATTAATCAGACAATAACGATGCAGACTTTCACGCAATAATACAACTAATTACTAACAATTAAGCGCAAAATAAAATAATTTTCTTTTTGTCAAGTTTCGTAAGAGACAACGGTATGAATTCGTTTTAGTTACAGACCAGATACAAGCTTAAATTTTCACATTTGATGTTCCACATTCTAGATTTTATTTAAAGAAAAATGAGTCGTTCTGGATGAATGAAAGCTTGACCTGAGGACCCGACTGCTGTGCTGTTTTGGTTTTAGAGAATTTATAATTGGTAACGTTATCAATATCATCTACTAATGACTTGTTCACATTTCAATTAATCAAGTGTCAAAATTCGTTTTAATAAATTATCCACGCCAGATCACCAAGGAGGCGGATATCCTGGACGATGCATTGTCGCTAGATTTGAGTTCCAAGAAATTCCATTAACAATAAAAAAAATGACAAGGAAATTACTTGCAAGGTTGAAAAAAAAAAGGAACTTTGGGGTGTCAACTTTCGAGATGGTAACACTTGATAAAACTCTACATATATACGCATAACACTTATAAGAATATTCTTGCTTGTAAGCTTGTCATTTCAGCAAACTATTAACATTCCCTCTCGAGCATTTAATTACATTGTTAAAAAAAAACAACAAAAACTTAATTATTTTTAAAGTAAATTAATTATTATTAAAGTTTGTTCTTGTCCGATGAAAATTGTAAGTACAAAGTTTTCTTAATCTCAAACCGGACAGAAGAATGAAGGGAACACCCTCAACGTTTCGCTATAGATTTATAGCTTCGTCAGGAGTGAAAAAAAAAATAAATAAACAAGTTGTCAAGAGAAATAAGTCGTCAAGAGAAACGAAAAAACAGATTTTTGGTACAGCAATGGGTTCTCCTTTATCTCTTATAAGGTAGATTTTGTTTTAAATAAATTTAATTCTTTTCATAATAGATTACAATTTACAGTAGAAAAAGAAAATAATAATTCTTTGAGTTTTCTTGATGTAAATATTATCAGTCAGAATGATAAATTAATTACTAATTGGTTTCATAAACCTACCTGGTCAGGTAGGTACACAAATTTTCACTCGTACACACCCAAAAATTATAAAATTGCAACTATTATTTCATTAACACATCGAGCTATTTTACTTTCTGATAAAGTTTCCATTTACGATAACTTAAATTTAATAAAGAAAACTCTTATTCAAAATTCTTATCCAATAAATCTTATTGAATCAGTAATTAAAAATCGTATTAAATACTTACAAAATTCAAATGTCTCTAATAACATTAGACAAACTTCGAACCATAAATACATATCTTTGCCTTATATTGAACCATTACACAATACATTTAAACACATTTTCAAAAAACATAATTTAATTTTAGCCAGTAAATCTGTGAATAATTTAAATTTAATTTTTTCGAATTTAAAAACCAAAATACCGAAATTAAAACAACCTAACGTGGTTTATGAATTCAAATGTTCAAATTGTAATTCTGTTTATATAGGTGAAACGAGCCAAAATTAAAAAAAAAAAACGTTTAGACCAACATAAATATCATATTCAAAAAAAATAATCAAAATCATTCAATGCTTGTAGAGCATTCATTAGTAAATAATCATAATTTTGATAATACTGACATTTTGTGCAGTGAATCTAATACTTTTAAAACACGTTTCATAGAAATGTGTAAAATTAAAATGTCTCCAAATTCTATTAATAAACGTACGGACTTTGAAAATTTAAATGACATATTTTGTAGTTTTCTAGACTCTTTAAACAGGATATAGATCTGTCAATTAATTAAAAAAAAAATTAGTTTTAATTTAGTTCTAGTTACTTTTCTCTTTATTCCGGACAACTCGTATTTTAGTTTAAAATTATGTTATCTTTTCGTTTCTCTTGACGACTTGTTTCTCTTGACAACTTGTTTATTTACTTTTTTTCACTCCTGACGAAGCTATAAATCTATAGAGAAACGTTGAGTGTGTTCCCTTCATTTTTCTGTCCGGTTTGAGATTAAAAAAACTTTGTACTTAAATTAATTATAGTGATGTTTGTGGAAAAGTTGCCATTCATGGTGTTTGGGTATATTCGGTACAGAATGGAAGAGAAAGAGAAAGTGGTAGTATTTTACGAAAACCATGTAGTGGAGCGGTCAAGAAACGTACAAACGAAGTTGGTACTAATGCTCAAGAAATAATGAATAATACACCAAAAACGTTTATCCGGCAATTAAGTCAGCTGTTTAATCTTTCTGTTTCTATTTTTTTCATCATACATGAAAATAATATATTCACATTATTCGATTTTGATTTTAATTAGGTACACTAACTGCTGAAAGGTATCGTACAGATATTTTAGTATCTTTTATAGTTCAATTCACGATTTTTATTTTGGACTTCTCATAGTACAATGAAATCCTTGGAATTATGTAACAATTTTTTGATGATCGTCTAATTAGTAGAAATACAGAAATTCAAGTGAAATTGAACTGAAATAGTTTTTTAGATCTTTAGATTTGAAAAGTGACATTGGCAGTCAAAATTCACAAATGAATTGTAGCTTCGAGTGGAAGGTGTTCCTGGAATTCATCACTACTGTCAAGAAATAAATGTTGCCGTCTTCTACTTTAACTCCATTTCAAAAATATAATTTTTAAAAGAGAAACTTTGTTTTGCTTTGCCAACATTATATATGTCTTTTCTGGATAGTTCTTGCTCGTGAGAGTTGCAGAGGATATGAAACAAATAAAAAAGCTTTTTAAAAACGATCTAAAAGAGTAATTTATTGACTTACTTGACATTTCGCAAATGTAATTATTTGCTTTATCAAAAGTGACTTTAAGATGAGACGTGTCGGGTTAAGTTCGTGGCCATTTTTGATTACTAATTTTTGTTCGATCACATTCTAGTATCATTCATTCTCAAACGCTTTTATTCTTAGGATAGACTTTCCTATTAATAATCAAAATTCCAGAAAATTTTTGGGTTGCCTTTTATTTTCTAATCTCAAAAGTGACCTGCAAACTTCATAGTTTAAAAAAGCTCGTTTGAAGGAACTCAATTTTATTTCACTATAAACAATAACTAAAGAATTGAAGCAACTATTTTAATGTGTGTGCTTCATTAACTTAAATAGTAATGAGTGGTTAGAAATTCTATTCCTTATTTTTTTTTTTCAATTATCTATTGATAGATTAAAAAAATATTACATCTGGTATAATAATAATATGGAAATGAAAAACTTTGAAGATTCAAATAAATTTTGAAAATTTAATTTAACGTTAATTTTCTTACAAACAAAATATTTCAAAGTATTTGTTCGTTTAAAGACGATTTTCATAGATTTACAAGAAATAACAGAAACGCTCGAATTTTTAAGGTGCACCATAAACATGTTTCTTTTTTTACTTCAAACGCAAGCAGTTATAAATGTATAATTTTTTTTATTGTCAAGTATATCATGTTTGAAAAATAAGACTTCAGAACTCCAAATATATTAATGTGTTGGATTTTTCTGCAATCAACCGCACCAATCACAATTGGGCCAATCTACACAATTTAGACTGCATATAAAATACACAAAATGTGTTACTTTTGATGATAATCTTTTTTTTTTTTTTGATTTTTAAATATTTGTCATTGATTTATTGTTAAGTGGACCTACTCGATTAGACACTAAGAATAAATCGTTATTACTAAATTAGAAAAGTCTGATCCAAAAGTCGTAAGATTTTTATTGCAGAGTACCATCTCAGCTTCCGTACCGCGCATATCGAAACACCCCGTACAAGACATTATACAGGGTAACAACTAATGAAAGGCCTGCTCGTAAACTACAACAGATACAGAGACGGTTAAATTACAAAAAAGTTGCGCTATTTAGGAGTCTATCAAAATGTACAAAAAAATCTTGTCTATTTCCGTTCATTTCTGAAATATTTTCAAAAAGCGGAAAATATTTCAATTTTGAAAATCTTTAATATCTTGTATATTTTTATGTAAATTTGGTATTTTTATATTAAATTCGGTGGACAATCCAATACTGTTGGCGGAAATAGATTAGGAGTGACGGTTTCACGGAGACGATTGTCACTTATTTTATTTATTTATTTTTTCTTATGGACGCTATCTTAAATATTCGTACCACGTGATGTAAAAATAAGATCTGAATACGATCATAGGATACACTTATGCTTTTGTTTAATATTAAATTTTTGGGTAGTTCTTGCTCGTGAGAATTGCAGAGAATATGAAACAAATAAAAAAGCTTTTTAAAACGAGCTAAAATAAATAATAAATAAATAAATTACTCTTTTAGCTCGTTTTAAAAAGCTTTTTTATTTGTTTCATATTCTCTGTTTAATATTAAGTTACTAAAAAAATATCTTCAAAAAATATTTTTTTTTTCTAGTAGGCGGATGCCTTATAATCATTAAATTATCATAAAATTAGCAAATCGTATAAAATTACAGTACGTATTTACGCATTTACATGAAAAATGTTATTTTCTGTAATTATTTTTTACTGATTTAATATTTTATTTTAAAACAAAAGGATAAGTAGTATTCAGATTTAATTTTTGTGTATTATCCGCTACGAATATATAAGATAACGCCAATAAGAGAAAAGAAACACAGTTGACAATCGTATCTGCGAAACTGTCAACTGTCCTAAGCTATATCTTCTGTCGGTATTAGATATTCCATGGAATTTAATTAAAAATTATTGAACGTACTAATTTTATGACAATAAATAAACAAGATATTCGAGATTTTGGAAATTGAGAAGAGAATTTTCAGTCTTTTGAAGATATTTCACAATGCATAAAGATAGAGATACGGATTTTTTGCACCATTCTTATCCCACACAAAATAGCGCAAATGTTTTGCTAATTTAATGGTCTTTGTATCTCTTACAGATTACGAGATCCCCATTGTATTTTTTTCCCAAGATTTTAAGTCTTTTATAACAAACGTAATTTTTTAAAAAGAATTTTAGAAGATAATGTGTATAATCGCCCATCATAGCGTTTCACTATCGGTTCGTCGGAAGTGATTAAGATTAAAAAGGTTTTTTATCACGCAAATATTAATTAAACCTCCATTTAACTGTGGCAGTCGACTTAGTAGAAAACTGAACAAAAAATTTGCTCTGGCATAGTCATCTTATAAACCGTCCTTTGCAATAACAAACCTACGAAATGGTTTTACCATGACTCGAATCGAGGTCCAAATTGATCAGTTTAAAGCTACACTATTTTAAAAGTCGATTAAGAAGTTTTTAATCAGTGCCGTAGCTAGGGTTTCTGGCGCCCAGGGCAAAATTCTGATCCCGCGTCCTCGAGAATTTCATCAAATCTTTCACAATGAAACAATCATGTTCATCACTCTTACATTATTACAAATATACTTGCGTAAGAAAATTACTATGAACCGAACCGAATCGACTGTGTTTTGCTCGAATAATGAACCTGAATTATTGAACTGTCATGGCGGGACGGAACGGGACATTCCAGGATTGTCCTGTCCGTTACGCAAATTATTGTCTTTAATAATTATTATCTCTTACGTGTACTTGAAATCTGTAGATAGGCAAAAGTATCTTTAGTTTGCATATCTAGTATTTTCACACTGATGAAAATGCTCGAATGAAGTATTATAAATGCTTAAAACCAAGGTATTTACAACAAGAAAATCACAAATTATCCCGTCCGTTCACCTGAAACGGTCGTTTTCTGTACAATAATTAATACAGTCTGAAATACATTTTACGTTTCTGAAAAGATAAACAGGGATTTGTTCGTCGACTTGCATACTGCTAAGTAAATGACCGGAATCTTGAACAGCTAAATAAGTAATTGTAGTTCTATTTCTCTTTAACAGTACATAAAAACATTGCAAAAAAAAATAAATTAATTCAGTTAATATGAGAGCTTGTGATTAAATAGTAATAAACCTGATACTGACGGATGCAATAGAAAGAAGTTTATCAAAATATGTGTTCTATAAATAAATAAAAAAAAGGTGATGCTTCCGGTTAAACCGGAAGATTAATGGAAACGAAGCGCTTCATATGCGCCATATACCTTTATATACACATCTATATTATAGATTCATATTTTATCCCAACCCTGTATATGACAACTACGTATTATACACAAATCAAAGCAATACTTTTTATATAAATCTAACTAAACTACATAAATATATATAATAAATAAATATAATTAAACAAAATAAGAAAAAATATAACACTTATTTATCTTCCTTCCACAAAACTATTCGTTGGATTTATCAAACCAACAGTTCCGTAAAATGTCAACGAAGGTAAACAAAAATAAGTCGAATTGTAACTATACAATTCGATTAAAAGTAGAATTATCGGAATATGATACAATTATTAGTGCAGTGCATTTTTAATTTCTGTTTTTTTTTTTAAATTCAAACATCTGAAATAACTTGAATTGAAAATGTAAATATACAGTGTGTCCACGGAAATTTTTCTATATCAAAGCGACGTTTAGCAGTTAATCCTTGCTTGCTTTTGAATTAATGGAAATGACAAACACGTCAGATCTGTGTTTGTGTCTACTTAATCCTGCGAAACTACTACTACTGTAAATCTGTGAATGTAAATGGTAAATGACTATTTGCAGGAAAAGTAAGATGAGAATAGACTAGGAAAGTAAACGCCACAGAAGGCGGAGCTGAGTCGTTTACTATCTTTGTCTAATAAATCAGACGTGCGTCGTAAATTACTGTCACTGTAACCTGAACTTAACCTAACACTTAAGAATATTAAGATAACGAGATTAAGATACTACAGTTTTATAAATTGGTATCTTATACATTGTATTGGAAAATTCTTGACAAACTCATTGCATGCTTTCCCACAGACTTTTTTTTTATTTTGTTTTGTTAGGTTATGTTTATTAATGGTTTGTTGACCTGCAGCTAAATTAAGCTCAGAAAAGCGTTTTATACATTTTTTAATTACAAATAAATTAACTAAGCATAACTAAAATCATTTTATTGAAGCTTTAAGTTTTAGTGATAAACAAAAGTTTACACAACAGCTCTCTGTGAAGCGAGTATTTTCAGTTTGTTTGGCATAACCTATGCATTTTTACTGGTGCTGATAACCAAATCGGTTTTTTGGATAACCGGTTATCCGGTTGGATTCTCCGAGGTTTTAAACAAAACCGAAAACCGGTTATCCGGATAATCGGTTATTCGAATATCCAATTATTTGGATAATCGGATATTCAAATAATATATGTTTTTGGATAATCAGATACTCGAATGACCGGTTATTCGAATGATGAAAAATATTCAAATAGCCCAACTACTTGAAATGCAAATAACTTTATACACAACAAATTATTTTTTTTTTTACCCATTCAAAGGTGATGTGTTAGGAATTTGAGGCAGCAAATTTAAAACTTAAATAAAATTGAAAATGAGTAAAATGTTGGAAGTATAAAAAAAAATTAAGGTAAATCTTATCTATTATGTTCACTACGCAAAAAAATGTAAGTGGTCAAGTGGTTCTTCTAATTCACATATTAGAAGTCGAAGAAGAAGAATTAAAGTAATTTTACTTTTTGTTCTGAGTAGCCTTTTCGACCGTACCCAACCGTCTTTCGCAGATTTCAAAAAAAGTTTATTATGGTACAGATGTTGTTCGGCACCGTAATGAATTTTTGCAGCACAAAATATTTGCATTACTTTTACAATTTGTTGAATATTGTTCATTAGATAGAACAAGAATAATTGACATTTATCTAGTATTTAACAAAAGGAAACGAAAACTATTATTAGAGGAGTTTGTGTCACGTTGCAGATGTGTGAGTCCTTACAAATTAGAAATGTAGTTAATACTTTAAAATGGACAAGAGAAGCAGAAAATTGAAGTGTTTGAAAACATCTTCATCTGAATAAAAACCAGGAACATTAGAATTAAAATTTAGTCAAGTCTGTTTTTTATGAATCAGTTTTTGTTAATACGTAATTAACCGATTTTCGAATAATACAAAACCTGATTTTTTGATCACAGATTTCGCGAATATCCGAAAAGTCGGTTTTTGAAAATATTCAAGCAGACAGTTTTTCAAATATACGAGTAGTCGGTTTTTGGATACTGGTATAGTTGGTTTTTCGAATATCCGAATAATCGGTTTTTGGATATTCCGATAGTCTGATTTGAACATTATTTGGATAACCGGTTTTATCCAAAACCGGTTTTTAAAGAAACCGATTATTCGGTTTCAATTTTTTCCGGTTTTTACCAGCACTAATTTTTACAGTCCAAGAAACTCCGTTCCAAATTTCGCGCCAGCTTTAAGACAGCCCACTTTCCTAATCTATTAAGATTTTCAAACACGGCAAAAATTATTATAGAGAATAAAATTTTCCGAAAAATCAGAAATTAAAAAAGTTCTTCCTCTTGTATTATCCATCCGTGGACACACTAGATTATAATATTACATATGGGGTGCCCGTTTTTCGAGTTTAAGCATGGGTATTTTACTTATCTTAAGAGATACGAGGTTGGGTAAATTAAAACGAAACTGCCGTATTCTCATACTAATTAATAATCTAAAAATTAATTCAACTTATTCCTTTTCATTTTGAAGATATTGGGAAAAACGATTTCTGTATTTTTAATTTTTTTAAATTTTTTACAAGATTTGTTTTAGTAAATTGCGTACAAAAATTAAAAGTAGAGATTTTTCCAAATGCGTCCATTTCTTGTATTCATTTATGTTAACGCGTTCTTCCTGTGTTATATTTTTATTATTTATTAAAAATCTGCCCAATATAAAAAATTGCTTGGTGATTGCTTGGCGCCCTTTCGGATCTGCGCCCCTGCACACAGAAAAATTAACGTCAAAATGAAGACAGAAACAAATTTTATAGGAAATATTTGCACAATTGTCGGACAAGGCGCTATTCTTATAGTAAAATTTACTACAATTGTACTCATATTTGCTACAATTTGTTTCTGTCTTCATTTTGATTACAATTTGTGTCACTTTTTACTATTCATTTTTCTCTGTGTGGCGCAGGCCCCTCTTCCCAAGCCCTAGCTACGGTGCTGTTTTAATACACGGACTGAGGTCGAAAAGAAACCAATTCAAACCTGCACCAATAAGAGTCCAGTCGCCGCTAACGTAAATTACCGAAATATTTAAAGCATTAAATAAACAGGATGACCAGACACACTCTTTTTAAGAATATTTTGGCTTCTTTACAGGATGATTACTATACACTCTTGCCTACTTTTTCTTACTTTCTCTCTCTTTTCAGTTAACGATGACTACAGAGGACTGTTAATATAAAATTATCACACAAGCCATCAGTTAAAGCGCATGCCACAAATCGCAGGCACAATTATTTTATTTTATTTTTTATTTTTTTAATCCATCCTGTGTTTGATGATTCTTCTTTTTTTTAATTGGTGACTAACTACTAATAATTGACATACACAAAAAACTAGAAGTAAAATAATATTAGTACACATTCCCTTAAGGTGGAGAAAATAAGCAATAAAAAAAAATTACCTGAAAATGAACTCGCTCACTAAAGCTCGGTTTTCAGCGAAAATCTAAGCACGTTGTTGGTCGCCGCAAACCATCGAGATTTGAAAACGAAAAAAATATATTTATAAATAAAAGAGCGGATCAAAGAAAAAGAAGAAGAAGAAGAATCAACCGCCTAATCAACTATCATCGACGATTGGTTCGTGACAGGGGCGGTAGAAAAATGCAAAGCCAACCTCCAAGGGGAGGGGTGTTCTCACCTGGTCGGCGATCGTATACAGCGGCAGTGTCTGCTCGACGGGCCCGCGTGATCCATCACCGTCATTCCCCGATCAGATAAAGAACCATCCCCCACCTTCCCTATCTCAAAGAAGACATCACAGTGGTCCGGATGAACGCAGTAGCTCCTGGAGTCAACCGCAGACAACGAAGATGTTGGTTCCGGCGGATATGTTAGCCGCGCAATCGAAGATGGTCTATCAAATAAACAAGTACTACACGGAGAAGGTGCAGGCGAGGAAGCTGCAGGTCAACAAGACGATCCAAGAAGTATGCAGGGTGGTGCAGGACGTCCTGAAAGAAGTCGAGGTGCAAGAACCGCGCTTCATCTCCTCACTGACGGACTACAACGGTCGTTACGATGGCCTTGAAGTGATTTCGCCGGTCGAGTTCGAAGTCGTCCTCTATCTGAACCAGATGGGCGTCTTGAATTTCGTGGATGATGGTACTTTGCCCGGTTGTGCGGTGTTGAAGTTGAGCGACGGACGCAAGCGATCGATGTCCCTGTGGGTGGAGTTTATTACAGCTTCTGGTTACTTGTCGGCTAGGAAAATGCGATCGCGTTTTCAAACGTTGGTGGCTCAAGCTTGCGATAAATGCTCCTACAGAGATTCAGTGAAGATGATAGCCGATACCACCGAAGTCAAGTTGAGGATACGCGAACGCTACATTGTGCAAATAACGCCGGCGTTCAAGTGCGCAGGTTTATGGCCAAGATCCGCCGCCCATTGGCCCTTACCACAAATCCCCTGGCCTCATCCCAATATCGTCGTCGAAGTGAAAACCGAAGGTTTCGATTTGTTATCTAAGGAATGCATAGCGTTACAAGGAAAACAATCCGCGATGGAAGGTGACGCGTGGGTTTTATCGTTCTTCGAAGCGGAAAACCGCCTGCTTCAAGGTGGCTGCAGAAGAAGATGCCTCAGTATTTTGAAGACGATAAGAGACCGCCACCTGGATTTACCCGGCAACCCCGTCAGTGGCTACCACATGAAGACGCTTCTTTTGTACGAATGCGAGAAACACCCGCGGGAAACGGAATGGGACGAATCCTGCATGGGGGATCGCATCAACGGCATCTTCCTCCAGTTAATTTCATGCCTGCAGTGTCGTAGGTGTCCCCATTATTTCCTCCCCAATTTAGACCTCTTCAAAGGCAAATCGCCGAGTGCCTTGGAAAACGCGGCCAAGCAAGTGTGGCGGTTGACGAGGGAAATGCTAACGAACTCCAGGTGCTTCGAAAAGTTATAATAGTGTACTGTGTGTGTTCGAGTTTAGTGACGACGCCACTGGATTTTCCATCTCATCATCCCATCACCCATCACCAACGCAACGTCCAAAGCAACTATGCATAAGGGGTGTTCATTAAACTGTTGGAGGAGATCTGTCGGTCGGTATACGATTCGAATTCGAATTCGGGATTTGTAAGTAATGAATATAACTCAGCCTGTGATTTTAATATTATTATTATTATTTTCTTATGTACTATAAATAAAATAGACTGTAATAACGTTGTTTGTATAGCGGTTTTTTGTAAATCAAAAATAAATTTAATTTATATTATGAGATCGTTTTATTTTGGAAGAAGGGCGCGATCAAAATTCCTCTGCAACTTTCGTAAACAAAACGCGATTAACTCAGTGGCGGCTCGTGACATTTTTCCCTTGGATGTGCCGCATAAAAAAGTCTAAAAGGAGGCTGATAAGAAAATGCTACTCAAAGATACAAAATAGATCGATTAGTAAATCGAAAAGTAATTTCGGAAAATCATACATATTACTTTCTTGCCGAATGAATAAATAAATCAAGTTATTAAATTGTAGAAATTTAAATTTTGTTAAAACTGTAGTGCTGAGTATTTTAAATTTATTTTGTCTAATCCAACATAGAATATTTTATATTCGTTATATTTGGCAACTATGTCTCAGTTTTACGTCGACTATCGAACCATTGTTTTACGTAAAGTAAAATAAAATTGATTTGCTGTAGCGCCATTAAATACTTATTTATTTAGTCAACGATTACAAAAATAACCGTGAAATTTAGTCAATACAAGTAAATAAAAATAAAAGTGAGTATCAAAACAATTTTAGATAAAAACAATGAAAATCAAAAATAAATTAAAAATTAAATGTAACACCAAGTATTCAGTTACGGTTGAAATTATTATAAATATTTTATAATCCATGAAAAACAACTAAACGTCCTCATCATCAATTGCCTTCTTGTTTTTTTTTTTTTAATTTGATAGTTCTTATTTCTTAATAGATCTTTTCCCTCTCGATTCGATCTGATTTTCTATAATTTTTATTTTCGTCTTATCTTTAACACCGATTACCTTTTGTTTTCTTTTTTAATACTGCTTACTCGACTTTATTTAATTCAATATTTAATTTAATCAATTGATCAACCTTTCGTTTTTTTTTTGTTTCGATTTCATTTCATTTTTTATTTGATTTTTGACAATCAATTTACCATATTTTTGCTCGTTTTTCTTTTGTTTAATTTCATTTAACAAGATTTTGTCTTTTTTTTAACTATCAGTCCATCATCTCTTGTTTTTTATTTTTTTCTTTTACTCGATTGAAATTCATTTTATTTTGCATTTTAGTTCCGACTACCGACCGATCGCCGTTTTTGTTCTCTTTCTCTGTCATTCTATTTAACTTTATTTTATTTAATTATTTATTTTTTATCATTATCTGTTATTTGTCCGACTTCTTTCTTTAAGATTTGCAGAATTAAATTTTTGATTGCGTTCGTCATTTTCCACGTCGAATTGGCTTATTGTTAGTGGTTTTGCACAAATTTTATTTTTGTCCTCATCACTACCACGCACGTCTTTTGTTTTCGTTTTCATTCGATTTGACTGTGTTTTAATTTTAATTTTTATAATTAATCGATCTTTTTCTTCTTCTTCTTTTATTCGAGTTGACACTGTATGACAATGTTTAGTTTAAATCTAATTCAATATTGTTCGCAATTTTTTAATGAACTATTCACAGAGGTTTATACTAAACCAGAATTCATAACTAACAACAACCCCCTAAAAGACCACTAAAAGTTCATCGTCTCTCAGCCGACCCGTATACGTTCATCGACTCCTTTTAAGTCCTCATTGCCCCCAAGGTATCGATGTCGACCCCGTTGGGAACTCCCGATCTAGATAATTAAATGGGTAAGTTTCCACGCATGTACAGTGCGAGCAAGAACGACTGCGACAAAGTTGAAGTTGCAGCTTTGCTCTCCTATACAGGGCATCCCACATAAGGCGGATTCTTTCATACCTCTCTAGTTATTAATTTTACGAAAACATTTATTTTGTCTAATCCAACATAGAATATTTTATATTCGTTATATTTGGCAACTATGTCTCAGTTTTACGTCAACTATTGAACCATTGTTTTACGTAAAGTAAAATAAAATTGAATTGTTGTAGCCCTAGTAAATACTTATTTATTTAGTCAACGTTTACAAAAATAATCGTCAATACAAATGAATAAAAATAAAAGTATCAAAACAATTTTAGATAAAAATAATGAACATCAAAAATAAATTAAAAATTAAATATAACACCAAGTATTCCGTTGCGGTTGAAATCATCATAAATATTTTATAATCGATTAAAGACAACTAAATGTCCCCGATTCGACATTTGTTATTTCCTTTTCTCGTTTAGAATTATCAAAACCAACTGCTCACAGATGTAATGATTGATTTCGATGGTTCCATGAAGCACATACAAATTCGAAAGATCAAATTTCCCGCACATCTAAACAAAACTTTTTTTTTACTGAGCTATATTATGTTATATCAATTTTTTCTTAACTTTTCTTATTTCTTTGATTGGTGTATGTTGTAATTAATTTGTATTATAATGGCTTCAAGAAAGCAATCAATCAAAACACCTGTCTTTACCTTAAGATATTTCTGAAATGAAAGATTTGATCAACGACCATGTCAGTGTTGCCATGTCTAGGGAAATTTCCCTAGATCTAGGGTAAAGTAAATTTTTATGTTTTCGGCCAAAATCTAGGAAAATTTGAACAAAATCCTTCAAAAGATAAACTAAATATTATTTAAATAAGAGAAATATTTTGATGTTACTTACATTAGCGCATAACATTGTGTAATCAACTCTTCTTGTTTAGATGTGTAAAGATTTTCAGAGTAATTAGTTGACCAGTTGTACCTCGACCGGCGGATTTTATTGCGACATTGCGTCATATAGTAAGAACGCCGTAAAATATTTTCACCGTCCCATTACACAATGTGCCTGTTCGATACATTTTTACGGCGCTACTGAAACGATGGCGTGTACTTATTTAAATCCTATGCTTACTTATTACCCTTTATTACAGTGCACTGCGATGAGCTGAGAAAACCGCCAAGTGTTACAGATTTCAAATATTACAAACGCGAAATGGAATTTAAAAAAAATTACTTGAACATGAAACCAAAATAAGAAAGTAATAAAATTTATACCACAAAGTAATAGGCGAACAGGCCCGAAGTTACCCGATGTTAGTGACTTCTGAGTTGCAAATTTGTGCAGCAGTTAAACGAAATTGTTGGTCTATTATTTTGGTGAGTATATTAACTGTTAATAAATAGTAAATAAAAAAATAATTAATACTATTATTACTTATGGACGGGCCGCCCCTGGATTAACTATACTCTATTTTTTATTGATAGGCGGTAAATACGAAGTTATAAAAGATTATGGTTCTCTTATTAGTCATTCATTCATGTTCAGAAAATGACAATTTGTGTTGGGATTAAAGTAAAAAGATTATCCGTGATATTAGTGACAATTTAAAATTCGTCGAAAGAGAAACCTCGAGTCACTATAAAATGAAATTACAAAATAAAATTTTATAGTGACCCGAGACTTCTCTTTCGAAGAATTTTAAATAATCAGAATTTTTCAAAAAAGAAAATCCGTTGGGATTGTTAAATATTTATTTGAGTTAAAATAAAAATCCTCTCTTCTTTAAAAAAAAAATCATGAGCTTTCAATTGATTGAAAAATAATTTTATTTAAACTAAAAGAGAAAAATGCAAATAAACTAAGGTTGGGAATCGTATTCAAATATTTGAATCGAATAAATCGAATAAATCGAATATTTGAATCAAATAAATCGAAAATTCAAATCGAACAATCGAATATTTGAATATTCGAATACTTTATAATAATTCGAATATTTGAAAATTCCACAAATACAAAATCTTTTGCTTGTAAATACTGTTTTAATTTTTTTCTTATGAGATAAATAAATAGATCTTATTTTAATTTTGTAAAATTATAGAAGTGCATTATACAACATTTTATTTTGAATCGAGATCCTAGAAGAAGAAACACGAAGTATCTAACTGAAGAGTTTTATATTCGAACAATATAATATAGGAATAGCTCCATAATATAAATCCTAAGTCGAATACATTATTAAGCGTAATCCACTTTGCAAGTATCAGGTATATATTTTAATCCTTCTTGTAAATTTGTAAATTCAGTTTGTCAATCCTTATGCGATGTTAGGTCAAAAAGCGATCACAGGATGTCCTTGTTTTAGCTATTCTTAAAATTTTTTATTTATTTATATTTGTAGCTATGTTTAATTTATGTATTTATTTGAAATAATAGCAGTTGGCTCTTGTTCGATGAAAATTGTAAGTTCTTAATCTTTAACCGGACAGAGTATAAATGGAAACGTTTCGCTAGGAGTGAAAAAAGTAAATAAACAAGTTGTCGAGAGAAATAAGTCGTCAAGAGAAACAAAAAGGTAACATGATTTCAAACTAAAATACGAGTTGTCCGGAATAAAGGTAAAAGTATCAAGAACTAAATTAAAATTATTATTTTTTTTATGAAATATAAATTGACAGATCTATGTCCTATTTAGTGAACCCAGAAAACTACAAAATATGTCATTTTTGTTTATGTTGAATTTTGTAAGTATTTAATACGATTTTTAATTACTGATTCAATAAGATTTATAGGATAAGAATTTTAATAAGGGTTTTCTTTATTAAGTTTAGGTTATCATAAATGAAAACTTTATCAGAAAGTAAAATAGCTCTATCTTTTAAGGAAATAATAGTATCAAGTTTGTGTGTATTTATTTGAATTTTTCCAATGTCTAATTTTATTAATACAACTTTTAGAAATTTGCCTTACTTGTTTAATGCTGTTTGGAATTTGAAAATTTTATTTTTTAATTATTAACGTCGTATCCGTACAGTTATAATTACACGTATATTCGCCACAAGTATCAAGTAAAATTATTCTGATCGTACTGACCATTCGCCGCAATTTGCATGTCTCTCGAAACACCTATTTGACCATCCGCCGCAATTTACACATATAGGATTTACAAAATCCCTGACCGCCGCCGCAATTTACAGTCGCCGAAAAACTGAAACCCAAAACGAATATTCAAATACGAAAATAAAAAAAAAATCCCAGCTCTAAAATAAACCATACTTGCAATCTGTCAAAAGTCGAAGTATTTTATACGGAACCCTTATTAACGTTAACCATGAAACGCTCATGCATTGTTCGTCCCTAGTCTGCTGTAAAACAAATTAAAATTGAAAAAAAGTTTCATTATTTTATTTAATTTATAGTTTCTAATTCTTCAATCTGTTTTTCTCATAAATGTAACGAATTAATTTTGTGCATGCAACAAAGTACAACAAAGTCGATTTCAGTTGAAAGTTGCCTTTCATTCGGAAGATGAAAAATCTAGATCTAGACATCTAGAGCAGTAGTTTCCAATATTTGTTTAAGCATCGATACCTTACAAGAAAATTACTTCCATTTCCAACTTCCAAATTTCCATCGACCCCCCTCTCAAATTTAATTAATATTTCTGGAACATTAAACCAAAATTATGTTAAATTTCCCATGTATTTGATTCCGTTTGACCTTGTGTATTTTTTTTTAAATTATAAACAGATCCGATCGTCTTTTGTCTTTTCTTGACTCGATTTGATTTGATTTTATACACGCGTTACTAGTTTGATTTTCTTATGTTTCTTTTTTCTTTTGTTCAAACTTTCTCTCTCTATTCAATCTAACTTTGTAGAATTTGTATTTTCGTCTTATCTTATTATTATTATTTTTTGAATATTCTTTATTCGTTAATCGATTTTTTTCTCTCAATTCGATCTGACTGTAGAATCTTTATTTTCATTTTACCTTATTTTTGTTGTTTTTTTTTAATATTCCTTATTCCTTAATCGATTTTCTCTCTCTCTCTCTCTGTGTCTCTTGATTCGATCAGACTTTCAGCAAAATTTTTATTTTCATCTTATCTTCATCAGCGATCGTCTTTTAGTTTTTGTTTTTTTTTTAAATATCGCTTATTCAACTTTATTTAATTCCTTTTTTATTCAATCAATTAATCAATTGATCGACCTTTGTTTTCTGTTCGTAGATTCGATTTCATTTGATTTTTAACTAACAATATTTATCATACATTGTTCACTTTTTCTTGTTTAAATAATTTGAAATTATATTCGAATTATTAGTTTGATTCTCTTATGTTTTTCTTTTCCTCTGTTCAAACCTTCTGTCTTGATTCGATCTGTCATTCGATCGTCACAACGACGAACGTCTTTTATTTTCGTTTTCATTAGATTTGGCTGTATTTTATTTTTATCTTTATAATCAATCGATCTTTTTTTCCTTCTTCTTTTATTCGAGTTGACACTGTTTGACAATGTTTAGTTCAAATCTATTCAATATTTGAAGTTGTTTCTTGTCCGATGAGAAATGTAAGTAATTTTTTTTTAATTCTTCAACCGGACAGAACGATGATTGGAAATACACTCAACGTTTCGCTATAGATTTATAGCTGCGTCAGGAGAATTTTAGTTTAAAATCACGTCACCTTTTCGTTTCTCTTGGCGACTTGTTCCTCTTGACATCTTGTTTGTTTACTTTTTGCACACCTAGCGAAGCCATAAATCTATAGCGAAACGTTGAGTGTATTTCCAATCGTAATTCTGTCCTGTTTAAGATTAAAAAAAAAAACTTTTTACTTACTATTTAATATTGTTCGTAAATCCTTTACTTTACTTAATGGCCTATTCAGAGAGGTTTATGCTGGGTTCCATACATCCGGCATTCGAATTCTTGTTTGTTATTGGTTGATTTAAAATTTCCGAACGTTAAAGTTTTAAATCAACCAATCACGAATAGAATTCCGAATGCCGGAGGTGTGGAAACCCAGCATTATACAAGATCACAATTTATAACTAAAAACAACCCCTTAAAAGATCCCTAAAAGTTCATCGTCCCCCAGCCGACCCGTATAGGTTCATCCACTCCTTTTAAGTCTTCATCGTCCCCAAACTCTTGATCTGGATATTTAAACGGGCCAGTTTTGTGGCACGTACAGCGTGAGCGAAAACGACTGATGTAAGACAAAGTTGACGTTGCAGCTTTTCTCATTTATATACAGGATGGAACAAAAGTATCAAATGATTTTATTTGAGAGGTTACGAAAAAATGTTCAGTGTTTTTTGATGTATCCCTACGCATGCTTTGACGTATGCAGTTTCGTCATGTTCTCTTTTGTTTTGTTGTTAAGGCAACCATTCTCGGTTTATTTATAATTTTAAATATTTGTATTAATTTTTGAATATTTGAACACAATCTTTGTAGTAAATTGAAGCAAACAGAAAGAAATTTGTAATAGCAAATATATGAATTAAAAAAAAAAAAGCTCAAAACTGAATTAGAAGAATAAACAACGAACGAAGATTCAGTTACTTTTTAATCAATTAATAGAGTCAGAGTAAAAATAAAACTAGTAACTTTAGAACCAACAGGAAAGCAATAAAATTAAACATAAACGGTGGTGGACTTTAAACAAATACTGATGCTGACTAACATGTAAATGAAGAAAAAAAAAACGGATAACGTTAATGAAAACAATCTTCCAATACACGGATTTCTATTAACTTTACCATTATACATTAACATATTCATCTTTCTTATAAAACGCGTAATATTACCTGCTTTCACTCACCGTATGGACGTATAGAATCTTTAATTTGCATTTTGTTAACTTATCTATTTATCTTTATGCGCCTCATCGTTAGCTTCACCGGCATCACCATATTATCGCATACCAAGCAACCAAGTAATTATTGCAACTCAAACTGTCATGGGAAAACGAATCGCTTTTTTATAGCTATTTATGTTACACGTGTTTACGAGCATTAGAGATTACTGTAATATAATTTCTAGCTGTTTGTGTGTGTTACTTTATACGTAAAATGCTTTCTGTGGAGAAAGAGAGAGAGAGAGAGGGAAAAAACGACCAGGAGCAACAACATTCATTGTAAAGTTTGAAAATCATTGTGCAGTATAAATCATTTTATATTAATTAAAGTTTTATATTTCAAATTTCTTGATGTGAGAAAGGAATATTATTTTACATCGTCACACGAGAGGTGGTTTATTTAACACGTGAAACCCGAAAAAAGAAAACAAGTTACAGAAACGAATATAAAAAGTGAACTGCCTATTTTTTTAACAATACCGTAAAGAAACCTTAAATGTTTTCGAATTGAAAAATATATTTTAAGAGAATTCAATGTATGTACTCAGTTGTCCATTTAGAAAACTCGTCTGCGACTCGTTTTCTAAAACTGGACGCGTGCGCTAAACTAACGTCTTATGAAACTTGTTCTTTAATATACTATAAATTTTCTTGGAAGTTAAAACTTATTTTTGTTATATTGTAATTTCTTGTAGTTTTTTTTTTTAAGAATGATACTAAAATATGATTTGTTTAATTTTTGAATTAATTATTTTTCATTCCTGGATCATTATTTTACATTAAGCCACGTTTAATAATCATTAGTCAGTTTATCTTTTCATGTTATCAAGAATGCAGTTTCAATGTGGGTAGGTTTAAGCCGTAAGTTGAAGGAAAAGAAAAATTAGAAATACTGTACATGGACACCGTATACATCAAGAGTAATTTCATTATGAAATATGGAAGACATTTGAAAATTTATTGGAATGAATAAAATCATTAAATTCTAAGTAATTAATTTGGATTTTAAATTCTCTAATGACGCGAGTTGAAAAAGGGAAACATTACTTTTTGAAAAGGTTTCAATTGGTATAACTAATGTTTGGAAATTATCAACAAATCAAGATTCTTCATGGTATACCCGTAAGGATGTAATAATTGGATTAATAATAAGTATTACATGTATAATTATTCTATAAACACTGTGGTGAATTTGCTGAATAATTTAAATTAATAATAATATTTATTGTCTTATTACAAAAATTTTATAGAGCTATGGAAAGAGTAGTCAATCTGGAAGTTTTGGTTCTGTTTTCTGAAATAAGAGTTTATTTTTAAAATTGAAAGAAGTATAATTCGTAAAACAGTTTTCTGTGTGTACCGGGTGTCTCATTAAGGGTGGAGACCGACGATGTATAGTAAACCGTAGTTGCTACGATTTCGGGAGAAAAAAATGTATAGCCAAAGCGACCAAGAGAAATTTAAAGAAAATATTTTTAAGTATATGAGCTGACCAGAGGGCAATCAATTGGCACAACAATAACAATTAATTTTACTAACAAAAGTTTCAGGCTTTGATAGCGTCGTTGGAAAGCTTAATTAATTCTGCACAACTTTAATTCTAAACTTATTATCGTTTCGCCATTAATAAACGTGGAGAAAACAGTTGAATTATTTACTTTAAAAAATATCATAACTTTTGTACTATTTATCAGAAATTAACGAACTTCGGCTCGTTTGAAAGGAAGTGTTAGCATATAAATTAATGAATTTTAATCCTAATTTCCGATCATTTTAAGATTTTAAATTTGAAACAATTTATTACTCACTTTGGGCTTAACAAATTTCAGCATCGTCCTTTCGTTTCCAGATTTATAAATATAACATGGCTGTTTGCACGATGGTCATGGTATACTAACGAAGAAAAATATTAAATAGAAATGCTGTGGTGTTACGCGACTCGCGTGCCAACTTCACTTTACCACAATCTTTGACATTAAATAAAATTTCTTTCTTTCTATGTCTTGGTCACTATCAAACACGTCACAAAAGTCGCTTCGCTGATTGTATCTTGAAAGTTCAAATGCATGCATAAAATTCAATAAAGTTTAAATATTTGCAACATTTTGAGCGCTTTGCACTCGTATAGAAAATTGATCAATTTTGAACTTCCAATAAAATTTCTCTTCTCTTTTATCATAATCTGAAATTATACGTGAAGCGTCTCAAATAATAATCGAAAGGATCCGTTTTCTTATTGTTATTTGTTGATCGATCGATCAATTGATCATTTTAATAACTCCTATACAAAAATGTTCTTTTAACTATTGAAAAACAGCTTGCTCGTCTTCTCTTCTGATTCTTCTTCTTCTATTTCTTTTACCCACGAGGGCAGCGTTCTTTTTCTTCATTCTTCCACCTATCTCTTCCATTTTTTTCCGGTCACTGGTCAGAAATTTCATTTAATTTAGTATTTTTCCCTTTCGCCTTCCTATCTCCTCTACCAGCTGTATCTATGTCTTTCTCGATCTCCCTTTCCTCTTCTCCTTTCCTGTCCTTGCTTACATTGCATTTTCCGCCGGTCTGTTCTACTCCTTTCTTGCTACGTGTCCAAATCGGTTTAAGCTTTTAGGCCCAGTTTTACAATGACGGTTTAATTTTGAGCCAAAGCTTAAATCCTCACAACAATTGTTGAAATAAACGTTGCTAAGGCCCAGTTTTACAATGACGGTTTAACTTTGAGCCGAAGCTTAAATCCTTCACAACAATTGTTGAAGTAATCGTTGCTAAGGATTTAAGCCTCAGCTCAAAGTTGAGCCCCATTTGTAAAACTGAACCTAAGGGTTTAAGTCTCAGCTCAAAGTTAAGCCGCAGTTGTAAAACTGGATCTAAGCAAGCTTGCTTTATAAAACTAAAATAATAATAATAGTATAAAAAGTAACAAGTGTTCATTTCGATTTCCGGTAGCATTGGCGTTGTAAACAAATGATTTTTTTAAACGCATGTCGTTGCTTAGCTTTACTACTAACAGCACTGTCACTAGTGTCATGTCTTCTGTCAACCGTCGAGTAAGGTGTTTATGGTTTAATTGAAAAAATAATTTCTTTTCAGGATTCATTTACGATGTTATTGGCTTTATGTTGCATTACAAAATGATATTTGGTATTTATATTAAAGCAGATTTATGAACGGTGTTTAATCCTTCAACATGAGATAACTACCGCAAAATAAAGTATTTCTTACAGTTATGTGCACGTTTCGAATGCGCCGTTTAACTACCTGTTAATTCTGTACCGTGCTCCAATCCAAGTCTATTTAAGTCAAGTCAAGAAATTTTAAAATAATAAAAAAAATAAAATTGAAATTTCCGAATTAAAAAATATTCAAGTCCGACCCAAGTAAAGTTAACTCAACCTAATTTGACTCAACCCAAGGAAAAAAAGTAAAAAAAAGATTAAAACTATTCAAGGAAATTGAAAATCAAAAGACGATGAAAGTCAAAACACAAAACTCAATTGAATCAGGCCAACCAAGCAAGACCTTCCTAAGTCAACTCAGCCTAATTGGACCCACCCTGAAAGTATTTATAACTCAAGAAAATTAAAGTCTTAAGCATTAAAAAAAATTGAAACTCAATTAGAAGTCAATTCAAAGCCAATCAACTCAACTTAACTTGGCCCAAGCTAAGCAAGAAAGTAAGATTCAAATTACATTAAAATGGAAAAGCTCTTTAAAAGTAAATTCAATAAATAATTAAGTCCAACCCATTTCTAGGTCAATCCAACAAGGAAACTTCAAGATAAAAAAAATAAAATAAAATTCAAGAGAATCACATTTCAAAACTTAAAACATGAAACGGATTTTCAACGAATTCAAATCAATTTAATTCAAGTTAAGAAAACCTACAACTAAAAAAAATAAAATAAAACTGAAACTTCAAAATTAAAAATACTCAAGTCCAATCCAAGTAAAGTTAACTCAACCTAATTGTATTCAACCCAAGAATAAAAAGCAAAAAAAGATTAAAACTGCAAGGAGGCTAAAACTCAAAACACAATGAAGGTATATAATAAAACTTGAATGAAGGCCAACCAAGCAGTAATTCAATCCAAACCTGGATATATTAAAAATTCAAGAAAATTAAAGTCAAGAAATGTAACGACTACATCGGAATTCAGTTCAAAGCCAGTCAACTTAACTTGTCCCAAACCAGGTAAAATTGAAATTAAATTAAAACAGAAAAGCTCTTCTAAAGCAAGTCCAATTAAAAATTAAGTCCGAGCCATTCAGTAAAAATCAAGCTCATCTCAAGATTGACTTGTTCCAAACAAAGGAAGAAAGTAAAATTCAAATTAAAGTGAAACAGAAAAGCTCTTCTAAATAAATTCAATAAAAAAAATTAAATCCAGCCCATTTCTGTGTCAACCCAACCGAAAAATTTAAAAAATAAAAAGTAAAAATATCTTCACTTAATAAAATTAAGACTGACTCATCTTAAGGTCAGCCCAACCCTACTAATCTCAACCTAACTATTCCAGCCAGGCAAGAAATTAAAATTGAAATTGCGATTAAAATTATTAAGTTCGACTCATTTTAAGGTTAATTAATCCAGGCTAACTCAACTCGTCAAGAAGAAGATTGAAAAATTAAGAAAATTTCAATTCAATAAAAATTACGACCTAGTCATCTCAGGGTCAGCCCAACCTCACTAAATTCAATCTATGTATTAGCTCTGGTCTATCTACAAGAAAAATTCAAATTAAAATGATGATTCAAAAGTCACGGGAGTATGGAAACTACTTGGAAGAGTTTAGAACTGAATTTGCCGTTGTATTGTTGGCTATAAAATATTTGAAAACAATCTGCATTGATAGGTACAGATGTTTCGAGAAACTGGAGGATCTTTCGAAGGACAGTCATCTATGAAAACGTACTGCTAAGGTTATGGAAAGTGCAAATGCAGTGGAAAATGCTCCATACATCTCTATTCGCTCGTTATCACAATCAATTTGACTGGTTTGAGCTTTCTGTTGGAAGGTGTCACAAATTACTACCTGAAGATGCAAAGCTCTATCTTTACCGCATGACATTGGTGCAAAATTTGTTGCCCGGTGACCTCAGATAGAGACATCATAACTTCTTATGTAAAAAAATATTTAATTTGTGAGTGAGTTGTAATTTATATTCTTCTAGATACGTTTTATATTATGACGACATTTTAAAGTTAGGTTGCGTCCAATTTTAACACTGCGACAAACGTTTTTCGAAACAAAAGATTTTCATTCAGGTAATGCTATCGGATTTCGAAATGAACACTTGTTAGTACACTTAAGAGTCGCTTATTTTTGCGTCTTATGGTACGCACTTGTGTCAACGCTTCAAAGCACTTTGGCTGCCTCCAGCTCTTGTTCAGAATTTTTTTTGTGGTACGTACCTACCAACCGATTCAAAATGTCTTTTCCTTAGCGTGGCAACTTGACTTTTATGAAATACACTCACGTGAATTAATTTCTTGGTCAGAAATTCCCAAAATTTGCATATGTTCATAACTATGAGTTCTCGTTCCATAGATTTCAGATTTTTCTAACGAATTTCCCCATTCCTCATTATTAGCTGAATGATTTTTCGGAAGAAAAGAAAACTTCAAGATAATCGGAAGAAAACAGTGAGCAACCTTTTGATTATTGAGCGACTTTGATGGTTTTTTTTTCTTCGGTTCTTGTTAATTTTCCAAGCACCAACCGTTCCGATGATTGTCGGTGTTTGCATTTCATGTTTTGTAAGCAGGGATGCCCAAATACATCAACTAAATTGCAAATGAATGGACCCAACAGGTATGTCCAGGTCTATATTTCTTCTCCCAATTCAACAATGCATTATATTTTCACGTTTTCAATGTTTTCGTCAGTTTTTTGATGAGTGTGAATTACTGCGCATGTCTTTTGTTTACTGCGCATGACTTTTGTTTACTGCGCATATCGCTTTCTTTAACCAAACAAACGACATGCACAGTAAACAAAACTTTCTAAAAACCCTCTTTTAAATTCCATCCGATCCAATTTGATAAATCAGTACGTTCTCTGTTATTTTTTTTAAAGAAATCGTTTTCAATTCAACACACCCTGTACATGCGCACGCTTTTTCTTTTTTCTTTAATTGGAAATTAACTCCAATAGGTAGAATTATGCAGGGTGCTTCAAGATTGATCTTAACGGTAGCTTCAGAAATTGACAGAATTTCAGAAAACAAACGACGGAGACTGTGTCTAAAATTAAACTAAAATCGATTGTTTTGATAACTCACTCCGCTTACGTCTCAACAGATGGCACTGCTGATTTAATTAATAACCTCTTTAGTATAACTGATTATTTGACATTTTTAAAGTCCAATTGCTTTTGTAAAACTTTCCTCCCGTCTCGATAGTTGGCGCTGCTATTTTAATTCTTCTTCACGACCGATTACTTGACGTCAGTTTTAAAGTCCGATCGCTTTTGTAACATTTAACTTGCCTCACCTCTCGGTAGATGGCGCTGCTAATTTAATTCTTCATTGCGACAGAGAATTTGACAGTTATAAAGTACGATCGCTTTTGTAAAACTTCCATTATCATTCAATATGTGACGCTGCTGATATAATTCTTCAATTATTTGACATTTCATAGTTTCTTTTTGCAAAACTGCCCTTGCCTCTCGATAGATGGCGCTGATAATTTAATTCTTCATTATCACAGATTATTTGACGTTTTTAAAGTCCGATCGTTTTATGTAAAATTTTCCTTACCTCTTGATAGATGGCGCTGCTGATTTAATTATTCATTACGACCAATTATTTGACATTTTTACAGTCCAATCGCTTTTGCAAAACCTCCCTTACTTCTCGATAGATGGATAGATGGCGCTGATAATTTAATACTTCATTGCGATCGATTACTTATTTGATGTTTGTAAAGTCTGATCGTTTTTCGTAAAATTTCCCTAACATCTCGATAGATGGCGCTGTTGATTTAATTCTTCATTGCGATAGAGAAATTTAACAGTTTTAAAATACGATCGCTTTTGTAAAGCTTCCATTACCATTCAATAGGTGGCGCTGCTAATTTAATTCTTCTATTATTATTTCACATTTTATAATCCCTTTTTACAAAATTTCTCTTGCCTCTCGATAGATGGCGCTGATAATTTAATTCTTCATTATCACAGATTATTTTAATTCTTCGTACGACCAATTATTTGACATTTTACAGTCCGATCGCTTTTGTAAAACCCCCCTTACCTCTCGATAGATGGCGCTGATTATTTAATACTTCATTACGACCGATTAATTATTTGATGTTTTTAAAGTCTGATCGTTTTTCGTAAAATTGCCCTTACGTCTCGATAGATGGCGCTGTTGATTTTATTCTTTATTACCACCGATTATTTAACAACATTTTTTAATTTAATTTAATTCTTCGTCAAGATCGATTATTTGACGTTGTTTTTAAAGACCGATTGCCCTTGTAAAACTTCCTCTGTGAAAAATTAGACAGCATTAATATAACAAAGTGCCAAGTTGCTCGATTGTTCTCCGATCATCCTAAAAGGAAAATTTCAAAAGTCAAAAAGTCAAGTGAGACTCGACTAGTAAGATGGATTAATTCGGTTGAGAGAATAGATAAACCTTGAATGTTAGGAAATTTCTAAAATTTCAAATTATCAACTTAACAAGTCAATGTATTTTTGACAAATTCAAAATGTATAGTTAAAATCTACAGTATGTCGAAAAAAAAGACAACTCTCTTTGAATTTGAATATTAAACGAACTGTTTTGAATTGTATTGAATAATTTTTAGATGACTAAATCTTTAATGGATCAAAAAGACTTGTTCTTGGATTTCTTTAAAATATCAAAAAATATTTTTAACCCACAAAATTTGTTACTAAAACGTTACCAAAAATTACTCGGCCAAATTGAACTAGATTTGGAGATGAAACAGGTCTTCAACAGAAATCCACAGATAAGCACAGTTGATTGCAACAAAAATTGAGTACACCAAATATTGAAAACGATGTAAACTAGTCTTTTTCAAATAGGTTATAACGAGTGTTTAATTTAAAAAACGGTCTAGATAGCCATGAATTTATTCTGAACGTCTAGAGTAGGCTTCTTCATATGGCTAGCGTGAAGCGTCACTTGCATTTCTAACCTCACTTTAACTCAAAGAAGACATTTAAAAAATAAACGTTTATTGCCGAATATTTATATTAAGTATAAATATTAGAGAAAAATTAGCAGTAGCAGCTTTCGAGTTTTGTTGGTTAGGATAGCCGTCAACTTGTCAAAGTTGAAAATCAAACGATGTTAATCACGACATGCGTTCCCGGCAACAAAAGCCTGCTCCAGCCTACTTGACCGTTTCTTTTTATTGAACACTCGTTACTTGTCAATATGTAATAATATTTGTTACAAACGAATTAAATTAAACAAGGGAACATTAACTGTATTCGATGTTTTGAAATTAACTGTATCTATTACAGAAAAGAAACCTGTGCGACGTCGGAATGCAGTTTCTTGTTAGTTAGGTTGACTTATTTTTTTTTTGTTTCTAATTTACATACCTTTAGTCCAAAAAAAAAAACAAGATACGCAGAGAGTATCTGGAGTTAAAAATTGCTTGTATGAAATTTGAAAATAATAACTAAACGTTTTGACCTCTAGGTATATTTTTCCGGCTGTTATACGCGATCATTCTTTTTGTCAGATTGTCAAATTTTGATTAACACAGTTGAAAAACCTAGTACATTTAAAATTACACTGATGTACTTCAGGAACATCGAAAAAATATGGAATCTTCAGGTTCCAGACTTATCGTTTGCGACAAAACGCGCAGTGATATCGCAAAAAACAGCCTACTCTAAATAAAAGTTTTAAAACACTATATTTGCACCTTTGCGCTTAGGGCTAGTTTCATAATTTAAATCGGCCCTAAATAATGGTTTGGTGATATCGTCGCATTTTATTTTAATCTGCATAGTGTGTATGGGGCCTAATAATAATAATTAAAGATATTGTATTGAACACACAATTAGATATTCTCAACATACAGCGAGGCTGTATATAATATACCAGGTGTTTCAGATAACCCGTCCCACCGCTTTTTCTCGAAAAAATGAAGTCGATGGAAGTTCCGAAAAAAAAAATCAAAAATAACAAAAGACCAGATGACTTTTTAATGGCGATCTAATTATTAATTTTAAGATCAACCGGAAGCAGGTTTAATTGGGACGAACTTTTTAAATGAGAAACTCGTATGTCGAGTTGGATATCGTTGAGAAGTATTTTACAAAGCCAACAACTTTAACTTGAACAAATTTTTAATATCTCGGATAGGTCAAATTGTACTGAAAACGTGACGAGGTACAATTATTTTATCAGGTTTCAAATTTTACAATGTTCGACAAGGATTACAGATGAACATGTTTGATGTTTTTAAATCATGCAAATTCTTCCAGCTACATAAATGCTCAAAACGTCTAAAATCATGTTCATTTACAAAATTTGCTAGAAAGTTATAAAGTTTAAAAAACTCGAGATATGTTCCCACGTAAAATTTCAAAGTTGGTCTTTGTTGCACCCACTTCCGGTTAGTCTTGAAACATCAACCGTATCCCCATGAAATCCGCTACGTACCCTTTCGTTATTCATTTTCTTAAGGTAACTTCCTATGTCTTCTAATTTTCGAGACAAAGGGGTAGGACGAGTGATCTGAAACAGTCGGTACGCATACATAGTTTAAGTTTTATAAAGAAATCTTATGCCCGTTTGCACCACTTTCACTTAAAACTTTAAGTCCCACTTAAATGGTTAAGTGACACTTTTACCATAATAGAAAGTGTCACTTAACCACTTAAGTAGGACTTCAAATTTTAAGAGAAAGTGGTGCAAACGGGCATAAAAGTCACTCAATCTTTTTATATGAGAAAGCTCTGACAACTTGTGCTACAGCTTATACAATTAGCTAACCGTTTCATCCTTGTTTTTGAAAAAGTCGTTGGAACTTTTCCGGTTTCCAACCATCCATAAATCAAACGCTATAACGCAAGGCAATGTAATACATGTGTATTTATTTGAAGCTTACAAGTAGGCACAAGTTTCTTTATTTACTGGATGTGACCAAAGAATTTAACAGCGAAAAAGACGTTCGTAAGTGGACTTTTGAACCGGTATAGCATGCCATTTATAACTATTTCGAAATATTACATTACTAATGTATTAAATGAAAAAAAAAAAAACTAAAAAACGACAGTTAGGAAGAATTCTCAATTTGAATTTATTAATAATTTGGTTTCAAAATATTTTCGTTAACATATATTTTGACAATTTATGCCAAAAGAAAACAATTCTAGTATTTATTGCATATTACAAATCAAGAAGTTATTTTTAAATTTGCGCACACCCGGAGTATCTAACAAAAATTGAAATAATTCATAAAACCTGCTGCCATTTGTCGTCGTTCGTTTAAGTATAATAAATAATTAACGTATCCAGTATGGTAATTCTCACAGACTTAATTGTTTTTTAGAATTATCCAAATGTCCAGTATAAAAAGATAAATATATACAGAGTACTATTATATAGGGTCCCAATGAGTACGTTCGAAAATAAAATTCCAGCGATCTCATTAAACAAATAATTAATACGAACATTAGTGGCAGTTCGGGTATAAGGGCACCGAAACGTCGACGTTCATAATAAATGCTAATGTGTACCGAATATACAAAGAGTTGGGGGGACGAGGGGCAGAATCGTGGATAGAGGGCGTAATAATTCACTCGCTATGAAGATCCACGCGGTTTTATTTATAGGGGCGGCATAACAAAGAGGTCGCGGGAGGGAATAATTTAATGATGTTCTCTTGAACAAACAAGCCGGCCATGTAAAACATGGCTCTGAAAATCAATCAGCAATAACTCGATCGCTTAGTGCGGATGATACCGAACCAAGTGTACACGAGCTCTCATCACGCAGCTGCCCAGGACTTATTTATGGTTTTCCATAACAAATAATTAATTGAAAAGATACGCCCCGACCAACAAAAAAGAACGTATGTGAGTAATTAGCCTGTGTTCATCGGGATTTTATCACTTGCTTTCATTATTGAATTAAAATCGAATGCACGTCGCATACACAAAGTATCATCATCCTCGATGATGCTATCTTTATCGTTTTACACTCAATTATGTAATTATGTAAAAAAAAAGAAAAAGAAAAGATGGGAAAACACATTTTAGTTTTGCGCAAATTTTTTTTTTCTGAATGCATTTATTTCATTAGTATAAATGGTTTAATTGCGTTGAACGTTTCGAACAAATTAATCAATTGCTTCGCTCAATCTAAATGATTAAGAAAATGAGGCAATTAAATGAAATTACGTATAAATAAGAGTGATTACGTAGACTGATAGTAATAAAAATATATGAAAGGCAAATTGCTTTGACTTACAATGGCAAAAAAGCGGCAAAATTTTACTTCGGAAAAGAAGATACCAGTAATTCCTTGCTTTTTTTTAATTAATGTTTCATGTATTGCATTTATTAAATAGATATTCGAATCTGAAATCATTTATTTATTTTAGTTTAAATTTAAAATGGCTCGTTTTGTCTACGGTTCGACTAGTTACCAAACGTAACTCTGATTGGATCAGTTACGGATTGATTTCTTTTCGACCTCCGTCCGTATACGACAAAATTTCACTCATTGGCTTCTAAAACTGTAGCTTGAAATCGGTCTGTTTAAACCTCGGTTCGAGTACTAAAGAAACGATTTAATTGGTTTACGATTGCATTACATGGGGTTTTAATCCACCAAGCGACAGTAACTTTTTCCCCCGTCGCATATTAACGATATTCTTAAAAGATATGCCATAACCTCAACATGGTCCATTATTATATTTTGCTTGGAGCTGAATCGAATTTTTTACAGAGTAGTAGGAAACGACCTTGAAGTATTATATCTTTTAAGAAGGGGCATTGAGCGAGCATGAAATCGCTTTGTTTGAAAATTCACGGGAACGCATTATTGGCGCCCAACGTGGGGCATCTCAAAAACACCGCCACCTTCTCTCCTTCTCTACAACATCGTCTGTGTTTCATAAATTGGCGCACTGACGTGGGTGAGGTTTCATAAAAGTTTGAAGAATTTTAGTCTAAAATAAGAAGAATCGGAAAACAAACGGGAAACAAGGCAGAAAGGACACTTCCAACAACAAAAACAAAGGGCTTTGAATTAGGAAAGATCTAATCGGAAGAAAGAAACAGGAATTAGGTAAAACAAAACGGAATGAAATGAAAACAGAAGAAAAAAGTTGGACGAAGACATAAAAAGCACATTGGCCATGATAATTGGAGGAAAACAGCATACAAACAGGACGACAAAAACAAAGGCACGTGAATAAGAAAAGATACTGGAAGAAAGAGACAGGAATTAGATAAAATAAGACAAGGCGAGATAAAAACAGAAGGAAAACAGTTGGATGAAGACATAAAAAGCAGATTGGCTATGTTGATTGGAGGAAAATTGTATACGAACAGAGAATAGAATAGAATATCGAACAAATTCAAGAACAATTAAAACTAAACAATAAAGATATCTGAAGACAGTTAAGCACATAACGGAACAATAAACAAATTCAAGAACAACTGAAAGCAAATAATATAAAAATCCAGGGACGACTGAACAGATTAAAGGTCCAAGCAGAACCAAAAATTATAGCAAACAAATTTAGAGATTAAACAAAATTAATCTGAAATAATAGACAAAGTAAACAAAAAAATACAAATAAATGAAATCGGACTTTTGAATCGTTTACAAGAGTTTAAAATATAAACCATAAATGACACAAATATTAGCTTGGGTTGAGTCCGTACTGGCGTCCGAATACCTTACTATCATAATATTACCCATCCCCATTGTCGCTGCAGCAAGCCGAGGGAAAAAGCTGGTGAAAGACCCAGCGCAGACTTGTCACCAGGTCCAGGTAAGATTGGAGGCTGTTCGTTTTAGAGTAAATACGGTGACAAACGTGAAGGCAAACAAAGTTCTAATGATGATCTGACATAAGTAATTCCAGAAAACGAGGATGAAGGTAAAGAATGCGATGAAGACCAAAATGAAGGAAATAAAAACAAAGATAAAGAAAATTAATGTGAACATGAAGATCGCGACGAAATTTATGAAGGATGGAGATGAGGGCGAGATATGAAAATGGAGTCGAAGTGAACCAAGACAAGGACAAGATGGAAGAACTAGATTCAGTAAGAAGACTCAGATTCAGAAGACTTGCGAGGGTGAAAGGAAATGGAAGTCGACAATGTGCTTAATTGATTAGGAGAAACAACCTTGATGTTTTCTTAATGATATTTACAATAAAATACTTTTGCAGAGCTAAATGCTGTCATCTTACCGCTTTTTACAAAAGTTCTATTAAGTGTAAATTAGTTTATCTCAGATAGTCCCATTAGAATAAGTGATCTTAACGAATGTTTCTGCACGAATAAGAGGAATGTCTTTAAAAATATTACTTTCATTAATGTAGATGTTTAAAATTTTACCTTCGACATCCTACTTACGGTGCTATTTAGAAATATTTGAATTTCATGATTTAAAAATTTAAGTTAAATAAAACTTCAAGAGGAGTTAAATGGTGCTGTTCAGAAAGCAAATTTAATTTTCTAACACAAAGTTTTTGCTGATATTTACAGAAAAACAAATGAACATCGCATAACTGAGACATAAACTGAAATTTTAATTTTTTAAACGGAACACTTGGTATTTTTATAATTATTTGGTATCTGAAATAATAATGGCCTTTCTTTTATCTTTTAAAACTTTGTTTAATTAAAATGTAACAATTTGTCTAACAGACGATAATTCATATTTTATACCACGGGTTTCCAACGGGATTGGTATCGACCTCTTGGAGGTCGCAGAAGACTTGAAAGGGATCGATGAACCTTTAATAGGGGTCTATTAGGGATCTTTCAGGGCGTGGGAGTTGTTAAGTCTTGTGTAATGAAGGTCTTGCGGAATAGTATATAAAGAAAAGTAAAAAAATGAACATATAACATTAAATGAATTTGAATTAGATCGTATAAGGGAGAAAAAAAGACGATTAATTGATTATCAAAATCAAGACACTCCTAAAATACGAATAAAATCGAATGAAACAAAAACAAAGGACGATCGTCAAACAAGACAGGAAGAAAATAAAAATTATGTGAAACTCATTAAGTCAAATCGTTATAAACTTTCACCAGAATAAAAAATTTAATTCAATTTAATAAATAATAATTAAAAAATAAAATATATAAAATAAATTCGCCAAAAATGGCGATCAATCGGCGAAATTAAAATGTAAAATAAAATAATCTTAAATCGTGTAAAAAAGAGACAAAAGACGTTCAACTGATAATCAAAAAAAATCAAAAGTCATGTCAAATAAAGAAGAGAAAATAAAAAAAAGATGATTAGTTGTTAATTTAAAAGTAAAAAAAAAAACAAAGGTCCATCACTTGATTATATTAAAAGTTAAATAACATAGAGTTAAGTGAGGATTGTATAAAAATAAAGGGAGACGATAAAACTAGCATTAAGTCAAATTGATTTAAAAATTGACAAATGTCACGGTCTAAAGATTAATCTGTAAATTTTGTAATTTAAAAACAAAATAAAGTCAAATCAAATAAAAGAGTATATAAAATGGCAATCAAGCGACTGGATTAATGAATAAAATAAATTCACACTCAATAAACTAAAATCAAAATAAATCAGCAAAAAAAAAATGGTAAATAGTAGTTAAAAAATACAAAAACGAATAAAATATATTAAAAGAAAGGGAAAGGGGGGCGTGAATCATAACACATCTCAAAAGGGGGTCGCGAAACCTAAAAGTTTGGGAAACGCTGTATTAAAGAGTTAAAGTTCCTTAAATTTGTTTTTTGATTACCACCATTAATGTTTTATTTTAATTTTAATTGAACGTTCGACTCAATACTTCAACTTTAATTATATATCTTTAAATTTTACGTAACCATCAGCCTATGCTCTGGTGGTCAAAGATCCGGTCCAAAGTTCTCAAGTGTCAGCATCAGTTAGCCCATCCTAAATTTGTTTAATATTCATTTATCAAAAAAAAAAAGAAATTTATCTAAATTATTAATCTTTAAAATAAACTTTTGCCAAATAAGTTCGTCGTAACAATTTTAAGAATTAAATTCTCCGGATTAATAAAATCTGGCAATTGCAGAAGACAATCCAAAAAAGAATGACATGTTTTACAATCAAAAAAGGGGCGTTAAACCTATGGTGTTGGTTTTATTTTCTATTGGGTGTAACAAGATCAAGAATCAAACGTTGGGTTGCAATTTTTAATATACAAGGTGTTTGATAAGAGCCGTGGCATTTGGAAGTCCTAAGAAATCCCAAAAATTCATTTTTAAATTTTTTTTATGATTTTTACTTTTCATTTTTCCATAAAATAACATCGTTTCCGTCTATTCAATGTTTGTGTAAGCGGCTTTCATTTCGGTAATAACAATGTACCGAGGTGTGATCGTTGTGAAAGCCTGTTACCTCAACTCAGTGGCGCAACAACATTTTGGCCAAATTTTTAGTAATTTTTATCTCGAAAACTAAAGTACTTTTATTAGAATATTTTTTGGCGTTGACTTCAACTCATCATCACCAACTACCAATTCTTTTTGTACCAGCAATTTTCAAACACCCGGTACGGTTCAAGAAGCAAAAGTGATAACGTGACAGAAACTTGCATTTCAAATTTAATCATTTAACATTTCGTTTAAAGCTTACATTAAATATTAAAAATTGATTCCAGTAATTACATGAAGCGTCACCTTAAATAAATCGCCCCCCTCTGAAAACGAAATAATTTTCCCTGATTAATTGCTCTTTTAAATGTTAAAGTATAATTTCGCGCAGTAGGTGTGTGCGTACGGTGTGAAATATTTATTCCCGGGAGGGGACGACTGCGAATTACTCAAATATTTAAATTTACTTTCCACATATTGCGACATTTAACACAGGAATAATATTATTAACTCGGTTCCGTAACGGCGGTTTCAGAATTATCCGCGTAATGTGGTAAATGCACCTGCATAATGAACGTAAGAATAATACAATTTATGAAAATGGCAATGACGTCAATTTGGCTTAAGTAAAATAGTTACATATTGTATGTATTAAAATTGCGAATGCGTTGAACTGAACTAGAAATAGATTTTAAAATTAATTTATTATATACGGCAACATCTAGTTTCCGCACTTAACGACATACGTACATACGTGCTTTCTTATCACTTATCATGTCATTAAATACACGCGCATTTAAACATTTTACGTCAAAACAAATTCCACCGAGCATTTTTCAATTGATAACGGCGCCCAGGAATGATTCATAATTGAATAATTAGCGTGATTAATAACGTACGCGTTCAAATCAAACGTTAATTGCCATAGAACTCCCTAAGGGCTCACCTGTGTGCGTATAAAATTACCGGCCCCGGGCGTCGAATCTAAGATTAATGTTAGTCAGCATAGTTAAGTATCCAGTATTTATATCGTGATTATAATAATTATTTTACGAAACAAGTTCATTTAATTAATTTCAGGCGGGGGATAATTTATGAGCGCGGTATCGCCGCTCTGGGTAACAATAAATGCTTAACCGGAGGAGAAGAATCTGTTAATAAATTATAACGTGAAGTTTATTTAAAAAAAAATTACGTTCAACGTATGCGCTTTATTTGTGGTCATTTTTACGTTGTTATTGCAACTAATCAAAATTAAGAAGAAAGTTCTTGCGAAACAGCTGTTCATGTCATCTCGGTTCGGTAATGGTACTGAAAATCCGACGATTGCTTATACAAGCGTTTTCTGAAGTAATTATTCAGTAACTGAAACATTTTGCCATCTCATAAACTTCATATCTCTAAGAGAAAGGGAAAGAAAGAGAGTAGTCAAAACGTTTCTTTATGAAACCCGTACTTAACATGGACTTATTCTTATTGTTTAAACTTAATTAGTCTTTATATGCGAATATCTCGAGGAATAGACTTGGAAAAACTTTTGTCATTTATTCTTGATTTTGTCATGTATCACTTCTTTGTGGAAGGGCTAACGAATTAAATTCTGTCGCTTTTCCGCTGTTTTCGATACTGATGGAATTTTAGGTTGCTATTTGTTATTCAAGCAAAATAGGTAATCTCTTCTTACCAATTATCTTATGAATTACAATATTTCTACAATGAAAACTTCTTTAACAAGAATTAACTGTAGAAGCCCAATTCATTCTTTCGTTATCGATTAATTAAGGTATTTCCTATTAGAAGTAGTTTCCATTCTAAATTGTAACTTAACGTAATCTGAACTGGTAGTCAACTGACTTAATGGTCAACGTGCTAATGAAGAATGAACAGCAAAGTTACTTTTCTTGCTTTAGAGCTTTGAAAAATTGTATATTTGTGGATGTTTGTCATCCGTTTTCGTCGATAACATGATCACTTTTCCTACTGGCATGGGACATATTAGCAAAATCTTCAAAAAGTATGTGTTTTCAACCTTTCTTGTGGCATTTTAAGGCACATGCGCGTTTCTCATTAGCTCGATCTGCTGCTTCTGTTCGTGTAGTTGTTTCAAAAATTAATTTTTCTTTGTATTTTTGACTGTCCTCCAAAACAGGAAAAGCAACTTTAAGAGAGCAGTCCTTAGAAAACATGAAACAAAGGAATTTCCTCATTTATGTGGCGGCAATCACTTCGCTGTTCGGATTAAAGAGATGTTGTTCGGATTATGACTTCGAGTTTCCGCTGTTCGTACTGGAGGTTTGGATTTTAATTAACAAGAAAACAATAATGTCTAAATGTCAACAGGTCCTCAGCACACAGTAAAACAATTTCACTACGGTTGCAAAATCATTTATGAAAAAACCAAAGAGACGAGGACCTAAGTTGCCTTCCTGAAGAATACCCAGTAAGGTAATAGCAGTTCATGAATGAATCAATTTGCATTGACTTGCACATTGTTTACTGTTCGCGCAATAACTTCTTGAACTGATATTTTTGCATTCTGCACGAATTTAATGTTTATTTTTTTCTTTCAAAAAAATTGTTATGTAAGGTACTATTTTTCAGCATTTAATTAACATGAAGGACCATTCAAATCTCGATTAAAAAATTAGGGGTTGTCGTTTAAAAAATTCATGTGGACGTCATAGTGGAAAGACAAATGACGAGAGATTTTTACGCTAACTGTGCCTTTTTAAAATTAAAAGTTCCCTGTTTCGGGATTCTGCAAAAAACTTCAGATGAATAAATTATAGGCTTGTTACTGGACTTTAACACCACTCTGTATAAGTAAAATTATTGCATTTTTGATTTAGTTTAAGTTTGTAAATTCTTGATATTAGTATAACAGCCGGCAGCTGCAATGTTGACCATAATTGATGCACTCAATTTAGTATATTTTTGCATTCAAATGCATCATCTGATATTACCTCACTTGCGCAGAAATTTGGAAAGAAATAATAATAATGCAGGACCGTACAAGAAATCGATCTTCCGAATTCCTATACCTAGACCTAACTGCGCTTTAATTAGAAAAGAATTTCATTCAGCCAGTTTACTCAGTTTGAAATTAATTTCACGAATGAAGATACCGATTCTTCACAGTATTTCAGTTTATATTTGAAAATTTCATTCGATTTTAATTTAAAGGAAAACTGTTCGTATTAAAATTATTTTATTTCTTAATGTACTTAGGTACTTTTCAGTTACGAAAGTTATTAAAATTGTAAATTACAATTAAATAGCTTAGCTACTTTTAAGTTACTAAGTTACCAAATAAATGATTTTTGACACACAAACTCCCACCATTTTATTTCCACAGAATTCATGGTAATATCTCATTAATTAGTCATTCGAAACGCTCGTCCTTCTAAGAGGTAAATGTTCATGATTCATGTCATATTTTGTTTTTTCATTTATTTTCTAATAACTATAACTAACACTGCACTAATATTTCATTAAATCTGCCTCTCAGTACGTTCCCATGATTTAACAACACCCTTGGATTTGTTGGATTTTTTCTGATTTGAAAAACATCGCTATTAAAACTCCCGTTCATAACGTTCAAGACCTACAACGGCGTGTTTCGGAATTACGTGCTGCTACACCTACATAACAGTTATTTTTTTTAATGAAAAACACAACAGCAACATTACTATGAGAGGGGAAGTGAACTATAGATCACATTTTGAGAATGCAAAATCTGCGTTTAAAAAGGGCAAAACAGCAAACAATATTAAACCAAAGCTTACACATACCGGAAATTTCATAGTTAACTCTGTGAGATTAACGGAAACTTGTTTTGGGCTCAAGTGGAAAGATATTCCGTCTCTGTTTTTCTATTGTGGAATTCCAGTCCAAACGACTTAAATGGAATGTGATGCAACAACTTCACTATTTTTTTTTTTGCTGTACGCTTTGTTTAATAGGTACGGAACCGCAGTCAGAGGAGCGTCAAGGGAGGCTGAGCCTGCCTTGGAAAGTTTTAGGCCTGCCCTAAGACGCGACGGTCTAACCTGACATGAAGTAATACATACTGTTACCACTCCGGTGTTCAGAAATAATACTCGTCAATTATTTCAAACACTTTAATAAAGCACAGTCGCGCTCTCCCCACTCTCGATTTCTTGGGAGATTCATAATTTCATTCGGAGAGACGCCCGGCAAATAAATACAACTGTCGGCGCTGGGTGGTAGGAGTACGCTTTCCCGCTGGTTCCCGTCCTTGGTGTAAGCCATGCCTGAGTACTCACGCTAATGCGCCGTCGCCCGTTGTCTCGGACTTTATAGGCTGTTGCAAACATGAATTTGACAAGTCGGTTGCAGGGTTGCTTTTATTTTACATGAATTCTGTGTGTCGAAGAAAATAAACGCTGGTTTATCGTTGAAGTTCAAATTAGCGAAGTTTTACCTTTATTTAGGTGCAAAGTGATCTTTTTGTTTTTTTTTTTCCAATAACGCTTGCCAGTTTAATGTTTCACAAGGCAACACTGGAAGTGATCTTTCAATTTGCGAACAGAAAATATCTAATGGGTAATTTAAATGTAAAGAAAACTATACCAAATAACACAAAAACTGCAATTATTTTGAATGTTATTATTTCATGCGATAATAATTTATGATTGTTGTGTTTTACACGTAGAGAATATTTTAAAAATTCAAAAAAGTGTCAGAATAAAAACTTATAGAGCCTGCCCCACACTTCGATAAGTCTTTCCTGAATATTTAGTTTGGCTACGGCCCTGAATAGGTACATATTAAGCCAAAAACCTCTAATCTCGGACTTGTTCAGTTCTTTTCACTCTCCATAGACAGTCAAAATAAATAAATTCTAAAAGATATTTGGTTCCATTATCGTCGATTTCCATTCTGGCTTGTTTGAAAATCCGGTTTAAAAATATTACCGGGTGCTTTGGGTTCAAATCGATGCAGTCAAACTATACCAGCTGTTTCAAATTGGGTGTGCACTGAAGTGATCTAAACCGTAAGAGATACAAATTCTGTTAAATGGAAGAAAAGTTGCAGGAATCAATGCTTAATTCGCATCCATTGAGAGAATGAATTTTTTCTTATTTCTTCTTGAGTTATTAATAAAAATGTAAAAAAATTGATTATCTTTTTCTCTCTGTATCTCTTTTATTACACATAATTTTGAAATTCTGATTTAACTTTCTACAGGCACTTTTTGAATCTGCTTCGAATAGGAGTAACAGAATTGGAGTCAAACGTTTCGTCGTTCTGCGACCATCATCAGTTTCGATTTTTTAAATACAACTTATGTCTTTTTATTGTTCTGTTCCATAGAATTTTTTCTCCTGATTGTAACGGTATATCACACTTAATAGTTGATATTAATCTGAAGCTTAAATAATACAGATTTTTATATGAAAATTTTATTTAATACATAATTTCAAATTTTTAGTTCATTTTCTTAGATACAATGTAAATTATAATTAACTATTTAAAGTTTTTCTGTATCGTTATTTTAATAACACATACGAAAATGATTTTTTACCCACAAATATCTAGTGGTTCTAATATAACTTGCTAGATGTATCTCAGCTTTGGTATAGGAATGAAAAAGCCTAGTTTTTAATTTTGACTCGCACTATGTTGGGTTAAAAGAAAAAGTGAATACTAATTATGCCTTCTACAAAGACATTGGCAGCTAAAAACAAATATTTTTGTAATAAATTTGAAAGATACTTTCTATAACAATGTAATTTTTTTTAAATTTCTTTAGCACTCAGTGGCTCTCAACACTTTACACTATCTTTATTTTTTTTTAATATGGTTAAGTCCAAAAATGGTACTAAATACTGTCACTCGTGTTGACCAGTTGAAGTTTGGCACGTTATATCGGGACCACCATCCATAATTTAAACAGGATAAAGTAGGCTTTATATTTTGTACATTGAAGCAGTTACTAGCATTAAGATAAACAATAAGGAGGGACTAAGAGGGCACATATTAGATTCTTACAGAAATGTTTCGCGAATTCATGTTAGACATGCTAGACAACACGACAACGAATGTGTGTCTTGAAAACAGTGGAGGACATTTCGAGGATTTACTTTAATTTATTTATTTCACAAACTCACTTATTTCGTTCTTGTAATTTAATATGTTTATATTGCTGTTTATTTGGTTTATGTTAACCACGTAATATCATTGAATGCCAGTTGCTAATACTTAACAAATAAAAAAAGTGGTTAGGAATAAATTTACTTATTAAGAAAAAATGACGAATAATAAAAAGATAGAATAATAAAAAGTTAAGAAAATGAACCAAATATTTGAAATTATATATTAAATAAAATTTTCATATAAAACCTGAATTATTTAAGCTTAAAATTAATATCAACTATTAAGTGTGATATATCATTACAATGCGGAGAAAAAGTGTTATCGAATAGAACAATGTAAAGACATAAGTTGTATTTAAAAAATCGAAACTGATGATGGTCGTGGAAAAACGAAACGTTTGACTTCAATTCTATTGTTCCTATTCGAAGCAGAATCAAAAAGTGTCCCTAGAAAGTTAAATCAGAATTTCAAAATTATGTACAATAAAAGAGATACAGAGAGGAAAAGAAAATCGACTTTTTTACATTTTTATTAATATCTCAAGAAGGAATAATAAAAAAAAATTTCCGTTAATAAATACGAGTTAGACATTGATTCGTGCAATTTTTCTTCCATTTAACCAAATTTGTATCTCTTACGGTTTATGAGATTCCTTCGGTGCACACCCAATTTGAAACAGCCGATATACTTTTATTTAGTGAAATTAAAAATTTGATCGTTCAACGGCCTTTGTGGTAAATATTTGTCGGTTTTGGAACTAGATGACGCAAATACTTACGCGAGTTCATAATAATCTTATTACGAGCTTAAGTTATGATGTCGAATATTAGCCACGTTCTCCTGACTTAACACCCCTAGATTATTTTTATTTTTTCTTATTTGAAACACACGGTTTTTGAAACTCTTGTTCAAGACCTACAATAATGTGTTTCCGAGTTATTTACGATCTGCGGTAACTCCGGAAACAAAAAACAAACTTATGCTTGCAAGCTGAAGCCAACCATTTTCAGCAACTTCTTTGATTACATCTTTAGGAGTTTCTGATCGTTTAAAAAAACGCCCATTTAGGGCTAAAAAATTTGTAAACATATATATCACAGACATCACACTCACTCAATTTGTTACAATAGTCTGTTACGACGATGTAAAGGGGCGTAACTGTCTCACATAAACATTTTAAAGCTCTTTTTACAGTACAGTAAAGCTAAGACATGCCGTCTTCTAAATTTCAAAGCAAGAGACCATTAGTTTTCATTATAAACATCTGAATATTCCAGAAAAAGCTTTAGTAAAGTCTGATCACAGTATATTTACGCGTTCAAGAAGGGTACATTTAAATTCAATTATGTTTTGAGATTCGTTAATGATTGGATTTATTCCATATTTTATCAGAAAGCACTTATTCTTATTGTGAGTTGAAAAAAAGGGGGCGAAACCAAATTTATCCAAAACTAACGTTAAAACCAGTTAAAATTACACACTTACGTCGAAGTATTTCAAGATTATGCAACATTATTAAAGAATAGTTGGCATGTGGTTATATTCTGAAGAATCTCAGAGGGGGGGCAGCGGTCAGGTCTGACCCTGCAGGGAACAGGCGCCAGTTGAGAGCACACTTCGATGCACAGAAGCCCGAGTTGGGAGGGACGGACCCAGATTTAACCTTTTTAACTAAATAACAACAAGTAGCCCCGTCGGGGGAGGTACGTTTATCTTTAATTGCCGATCGAGTAAAAAAAAAATGCCCCCCCCCCTCCAAAAAAAAAAGGTCCGGAGAGGCAAAATTACAACGTAGCAACTCAAAATTCCAGGTGTTCAACATAATTCAACCGAAATAAACGCAAAGTGACGTGCGCATTTGCGTGCACGACTCCGGGATGTAAAATGCACGAATTTAACGAGGCCGGGTCGCAGTGCTTTTTTTACGCTTTTTAGCCGCGGTAGGTATACAATTTCCCGATATTTAATTCCAGTTTGCCGTTTCTTTGGGCGGCAGATGCGTAAAAAATAGACCAGCGGCGCGTTATAAATTCTTCCTATTTAGAGAGAAGAGAGCGTGTGCATCGGGGGGATGTTCAGTGGGACGGGGAGGGTTTTGATGTACGGTCGTTGTCAGTCATGAGGACTTGATCACTGAATCAACCCCGAAATAGTACGCGCGCGGTCGTAAACCAGTTCAAAAATAAAAAAAATGGTACGCGCCCGAAATACTTCTTAAATTGGTTCAAACATGAATTCTAAATTTATTACAACGAGTGATTCATACGTTAACCTTTAAAGATGATCAAGATGACAAGCTCTAAGATTATAGTAATTATTTCATTCTATTCTGATCGGTTCGTTTAATTTAATTTAATCGTTGACTTTAATGTCATTTTAATTTTAATTGATCTTTCATCTGAGGGGATTAAGGGGCATGATGGTTGTATTCATTACAGTTGTAAATCAGTCAAATCGTTTTATCCCAGACCGGACCGAGTAGGCCTTTTTTATTGCGTAGGAATATCATATATCTGGGTGCTCATCCCGCCTCTGGGGATATGGCAGAAAGGGTCTCGCCGTTGAGATGTGAAAGTGAAGACATATGCGTTCCACTCCTTAATAAGTACACAAGGATAGTTTAAACAAATAGTGAATTGCACTGCTCTCCCACAGTGTTAGAGTAATTTTCAATTTGTTACAGTTGCAATCAATATAGTACAAACTTTCTCAGTAGATAAGAGCTGGAGAGTAAACGTCATAGTCTAAACAGACCTAAAACCTAGATAAGATCACGCCATCCGCAGAACCGTGCGAATACGTCCTACTCTTCGCCGTGCTATATTAATTTTAAAACTTGTTAAAATTGCCCCTGAGTTTAGGTAATCTCTGTAACATCTTGTAAGTTAAACAACGAGAAGGATTGAAAGTTTTTAAGATGAACAATTAGGCATCGTGACTCGACTGGAAAGAATCCAAAATTAGAAAATGTCAGTTTAACCCCCTAGAAATCCCTTCAGGGTAAAATAAGCGAGTGTGTGTGTTGGTGCATTTGTACAGGTAGAACTACTTTCGATGCCCAGAATCTAATCGAAAACCCCCAGGGCATCCCAGAGTCTCTGTTGCTCGGTTCTGCCTAAAAGGTATAGTGATTATTATCTTACGAGGGTCGTTTGATAATTAAGGTAAAAAAGCAAGTTAAACAATTCTTTTTTGAAAAAAATCAGTTTAATTTTTCAACATAGTCTTCATTGAGAACTACACACTTACTTCAACGAGATTGTAATTTTCTCAATCCGTCAGAAAAGTACCTTTTCTCAAAGGCTGCAAAATACTCATTGGCGGCGTTGATGACAGCTTCGTTAGAGATAAATTTCTTTCCACCAAGTTAGATTTTCTAGTTTGGGAAAGGGAAAAGTCACTGAGGACTAAGTCCGGAGAATAGGGTGGATAAGGAATTAATTCAAAACTGAAATCACGCAGTTTTTCTATTGCAATTGTTGACTTAGGCGATGGCGCATTGTCTTTATATAACATCACTTTTTTGCATGGCAATCTTGGACCTTTTTGTTTCAGCTGTTCATTCAAATGGTCCTATAAAGTTGCGTAATAGGCTTCTCTTATTGTATTTCCCTTTTCCAAGCAGGATGATTTCTTGCGAATCCCAAAAAACAGTAGCCAACACTTTCCCAGCTAACAAAAGTGGCTGGGCCTTCTTCCGTGCACTTTCACCACTCGCTGTCCACTGCTTTGTCTGCTGCTTTGTCTCAAGAGTGTTTTGAGTGTACCCATGTTTCATCTACGGTAACGAATCGCCGTAAGAATTCTTTCGGATTGCGGTTGAACATTGCCAAACTCTGCGATTAAATTTCTTCCATGAATTTTTTCAATAGTATCAGTCTTAGTGACTTTTTTTGAGTCCCTAGATGGAAGAGTGGCACTTGCCAGCTGTGACGTCGTCAAGTACCATCTCATAGGAATTTACCTGAATTATCAAACAGCCCTCGTATATGCATCATGTTCCCTTTTTCGTCAAAATTTCTTTTTACTTTAATATATTTTATTTTGTAATGGTTTATTCTTTTTCTTGTATCAATTTAAACTAGTGTTCAATAAATCCATTGTAGCACATGAGAGATTTTATTGTTGTACAGTTTTAGAGCACGGGCGTAGCCAGGATCTTGTTTAGAGGAGGAAAAAATTAAACGACAATCGTCTTAGGTCTTTCACGCAACTTTCGAAGACGCCATTTTCAAATTTCTGGTTATACTAACGTAACTCTTCTTCTGTATAATTTGTTTTCTGTCACAACTTAAGAACGGACGCTCGTACAGGAAACAGGTGTAAGGGAGCCGTAGGAGTTGTGCTTTCGCGTTGTACCTTGATTTCAATTTATATTATTTTATTAGTTTATTAGCTTATTTTTTTATCATATCAGTATTGTTTTTATTTAGAATAATAGTAACTTTATTTTGTATTAATGCAGTATTCCAGTGTTTCTCATTTTTTTGCAGAGTAAGTAACCCCAGAGCACATTTTTTTTTGAAGAACCCCATTAGCACTGAAACATGCAGTGGTGGCTCGTGATGATTTACTGCGGGTGGGAAACAACTGCAAAAGGGAAAGACGGGTACATTTTCCAAATTAATTTGTTTTTCGGAGCTGTTTCGAGACATGAAACCGAAACCTGCAGCTTAAAAAGACAGTGGGCAGTGCCTACTCAACGAGCCGCCATTGGAAATATGAGATACGTGATGTTTCATTAAAATATCGACATTATATCCTTTTATAGCTTTCAAATATAGAAAATTAAAAACGACTGTAAGAACAAAATACTAAGGGGAGGACTACGATTTTTTTTTTGTTTACGTTTACATGACATATTTTCTGTTGGGTGATTACCGCATTTATTTGTGAGGGAATCCCAAATCCCAAATTTATGAAACCCAGGTTGAGAAACACTGCAGTATTCTAAATAATGTTACAACGCCCAAATAAAAAAAAAATAATTATGTGTTAATACAAAATAAAATTAAACTGTTATTCTAAATATAAACAATGCTGGCATAATAATAAATAAACTCATGAAAGTATTAAGTTAGTCGGTCCTAGATCTTGCCAAATGTTAATTACACTTTCTACTATGATGAATTGAAGACTGAGCATTCAAATCCAGACAGAACGCGACAGCGCGTTATCGCCAACTCCTACAGCTCGCTTCCATCCGTCTCATGTACGACTTTCCGCTCTTTAGTCATAACATATCTCATTGTACGTCATATCTTGACTCAGTGTAACGTAGAAGAAGGCTTTTCAATACTGCTTGTAGTATATGGCAATTATTTTTCTACTATCAAAAAAACAACAATTTTTCAGCCTTCTTCAGTACTACAAAACTGAACTCAACAAAAATTAAAAATTTGAAGGAAATTCGGAAAGAAAAAACTGAGGATTGAAGCTTAAAAGACAAAATGTTAAAATTACCTAAATATTTGGAAAATTAAAAAAGAAATTAAAAACGTAAAGAATTTAAACATTACACTTTAACAGATAAAATAGCGACATCTTACTATCGCTTTTTGACCTGACATTGCAGTAGGATAGACAAATTGAAACGGGATTTGCTCCTAATAAGTCCCCCATGCAAGGCGGCCGTGCTTGCTGTCAAAGCATAATGAAAGTTTTTAGAAAAATTTTGTGCAAATCGTTTTTGATTGCAGTGAAAACCTCGAGCAAAATTTTTCTAAAATCTTTCAGTATGCTTTGACAGCAAGCATGGTCGCCTTGCATGGGGGACTCATTAGGAGCAAATCCCGCTTCAATTTGTCTATCCTACTGCAATGTTAAGTCAAAAAGCGATAGTAAGATGTCGCTATTTTATCTGTTCATCACTCTTACATCGCAATTGCGAATAAATTGGACAAGTCGTTTTTGTTTGCAGTGGGAATGTCGAGCTACGTCTCTGCTAAAGAAGCCCCAAGCAGGGCTGAAACAGCTGTACAGAGGTTGCTCGAGATTTTCACTGCAATCAAAAACAATTTGCACAAAATTTTTATAAATTACACTTTAAAGTAAAAAAAAAAAATGGTCAACTCAAACCAGCTGAACTTTACCTAAGTAAAGCCAATGCAAGAAAATAATTTTACAACAGACAAGAAAACGTCAGAAATTATCATTAGATATTATAAAATTTGAGATTAATTTCGAAAAAAACTGAAGGAGATTGAAACGAGAAATCTTAAAAAGTAAAAAACAATAAAAATTTTAGCAAATGTTATTAAAAAACATTTCAAGGTCAACCCAACCTTACTAAACTAAACCAAATCCAAATGAACTCCCAACTCATTTTAAACACAAAACTTGAGACATTAGAAAATGTTCCAAGCGCAAAGCTATCCAACTGAGACTAGACTGAACCTAAGTGATCCAACCCAAACGAATTTTACAAAAGATAAAAAAAGTAAGAAATTAACAAAATTCAAACAAGAATGTTAAACAATAAAAATTTTAAGGAAATTCGAAAAAACTGATTGAAATAATAAACGTTAAACTTAAAAAAGGAAACAAAAATAAACAATCTAAAAAATAAAATGTATAAAATGTTTGGAGCTCAACTCAACTAAACTGAACCCAGCCGAAAAAAAGATTTCTAGAATTTTGTTTTTTGAGGAAGAGGAAGAGACTGTTACATCATTTGTATCTTAAATAAAAATCTTATGTTTAAATTTCTTCCGTCTTTCAAAGAATTGTTTTCAGAACGTTAGTTATTACAAGAGCTCTTCTGTTGTCTTTTGTTTTTTTTTTTGGATCGCACATTTTCTTTCGTTCATCGTTTCCCTCCTCTCCTTGCTTGTCTTGACTTCCATGACTTTTTTTTTCTGCATTATTAAAATAATTATATGCATTTTTTTTGTCCTTTTCTTTTGAATTCTTTTTGTCTTTTCTCATCTTTCTTTCCTTTACATTTACATGACACGTTGTTTTAGAAGTTGTGAAGTTTGTCCAATGTAGACCTGATTACAATGACAACAGCTCACATGATAGATAACATTTTTTTTTAATTCATCAGTAATCTGTTCTTTTAAATTGGAAAATAGATTATTAACCGTTTTAACATTTTTGAAGGCTAAAGTTATATTTTGTAATGATAACAAATTGTTAATTTTAGTTTGAATTTCATCAATAAAAGGAAAAGTATTTGAAAGCTTTTACAGTGTTCAATTCATACGGAGTTAAGTTATGGTTTATAGTTTTTTTTTGCCAAATTGGAAGCATGATTGAAAATGAGTTTGTTGATGAAAGATTTTGGATAACTGTTTTGTTGTAAAATGTTCGATAATTTATTTAGATTTTTTTTCTTTAAATTTGTTGTGTGAAATTTTTAGTATTCTATTTTTCATACCTAACACGAAGTTGATTTTGGTTTTGTGATTATGGTGTGATTATTCACATCATAGCTGTTGTAAGTAACAATTTATTATTCATAACTTTTAACGAACTCATATTTTGTATCATCTTAAAGCCTCTGATCATGGAACATATCTGTTTCGAAATATAAGGCGTACAACAAAAGATTGTCTTAAATAAACTAAACCAGCCCAATCCTGCCGAACACCCTGTAATCAAAACTCTACAATTTTGTGTTAAATTTAATATCTCAGCAATACACAATGCATTAGTAAATATTTTAGTAATCGGTGCACGGCCTTATCTCAAGGGGTCGGAGTCAATTCGGGGTGTTCTCCCACCTAATGAATCAGGCCTGTATGAAGTGGGCGTTCGTTTTTCCCAATATACGGATTGAGGTCGACAAGAAATTAATCTGTCTGAACCAATGCATGTCTAGTCTCAAAACTAATGGAACCGTAGCCAAAACGCGCCACTAAAACTGACGCACAAATGAAATAAAGGTTTCTCGATTCGAAAATGTATTTAATTGAATTAAATGTAATTCTCTGCTGCTCGTTTTAAAAGGAATTATTATTACATTTTTTTTTAACAAATCTTGAATGTTTAAGTGACCCTTGTAAGAGGAGCTCCACGAAGAACGCCTACAAATGCGATTTTTCCTCGTGCGGACAATATTAAAACCTTCATGTGATGGGTGTTTGTAATGCAAACCCGAAAACGACGCACGGATGGAAAAATAAGGGGGCAAAGCTTGACCATTTGGAAGCCGGGCACGTGTGCATATTACTACTTATGAGGTTTCAGGATGAAACTAGACACCCACCATACATTATTCATTATATTATGACTTTCAAAATCCGGCTTCGAGTTAAAAATAATCATCCATTATTAATGAGGCGCGCGTCAGGTCCAACCCCCTTACACGATTTTTTTAATCAAGCGACATTAATTACGCCGACCATCTTCGTATGTATTCGTTTCATTAATTAAGACATATTTCACACGCACCGAGTTATAAATAGAATTTGTGATATTTATCCTTCTTGGGAGGGGGTTGTAAGGCTTAATTTAATTACGCCGAACCAACAGAAAAACGAGGATTTCACCCATTCAAGAGCACAAGCAGGATATAAGGAAGGCGGCGTCGTTGATCACAGTAATTATCGTTAAACTGTGAACAAATTTATTAAATATGTACGTACGTGTTTCTGCATGAAGTGGGACGCAAAGTGCAGTTTGTGCATTTATTAGCAGTTTAGACCGCAAACTGCATCGTAAAATAATAATGGAGACCATTAGCGCCGTCAAATAACAAAGTACGAGTTACTGCAGTCGCTGTACTTAATATAACTGAATGCCTAATTATTGAAGCTTGCATCGATTCCCTCCTCTTGTTTGTTCGAAAAACCAATTAGAAACTACTTGGATGAGTTATGAATGAAAGGCAGCGGCTACAACAAAATAATGTTGACAATTCGTACGAGTTGCGCTACACAAATCGAACAGGTCCACTCTTCCTAACCTAAAATCGCGGTAACATGACTCGAATGTCACATTTGAAAAGACCTGTACGGTGCTTTTTATAATCCCACTAAAGGCTTGAAATTGTCCAGTTTTCGCGTATCTCATTTACATGTGTTTAACTATTTATATTCCTAAGAAAACAGAACTTGAGAAAGATGGGGCGGATGTGACCCGCGATGATTTTCACTCGTCAGTTCCACAGTACTTGAAAATTGGGACCGATGTGACCTGACATGATTTTCATTCGTTAGTTCAACAGCACTTGAAAGTTGGGACGGATGTGACCCGAGATGATTTTCACTCATTAGCTCTTTGTCTAAGAATAAGTTAACCAGTTGCTTTTTGGACAGGCTCGGATGTTCGGATAAGGTGCATTCGAAGCCTAATAAGTAAACAAATTATTTGAAGTTATTACAAGCAACATTCTGATAAGCGCCAGATGTCCTATTATTAGTCAATCGTAAATTCTCATCTTATACCTTATTCCTCCTTAAAAACTTGGTTGTTAACCACGTAACGCAACTCAGGTAGGGATTATCTGGACTCTTTTGGTATGTACAGAGAACCATTATTACGGCAATTAAGGTTCGCGAGAATGAAAAGCTTCCTTTCCTAAAAGCACCAAATGGACAGATTCATAAGAGTACTTGACTGTATCGAACAGGCAATTTCTTTTTACCTCCGCTACACGTAATTGCATGCTAATAAATAAAATAAAAGAATAAACATGCCACTTTTATTATGTAGGTACACCGGGCACGAATGATATAAATAAAGTGCATGCCCGCAGTGAGTTGATAGCTACAGCTATTGCACCGAAATAATGTTTTAATTATTGATTTTATGTTTTTGATTTATCTCACCTTACCTTCGGCCACGATTTTTTTTGCAAATATGTGCAGCACGACTCACAAAATTGATACGGTAGTGAATAGGGAAACGTCATAGTAATGGCAAGCGAATTGAGAAAGAAAGAAGAATCATCACGAAAAGAAATCGAAAAGATATCATTAATGAAGAAATTAATACTGGGAAATCTCTCCGCGGGGGTTACTCTAATAAATTAGATTTAGGGCGGGTTTCACAAAGCTTTGTTTAAGCGTGGATTAACTAATCAACCGTTAAGTTTATCCAGTGTTAAAAATTTGATGCTGTTTCACCAGACAAAAAACTATTATGTTAATCTCTGATTAACTAATTGGAGTTTGGCAACATCGAAAAATTGCCACTTTCACACCGCTTTAAAGTAATCAGTCCGGTAAGGCGTCAGGCCTGCAGTCAGGCAGTGTGAGGTTAGAAACTCAAAATAAATAAATACATCTTAAATTCTTCGCATTAGTGCAGTTAATGATTTTTAAAAATGAAAAAGGAAAAAAAGAAAGGGAGGAAGGAAACTTTAGTGCAATTGAATTACTTGAATATATATGGCAAAGACACATTTTCTGTTGTGGTACAGCTCAGCGGGATTACCACCAGGTGAAATAATTTTAACATGGGGTACAATCTGTGGTGCCAATGACATGAGAAAAGCCTAATGTTAACTTGCGGAGCTTCTTCTATTGGCAATTTAATTAACTGTTTGCTTTGCCTTGCAATAAGATGAGCGATACGATGAATTATTTTACGTATCGATGGTTTCTGAAAGTATCAGGAATCAGCTGTTGAAGTATTTCAGTGGATAATAACGTAAGTTTATCAGCAACTGATTTGTACCATAAAATAAATTTATTTTTGCTTGTTGCAGGTTGGAGTGTGGGGACCAAAGAGTTCCACAACTCCTTTAGTAAAGCGAAACGTTAAAATCATTATCATCCAAATCATTAAAAGGATTACTTTTGTCTCTTATAAAATGAATCCTACCTTAAGGAGGCATTTCTTTATCATCAGAGAAGAAAGTGAGGTTGCAGACATTTTGAAGTAATTTTGAATTGCTTTTTGTTGAAAATAATTTCCGAAATAGTGTAGTAAGAATTAATCAATAAACTAAGTGAGTAAAAAGTACAGAAATGTCACTATTTTTCATATTTAAGGTACGTTACATTTTTAAATAAAATTATAATTATTTTTTAGATATATGTGTGGATTTTTTATATCAAAAAAGCTTTATAATAACTATGGAAAATTCATTCGTTACTTTTTAATCGCTGGAATTCTATCGATTAATCTAACGCCTGATTAGACAGAAGTAAACGAAGCGTTATCTCTTAATCAAGTTTTGTGAAACACTTAACGGAGCATTAAGACTATTTGACGACCGATTACAGAGTGAGCCGTTTAGTAATCATCGTTAATTTAATCATCGTTAAATGCAGTTGTTTTCCTATCTAATCATTCGTTACAGAGTTAATCGGAACTTAAATATTTAACGAAGCTTTGTGAAACTGGCCATTAGACTTAAGAATCGTGATACTGTTACAGTTGCTTTTGCAACATCGTTTACATTTTCGATTCTGACCCTACCTATTAGCTCTTTACTGTAGCGAATGAAAGTTCCTAACGCGCAGGCATGCGTATTCTTCCCGAAAACATTTTCCGATTTTACAATTGGCTTGTTTAGGCACGTGCGTCCGAATCGTTCGTGACAGCATTTTCCAGTACTTGGGCAAATAGTCAAAGAGTGCAGTTGTATTTCGTTTCGTATTGATAATTTGAGTTTGGAGAGTTTATTTGTTCTTATGGACATAACTTTGCAGACACCTCTTTTGACACCAATGCGTTTTGGTGAATTATTATGGAGCTTGTGTAAGTCACACACAGGTAAGGATAATTGTGCAATGTACATCTAACATTTTTCTTTTTTTTCTCTCTTTCAGTTTTCTTTTCCCGCCTACTCCCCTCTCAGCTTCCAGCGTCCCTCGTCTTTTATTGGCACAGACTTTTTAATCCTCGGCGTGTTATCGCCCGTCTGCTTTGTATTATCCTCACCTCACAAGTAATCATCACAGCTATTTTATCGTCCTGATTGACTACGTTTATTGTCGGCCCCTTTCCTTTGCCGACGAGCAAGTTTTGAACAACGTAATAAGGATCGTTTTATCACCGGACGATGAACAAGTACCAACGCCGTAAGTGATTTGCAATTTATTTTGGACTGACGTCAGACAGCGTGTCCTAGAAACCCATTTATTTGTTAACTAAATTTCGTAAGTGCTTCAGCTGTAATTTGAATCACTGTTAGGCTAATCGAGACCCTCTAATATCTACTAGAAATCTGATTTGTTTGATTTACCGTTAAATAGTGAGTAACTAAAATTTCGATCATATTTTGCTTGGTTTTCAGAGCAATAAATTGCGAGTATTTTAAATTCATTGTTGATTTTATGCGGACCACCACCCTTTTGCGTAATAGTAGATACGACGCGTTAGCAAGACGATCCGATCGTAGAGACAAGACAAGAAATCCCGCTGAAAAATTTATTCTGGCGCCCTTAAACCAATTGTCGTTGAAGGTCGACCCACGACCCAAATCTGCACTCGAGCTAGGAGTTCCGCTTATAATACGCACTTGTCTTACTACTCTCCATCCGTGCCGTAATTCTGTTTAGTTTTCAGGTAAATGAAAAGAGTAACTTGCAGTACATCCTTACCAATGTGGTAAGAAACTGTAATCTCGGCAGTACCAGGGTGCAACGTCGTGCAGATTCGACAAAGCTAGGCACGTACCATGACACTGCTTTACATGAACATTCCTCTCCATCTGACATCCTTTCAGGAATCGTCAGACTTCCTTAAACTTATTTTCCTAAATAATGTGGAACAAACTGTGACCGTCTTAGAGATATCTCACTGTACATGATATAGTGGGAGTGTCATATTCATTTGATTTGGCAAGATCTCCCTAATGATTGTTGTTATCTAATTGTTTATCGATATTGGGGTCTATTCTGTAACACTGATGTGGACTTGATACGTTACAGTTATTGCTGTGAATCAAGTGACCTTGCAGAATCGGTATTCCGTAAACAGTTTCGTAACAACTTGCAATCCGTTTTAAGTGTGATATCGAGTTAATACTCATCTCTCTTCGATTGACAGTCGACAATAGACTTGAATTGCTATGAAATCGCATCAGGTTCTCGTCAATTATTGAAAACCATATCAATTGATATGCAAATCATTGTTACAGAATAGCCCTGATTGTCTTTTGAAAAAAAAAACTCATTAATCAAAATTGCGCTGTATGTTTAACTATTATTCTTCTTTTAAGTAGTTAGCATTAATCAATATTTACTACAATGAAACGCCTTTCCTAATTTTTAACAGAAACGTGCATCATATTACTATCTGAAAAGTATACGAAATTTAGATCGGTTAGATTTATAGTTATTTTTCGTTCCGTCTTATATTGTGAGGAATCATAACATCTAGGAGCAGTTTTAATAAAAAAAAAAGTAATAAACAGTTCTAATTATGTATTTCTAAATCGCAAAATATTAGAGTTAAAATTTTACAAGTAAGAGTGTCGGAACCCTCAAAACATATCAGAAAGACGAAACGGCCCAAGGTAACTTCATAAAAAAGGGAATTTTTGTCTACAAAATTCGGGTTTCTTACAAAGTTGCATTAATCCATCAAATATTAGAGAGTAATAATAACGTTCTCAATTGACTCTTCTAGAGCAATCATCTGGTATTTGGCTTCACTTCAAAAACCAAAACACTACAAAAAAAGAAATCGCGACTTGAGTTTTCCACGGATTTGTTAAAGTATTTGGAAGAAGAGGCGAGAAATCTGGAAACAAATTCCTTTAGTCGATGTAGTTGGCCTATTTCATTATCTCCTCCCTACTTTACAACTTCCTCAGAAAAAAAAATGACCAATGACTGCAAGTTCCAGAGTGAATTTGAGTTGTGCGACCCAAGCATACTCAATAATACAAGCAGATGAGCTGCGCCCAGAGGTTTCTTCTCCATTCGATTCTATCATCTCTTACTATAAATTACAATTACCTTATTAACTGTTACGAATTTTTTTAATTTATATTCTTATTAATTTTTCAAGGTTACAAAAATTCCCGGTCTTTTCTGCGTCTCATAACAGCTTCCTCAGGACCGACAAGCACTTCTGACTTAACTGTTATCAAAATTCTATGTACAGTCGGAAGAACTGAAAACGGACCACGCTTAAACCTGAGATGTCTCAAATCTAGTTAGGTGATCGTACTTTTCGATTATAAAAAAAACCTTGCCACTGTTGAAATTATGTTCATTATACAGCAGTGGTCAGGTGCCTGCTAAACATAGGCTTCTTCGATTCGCGTTGTAAACGTTCGTGCCTGCGGCAAACGCCGGCTAGTTACACACGGGCGTGGCTAATCGCATTTCTTCCCTATTTTTATTAATGCCTTTTTTGTCGCATGCATTAATTCAGGATGTTCAGTGAGACTTTTGCCAGTTCTGTATGATCGATGGCAATTTTTGTTTTTTTTTACTTTTATTGAAGTTCTAATTTCTTTATTGAAGTTGCTTCAAGTTTAATTGTTATGACACTGTACCCACGTAACTTAAGCCCAGAATAATTAGTGTCCCGTTTGACACACTCAATAATTAATACCTCGAATAAAGCAGCGCCGTCATAACTAAAGTAAACTAAATACTTAGTTTTGATTCTTTTTTCTTAATAAGGGCTAATCGTTCTAAAGATTTTACAAATCTTTTGTTATGTACGTTCATTTGTGGCGACATTTTAAAAGCAAAACAATAAAAAAAAAACAGTGAACCTATAACGATTTTAGAGTCAGTAGAAATGATCGAATGAATTTAAAAAGAGCTTTACAACCAGGTTACTTTACTTACTATAGGCGCACTAAGCACATTCGCGTGCGTGCAGACAACTATCCTTACAACCTCCAACTACCTCATTTCAAATTACAAGTTACTTCACAACTGTAATTATTATTTTCAGATAATTTTATGAATTATTATGTTCAAACGAAGGCAATAATTTGGCTTGATTGACACGAACGCGATGGCAAGATTGAGCCGTCCATCTCAGAAATGCGTCGTGACGAAGAAAAAATAAAATTAGTAGAAAAAAAATTACTGGAAACAAAATGCTGTTCGTAATAAAAATTAACGCCGATAGGATCTTTTAAAACAGAAAATAAATTTTTCTGAAAAGCAAATTCGAACACGAAATGTGAAGCTCTTCACTTTAAGATTTTTGTTTGAAAGCATAAATACACAAATAAAATTCTTTATTCGAAAACTTCAATGCGTACAATGTAAAAATATTTTTTAATTTCTTTCCTGTATCATGTACGTGATAAGAACTGTGGGATCTGCTTCGACAGTCGTTTCCACGGGAAAAAGTAATATGATTTTTATCCTTCGCGTACTCAGTGCTATACGATATTTTTCAAAATCCCTATGTATCATTTTCTGTTTAATCTGGAACGTCCTGTCGAATCAGCATCCTAGGCTCCGGTACGAGGGCGTCGGAAGTTCAGGAAAAAACAAGGTAAAATGACATCGTTACGCAATTTAGTTTTGGTAGCGTCTAGCGTAGAAGCTCGTCACAGATACGCGGGGGGAATTCGCGAGATAATTGTTAAAAAAGCGTAACCTTTTGAATTAAGGCAGTTAATCCGCGGACTTTTTCAGCTTCAGAAAGAAGCTCGCGTCTCTGTCTCGTACTGGGCGATTCTAAATTGAAATATCGATGTAATTTTCTTTTGTTAAATTCAGTCACTTTTCCTAAGTAAAAAATTCGCGACCGGAAGGCAAAAGCTTTCCCCATGAAGTGAACATTTGTGTATTTAAAACCGTTCCGAACAGAGTATTTCATTTGCTTTATACAAAGTCACCGTGTTTCTTTAATTTTTGGATTGCGAGAAGAACTTTCGATTCAGTTTGGTAAGCTACCATACCGATTAAAAACTAATCACTGCAATCGATAGTGCCCTTTATGTTTTTATTTTATTTCATCGTTTTTGTAAAGTTCTATTCCCGTGTAAATACACGTTAGTTGTTATTTTTGGCAATTTTATTTTGTTGCTTTATTTCTTTTTTCTTATAATAGATTTGTTAAAATTACCATTGTCTTTTATTTACTAATATTAAGTTCACTCTTTACCTTTTTCAAGGATTCCGAGGAGGACATCCTCGTAAGGAGAGAGAGAGAGGCAACGACGGGAAAGAATCTGACAATCTTCAGGCAACTAGAACGGCACTGTTCGACTTTTCGAGAAAGACAGCGTTGAAAGTATATTTTTGGCTTTTATCTCAAAACCCAGCTATCGACCAAGAAGATTAAATCTATAACTTTTTGGATGCCAGGGAACACTGAAAAGGAAAGCAGGAATTCCTGTGGTGGACACCCGGTTGAAGACTAGATATTTTATGAAAACAATTTTACGAAAAGGTCATCCAAAATCATTTCAAGATTTAATAATTTAAAAATCTTAATTTTAAATATTTTAGAATAAGTTGTAGGCAGTGGCGCTGCGATCGGGGGTGCAATTTGCGCTTGTTTTGGTGTATTTCATGTGTATACAGCGGGGTCACGTGGGTAGAAATCATTTCTGATATCTCTGTGGTAACACAAACGACTGTGCTTACGCCACTGCCTCTGACGTAATGACATCCACAAACAAAAATTACCATTTCATTTCCCAGAATATTCAAAATAAGCACAGGTGTACGAACTCTTTTAAATCAACTTTTATCACAGGCGCAATAAATTAGGCTTCGTCTTCATGATGTTTAGAAAAGAATTATCCGGCGAAGCTGCTCCCGACCGGGCTTCGCCGTAATTTATCGACTTGCCTTCCAATGATTTATCTCATTTGAATATCTAAAACACACACACACACACACACAGCCATACGTTTATTCTTCCGATAATATTTAAATAAAACGCAGAAGTCACCGTCTGGTCACTGTAATTATAAAAACGAAACCGTCAAAACTTCCCGGTGTGTGTGTTCGTAAATTATAGACACTCCGTTGACACACCGCTTTTACTACTTGGGCTATTAATTTAATATTCTATTGCTTTGTGTGAGATTCCTTGCGATTTAATTGTACAGGGTGTCCTGAACCTTTGGAAAAGTCCAATAATGGCTCTTTAAATTCATTTTATCAAGAAAAGGTCTTAGAAAAAGTTGTATAGGTTTTGATTCCGCATAATTTAAAATTATTTTCAAATATACAGGCTGTTCATTTAATAAGTTACAAACCTAACTTATTATTTTTTAAATGGAACACTATAGGTATATTTTATTACAGTTTTGGTTAACCCTTGAAGAGACGATAAAAATCATAAACAATGTAGACATTATACTTACTTATTTTTAGTATTTACCGAGTTGTTTTTAATTGTATGCAAATAATGGGTCATGTTTGATCGTCTGCCAAATTGTCAATTTTAATGATACGACAATCAACCTTGGACCAAAATATTTCTAAATCTCTCTACTTTCACAATATTCATAATTGTTAAAAACCTAGCAATTATCAACAACACTACGATTCAGTTCGCGTATTGTAAAATTAGTCACTTTTTTCAAATGGAACACCCTATATATTATAATACATTTGGATAGTCCTTTCTACGAGCTTTCCAACCATACTATATTTTATGGTCTTAAGATTTATAACTTGTGAGTTATTATCACTTCTCTATAATCAATACAGGAACTGAACGATTTTCACTAAATAATTCCAATTACACTATGAGAATGAATGGAAACGATTTATTTACACGGTAAAAAATTCTACTGTCTTGAGGCTGTATATCAAAAAAAAAAACATTTTTTTACACATTAACTAAGAAAAAACAAAATGTCTCCAGTCACATATAGATTTAAAAAATCACAAAAATTTAAACTATTAAAAGAATTTAAAAGGAACTTTGCCATACTGCTAAACACACATTTTCTTCTCTTTGCATGTGACGGGTAGATGTTTATACCCTTGTTTCTCTACATATCCCAATAAACTAAGAATAGTAAAGGTGAAAGCATTTTTGTAATAGTTTTTTGAAATTTATTTCATGCTAATGTTAGAATATATCTTTTTATGCGTATTTCAACAGGTACGTTGCCCATTATTAATCATCCACACACGCACACTCTATGTTGATACGAGCCAAAGAATATTTTCATTGAATCTCTTATGGAAATGAAGATAGTAGTTTGGCGGTCTAAGTACGCATCTCCGATTATAAACAAATTGTGATAAGGGAACATTTTTTAATTTGTTTACTTATGTCCCTATAAAAGAAATCGAGAAACAAATCTAGTAACCATGGAGACCACTTCAGAGCATTACCACGTTCTATCCAGCGATTATTAATATGTTCGTAATATGTTCTTACATGATAGGAATTACCTAAAAAAATCGTTCAGGTCCTGAATTTATTTATTTATTTTTATTTAAATCACTAAAAGTACGATAAATTGTATGAATAAATATCCTAAAGCATTCTCAGATGAATGAAAATATTTTACAGCATGTTCCTTAAGTTGATTGTAGAAAAGTGATAATAACTTACAAGTTATAAATCTTAAGACCATAAAATATGACATGGTTGGAAGCTCGTAGAAAGCACTATCCAAATATACCATAATACACAGCGTGTTCAATTTGAAAAAAATTACTAATTTTACAATACGCGCACTGAATCATAGTGTTGTTGATAGTCGCTAGGATTTTAAAGCTGATGAATATTCTGAAAGTAGAGAAATTTAGAAATATTTTGGTCTAAGGTTGATTGTCGTATCATTAAAATTGACAATTTGGCAGACGATCAAACATGACCCATTTTTTGCATAAAATTAAAAATAAATCAGTAAATACTAAGAATAAGTAAGTATAATGTTATATCATTTTTATCGTCTCTTCAAGGGCTAACCGAAACTGTAATAAATATGTAGTGTTCTATTTAAAAAATGATAAGTTAGGTTTGTAACTCATTAAATGAACAGCCTGTATATTTGAAAATAATTTTAAATTACGCAGAATGGAAACCTACTCAACTTTTGCTAAGACCTTTTCGTGATAAAATGAATTTAAAGAGCCATTATAGGACTTTTCCAGAGGTTTGGGATACCCTGTACAGGGAGGTAGAAGAGATTTCATGAAACAGATTCTAATTTTAATAGGTAACAAAATAATAAGTGCTAATATCTAATTAGAGCGAGTAAGTAAGTAACCGCACACTCTAGTGTGACGAAGTTATACAGTATGATTCATAATAACTATCCGACTCGTTAGGGACGTATTTACTAAGGCCATGGCATTTGCGAGGGCCATGCAAGTTCAAAATTGAAAAAAAAAAATTATAAATTAATCAGAGGCATTTGAAAAATCTGTTACGGTGTGAAAACCGTTTTTAGGCAACGCCTGTTTTATGACTTGTGCGTTCGCCCTAAGCGTAATTTTAATTGTAAATATTATTTGGTATAATTAGGTAATTTTAGTTTTCAATAATTGTAAAAACTTCCGAAATTTCTCGACGCAAAGCCACCACTTTACCGGCTACTAAAAGCATTTTATATGAAATTGTGATACCAGCAGGTTTCTAAATTAAAATATCATTTTCAGTTTCATAGAAATGATGACCCTGTTTTGGTTCTAGATTGTTCCAGGTCCGTTTTAAACAGAACAAATTTAATTTAAGATACAATTAGATAACAGATTTTCCAAAGGTTTCGTTAAGCATTTTGTAAAGTAAAAGCTTCAGTTCTTTCATTTCGATAGCGGCAAGTGCCCAATAACTCTGCGTAGCTTTTATCAGAACGTAACTAATTTTGTTAAATTTGTGCAAATTATAAATTTGTGTAAATTAAATTAAATTTGTATAAATTATGAATTTCTCTCAGTAGCGGCAATTGCAAGTGCCCGAAAACTCAGTTGTGCTTCTTGCATAGCGTTTACCAGAACACAATTTAATTCGGTTTCGCCAATTCACATTTTATTAATTCGTGTTTTCGCAATTTACATGTTTATTTTAATTTTGCTGGTCTTGTAAGTATTTAATATTAGTGAATGTAAATAAACAAATCTTCGGTTAATCGGACTTTCAATTTTCTCGATTCAGGAATAAAAAATCAGTGAGTGAAGGCAAGTGTGCTGTGGACGAGCCTTACAACCTAATTTGTCTTAGGCCTCAGTCTCGTCTTAGAAGGGTTCCCAAACCAGGAAGCTCGTAGCAGCCCGAATGTTCAGTTCGCGTGGCCAGTAAACACTTCAGACCATGCTCGTACTCGTCAGTTTTATTGCAGCAAAAACAGCTGGAATAATTAATTTAGCAAGCTTCAAATAATCTCAAGCTTTGCGTTTTATTTTAGAAGCTTGTTTGGGCATTCGTTTTAAAATACTCCGGCCATGAAATGGCGCAAATTATAAATACAAGGGCATTGCTTTCTTGTGGTTCTAATACCTTTCGGAGTTTCTATTTTCAGATAGGATTGCATCATCCTTTATAAACGAGTGTAAGCGTATTTTATCTGTTTCGCTAGAACCGTTCGAAATGATTATTATTTCACGCCGTTGGAGAGTTATAAAATATCTGTCGTCGTATGTTTCTTTTTATCGAATTAGTTTATGGAACGACAGGTTTCAATTGGTCTCACCCTTGACCTTTGCCGCTATTGGGGTTTCCTAACGTCAGATTGACACTCGTAGGCCCCGGCTGCCGTCACGATGATTTTGATTCGTGCAAACCCTTCTTTTCGAACATTTATTTGCAGAGTCAGTCGTTTGGCGGTATCCCCAGTGTAGTTGCAGTGGGCGTCGTCCTATTTTCGCGTTGTGGCTGTACTGACGGTCGGTTCACATTTTGGGGTGCAGTTTAGGAAGGTTTCCTCGTGATACTACTTTTCCTCGGTTACAATTAGGTCCTGGAAGTAACCAAGCTCTTCGGAGTTGTGGCAGCTTCGTTCGTTGCATTTCGTAGAGGTAGGTTTCAGACTCTGACTCTCTCTATTGGTTTACAATACTATTGAGTGACTTTGCGTCCTTCATAGGCTTTTAATCCTGGGTTTAGGTTTCCTTTTTGTTTTGGTTACAAGCTTTTTAATTTAGGCTACCAGTTTTGGTCTGGACTTCCGTTTCAGTGACGAGCTACTTTCAGCTGCACGTATGACTTACCTTAGAAGAACGACGCCTTTTCGACTTTCTGCAATTTCGTTTTACGATGTGATCGCTGTTGCTGTGGTGTCGACGTCTTCATAAGCCGACGTGGGAAACTATAGAACAATTTACGAGGAAGAGTTACCAGGTGGGATTGCGCTACGGCCTTCTGGCGAATTTTATTACAGGCGTTTTTAGTGTTGTTTTCGGCGCTTCACGCCAAATATTCGATTTGATAGTTAACGTCACTTTGAGTGCTTCACGCCAATGATTATGGATTTTTTTGTTACTGGTAAATTTTCGTAAAAAAATCCCAAATCTTTTAAACAAGCCGTACAAGTTTGGATCTCGAATATCTTTGTTAGTAGCGCATCCGGTGTAGCTTAAAAGCCAGGGATCGATTTCCAAATCGTTTTCCACGGCTTGCTTGAATTTTCAAATTTAAGAAATTTTTCGTGCAACACAAGAAATTACAAACAAAACAATAAGTGAATTCAATTAAATCAATTAATTACTTAAAATTGAACAATTACCACAAAATAGAATCTGGAATATGAAAGAGAGAAGGGAAGTTCATTTAAAGCAAGAAACAATTTATTTTATATAACTCACCTTTGCTGAACCTGGATACTTCTAGGTATACTTTACTTAAATTAACTTTAACAAGAATAAATCAATTAATCAAGACTTTCTAGAGTGCAAGTTTGAAAACTGAAGAAATTTTAATTTGTATGTGTATATGTTTTTGTTTCTCTTTTATATTATATATTTGACGTGTTCCATACCTTATTGGTAATATGTGAATAAACAAGAAATTATTATTATTATTATTACGATTAAGTGACCGACAATAATTTTAAATTTTGAAAGAAAACTCTAACGAAGAAAATTCCGACACATATAAAATCCACGACTTCTTATGCGAAACTGATCCCTGAACTTTTTCTCTTGTCCTATTTATTTTGATTTGGTAACGTGGGGAGCTAAAGCTAGCCCCTGGATTTTCGAAAAGAATTAGCTTTCACCAGGAGCTGCATTCATGTAACGCATGGAGCATTCTAATGGGTCACCGTTGATTCACGTTCTGCAAAGCAGTGCAATGCAAGCTTATTCTTGTTTTTGACATAACATCCACACATATGCCGCAAGTTTTTAATTTTTTATTTTCACACGAGTCATATTTCGATTTGATTTCTAATTCAAATTAATCACACTTCGACTTGATTTCTAATTTAGCAAAGTAGCTTAATTAAATAAAGTGTACTGAATTGCATAATAATAATAATGATAACAATTTGGATTCTTACACAACTGGATATCAATGTGACCCTGTTACTGACATTAAAATAGGATTCATTTCGGCCCGGTAATGCCCCCGTCGTATTACGTAATATTTAATTTGCGCTTAAGCACACGCTTAACATCTGTTTGTTAAGACTTAAGACTTATCTTCCTGACGAATCGCAGAGCTGCAAGTGTTAAAGTTGCACTGATTTATTGCCGCTGCGTTCAATCAATAGCGGTAGTCTCTTGTAATAATAAGTTACAGATAATCTCTCGAGAGCTTCCTTCTATCTGAATGAATTCTTTTCGGTTGATTGGAACGTCTTTGCGGCTATCTGCCGCCGTACTTTACCGGAACGGTACACCTTCTCGTACTGTTGTTCATTTCATAAGTCAAGAGCCTTATGTTTATCAGCCGAATATTTCATTGCTCCTTTAAGTACACTTAAGTCCTTTGAGAACACCGAAGTATGTGATCGTATCTATGTATATCTACGTACAGAAATAGAATTACGGAATTACGTAATTAATAATTATCGAATGCTTCGCATGGCGGCGGGATACTAGAAGAATCTGTGATATTTTGTTGCCAACTGTATAGAGAGATTTATTATCGATGATTTACGGTTATTAATTGCGTTTCTTCAAGGCATAACTTCTTTGCCTGTAACTTGAGAAGGAATTCTTTAAGAAGCGTTTATAAATCGCCGGATTTTAAAAAATGCGCCACAGGATTTTAGCACATAACTCTAAACTTTGTTGCTGCCGAAAACTTACGAAATACACATTATAAAATAACAAAAAAAAATAACTGTTAATAGTAATTTATGGTAACAAATGCGTGAAACTGACTTTTTTTACACGAGACTTCACGCAAATGTTGCACTTCTATGATCTAAAATTAAAAGAGAAATCACTTAGATGCGATTTCATAATCGAACTAAAGAAGACTTTACAATAAAAGTCACATTCTGATGTATAAATAACTATGTTTTTGTATTTGTTTTGATTTAAGACTGTGACTTGTTTTGAAGTCTCCTTCAATTGGATTATGAAACCGGCCCTTAATCACCAGTCTAGATTAATTTTAATCGGCAAATTATTTGTCATGGATTCAATTATTATAATAAACGTTTTTATGGAGTTAACTGGAGCTTAAATTTTAACCGGAAGTAATGCAAATCGCCCTAACAGGCAATTTGTTAGTCATTCAAACAAAAAAAAGAAGCACAGCAATCTAATTAAATTAGGAGTTTTGTGTACGGAATTTAAAACAATTGCACACCAACACTTATGCTTAAATTTATGATGAACATATAAAATAGCGACATCTTACTGTCGCTTTTTGACCTAACATTGCAGTAGGATAGACAAATTGAAGCGGGATTTGTTTTTGGTCTGCAGCGGGAATGTCGAGCTACGTTTCTGCTGAAGAAGCCCCAAGCAGGGCTGAAACAGCTGTCCAGAAGCTGCTCGAGGTTCTCGCTGCAATCAAAAACGATTTGCACAAAATTTTTCTTAAATTTATGGTTAAGATCAAGGATTATTCCCAACGGGGCCGATGAAGACTCGAAAGGGGTCGATGAACCTACAGACGTTGTCGTCGGCTGGGGATCGATGAACCTCTAAGGGTCTTTTAGGGGGTTGGAGTTACGAATTCTTGTCTAACGGAGGACTTATCTAAATAGTTTTTAATTTAATAACAAGTAGAAGATTTAATACTAAAACTAAAAATAAATTCAAATTAAACATTGTATGTACAGTGACGAACATAGAAAATGGGACGCTAATACTTTTCCCTAAGTAGTTTCAGCCTTAATTGACAGTTCTGTCATAACGTCACAATAATCAAATCGTTTATGGTCGCGTTCATGTGATTGTCAGCGTTTTGACACAGAATGTTGTAGATTTTTTGATCGTCGAAAGATGGCGTTCGTGAAAGTTAAAATCACTGACGATTACAATTTATCTCTAACCGAGATAAAATTTGTTTTGTTTTCGTGTTTTGTCTGTTGTTGCTCTCGCGATTGCTTTGACAGGCGATTTCAAAGACTTGTTGCTCGTCGAAAGATGGCGCTCTGGTAATCGTCAGGTATTTTACAGGCATTTTTTTTAATGGAAACGACCGAAAGCTGGCGCTCGCGAATGACAGAGTTTGGCGTTTTTCTTATGATTTATTTACGACAGATTCGAAGATTTTCTTTATTCTGATAAAAAAGAAAGAGAATGAGACATGGCGCATAGGCGATTGCAGGATTTTTTTCGAGTTTAAATTTGTTTTATATTTTGTCATTTATCATTTTTGTCATACATCATCACTGTTGTATGTGGTCGTTCTTGTGATTGTCAGCGCTTTGACAGACAGTTTTTGGTAACGAAAGATGGCGCTCTTGTGCTTATCAGGATTCTGACAGACATTTTCTTTAATAGGAACGACATATCTAGCTCAACGAACGCGACGTCGTGATTGATAGTTTAGCGTTCCTACGATTAACGCACACTTACATATTAGTGGCTTATCGCAAACTAGAAGAATTCAGAAACTCGACAGTTGCGCCACCTCTTGGCGAGAGAAAAATCACAAATTATTTTCTTTAAATAAAATTGACTTCGTCGTTATGTCAAAGAAAGCGCCATCTACTAGCGAGCAGTAGAATCTTGACATGATTTTCTTAAAATAAAATAGGTTACGTAAGTACGATGTCATTTGGTACGGAAAACACCGAGAAATATAAAAATACAAAAGTAAAAATAAAATCACACCTACATAAAATGCAGTGAAATCGAATAAAACTAAAACAAATGAGGATCGTCGGTGAAAACAGAACGACAATAATAATTGTGTAAAACTCAAATCGAAGTCAAATCGATATGAAAACCGACAAATTTTAATCACAAACGAAGATTTATGATACAAATGAAAAATATTAACAATAAAAGACAATCAGCAAATAATTGAAAATTAAAACTAAGTCAAACCGTATGAAAGAGAAAACAAAAATAATGATCAATCGGCGGGCAGACAGTGTAAAATAAATTAAACTAATAATAAAAATAAATTGACTGTGGGAATTTAGAAGAAAAACAAATGAAATAAAGACGTACAGTCAAATAAGGAATTAAAAAAAAAACCTATACATAAAATACAATGAAATCGCATAAAACTAAAACAAATGACGATTGTCAGGACAATAACAATGGTGTACAACTCAAATCGAAGTCAAATCGATATGAAAACTGATGAATTTTAATCACAAACGAAAATTTATGATACAAATGAAAAATATTGAGAAAAAAGACGGTCAGTTGACAATTAAAAATTAAAATTAAGTCAAACCGAATGAAAGAGGAAAGAAAAATAACGATCAATCGACGGGATGACAATGTAAAATAAATTAAACTCAAATCGACTAAAAGAAGGAAAAAGCAAACAAAAAAATTATCAATTGATTTTTAAAAAAATTAATCAAACAAAAACAAAGGCAAAAATAGAAGATGAAAAATTGACTGTCGGAATTTTAAAACAAAACAAATGAAATGGAACAAAAGAAAAAGCAAAAATCGATGAGCTGGTTACATTGAATTAAATGTGTAGAGTCAAATAAGCAATAAAAAAAAACAACAGACGATCGGTATGAATATAAGATGAAAATTAAAAACTTGGAACAAAAGAAAAGAAGAGGTGATATTTTTAATGCGGTATACAATTAAGTAACCGCTTATTTGCTATTTTTTCTCAAAATAAAAAAAAAAACTAAAGAGAATCAAACTAATAATTCAATTATAAAATAGTCAAATCGAATCAAGAAAATACGAAAGACGATCGGTGTAAAATAAAAAAGTATGAAATAGAGACAAGTTGAAATCACAGATTGTTATAATTTTACAAAATTCAAATTTAACACTGTTACTACATCCGCAACATATATATTTGAAAGGCGGTCGATCAAAATTTTTCATTTCTTGTAAGGGATCAGTCAATCATCTGGTATTTCTGTCAGGATCTGACCAATTCTAAATTAAAGTTAAAATGTGTAGCTACCAAGACAATGTGTCCGTAAGAGAAAGGAACCATTTGGACCTCAAAATTAAACAAGCTGTTCTAAATTATAGTGAACAAACTATTTTTAATCTTCAAAATTTGTGACTAAAACGTCTCCAAAAATCATCTGGTCAACATAATTTACACGTAGGAATCTCACGAACCTGTAAAAAATTCTTACTTGACATCATACATTCATTTTTTTTACGTTACACCAGCTATTCTCCATCCAATTCAAAATTAAAATGAGACTTAGAAATAACTCAAAAGAAAACATAATTTATAGATCTCGGAGGCTGAGGCTTCAATCTTCTTCATCTCCTTCTCGATTCTTTCTTTTTCTATATCATCTATGACTGATTCGTTCCTCCTACAACAATACTGCTATTTTTTTTCATCCTCGTAAAACCATAGGTTGCAGACGTCATATATCACATCAACGTTGTAAATCTGATTACTGGTTTGTATATTATTTCAAATTTCTTCAAATCAAAGAATAAGAATTTTTATCTTGTTTTGATCAGGTCCTTTTGGTTTTCTTTTCTTCCAATTTTGACAAATAATTCGTTTGGTTCTGTTTAATTTAGATCCATTACCCATTTTGTTGCTAGATTCATTTTTGATGCCCCAGTCAACTGAATCTGGCCATGCCCATTGGCTTTTATGAGAATTTTATTTTTTCGGAGCCGTTCACTTTTTAAGAACTTAGTCAGTTTTCGCATAATCGGCTATTCCAACTGAAAGATTTGGAAACTTCAATTCACATCGAGATATTCGTCAAAACATTTTTTACATTTTTTTATGCCATCCCAATATGTCATTATGCCATTTTTGGTTTTAATTGTTGGCAATGTAACTCGATATTTTAACTTGTCTGACCTCTGCTTCTCCCCGCGCGGTTCATTTGCTCTTTCGATCAGTAACAATCTGCCTCTTGTATCAGACGTCTGTGTCAGATTATCGCTCCAGCGGCCAAATTTGCCAAAGGCTTTAGTTGGTTAACAAACATAACCTTTTTTGCTGGCGCAAGCCCGAATCGAAACGAATCTTCTTTCTCTTTGGGAGTTGTTGCTCTCAGTTATTTTCGAGGCCATTCGATCCGATTGTATTTTTTTCTCGCTTATTCTTTCGGATTGATTTGGTAAGTTATTTTAACGCTTTTCTTAAGGTTTCTTCGTTCACTTATCGACACTTTCCGCTGGCCTGTTAAACAGCATTTTTGTTGATCCGTTCTGTATCTACCAGACGTCATTTAATCCCAAAGGCAACTCAAGTTCATCGGCCTGCAGATCTGGTTTATTTTTTTGAGTATACCTGCTGCTGTTTTGGAAGATTATCTGTAGTACAGTGTGATCATCGTAACGCAATCAACATTACTCCGAGACAAAGCCCATCTTTATCGTCTACGATCGTTGAGAATCGTATATTTCTTCACCTACGGATAAATTTATCTGCCAGGTAGTATCCTCAGAAACTATTATCGATGCAATAGTTTCCAGGGATAATACCTGGCAGATAAATTTATCAGAAGGTGAAGAAATCGGACATTACTTATTCAACTACCAAATGTAAGTCACATTTACCGCAATGTATAACTAATTTCATTTTACAATTCAGTTTAAGATAATTTAATTCAATTTAATCTCTGTTGTTTGCTTGCCTTTGTGATAATTTTGAACTGTAAAATATTTCTGTGAGACGAGGAAATTTCCCAAGTACGTACCGGTTTATGTTTTCGAAAAATTTCAAGTTACTTTTGAATTTTGATTATAACCGATATCAAACTTTAAATTTAGCTTTCGTAATATTATTGTTATTTAATTTCTTCGCATTACTGAATTATTTATTAAAAAAAATAAATCATAAGTAATTAACCGAGACTTTGTCATTCGAGAAAAAACCAACTCACTTAGTATTATTTTTTTAATTTCAGGATAAATAAATGAATAAATATTTACCTGGATTTACAGTGAAATGAATTCCTAAAATATGAAAAGGTAAACGGCCTGCCAATTATTTAATAACCCCCAAAGTCAGTCTGCCAATTATTTAATAACCCCTCAAAGTCGTAATATTTTATGAACATCGCACTTACACGGTTTCTTAAAAGCTCATAATCTTTGCGCCCGCACTTAGGCCCCGATAATAATCCTAAGAAGCAACTTCTTAAAGACAGGCGCAGCTGTCGTTACTTTATCAGGGCCATTCAGGGCGTAAATGCTGGTTTCCATTAACAAAATATGCCGTCTATTCCCAGATGTGTTCCCAGATCCTTAACACCTACACAACACACGTTCTTAGGCCGTTCAGTTTCACATTTTTACTCGCGAAACTTTAATCAAGAATTTATGACAATGAACATAGAACAGAAATAGAATGTTTGAATTACCAACAAAACATTTACTTATCTTAAAACGTATCATGTGATACTTCGAACAGATTGTTTTAATAAAAAAATTAATAATTTTTTTTTTTACTCGCGAAACATTCATGAATTCATGAATAAATTTACCGAGTGTTTGTTTACTGTGCGCAAATATTTAAACTTATAGTACATCACCACAAATGGCAACGAACTCATAAGTCCTTAAAAAAAGTTGATAGTTTTCGAGAAAAATGCATTGGCAGATTTTCACTAAACCGTTTGAGAACTGCTGGCTGAGTGGATGGTGGCCTAACTCTCGCGTATGCGGCCGCATCTTAAATGGTGACGTGAAGATAGGTTAGTGTTTAACTTAACCTTGTGCACAAACGATGTCGTAAATCATCCGGTCAATCAAAACATTTTAAACGCTTTCACAAAGCGCCTGGATTTATTTAAATAAATAAATGTAACTTCACTCCAAGTAATTACAGTTTTAAGTATTTTCAAATTAAAAATTAGTGCAATTCAAGAAGCTGCGAATATCGCATGTGGTTCGCTGTTACCGAACATGTTAAAAGAGGGGTACAAATAAATTGCAATTTCACATTCCATATGAATTCTAATAGACTTACCAAAATTAGACATTTACTTTTGTTTCATGGGTCGTAAGTAGTACTTCCATAGCTAGCAACGAGATTAGCAAAAGTTGATTTACGTAAAACGGACTTGGAGAAACATTTTTAACGCGCTCGCCTAATTGGTGCATAAACTTTCGGATTTATTCATCGATAGTTAATATCGTCAAACAAATAAATGTAACGTTACTTCTCTCAATTAATTAAAATTTTAAATTAATTAATTAATAAACGAAATCAGTTATTATTATTGCGAAATGCTGTGAAGAAGATAGGGTGCGGTATCGGTGAGCGTATTAATGTCGACTACAGAGAAAGGCGTCGTTGACCTTGCTAAATATTTCTTTTCCGCACATTTCCGCAGTTCCAAACAAGTGGTACCTCTGAAATTTTTTGGTTATGATACTTGATGATTAGTAGCCACCAAAAAATACCCACAGAAGGTAGTATTTCATGTACTTATACTGAGATTTTTCTTTTATTTGCACACAGTTAAAACACACCCTGTAGAACAGAAATAGAATGTTTGAATTACCTGCAAAACATTTGCGTATCTTAACACAAATCATGTGACACTGTGAATAGATCGTCTTAATAAAAAAAAAGTCATTTGCATAATCCCATATGCACAATAAAATTTAACGCAATGACCCGCTGACTTGGAAAGCGCTCAAGTGCGAATTGATAATAGTAAAAAACAACAAACGGGTGCAAAAACATGAAACAGCTCGTTCAGATTGATATGTCGGGGTGTGGTTAATCAGAGAAACATGTCAAGTAATTTACCGTGCCTACACAATGTTAATTTAGACAAATTATTTAGATAAGGGAATGCATCATACGGCGTTCGCTACGCAAACAACAATGAACCGCCGCCGCCCATTCTGAAAACAAATGCGCCCGTAATTACGCTTAATTTTCAGCTAATTAATATCTGGTTTTCTCCTCAAAGACGAATAATTAATAAATCAGTCCGGGACTGAAAACTTGCATGCGGAAAATTAATAAATAGCGGCGTATCAGTTGGGGAATTTACAATTAGTGGTGGCTAATTGCTTCAGATTTAAAATAATCTGCGGCTAAGCAATTATTGCACGCACTAGACCACGGCGTACAATTTTTTTTTATTAACTTCAGAAATAATCATATTCCTTCATATACAAACACATAAAAGCAGTTGCATAAAATACCAACTGAAATTTTGCTATGGTTCACAAACAAGTCATACAAGAAAATTCTGTAATGAATGGGTCTTAATATTATACCCTGAGGAACCCCATAATGTGGTACATTGGTGCAATATATAACTCCTACTGTTCTATCACTTAAATAACATAATTTTGAGCATTTACTTGACTGATCTAATGGACTTGGAAACAATTACTTTACATGTAATGACATAAATGAATTATCTACTTTACAGTGCAAGTAATGACTGTAACAAATACACGAAAAAAGAACTGTAGAAGTCAGTTGCAATTAGTGTAATTCTGAAGATAGTAAATCCAAAGAAAAGAAAAACGTTCTCATTTAATAATATGAACGCAAATATAGCTTGTGTATTCTTAACCTAATAATCTTCAATATCAGAAAAGCAAAGACAATTCGCCGCAGGTATAATTCGCCTTCAGAAAACTCGCCGTCAGTAAAATTGCGTCAGCGACTAATGTTTTAAATGCAGGCACTTACACAAATAATAATATTCGTTAATAAAATAAAAAAGCTCAATGGTAAATAAAATAATTTGTCATTTAATTAATGACAAATTATTAATAATTATAATTAATTAAATGTGATAAGAAGATGAAGAAACAGACAAAAAATTTTGCTCTTCCAGGAAGTTTTTCTAACAGCACCAATTTGTTCGTAATTTTCTGTCTTACGATGGTTGCACTGGTATTAAGAATTGATTTTAGTTTGAAATAGAAAAATTATAATAGTACAGTCCATTTTAATTCACTTGAAACGTACTGATTATATGAAGTTATGTTTATTCAATTCGTAGAAATAGCCCGGATATCTAAGATAGTCAGAAAGTGTTTTAAAGCTCATTACGCTGAATAAAGGAGTAACATGCGACGACGAATTAGGCGGACGGTAAATTAAGTCGACGGCGAATTGGGTACACGACGAATTGGCAACGATGAATCAGCGGCGGCGAATATACCATCCCCCAAAAGCAAAAATACTTAAGTATAAATTATTGTAACTCCTGTGTAATAAAAATACGATAAAGAGTTAATATAAATGCTTCTTTTATTATTTTAATTATTCACCAATACAGGCTGTTCCTTTACTGTGTGCAAATATTTAAACCGGTAATACATCACAATAAAGGGCAACGATTAAACTTACATGCCTTTAACACTAAGTCAACAGTTTTCGAGAAACATGCATTGGAAGATTTTCACCAAACCGTTTGAAAACTGCTGGCATAGCTAACAACAGGATGGTACGCCGCTTTGCCAATGTGAATGACGACCTAAATATAGGTCAGTGTTTTACGATGTCGTAAACGAACATCTGTTTGATTCATATGATGCCTATTAATAGATCGTAACAGTCGAAACATTTTAAACGGGCTCACAAAGCGCCTGGATTAATTAAAACAAGTGCCATTTCGCTCCAAGTAATTATAATTTTAGGTATTTTCAAATTATAAACCGACGATTTAATTACTGGGCAAAAAATGCGGATGAGTTAAATAATGACATCACCGTCATTCATCGTTTATTTTCGGATATTTTACTCTCACAAGTAATAAATTGCCTTTCCAATTCTAATTAACTAGATTAAGATTTCTTTAGCTTAATAAAGAAACTTTAAAATAGTGTTGTAAGTTATCTACTGTTCGTACAGTTTAAAATCAGCCGGATTACGTAATCACACTAGAGAGAATAAAATAGCTATTAAAACTGGTATGTGCTCACTACCAATATGACTGACATTAAATTTACAATTTCTATTAATTCAATTATGAAATTCGGCCAAGTATAGCATTTTTAACGGGCTTGCATTGCAAATTTCAAAATTTACAAATTGATTAGTATCTTAAAGTATTCTCGCATACATTCGATAAAGTCGCAGCTTCATATTTCTTTTGATGCTTTTTATTACAGCAATTTTTTGTGTTTTTACAACGGCGGCCGCTGTAACGCGTTTAAGGTGGGGCAGTATTACATTAGCGTTCTGCACGCATTACGAAAAATTTGACAACCGAAGATAAATTTTTGATTCGTAGAAAACGCATATTAAGATCGCAATGGCATTTACAAATAATGAAAAAAGAGGTATGTTACTCTTGTACGGGGAAGGTCGCCGAAACGCACATTGGGCCCGGGCATTGTAATAAAGACATCAGCGATTTTTATTACGAAACGCTGGAGAATGAGTTTAAATATGGGACTCTTTTTATGATCGTCGTTGTGTGTGGGCACACCCACTGACTACAGAGGAAGGCGTCATGACCTTGAGGAATGTTTCTCTCTCGCACATTTCAGCAGTTTCAAACAAGTGGAACCTCCGAATTCTTTGGCTATGATTCGGTAGCCACCCGAAAATACGCGCAGAAGGTAGCATTTCACGTACTTATACTGAGGTTTTCTTATTTGCACACAGTAAAAGAACGCCCTGTATAATAAAAAAATATAATAAAAATGGGGTTTATTTGTTGCTATGTGTATTGTATCAATTTTGTAATACGAGTTTATGTTTGATACAAATAAAATTCTCATGGTATGTATGGGCTGAACCATCTTTTATACTTTCTCAGTTATTTATACGAATAGAAGAAAACCGTTTTTGCGACCCAATGGTACTTTTTGAAAACGAACTTTCCAGAAAAAAATATCCTTTTTTACAATATCTCAGATATTTGATGAGATATTTTGAAAATACAAAAACAACTCAGTAAATTTAGACATGATATGCCTTCACGATCCTTTGACTTTCAGAGTAGACCATGTTAGGGTGGCATTTTCGGTTTTAGGTATCATTAAAAAGTATGAACGTCAGAAAATCGGGTTAGAGTTACATGATTATAGCTTTTTTAAGCTTACCATTACCAACCATGATAAGCATTCTTCCAAATAATTAACGCAATCATTATTACAAAATAGGAAGCTTCATAATTCTTGACAATGTGTCAGATATTGACTTTTATTAAATTACCTGCCTGTAACCTAACGAAAAAAAAGCACAATAAATCTACTAGAAAGTCAAAAAATCGTGAATGCTTTATAACCAACCCGCATTCGACTATGTAATATAATATGAAGTTTAAAAGAGTCTGGACAAGCAAGATTTGCAGCTGCTTAAATTTGCCTGTGTAAGATTCCAGATTATTCTTTCTTGTGTGATTCAATACACTCTACTTAATTAAAACAGTTCATAAAATTAGAACTCATGGGAAATACAAATTGAAACACACACAGCCTATAAAAACGAAAGCATTGGTCAGCTTGCAATGTACCAAGAAATGAAATCGTACTAGGGTATCACGTTAAAAAAACGAACAAGCTTGCATTGCATCATGTTTTGCAGAACGAAAAATATCAAGGGTGACTCATGGTAAAGCTCCATGCGTTGCGGTAATGCAGCTCCCGGTGCAAGCTAATTCTTCGAAATCCAGGGCTAGCTTTAACTCCCCACGTCACCAGATCATAATTAAATTAAATACGACCAAAGAAGAATGCTTGCAGAGAGTTCTGCGTATGACTTGCTATGTATTTGTCAACTTTGACACTGACATCAAAATGACAGATGAAGTTTTGATTTACATATTACAAAATTACGAATTCTTGACATTGAATAATCAATTGTCAAATGTCAATTCTCAGTGTACCAGTTTTCAAGGGCAGCATTTGTACAACGTCATTTCGTTAGAAACGTCAGATTTTACAGTTGGCTGACCTAACTTGATATGATTTTCTCGTTGGTCAGAAAGAATAAATCACAGTATTGCTATGTCGTAAACGATTCGGAGTTTGGCGGATTTGACGTTGTACTTCCGAACCGTGTCCGACACTTCTAGGAACCCTAATCAGATGGATTCGGAGGACTATTTAATGAATCAGATCCTTCAATCTCGTTTTAGGCAAATTAAATAAACATTTTCATTTGTTTAAAATTATCACTTAAAGTACTAGTACAATATCCGCTGTAATTTGTACGAGTACAATTACCGCTGCAAGTCTTTTGTAACCAGAAAAAAGATTTAAGTTTTTCCGTTGGTTAATGAACATGAAAGGGCAGATGAATTAAATAGTCATTAGAACACAAAATTTTTCTTACTGAATGTAATTTTTGGATTGGTATGGTCGAGAGCAATAAATTTTGGCCATCACTGATTGTCGGAGTTTCTATTCCAGCTTGTATTTGATGAAAAGTAAGGAGATTTTTGTCTTAATTTTAAATACTATAACAACTTTTAAAAACTTCAATTTATTTTCGACTCCGTTTTGGTAAAACACAATAGGTTATACGAAAATTTCTTATTTTCAGAAATGAAACTGACGTTTTGATTGACAGCGACGATGAAAATTTAATGTTGGCGATGGTATGTACTATGGCTTGCAAAAAAAAAAAAATCGCGTACACCTGCCCTTCGTTGTATTAAGTTGGTCTTCAGATTTAATTTGTCAGTGTCAAACAATTAACATTCAGACTGACAGAAAACGAGTAAGTTAGAAGACGAATAATGATTCTCAGTAGTAGCGAATGATTATAGCTTAAATAATAATACTACGATGCAGAAATAATGTGTGAGAGAAATTTGTAATAGAAAAGATGGTTGGAGATAGATATCCAAAATTATCGATTCACGATTCGGAAAATGCTCTTCTGAATTAAGAGAAAATCTAATATAATCCGCAAGGGATTCCATGTTTTAATAAATTTTTAAATACTCTTGTCACCAACACGTCGAAAATTACAAATTCAGCTTTGAAGAGTATTGAAGAGTCAAGTGTTAAAAAAATATATTAATAGCAGAACATAAGCAATCGACAATTACATTTATGGGCTGTTAAATATTTGGAATGGCGTAATATTTATTGAACAAATCATACTGTCCGACTCATACCAGGTAAAATATCATTTCAATCTCAGTTCTTAACCTGTACCTTTGAAAACATGACATAATTCTCATTTACAAAGCAAAAAATAGGTAAAATCTCGGCTACTTGATTTTGAAGGTGTACGCGATTTTATTGCAAGCAAGTGTACATCAAAAACCAGTGATGGCGATTGGGAGGTGGGTTGAAAATAAAAATTGTACTGTCGCAATCAATAAACTTCAATCGTCATTGAGTCTCAAAGGTTCGTACCTGACTTACATTTTATTAAAAATAAAGATATTAATGTATTTCTTTTTAATACTGAAAGATCGGAAGGAGCAATTGCCCCCATGCCCCCCGAAGTGCTGTCACTGACAGTCATTCGAAACTGTCCTCTTCTATTACGTGTAACCAACTTTACAAAAAGCCACGGTAAAATCAGTACAGCGTGTCTCAAAACCTCTGTCTTTAAATGAAACTGTAAGTTCCTCGTTACATAAGAGATTAATTCTCCAAATTTGAAATTTCTTGTCCAAAAATGAAAAACTGATCTATCACAAGCGAGCGCAGTCCCTATGTTTTGAAACCCCTGCTTGGTTTACGACTTGTATCAGCAATTTATTCTGATAAGGCCCGGTTTTTCAATTGATTGGTAAAGTGATGGTTACTTACCACTGGGATAAATTTAATCTCTTTGGTAACGTGCTTGTTAAACAAAATCTTCATTTTCAATTATAAATCAAATACCAAAGAAGTAGAGTCGTACAGTTGCTCGTACACATTTATGTATCCCCTCTACAAGTTTACCGCTACCAAGCAAATTTACTGGCTGTTAGTTTACCTCTTTGTTAAAAGGAATGTACGTCAATGTTAAGACTACCAATACTTTGAAAAACTCATTTTCTGTGCTAACAATTGGATAACACTAACAGTCACTTTACCAATCGACTGAAAAACCGGGCCTAAAAGCAATAAACCGCAAGAAAAAAGTTTTTTACGTTTAGAAGAATTTCAAGGGTCTTATTGTATACGAATATGGACCCGACTTGCGAACATCGGCAAGTTTATTTGTATTTTCAACATGCGATAAGTAAGAACGTTTACGCTCTTTATAGTGGACAACAACAATTATGTTAAAAACGAAATCTTTGTTAGATTTTTGCTGAAGTAATTAAACATCTTCGCACGCTAGTTTTGTAACTGCGTTGAAAATCCGTAAAATTATTTTTTAATTATCGCACTAGCAATAGCTGCAGAATAAGTATTGCAAGAGCACAAACTATTCCTATTGTAAAACGGAAAGCAAGAATTGGAGTATGATACGATGAAAAATTGAAATAAATTAGATTGTCTGTACACACAATAATCATTGGTTTAAAATAAGTGATTGAATAACTTCGCTAGCTCTAAATCAAAATATATTATTAATTGTTTACATTCCAACACAAAACACATGGTCTTATAAGGATAATATTGAACCTGAATTTCTGCGTCGGCTTAAACCATAAAAACATAAAAGCTCTTGCCTAGTGCAGAGCTTTATTTCGTCGTTTTTTCGAGGCTTTAATATAGGAAACAAATTTATTTTTGCTGTACAAATACAATAAACTTTAGTAATCAATATCGTTAGTTGATTATTGGCAATTTACAAATTTAATATGATGTAAGAATTTCCACTTTTTCGATCGCCTTTGGATTGAACTTTTTAAATTTAACTGTTAAAGTACGGATTAGCACAAAACTAATCATCAATTAATGCAACACGCGCAGAATATTTTAAACTATTACGAACATAGCTAGTTACAAAATTAATCTGCTTTTAAAATTAACAAAAAACACGATACTTGACCTGCCTTAAGTACAGTATCGGTGCATCAGATCATGGTCTGCGTTTATATGACCTTTTATGGCCCTCGAACGTCGGGGAATACTTGAAAACCAAGCTGCGCCGGGACATTTAAGTAGCATTAAGTGACCCTCAAAGAATTTCAATTTCTTGACCACTACTTGTTGTTTCAATTAAAGACATAGGTTCAGAGACATGCTGTACATGTAGAAGGAAATTAAAATTGTATTGGCTGAAGAACAGATGACGTTTCTTGGTCGATTGCGCTTAATTAGGGAGCTAATTCAATTTTACTTTGCATTTGAAAATGCAAAAATTCTTTGAATGTTTATTTGTATTTAAGTAATATGTTACCAAAAAGAAAAAAATTAAACATTATTTCGTGGAAATGAATAAATCGCGGGGGCCTTGGTGCATTGCACCGAACTGCCCTGTAATAGCTACGCCACTGACTAGTGTAACCTGTCTCCGTCACTTTGCAGCAATTTTTTTCAAATTTTCTAAAAAAAATGACCATCGTGTCATATGGCACTTACACACAAGGCGAAATAATCCAGTCAGTGTCGTCTTTTAGTGTCAGATCGAAAACTATAATGATGTTAGACGAAGTTTCAATCTAAATTTGATTACCTCTCGCCTGGTGATGTTTCCTCGGTTTGTATACGAGGAGTACAAGGGTGCCATAAAAGAGGGGGAGTATCTGAAGATTTACGAGCATTGTCAGTCGAAGCGCCGACCGGAACCGGCCCTTCTGGAGGAACGTCCCTCGGGACCAACCACCAGACAAAACACTACATTACTACTAAGTGGTGGCTGCGTTCACTTGAAATATGCATCCTCTAAGCGCGTTACCAACTCTTAAAACATGTTATCCGTTTAGGATGCGACACATGTTCCGCCATACACATTACATTAATTACCCCCAGAAAGACAGTAACTTACGAAAAACGGATTTTAATCAAGTGTGGCCGATAAATAATGCATTTAAGCGTGTGGGATACAAGAAAAAAATAGTTAAATCACTGAATATTGTTTCTCAAATGCAAAATCATAAAGCAGTTTCATAAGATGTGTGATTTTGCGCAAGGGTTCAGTTTTAGAAAACGAGTCGAAATGCGAGTTTTCTAAATGAACAGGCGCACCACTTTCAATTAAAATGTAAGCTCCAGGTACCTCCATACAAACGATTATTGCAATAATTGATTCTATGGGAATTAATGGCCGGTTAATCTAAAGTGGTGCAAATGAGGCCAAATGAGATTAGAACAAATGTTGCCACCAACCTAACAAAATAAGATCTCGACTGCCTTAACGGGCTATGTTACGAAACCAGAATGACTCATTTCAGTCTCATAATGTAGACCATTAAGGAATCAAAATAGAAAAAAATATTTTAAATGTCCTAAAGTAAACGAAACGATTAAACTTTAATCACACATAGAAACTTCCAGAGGATCACGTCGTCGCGAGCATTTTGTGCTTTTGCTTTTTTTTCTTTTTTGGTCGGCCCTAATCTGATTGAACCACCGCCGCAGCATACTTTTTTCGTTAAGTAGCTGCTGACAGCCGATCATTAATAACGTTTTAATTTAGAAAAATAACAGTAGCCCGGCCATTATTAGCTTGTAATAATTGATTTTCGTCATTACTATGATGGGATAGGTTCGGCCGGGAGACGACAAGCCCCGGCAATTTAGAACATGAGCGCCGAATAACTTTGTCAGAGATCAAATGCTCCTATTGAAATATTGGCCTGTTATCTTGCGTTTTTTATCTGTTCCGACTGTTCGCCATCATCAAAACTCTCCGTTTAACCAGAGCGGTTATTAGTTTAATTAATTTACGATTTTTAAAAGAGTTCCAGGCATTGACCCGCCTTCACGTTTAAATACTTTTCTTTTTTTTTAATACTGGTCTTGTCTTCATAATTAATACTTTAAATATTTCTCCTAAACTATTTTGTTTCATTTTGTTTGCTAGTTTTACTTTAAAGTGACTTGTTTTGGTTGTAAGAATTACAACTGATATCCTGACATTTCTGACTATTATAAGTTCATTACTAAGTTTCGAACTTGTACACCGGTGCTTAAAAGTTTCGAAACGAAAAGCAATAAAACTGTTCGAATATGACCCTTATTGAAACAGGTCTAATTTATTTTGAACTTTAAGTTCAGGAGGGTATTTTCTCCGCACCCCGATAAGAAGGTCGTTAATCCTCTTAAACTGCCGCGGCCGGTAGATGTTTATGATACGTTGAATTTCGTTGGAACGCACGTATTTAGTTTCATTTATCATTTATCAAAAATGTAACCACAATTTCATTTTACCTAAATTAGAATATTTTATTTTCTTACATAACAGATCTTTATATATCTAAAGAAATACATGAATTTTAAATTAGTTTAAAGGATCGATGATGTAAATTAATTGGAAAAATTATAATTATACGCAATGTCTGATTTGTTCTTCAATTTTTTATTTCACAAAAGTTTTATTACTTTATAGAAATTTTTATTCTAAAATTTTAATTATGAGAAAAGGGTAAAGAGATTTTTGGTAAATATGAAATATACAAAAATGAGCTGAGCAAGATGTATAGGGTTATTTTTATATGTTCCAATGTTTTATTTTAGGAGCTGAGAAAAAGCTTATATAAAAAAATTCTAGGTTTTTTTACATATTATCTTCTAGAGTAAGCACAAAAAACCGCACTGCAAAATATATTAAAAAAACCTATACAATTTTATATAAAAAATATGCTTAATACCAATGGCAAGTAATAAATTAATGTTGATCATCGGAAACAATTAAAATAACTGTATGGAGAATCATTATTGAGGATGAGGATATCAGACAAACTATTGTTTACCTAAAGCATGCGATTATGATTAGGGCATTCGAAATAATTTACGAATTCTGAAAATTCATAACATGCATGCTCTTTATTATTTTAGCCTTCTTGGAATTGAAATAAAAACAGTTTTCGCAAGTTTGCATTCATTCAGAAGTTGAAAGTAAATTATTCAAACTTAGAACCTTTAATTTGTCAAAATATGCGAATGATGGTATATTTATTCTTGATCATTTAATTTAATTCAGAAAAAATATTATACAAACTCAATTAATACTATTTAATTTTTCTCGTATTCTAATAATATAAAATGCGCTTTCCGTATAACGAAGTTCTAGTCAACAAAGCTATTAATTAGTAAGCAAATAATATGTATATCGCATTAAACTATAAAATCTATTTATTTACGAAAATAATAGATTCCATTTCATTTACTTTTTTAATAATAATACCAATAAAAGGGTCTTTATTGATAATAATGATACGCACGCATAGTTACATTTCATTTCACTATATTTATCAAAGATTCAGAAATTTTAATTTCACATTGTTTTCCTTATTTATTTTACCTACACGTTATAATATTTAGGAAACAAATTTTGTTAAATTTACTAACTAAATAATGAATGCGTTTCTACCACTATAAGTAATTAATCAAGTTGGTTGAATACGTTTGTGTCTATTTTAAATCCCCGTGTTTGAAACGGCCGGTTTTATTATCCGGACAGCAGGTACGCTTGTAAAAGCTGTAAGGTTCATAATTGCAAAGCACAAAATTTACTACTGCCAGTGATCCGGCTAGTACTCCGAAAACTTTTAAGCAGCAGTGTACATATATCTGCTGTTTCTTAAAACCTGCTGCCGAAGAAAATGCTCATTCCTTAAACTCGTAAACCTCTTCCTATCCTGTCCACGTCATCTTGCGCATGCCTTGTATCTTTTACGTGGGCTGCTGGAAAATTTTCTGGAATCTAGTAGGTCTAGAATTGTTAGCATTTATCAACTGTCATATTTGAAAAAATTGATGTTTTTCGCCTATAATTCTATTGACAGTTCCTATCCAAGTGAACTAGTTTTGTTTGTACATCATTTGAGAAAAAGTAATTTTGTGTAAACATGGAAATCTCGCGTGAAAATTTTCGTGCCATGATTTTTTACGATTTCAAATGTGGCCTAACTCCGAAACAATGCGTCGATCAGCTTCATTTGGCTTTTGGAGATGAAGCACCATCAAAGAGTAGTGTTTATAATTGGTTTGCCGAATTCCAGCGTGGACGTACCTCTCTCAGTGACGAATTTCGGGAAGGTCGTCCATCAACATCTGTTGTTGCCACTAATGTAGATGCTGTGCGTGAAATGCTTGAGCGAGATCGACATGTGACATACCGTGAGATTCAAGCATCCTTACGCATTGACATGAAGGCAATACATCAGATTTTGCATGATCATTTGAACGTACAAAAGCTTTGCAGTCGTTGGATCCCACACAATTTAACAGAATCGCAATCGCAGGGTCGTGTCAGTCAAATGGTGCGAAGAAATGCTCAAGAAATTCAATGGAGGTCGTTCAAATTTAGTTTATAACATCGTTACTGGTGACGAAACGTGGATCTATTCGTACGAGCCAGAAAGTAAACAACAATCTACCGTTTGGGTATTTCAAAATGAACCAAAACCAACAAAAGTTGTCCGTTCACGCAGTGCTGCGAAGCAAATGATTGCTTGTTTCTTTGGTTTAACTGGACATGCAGAAACCGTGGCTTTAGAGGATCGAAAAACCGTGAATGCTGATTGGTATACTATGTACAATTTGTTTGCCGGAAGTCATCGATCAAATAAGAAGAAACAATCGAAATCGACCAATTATTCTCCATCATGACAATGCCAGCTCTCACTCAGCCCGTCAAACAGTTGATTTTTTGTCCAACAAAAATGTTGAATTAATGACTAATTGTCCTTATTCACCTGATTTATCACCTAATGATTTCTTTTTGTTCCCAAATATCAAAAATAAAATGCGTGGTGAGCGATTTTCGTCGGCTGAAGCAGCGGTTGAAACACTCCGGACACTGGTTTCTGAGGTACCATCTTTAGAGTGGAAAACGTGCTTTAGAAATTGGTTCGAGCGTATGCAAAAGTGTATTGACGTCAAAGGCGAATACTTCGAAAAACAATGATATGTGCATTTTTTCATACCGTTTCCAGAAACTTTTCCAACAGCCCACGTAATCATCCGACTAACTGATGAATGGTCAACACCTAGCAAATTAGCTACATATTGCATACCTCGTCCTTCGTTTAACAAAGTTGATGATCTTATGCAACCCTCAATAGTTAGATATCATGGGCGAATCATTTTCTGGGATGCAAGAATATAAACTGATATTTTGATTAATATTCACTAGTTTTCAAAAGTGATTACGTGAGGAAAGCAAGAATTAATTACGTTGAACTTGAATTTAAATTCAAACTTAATCGTATCCTAATGAAACAACTTCATCTAACGAACAGTTTGACGAATTAACGAGATGCAATAATTGTCAGAATTTATTTATTTTGAAGTGATTTAGTATAAGACATCAGTAACTTCTCCTTCTCCAATTAAAAAAAAATGAAATAAAAAAGAGTAAGAGGTGCGTCAATTTTAAACAACAGGAGTATATTATCATAATCAAATCATAATCCATTCAAAGCCACACGGTGAAAACTGCTTAAAAATTTCGGTCGCAAACCTCCACAACATACGTTCACGTTTTGAGTCTATTATTATCCTTTATGGTAGAGGCGAGATTTGTATAGATAAGCGTAGTACAATGCCTAAATGCCCGATTCAAACAACTACATAAACGAGTTGTAACCGGAGAAGTTTCGCTATCGAGAAAAACAATCGCTAAACTTTGTCCACGGAATAAAGAGTTCAGCAGCATAGCGCACACATGTTCGAAATACAAAAAGGCTTTATGAATTTATCGCTGGCACTGATCAAGCGAGACCTGAAGACGAAGGCGGATAGGAAACGACGGATTAAACACAAATTCCCGAGGGTATTCATTACTAAACTCGTGAAATGGCGAGCTTGTTTGCAATAGTTGTCAAAAATAAATGCAACATATTTGCCATGTTATTTTAGCTGAGAGTTTGAATTTTAATTGTTACTTACGATTTTATAACATATATTTTTTCTTCAGATTTACATTTGTAAATGTCGACAATGTCATGATAACTATAAAATAGTAAACTGTAACTAAAACTTAAACTAAGAAACTGTTCATACATACGTATGCGGTCAGATAATGAATTACACGTTTACTAATTTTCAAAAATTAATTAAAAATTCGGTATTGAAGGAATTCATTAATAGAATAAAAGACATTTCCAGTAGAATAGATTTCACCTTATTTTCCAAAGTTTTTGGATGTAACTCCCTCAGATTTTAAGGGCAGTTTAGGTAAAGCTGTTATATATATATATGTTGAGGTAAGTAAGTCTCTTACTCAAGCGAGTATTGTGTAAAGTATTTACATTGACAGTAGTTGTAAAGAGATGTGAATATTGTTTTACATACATTATGCAAGATAATATACAGGGAGATTCAGGCAACCCTTTCATTAGAAGTTTAGAGACTTCCTCTTTGAATTTCTATTTCATATTTTGCGGTTATAAGTTAGCGATAATGATCTGTTAAAATATAATATTTCTAACTTTCGGACACTTCCGCTTGTACCGGAAGTTGCTATCAACTTTCTTATTTTAAATGGAATATCCCATTCTTTATTGCATTTCTGAAATCTTCATGAAATTCTAAAAAGATTTTGTGTAACATGTGATACAAGAAAAATTAGCCGTTTTAAAGATATTTCCATTTTTTAAAGAGTTCAAAGTTGCATTACCTTGTTTATGATGCTGTCATCTTTGTGTAACAAAAGCCATAATTTCAACTTTTGGCCTGTAGTAGGCTGTGCTCATAAGCTTTCATGTCATACCTAATTTTACACAAAATCGTTTACGGGCTGGTTAAAAAGTAACTTCTATTCAAACTGATTTCAACTGTCGAAAAGTCATGTTTTTTAAATAGAACACCCAGTATTTTTTTATACTATAAGAATCAGAATTAAATGTTCTTTCGAACGGTATTAGCATCCCCTATACCCATCTCTTACCTTTCTCTTTCTATTCATGATTTTCTCTTTGACACATCAATTGTTTCACATTTCAGTATTATTCCTGAATAGCGTGTTATGAAAATTTAACAAACTGAGGTTCTTTTATTTATTAGTAATAACTTTTTACTGTATCTAAGTAATAACGCATTTTCCTCGATATAACAACTTTTTTTATTAACTTCTTGAATTGTCAATTTTTTTTATCATCAAATACATTTAATATGTCTGTGTTTTATTATTCATTTTTTGGTTCTTCGTAGCGATTAAATTGTTTTTTTTTTAATTCCTACTAGACGGATGATTTCAAAATTATAATTTCTTTAGTTTTCATAACCCACTATTTAAAAATAATACCGAAAAATGGAAAAAAAATACGTGTTAAAAAGAAATCATCGATAACGAGTGAACTATAAGAGATAGGTATAGGGAATGCTAATACAGGACGAAAGAATATTTAATCCTGAGTCATATGGTATAAAAATATACTAGGTGTTCCATTTAAAAAATATGACTTTTCGACAGTTGAAATTAGTTCGAATAGAAGTTACTTTTCAACCAATCTGTAAGTAATCAAGTGCAAAACAGGACACGATCTGAAAGAATGTTACTGTAGCCTACTACAGGCCAAAAATGGGCATCATGGTTTTTGTTGCACAAAGATGGCAGTATCACAACCATGGTTCTGCAAGTCTGAGTTATTTTAAAAAAATTTAAATATCTCGGAAATGGTTAATTTTTCTTGAATGACATGTTGCACAAAATATTTTTAGATTTTTATGAAGATTACAAAGATGCATTAAAAATTGGGGTAATCTATTTAAAATAAGAAAGTTGATAGCAACTTCCGGTATAAGCGGAAGTGTGCGAAATTTGAAAATATTATATTTTGATAGATCCATATCGTTAACTTATAACCGCAAAATATGAAACAGAAATTCAAAGGAGAAGTCCGTAAACTTTTAATGAAAGGGTTGCCTGAATCTCCCTGTATACAAAGAGGGAAGAGTTAGTAAACGTAGCTTTTTAAAAAGTAATCTACAAGTATGCGTTCTTGAAACACCTGATAACGTTCTTATGATTGACTTTTGAGCAGAAAACACTTCAGTTCCATGCGTAGAATTACCCCAGCATAAAACACCATAGCACAGGCGAGACTGAACATTCGCATAATATAAAAGCTTGAGAATGTCAAGGTTTACACTTCCTAATAGTTCCTTATTAAGTAGCAGGAGGAATTTAGCTTTTTAGATAGGTCGAAGCAGTGATTGCTCCATGTGAGTTTATTGTCAAATATTAATCCTACAAATTTTACACTGCTGGTAGAATCTAATGCACAGTCATCCAAATTTATATGTAAAGTACTTTGCTCAATGGTAGCCTTGGAATAGTAGATTAAGTTAGTTTTTGACATGTTTAATTCCAGCGAATTTGCAATTCACCAAGATTTCATATTGGATACAATATTTTGAATGTTTGAAAGTAAGTCATTAAGTGAGGAGTTAGATAAAATTACTGATGTGTCATCTGCATTGAAGCATAAATTACACTGAAATATTTCTGGTAAGTCATTTACGTAAACTAAGAACAGAAATGCTTCAAGTATGCTACCCTGTGGTATTCCACTTTTGACGGATTGCCTGTCAGAAATAGTTCCACCCCAACTAACTACCTGTGTCCGATCACCTAAGTAACTTTCCAATCAACTCAAGGCGGTACCCCTTATTCCGTAATTATAAAGTTTATCTAGCGGTATGCCATGGTTAATAGCATCGAACGCCTTTGTTAAGTCAAAATACATACATACCAACAGCATTTTTATGTTTTTCTATACCATTAACAATATGATTAAGAGCATTAACCAAAGCATTCTGTGTAGATAAACCCAAACTGGAAAATTAAACCAGGTTTAATAGTAAACCTAGATTGCACCGCGGCTTAAACCGTAGTTAAAAACTCGCTAAACCAACTCAACGTTAAACCATCACGGAAGGCGGATTAAATTGAGTTGGTTTAGCGAGTTTTTAACTACGGTTTAAGCCGCGGTGCAAACTGGGTTTACTGTTAAACCTGGTTTAACTTTTAACTAGACATGGTGCAAACGGCTATTAACCGGTTAAATATTATCTTTTCAATAATTTTTGAAAATACAGATAAAATGGAAATTGGCCAGTAATTTATTATTGCCCGGTTGCACCGATATTTTAAGTAAAACTTAAGTTTAAGTCATGTTTAGAACATGACATTTATGCATGGTGAGTATAATGTCAATCACATTCTGACTGATACTTAAACTTCATTTAAGTATCATATTAGAATGTGTCTGAGATTTTGTTGAACTTACGTAAAATGTCATATTCTAAACACAACTTAAATTAAGCTTTGCTTAAAACATTGGTGCAACCGGCCATAAATCATATACATCACTTTTTTTTATGTATTGGCTCAACTTTGGCGAGTTTGATTGTATCCGGAAACACGCCCTCTAGAAATGATTGATTTATTAAAATTGTTAGAGGATATGAAATGGCATCAGCTACATGTCCAACTATACTACAGGGAATGCCATCCGCACAGGAAGAATTTTTATATGATACGGTACGTATAACATTATAAACTTCCATTTCAGTAGTCGGTTTTAAATAAATTATGTTTATTGGACAATTCCTTATGGACGATGGCGCATTAAGATTTTGAAATTTAGATGTTACCTCAACAACGGTTTCAACGAAAAAATCATTAAATGCATTGGCATTGTCACTACAATCAAACAATTTGCTTCCGTAGAGTATTATTTATGTAGTCTGGAGTTACATTTGCATTATTTGAATACGATTTGATAATATTCCATGTAGCTTTAATTATATTATGCGAATTTAAAATATAATTTTCATTATTTTTACGTTTAGCCCTCTTAATATTATTTTGATGAAGCTTCTTTAGTTCATTATACTGTAATAACGCCATAGGGTCATTGTTTAATTTTAAATTATTGTAGATATGCCTTAACGTGGCTCCTTCTTCAATGGTGTCGTTCGTTACCCAACTTTTAGATGTACGCTTTGGTTGTAGGAAATATTTTGTAGGAAACGCTGCATTGAAGTAATAATTGAAGGTAGTTATAAAAAAATTGAGTTTAAAAACGCCCAAGTTTCTCCTTCCAATAAAATTTTAAAATTACGAATATTACCTTTGCTAAAGTTTCTACCTTTAGATCTCTGCAACTTTTTACCACTATTGTCAATTAATTTTAAACACAACCAGTGATGATCAGATAATTCAGGGTCTGTGACCTCTACTTCAAAATTACTGGGTTCTATGTTGGTAAATATGTTGTCTATTCTACTGGAAGAAGATTTGGTAATTCGCCGTGTTTGAAAAATACTAAAATCATTCACTTTGAGATTTCGCTCAACGTTAGATAAATTCCGAGTATCAAGGGAAAATTGTAATTACAAGGTATTTCGACTCAAATAATAACAACAGAAATTTGTTACAAGAACAACATGATATGGGGATCAATCAAACACACTGAACCACAACTGACCGAAACCTAAGTCAGCCATGAAGCCACTACGATGTGCAGAACCCCTTACAGGATTTACTGTATACGTAGAAGGTATCTCCGAAGTCAAATCAAAAGGTGAACACATCTTGAGTTGTAATGGTCACCATCTTCATCGGTCAAGAAAGTCAACAAGTATCGTAACAAGACAAGTCCGAGTACAACAGAACCGATTCATGTACGGAATTTTTTGGTTTAATATCTGCGATGAGAATTTCATTAGTTTCACAGTTAAAAACCTTGCATAAGTCTCTATCATCAAGATTAAGAAATTTGTTTCTTGTGAACGAAATAAATTCGCGAAATAGTAAAAAATCGTTGACCGGGCGAATCATATATGACGTGGTATGACGAACGATTTAAGGGGTAGGAGTCATTCACACGTGGCCTATAAACAGAGGAAACGCGATTTCAGGGGCAGTTGATGAAATACATAAGAACAACCGTGTCGGAGATTATCCTAAGTAAACGGAAACACAAACAACATGTAAGTAAACACAAACAAATTGACCAGTGCTAAAGAGAAACACGACCGTAAAAAACTTGAACAGATTATTAATACAATTTCTTAAAATATTTTAATTACTTGTGCAAATAAATACTCATTTGCCCTTTAAAGTTTGAACATTAAATAAAAAAAAAAACAATAATATAGCAATATGTACGATCATGTACGATGTGAAAGAGTAGTGCACGTTGTTGTCAGCCCAATGTTTCTTTGATTTAAAGTGGTATTTCCAATTTAAATATTTTTTTCTAACTGTGCAATAGACTTGACATATAATTGTGAGTAATTTGTGGCAATTTTTTTCTGTGTTAACAGCTATAGTTATTTGAAAACTTAATTTTTAATTACAAACGGGTCGGTCTTGTGAACTTCGAACTCTATTAAACCAGTTCTCATTTACCTGGTGCAATGTCTAAAAACTTGCGCTCCAATACCGTCACGCTGGACGATACAAGCATGCAGTTAATTATTGCTCAAATTTCTGAAGCTGTATCAAAATCTATTTTAGAGGATATAAATGCCAAATTTGATGCTGTTCATGGCCAAATTACTGATTTAACTAATTTAAATAGCAACAATTTAACTCAAATAAAGCAAATTAATCATCGCGCTGATCAACTGGAACAGTACACACGCCGAAATAATTTGAGATTATTCGAGTCCCAGAGCGTGCTTCTGAGGACACAGATGACATTGTTTTCAAAGTCATTAATGATACTCTTGGAGTTAAAATCTCTTTGGAGGATATTGAAAGAACTCACAGAGTTGGCCGTGTTAGTGAATGGGGGGAAAAACCAAGAGCGATTATTATAAAATTCTGCTCCTACAGAAAAAGAGCGCAAGTGTATACCTCTAAGAAAAAAATTAAAAGGTAGTAAAATAGTGTTGAAAGAAGATTTGACTAATTTGCGTCATAGAGCGTATCAGAAAGCAATTGGCAAATATGGAGTCTCACGTTGTTGGACAAGCGATGGATCCGTTTTTTGGAACGATGCAGGCAAGGTCCACAAGGCTACTGCAGACGATCTTAATACTTTGCTTTCGAATTAATATTTCATGCATGCTCTCTTTTACACAAAATTATCAATTTACATTATTATAGTCGAAGAGTTAAGAAGACTTATTTTCTAATATTATTAGTAATGCATGTATGTGTGCACCTTTCTTTGCATTCATCCTTTTTGCTTTTTAAATGCCTATAATGCATGCATTTCGTTGAATTACATTTATTTCTGATTCAAGATTGATTTATATTGCATAATTAGTGCTTATTAGATCTCTATATTTTCTTTTGTTTTTTAGGTCGGGCTGATATTCATTAATGCCGTTTAAGTTTGCTGCTGTAAATGTGCAATCACTGGGTACAGGATTTTTAGAGCTTAAAGATCTTGTTCTAAGTAATAATTTTGATTTAGTTGGGATATCAGAAACATGGTTAAATTACGGTATTAATTCTGATACAGTAAAAATTCTTGGTTATAATTTTTTACGTGTGGATAGGAATACTCGAGGAGGGGGTGCTGATTTTTACGTAAAAAATAGTTATCGTTATTCGATAATAGATACTGAATTTTCTCTATCTCTTGAACAATTATGGCTGAATATTAAACTATCGGGAAAGTCCATTGCATTTGGGATAGTTTACAGACCACCTCATACCGATATTAATTCTTTTATCCAAAACTTAGAAACATCTCTTACTACAATTTTACCGACAGTGGATGAAGTTGTATGTTCTGGTGATATTAACATTAATCTCTTCAATATAGTAAGTAATAACGTTAAGCGCTTTTTGTCAATGATTGATACGTATGGCCTTACTCAGACTGTGGACGAACCTACCCGAGTTAATGTTTACAGCAGTACGTTAATTGACGTACTTGTCGTCAGTAATCTTGAATTGGTTTTGCAGTCGGATGTCATTGATGTGCATTTTTCTGATCATAAACTAGTATTTTGCACTCTGGATTTTTCAACACATGGTTCTTCCGCGCGACTGTATACTTACCGTAATTTACGTAATATAGATTTCCAACAGTTTTATGATAATTTACGCTCCATACCTTGGAACAATTTTTACGATTTGATTGACTTAAATGACAAAGTTGCATTTATAAATGATAACCTCCTAACTCTGTTTGATATTTTTGCTCCGTATAGAACTATTAGAATCAGTAAAGCTCCGGCTCCTTGGTTAACTGATGCCATCAGGCGTATGATAAAATTGCGTAACAACGCACTTAATAAATTCAAACGCTCTAAATATGTTGCTAATTGGAATCACTATAAAGATTTGCGTAATTTTGTTAACAATGCCATCAGACGCGAGAAGAAGGCGTATCTAAAATATATATGTGGTCAGAATAATCAAAAATTGACATGGCAAACACTAAAATCTTTAAATGTTACCAGCTCTAAAATTCAGGAACCTCAACCTAATAGTTTCAGTAACCCAAATGAAATAAATTTGTCTTTCTTAAATTCTGTGCGTTCAGTCAGCAGCGATATTGATTTAAATACTTTATCGTTTTATCTAAATAATCGCTGTAATAATCATTATCCGCTTTTTAAGTTCCACTCGGTCACGGAAGACGTTGTAGAAAAAGGAATTTTTAGTATTAAATCAAATGTTTGTAGTTATGATGGTATTTCTATGGAAATGATAATGTTGTGTTTGCCATTCTTAAGCAGATATATTACTCATGTAATTAATGTTTGTTTGACCCGTGGTAAATTTCCAGAGGTGTGGAAGCGTGCTTTGGTGATTCCGATTGCGAAAGTAAAGCAAATGACATCTTTCAGCGATCTACGGTCCATCTCACTTTTGCCCATATTGTCGAAAGTTCTCGAAAAACTTGCAGTTGGCCAGGTTAGGGAATATATTAATTTGGTTAATATATTGCCTCCCATGCAATCTGGTTTCAGGTCCGGACACAGTACTAGTACGGCCTTGCTAAAAGTTACGGACGATATACTTAATGCTTGCGATAAAGGTGATTTAACTGTTCTTGTTCTCATTGATTATTCGAAAGCGTTTGACACTATTAATCATAAAATGTTGTGTGCTAAATTACATTATTTTGGGTTTGATGATTTGGCCATAAAGTTTATATCGTCTTATTTAAGTAACAGAATGCAGGCTGTCACTCTGAATGGCAAACACTCAAATTTTGAGGCTGTTGAGTTGGGAGCTCCTCAGGGTTCTATTTTTGGTCCCCTTTTATATTCTCTTTACACCGCAGATTTTTATACGAAGATTAAAAATTGTAAGGTTCACTTTTATGCTGATGACACTCAGCTATATTACAGCTTCAAAGCTTCTGACTTAAACATTGCTTCTGACCTGATCAATGAAGATATTGAACAACTATGTCAAATTTCTGTCCCTCATTCGTTGCATATTAATCCAGTAAAATCGGCGGAATTTGGTTTTGGTGGGTCTAAAGATCGGCAGAGGGCCATAGACAGTTTGAAAGTCACAGTTAATAACGTTCAACTGACTTTCAGTGAATCTATAAAAAACTTAGGCGTTCTTTTTGATAGTGATTTAAGATTTTCATCTCATGTCAAGAAGTTAATTCAAAAATCATATTCAACTTTAAAGTGTTTATATATGAATAGGCATTTCCTTACTACTAATCTGAAAATTCAGTTATGTGAAGCGTTAGTTCTATCTTGCTTCAATTACTGTGATGCAGTCTATGGCCCCTGTTTAGATGCTCTAACTGCTGCAAGAATTCAAAAAATTCAAAACTCGTGTCTTCGGTTCGTTTATGGATTGAGGAGAAGGGACCACGTATCTTATAAATTAAAGGAAGTTAAATGGCTAAATATGAGAAGTAGAAGATTGCTTCATATGGCCTGTTTAATTCATAAAGTTTTTGTAAATTCGTGTCCTGCTTATCTAAGTGCTTTATTAATACCTAGATACAGACTACATGATTTAAGTTTAAGACGCACTAGTGGATTACATATCCTTAGGCACAATACTACCCTCTTCGAAAGGTCCTTTAGTTATAATTCTTTAATAATTTACAATAAAATATCCCATGATACTCGTATGTCAACGTTGACTACTTAAAAAAAAAATACCGAAATCAGCTCTTTACTCTTCAGCAGTGATTGCACATTAATATTAATATAAATGTATTTCCTTACTCTATACTTTTCAGTATTGTATTTTTTTTTGAGGTTGGTTGAGTGGTAGAGCAGCGTCAGCTGAACTCCGCCAACATAATAAAGACGTGTTATTATTATTATGTACCTATAACAATTGCTGGTTGCAACGGAAACAAATACATAACAACTTTCTTTGGAAACTCGTGCTTTTCTTATTAGCGCACAACATCAACATCGACAGTATAAGTATCCTTATTACATGCAAATCAAGTGAAATTAACGTCACGTCGTCAAGAAAACATCAATGTATTCATGCTCGGCCAAGTAATAAGATGTGTACGGTACATCATCAAACGTGACAACATAAATGTACGAAATGCATCATCGGCGGCGGCAAGCAGCAAAACAAATGTATGTGTGCCCTAAAGTTATTACATGCATCACTAGAGCGATTCGAGGAACGTACATACTACCCTCTCGTTGATTATGTACAGATCTTTCACCCCTAATGTTACCCCGGCTTATTTCGCTTCGGTGGACCGTGATTACTTTTTGACGTTTCGAATACCACCAAGAATTAAACACATTAGGGATCGAATTATTCTTACTACAGGAAATCAAAACTGTATATCGAATGCATCACTCTTAAGCACACACACAAACACACAATTCACATCAGCAATGATCATCGAAACTGCGATTTAAATTGTAACCCCGTTGTTAAAGTGAATTCTGCGGTTAGATTACAGTATCTGACGTGACAGATGGGCATCGGCGGATTACACTAAAATTGCAATACATTGCTTCGTAGACGATCGTAGTACCTACTTGCCCTGGCGCACCCAGTATATTGCAGATGTAACGGTTTGAATATTCAGTACGTAGTGCTGAAAAAATTAGTGCATAAAATTAAATTGCGACGTGGAAATATTATAACTCGTACTCACGAGTGTAAATCTGAATAAAATCGCGCCGTTCAACTTCCAAGAAATAGGCCGCAACAGAGCGAGCGTCATGCTTGCAATGTTGCACCCAATGTTGCAATCGCTTGGGGATTTTCCACGCATCGTATGATCTCCACTTGATTGAAATCAAAGGAAGGGAAAGTCTTTGAGAACGGCTTGGCCGTGTAAAAACGTGCGGACGGGGGTGGGAAATTCACTTTTCATCCCCAATTCTTTTAATAAACAATCCATACAAAGTTGTATCTCGATTTTCTTTGTTGATAACGCTTCTGGTCTGGTAAAAAGCCAGAAATCGATTTTCTAATCTGTCTTCCACGGTTAATACAAACAATATATTAAAAACTCGCAAAATTTTGTTGACAATACAATTTAGAAAAATTTGAAATACAAAATATATTAAACAAACCTGAAATTCAGTTTACAATTTAGAAAGATTTTAATATCAAAAATATATGTATTAATAAAACGTGAAATTTAGTTCCAACAATTACAAAAAAAAAATAAATTTAGTTTAACTTGATGACTTCCGCGGCCGTCGTCCGTGGTTGAATTTCTGGCTTCCGGTTGGAACCGCGTATCTCGGATTTTTTCTACTGCCGACGTTTCGTTCTCCATTGCAGAAGAACTTCCTTAGGGCTGCTGCTGCTGCTTTATTACAAGAAGCAGCGGCAATACCATCACCAGCAGCAGTAGCACCACCAATAGTGGCAGAAGTCCAGAGGAATTTCTTCTGCAATGGAGAACAAAACGTCGGCAGTAGAAGAAATCCGATACACGCGGTTCCAACCGTAAGCCAGGAATTCAAATTAATTTTACTTACTTTTTAATTTAAGAAAAAATTTCTTTTTAATTAAGACTAAATAAAATTTTGAAATATTAACTAAACGTTTTGCAAATAATCAAAAATTCAATATTACAAAAATAAATAAATACCATTGAAATTATCGCGTTAAATAGAAAAAAAAAAATGTTTTGAAGAGAAAGGCAGTAAACTCAAAAAAAGTTAGAAAGAAAATATTTTTCTTTGTGGTTTTTCGTATTCTTATTCTTCCAACTTACCAGTGCTGACTTTCTTAAAACACAGAACTTAAAATAAATTAATAAAATAGAAAAAAAGAATCGGTTACGATTAGATTTGATTACTGAAAAAAAAAACCACAAACACCGTGAACTTATATCTTCATTTGCAACACTAATTTCAAAATGGAAAAAATGAATGATTAAAAAAAATTAACAATAAATATAAATCTTTCAATGAGAATCACAACGCGTAATTAGGTCGTCAACACTCCAAGGACTGAGAATATCGTTCTCGTCCACTGCTACAGCATTTATGCACTTTTCTTCTCCATGATTTGTAAAAAGGGGTTAGGATATTGGAGGTTGCCTTTGCTATGCATAAAAAATCCTTAATCCGTGTGCATAATTAGGGGTAATATTGCGGTTTCCCGGTTGGAGTCGTGCCGTGCGTACATCTCAGTTCCAATAAATTGTGGACAGCGCTACATGTTCCTTATGCTGACCTCTTTCGTTTTACGTTTCATTATTATATTAATTAAATCGCAGCTTAATTTTATTACAAAAACTCTGTATCTGCATCTTTTACAGGAGTGCGTTCGTAAATGACGCCAGAACTGCAATAAAACCGTTCATAAATTCAATTTAAAACTAGAGGCACCTCACCCTCGAAGCGTTCTAAAATCGCAAAGGTGTAGAGCTCGGTGTGCGCTCCCAACTCAAATACCCAATACAAATTGAAAAGGTTATTAAATAAAATATATTTACTCTCCGTAGTGAATGTTATTAATTTGTTTAATGATTTTTATGTGATTTGCTTTGGGAACCAACAAAATCAGATATGGAACAAGGGTTGACATCAGTAATATTTAAATATCAAACGATACTTGTTCATATTACTGTACCTGCAATACCCGAATTCATGTAGTAATAGTAACGAAAGTAGTAATAAAAACGTACACCATCCGGAGGGCGTCTGTAATCGTTCAGAATTTTACCACGCACTCTCAACACTCTGGACGAATTAGCTGTCGTTACCCTCAGGGCAACGCTCTAACTCCACACTCTCCATTTTTGAACGCACTCCAGCTGCAGCATACGCAAGTGGTTTCTTCCAGTGAAGTTCAGAGTTCCTGACCTGTTTACGCGTTCTCTTTTTCCTGGTTGAAATTTCTTTTTCCCATTTTTAAATTTTCCACAAGTTGTAATTATTTTCGCGAATGAAGAAACGACTCTTCACGGCGTTCCCTTTTTAGCTTTTGGTAATCAATTAAGTCGTAACCGAAACTTTTATCAATTTAATTTAAATTCAGTGTTCCAAGAAAGATGTCAGCTCAGCGTCGCGTCGCTGACTTAAAACAAAAACAAAAAAAAACATTATTGCGCGCATAAAGTAAAATTCAATACTGAACGATTCGACTTTTTCCCTCCGATTAATGCTCCAGCTGTAGTTATACTTAATCTGTTAAGTTTTCGTTGAGCTTATTGTTTTTATTTCAACTAAAAGTTGTTCCGATTGTAATATTGCAAAGTACATTTTTATTTTGCAGTCGTAAACCAAGTTTCAGGCTTTTATTTATTCGAATTTATTTTTCTTTAAATTTAAACATTTGGTACAATTTTTATTTGAAATATTCTCGTAAGTAAAACATTTAGGTATCTGAGAAATAAAAAAAAAGATTAGAAACCAGAGAAACAGAAAGAGCGAACCAGTTCTCGACAATTCTGAAAATACAAGTAAGCGCCATTCGAACAATACGTGGAAAACGAAATGGATTCAGATTTTCGGCTTTTTATCGTAAATCAGAAACTCTACTAACAAGCGAAAGCGAGATTCAACTTTGCACGGACTGTTAAAGGAATTGGGGGCAAAAGGGGATGAAAAGCGGGTTTTGGTCCGCACGTTTTTACAGAAATAATTCCTGGACATAATTTGTACAGTACAGTTTGTACAGTGTCTCAAACATTATCATCATAATGATATGAACATATTTAATATCAGGAACGTAGTTAACATAAATCAAGGCAACATATTTTTAAGAATAAAACTATGGAATTCTAAACATCCGAACGTCCAAGATTAATATATTTAGAAAAAAAATCTACAACTACATATTAATGCATTTATTCCTTATTGTAACCAGCTTCGATTATTCATTCTCAAATATTATAATTGTCAAATAATGCTAATCAATATATTACGTAAATATATTAGCAGGTGGTAAATTCTATTAAAAAATTCTAACACATTCCCACTACATTAATTTTACATATCACCTGTTTTTTTTTTCTTTTTTTTACATCTCACCGATCCGGTTTCTGTAAGCGATAATAACCCTTACGAATAATAATTAAATATCCTGTAGATTTATGGAACATTAAATTGAATTACCAGTTGATGACGATCGAGCTTTGATAAAAAAAAATATTTCTTACTTGTCGCAAACAAACTGTATTTCATCGTGCTGCAGGAAGTAGTAAAACATCGATCCTCCGCCGCCTTAATTAAAAAAGGATTATATTAGACATTAGTTTGATTCTTCGGCGATGGCCGAAAAAATCGGTACTAATTACTCCTGTCGATCGCCGTTTTATGTTTTCTGAGTTTTATGTGCCGCATAGTAATGAGAAGGTCCGAATTTATAAGACCGTAAATTCAGTTCACAAGTCAACGACTTGTCCGTAAGATCGGTAATTAATAAATTATTGCTCTGGTTATGTTTAGCCTAAGCGGAAAAAATTTTAATGATAAACTCGTTTCGAAATGTATCACTTCACTTAAATTGGATTGGCAAAAGTGAAGCATGCTACCAATAGGCGCTTTCCAGTTACCTATGCAAACGAGTTCAACACAAAAGCTTCCCAGAAAAGTTTCCGTAAGTTTATATGCATTTAATAAGGGAAAATAAACGCAAATTGCAGAGCTAATTGGAAAACGCTTATTGACACTAATAGATTTGGACAAGTCAACAGACTTGAAACAGACAGAATTTGAAATTAGAAAGAATAGCCAAAAAGGTGTTAATTATTAATACCGTGCCTTCAATTGAATTCCTCATTAAAGTGGGCTATGATTTCACTGTTTTTTTTTCTCCTAAGATTTGCAGCACTGATAGCTGTTCGATTATTTAATTAAACAAATGTCAAATTGACACTTTGTATTTTCAATTAATTCAAAATGTTAGAATTACAGCAGAAAATATTTATTGTTGAAAGTTATTTTCAAACCGGTAGAATAGAAAATGGACAGTTAATTTATTCAATTAATCAGTGTGTACAGAAGTTCCGACAGCAGTTTCCTAATTTTGCTATTACTTGTGAACAGCTAGTTAAACATATCCATGCTTGTGTTCTTAAATTTCGTGAAACAGGATCACTTGGTCGCAAAACAGGGAGCGGAGCAGCTAAGAAAAGGACTGCAGCCTACATTGAAGATGTTCGGGATCGAATGGAACACTCTCCCAAGAAATCTATTGCGAAACTTTCACAAGAAGTTCAGCTATCAGTGGGAACATGTCACACTATTCTTAAAAAAGACTTAAAGCTTTATCCATGTAAGATTCAAGCAGTCCACGAACTCGGACCAGTAGATTTTCACAGAAGAACAGAATATTGTCAGTGGTTTCTTGGTAACTTAAACAACGACGACATTCTTGACAAGTGTTTCTTTTCCGATGAGGCCTGGTTTCATCTCTCAGGGTATTTAAATAAACAAAATATGAGAATATGGTCAGCAGAAAATCCCCATGAATTTGTGGAAACTCCATTACATCCATTAAAAATTGGTGTTTGGCTGGCAGTGTCAAGAAGGCGTATCATCGGACCAATATTTTTTAACGACTCAGTAACTGCTAGAAGATACCGAAATGAGTCATTAGAACCTTTTATTAATCAACTACATGAAGATGAACTTACAGAAGGGTTTTTTCAGCAAGAAAATGCTACTGCCCACACTGCTCATCAAACAATGACTTTCCTGCAGCAGTTTTTCGATAATCGGATTGTGAATTTCCCTGCAAGGTCTCCGGATCTCACAATTATGGATTACTTCATTTATCCGCACATGAAAAACGCAGTTTTTAGAACTACGCGTCACACAATCGAAGAACTTCGTGCGGGCATTACAGTTGTGTGTGCTAACATAACCCCCGAACACTTAGCAAACGGGTTTGAAAACATGAAACGCAGACTACGCTTATGTATTCAATCTGAAGGAGAGCACTTTGAGCATCTACTTTAAATTTTAATGTAGTGTTTTTATTTGATGTTATGATCAGTACTGACAGTTAATGACAACTGTTTTCTCTAGAATTGTGTCGCCAACTTCATAAAAAAAAATCACAGCTTACTTTAATGAGGAATTCAATTGAAGACACGGTAGATATTATTACAGAATCCGCAGCCATTAAGTGATGGCAAGTGGTAGGTAACTAAATTGTATTTGAGTTTAAAAAAAAACTGCATGGGACAGAGATTAGTTAATTACGACATACGGTATATGAGACATAAACTACCTATTGTCTAGGTTTACTGCTTCCCATAAGCATTCATTTTAAGAAATACATCTAAAGTCATTTCTAAAGGCAATTGTAACTGAAGACGCAACAGTAATTCCAATTACTTATGATCGCAATCCAAAAGTGGATCAATGAAAATCGGTAATAGGATAACCATTCTTCAAAGAAAGGCGAAGATTACACAATTATCGTTTTCTGGAATTGTGAGGCAATTTACTACAGTGAAGAATCAACTGATTAGTTGCTTTTCAATACCAAAATATGAACCAAGATTTAAGCGTCAGTGTAATCCGTATTTTTTCTTATCAAAAAAGAAACTTGGAGGACATCGTATTGGCAACCCCGTTAATCCAATCGATATAATCCGTGCAGTATAATCAGATTTTTTTCTTTTTAATTGTTGCATTTGATTTTCAAATTTAAAACACTTCAGTGATATTAAGTATTTCAGCTACAGCGGAAAACGATACGGATTTGAACAGTAACAAGAAAGTGAGTAGTTATTTATTTGTGGAATTCCCTGGCTCGACGGGAAAGGTGGATGGTGGGTCGAACTTCGACGACAATTTGTTTATGGGCGGCAGAGATAATTGTGCAACAGGAATCCTTCTCTAACCAAACCGCTCAATTATATGAATCAATCGCCTCATTAAAGCGTCAAGTGGGCCGCATAAATTCAACAAATAAATTCAAACTCGAGGCAGATAAATGTTGTATTGCAAATAAAGACTGATTTCTTTGTCATCGCAAATAAGGCACTCGATCTCTGTCTAACGACACAGGTACTGCCATCATGTTTTTGACACGCGACAGTGGGTATTTGAACTTGAACGATCGGATTGTCAAAAAAGACAAAATGGAATATTTTATAATTGAAGTTTGTTCTTGTCCGATGAAAATTGTAAGTACAAAGTTTTTTTAATCTCAAACCGGACAGAAAAATGAAGAGAACACACTCAACGTTTCGCTATAGATTTATAGCTTCGTCAGGAGTGAAAAAAAGTAAATAAACAAGTTGTCAAGAGAAACAAGTCGTCAAGAGAAACGAAAAGGTAATATGATTTTAAACTAAAATACGAGTTGTCCGGAAAAAAAAGGAAAAAGTAACTAGTACTAAATTAAAACTAATTTTTTTTTTAAATTAATTAATTGACAGATCTATATCCTGTTTAAAGAGTCTAGAAAACTACAAAACATGTCATTTAAATTTTCAAAGTCTGTACGTTTATTAATAGAATTTGGAGACATTTTAATTTTACACATTTCTATGAAACGTCTTTTAAAAATATTAGATTCACTGTACAAAATGTCAGTATTATCAAAATCAAAATTATGATTATTTACTATTGAATGCTCCACAAGCATAGAATGATTTTGATTATTTTTTTGAATATGATATTTATGTTGGTCTAAACGTTTTTTAAAATTTTGGCTCGTTTCACCTATATAAACAGAATTACAATTTGAACATTTGATTTCATAAACCACGTTAGGTTGTTTTAATTTAGGTATTTTTTTCACTCCTGACGAAGCTATAAATCTATAGCGAAACGTTGAGTGTGTTCTCTTCATTTTTCTGTCCGGTTTAAGATTAAAAAAACTTTGTACTTGGAATATTTTATGTAAATCAAGACGAAAAATGAGGCAGATTACTTTAAATTTCCATTTTATTGAGACAAAATATAAATTTATAATAACTCCAAGCGTTTACAATAGGAATATGACATAATAAACGGAAAACTGTAAGTTTTTAATATTTAACCGAACAAGAGTCAACTGCTATTATGAGAAACTGTAAGTTCTGCTTAAAAAGCATCTGTTTTGGTCAGGTATTACTTACAGTTCTTTGGACTGGACACTGAACTTCGTTTTTATCCTCAATGGTTTTGGAATTTGCTAATTAATTATTTTTCAAGTTCGGAAAATTACAATCAGTCCAGTTTTTTTACTTTCAATATTAAAAAATAAATCATTGAAACTTCTATTCATACAGTTAACTATTTAGAAATTTATGCATTGAAATCATTTCGGGGTTTTAAGTGAATTTAATATTTTACCTGAAAAGCGTCCAATATACTCACGTCAAACTCATAAATGCTTTTTGGTTATTTTTCCATTTATTGTATCATATTGGCACTGTTAATGTTAATCAACTTAAATGTTGTGTTAATAAAATAGAAATTTAAAGTGATTTGCGTTACATTTGCATTCTGTTTTACGTAACGTATTCAGCTTGTCATTTTTGACAACCCGCTCGTTCAAGGTCAAATACCCACTATCAAGTGTCAAAACCATATGATGACAGTATCTGTGTCCTTAGACAGAGATGGAGTGCCTTAATCGCAAATATCCCATTAGGTACAGTCTGGTTATAAAGGTCTGAATGACTTTAGAACTTCGTTTATTCTTAAGTAACAGAGATCTTGTTAAGATGGAATCGATTAATCAACGCGGATCTGTTATTCATGGGGCAATGACAAAATCGAGAACTTCTTTCTGGACAATGAGCAATGAGACATTTTACTTCATACAACATATTAAAGACGTCGGCAAAGAAAACTATGTATTCCAAACCTACGACTGCTAAGACGATCTCAACTCAAAAATCTAGACTATAAAAAGAATAACAAATAAAAAATGTAAAATTAAAAAGAGAACAAGTTCTTTTTTTATGACAGATACCATTTACTTAAAGGTTAGCTCTAGATTGTCATCGGCAATCAATCAATTTTAAAAAAAGTCGTTCAGATATCTTATTTATAACAAAAAGCTTAACGAGTTTCTATCGACTCGATAGGATAATGCCGAGTAAAGAAACGTCATACAACTTAATAGCATCATGTTAATTGAACATTTCGCGCAAATTCTTTCGGTGATGACAGACGAGTCTACTTATAATTTATATTATCTCATTTAAATAACTCGTTAAGCAGATCTGCAAAGACTCCTACTACAATTACCGCGTACTTTTACAAGTCCAAATCTATCTCCTCCCGGATAATTTTTCAATCAAATGCAATTTAAGATCGAGGCATCCCATATAAATAATATAACAAGTATCTGACATTGTGCAGTCCGGGCGATTTTATAGTCCGTGTAAACGCGTTCGGTGTAACAAATTAAATGTCATGCGTGTGCGGGGTTGCTGCTGTGAATAATCAGTTTGACACGACCTGATAACTCAATCACACACTTCGCGCACTTTAAGGCCGACCGTGACTGAATCAGATTGATTTTTCGATCACGATTCGATTATAGTATGCTTTACTTCGAAGCGCAGCAAATTCATTCGCTTAATTTCAAAACATTAATATTACATAATCTTAGTTTTAATTTTTTTTTCTCTCTGCCTGGTGGGTTACCGATAAGTAAACGAACGGAACCGTACGCTTACGTGGTGTTTATTTTAAAATTAAGTTTAAATACATTAAATAATATTAAATTAGAATGTAATTAAAGTTTACATTTAATTACGTGGGCTGCTGGAAAATTTTCTGGAATCTAGTAGGTCTAGAATTGTTAGCGTTTATCAACTGTATATTTGAAAAATTTGACATTTTCGCCTATAATTCTATTGACAGGTCCTATCCAAGTAAACTAGTTTTGTTTGTACAGCATTTGAGAAAAAGTAATTTTGTGTAAACATGGAAATCTCGCGTGAAAATTTTCATGCCATGATTTTTTACGATTTCAAATGTGGTCTAACGCCGTAACAATGCCTCGATCGGCTTCATTTGGCTTTTGGAGATGAAGCATCATTAAAGAGCAGTGTTTATAATTGGTTTGCCGAATTCCAGCGTGGACGTACCTCTCTCAGTGACGAATTTCGTGAAGGTCGTCCATCAACATCTGTTGTTGCCACTAATGTAGATGCTGTGCGTGAAATGCTTGAGCGAGATCGACATGTGACATATCGTGAGATTCAAGCATCCTTACGCATTGACATGAAAGCAATACACCCGATTTTGCATGCTCATTTGAACGTACGAAAGCTTTGCAGTCGTTGGATCCCACACAATTTAACAGAAGCGCAAAAGCAGGGTCGTGTCAAATGGTGCGAAGAAATGCTCAAGAAATTCAATGGAGGTCGTTCAAATTTAGTTTATAACATCGTTACTGGTGACGAAACGTGGATCTATTCGTACGAGCCAGAAAGTAAACAACAATCTACCGTTTGGGTATTTCAAAATGAACCAAAACCAACAACAGTTGTCCGTTCACGTAGTGCTGCGAAGCAAATGATTGCTTGTTTCTTTGGTTTAACTGGACATGTAGCAACCGTGGCTTTAGAGGATCGAAAAACCGTGAATGCTGATTGGTACACTACAATTTGTTTGCCGGAAGTCATCGATCAAATAAGAAGAAACAATGGAAATCGACGAATTATTCTCCATCATGACAACGCCAGCTCTCACTCAGCCCGTCAAACAGTTGATCTTTTTTTTGTCCAACAGAAGTGTTGAATTAATGACTCGCTGTCCATATTCACCTGATTTATCACCTAATGATTTCTTTTTGTTCCCAAATATCAAAAATAAAATGCGTGGTGAGCGATTTTCGTCGGCTGAAGCAGCGGTTGAAACATTCCGGGCACTGGTTCCTGAGGTATCATCTTTAAAGTGGAAAACGTGCTTTAGAAATTGGTTCGAGCGTATGCAAAAGTGTATTGACGTCAAAGGCGAATACTTCGAAAAACAATGATACCGTTTACCAAATTTCGTATGCGTCTTTTCATACCGTTTCCAGAAACTTTTCCAGCAGACCACGTAATAGTCTTTACACCAAGCTAATCGAGCATAACATTCAAAATGTTAAGTCCGGAAACATAATTAAATGCGTATTAAATTGTAGAGACACTCTGTTTTACATTACATCGTGGGAGACACTCGTTTGGCTTACAATAACCAAACCGAACATAAATATAATCAGTCAAAGTTTATTTGTTTTACCATTAATGCTTTTTTGGCTCTTCATCCGAAGCCTACAATCACCGATTTGATAACTGACTGCGACGTACTTATTTCTACTAACCACTGGCTGACTGCTCGAATGAGTAATGACTTAATTGAAGGGCTTACTGTGAGACTATGATAAGCCACATTTTTTGGTGAATTGCGTTATTTACAATTTCATAGTGAGCAATAGTGTGATAAGCAGCATAAGAATTATTGTCGTTATATTCTCAAAGATGGCGACATTATACATCAAACATCGTCTTGCATGATTGCAAATTCAATTAAATTGCTTGTCGAAACATGATAAGCCACACAAAAATGGCCCTGCACAGCCGGGATGTAGTGCTACAATTGCTAGTGTTGAACAAGATAGGAGTTCTGATGATCAATTTGAATCGCCCTTTGATGATAGTGACTTGGACAAGGATTATGTTGGCAGTGGCGATGAAGTACAGTCAAATAATCACGAGGTAATTGTGTAAATGTATGGAGGTGGTCAAAAAAAAAGATCCTACCCAAAAAAAACAAAAGCGACAAGAATCCTCTAGAAAAGGAACTGTTGCTTACACTCTTACTATTAACGGTGAAGCAGTCAAAATCTGTAAACAAGAATTTTTGAATATTCACGGCCTTCAGCATTTACGTGGAAGGGTGGATCGTATTGTCTCAAAGAAAATCAGAGGATCTTCTATTCCTGACAAAGACAAGAGGGGTACACATTCAAATAGGCCAAACACATTGAGTATTGAGTCATTGGAATAAGTAAGAGATCACCTGAATCATATTCCCAAGTATCAAAGTCATTACAGTAGGAATGACAGTCCAAGTAAAGTTTACTTAGACTGCGACATGACTATTTCTCGTTTATACACAGAGCTGTACATTCCCTGGTGTGCAGAAAGAGGCATTGCGCCAGTTTTGGAATATGCATATCGTAAGATATTTTGTACCGAATACAATTCGGTTTTAAATTGCCCAAGTCGGACACATGCAAGACATGTGATCAATTTAACATAAAAATAAGTTCCACTACTCAAGAGGACCACAATGACGTAGTAACTGAGTTAACTGCACAACTCAGACTACATATGACCAGGGCAGATGCTATGAGAAATTTAATTGTTTCAAAATCTGAACAATCAAAGAATATTCCAAAACGATGTGTCATATCGTTTGATCTGCAACAAGCTCTGCCCATACCGAAGTTGACCACCGGCCCTGCATTTTATTGTAGAAAAATTGTTACAGTCGATTTTGCTATTACGCATTTATTTCCGATTCGGCTAAGAACTGGCAACGTTGCTACTGGACGCCTACCGGCAACGCTCGGCGTTGTGTCATCTGGCAACGCTGTAACATTCGCGGCAGGAAGCGATTCTTTCAAATTAATAATTTCTTATTGGTGTTTAATCTCCGTCTTCTGACGTCATAATTTTCCCATTGGTTTGGCCATTTTGTGTAGTCTATAAAACGGAAATCATCTTCTTCAGCGGCCATTGTGTATTACGGGCATTCCTTCTTCTGACTCGGGCGAGGGCAGACGCATATTCAGTGCTATCGACGGTTTGTGTTTGTTTAAACAAAACCACTTTTCTACGGATTTTCCGGAAGCAAATATCTCTCCCGAGTCTTGTGGAACGTTTATACGTTCACGTCCAACGAGTTTGCTAAGTAGCAGGTATGTTTGATTAATTCGTTCGTTACACGTGGTTAATGGTTGTTTTTTTCGCCCCCTTTCAGAGTCGTTTGTTTGTTGATGGTTATTGTTACTGATTGCATTAGTATTAGTACTGAGCGTTGGTATCAGTTCCCGAATGGGTATGTGAACATTTCGAATACGAAACGCACCTGTGTTTGAATCGCTGGACTCCGTTGCGACATTAGAGCGAGACAGACATCTAGAGTTGGACCGCCGTTGGCAGCATTACTGATTGAAAATCGTCTTGGAACGAAGCGGCGCCTACCAACTAGTGACATCTTACGCTTCTCGCAGGAACTGGAGCTCAGCTGAGCGACAAAGAGTGACGTATACCATTATTATTTTGATTCGAATTGCATGCCGACTATTTTACCGGACACGAAAGCAACTTACGTATTTAATAGTTCGTAACTTAGTTTAATATTTAAGTAACGTCTACGTAAATTTCGTGGTGTCTTTGGAGCACCGATTGTGAGGTCAGATCTGTCCATCCCGCGTATTATGGTTATCATTTAAAGTTTTGATAGGTTACAATTTAAACATTGTTAAATTTTGTTCAACTAGTGTATGTGTGTGTTAATAAACACCGTATCACTGAACGTGTTTTGCTTATGTTAATCTCCTACTTTGAACGCATCAAGAGAGGAAAAATCTCCTGGAGAAAATTGAGAATACTTCAAGCGCGCACATTGAGGCCTTGGGAAAGCATCAAAGTGTGTTTGACAATTGGGAAGGTAAATCCCTGGCGCCCTATTTGTTTATATTTAGTTACCCCGCCCATTCTCCACCAAGTTCAGCCGTGGCAACCAGTTGTCCAAAGACAACGCTATCTGTTACCAGTATTACGATGTTGGAATCCAGGAGTATTAGCTTTTAAATCTTTTGGTGGTAACAGTAAATGACGCCCAAGTAGTGGGGCTTTTGTTAACTTTACTCACTTTAGAATTGCGTTCAGGGTAGATTTATTGGGACATAGCAAAACATGGATATTAAAGTGCGCTTTGACAGACTTAGTTCCGAAGAACTGACATATGAGTTGCTTGTGCGTGGAATCACTGACGGTGGAAACGTTTCGCAGAAAGCCGAATTACTAAAGAATCTATTGCATGCAGAGAGTGAATCGCGTCCCACTACCGTAGAATATTCAGTGCCCTTCGTTGATGATTTCGCAGCCTTGCAATCGAAAGTAATAGAAATACGTGCGCTTATTGAATCATTAACCCGGACTACGACTAACTATTATTATGAAAAGACTTCTTCAAAGCTCGCACATGCTTTTGCTCGAGTAAATCGGTGTCTAGCTATCACGGACTCAGAAATAAATGCGAGCAGTCAAATTAAAACCGAATTAGACAAACTAAATATGCAATTTCAAGCGAAAGCTAATGCGCTGCGACTAAAACTGTCTTCGCCTAATTTAAGTCCAAGTCATAGTGACGTAACAGCTTTGAGCATGCATAGTAACGATGACAACAGGAATTTAGACATGGAAATTGACAACGATCTTAGACCCGTGCCTGCACCCGTAGTTCAAGCGCCTCCACCAAATTCGTCTGGTGCATGTAACACGCTTTTTCTTTCGTCAAGTCCAATTGGTGAAAATCCTAGACGCAGTTTTAATCTTGATCATGCGCATACCAAGCCAAGCGATTTAAAGTCGGTCCCGGTATCTAAATGGAACCTTGTATACTCTGGTGACAACAAACACGTGTCGCTTAACGCTTTCTTAGAGCGAGTTGAGGAACTTTGCATTTCGCGTAACGTCTCGGAGACAACTTTACTAATCTCAGCTTCTGATTTATTCCGTGGCAAAGCACTCATTTGGTTCCGTGCAAATCGACATCGCTGCCAGTCTTGGCAAGACTTAGTGCGACTTATGCGTGAGGAATTTCAATCCCCTGATTTTGATGATCGTCTTTTCGAAGAGATTAAGCGTCGTACGCAAGGTCATGACGAATCTATCGGAATGTATGTCTCAATTATGACCAATCTATTTAATCGTTTGAATACTCATGTGCCTGAACACGTACAGATTAAGATCCTTCTCAAAAATCTGGTCCCTTACTACCAAAATCAATTAGGACTGATCGAAATAAATTCCATTGAACAGTTACTGAAGCTGGGTAGGCAATTGGAAGTACGAAAGGTTGCCGTTGAGTCATATGTACCTCCTTCACGTAAAGGACATTCTCTAGAACCGGATTTAGCTTATGTCAGCGCGATACCTTCTGACCCTGCTCAATGTAACGCGGTTGATTCTAGCCCAAAACCATCTGGACAAACCAGGGACACAGTCAAAAGATGTTGGAACTGCAAAAAGGTAGGCCATTTTTCGGCCAGCTGTACTATACCTGTTCAGAAACACTGTTTCCGTTGTGGCAAGCCTAATGAGACAACCCGAACTTGCCCTAAGTGTTCAAAAAACTTCTCAGTTCCGCATTAGATGGTCGTCTAGTGCGATGCTTTCGACTATCAAAACCGACCACCCCTTCTCATATCTTGACATGCCTTGATTATGTTTTATCTAACGCGGTAGGCGATGAAAGACCCTATTTAGAAGTAACGATTTTTGGCATAAAATTCTCAGGTTTGTTGGACTCTGGTGCTTCCTGCACAATAATCGGTGGGCCTGGATGGGAAATTCTTAAGGCGTTCGGCCTCCCTTTCATTAAGCATCAAAGAACTTGCACTGTCGCTAACGGTCAACCTTGTTTGAGCCCTGGAAGTATTACTACCCCGATTAGGTTAAGGGATCGCGTTAACATTATCGACATTCTTGTTGTACCTGACCTGCCTCATAAATTGATTTTGGGTGCAGATTTCTGGAGATTGATGGGTATAGTCCCCGACTTAAGATCTGGTGAGTGGACCTTTCGTAATGAGGACATCTGTTCCATCGAGCATATTACATCTCGCTCTGATCTCAATCCTCAACAACAGTGCCAACTTGACGAAATGGTTACGAAACTTTTCCATAACGTCGACGAAAAGGAATTAGGTTGCACTAGTTTGGTTGAGCATGTCATCAAGACGGAAAGTGCCCCCATCAAGCAACGATACTATCCGATATCCCCTGCTAGACAAGCGATGGTCAATAAAGAACTTGACAAAATGATTGAATTAGGAATTGTGGAACGGTCAAACTCCGCTTGGTCATCTCCAATACTCTTGGTCCCCAAAAAGGATGGTTCGGTACGATTTTGTGTCGATTTTAGAAAACTTAACCAGGTTACGACTAAGGATGCTTACCCTTTGCCCTATGTATCGGCTACTTTAGATAAACTTCGAGACGCTAAATACCTCACATCTCTAGATATCAAGTCTGCTTATTGGCAAATACCTGTCGCTGAGGAATCTCGTCAATACACCGCTTTCACGGTACCAAATCGTGGTTTATTCCAATTTCGACGCATGCCCTTTGGTTTGCATAACGCTCCGGCAACTTTTCAAAGGTTTATGGACCGTGTCATAGGTGCAGATTTGGAACCCCATGTATTTGTTTATCTTGATGACATCATTATTGTAACTCAGACTTTCGAGAAACATCTGGAAGTATTAGCCGAAGTTCATAAGAAATTAGTTGACGCAGGTTTAACTCTTGGTAAGGATAAATGTCATTTTTGTCGTAATGAACTGAAGTATTTGGGCTATGTTGTTGACAATATTGGTCTTCGTGTAGATCCTGAAAAGGTTGAGGCTATCCTAAAAATTCCTAAGCCTAGTACTGTCACGGAAGTTCGCAGACTCATGGGTATGGCAAGTTGGTATCGACGTTTTATCCCGAACTTTTCAACGATTATTGCACCCCTTTCGAACCTACTTCGTAAGAATTCTAAATACCGATGGGATACAACTTGTGATGAGGCGTGGGAGAAAATTCGTGAGCATCTGGTTTCTGCTCCTGTACTTTCATGCCCGGATTTCACAAGAGAGTTTGTCATCCAAACTGACGCTTCAGACTATGGTGTTGGTGCGGTACTTACGCAACAGCAATCGGATGGAGAAAAGGTCATCTGCTATCTGAGTCGTTCGCTCTCTAGAGCTGAGCGAAAATATTCCACTTGTGAAAAGGAATTGTTGGCCATGCTTTGGGCTATTGAAAAGCTTCGTCCCTATGTGGAAGGTAGTCACTTTCAAGTAATAACCGACCATCATTCTTTGTTATGGTTAAATAGGCTACAAAACCCTTCTGGACGGTTATGCAGGTGGAGTGTTCGACTTCAGCAATATGATTTTACCGTTGTTCACCGTAAAGGCAAGGAACATGTCGTTCCGGATGCCCTTTCTCGTGCTGTACCAATTGTTGACTCCATAGACTGTGCTAATGTGAAAGATGCCAGGTATTTGAATTTGCTCGGTAAGGTTAAGACTTCCCCATTGAATTTTCCGGACTATCGAGTTGAGGGAGACAAATTGTACAAATTTATCCAATGTACTTATTACCATCTCATTGAAGCTGATCGTCAATGGAAACAGGTCGTTCCGAAAGAAAATCGCCTTGACATCTTACGTCAATGCCATGACTCTCCCACTAGTGGGCATTTAGGCATTTATAAGACCTACAACCGTATTGCCCAAGATTATCACTGGCCCAAAATGCGTTCTGATGTGGTTAGGTATGTACAGCGTTGTGAGACTTGTCTTCGAGCTAAACCCGAACAGAAAGCACCTGCTGGACGCATGGGTGGGCACACAAAAATTTCAAAACCCTGGGAAGTCATAAGCATCGACCTTATCGGACCTCTACCTCGTTCGACGAAAGGCAACCAATACATTCTCGTGGTAACTGATTGCTTCAGTAAATTTACGATGTGCTTCTCTCTTCGTAAGGCTACTACCCCTAAGATAGTTCAACATCTTGAGGAGAATATTTTTCTACTTTTTGGAGTTCCTCGTATTATTATCTCGGATAACGGAGCCCAGTTTAAATCCCGTGAATATCGAAATCTTCTGACGTCATATCATGTTCGACCATCTTACACTTCTTATTATCACGCTCAGGCAAACCCTGTTGAGAGGGTCAACCGTGTTATCAAAACCATGTTGATCTCTTATGTTTCCCAAGATCATCGTAAATGGGATTTGTTTTTACCGAAGGTTGCTTGTGCGTTGAGAACTGCACGTCATGAGGTTACTAAATTGACTCCGTATTTCCTGAATTTCGGTAGAGAAATGTGTCTCAAAGGTAGTCTTAATTCTGAGAAAACCCCGGACTCTGACGAGATAAATGTGGAAATTGAGCAAAACCCAACTGATTTTCAATCTCGTTCTGGTAAATTTGCTAGATTGTACCAAGATGTTCAGGAACGTCTTCAAAAGTCTTATGAAAAGTCTAAATGCCGTTATGACCTTCGTAGGCGTAAAGTCGATTTCGAACCAAATCAGTTGGTATGGCGAAAGAATTTTGTTTTATCGGACGCTTCTAAGCATTTCGCAGCCAAACTGGCTGATAAGTTTATCGGTCCTTTCGTCATTAATCGCCGAATTTCCACAGACGCTTACGAGCTGAAGGATTGTGATGGTAAAATCTTGCCAGGTACGTGGCATAGCTCACACCTTAAGCCTAGCCCTTCTGATGACTAAGGTTATGGTTGTTTCTATCTTTTCATTTTTGATTCGACCTGCGGGTTGGGTCACTTAGAATACGCCCGACGTATCTTCTGCGTGGAGTAAAAGGCTCCTAAAAGATTCTTGGAATTCCTCTTTACATCTGTGGAATCGAGCATCTTCGGATGTTCTTGGATGGATAATACTCTTTGAATCAGTCTCGTTGATTGTGAGATGTCACCTAGCGGTTTGCGAAGGTTGTGGGAATTACAAGGAAGTTGGATCACGTGAAGACTTTCCTTGCCCTCTCTCTTTGCGAACATTGCATATGAGTGATGACTGGCACGCTTCGTGATTGTGAAGAAGAACGTATTTATCCATCGTGAAACATTCTCTTCTCTTTCTATCCTTATTTCAATTTTATCTCCTTCTTCTACTCTTGTTCTATTCGTTCCTTTCGGATTGATCAGCCCAGCTTGGACAACCTTGAGAAATCCCTTAGCACCCGACAAAGCGTGTGGGATTTACAAGCGTACTGGATCTCGTGAAGGTATTGCTTGCCCTCTCTCTTTGCCGTACCGCTACTGGATCCAACTCAGAGAAGTCTTGGTTGTGGTATGGTGTGTTCCGTTTGGATTTCTTTATCTTTTCTGTTTTCCTCTTTACCTTTTCTTTCTTTTCTTCTTCTATCGTGAAGGGTGATCTTTGGTCCCCTTTAACCCGATTATGACTATACCCAGATTTGACTTTACCCGTTAGTGACAATTTTTGGTTTGAATTTTTTTTTTCCCGCGGTTTGTAACCGAGTTTTCGTTAATTAGAATTTTTCCCGCAGTCTTCGACTGAAGTTTCCGTCCGTTGCGTGATGAACCGTTGGTTTCGTTAACTAACTTCCGACTCTTTATTCTTTTAAATCTCTCTTTCTTTCTTTCCTCTGGTTGGATTGATCAGCTCAGCCTTTCTGGCCGAGAGATGTTTTTGTTGGTCACTGCTTGCGAGTGTTGTGGGAGACTGGGCGTGCCAGATCTCGTGAAAGCACTTCCTACCCTCTCTACTGGTAAGTTTGACTTGGAACATCTCACGTCCCGGGTTGCAGTATGGTGTGTTTCAACTGGAATTCTTCTTTTGTCCTCCTCTTCGTTTCCTGGCGTGGCGCCTCCACCAGTTTTCTTTTCCATCTTTGAAGACTCGCGTTGGGTTTCTGAAATTTGTCCTTTCAGGAAAAATTTCCTTGCTGGTGAAGGGGGAGTTGTTACAGTCGATTTTGCTATTACGCATTTATTTCCGATTCGGCTAAGAACTGGCAACGTTGCTACTGGACGCCTACCGGCAACGCTCGGCGTTGTGTCATCTGGCAACGCTGTAACATTCGCGGCAGGAAGCGATTCTTTCAAATTAATAATTTCTTATTGGTGTTTAATCTCCGTCTTCTGACGTCATAATTTTCCCATTGGTTTGGCCATTTTGTGTAGTCTATAAAACGGAAATCATCTTCTTCAGCGGCCATTGTGTATTACGGGCATTCCTTCTTCTGACTCGGGCGAGGGCAGACGCATATTCAGTGCTATCGACGGTTTGTGTTTGTTTAAACAAAACCACTTTTCTACGGATTTTCCGGAAGCAAATATCTCTCCCGAGTCTTGTGGAACGTTTATACGTTCACGTCCAACGAGTTTGCTAAGTAGCAGGTATGTTTAATTAATTCGTTCGTTACACGTGGTTAATGGTTGTTTTTTTCGCCCCCTTTCAGAGTCGTTTGTTTGTTGATGGTTATTGTTACTGATTGCATTAGTATTAGTACTGAGCGTTGGTATCAGTTCCCGAATGGGTATGTGAACATTTCGAATACGAAACGCACCTGTGTTTGAATCGCTGGACTCCGTTGCGACATTAGAGCGAGACAGACATCTAGAGTTGGACCGCCGTTGGCAGCATTACTGATTGAAAATCGTCTTGGAACGAAGCGGCGCCTACCAACTAGTGACATCTTACGCTTCTCGCAGGAACTGGAGCTCAGCTGAGCGACAAAGAGTGACGTATACCATTATTATTTTGATTCGAATTGCATGCCGACTATTTTACCGGACACGAAAGCAACTTACGTATTTAATAGTTCGTAACTTAGTTTAATATTTAAGTAACGTCTACGTAAATTTCGTGGTGTCTTTGGAGCACCGATTGTGAGGTCAGATCTGTCCATCCCGCGTATTATGGTTATCATTTAAAGTTTTGATAGGTTACAATTTAAACATTGTTAAATTTTGTTCAACTAGTGTATGTGTGTGTTAATAAACACCGTATCACTGAACGTGTTTTGCTTATGTTAATCTCCTACTTTGAACGCATCAAGAGAGGAAAAATCTCCTGGAGAAAATTGAGAATACTTCAAGCGCGCACATTGAGGCCTTGGGAAAGCATCAAAGTGTGTTTGACAATTGGGAAGGTAAATCCCTGGCGCCCTATTTGTTTATATTTAGTTACCCCGCCCATTCTCCACCAAGTTCAGCCGTGGCAACCAGTTGTCCAAAGACAACGCTATCTGTTACCAGTATTACGATGTTGGAATCCAGGAGTATTAGCTTTTAAATCTTTTGGTGGTAACAAAATTTGGCTATACAACTTAGATATCCATGATTGTACTGTAGGTCGAGGTCACATGTTTTTATGGACGGAAGATGTAGTAAAAAGAGGGAGTGAAGAGGTGGCTTCTGTACTTATGAAATTTTTAAGCTCCAAAACCAACACAGAAGATCTCATCATTTTCACTGATAACTGTCCTGGACAGAATAAAAACTGGTTGTTGATGTCCCTTTAGTTACAGTTGGTCAAGGAGAAAAAATTTAAAACTATCACTCACCATTTTCTTGTGAGTGGTCATACACATTTACCATCTGACAGAGATTTCGCATTGATAGAGAAGCGCCACAGGAAGAATGCACCTATTATTTATTCACCGGAGGAATGGCACAAAATTATTCGAGAATCCAACAAAAAAACACCGTTTGAGGTAACTGTAATGCAACAATCGGATTTTCTGAGTTTTGAGCCTATTCTAGGAAACATTAAGAAAGCTTTACGTACTAATAATGGTGAGAGTGTGGATTTCTCTGGAGTATTTAGCTTTGATTTTAAATCCCAGAACACCAAAGTATTCTTTGTGAAACATACAGTTACTGGTGAATATAAAGAGGTAAATGTCACCTGTCGATACTCCCTTATCTACTTTGAAGAATAAATACGCAGAATCTCTAAAAATTCCAAAGAAAAAGCTTGATAATGTCAGATCACTGCTGCCTTATATTCCTCCAGTTCATCATTCTTTCTACAAGACGCTGAAGTGTGCGGATGGTGACGATGAAGAGGATGAAAATCAAGAACAAGCAGAAGTATTAGATTAGGACTTTAAATCTACGTAAAATATTCTTTTTTTCACTTATTGATTTTCCAAAACATGTTAATTTGTGTCGCAGGCACTTTTCTTGCTTTAAAAATAAATAAGTTTATCCCAGAATAACAACGTGGTAAGCCACATTTTGTATCAATAAAGCGTTTCGTTTTTCCAGACTTTTCAATATTGTTTCACTCTTTTGTAAGAAAAATGTCCTCATGGAATATATCTTTAAATCTCAGTATTTCATTACTACGAAAATATTCCCAAATATTTTACAGATTTAATCTCTGTGTAAATCATCGATTTTTATAGTTTCTGTTTTTGTGGCTTATCACATTCTAATAATAAGCCCTTCAATTGATTTACGAATTTCTTTTATTAAACTATCAGTACAGGATGTGACAAAGTGCACTTCCTAGAAGTTCGGATCCAAAAGCCGATGTATCTAAACTCTCCTTGAAACATAATTAATGAGCTAACGCGTTAATTGATTTGAATGAAAAACGAAGGGCTGGTGCAGCATTGCATGGAAGTTCAGCAACTTGAATTTGAATTGTTAGAGCACGGAATCCCCTCATTTAAAACGTTAATTTTCCAAAGACCGAAAAGGACTTTGATCTTCAAGCAAAGCAAATGTCGTCGCTAATTCATGTAGACACTTTCTACAGCAATTAAGCCGGTATCGCTGAGCGTACTACGTGCAAAATGCTAACTAAATAATTGTTGTACGTGGATTATATTTATACAGGTTGCGGTAACTCAAAAAGAAAAAAAAAATGGGGAATCTACTTTTTAAACTTTCGCAACCTGTTGTTAACCACCGTCATATATATTATTAAAAAAAAATATTATTATTTGTTGAAATCTTACAAGATTTAAAATATACTATTTAATTTCGGTCTAAAAAACTAGGTACTTACAAAACATTAAACGGAGTGGTAGCTGGCACTTACCTGTAACAAAGAAAAAAAATCAATTAGACATCAAAGATAAAGAAAATTGTTTTGCATTTTTTAATTTTTCTTAAAACAGGAATTGTAAAATCTAATTGCTAGAAAATAGCAGTTTATTAAAATTGTTTTCTTTCGACATATCTCAATCGTATCACTTTAACTATTGTAACGCTAAACGGGTGGATGAACCGGCGATTGTAGCGGCGAGGCGGTGACATAAGTTAATGTAAGTTAACATCCCGGGCCAACGGCAGCGTTTCCAGTCCAGGGGAACTACGGCGTCCACCAGGGGTGGAAACGACGGCGCGCAGTGGTTCACAGGCGGAAATCAGTCCAAAGCCTACTACAATCGCACACTCGAAACATGCACACAAAAGAACAAAAGAATAATTTACTGGAAAAATAACGCACATTATTTTTTCATAATTAGTCATGTAAAATACTATTTACTGTTAGGCAAAGAGTTCGTTAGTTTAATGTTTTATTAAAAAGATTCGTCTTATTCAGTGAAAAATATTACCTTAGCTCCGACCAGCTCCAATTAAATCTTGATATTAATATACACTTAGAACCTTTGTGATTAACAATAATTTTGTTTCAACTACCACGACCTGCTCCCCTGCAATACATGCATTTTTTTTGTTGGCTTGCGCTTCATAAAATGCTACTGTCAAATTAACGAAATTGACCATAGTAACTGTAACAAGTTATTAATTTTTTCCTCGAAACCGCCTTTTTGAACCACTGTGTGACCCACTTGATGTGAATCGAACTAACGATTTGTTAACGATTGAAGCTTTGAATTAGGTTGGATCTATTCATAGAGTATTGTTTACAAAAATCTGCTTACCTAACCAGTCGCGATATAACACTTGAGTTTGCAAAAGCTTGCAATGCCCGCGTTCCAATTTCATCATGTGATTGCGCGCTGATTACACATAAAGTTTAAGGGTGTTAATTATATCGAATTTTTAAATTGTTAAATTTTTAAATTGTTTTATAAAAAAATCTAATCGCGATACTATCATGGCGTAAAGTAATTTAAAGTCAAATGTGTTAAGTTACATGGTTGCGAGAGGGCGTTATCATTATACCCGCTTACTTATTATTATTGCTCATTGCGCACCTCGGGTGGAATGATGGTTAATACAGACATAAAGAATGAATAACAGACAATTGAAAGATAAAACAATTTTTGAAAAATCAAAACCAATTATGTTAATGGCAAACCTGAATACGATTTCTTAAACCCATTAACGTGTGTGTCACTGAAGTATGAAAGGTGTAAATCGCGTAAAATTTACAAATACACCACATGTCGAAAACGTAACGAATTATTATCATCGATATAAACATGGTGCGCATTTCAAAAAAATAAATCGGCGGGTACGCTTTGTCGAAAGATAATCTAACTGATATCTCGTCGGGCCTTGTCTCGTTCGAACAAAGCACAAAAAACCGGGGCTAAGCTCATCCTTTTAGTGCATCTGACTGGAAAATGGAAGCGCGGTGTCTGCTCTTTGAAAAGGATAATGGGCCGGAATATTTGTACATGTCTTATAAGTTACCTGTAACTAAAGTAGTAAATGTGGATCAGAACTGGTCGGGGGGATCTGGCCCACATTATTTTTGGTCGAATTTGATACAAACGAATTCGCTCTTCCACTTTTAATAATTGTGATCAATTTAATATGTCGATTTTTAAGTCTAAGATCGTTTACCTTCAAAGAATACATATTGGTTGTTTGTTTACTGTGTACAAATACTTAAACCTACATTACCATAAGCGGTTGAATTCATATGTCCTTAGCAAAAAGTTAATAGTTTTCGAGAAAAATGCAGTGTCAGATCTTCACCAGACCGTCTGAGAACTGCCGGAATAGCTAATGAGTGGATGATGGCCTAACTCTTGCCTGCGCGGCCGTCTGTTGAATGACGACGCGAAGATAAGTTAGTGTTTAACTTGACCTTGTGCACGATGTCGTAAATCATCCGGTCAATCAAAACATTTTATACGCGTTCACAATGCGCCTGGATTTATTAAAATAAATAAATGTAACTTCACTTTATTCAAATTAAAAATTAGTCCACTACAAAAAGTTGCGAATTTCGCATGTGGTTCGTTGTTGCCGACCAAGTTTAAAGCGAGGTAAAAATAAATTGTAATTTCACATTCCATATGAATTTTAATACACTTTATCAAAATTTGACATTGCCTTTTACTTTCCATGGACGGTAAGTAATACTTTCAAAGCTAGCAACGAGATTAGCAAAAGTTGATTTACGTAAAAGGGAAAAACGTTTCTAACGCGCTCGTCTATTCGGTGCATACATTTTCAGATTAATTCATCGATTGTTGAAATCATAAAACAAAATAAACGTAACATTACTTCGATCAGTGAATTAAAATTTTAAATAAAATAATTAATAAACAATATCAGTGATTATTATTACGAAACGCTGTGTTTATGATCGGGTACGGTATCGATGGGCGTTTTTATACTATACTAGAGATACCGATACCCGATATTTTGCTACCCGGATACCGGTTAGTGATACCCGAGTAGTTACCCGATACCCGACAAGTACCCAGGTACCATAACATAAATACAAAATAACAATGTGAAAAGCTCTTAGAAGTATCCCAAGTAATTGATGCTCACTCGAGTGAAATGTAATGGAGGTCACATAAACCGAATTGAAATGAAGTCTACTCATCTCAGTGTTGCCAACCGATTCGAGCAAAAACTCCTTTTTCGGCATAGAGTGTTTTTCTAAATTAATCAGGGAAATTTAAATAGGAGGTTCAAGTTAAAAACAGGATTACAAAAAAATATACATATTAAAACGACCTAACATTGCACTTTGCAGCAGTCAGAAGCAGCATTGCCAGGTCATCAAATTTCAAATTCTTTCCTTTTTTTAAGAAAAATCGATTTTCACCTAAAAATCATCATAAAATCATATTATCCCGTGATGGTCCTTAATAATAGTTTTTCAAAATTTATTTTGTTTTTCGAACGTAACCTAATCGTCACTTGTTTATGAATTATTGTTATTTGTTTCCATCTTCAAATATTTCCGTCACTTTCTGATTTCTTTTTCGGTGCTGTTGTCCTTATTGTTTAAAAGAAGACGTCGTTTTGAATTAATCATTTGTTTTTCTCTTCTTCCTTTTTTTTCTTTCTTTGTTGTGAAATTGTAAAATTTACCATCGTCATTTGTTTTTAAGTTTTGAAATTACTAAAACAAAAACTTTTTGCGTTTCTTTTACCTCCACGAATAATTAGTCCTCATTTGTTTTTTTTTCCTTGCTTTCTTCGGAAATTTTTATTTCGTACATAAGTATCATGATATAAATTTGTTTTATTTCTTGATTATTTTGAAGTTTGAATTATTATTAGCCTTGAATGTTCCTTACTATTATTTTTTAAATCTTAAATCTATAAAAAAAAATTGTTGCAAATCGTTTTTGATCGCAGTGAAATCCTCGAGCAGCCTCTGTACAGCTGTTTCAGCCCTGTTTGGGTCTTCGTCAGCAGAAATGCAGCTCGAAATTTCCACTGTAAACCAAAAACGACTTGACCAAATTATTCGCAATTGCGATGTCAGGTCAAAAAGCGATCGTATGATGTCGCTGTCTTATCTGTTCTTAAATCTATAATTCGCTTCTTGAGTTATTTTCCTCTATATGTTTGATCGTCATTAGTTTTTCTTTCTTCTGGTCAGGATTTTTTTTATTTGTACACATTAGGTTTCTCGATTGTCAAAAATATTTCTCATTTTTTTTAATTCCTTCCAATTTTCAAATAAATTATTATAATTTCTTTGGAAATTTAAATTTTTCCATTTTGTGTTTCTGGGTCTTCAAAAATGTTCTTGTTTTTTTCCTGATTGTTTACTGTCTTTATTCCTGCAAAATGTAGCGATTGCCTTTTGTTAACCAAGAAGTTGAAAAATTCCCTAGATTTTAATGAGTTTTGTAATTCTTTCATTTCTTCCTTTTGTTTGAAATTATCCCTAGATTTAACGAATTTTTTCCTAAATTGGCATCAGTGACTCGGCTGTTGGTCACTTTACCTAATATTTTGAATCGGGTAATTATCGCGTATCGGGTAGTTATCGGTTAACTGGCATTCGCAAAGGGGAACCGGGTACATTTAAATAAAAGCGTCATCCCTAGTTTATACGAACTGTAGAGCAAGGCGTCATTGACCTTTCTTTCTCGCACATTTCAGCAGTTCCAAATAAGTGGCATCTGCGAAATTTTTTGGCTATGATACGGTAGCCACCAAAAAATTACGCGCAGAAGGTGGTCTTTCATGTACTTATACTGAGGTTTTTTTTTTATTTGCACACAGTAAAAAACATCCTGTATATCAATAAACCCCCTCGCATTTTCTTTGTGTGAAATTCTAATAAAATTTTGCGATTATAGTTCAGTTTCTTTCTCGTGAAGGTCTTCTGGAGTGATTCGGAATTATGGGCTATGCCGCCGCCCTCCGTTGTCTACGCGGTTGATTGCAAATTAATTCGATAAATAAGAATCGGCCGCGACCCTACGGTGGAACGCGTCCTTAGTGTCATAAAATTTGTAGCCAGCCTTATCTTAATAATATATTAACGGTGTCAAAGTTGGGCACGCGATCGTCTTTACGAGCTTTAATGAGCAATAAGGGTGATTATGGGCGGATCGAACTAGCCGGCTCTTTTGTGTTCGGCCACCCTTGGGCGTACCCGCGAACCAATTCCATACACACACACACAGGGGCCCCTCGATGTATCTTTTTTCTTGTTTGTTTGTTATTGTTTATTTAAAGCGCCATTCTTCCAGACAGGTAAAGTCGGCGTAGAACCGTGAAAAATTACATTCGAGATTCGAGATGCCCGACACGAAGAAGAAAAAGAAAAATGAACGAAGATAGCCAGCCGGTGAATAATGAGGAGAGATAGTTTCGATCGTATATCTTCATATTTTAGTGCACCGAACGAAAGAAGAAACGCGTTGCTGAAGAATCCGCACAAGAATGGGCAATAGCAACAATTTGCCATTTTCAGTTGCGGTGTCGAGGCATCGGCGGAGATCACGCGAAGGCTATCGCCATTGCGCGGTACCTTTTGCAGACGATGCCCAACAGAGTGATTTATATTCCCTCTCTAAATAATAGGCTGATATTACTTTATGTGGGATGCGGTGGGATAACATCTGCGTTTGTAATATACTCCTTGAAGCTCTCCCTGCTTCGCTTTGCGGATAACATTCCGCGAATTCTTCGATTGTAAACAATGGCCGGGGAAAAATTCGCAATTTATGCAACCTTTCGGCGGTGCGTTTGAGGCGTTATTTTAATTTGATACAGTCAGGTGAGTATCAGACAATACCTCGATTTTTTTGCTCGACAAATTGTAACAATTAGTTCGGGTACTAAATTATAATAATAGGTTCCGTTGAGGAATTACACATTCATATGCAAATTCCACATCAACCGATTATTTCCTGCGAGGGAGTTATTTTATAGTTTCATTCTTCAAATACGAAAGCATTTTTCTAAAGTTATCCACTTAAAGACTGTGCACGAAAAACACTGGTCGGACACTTTATCAATTTTGAAAGTTATTGTACTTTAATGAATAAATATAAATACAATATTATAGAACTTAAAAACAAATTGAAATATTAATTTTCCAAGAAAATAATTTTAATTCTTCCCATAGGCGAACTGTCGAACTTTACGTTTAACACCTTCCATTAACATCTGCACAGATTCCTTGGACGCCGATTTCACTGCTTTTTCACATTTCATCTTAAAATCTTTTTCGTTACTAGTAACGGCTTCAGTTTTCTTTAAAATGCGTTTAAGATTTGCCCAGTATCTTTCAATAGGTCGCAGCTCAGGACAATTTGGTGTGTTTTGTTCTCGCGACACAAAAGTGACTCCATTTCCGATATACCAATCTATTGCTTTCTTACCGTAATGAGCTATCGCCAAATCTGGTCAAAAAAAGAACTGATACTGGATGATTTCTTAATTCCGCTACATAAACATCTTGATTGATTGTTCCGGTCTTAACAGAAATTTTACTCCTCTCGCCACAAGTACAAATCGCTTGCCAAATCAGATTTTGAAAGTTTTCTTGTTTCAAATTTTTCAGAAGTAAAGTTTGGATTTTGTGCAGTAAAATATTCTTGACCTGGTAACTGTTTAAAGTCAGCTTTTACGTAAGTTTCATCGTCCATGAGTATACAATTAAAATTGAGTAACGTTGTTTCATAAAGCTTTCGCGCGCGTGTTCTGGCGATTTTCTTCTGTTGATCGTTCCGGTTTGAAGCAATAGACTTTTTAAAAGTCTTTAAATTATTCCGTTTCTTCACTTTTTAGATATATGAAGATGACATTTTTAGCGACATCTCTTACTGATATGTTCGGATTTCGCTTGAAAACGGCTACGACAGACTTCTCCTTGTTCTTGCACGTAGAACCGCCTTTCCTACCAGACACTTGTTTTCGATTAATCGATAAACGATTATTGATTTTTTTTAGTACGTTTGTTACAGTGGATTTCGCAATTCCTAAGATTTTTGCGATATCTTTATGAGACGCTTGTGGAGTTTCGTTGTGTTCGTGCAAATTTTTCTACGCAGTTCGTATTGTTTGGTTGCCATATTGTTTGTACATGAAGTGGTTACTATGGAAACAAATCAACTTAGTAACGGCTTTTCGCGGTGACAAATTGCAGGTAGCGCCACTTTCGCATTTATTACAATAAAACAGATAATTGTAATTATAGTTGACCAATTTTTTTCGTGCACACTCTTTAGTTATGAAAAAAAAAATTCTATATGACTACCGGCGCTCTTAACACGGAGAATCCGCAGTTTTGGTTAATGGTTTGAATTAAGTTTGTTTTGAGAACCCTGCATTTGTCATATAACAGCAAAGTTTTGGTTTCCTATGAATTTGGACATTTTTCCTTCAGGTTGGCAGTCCCAAAAAAACTGTCGTCATCAACTTTTCAGAAGATAATCAATTGAGTTTTCGTCTTTCTTAGAGGTGGAGAGCCTTTACGTATCGAGTGCGTCGACTCCTGATTCCTGTGGGAGGATTCCAGTGGGACGCCCAAGTCCCGTCGTCTGTGAGAATTCGCGAAAAATAACTCCCATCGCTCTTCGAAGAGACCAATTGTTTTTTCCATAACTTTTACAATAACTCTAAACCCGTCGCAAGCCCGAAAAACGGTCCTCGTCAACATTTCAGGAGACAATTGAGATTTAGCTTTCATTGGAGGTGGAGAGCCCTTACGAATCCCTACGTTTAACTGTCGCCATCAATCTTTCAGGAGATAATTAAGTTACTGTCTTCACTGGAAATGGAAAGCCTTTACGAATCCACTGCGTCGACTCCTGCTTCGTGTGGGAGGATTCCAGTGGGACGCCCAAGTCCCGTCGTCTGTGAGAATTCGCGAAAAATAACTCCTCTTGCTCTTCGAAGAGACCAAATGTTCTTTTCCATAACTTTTCGATTATTTATAAACGCATTCCACGCACAAAAAAAACGGTCCCAATTAACTTTTCAGAAAACAATTGAGTATTAGCCTTCTTCCGAGGTGGAGAGCCCTTACTAATCCCAACGCGAAACTGTTGACATCAATCTGTCAGGAGATAATTGACTTCTTGTCTTCAGTGAAAATGGAGAGCCTTTACGGATCCACTGCATCGACTCCTGCTTCGTATGGGACGATTCCAATGAGACGCCCTAGTTCCGTCGTCTGTGAGAATTCGCGAAAAATAACCCCCATCGCTCTTCGAAGAGACCAACTGCTCTTTTCCATAATTTTTAAAATAATTTTAAACCCGTCGCACGCCTGAAAAACAGCCCCCATCAACTTTTCTGAAGACAACTGAGTTTCACCCTTCGTTGGAGGTGGAGAGCCCTTACGAATCCCTACGCAAAACTGTCGTCATCAATTTTTCAGAAGATAATTGAGTTCTTGTCTTCCTTGGAGATGGAGAGCCCTTATGAATCCACTGCATCGACTCCTGCCTCGTGTGGAATGATTCCAGTGGGACGCCCAAGTCCCGTCGGCTGTGAGAGCTGTGTGAGCGAAACTGTCGCTTTTAATTTTTCAGGAGATAATTGAGTTCTTGTCTTCCTTGGAGATGGACGGCTTTTATGAATCCACTGCATCGACTCCTGCTTCGTGTGGGAGAATTCCAGTTAGATGTCCAAGTCCAGTCGTCTGCGACAATTCGCGAAAAATAACTCCCATCACTCTTCAAAGAAACCACATCTTCCTTTCGTTAATTTTTCCAATAATTCTAAACCCGTCGCACGCCCGAAAAATGGTCCTCATCAAATTTTCAGAAGACAGTTGAATTTTAGCTTTCTTCGGAGTTGGATAGGCCCTTACGAATCCCTACGCAAAACTGTCGCCATCAATTTTTCAGAAGATAATTGAGTTCTTGTCTTCCTTTGAGATGGAGAGACTTTACGAATCCTCTGCGACGACCCCTGCTTCGTGTAGGAGGATTCCAGTGGGACGCCCAAGTGCCGTCGTCTGTGAGAATTTGCGAAAAATAACTCCCATTGCTCTTCGAAGAGACCAACTGTTCTTCCATAACTTTTACAAGAATTCTAAACCCGTCGCAAGCCCGAAAAACAGTCATCAACTTGTCAGAAGACAATTGAGTTTTCGTCTTCCTTGGATGTGATGAGAAATCGGAATAAATGTGAATTCAACGCAGAAAATACGGACACCGGACAGATCGAAACATGACAAGGCAATTAAATTATAATGCCGAAAGAGCGAAATCGTAGAAGGATTTATTGCCGGAATATCACGAGGTATGTTAAAAAAAACAGCCTGCGACTTGCACCACAAAATTAGTTGGAAAATTAGGGACACATTTTGCGTTATAAAAATACAATTACACTTACAATTATTAATAATAATTACAATTATTTCAGTGTAATAAAATCAGGTGAGAAACTCCACCGCTAGACGTTCACAGCGCACTTCAGTAGCACAGAGGTCAACTATCGTAAATATCTCCACATTTAGGCAAATTTTTGATTTCCACTTTTTACTACAGAGAAGACACATGAGACTTTTGTTTTTCATATGGTAAACAAACGTAAGCGTATATTCACTAATTTAGCGGATATGGGAGTTAGAAACTATAGTATGTCTTGTATCCAAGGAAATAAATAATAACATGATAGTATCTCTTTGATAAACCAAAGTTTACCCAAATGTGGAGATACGATAGTTTACGTCTGTGCCACTGACTTATGTTTTATGCGCCAAATAAAATAAATGCGACACAAAACTTGATGCACAGGGAGAATTTTGGAAGCCATAGGTTTTTCGCACCGTAACAAACAATTGAGGTCGCGACATTGCTCACTTGGTTCTTCGTCTAAAAATGATATCAGGGTGACAAATAACCAACTAGCTTTTTAACTAAAATGCCACCCGGTACGCGACGGTCAGAAAACATCATTGCAGTAAAATTTAAAAATTTAGAAATGTAAAAACTTGTTGGTCATCACCGGGACGCCCGGGAAATTAACTGCAATCGGAACTGAAGAACAAGCTTGCATTGTACAATGCTTTGCGGAACGTAAGATATCGTTGGGTTTCCGGTGAGTCATATGCCCGGTTTCCACAAACTTTTATCATTAGACAAGTTACAAATTTCAATAGTTCTAACATAAAAAGTAAAGAAAAAAGTAGATAAAAGTTTCTAGAAACCGGCCAATAGTCTAACAGAAGAAATAATTATGTAAGTGCTCCTGATTCTTACAAGCAAACCTTGACCTTGACATTCGCACATCGGTTACCCAATAATTGATGCCAGTAAAACAGAATGAGCCATCAGGATTTTTCAAAACCAACGCCTAATGTAAAGCCTACGCAAACTGGAAAGTAGGTCATTTGAATTCATTTAAATACTTGGCTTTTCTGATCAGAGCAGAGTTCGACAAGACAGTTGCCACGGTGCACGATCTCCTGTCATCTAGTAAAGTGCCTCTTAAGTTTCGCATATAATTTAGTCACGTTTGACACGCGTCTCGATCTTCCTCGTCGTGAAGTTATCAAAATTCTAATTTTCTTTTAATCAGTCAATTCTCCTAATTTAATTTAAATAAAGAGTACCAAAGGAGCATCCACGACATTAACTAAACATAGAAAGAGATAAGGAGTGTAACGATTTTGACAATTTTGACAATATAAGTAAACGCCATTCAAGCAAGTGAAGTGAAAATCGAACTCTTTTTTTTATTCAAACCAGAAACGCTACTAACAAAAAAACATCGAGATCCAACTTTGAACGGATTGTTAAAAAATTCGGGGACAAGAGGGGGTTGAAAGAAGGTTTTCAACAGCTGTTGAACTGTTAACAAAAATCGTCTGAAATTTCAGCAGAAAGTATTACTGAGAAGGGTTATTTTCATCCCGTAAAATTGACAGCATTCCCAAGAATAAGATTTTTTCATTAATATACAATACGTCGCAATTTCTTGACACTGTAAATTTGTCTCTTTCAAATTCTGAAGTCTTATATTTCAAACAGGTTATATTTAAAGAACATTAAATATATTAACAGTACCACTGATATTGCCGTATTTGAAAAATTATATTCTAAATTCGAATTTCACTTTTAGTTTTACACAAAATTCAGCACGCGTATTGTTTTTTTTTGTGTAAATTGACAAAATTGTTTAGTTAGCATTTCGCAAGTACGGTCAATGATACCGGCCTAATTGTTGTTGGAAATTGAATTACATGAATTATCGACATTTCTTTTGCTCGCCAATACAGTCCTTTTGGGTCTTGAAACATAGAAAGTAAGCAAAATTAATATTTTAAAGGAGGGGATTCCATGCTGACAATTGAAATTTAAGTTGTTGAACGCTGACGATTTTGGGTACGTCGATCTTTAGACCCGAACCTTTTGAAACACACTTAGTGGCATCCGCAATAAGAACACAGGACACTTGTAGGCCTTCATTATTATTATTGAGATCCAAGTAGTTTTAATTTTCAGTTTATTAGTAAGAGCGGCACTTTTTTCAAATTATTGCATTTACGGAAAAGTAATTTAATTTTCGTGGATTTCGTCTCATGTTAGAAAAATTATTTTTCAAACGTGATTCAAACTGGTACAAGAACACTGTGGTTATCGTTTCGAGTTCGTATTTATTCACTACGGTAATGGAGTTACAAACAAAGCAGCGACGAAATATGGCATCAGCGTTACAGATATTTCAAGAACGTTATATCTTCGAAACGCATCCACATTTCTTATCTGGAGAGGAGAAACAATGGATCGCATTTGCAAAACAAAGCCGACCGATCGGGCAAAAGGAACGAAAAGGCCTCCACCTGGAAAAAAACAAAAGAGCGCAGAACAAGAACGCATCGGGCGGGCAGGCAGGAGACGCGCGCGACATAAATTACGGAAAAGTTGAAAAACGGGTCCGCGGACAAAAGACGATAGGTTTGGTGGCACAGAGTCCGTTATTAACACCGACGCAGCGGACACTTTGATTTAATTGTCCTGTTCTCGGCACGGAATTTCGTCAGGTGCAATGCGAAACGCTCTGGCATCTTGACCACATTGCGATTGTTTTACCTGGAGCGGCTACCGTGACAGTTTTATTATAGTGCAAGCATTCGAAATCTTTTTTCCTACTAACTACTTTTAATTGGATAAATCCTTGAGGTATTCCATTTATAATATTTATTATGATCTACACGTATGCGACTTCACCTGTTTTACACGTCGCTGCTGGTACACCCACCTTCTTTATCCTCCACTTTTTTCACCATCTGAATAATTATTGCTTGCACTGATTTACTACAGTACACAATCTACACGTCAACCGTACTGGTTGTTTTAATATCTAAGCAATTCCCAACCTTACATTCACAAATTTGTTCAATCTGTTTAGGTTATGTTTATGTGTGACGCACGGACAGTCATTATTGATCGCAGTGTATTATTAGGCTATAAAATTTGAAAGAACCTTTTTCATTTTTAATTATATCATGTTTGAGGACAATAAATTTGCGACGGCAATTTTTACAATCGGCCTCAGTCTTTATTTGGGTATCAGGTGCACCATTTAGTCGATAAGTTCGCACACTAATTGGCGATCAACAAAATGCAGTTTTCACATAAACACAGTTGGCAACATCGAGTCGATACTGACCCGAAGAAATAAATTTCAAATAATACATACCCAGAAAAGAAAAGTGGAGAAGATTGAAATATCAATAATTTTATAATAGTCGTAATAAAAAAGACAAAAATTCCTTTAATAAATGAGTAATTTAAATAAATCACACCCGTCCAAATCCTACACTCGGTGGACATACTGGCACAAAACTTTCTGTTCCACCAGGGCACCAGATTACAACCGGCTGAAGTTTCAGAAACGCGGGAAACGTTCCTGAGGTTCCTCACCAATACAACAATAGCATGTGTTCCATCCCCCAGATGGACACAACGCGAAGTGGGGCTGAGCCCCCTTAACAACCGCCAACATGCCCAAGGGATATCGAGATGATACTGAACGCAACGAGCACGCTTCAAGTTAATAAAGCCGCCACTTGGCTTCGCCCCAAGTAGGTAGCATGTAGTTATTTATTTTTTAAATCCAAGATTAGAAGAACTAAAGGAAATGGACTCTTTTAGTAAATTATTTCCAAGCTGCACAATAGATGGAGCTGCTAATTCCTTGTTGAAAAATGCAAACAAAATATCACATTTTCTTTTTTTTTGTTTTTTTTTTAGCGAATCATTTTCTAACTTTAATGACTTTTCAAGTTAAATAATTGGGCTTTCTCTTCTTTTTGATAGACTACTGGAAATACTGACAAATACAATTACGGATTTTGTTATCAGCTGTACGCTGTAATAATTTTCATTCGCTTCTAGTTGCTGCTAAGGTGATTCAGTTACCGAAAAAAATAGGGGTTAGTTTTAAATGTGTACATCCGGTTTATTCGATTTACAACTGATGTTACGTTAAGTTTCCAGTAATCAAATTTGGTGATGGTTTCCTTTCTTTTCCCCGCGCTTTTGAGTTTTGCTACGTTTAGATGTTCCATTTTGTAGCGGCGAATGTGTCGCATTGCGGTGTTTGGTAGGCGGAACACAGGTGGGCACGCGCTCGGCACGGACGACCTCAAAATTTTCGTTAAAGACTTGCGTGTAGCTGTTTTGGAAACAACGAATCTGTGAGTCGGCCCGCATTTTTGTAGATTTTTTGTCCGTCGCTATTTTTCCCCAAAATGTAGATTGTCAGTGATTTTGATATCGCTTCTGTACCTACGTGCAACGTAGGGTAAGTTTTTTTTTTTTTGGCGACCTCGTGCTCATTCTTTTGTTAATTGTTCCCTTCTCGTTTCCCGTTATTATAGTGCTAGTGCCAGGTAGGGGGCAGCTTCACACTTTCCTTTACCTCCGTTGCGATTGGGAGAAGGCTTGGCAGTGACGAATCATTTGTAACATGGATCTATCGCCGTTTGACTTGCATCAGCGAGACGAGCACGACAGCTGCCATCTTCTGTCCCATTGAAAAGGGCAGCTATCGCCCGGACGTCCTGGACAGGACCGTTGTTGTTGCGAAGTCGTCGACGCCGCGTCGGAGATATTTTAAGGTCGTTTTATTTTATTTTTTTTTCCTTTTCTCGTCACTATTCTTGTTGGGTAACGTCTTCGTTTTACGTCATCGCTGTGTGGAAAATTTTACTTCCCTACCTCCTTCCGGAGCCTTCGTTGGCGCACTGCGCATATTTTGTTACGTCGGCCTTTCTTACCTTTATATCCCTTTTTGTTTGGGACGAATTTAAATTTTGCTCTCACTGTTGAGCGGCTCTTTCAGAGCGTTAAACATTGTTGGATTTGTTTTGAGCATGTTTTCAACTTTCTTTTTCGTATTTTGGAAAAGAGTCGTGACAATTGCACTTAAATGGCAATTTAATCAATTCAAATTGATACTTGACACACCATCTAGCGAAGGATAGTCTCAACTCCTTTTGTCGTCTACTGCATTCATTTCAAATATTCAAGTTTTTCTCATCAATTTCTAGTATTTTAATTTGATTTTATTTCCTTTTAAATTTCTCGAAATTATGTCATCTCTTGCTATACCTATCGCACTTTTATTTGGGTCACGATCGTGTCACGTTTGAAGTTTCCCGGTCATTGTTGGAATTCGCTTGGCATTCGTTGGTCGCAGGACCGGATCGGAGGAACCATTCGGTTGAGGTGATTCGTTGAGGCCATTTCGGTATGTGTTCTTGATTTAATTATGTGATTTTGGAAAGTCATCCACCCTCCAATGTCAATATAAATTTTAGTTTACACCCTTGGAAGCAAGGTGAGTTAATTATCCTACATTATTTTTGCCGTGCTACCGATCATTTTTTGTATTTGTTGCCCACGTTCCACATGGAGACAGTGCCCCTTATGCTTGACGATTGTTTTAGGTTTTTTTTTTATGGAGGAATGTTATGGTGGAGCATAGTTTAACTATTAACCGTGGAAATATTTCTAATTTTTATGGAGTATTCCGAATATTTTTCTCTTTCTGTATGACCGCCCTGTAAAGGTATCTACCAAAATAATTTCAAACCACGACGTTTTGATCGAGATCGGAAACGACACGTTCTTGCAAGATCGTATGCGGCCGGTTTGGCGCTTTAATTTAATTTCGATCGTCGATTTTTGTTTTGGTGTGAGCTGAAGCGTGAGTACTCCCGTAAAGACGTTTGTTCTGTCCACGAGTTGGGCTTTGTGTGCGAATTTATTTAAGGCATGGTCGTTGCTCGCCCCGTATCCGGTCGTATGTATAATCTTGATTTGTACCAACGTGCTAACAATACTTATAATAATTAAAACTCCAATTTACGACCGAAGTAACTTTTTTTTCTTTCTTTGTATGCCACTGTCAGGGGAACATTCTTGCGGGTAATTTATATCGTTAAGGGGTGGGATTCTGCACTCGAATACGAGTCCTAGTGTGTTGGATACTCTGCGGACGGAACAGAAACACCGTCCCGACCCAGTATTCTCTTTACTCGTGAGTTACGTAGCCACTGTCGGGTGGCGCCCTTTCCGATAATAACTTTTGAGTCTTCACACGCCGTCTCCATTGAGTGGGCACAGTTACGTAATCCTGTCCAACATCACTGTCTTCGAGGTTCTAACCGACTCGGTTCCGAGCATATGGTAAGTTGCGGATTGACGCAGGCCCTCCTCCGTTTTCTACCAGGGTCTTGGGACCAAACAACGCTGTGCGCTTCCTTGTCGTCACAAGAACCAAACCAGTGATAACAACACGTTGCACTGAATGACTACTAAACTAAATGAATACGAATTTACTAACAATAATTTGATTTATAAATTTACATTTTTAAGGTGTTCGTGCAGGATGTGACAAAGTGCATTTTCTAAAAGTTCGGGACCAAAGATCGACGTATCAAAAGAGTTAGCGTCTCAGTACACAATATCCGCGGCGATTAAGTCTGATTTCTTGACCGTACTTGTGAATGCTAATTAAACATTTCTGTCAAGTAAACCTAAAAATACGCCTGACAAATTTTGAATTAGTTCTCCTTTCTTTTATTAAAGACCGTCTCATCATTTTTTTTTGAAATATTCGTTAGATACGCCCTTCCTTTTCGAGACCGTTCTAAAATCCCTAGAAAGTCTAATGAAATTAGAACATGAATGCGTAACAATCAAAGCATAATAATAATAATTAAAATGTAAATGTATTAAAAATATTACAATTAATAGCATTAACTATGTCGTTATTACATGAAAAGTAACAAAATGTAAAATATAAACATTTTGAAATTTTGAAATATTATCAGCAGAATTCCTTTATACACGGTGGCCAGAAAAATGCGGACAAACGCCAGGTAGAACGATTCTTTGTTCAATTCTGAGGCGATAATCTTAATCCAAAAAAGTTATGCGGTCCTTCCTTAAGGCGCACGAGACCATCAAACCTTAAGATGTACGGCTAAAATTTAGCAAAATTCGTCAAATTTATTTATGTAAAATCATTGTGGTGAAATTTAGAAATGGAATTATCTCAAATGCATTGATGTAACTAATCGATTAATACCATTGGTTTACATTTTTAACATTTCTTCATTGGCTTTTTTGAAATTAAAGTACATATGGCAACGTGGTACTGTAAGGCTGCTTGTTTAAAAGTAGTAAGTAGTTGTCAATTTTTGACGTTTCTCCTGTGACATTTGGCTCTTGAAATAAGATAAACATTTTGTGCTGTTCTTAGTACCGAACAATGTTTACCTTTGGAGAATACGCCGACATGTATATGGTATTCGAATTTTGCAATGGAAATGCAAACTTGGCAAAAGAAGAATATCAAATACGGTATCCTGAACGGCGACATCCATCCACCAACACGTTCCGTAGAATGGATCAGCGACTTAGAGAAACTGGCTCCTTTATACCGAATTATCGTAACAGCGGTAGACCTAGAGGGCGTCGAACAGTTCAATTAGAAGAGCAAATATTGGATTCTGTTTACGAAGATCCGACGTCCAGCACAAGACAAATAGCTCGGGAACTAAATATTCCTAGCAAAACAACAGTGCACTCAGTACTATCTCAAAATTTGTTGCATCCGTTTCATGCAAGGAAAGTGCAGCCTTTGTATGTGAACGATAATGTGCACAGAAGAATGTTTTATAACAATATTTTACAAAGGATTCAAGAAGAGCCGAACTTTTTATTACATATTCTCTGGAGCGACGAATGCTTATTTACGAGAGATGGCGTCTTTAATAGCCATAATTTTCATTTTTGGGCGGACGAAAATCCCAAGGCAGTAAGGGAAATTGGACATCAGAGAAGATTTTCGGTAAATGTTTGGCTGGGGATTTTAAATCTCCGAGTTGTTGGACCAATATTTCTTCCAAATCGTCTAAATGGAATTGAGTACGTTAACGTTTTAGAAGAAGTACTGGATAATATTCCACTGAATTTGAGACCCAACATGTTGTACATGCATGACGGAGCCCCTGCTCACAATGCCAGAATTTCTAGGGATTGGTTAAACGAACACTTTCCGAATCGGTGGATAGGGCGTAACGGTCCAATAGCATGGCCGGCAAGATCTCCCGATATTAATCCTCTGGACTTTTTCGTTTTGGGGTTTTTAAAGGAAAAGGTCTATGCAACGCCTCCAGTGAACGAAGAGGATGTAATTAATAAAATTACGGCGGCAGTTCGATTAATCACCCCGGATATGTTGGAGCGCGTTTTGAATTCGCTTCCTCGAAGATTGGAATTATGTCTGGAAACTGATGGCTACCAATTTGAACAGTTCTTATCATTTTTTCATATTATCTTTAAATTTGAATACAATTGGTATCCATGTTAACATAAAATTCTTGCTAATTTGCGTATTTACCTGATTTATAGTAAATAATAAAATGATTACTACCACAGTACTTGTCTGATTAGGTGTTGCCAAATTTACAATTCTTTTAAGCTGCTCGTGTGACTTAAGAAAGCACTGTACTACTTTTTTCAATTAAGATTGTCAACTCAGAATTAAACAAAGATTTGGCCTGCGTGGCGTTTGTCCGCATTTTTCTGGCCACCGTGTATTATAAATGGAACTATTCATTAGGAATTTCTTTAATTTAGATTTAAATAAGGCCGGTGTTCTCGATTTTCTCAGATCATAGGGAAGCTTATTGTAATAAAAAATTCCTGCGTATGACGGAGATTGTTGGTGTTGAGATGTATTTGGGTGCTCAGGACGTAGGTTTTCTTTGAAACGGGTATTGTGAGCATGAACTTTTTGGCTTTATTGAATTGGTTACAGTGTACGTGTATATACGTAAGTAATTTGTATAGGTATATTGAGGGGACAGTTAAGATATTTTGTTTTTTAAAAGTTTCTTTACAAGACGTGCGTGAAGACAGATTAAACATAAGCCTTATAATTATTTTTTGAATGATAAATATTCTATTTAAGTTAAGAATCAAATAATAACTTCTGTTTAACTTCGACGCTACATTGTCAATAGGATTGGTCCAACATAAGTATTGGTCAATTGTGTTCCTCATTTTATAAAAGAAATCTATGCAAATAGTTTTTTCATAGTTAATGATCAGTCTGTTCTCGGTACACTATTCATTAAATTGATTAGTGACAATATTTAATTTTTCTTCCAATATAGAGTAATTTAATGCTGTAATTAAAATTGTAGTGTCATCTGCAAACATATATACCTGTCTTTCAGTTATATGATTAGGTAGATCATTTATAAATAATAAGAAGATTAAAGGACATAGAACACTTCCTTGGGGTACTCCCATAGTAAGATCCAAATTGTTTGAATAATGTTTAATGTAATTTTTACAGAGATTTGGCGTTTGGATAAATATGATTCAAGCCACTTTCCAACTGTACCTCTAAGACTTAAGTTATTTAGTTTACGTAATATTAAATTGAAATTTAAACTGTCAAAGGCATTCGTTAAATCATAGAAGATACCAGCCACTCTAAGCTTAGAATTGAGGGTGTTGCATATGGATTGAACAAAATCAATGGTCGCAATTTCTGTAGAATGATGATGAGGAGTCAGGCAAGTAAACTTTTGGATTAAACTTCGATTTTATTTTTTTTTAATTAATCAATACATTTGGATTTAGTAAGACTGTCAATTATTAAGATCGTCTCGTCTGATCGCCAGAGTCTCCGACAGGCTGGCAACTCATCGCCGATGCAGAAACTGCCGGACGGACGGACGGACGGACGTCTTGGCCGACATTTACCGGCGAACGTAATTATTGCACGAGAATAACCCGAAGGAAGTAATCTCCGGTAACGTGAACTCCGAAGTTCATCAGGCTTGAAGGTAAATCATACATTTTTGAGTAAACATCAACTCATCAAAACGCACCTAATTAAAGGTATCATTATCATGTTGGCTGGGCCGTACCGACCTGTCAGCTCTCGGTTCGGTGTGGGTTTGCCCAATTTGACACTCGTCATTTAAACGGTAATTACCGTTTCAGATGCGGCCAACAGGTCGTTTGCTGTTTATTTTTCAGCTCGTGGCTACTCTCTTCCTCGGTATACGTATAATAACCGAACATTTTTCATCAATGATTCTCCACTCTTGCATTTCGCGGCGCTCATTATATACAGCACGATCGAAAAGAAAAAGGAACACGGACAAACACAATCCTTGCGTTGCCATCATGAGTACATAAGCTTTAAATAAACATTTGAAATCGCTTTTGTGTACTTACATATACTTATATCTACAATCGCTTAAATGAATTATGCATTTTCTCTTTTGGCTTGTACTCAATATACAAATTTTTAATTCAAAAATAACATCCCACGTCAAGCGTCGAATCACTTGCTAATTCATTGCGAGGTGGTCTGAGCTTTCTGGAAGTTCACAGTTCTGTGTAAACAGTCGAGGAGAGGGTATAAAGTGTGCCTGGGGTTACCCTGCGGGATGCCGGTGTCGCCCGGTCGGATACCATTGTGTACCCGTCAAGAGATTTTGAACCTAATGCCAATCGTAAACCATCTTTATTATTATTATGCACGGCGACAATTGAAAGTTGACACAAGAGTTCCTTTTTTTTTATATTGCGGCACCTGTTGTTGTCTCTCATTACGACGGTGATTTATTAGTCGCACGTACAACGGTTCCAAGCAATTAATTACAATTGAAGTTTGTTCTTGACGAAGCTATAAATCTATAGCGAAACGTTGAGTGTGTTTCCCTTCATTTTTCTGTCCGGTTTGAGATTAAAAAAACCTTCTACTTACAATTAATTACAAACGAAACGAAGCAATTTGACAATCAGCTCGACTTTTTGTCATTCTAAGTATTTATTTTGTTTATTATAAAATAAATACTCAAAATACAATTACCACTTCTTAAAACTGCATACATAAGCTGTATACGAAGCGTACAAGTATATACAGTTAATCAGGTTTGCCAGATTTTCTTAAAAAATATACCAAAAGTATTACAAAAAGTAGCCCAATACGCCAAATTCCGAAATGTAAAAAAGAAAGTTCAATAATTGTATTACAACAAATTTGTAGTAATAAATAATAAAAAACGAAAACGAATTATTAATCACAATATGTAATTAATTTGATAGGAAAATTTCTTTTATGTTTTTTGTTTTTTTTTTCTTTGCTAGAAATAGGAGCAGGAAGAAACAAAAGAAAATTCAAGCAAAGAACAAAGATATACGAACAATAAGACGACGAAACAAATAAAAAATATTAACCTGCAGAAAAGATCAAAAACTAAAGTAAATGAAAGAATCAGCAGAAGATCTACACCAACACAAACCTGAACGAAAAATCAACAGTTTTCCGGACGAATCGAAAAGTTCGTAGAAAACAAAAGCAAACTAAACAAAACAAAAGTCAATAACGTGATTAAAAAAAAATAGAACAGAAGGAAACGACGAAATACAGTGCGTAAAACAAAAGAAGATCGTCAATATGAACTATTCTTCCTTATTTTTGATTTTGCTAAAAGTGAAAGCAGAAACGAACAAAAAAAGAAACTAGATTAACCCGCAAAAACAATCAGAAACAGGAGAGACATGAAAGAAACAGTAACAAAATACAAGGCACGAAGAGAAGAAAAAACAAAAGAAGATGAACGAGAAAGATAAAAGTTTGTAGAAAATAAAAGCTAACGGAAAACAAAAGACCGTCACAACTTTGTTGGACATAACACAAATTAAAAACGATGAACTACGAAAAAGGGATAGTAACAGTTTTTTGGGCAAATCAAAAAGTTCGTAGAAAATAAAAGCAAACGGAAACAAAGCAAGCGTTGAAAAAATCAAAAACAAAAGATAATGAAACAAAAACGAAAACAACATACAAGGAACGAAACGAAAAAACAAAACAAAAGAAGATCGACAACATCAAGCTGAACGAAAAAGCAAGAGTTTTTCAATAAAAGAAAGTTCGCAGAAAAATAAAAGCGAACGGAAAACAAAAGACGATCACAACTATGACGGACATGAAACAAATGAAATACGATGAACTACGAAAAAAGGCTAATAACAGTTTTACGGACAAATCAAAAAGTTGGTAGAAAATAAGAGCAACCGGAAAAAGAAGCAAACGGGGAAAAAAGTCAGAAACAAAAGATAATGAAACAAAAAACGGCTACAAATATATACGGTATGAAACGAAAAAAAAAGAAATAAAAGCATCGACAACACTAAACTGAACGAAAAAGCAAGAGTTTTTCATTGAAAAGTTCGTAGAAAATAAAAGCTAACGGAAAATAAAAGACGATCACAATTGTGATGTGAAACAAATGAAATACTACGAAAAACGACTAAAATCAGTTTTTCGGACAAATCAAAAATTTCGTAGGAAATAAAAGCAAACGAAAAAGAAAAACGAACGGCGAAAAAAACCAGAAACAAAAGATAATGAAAAAAAAATAACGGAAGCAAAATACAAGGCATGGTGCGGAAAAAAAACAAAAGAAGATCGACACCGCTAAGTTGAACGAAAAAGCAAGAATTTTTCATGAAAAAAAAATAGAAAATAGAAAATAAAAACCAACGGAAAACAAAAGACTATCGTAATTGTGATGGACATAAAACGAATGAAAAACTATGAACCACGAAAAAGGACTAATAGCAGTTTTTCGGACAAATCAAAAAGTGCGTAGAAAATAAAAGCAAACAGAAAAAGAAGCAAGCGGTGAAAAAATAATCAGAATCAAGAGATAATGAAAGAAAGAAAACGGAAACAAAATGCAAGGCATCAAGCGAGAAACAAAATGGGTTTCACGTTGAGGAGTTGATGAGTAAGTATATGACGCGAGTTGCGCGTCCTGTTTAAACGGCAATTGTTTCGAGGATGAAAACGAGGAATTCAGACAAATTAGAAGGGAGTTGGCTCATCCAACTTTCTGGCTGGCCTCCAAAAACCTACTGGTCATGGCAATACCATCGTTAGCTAATGTTTTACGTGTAAGGTAAATCCAATCCAAAATCCTTCTCTCTCTTAGCATTAACTCATGTTCCTCCGCTTCAGTTTCTTTTTAGACCAGAAATAACCCAACGGTTGTCCCATATCGTCCAACAAACTTTTGAATACAGGAAGAACAATAACGTAGGAATGATTTCAAAGGCTACAACGCGTCGTTGCATCATCAATAAGAAAAGTTCCGCTGATTTTTTGTGTTGATCGATCCGGTCGGGTAGGCTATTCTCCGCACATGCATGTCGAGTGCATTGCGGCAGTTCGACCACAGCGCCGCACCCAACGCATTAGAATATTTAGCGGTCGCATTGAGCCTCTCCTTTTGGTTTTCAACCAATGAGCTAATAAGTTGTGGTCACGTCTCTGACGCTACGCGCTTGGTGTCTTACTGTTTGTTCTTCTGATGAGGATTTAAACCAGCCGTTGTGAACGGATTATAAGTCCCAATAGTGAAGGTACCGTCATTTAGGTTTTGAGAGTTGTGCCACTCTACTTTCGAATTGTTTATTATGGCAAGCAAGTAATCCTGGGCAGATTTTTAACGCCGATTTCGGGTAGGCTTCCGTCATCGACTGGCGTCCTGGAGTCATTAGGCGAAGCGTCGAGGAAGAAAATCGCTTTCGTTCGCTGGAAGCTCTTGCCATCAAGACAATACCCGGAGGACTCCTCCTTCGACGTAAGACTCCGAAGAGGAAACGTAAGACTTTTCCATATCTTTTTCGTCCTCGGAAACGTGTCGTGGAGAGGATTGGTAACATGGGCGTGCTTTGACCCAGTGGCGGAGACACCGTTGGCCTGAATTTCCTTAAACCTACAAATTCGGTAAGACGGATATTTTTGCCTGTGATGGTCTTTGTTTTTGTTTTCCTTTTTGCATTCATTTAGAGTATATTTATGCAGTTGTCCCATACATTTCAAATTTTATTGTTTTTTTTTTGTTGATTCAATTTAAATGGCTGCAGTCGATGAGCAAATTGCCATAATTTTTTTCTAGTTTTTCAAAAAACTGTTTTGTTTCCTTTATAATTCACAAACATATTGGTCCTGCGCACTTTACGCCGGAATTTTGATATCTTGCCTAGATGATAAGAGACTGTAAGCAACGCGAGAGTACTCATGCCACGGGATACGCAATACGGGATTGCTCGATTTCACGACTCAATTTGCTTGTAGTAATAAACACTCTATTTTCGCCGAACTCAAACATTAGACATTTAGATTTGCATTGAAATTTTCCTCGTCGATGGGATAAGTATTTTTTAATTGCAAATGCATCCGCTGAAAAACGGAAATGTAACTTATTAGCTCAAGAAACGACGAGATCTAAATATGGATTTACCTCAAAATTGTCCAGAGAATTTAGAAAGCCAGGAGGAACAGGAAGAACTAACTAAAAAAACCTTGTTTCCATACAAGGTATGTTATACTTAGATACAGTTTTATACTCCTTCACAAATCATACTAAACAATGGAAGATACTGGTAAACGTTTGCCGAACGATTCTTTTAAGCAGAATAATTTGACAACAAATATTCTCTCACTAATTAAAACTGGATATTAAGTTGGTGTGCTGAAAATAAATTGTAGTTATTACAAAGGTTTCAGAGCTGTCGCTCTAATTTTCTAGCTGCAGATTAGCTAAAGACCGTCAGAATTTTTAAATATACTATTGCAGTCACTTACACAGAGTGAACATGAAAGTAGCTTCCAAGATTAAATCACATAAGCACGGTTTCATCAACTAGTTATTCAAAGATTAAATTTATCTGAAGTTTATAACGTGACATCTCTCTATGAAGAGCATGTCTTCTGTGGAATATTATAATTGACAAATAAAAAAATTTTAATGTTCACTGCAAAATGGTACCTAAAAATTATTTATTTTGAAGTTTTCCAATTTGCTTCTTGTTTATGTGGCTCAGTTACAACCACCACGAAATTAAACCGCGAATATAAAAGGAAATGACATAAAACCACACAAAACAATGACCTCGCGGGCTATAAAATTTTTATTCGCGCAATTTGCAAAACACAGACGTATAAAGTTCTTGAGGGCAATAAAAAACCGAAATTTATAGTCCCTCGCGCGATTTACGATGAAAAAATAGTTAATAATTTCATATTTTAAGGCAAGCCCCGACGTGCCGGACTTTCGTTTGTCTATGACGAAGATAAAGCACGGGGCAAAAGGCTAACTACTCTATCCGCTTCGTATGTTCATAATCATTAAGAATCCGTGAGCCCCCGGCGGAGTAACCAACCCAGACTGGTCCTGTATCGGTCAATATTGAAATAAATGGTAATCAGCCCATAATGAATTCGTATTACGAGGGGCCGGTGAAATGCAACCACGGAATGAGCTTAACTAGACGTTTAACTGTCCGCAATGTCTTGAACAAACGAATGTGCAACCTTGTTTCATGGAAGAAAAAATGCTCACCACTCTGATATAAATGATCAGTTCTGAATAAATTAAACCGCCATGATATATGGAGATCACGTATATCCGTTTGGAAAATAAATGACTAAATAAATAACGGGCAGAAAAGAAAATCTTAAACAATTCTTCTTCTGATGAAATAAATAAGAAAAATGGACCTAAACTATAGACATATTATGAATATGTATATCAAGTTTCTTTTTGGAAAACTGAATTTAGAATGACATTTATTTACTTAAAATTAGTTGTTCCCATACGATGTTTACATAAACCAATAGTAAGTATTTCTTGTACTTAAAAATTATTCACCACACACATAATCTTGTATGTTACTTGTACAGTCGCCTGTCTGTAAATTTTTTAACGACCAAGAACAAAAGCAATTATGCTTTCACAAAATTATTACCTGGCACTTGAACAGTACAATCGAGCGAGCGTTAGGTCAATAGTAATTAACTTATAGGTTTTATGAAATGTGAGCACGAGCTTGCAAACTCATTCTCGGAATAAACGTGTAACATTCCTAGCGAAGGTAGTAATCCTGACAGTAAACAAAACGCGGAAGAACGAACGTGTACTGACAACAAGAGTTGGAAGGATGAGCATGACGAGAATTTAATCAATACAAATCGTTTAATTTCATTCTCCTGGTTTCAAAAATTTACCTGGTAGCAAGCTCGCGTTGTTCGTTAACAGCTTTTCCAAAACTAGCTCTAGTTAAGTTTGGAAGATACCCAAGATCTCGACAGCGCGCGAAGGTATGCTTTAATCGGTAACCCGTGTGCGTTCAGCGTAGGGGCCAGACAATAACACAGCACAATTTTCGATAATGCCTCCCTCGTACGATTTCGTATAATAAATACTTAAAGCTTCAGCAAAGGCTAAATAGCAGGTAATAAAACTACGTCAATTAAATTTTAATTTGGCAAGCTACAAATGCGTTAGCGCGATAAATCAGATCTGACTGTACAAGGTCCTCAATGGCGTAAACAGAACTTATAAAGTAAACAACGTAAGTATCTATTAGAATCATCCACGCCGAAACGTGCCGAAATTGTTCATAAGTCAATAAATAATTAAAGCAATCAAAATGTATACTTCAAAGGTTAGGTTAGCTTGGGTCCCGCCACTGAATATTTGTGGTGCGATTTTTGGAAATCCGAGGGACAATTCTTTGAATACTTTTCAAGAAAAATTGCGCAATACGTGAAAGAAAAAATATAACGTAATCATACAAAAGTTATTGAGCGCCAAGTAATCTCTTTAAACTGTAATTACTAAAACAGTCCGGCAAAAATGAACTCAATACCGACATTTAAGGCTAAATTACGCACAATTTCTGTGTCCGTAACGATAATTGAAAAATCAGAAGCGCAGATGTAAAATGGTATAATTAAAAAATAAACAATAAACAACATAACATAAGTGATTAATGCTTAATATTAAAGTAAACGTCAAACTACTATCGATTACTTATTTTAAATTTAAGGTAAAGTTTCCTTATATTTAAACGAATGTGACCCAATATTTGTCTCTTGACAATCAAAAAAATATATAAACTTTAAATTAACGCTAACGGAAACTACATGTACGGTACGGTAATAAAAAAAAATATGCGATTTTTATTCATTCAATCCGATACTTGACATAAGGAAGCTCATCTCTTCATGCAGAAATTTCAGGGGCTCCAATATTCAAGACTTCAAACGACAGACGCAGAATTCCTCCAAACGATGCTTCGACTGCTTCGTCCGAATCATTCAAGGTTAGAAAAAAAGGCAGCTGTACCCAGCCGTAGGAAAACTCGCGGTAGCAGAAAAAGTAGTAGAAAAACGTCTGGTAGCGGAAACACGTCCGGTACTGGAAAAACGTCCGGTAGTGGAAAAACGTCCGGAAGTGAAAAAATGTCCGGTAACGGAAAAACGTTCGGTAGTGGAAAACTAGTCTCTTGCTAGTTTTTCTGAAGAAGAACGTAGCAGAACACGCGCTCGAGTGTAAATGCTTGTGATCGGGAAATAATCTTGTTGGGAACGTCGCAGTAAAACGTACGGTGAACGACGGTTCAACTGGGAGATTTTACGAAGTCCTCGAATCCATCAAGAATCCACAAATTGCACACAAACAACGCGTTTGCAAAATGAATGATAATGTCGCGAGACGAACTCGCAAAAGGAAAGAAATACGTCACGAAAACACTACGTCATTACCGTTGATGTCAACAGAAGGAATCGATGAATATATTGATTTGTTTGACCACTGGCGACATCTAAAGATTAATTTCCGAAAATTAGAGTAGAATGACCACAGAGTAGAAGAATTCACCAAGCAAAATAAAAGATTCTGAAGAAATGGTAAGTCCGTTCATATTGAATCTCAGTATCGACACCTTAACTTATATTTCAGTTACCAATTATGCCGAATTCAATTAATATGACATTTGTAAAGTTTCAATGTTGTCGTCGTGATCCTCTGAGCTGCCAACTCTACAAATTCTCGGTAGATCTATCGATTTCGAACTCAATCTGCCGATCAGCCGAATTTAAATTAATTCTATCGAAATTCCACTACAAGTTTCAACTTTATGTAAAAATATAAGTACAGAAAAGTAAATAAAAAGAACAATATCTTCTTTCTCTTAATGTCGTGTTCGAGAAGTTCCATTTCGGCAAACTAGTAAGTTGATTAGCAAATAAAACAAATTTATCTCACAGATATATATAAATTGATGACGATCATCAAAAGTGAAAAATGTAATTTCATCTTTCGAGCTTCCTCCAAAATAAGCGGCGTTGATCCCGGCCCGCTGCGTAAACCGTTAACGCGGAGGAAGATCTCACGCTTTTTTTACAATCCCCTAGCAACACTTGTTACAGTTTAATTTCCCGGTTATTTTTGGAAGTCATGTGTGGCACGATTTAGTCGTTGACAATTGTTCACGCTGTTACTTGCGAATCATTTGCCCTGTTATTAGCGAGTTCTGCCGAGCGTTTTGTCCGTTTCCACGACAATTAGAAGAAGTAATTATTGACGCCATTAAAGTGACCCATGCTTATATTTGATTCCTTTGTTCCAAGAGAATCCGCAAAATCTTTTACTTTTTATTTTCGCCTTCAGTTTCTTCTGTTTTTCAACATTTCATTCCCGCTTGACGTAAACCTGTTTCGATTACGCTTCCGAGTATTCTTCAGTATCCTTCCGGAAGGTCAACGACGCGACGCACCGGCAGTGCGACGAACCGCCACGAGGTGCCACCACTCCGTAAGACGTTTGGACACGACTGCCAGGTGTATGTCAACAAACTCCCGTACAAATGTAACGTATTGTTTTATTATCGTTATTTGGTTGAAGCATGTACGCATAATTACGCAGATATTTCGGCACAAGCGTGTGCATCAGATTTAAGTATCGCTTGAGTAATTTAAGCTGCGTTTAAGTTGAAAACAACATTTTGTGAAGTTTAATATTGCATAGTAGTGATTAGCATTTAAGAATCTAACCCACAGATCTTAACGCCGCGTGGCTTATTTCAGTCAGACTTGTGAGCTGTTTTAATCTGAATTCTTATGAATTAATATACGTTTTAAGTATGACCCGTTGTTTTGCTGCAACGAACAATTATTTTGTACGCAAGAGCCGATTATTCTCCTGGTAATTTTCCTAAATTTTGGTGCTCGTGGTGAACCCTTGGGAGTTGATTATTAAAGCGAGGATAAAATAGTACAGATGCGGTGCACATAGTCCGATTTCGAACGATCGCATCGACAAACACTGAGGCAGGGACTTTTTAATCCTCGCTTTGGTGATTACTCAGTGACATAACATTAGCTGGGGATTATTTCTCCCTGAGGCCCTTGAATTCTGACCTTGCCGCCCATCTCTACCTGTGTTTTAGTTCGGGGCAGCTGACTGTCTTCCTCAGCGCTGACTTGCAACCCTTTCCGTAACTTTAACAGGATATAACGTAAGTTAATTCAATTTTTTACCATTTAATTGTCGTACTATTTATGTTTGGATGTAATCAATACCTCTGGTATTACTTACAGTTTTAGTTCTAATTACAATTGAGGTCATTTAATTAGTATTTTAATAAATACAAAAATGAAACCAAATAAAATATATTTTAGAAAAAAAAAACTATCGCAATATACACATACCAACAGCATTAATAAATGCAGTACTGTTTTTAATTAGTTAATGAACTTCTCAATACAAACAGGCTATAGTTATGTAGAATAATTTCATGGCTGCAATGTTCTAATTAAAATAAATGAGGGACAGCTGTAGTATTCAATAAAATTAAAACAAACGCATGATTTCTTTACGTTACTTAAGTGCCTTGTTAACGGCAGCGTTTATAATTGCAAGCGTTTTCTATCAACGACATTAAAACAAACACCAATATTATGCACTTAACGGCTAAATTAAAGTTGCAAGTGATTAATTTGATGCACAAATGCTTACTTATAAACTAAAAACAGCAACCTTTTTGTAGTTATAGGGGGGATATCTTGCTATCAAGGCGTATGATAATAATAAATAGTTCGTGGTATAAAGGTAGACAGCTGGATCATACACAAGTAGCTACATGTACATAAAAAAATGATATAGAAAAGACTGTCTGATAAAGGTGATTGGAAATACGAGTTTTAGCAGAATGAGAATAATTATGTTTTTTAATTTGTTTACGTTAAACATTGTTTGAAAATTGTTTAAATTATTTTTGCTAATTTCAGTGTTACTGAATTATTGAAAATTTATGTAGATCTTGAGCTTGACGTTGATTGACTCTTTCGCCTTTTAATGACACGAAAATCGTGATACTTTCTCCTTAGGAAACGGAAGTGCTCAAGAGGGGGTTTTCAATATATCTCCAAAGTCCAAAATAAATTGAGAAATACCTAGATAATCTAAAAAGCGACCATCATCTAAATTACCAGGGAGACCTACTTTCATCCTTCTTTATTTGATTGGTTATCAAATTTGAATTCCTCTGACATTTACTACCAAGCACAAATGGAAGAAGTCGGAAAGATTTCCACTCTAGATAACGTAAAAACTACTCCTCACTCCTATGAAGTTGCAGGCACGACGTTACAACAAATCGATGATCCAATATTCTTTTTTCTATTGCCTTTGTTGACCAAGAAGAAATCGTCATCATCAATAGATTCTCCATATCCTGAATAAACGAACTCACAAAGAAAATACGCATATTCTTCCTGCCTTTTGAACGAGCTTGGAATCCTTCATCCTAAGACCAATTGATACTTTGAAACCTGCTCATTTGCACCAATTCAAACTGGATCCTAAAATCGGACACCCACGGCGTGATTTGGGCTTCCCAAAACAACTTGACGAGTGCAATGTGGATGTTTCCACGACCTTTGATTTAGGGAGGCCATGGGCTTGGCAAACCGACTTGACAAGAGCGCTATTCGGAATGCCATGAATTTCATACCTCAATCCCGAAAGTTAGTATACAGGAAGTTGCCTCATGCAATATCGGACGGATTCGACATTTTTCGTATGAGTCTCAGGTCTATGTCACTTGTCCAAGCTAAAGCTCCATTAAAATCATCAGAATACTTGCGCAGCTATGGTAACGGCACCGACTGAGCATGCGCCGTGTATCGCGACCAATCAAAATCGCCACAGTCTTGTCCGACGTCACAAGAGACCGTACGGACACCCCCAACAGCGCGACCATGCATTCGGCTTTATGCATGTAAAATCAAGCGTATGAGATAACTTCTCATATATTAACTTTGCATAATCCCAAGAATCAAAAATCTGCTTTTTGGGCTGCACCCTGATTTGATGATTAAGAGTAGGCACGAGTTTATCTAAATTTGCAATGCAAGTGATTGGCGAATCCTTGAGATGAGACCACGTGAGTCGATGCTCTCGTTGCTTTGATCCCCTCCTGTCATTTTACCAATGACTGATGGGAGCCAAGCCAAAATTTCCATTTCCACGGTGGGCAGCTCGGCAAGTCGCGAGTAGAATTGACCAAAACTCCCGCCTTTGTATCTGAACATTACCACCACTCCGCCGATGGATGATTTCCATTAACGATTCCATTAACGTCCAAGGCAAGCTGAACTTCACGCTCTATGCTGCTGACACTTTGAGTCCGTCGGAACTGTAAGACGGTGTTGGAGTGAGCTTAGACTAGAACTTAGCCACGTAACATGTAGAGGACGTTCAGAGAAAAACGGCACTCCGAACGAATTAGAGCTTTTGGAAATATTTCTTGTGCTCCAAAATGACGGTCGTTCAACGTTTAATCAGTTCTTCGCTAGTTTATCATTTTCAACATCGTCATCTGATCAAGAAGAATTGGCAATGACGACAAGAACCATACAAGCATTTCAAATGCCACAAGAAGTAACTGTCTACATATCTCTGCTGCTAAGTTAAAGAATATTTGAAGAGGAGAAGACCGAGCGGTCAACTTAATTTGGGACGGCTATAAGAATGTTACCTAACCGCCCTCCCAAAACAAAATTTTTGTATGACATGACAACACCCCCGGAAGCATGTCTCATGGACCACGCAAGGTTGTTCCTTAAGATTTAAGGAGAGAAGGGCAGATGCGATTTAAACAAAGAAAATGCAGAAGACTGATGGAGAGGAAAGGAAAAATTGAAACGCGAAAGTCATAAGGAGGCGAAACAGAATGAAGAAGAGAAGACAAGACGATTTAAGACGCAAAGGGCAGAGAAATTATCGAATTTCTCGAATAGAGAGATATTAAAAAAAATAGAAATCGATAGAGAAGGCACGAAAAGCTAAGAAACGGAAGGGATTGAAGTTACTGTGTCCAACATATCGTCATCTCAGTGAGTAAAATCGGCAGTCATGACAAGAACCACAAAATCATTTCAAATATAACACGAAGTTCTGTCTACATATCCCTGCTGCTGTGGGTAATAATGATTTGGAAGAAAATTGAAAGAATACTTGAAAAAGAGAAGACCAAATGGTCAACGTGCGAGGATGTTATTCAATCGCCTTCCCAAAAAAAAAAAAACTTGTGTGCAAAAGGCAAATTATGACACGACACCACTGGAATCATGCCTCATGGACCACGCAAGGCTGTTCCTTAAGATTTAGGGAGAGAAGACCAGACGCGATTTAAACAAAGAAGAATGCAGAAGACTGACGAAGAGGAAAGGAAAGAAAAGGACTAGGAAAACTGAAACGTGAAAGTCACGAGGAGGTAAAACAAAACGAAGGAGAGAAGACGAGACGATTTAAGACGCAAAGGGCAGGGGAATTATCGAGTCGAGAGATATTTCAAATACAGAATGATAGAGAAGGCACGAAAAGCTAAGAAACAGAAGGGTATGAGGTAATCGAATACCAATAACGAAGAGGGCGAGAGGAGCTTAATTGAACTAAGGCCCGATTTCATAATCGAACGAAAGGAGACTTTAAAAATAAAAGTCAAAGTCTGATAGCAAAAAATGCGAAAAACAGTTTGCGACTTATTTTAAAGTCTCGTTTAGTTCGATTATGAAATCGGACCTTAGCATAATAAATAACAGAAAAATAACCCTTAATCGAACATCATAAAGAAAGGTTTAAAGAAAAACAAAAGAGTTCTAGTGAAATATGTAAATCGTATCCTCTTCAACTGGGTCGCGTTCAGAAATTGTGTAGCGAGCGCACTTTCAGCGTTAAAAATGGAAAGCAAAATGCACAAAATCATTTACATGAGAGAGAAAGAATATTACCCAGAGCGCGCTCTCTTTTATTCCTGAACAGGCTCCTGATTGTTACGGCACAGGGCTGTAGCTAGAGAGGCACGACGGGTAGCTGAGCCTGCCCTGGAAAGTTTTAAGCCTGCGCTACGATGGCCCATCCTGACATGAGTGATACATTCATTCAATATTTTGGTAGACAAGTGTGTAACTTATTTTAGGCAATGTTGCAATAGTCCCTTTGCATCACAAATTCATCTAGTATCCATAGCATTAACATACTACACAGTTGTTATAAATGATTCTTTGATCGGTGACCTTTCAAAAAGAAGAAAAATGAACACTTGCCACTTTTTAATACTAAGTGGTAAAATAAATAGTCTTAGCCACCGTTGCAACTTTAACAAACATCAACTGATTGATTTCTCACATATCACAATAGCGTCTGCTAGAGGAAACTGTTTTCAAAATTTACACCGCAAAATAAACACCAACCAAGCAAGGAAAACACAAACGAGAATCAGAAGACGGAAATTTGCTGATTTTACATTTATAACAACTCTGCAGATAAAAGATAATTAAGTGCTCGTGAGCAGAGAAATATTTCAAATGTTAAGATAAAAGAAATATTTAGTATCAGTAATTAATCTATCATAATTTTAGATTTTCAAAACTTACCTATAACTTTGGCATTTATTTCATACACTTGGCATTAATAGGTGCTTTCTCTCGCTCTGCGCGGACGGGAGTTGGAAACTCATTTTTCATCCCCTTTTTGTCCTTTGTTCTTTTAAACAATACGTACAAAGTTGGATTTCGGTTTCTTTGTGAGTAGCGTTCTGGTTTAGTAAAACAAGCAAGAAATAGATTTTCCCATTTGTTTTCCACGATTGGTCGAATGCGTTTTACTTATATTAATTTATATTTATTTTCAGGATTGTTGAAAATGCTTCGCCCTTTTCTCTCTCTCTCTCTCTCTGATCGTGCTCTCCTTGGACTTCTCAAATAAAAACTTATTTGAATATCTCAAATCAGAATGCCCAAATTTTTAAATATAACAATACATTAAAAACTCGTAAAATTTGTTTACAATATAATTAACAACTTCAATAATATAATTAACCTTTCAGTGGTCGCGTGCGGACTCTCGCTCCATACCAATCGCTGTTCGACAATAATATTAGTTGTACCATCCTCCAAGAATCACGCCGCTCAGTACCTTCAGGCAAGAGTGTGTACTAGTGTGTACTTGAGTAAGTAAGTGGTTACTTTTACGCTTTAACGAATAATTCGGCAATTGTAGACTGAGAATCCGCAGCGACCAGTGAAGTGACAAAATATTAATTTATTATTTTTTTGGTTAAGGTTTGGTCTTTTTACTTTTTCTTCTACATATTCTTAGTATGGGATCATATGAGAAAGAACAAGCCTGGCTACAGACGTTAACGGAAGAATGTTTAGCATTATTTGATGAAGAGGAATGACCTATAGATGACTCCGATGAAGATGAAGAAGATGCCGTTGAATTGGAAGTGCAAGAAACAGATAGTGAACAGGATATTTCAGACAATGAGGAATATGGTATCCAAGAAGCTGTTGATCCATTTTTTGTCGGAAAGGATAAAATTACCAAATGGAGGAAACACTGTCCTCCAAAAAATGTGAGAACACGATCCGAAAATTTGGTTACCCTCTTACCCGGTCCAAAAGGAAATGTCAAAACTCTAAAAACTCCACCGGCAATATGGCAGTACTTTTTTCCTGAAGATGTTCTTCGAATTCTTATGGAAAATACGAATAAGCATTTTCAGACTGCTCAAGATCGGCATTCGCGAGAACGTAATGCGAAAACAACAGACATCGTCGACCTACAAGCACTAATGGGGCTCTTATATTTGGGTGGGGTAATGAAAAGCAATCACATGAATGCTGAATATCTTTGGAGAGTCGACGGCACTGGTGTTGAAATATTTAGGCTAACTATGTCTCTATAAAAATTTCGATTTTTACTACAACACATGCAGTTTGATGATCTTGAAACGCGCGAAGCTAGAAAGTCTCTAGACAGATTGGCACCGATTCGAGATGTTTTTGACATGTTTGTAGAAAAATGTAAAAACGGATTTACACCTTACCATTATGTCACAGTTAATGAAAATTTGGAAGCTTTTAGAGGTAGATGTATTTTCCGTCAGTACATACCCAATAAATATGGGATTAAGATTTAGGCCCTTTGTGATTCAAAAGTTTTCTATACCTGTAACATGGAAGTATATGTTGGCAAACAACCAACGGGGCCTTTTGAAGTAAATAATTCTCCAGAAGCTGTTGTGGAAAGGATGTGAGAGCCTGTAAGGGTAACTGACTCTTGGTCTTGATGACTCTTGCAGGAACGGTTAGAAAAAATAATAAAGAGCTTCCCATTGAGTTTCCTCATCCAGTAAATCGTCCTGAAAAGTTGTCAATGTTTGCGTTTCACGATAACTGCACAATCGTATCCTACATTCCAAAAAAAAGGGAAAAATGTTTTGCTTACGTCAAGTTTACACCGTGATGACATTATTGATAATGAATCAGGTAAATTGGACATAATAGTTACTTACAACCAAACTAAAGGGGGAGTCGATATGGTAGACAAACTATGCTCTTCTTATAATTGTGCACGTGGTACCCGAAGGAGGCCAATGGTATTATAAATTCAAAAATTTTACGGAGAGAATTTTTGCGTAACTTGTCTTTTGAACTAATAAGAACTCGCTCTACTTTATCGAATATACCGAAATCGATATAACTGAGGATAACGAAGATTCTTGGAATAGAAACTGTTGAACAGCCACCAGAACCTCCAATAAACCAAAGAGGTCGATGTGTTATGTGCGACAGAAAAAAAATCGCCCTACCCGATATTTCTGTAAAAAGTGTCACGCCTTTATATGTTTGGAACACGCTTTAAAAATTTGCTCAGAATTTTGAAACAGCACATTGGGATAATTAAGCTTATAAAATCTGTTGTTTCTAGATTTCATATAAATATTTTTTTAAGGTATACATACGTTCTTTGCTGTGGGTTCTAAGTACGTGTATTAGAATGTTGGCTAATGTAATTTTTTTTTTAATTGTATTTTATTTATTTTACTTATTAGGTGTTTTAATAATGTCAACTGGCAATTTCAATCCCTTAAAATACCAAAAATGCGACGTTTGTTTAATGCGGACTGGGACTGGCAGCGACCACTGATGTTTAATATTTAGCGCGATAAATGAAAGGTTAAGGAAAATTTAAAATACAAAAACATTTATTTTTTATCCTTAATCGAGTGCAGAAATTAGGTGTAATATTGCGGCTTACGCCCACTTGATCTCATTTCTCTGCAGACGTAATTTGCTCGCCGGGCGCAAATTCCAGGAAAAACAGTCTTCGTTCATGACTCATTTGATTCTGACCCTGACCTAATTCTAATTACGCGTTATGATTCACTATAACGTAATGAGTAATTTAATCGCAACATATAATTTTCTATAAGAACTGTGCATCTCTACATACCGTATATTCCATCTTTTACAACTCACAAAATCGAAATTTGATTGGTAGATTTCTGTGGTTGCTATGGTTATATATCTATTCATTTCTCTTCAATTATTGTTGGATATCAATTTAAATGAGTTGGTGCTCACCAGTGTTGGGCAGAATTGAGTATAAAAAAGTAATTGATTACAAAAGTACTCAATAATTGTGAGTACAATGTACTCGATTACAAATTTACTCACAGTGGTTAAGTACAAAAGTAATTGATTATGAAAATACTCAAAAATTATGAGTACAATGTAATCGATTACAAATTTACTCACAGTGCTTAAGTATAAAAGTAATTGAGTACAAAGTACTTGAGTAGTAGAAGTAATTAAGTTTTTTCGTAATCTGAAATTATGAGTACAAACATAATGGAGTACTAATAGAAATTCGTTATTCACGTCTAATAATATTCAAGCTTTTCCAAATGCTGTTAATTGTACGCTTACCACGTGGTCTAAGCTTTAAAGTGAACGGATTTAAATTTACTGTGGAAATTTTTATTTTAAAAAAATTTGTTGCAAATCGTTTTTGATTGCGGTGAATCCCTCGAGCATCCTTAAGCTTTTGATTTTTATTTTATTTGTTTTGTCTAAGATGTGTGTATAGGTGTCCCATTTTCGATGGTATTGTACAGGTTTTTTCATGAGTAATGGACACAGAAAAGAACCCAGAATTTAATACTGAGTTTTAACTTTTAATGCTAATTTAAATGGTTAAATCAAAAATTCGCTGTTTCTTGTTGTTTTGTGGTACGATTGAAAAATGTAAAATTTACCAACATTTTAAATGCAAATAACTTTTTTTATTTTTAAAGATATAAAAAAAATGATAGCTTTTTTTTGTTTGATTTTTAACATGGATTATGGTTCCTTAATTAACAATGAAATCACAAGAAAATTTCATAATAGCCAAACTACGAACTCAATTTTTCATATAACGTGTATCCCAAAAATCTTATAATTTAGATGCTCATGAGTTCATAACAGATAATTCGAATTGTAATATTTGACCATTTGAAAATTGAATGTCTAATATTCAAATTATGCAAAAAGTTAAAAATCTTGGGCTTTATTTGATCCACCATATCAATTATTGGTTAATATTCAACTTATTTTTTACTGGTCAGAGGCGTCTGGATTATAAGAGTTACGACACATGTTAGTTTATATTGTTTGAAATTGTTTATGTAATTTATAACGAATGTTCGATTGAAAAGTTCGATTTTTGATAAAAGAAAGTCGGGAAAATAAGTAAGTGCGCTAACAAGCTTGCCTAAATCAAACATACGGTTTTTAAAAAAGATTACAATTTTCCAAATCTTTCTTTATTTCAAGAATTGTAGAAAACTTCATAACTTTAAACATTAGCATTAACATGTAGATGTTCATTTGAGAACTAGCGGATGCAATGTAAATTTTTATCGTATTTTGCCTTGGGGACATAAAATTCAATAATATTTGAGAACCCCTAATATCTTCCTGTCGCTCAGAAAAAATGGCACTCACAATATGCACAGTTGGGTTTTCCTCTGGACTATTACGAATTTTTAAGTGATTTCGAACGAATTTGCAAACGTACAAACACTGCGAATTGCGAGACCCATCGGACCAGCACTGTGCCGCTACATAATGTCAAAATCACAGAAACATTGAAACAGCATGCCATTACTTTTTACCTGTACTCATACGATTACTGATTACATGTACTTTACTCATTCTCACTTTGTATGATTACTGATTACGTAGACTTTACTCATATTAAGAGTGTGACTATATAGTACTCGTAATTAGTACTCATACTCATGAATACAATTTGCACAACTCTGGTGCTCACAGAATACGTGGGCTGCTGGAAAACTTTCTGGAATCTAGTAGGTCTAGAATTGTTAGCGTTTATCAACTGTCATATTTGAAAAATTTGACGTTTTTCGCCTATAATTCTATTGAGAATTCCTATCCAAGTGAACTGGTTTTGTTTGCACAGCATTTGAGAAAAAGTAATTTTGTGTAAACATGGAAATCTCGCGTGAAAATTTTCGTGCCACGATTTTTTACGATTTCAAATGTGGTCTAACGCCGAAACAATGCCTCTATCGACTTCATTTGGCTTTTGGAGATGAAGCACCATCAAAGAGCAGTGTTTATAATTGGTTTGCCGAATTCCAGCGTGGACGTACCTCTCTCAGTAACGAATTTCGTGAAGGTCGTCCATCAACATCTGTTGTTGCCACTAATGTAGATGCTGTGCGTGAAATGCTTGAGCGAGATCGACATGTGACGTACCGTGAGATTCAAGCATCCTTACGCATTGACATGAATACAATACACCAGATTTTGCATGATCATTTGAACGCACGAAAGCTTTGCAGTCGTTGGATCCCACACAATTTAACAGAAGCGCAAAAGCAGGGTCGTGTCAAATGGTGCGAAGAAATGCTCAAGAAATTCAATGGAGGTCGTTCAAATTTAGTTTTTAACATCGTTACTGGTGACGAAACATGGATATATTCGTACGAGCCAGAAAGTAAACAACAATCTACCGTTTGGGTATTTTAAAATGAACCAAAACCAACAAAAGTTGTCCGTTCACGCAATGCAACGAAGCAAATGATTGCTTGTTTCTTTGGTTTAACTGGACATGTAGCAACCGTGACTTTAGAGGATCGAAAAACCGTGAATGCTGATTGGTATACTACAATTTGTTTGCCGGAAGTCATCGATCAAATAAGAAGAAACAATCGAAATCGACGAATTATTCTCCATCATGACAACGCCAGCTCTCACTCAGCCCGTCAAACAGTTGATTTTTTGTCCAACAAAAATGCTAAATTAATGACTCATTGTCCATATTCACCTGATTTATCACCTAATGATTTCTTTTTGTTCCCAAATATCAAAAATAAAATGCGTGGTGAGCGATTTTCGTTGGCTGAAGCAGCGGTTGAAACATTCCGGACACTGGTTTCTGAGGTACCATCTTTAGAGTGGAAAACGTGCTTTAGAAATTGGTTCGAGCGTATGCAAGAGTGTATTGACGTCAAAGGCGAATACTTCGAAAAACAATGATACCGTTTACCAAATTTCATATGCGTTTTTTCATACAGTTTCCAGAAACTTTTCCAGCAGCCCACGTACGCATGAACGTGTAGTAGAAAACTCGAACAGTAAAACAATTACGCCTAGCGGAATTACTTGCACTAGTCGTGTAATATGCTATTTACAGCTCTCGTTACGTAATATACTATAAATTGGTAAGTAAAAGAAACATTTTTTTTTAATTTTCCTCCAACGTGCAAACTGCTCTCCTGTTATCTTACAAGCCCGGATAATTTACTGCCATTACTCGAACGCACAAAAATAGTAAGAAATGCAGATGGTAATCTTTAGCCACTAGATGTCATCTTGATTTACCAGGGTCCGGTCGTAAAGTAGGAGCATAGATGACCGCGGCCGTATTTCACGGACGGGACGGTTTGATATCTGTAACGGTAAAACAATAAAACACGGCGGGCGGCGATGGGTGTGCGTGTTGTCTGGTGTCCGACGGGCGGTCGCCGGCGCCAACTCCGATGCCCATCCAGCAGGGTATGGCCGGCCCGGCCGGCTCTTTCTTCGGACGCACCTGAACCGATGCGGCGCGTCAGGAAATGACCGCGATTCATAAGACCAGGAACATCGGAAAATGCGCAGCCGGGCTAAATTTACTTAGCTTTCTAATTACCGGCCTAAAATACCCGCGACCCTAAAATACACCCGGGAACGCTTCCATACCTACAAAAATTTATGAAGCAATACTTCGGTAATCTATAAATACCGTAAATTAAAGTCGCAAATGCACACATTCCTATTTACGCCACGCTTTAAATTCTTTGATCTTTCTAATTCTCGAACAGAAAGACGTTCGTAATTTATGGAATCTATTATCGTTACTAGGTCTTAGGTATTATGTTTCATTTTTTTTTTGTTTTTTCAAAGTCGCCATCAAAAAATTATTATTATTAGGACCACAGGACCTCGTAAATTCAATTTTCGTGAATTTTTTCAGCCACAAAATTTATGTGGAAATCAAGCGTACACAGAAAAAAAGTGTCATAAAAAATAATACCTACAATTGTAGCACAGTAGAATCTCGCTAGTTCGGACACACTCTGATGTGATCACTCCAGTAATCCGGTTCTTTATACAGGCTGCTCTTTTACTGTGTGCAAATATTTAAACCTGTAATGCATCACCATACATGGCAACGATAGAACTCCTATGTACTTAACAGAAAGTTAATAATTTTCGAGAAAAATGCATTGGCAGGTTTTCGCCAAACCGTTTGATAACTGCTGGCATAACTATTGAGTGTTTACACATAAATTTTTGAGATTAATTGTAATCTGCCCATTCGGTGTTAAATATAGATAAAGTTTTATCTGAAAAGTTGTTCATCTTCATCTAATTTGGCGTTATTGTTCTCTTTTTCCGATTAAATTGTATCTAAAAGTGAGTGTTTATTCCAACAAGGATAAGCTTAACTCTGCTCTGTTACATACGTTTAAAGGGTAAACATCCTAACTCCGTTTTTCGTAACTCCGCAAACGAATGGACGCGAGAGAACACCGAAAAAGTATTCCCTGGCGTCCAAAAAGTGTTTATGAATTAACTCCAGATTTTTATCAGTGTAGGTGGCTAAGCTCACGTGCACGCGGCTGCCTGTTTGAACGACGACGCGAGAATGAGTCAGTCGGTCAGTGTTTAACGTGGTTTAACCTTGTGAATGAACCATGTCGTGAACGAACATATGTTTGATTCCTATGATGCGCTTTTGCAAACAGGTAAAAAGACCTGCCGGAAGTCTCACAGCCATTTGGCAAATTTCTGCGTGCGGAAGGAAACTAATTTTGAAAACTTTCGGTTTACGAGAGTTCACATTCATCTTCACGAAGAATTAAAAAAGAATCGATCTTACAAATTACAGATTCAATTTACTCGATTACGAAATCTCCGGTCAATCAACATTTTAAACCAGCCTGGATTTATTAAAACAATGTAACCTCACTTAAAAGTAAGTCATTACATTTTCAAGTATTTTCAAATTATAGACCGACGATATAATTACTGGACGAAAAATGCGCCTTAAAATTGCGGATGAGTTAAATAATCACGTCATCGTCACCCATCGTTTTATTTTTCACAAGTAATAAATAAATTGCGTTTCCATTTCATAAGTGTGTTTTTACAACGCCGGCCGCCTCTTCGATTGACGCGCTTAAGATAGCGCAGTATGTAAATAAATGTAACATTAATTCCCTCAGTAAATTAAAATTTTAAATAAAATAATTACTAAACGATATCAGTGAATATTGATTATTATTACGAAAAGCTATGAAATGGGTTTCAATGTGGAACTCAGCGCGGTGTCGGTGTCGACTGTAGGAAGGCGTTTCGACCTTGCTAGTACTTCTCTCTCGCACATATCAACAATTCCTAACAAGTGGTATCTCAGAAATTTTTTGGCTGCAGTACGACGATCACCGGAAAATACGCATAGAAGGTAGAGACGCGCAGTTCGTGAACGAACTAGTTCATTGAATCTATTTCCTATGATGAGCTAAATTCGCGAATAATTTAGTTCGTTTACTCGAACTAACTTAACTCGCTCTTGTTCACACCCTGCCGGAGACATGAGCAAATCGGTCATCTGTTTGCGCCCGAGCGTCGAGCCCGTGAATCATTTTATTGTGATTTTATTGGGATACAACGATGGTTGAGGTGACAGTCATTATAACACAAATTCGGATTTTCAGAACAGTGCAAAAATGGAGTGAAGTGTAAAATCAATTTAAAATGGACAAAGACGACTTTGAAAACACTAAGTACTTATGCTGGTTCTACACTTAGAATATTTCGTATTCGTAATAATCTCAGTTTTTGCAAATTGTAAAATATGCAAGCGCAAACTTATACGATTGCACTGATTAAATGCAATCGTGTCGAATTGTCTCTTTCTACGCACGAACTAAATGAGCTAAATGAACAAGGTTCGCGAACTAGCTCTAGACTGGGAATTAGAACAAAAGAATTAGTTCGTGAGAAAGAACTAACTTTACCACCATTAAAAGAAGGTAGCATTTCATGGTCTTATACTAAAGTTTTTTTTATTTGCATACAGTAAAAGAATACCCTGTATATTTCCGATAGTTCGAAATATTTACCTCTACAGTACGGACAACTTTCTTGATACACGATAAAAAAAACTCGGTAACTCCAGTACGTAATTGGCTATTGTTAATGCAGGCAAAACAATCTTTTAAAAAACGAATGATTACAGAGGTGAAAATTACTGCGGTTGCGACCGACTTACACGGCATTTGTCACTTTCTGCATTCGCCTTGTAAACGGGGGAAAGACAGAAAACTTAATTTGAAAGGCAGAAGAAAATAATGCCCATATGTAAGTCTTCTTACTCCTAAAAGACCGCCCAGAATTATTCTTTTAGTAATAAAAAAAATATACGGTAAGGTTCTGGACTGAAAAGATATTTACAAAAAAATGTCAAAGAAAAAAGTTTTGCTTGATTTTTAACTAACATATTTATCCGGAATTAAAATTTTAATATTAATAGAATATTGTAACAATAAAAATACAGTGTTTTCTCAAAATCGAAAATAAAAAAAAACAAAATCAAGATTTTAAACTACATATTCGAATAACATCCCTTCCAGTACATAATTCAAGTTTACGTCATAGCTCCTCCTTCAAAGTTGTTTCAAAAAATTCCGACAACAATTTCCTGATGAACTGATAATGTACACTTTCCATCACAATTTAATTCACTGCATTCAACTCTTCCGTGAGACTGGATCGGTTAATCGTAGAAAGAATAGTGGTTGTCCTAAAAGGTGGACAGAGAAGATCACGGAAAATTTGAGGTAAATTGTAGAAGAAGGACCACGAATTTCTGTGCGTCGACTGACACAACAAGCTCAATTATCGAGTACCATTCTTGCCACAGATTATTAAAAAAGAACATTCAGTTGTATCCTTACCGTCTGCAAACAGAGCAGCAACTTCTTGAAAATGATTATCCTGCATGCCTGTAATATGTCGTTGGTTTGCACACATTTTAAATGAGAACATGTTGGACGGATGAAGACTGGTTTCATTTAGACGGTTATGTAAACTCTCAGAATATGTGTTTAAGAAGTCAGAGTCACAAAAACCTTGATTGAAAAATCTTTATGTATCACCTTCTGTTGAATTATAAAATACTGACGTAACGATTCTCAGGGTGAGTCTAGAAACGCGTGAGGTTCGAGGAAAACAACGCCAAACGGTATTATCATGCCATCTACCGGGCAACGATTTACTTGGAAATGCCTCCCGACGGAAAGGCGGACACGAAAGAGCGAGACAGTTAATAAAAAACGTCAACATTTAGAAATTTTGTTGCAAATCGTTTTCGATTGCAGTGAAAACCTCGATCAGCCTCTGTACAGCTGTCAGGTCAAAAAGCGATCGGATGTCGCTGTTTTGACTGTTCGTTAACATTTAGAATAAGGTATGGTGATTCGCGGACGTCGATTCAGCTTCAGGAAAACCACGTATCTTTCGCGTACCGGACGATTGCAAATTGAACCTCAGATTTAATTTTTGTCCAAAATTCGCGAACGGTAGGCAAAAGCTTTCGCCGCGAAGTGATTTTTCTTTTGTGTATTTAAAACCGTTCCGAACACAAAGTCTTTAATTTGTTTTATAAGAAATCCTGGAAATATTTCCTTAACATTTGGACTATGAGAAGAAAATTAAAGTAAATAATAAAATAAAAATATTTATGTAAAGTTTATTAGTTTATTATAGTTTAGTTTCTTATATTCTTGCAATTATAAAAATTATAAAAGGCTTATTTTGTAAACTTTTTACAAGTCATTGGTTAATATTTTGTTAGCTTATTTTTTTTAAATTTAAATATATACTTGTTAAAAGCTGTTTGATAATTTGTGAAGCTGAGAAGTTTGTTTTCTTGTTTTAGAGATTACGCAATACTGTTAGTTTTAGTACAGTCAGCACAATGTACTTTGCCTTAATTCATTGTAATCTTACTTACGGAATTTCTTCTTTGGGGCTACAGCGCATCTACTATTAATTAATGTTTAGATTGTAGAAAAAGATTGTTCGATTAATGTTTGGTATGCAGTCTAGAGCTAGTTGTAAAAAACTATTTGTACTTTCCAATATTCTACCTTCAATTTACATTTATATAACAACTTTATATGCCTTATCCAATCAGCACAATGCGGACAAGAATTATTACTATTATTCTTACGAAAGTAGAAATTGCGAAAAAGTTGGTTTACCTTTCAATCATTTTTCCATTGGGCAACATAATCCAATGTATATGGATTTCTCACTTTTGAACGAACTTAAAGCGTTATACCTAACAATCGTTTATCTTTTAAACTTAAGTTACGTTCAATTCGGAAACATCAATTGCAACTCAGTTTTATATTTGAGACGAAGTAATTATTTGACATGTCTACTGTTTCTGTGTATGACTTTGTATATATACTGACAAGAGACAAATAAATGTATTATTATTTATTATTACTACTATTATTAAAATTAGCATTCTCTTTTATTTCACTCATTACCTTCAACAAAAATTCCGAAGAGAAAATCTTCGTAAAAAGAGAGACAACGAGAGCGGAAAATTTACAATCGTCGGGCGTTAAACGGCCCTGTTTCGGTTTCTCGAGGAAAACACCGTCGAAAGTATATTTTTGGCTTTTAAGTCAAACTAGCTACCGAAAAAAGAAATTGGTTTCCAACGGTGGCTCGTTGGTCAAAAGAGCAAGTTGGGTTTTCTGTAGAACGGGTGTGGTTTCGTGTGGTTCAGGGTAAAAGAATTTCGGGTGAGTATTGAGGTTGACAACCCCTAAATTTAGTGGAAAAATAACCTGCATCAGTTACATTAGTGCTGGAATCATGTGAAAAAATGCAAAAATGCCTTGAAGTTGGTGGAGAACATTTTGATTACTTGTTGTAAACGTTGTCTACTTGTTGTGTACTTAGTTTTTGTCAACAGATCATATTCTTGTTATCCTTGAGTTTGTTACAACGCTGTCGTTTTATTATCAATTATCTTACATTTATCACTGAAGAGGTTAGGTAATTCATATCTAAAGAATATAAATACAAAGTTTTTTTAATCTCGAACCGAACAGAAATATGAAGGGAAAATACTCAACGTTCCGCTATAGATTTATAGCTTCGTCAGGACGAAAAAAACTTTATACTTACAATTTTCATCGGACAAGAACCAATTTCAACTAAAGAATATAGTCAACAATCGAAACGAAATATTGAATGTCCAAATATATTTCTGTAATTTATTACACCTTGCACCAGCGTCCTGTTAGTTTTACAACAATATCTTACGTACAACTTTAAGGAAAATATTTCTTAAATACCACAATAATTGTCCATGGGCTTGCTGCATCCATCCACTGACTAATGACGAAAATCGAAAATAATTAATACTCCTTTTATTTTCACGAGTGGTACAAATTAGAACGCAACATTCACGTACTATCCGGCTAGATACAAATGATATAAAGGTCAGAATCCATCAATCAGTTCGTGTAAGAGTATTTTTATAATTGATTCCGCGGGATGCCGAGACCCACGCACTCAATCACGGGCCCCGCTGAGGGACAACATCCGTGCGCCACGGTCTTTGTTTTAGACGTATACATTATGATTCACAAAGTGTTCCAGGCGAACAGATCCATCACTCAGGTAGGATCTGTGTTAACATTCCTCTCCCACAAGAGTTTTCATCTATGACTGCGTGCTCCGGACGACCTTATATGTTGACAACTGCCTTTCGTAGAACTCGATGCAGAACGACATGATTTTACTTCATGTTGTATACATGCCCGCTGAGTATTTCGTGAAATAAAATAACGTATTAAAAGTACATCTAACCTTTCACCTCTTGTTATACCTAAAAATTACTTAGCGGTTATTTGGAGGGTGTACATAATTTTGATTTATTAACCACATACCATTGCAAAGAGCTTTTATAAATTATGTATAATAGAGGATTGTGCAGGATTTATATAACGATTATCGAACTAAAACGTAAAAGGGAAGTGCTTTGTAACTAGTGAGACTGTAGCCTAATGTGAAACTTGACTCTGTGGTGTCATGTTTTGATATAATCAAAGTATTATAACCACAGGGTCCCTCAGAAATAACTTAAGAATATATCACTGTCCCCCACTCCACGCGATTCAGCGCCATGCACTCGGACCCTGACGGGTTGTGTGGTGATCGTTGATCGCGAAACCCCTCTGTCCTGAAAACCGAATTAAATTTGCGAGACATTGATTATACCTATTATAAGGCAACGTCATACGTCGCTTATGTGCAAGGTTTTTTTTTTAGAGAAAGAAAAGAAATCATAAAGAAACGAGTGCTTAAAATAATTACTTCGGAAACGATGCTGCTGTTAAAAAGAAAAATTGAGTTAATTGGATATAACAGACCAGAAAATTGAAACGGGAGCCTACTCATTATTCATACAATCTGACAAATATTTACACAAACTCGGTAACATGGAAAATGATACGAAGCCGAGGAGGTTAGGAGGGCCACCCGTCGAGCCCGGCCTGACAGGTCCCTACCTGACTCATTATCCGCTTGTTAACCTAAGAATTGGTGGGAGGACGATAATCGGTGGTCCTATGCCAAAACAGTTCACGAACGGGTATTCATCTACTCAGCCGTTGACGAGATGCGTGCCGGATGATGGACGCGAAGGCGAAGAACAGCTCGAATGTGTAATTACAGCCTGCGAGCGCGTCCCACACGAGCGTCTAGCTTTTACAGCCAACAGTGATTACGATCATCGCCCACGTATCGGGATCCCATAACTCAACAACGCTAAACGGCGCCTAATAACTGTTATCCGCTCTTAACTATTGTTTGTTTAACCACCTGTGATGAGTTATGGACTGTTGACGTCACCGGTCTGCCCATGGGCCGCTCAACATGCGTACCTACACCATCTACGAACGACAAAAATTTTTCGACGAAAGCTCTTTTCAATACCACAAGATTTATGTACCTACGTTATCTCCATTCAGCGAAATTAAATATTGAATCTCTCCGACGCTTTGCAAATCGAAAAAAAAAAATACCTAACACATTTAAACACTACCTCACTAAGGAATTCGAAAACGGTATGGGGTCTATGTGCAAACCCTGCGGGAGACCACCTATGAGTATTGTCAATTTTTATTAAAAATTCTATCAATGATGACAATAATCTTATGAAGATTGTTGTGAAACTAGCAGGACGTCAAATTAAGTTACATGTGCAAACCCTACGGGAGACTACCTATCATTATTGTCAATTTTTATTAAAAATTCTATGAATTATGACTAAGGCCTCGAATCTGAGGGTCCAAACTCAGAGGCGTTGTACTCTGCGCGCGGCGGGGCTCGCTGCATTTTCGATAGGCACGGGGATTCTACGATCGAATTCTGCGTCTCATTAATTTTGATTTTGACGATTCGACATTTATTTGATTGCTCAGTCTCTCCGTAAATATTGAAGAGTTCAAAATTTACTTACAGAAAGCGTCTCTCACAACCTGTTATATTGAGAGATCATTTTCTCGCTCTAAAAGATAAGACATTCTCACGGCAAAGTCGAAACGAACGAACGAACGAAAATTTGGAACGTTATTTAATAATTCATTTTAATAACAATTAATAGCTGAGAAATTTTAGTATTTTCTTCCCTATTTGAATTTCGAATACCTGAGAATACTCAACAACGCGCGTCTCTGTTAAACCGGGCAATCGAACGATTCAGATTTGCGCTACACCGGGGGTGTTACGATGCGTAATCGGCATTTGGGATACTGGACGGGCTACTTTCCTCGATGCTGTAATTATGACATTAATCTTATGCAGATTTTTGTGAAACTAGCAAATTAAGTTACATTTATTTTATTGGTATTCTCATCAAATCATGTAGCGAGACAGGCTAATACATTCTTAATTTTATGCAGAGAGGTACACCGTAACCTTAAAAAACCCAAAACCCATGAAAAACCGAAAATTTTCTCGAACCTCAATCGCAACCCAAACCGAAATTAATACGCCTAAAGTAACCCTAATCAAAATCGAAACCTTTATTAATTTTTCGAGTAATATCATTTCGGTATCGTTTCTTTTTACTATCAGAGGCGGCCTTAATAGTGGCGGGGCCCCAGACGATACCGGCCCTTTGGGTCGGGTTGATTAACAAATCCCCCCGCCGCCCCCCTTACGATTAGAAATGACGTTTATATACTTCCAATTATAAATAGCAGAAAAATAATCTTACTAAAAAAATTAAAAAATAATAAAATATGTAAAATATTTTTTGTAAAACATCCGTAACTGCCATTTGACGCGTTTCAATTTCTAAAATACAGAAGCACCTCTTCAATCCGAAATAATAATGTTCGGGATTATCGAACGAAAGACAATATAACCGTTTTCCTAATTTCCAAGGCCAAGGAGTTATGCAACGGTCGAGGGCGCCGATTAAAAAACGATTAAAGCGCAACTCGAACAATTTCAAAGTTAACCCAATTCCATCTAATTGAAATTTTTTTTAAGATATTCGATGTCCACCCGACCCAATTGAATCCAACCTAACTCTATTCAACCCAAGTAAAAAAAATAAAGACAAAGGTATATTAAAGAAATTTAAAGTAAAAAAAAAATGTGAAAATGACGCTCAACAAATCCCAAGGTCAATTCAACTCAACTGAACTGAACTGTATTCAACCTAACTGTACTCAATTGAAGCAAACGATTTAAAATGCAAAAAATTAATAGTAAAAGATTTTAAAAAACGATTAAAGCGAAGTTCGACTATTGGGTGTTTCCTTTCGCTTTAAAAGTTTGAATCGCGTTTCGAATAGTTTGGACCTAAATTTCGTAGTTGTAGCAACAAAACATCTGACTTGAATTTTGGATTGACAGGTCATTTGTAAATAACCATAATTCAATCCAAACAAGTTTTAAAAAAGAGAGATTCAAAGAAACGAATGTCTGTTTTAGAATTAAAACACGTTTGGATCACGATTTTGTGAGCGAAAGAAAGCACCTCTAGTGAAGATCAAACAAACTCGACCCAACAACTGAACGCCATTCTATTCAACCCGCGCAAAAAAAGAAATTAAAATCAAAAAACAATGAAAATAAATCGACGTTAACAATTAAATGGGGAAAAAAATCGACGTTAACCAAGTGTAACTAACGTCAAGGTCAATCCAAACCTAACACAAATAAATATGAAAAATTGCAAGAAAAATTAAAAGTAGAAAGGTAGTTAGAAATTAAAAGTCAATTGAAATGAAGCTCAAACAATCTTAGCGTCAACATAACTCAACCCAGTTTTGTTCAACCCTAGCAAAATTAAAATAAAGACAAAAACATAAAAAAAATCCGTTAAATGCCATATAAACTTAATTTTACCGTACTTTAGAATTCTCCCTCACAATAAAATAAAAATTAATTCGCCTATTTTGGTAGCCAGTTGCCATTTTAGAAAAAAAAATGTAAGCCAAATGGTTACCAAAGACAGTCCATGTGGCGCGGTTGGCAACGCTGTCTGACTCTAAAATCACATACTCAATTTTTGGAAGAGGGACGCCAATTATTGTTTACAAGCAAACTTAAATTCTACAGAAAGGCAAAAAAATTATTGCAGGCCATAAAATCAACTCCTCATACAACAGATGTTATTCTTGGAATAAGAGCAGGTCTGAAATGTTGTTTATCAGAGATGTGATTTCTTTTTGATTGAATAAGCTTCTATGTTCATTTTATTTTATATGATTGCAAATTTTATGCCGATTTTCGATAATCTGAATTTTGACTGAACTGTCCTAAGTTAGAAAATTTGAAAAAATTACACATTGCAAATGGCAATTTAAATTTGAGGAACGAAAATTGTAAAGTTTAGAAATAATGGTATGTTTAAATGTTCACAGATTAATTTATAAAAGCAAATTCAATTTGAATGCGTTTTCAAATCATTTCGAACACAAAAATGTCAGAATTTTATATTTGTGTTTAAAAAATGTATATTTTATTTCATTATAATGTATTTACTTCTCTTCCTTTTTTTTTAAAGAGTGCATCCCTTGAAAATCTAAAAATACCCTAACCCAAACCGACAGAAAATCCTAACTGAAACCGTAACCGGAAACAGCTTAAAATTAAAACCGAAACCTTAACCCTAAACTTTTATAACGTGCGTGTACATTCCTGATTTTATGTACCTAATAGACTGTCGCGGAAATAATATTCTAAATTCGTGTTACTTTTGGATTTAAACAAAACCAGGCAGAATCGTTTAAGCTGGGGTTTCCTAGGAGGGTCGGTCGGGCTGAAACAGACCGCGATCGACGCGCGACGTCCGTTTTAAGTTTAAACAGTGAAAACCAAGTGAAGTCTAGGAAACTACCCTTATTTAATATTTCCTTTTGGTTAGAGTGAACGTCGCGTCGGTCGCGATCAGTTTCAGCCCGACTGACCCTCCTAGGAAACCCCAGCTTTAGTTGCATTTCACAGGTGCGGTTATCGACACGGGTCTAGCATGAATGACTGACCGACCGACGGAGACGTCTGCTTACATTGCAGATCAAAATCTTTTCGGACAAGGAACGTACGCAAATTAACTTAATAGTAATTGAGGGGATTCCATTTTGAATCCGGGTCGTTTGACCATACTTGCAGTGCTGCACCAGCGGATCTTATTTCATTAAAGGCAAGCAATTAACGCGCTCGCTTTTTAGTTGTATTTTCGCCGCCGAGACGCTGATTATTTTGATATTCGACCTTTTAACCCGAACGCACTTTACGGGATCCTGTATACTGGTGGTATAAAAGGAGAACTTTGTAAATCAATGGGGGTAGTTATTGGATGACTATTGTCACAGTCATTATTTTGTTAATAATTTTGATCCTTGGAGGACGCGTTTGGTCAAGTGTGGTGAAAGGAGGCGAGGTAAAATAGACCTTAAATTAATTATAACTTTTTGTTCGTCTGTATCCTACCCTGCAAGCGAGTGCTTCCCTTACCCCTAACATGATTGTACAATGCCTGCGAAAAGTATCCTTTCAGATTGCAATAAATCTCACCAAAAATGCACCTCATTGAAATAACCCAAAAATATTTTCCGCATTACAGCAAATGCGAATTTAAAGCTCGTAATCGCTGCTCATCTGTGTGAGATTATTTATTTTCTACCTGCGACAAAGTACGGTCATTGACGTTGGTATATTTATTTGGGGTAGTATATTTTCGTTACATAAAATTTATGTAATAGTAATGGTTTACGTTTGATCATTTGCATATTGCAACATTAAAAAACAAATAAATATGAACCAATTTTTAATTAGAAATGTAAATTAGAAAAGTTAGTATGAAACATTTAACCCCTTTTCATATTTCACTTTAATTAAGAAACATCAAGATATTTAAAATAATTTGCTTAAAGTATGGACAACACACGGAATTAATAACAAGTTTTCAACAAAGTATTTTTGGAAAAATTTTGTGCAAATCGTTCTTGATTGCAGTGAAAACCTCGAGCAGCCTCTGGACAGCTGTTTCAGCCCTGCTTGGGGCTTCTTCAGCAGAGACGTAGCTCGACATTCCCACTGCAATTGCGAATAAATTGGGCAAGTCGTTTTTGGTCTGCAGTGGGAATGTCGAGCTACGTCTCTGCTGAAGAAGCCCCAAGCAGGGCTGAAACAGCTGTCCAGAGGCTGCTTGAGGTTTTCACTGCAATCAAGAACGATTTGCACAAAATTTTTCTAAAAACTTTCATTATGCTTTGACAGCAAGCATGGCCGCCTTGCATGGGGGACTTATTAGGAGCAAATCCCGCTTCAATTTGTCTATGCTACTGCAATGTCAGGTCAAAAAGCGATAGTAAGATGTCGCTATTTTATCTGTTTAAAGTATTTTTGATTATTTTAAATGAAAAATCAAAGTGAAATGTGAAAAGGGGTTAAATGTTTCATACAAACTTTTCTAAATAAAAAATTAAGTAAAGCACTGTTTTGTTCGATAAAAATTATTATAAAATATACGATTACTTTGTTGCGAACACTTGGAAAAATTAAGATTTTTGTCGACATTTCGTTTCGTGTTTAACAGTTTCTTCAGGATAATTTATAAATAAAAATAAGGAAAACCAGAAAAAAGAAACACCTTGTCAACGGAAACTAAATAAGTTCTCAAGAGTAATTAAGCAAGGCACCAAAGGAAACTAAACAAGAAAATGTTTTTTTTTTTGAAATTATTTATTTATTTATTTATTCTTATTCTTATAATTTTCTTACTATCTATCAAAAAATAAAATTAAAAAAATAACAATTATTCTAAAAAATCCATTTTCCTGATTAGTTTCCCTTGATGATTGTTTAGTTACTTTGGTCAACTTATTCGTCGAATACCCTTTTATTTTAGTTTCCCTTAAAACTTGTTTATTAATAAGTTTTCCTAAAGAAACTGTCACACACAACGAAACGTTGACATAAGTCTCAATTTTTCCAAGTGTCCGTAACAATATGCATATTGTTTATTACGCATATATTTTATAGGAGTAAAAATGTAAGATTTGTAAATTAGACACATTTTCATTTCATTAATGTGTCTTTAGCAATCAACTGGATTAAAAGATTCAGACGAGAAGTAAATGTAAATGTAAAGCAAAAATCAGGTCGCCCAAAAGTAACAACACCAGAGGAAGATCAAAGAATTGTAGAAATTTCGAGGCAGCGTCCGTTCTTTTCGACCAGAAAAATATCCGAAAATAGAAATGTCAATTATTTGAGCCAGACGACAATCCATGTCGAAGCCCACATGATATGTATTTGCTGTGCAACATTTATATAGGGATTGGACAAATGTCGTCTTTTCGGATGAAAAGGTGTTTCCTTCCAACGACGAATGGAGGCCCTTTATGTATCGACCAAGAAACATGCGATACGAGGAAAATTTCGTCGTGAAGAACACATCCAGCGGCAGAATTTCACTCGCGTTTTGGGAAATGAGAAACTGGACTGACGATAGGAAAATAAGAAACCGTCAACAAGTTAATGATACATGGAGGAATTTCGAAAATACCAATATATGTGAAAATTTAGTAAATTCCATGTCATCGCGCCTGGAAGAAGTTTAATGAGAGGGGGTCATCACACGCATTATTAGTTTAACTTTTATTTTATTTGTAAATTCTTTAATTTTATGTATACAGAATAAATTCATTACTTTACAGTCTTAAAGTGTTTTTTGTTTCAAATTTCACGTAAATCGATTACAAAAATTAAATTTCAGAACGGTAAACTTGTATACTGTATGTTGAAACATAAAATACCTTTTTATTGTAGTAACTATTACCAAATGGTAAACTTTTGCCAGTATGTAAAACAAAAATAAAATAATGAACCTGAATTTTAAAAACCTGCAAATAAATAAACAATAAATGCTCATCTCGTCGGCCCATTAAATTTCATTTCTTAATTTATTCTTAGGTAAAAGTTTTGTATAATTATCGTGGAAATGCTTATGAAAATCTTATAATGTGACTTTAATTAAATATTACCTACCGCATACTTAATAAGAATCTGAATACTGAAACAAATAGATTATAAAGAAATAAATAAATGTTTACTTTTCGTTTTTAGAAATCTCTGCAATATTAAGTTTTGTTCAAAGGACAAGAAATTTCCATTCAGTATTTAAAACGGAATTAGCCATCTTTCTAATTACAATAGATATCCCTATAACGTAAAAATTAATTCAAATTACTTATATTGGGAAGAAATGGATTGTTAAGGCAGCGGTGACCAGAACCCTTAGTTGGGCAATTTTTATAATTAACCCGGCCTTAGCGAAACTATTTGTTTATTTAGGATCATAAGATTACTATAAGGGTAATTTTCGCTAGGTTTCCGATTCTTTTAAGACCACCGCTCTGTTGTGGTGAACGGATACTTTTCGAAGCCATTGTACACTAATGCTTAAAAGTTTCGAAATGAAAAGCAATAAAATCGTTCGAATTTGAACCTTATTGAAACGGGCCTAATATATTTCGAACCTTAAGGAACAGAGACACTTTCTCCGCACCCCGATAGGAGGGTTGTTTACTTAGGTCCTATTAAACCCCGGCCGGTGCAGATGTTTATGGTTTGTTGAATTTCGTTGCCAGTATTTGGTTCCGAGTATTTATTGAGGCGATGCGCGGTTGCGAACGCGGACGCGGTGGCGAATTTGTTTGTTCTCTTTTGCTTTAACTTAAAAATTGAACAAAAAATGTTTTCTTTTTAATTAGAATATTTTATATTGTTAAATAACAGGATTTCAGATCATATTATAAAGACATATAAATGTTAAATTGCTATAAAGGATCGACGATGTTAATTAATCTGAAAAATTATAATTATACCAAATTTTTGCCTTTATACACTTCTGGTTTGTTTGACTTCACAAAAATTTTATTCGTTTGTAGTTTGTGTATGTTTTTCTGTGGATTCTAAAATTTTCATTACGAGAAATACATAAATAGATTTTTAGTAAATATGAAATACAGGGTGATTTATTAGCTCACCGACAAGCTTTGCTATACGGAAAACTCACATAATTTTAAGAAAATAACAATTAGGACATATGTTCGATTTTATTCATTTTGAAGTAAATAGAAGACCTCACAATTTTGATTCTAGTTATTTTGTCCCGTTCCTCTGTACAGCTGTTTCAGTCCTATTTGGGGCTTCGTCAGCAGAAGCGATCGCAGGATGTCGCTATTTAAGCGGTTTCTATTATGCTTTTTAAGCATTTCCGTTATATTTTACATTTTTTCACGTCATCTTTATTTTATAAATGTTAATATATTGATATTTTCAATTCAATTTTATCATACACGTCTTATTCACATGTCAAGAAATCTATTCATGTAAAATATTTTTGACATCAAGAAAAATTATGTTTCATTTTACCGAACCTCTGTTTTATGATACCCTTTTGTTCTTTGTGATAAAGAGATATCACGTATAAAAACCTATGACTTTTATGCTGTTATGTTTTTCTGCGGATCCTAAAATGAAGCATCTATACATACCGTGAATTATTTTATTAACTCTAAACATAAAAGGTAAATATTCCCAGGTTTCAGTTATAAAAAAAAAACATGTCAATGCATGGCAGAATATGCAAACAAGTTTCAATAAAACAAATATGACGTTAATGTCAGTTATGAATGTCATGAATTATGTCTGAAATATTTAAAAAAATACTATGAAAGAATTTGATAATCGTTTGGCATTAGTATTTAAAACGTGAAGGACATTTGAAACAGTTAAAATGTTTTTACTAAAAATAAGTGTTATTATTTTTTCTAAAATTGACCATAGGCACATTTACATTGCATGTTCAGAGTAAAAAAAACTCATGGTATAGGATGCACAATACATAAAAAAAAATATTTTATTGACTTAGTTAATTTCAATTGCCAAAGTTTCAGAAATTTTAATTTCATAATGCACACATTATTTACTACACATGTTATAATATTTAGAAAATAAATTTTGTTAAATTTCTTATCCATCCAACTACAATGAAAGTCTTTCTAGCAGATTATTCAAGTTGGTTGAATAAGTTCGCATCTGTGTTAAATCGCTGTGTTTGCGATGACCGGTTTTATTATCGGGGTAGCAGGTACGGTTGTAAAAGCTATAAGGTTCATAATTGCAAAGCATAAAATTTCTTACTGCGAGTGGCATGTCTCGTACTCCGAAAACTTTATAGCAGAAGTGTACACGCACTTAAAGGAAAACAATTTATTTCTTTTCGGAAACCCACGTTTTGCATCTTATCGGTGACATGGTGAAGCCGCCCCTGAATAGAGACCTCAGTTCTTCTTATATTGTTCTGATATCGTGACAAATAATAAATAACGTGCGCAGTTAGCTTACCTCGATATATGTAGACGTTTAATATTTCGTTTCAACAGATACATGACCACACAGAGAGGGCTAGTATTTCTCGCTTACGAGCTTACAACCCAGACATAATTAATTAGTCGTAACTAACTGTTTTTCAATATAGTCTCGGTTGTGAAATCACAAGATTATGAAACCACAAGATTTCAGATGATCACATCTTCTGGTACTGCGCAACTGGACCGAAAACTTGACAAGTTTTGCATTTGTTGAAATTGAAGTTGAAGAAATACTATTACTGATTTATAATAACTATGAACTTCAATCACAAGAAACTACTTTTGCTGCCATTTAAAATTTCCGTAAACTATCTCCCGTCCATATAACAAACCCTAATGACGTTGATTACTTCGCGAATATATTTTATTGAGACGCTTGCACATTTATTTGTTTTAAAAGTGCTTGTACAGCGAAATGCTATCAGATAAATCGTGATATATTAATACGTACCAGCGTTTCGAGCCCGTCTGCCGTCGTCCTGAGAGCAAGGAATGTGGTAATGACTCGTGTATTACACGCAGCGTTATGACGGTTATTATAAGACGTTACACGGCACAGACCAATAAATAACGAAATGATAACCGCGGACATCCATCAGGACCCGGGCGGGCCCGGAGTAATCGAGTACCCGATAATCACTGGAATTAGTCCGGACCTTCTCGGTGGTCTGGTCCGGACTACCGTAGTCCCACGCAGACCATCACACCCTGTCACAATCGCTCTATAATTATGTTATAAATTATGCCGATAATCGCTCGGCATGGTTCGCCCGGGGCTGTTGGTTTCGTGTAATGGATGGCCCTTGTGACTGTTAATTGAAATTGACGGTGGAACGCCGTCTTTACCGAAAATTTGGGGTTTATATTAGTATATCTTCGCCTCTAAGAGCCGTTTAGTGTTAGAAGTCATTATCCTTTTTTTATATCTTCGGAATATAAATCACTTGAGATTTATTACGAAAATTATCTCGAGGATTTTTTTTTTATGGAAAGCAAATGCTTCTTTCCTACACGATACCACAGGTTGTGATTAGAAGATTTAGAATTTGAGAAATTAAGAAGGCAAAAATAGTTTCGCAGCACTTTGATCTTCTCCTGGTGAAGTATAGGAAGACGCCGGCAGGCGCTGAACAGCCACCGGTAGACCAACTTCGTCGGGTATCGGTCTCAATGAATAACACTGTAGGGGACCGGTGACATTGGGAAACACCTATACATCCGGTCTAGTGTGAAAGGCCAAATTGTTGTACAGAAAATTATTAAGAAGTTGATACTGTGGAAGAAAACTTTGTAAGGTAAACTAAGGGCAGAAAAGCAATAGCATCCAAAGCCTTTTGAAAGAGACAGAAATGAAATGGATATCCATGAACAGAATTTTTCATAAAGCAAACAAGTCATGCCCAAGAAAAATTAGTAAATACGTTACGACCGCTAGATAAAACTGAAACCACTGCAAGTAATATTGATTATGCATGACGGTGAACCGGCCTGATCGTAACATGTAGCCGGCAAATAAAATCAAACTAAAACGGACGCGCACGCATACATTTCACAACTAATAGGACATTATTTATATGAATGGAGGGAAAAAGAGCGAGCGACTTATAAAGTCCGTTCGCGGTCGCCATCCAATAAACTAGAAAATCAACAATCGCGTGCGCGGCGCGCAGCAGACGCGGCTCCCTTTTTGTTTATTTTTATAAATATTCAATTTTCCCCCCGGATCGATCCTGCGTTCAAACCGAGGAGTCATGCAATCTCGCGAACCTACGGAGAGGCCCTTTTTAATTATCAACTTGTACGTCAAACATCACCACCGGCCGAACGCACATTTGCATACTAATAGGAATGTAATAGCAGTTTTTTTTTGTTTCGTTTTGAGCGGGAGGGGACGGGAAATGAACAGTTACAAGAAGGATTTTACGGCGTGCACGAGTTCCTGAGTCAAAAAACTGAATGGAATGCTAGTACTAAAATAATTTTCGTTACGTAATACACTCTTGCCGATGGAAGGCATTTAACCACTGCAGAATTCGATTAGAATGTCAATATGACCAACATTTCAATACAGTTGTTCATGCTTTGAATACGACTGTGCTGTATTGGATTGTACCTTCGCAGGTTCCGACGCGTTCAGTAGACGGAAGCCTCTGGTTAGAGGAATTTATCATTCGCATTGCTTATGTAAGAATTCGAAATTCCAATAGGTACAAAGGAGCAGGATTTAATTTCATTTAATCTCTAGAACTAGATGATAAGCGATAGGGTGACAATTAAAACAGCTTCTCTCCACGAGTAAATAATATGTTTTTCTTGAGCTTTGCGCATTCGATGAAATACGATATTGAGTAAAAAATTTCACGTTCCATTTTCTGCTGAGCATGTGGAAAGCTGCGATGCGATTCTCATGTTGAGTTCCGTAGCACGGCTTTGGGAAAAAAGAACAATGCCAAGCGACATTACTGCGACCCCTAGTGGGTTGTAGTGAAAGCGATCGCAGGGAGGCGGGGTGATGTAGCCAGGAAGTTGATAAAAACAATAAAAACGTTTGAAAAGTCTGAAGAAAACGGTTAAGATGCCGCTCCAAACAGAAAAAGGAGACGCGGGTGATCACGTGAAGACGGTGTTTGTTTTAAAATTAGCTCAGCAGAGAAAAACCGTAGTTGATTCGCCGGTTTTGTTTTGTATTAATTCAAAATTCCAACAGGTGTAAAGGAAAAGAATTTAATTTAGTTTAATCTCGAGTCAATACAGTTATTTAAGCATCAAAAGCGGTAAGGGTTGTTTACAGGTCGAAGGCAATAGCAATGTTGCCTGAGACTGGTAGCCCTTAACGTTTGTGATGCTTATTACGTTTTCAGCACGATCCATGCAATAACCTAATTAAATGATTGAAGTTGGTTCTTGTCCGATGAAAATTGTAAGTACAAAGTTTTTTTAATCTCAAACCGGACAGAAAAATGAAGGGAAAACACTCAACGTTTCACTACAGATTTACTTTTTTTCACTCCTGACGAAGCTATAAATCTATAGCGAAGCGTTGAGTGTTTTTCCTTCACTTTTCTGTCCGGCTTGAGATTAAAAAGACTTTGTACTTCTAATTAAATGACTTTAAATTAGTTTAATGTCAAAGTGACAAATCTGTGACATCAATCACGGACTAAATAACCTCAAAATCCCGCTATCGAAAATGATTAAACACACTCAATTAACTTGGAGATTTATAAACAGTGCGTCATATTTTTAAAAAATTTCTTTTGAGTCGTTTGAAAGATCGCAAAATTACAAAACGTTCATATTTGATTAATTACTGTCTTCCGATCTGTAAGTGACAGTCTTACCGATCAGAGATTTGTAAACACAACCTACTATATCTCTTTTAATCGAACCAGTAAATACGTTAAATTGACGGATGGTGCAAAAATATTAATAATCTGTGACGACTACAACGACAGTTTCTCTCCACGAGTAAGCAATATGTTTTTCTTTGAGTTTCGCGCATTCGATGAAATACGAAATTGAGTAAAATCATTCATGTCTCATTTTCTGCTGAACATGTGGAAAACTGTCGATGCGATTCTCATGTAGATTTCCGGAGCGTATAGGTACGTTTGGAAAAAAGAAACAGTGCCAAAAGACATCACCTAGCGGGCAAAAGTATGTGTGGAAAAAGCGTCCCGGGGGAAGGCGGGACGATGCTGCGAGAATGTTGATAAAAATAATCAACATTTGAATTAGCGATTAGTTAATACGTGGTCTCGAGCAGTTTTAGGAATAAGCACGCGACTTATTTCGTTCGGGCGATTCTAAATTGAACCACAAATTCAATTTTCTTTTAATTAAATTCTGTAATTTTCTCTCATGTTTGGAATTAGCGAACGTAGGTAAAGCAAAAGATCTCCCGCGAAATGTTTTTTTTTGGTGTATTTATACCGTTCCAAACAACAGACTTATCATTTGTTTTTTTTATATATATAAAATCATTGTGTCATAAAATTTTGGATTACCAGAAGCAAATTCGATTCAGTTTAAGTGTCGATCGATTTATTGTCAATATAATTTGCTAATTCACGCAGCAATTACTATTATTATGTTCCCTTAGAACGCAATGCATGTCGCACAACCTTCAAAATGGCGTCGCATTATTCGTCTGCGCACACGTTGAAGCGCTCTGGATCTCATATATCTGTAAGAATCAATTACTTAATCAGTTAATCAATATTCGACTTATGTATTGCTTATTTTGTCAATCCCGTTATTAGAGGCTCATTTTGAATTAAAAGCATATCACATTTCGTTAGCTGAAATTTATTTTTATTGGCCCCGGATTGGTCCTCAATCCGTCTCTGTCCGTCGTTATTATATGCATTTTACTAAAATTCTCTTTTTAAGTTAAATCAGGTTCCGTATAATCCACTATTGTTGCTGAATGATTTGCACGCCTCATTCCAAAGGATTCTTTTTGATTTTGTACAGAAATATTTACATTATTTTTTTTGTGCCGTTGGCCCGAATTTCTTCGGCCATCTTTAATTTTAGCGCTGACACCTTAAATTCGTATTTTGGTGATCACAAATTCGCGTATCCACTTTCGGCTTTTTTCACGTCATTCTGATTCGTGTGCATTCAACTTATCATCTCATTTTGTCATGTCAGTATAAAATTAGCTTTAGCGTTAAGCGGGCAGCTGCATTCGTTCTCGCTTTGTTTAGAAAAAAAAATAGGGCTAAGACGTGTCTAATTCTATATGGTTCTGTCGATGCAAACCGATTGAAGTATATCCTCACTTCGAAACTAAATATTCTGATTTTAGTTTGGGCCAGTCGATTCGGCTACCGTTTTCGCTTGTATAAATTGTATCGGATTGTTTTGGTAAGCTATTTTTCTTTTGTTTGATAGGTACTTAAACTCGATCATATGTAGGCAAGTTCCCTTTTCCTTAAATGGCGTTTGTTGTTCTCTTCTTTCGAGTGATTGTGGATAGTCCACGGCCTTTTACTAAGCTCGCAGGCATTTCACAGCCAGCAGACATTGCACAGCTAATAGGCTTTACCAATTTCTATTTGTCCAGATCTAGGGTTGAATACAGTTTCCTTACGGTTTCCAGCGCGCTTTACTGACAACGTCCACTGTAGACTCCGAGGTAACTTTTTTATTTTTCGTTTGCGGATTGTTTGCTCCGGATTTACAGCATTCAGTTATTGAAATTATTCACAATCGAATAATTTTAATTAAATTCAATTTACGGTTTCTATCTTTAATTTAAACAAATTTTAATTCACACGGTACTCATTAATTGGAGATTTTGAGACTTTAAATTTAACTTCTTTATTTCTGCAGTGTTAAAATTTTTGTGAGACGAAGAAAATTTCCCGAGTACGTATCAATTAATGCTTCTGAAATATTTTAAGACATCTCACGATATTATTGCCAGTTAATCTCGTTGCAATCAAAATCCTTCGAACTGGTTTCCGTGTTGGTTTGCATGTAAACGTGACAACTACGCTCCACACACCGGAAATGATCTTTGAGCATCGTTTGAAAGCTAGCTCCTTACTTGTTTGTTACGTCACCTTTTCCCGATTGGTTGGGCCATCTTGGTACGACTAAACAACGCAAAAAGACATAAATGCGCTTTTGCCTAGCACTAGCTCGCCATTATCAATATTGATATATTCGAAGTAATACAAGGTGTGTGCTTTCTCGTGAATCTGTGCAGAATTATTGTTGCGAGATTCAATTAATACAGTTATTCTGGAAGTTGAATGACTCATCGTGAATTCGAAGTGCTAAATTGCATCTTAATCCAAACGAACTGTTTCATTTAAACGGGTATGTTTAACCTAGCAATTAACAGCGCTATTCGACATTATCTCTCTTTTTCTCTTTCGTTTAGATTCATCTGTTACATTATTCTAATTGGCGCTATTTTTAATTGGAGTTTATTTTCGTTCTTTGGTTTCCAAACTTTGTTACCATGTCCGCCTTTCAAAAGAATCTGATTTTGGCACTTCCCCGTTCCGTTTTATTTCATCAAACAATACCGAAGTTTATTTATATGTAAATATTTTTTTTATTAATATATGTTTTGTTATGAAAACCACATTTCTGTTATGTTGTTTGTTTTCGCGCCTCCCCAAGGAGAGAGTTTCGAAATCACTGTTTTAATTGAAATCCTTTTTAATTAGAATTTTATTGCATCGATTCACGCAGAATTAATCTTTCCTTCGGTTTCTTCATATTGGCTGAGTTAACCGAATGGTGCCGATTGTTTTCTGCCGAGGCCGAAAACAAGCTGTGAGTACACGTCGAACTCTGAGATTGACGCGGACATTGAGTGACCTCTGAAACCTTGACCCCGTTGACAGAACATCAACACCGAACTTGTAAAGTATACTTTTTGCTTTACATCTCTATTTTATTGTGAATAATATCGGCACGACGACGCGAGGTACAATTTAAAGAAAAATAATAAGAAATAATAATTACGTTATTTAATTTAAATATTTGAAGAAATTTCGCATCGCCTTTTGGCACAAACATCCATCGATTCGATCATATGTGATCCATTCGCTGACTGTTTAAGTTTTGTTGGTTATACATACTTTGACATTTGTGTAGTATTATTTGGCTTTAGCCGAGCCATACATTGCTGTATTATTGAAGTTAATGGATGTTTCTGTGTCAACTGTGCTGCATTATTGTCTATTCCTATGCTGAACGCACGAGTGTATGAAAATCTCCTAGTGGTTCTCCAGAGCCAACCTTCTCGTAATTATTTTTTTAATCACAGGATATAAATGAATTTCGGCAGAGATATTATAATTTCTTTTGAACCAATGAATGATTAAAACGATTTGCTACAACCAGGATAAACATGATAAAGCAATGTTTTATCATCGGAAATAGCGAGTTGGAAGCATTTTGAAAAGTTACGTGGACGTAATAATGCATGTTTCTGCGTCAACCGTGTTGCATTATTGCCTATCTCTACGCTGAACGCACGAATGTATGAAAATCTCCTCGGGGTTTTCCATTGCCAACCTTCTCGTAATTATTTCTTTTATCACAGTTATATAGATATAATTTTCGGTAGGGATGTCAAAACGAAGCTATAATTTCTTTTAATAATGACTAAAACGATATGCTATAACCAAGGTGAAACATGGTAAACATGGTTTTATCATCAGAAATAACGAGTTGGAAGCATTTTGAAAAGTTGCGTGGACGTAGTAAGACATGTTTCTACGTCGACTGTGTTGTATTTATTGTCTTTCTCTACACTGAACGCACGAGTGTTTTCCATGGCCAACCTTCTCGTAATTATTTTTTTTTTAATCACAGGATATAAATAACTTTCGGCAGGGATATCAAAACGAAGTAATTTCTTCTGAACATGACTGAAACGATTGGCAATAACCAAGATAAACAAACATGATAATGCAATGTTTTATCATCAGAATTAGCGAGATGAAAGCATTCTGCAAAGTAACGTGGACGTATTAATACTCTTCTTGGAAAGTCGTTTTCTTTAAATGAACCTTCACGATGTGGGTTTTAAAAGTAGATGACACGATAAAATTAATTAAGGTTATGTGTATGAATTATTGTAGAGCGCAGTTTCGAAAACGATACATAACAAGTGTTATTATAATGTAAACGTTATGTTAAATAAAACGTTATTTACTATGCGCGAGTTGTTGGTGATAAATATTATACATCTATAATCTTATAATCAGTACTTACAAACGAGTACGTTGTGATTTACCATCTTTCATATGCAACAAGTTAACCGCGGGGGTTTATCGAGTGCTCCTCGCCTCCCTTTTTTTTTTTTTTTCTCTGTATAGTACTCGGAATTGTGACTCCAGAATCACTCAAACACCAACGTAATTCAAATCCAGAATCGATTCCACATCCCCCCACTTAGGTTAATTATAGTTTCCGTAAGGGGAATTAAAGGAGTATACATTCGCTTTTAATGCGATGCAAATTTCTGTTTGTTTTTCCTCTTGTGAGTACCTGCTCACAACCGTCGAGCCTGTTTTATTTTCATATAAATTTCGTTTATTTCCAGTTAGACCACTCTCCGAGAAAGAGATCGTGAGTTATATGATGCTTTTATGATCTTAAAATACACAAGCTATGAATTCTTTTTTGTCTGCTTGTCAACTCCAAATTCTTTACACGATAATATTAGTCGTTTCGAAAGCACCGAACGATCACGAACATTAATGCAAGGGCTTCTTAAAAGTCCGTCATTTTTAAGTTACGGTTGAATTGCTGTTTGATCTGACTTTTCTCGATCAGTTACATGCTGTCTCAATTTGAAAAATTAATTTTTCTTTTTAATAGGGACGTATAAAGAATTATAAAGATTAAAGCGAAGACGAACGAGTTGTTTGCATTGCTTGGGCAAACAATGTAGCCACACAAGTCTGAAAAAGGTAGAGGCGGCTCTTAAGAAGTCATAATATTAAATCGCGTGAAGAAAAAGGTGTTGGCATCGTTGCAGTTAATTGCGATCACATTGAAAGAATTTCAATAAGGCTCGTACTGGTTTTTGCTAAAGCAAGCAACACCAACAAAACATACACCTACTGGATATATTATACATATTGCGATCTCTACCATAGATAATAAAATTCAAATTATTAAGATACAATGGATCAGGTTGATGAAAACAGATATAAATAATAATAATTGTAATAAATTGAGTGTCACGAACAAAAAAAGGATGGTAGATCAACCGCTAAGCAAAACGGAGCCGGTTCATTTATCGGTTGTTTATTTTAAACTCCAGATTACATTTATATATATTATTACATATTTTGTATATATATTTATAATCTACTCGAGCACATCGGTTCACTAAGACCCAGTTTTACAATGACGGTTTAACTTTGAGCCGAAGCTTAAATTCTTCACAACAACTGTTGAAATAATCGTTGCTCAGGGTTTAAACCTCAGCTCAAAGTTGAACCACATTTGTAAAACTGGACCTAATTGTTACTTCCCGAAATTTCTCGCAGAACACTCGCTTGCTAGACATACCGAACATAAATAAAATCAATCGATCAATCAAAGTTTACTTTACCTCATCCGAGGTACAACCAACACCGCCATTTCACTAATTCATTGTCGTACTCATTTCTACAAATCACTGACAACTGCCTATCGATTAATAAATACTACTTCTTCATTATCACTGAGTACCGCCTCCTTGAACTGCAAATTTCCCTTATATACCACCGTACCGGATGCCACAAAGTGCGTTTTCTGAAAGATCGGGGTCCAAAAGTCAAAGTATCGAAACTGTCAGCGTCTCGACGAAAAACATTTAGTGGCCGAGCGCGTTAATTGCTTCGAATGAAATACTAAATGATAGTGCAGCATTGCAAGTAAGTTCAACAACTTAAATTTCCACCGTCAGCACGGAATCCCCTCAGTTAAACGTTAATCTCATTTACGTTTCCAACGACCGAAAAGGACTTTGACCTGCAAGGTAAGCTGACGTCGTCAATTCCTGCTAGACAGTATCCAGTAACGATGGCAGTACTTTTGGAATACTAACTAAACAATTTTGTCAATTAAACCAAAAGTACGCGTGTTGAATTCTGTGTAACTGTTAAAGTCCATTTTCCCTGTAATTCCTTGTGCAATACCATACAGGGAAGGGCAAAAGTATGGAACCAGCTTAATATTTCGAAAACTGTTTGACGTATCTATTTAAAATTTGGTGTGTGATTCAGAGTCAATAAGACCTACATCATCAAATATTTCAATTGTCTATCGGCTCTTGTTTCTGAGATCAAACGACTACTTGATTTTTTTTAAAAGACAACCTGCTGATTTTTTTCCTTTATTTAATAGTTAGTTTAATTCTCTAAACGATCACATAAAAATAATTCTCAATTACATAAGAAAATTTTCGAGAAAAAGACGTTGTCATGGAAACGTTTGAATGAAAAATTTAGGAAAAATGGTTTATTGTTTGATATTCGACAAAAATTCTAGTTTTAACAAAAAAACTGTAAAACCACAAGATTATGGGCTGTTTTTAAGATAGCATTAAAGACAATTTTAATAAAAAATGCCTTAAAAACATGAAAACAAATACTAAATATCAGCGTAAACCATTTTTTCTAACTTTTTCATTCAAACATTATTTTCTACAAATTTTCTTATGCAATCGATAAATATTTTTATGTGGTCGTGTAAAGAATTAAACGAACTATTAAATAGAGGAAAAAAATCAGCAGGTTGTCATTTAAGAAAAATTAAGTAGGTATTGGATCTCAGAAACAAGAGCAGATAAACAATTTAAACAAATTGGTAATGTAGATCATATTGACTCTGAATAACACACCAAATTTCAAATAGATACGAAACAGTTTTCGAAATATTAAGCAGGTTCCATACTTTTGCCCTACCCTGTATAATAATTATAATATTATAATAATTTTAGACCGGTCGATAAGAAATTTCTTTCGAGCTAAGGCTGCTCGTTTCTTGTTTCTTTATAGGATTTTTAGTGGTATTATAAACACTGGAAACCAGCTCGTTTTATTTTCGTTGTATTTAGATGAGTTAAAATGCGTTTTTTTTTTTGGCTCAGGTTGACACCTGTATTTTTGCGATAGTTTTTTTTTAATGAGCTTTCTCGCTCGAACCTCAGACGTTTCCCTAACCTTAAACCTATTTTTCAATTCGTTTTTAATCATGTCACGTTCTCGTTTGGTTGGCTGGTTATTTACGATTCTTATCGTTTGTTACTATTTTAACCCTCTCGTCTGAATCGAGTTAGCAACGCTTCATTCTCCATTAAGAGTTCGGGTTTACCATTTGTTGTTTTGTCTGTACTGTTTTAGTGTTCGTGTAATATTTCCCTAGGAGACGAAATATACTCCACGGCCGGTGGCCGGCTTCGACGGTTTACCCTGAATTAACTCACAGTCTTTCTTACAGTCTAGTGCTTAACCCTCCCCCAGGTGAATTGTTATTTGTGTTTTACGTTTCCCTTTGTTCTCCCTTTCTGAGCTTTTACCTCCGGTTTCATTCCAAGTTTTACTCCAGTTTGTTTCCTCTGGCTTTAATCCCTGGTGATTGCCAACGCCTATTACCATGGCGTTTGGGACCTGTTATGCCCTTCTGATTAATTGCCCCTACTGGGCTAATCGTTCGTGGGGTTACTTTTGGTAAGACTTTTCTCCTCTATACGACTCCGTGGGCCGATTGCTTCTGCTGGAACACTCTTTTACCCGACTATTGCTCTGCTGAAGAGGCTTGAGGAATGGAGTTCTCGACGTTGAAAGAACCGACTGACCGCTGAAGACGCTGCTTAACGGACATTCGCTAACGCGACTCGACGGACAACGAAAGGCCGGAATTTTACCTTTTTCTTTTCTTTGCTTCCTTATGACTTCATTCTTTATAATTAATGTCGCCCGTACGCCGCAGTGTAATGGTGAATGAAATGTATTGTGTGACCCTTCGAGTCTTGTAAATCGGTTTAAATTTTTTTAATTAATTTCTTTGTTGCCTTCCGGAGAGGATATAATGAGTGTTACTGCCATTCATTACCTTGTTACGGTTGGGCAAACTGCTTTTCGGGAAACAACCTGTACAGTTTCAAACGATACCTTCGATATTTAGAAATTGTTTGAAACGTTTCATGCTGCGCCTATCTCGTCGGCTTCTTATTGCTTTAAAAATGATTCTTTCTGCATTATATCCGGTAGCTGAAATATTTGGATACGTAGAACATAAATGGTCTCACGCCCTGCTTTATGATCATAAGAGCAACTCAGACAATTTTTTGCACCCGTCTTAAAATACCCCTGCCATAGAACATCGTAAAACTCTCCATGTATCGGCACTTCTTTATGACTTTATGTAAACAATATCGTCCGGAGGTTCTGTTTTCAGAAATAATTGCATCAGCATTTGCAAACGTGTGCAGGCGTAGCTCACATTTTCTGTGGGGATTGACATTAGGTCCACGCGGCCGAATAACAGTCATAAAATTTCCGCCGCCTTTGACTTTTTCTCACATGACTACAGGCATGAGAATTACAATTTTTCCGGCATTGTTATTTCAACGGAGAGATTAAATTGCATTCACTATCAACATTTTCGTTCCTGGACATTCTTTAAGTTATTTGATACTCGTTGGCTCCTGCTGATGTCACGAAATTTTCGATTCGTGCAAATCCTTCCGTTGAACACTAGGGGGCACGACTTGTCTTGCTTTATTAATTTGTAGCCTGTCGGGAGAAAGTCAGTCGTTTAGCGATTATGTCCCCAGGGCCTGGTCGGTGTTGGTAGGGGCGTTGCCCCGTATTTCGCGTCGTGGCCGTCCTGAAGGTCGCTCTCACTCTTTTGATTTAGTTAAGAGACTACAGATTACGACTTTTCGTAGGGTTTTACGTGGCCTTGAGAGATTGAAAGATCCTCAGGGCTTGCGTCAACCTTGTCCTTCGAGTTCAGACAGGTATGTATGTGACCGTTGCTGTTTCTTTCGTGCAAGATATTACTGTTAAACTTCCCTTCTCTTACAGGCTTCTGGTTACGGCTTACTTTTGGGTGCGGCTCACTTTTGGTTACGACTCTCTGTCAGCTTACTTTCGATCCACTCTTAGTATCGATTCATTACCGTAGGGTTATGGCTTATTGCTACTGTCGACTGTGGTCCAGGTGTTCAAGCTTAGTGAGCAAACGTTGGTTTTGGGCTGGTTATAACGATCCTTCTGGGGGAGCAGAGCAGCGTTTCTCTGGACCCGGCTTCCTACGAAGCTGTTCCAAACCGAAATAATTTTCGTTTGTGTTTGTTACGATTGCGTCGCCTTGAGTGCGTTATTGTATTATATTGTTTTTTTTTCGTTTGTTGGCTGCATTGAGTATCATGGCTATCGTCATGTGACAGACGCTTACTTACTTGTTACTCGTTGTTGGTTGGTGCGAAATTGGTGCCCGTGGGGGTCTCTAGTTCGTGAAGCTACTGCTTTAAATTCTGCGCCGCCGATGCGTTGATATTCCGTATCTCTCTCTCTATCGATAAATTTGGTTTAGCGAGTGTCACCTGGAAGCCGTTGTTCGGTAAGTTGGGAAGTTTGTAGGCGACCACATTCTACATTTCGTAATTTTTGTTGACAGGTTTTCTACGTTTATGTATTAACTATCTTGTAAGTGAGTCCGTAACCCTCATCTGCTTCGCTAGCATTCTCCGCAGTTGCCGCTAGTGTTAAGGGTGCGAGTACACTATGACGATATGTCGATATGTTTGATTGTTATTAAAGATTATTGCATAAAGTGAGTCATCCTTTTATTTCCGGTTAAGATTAGGAGACGCTCATTTATTTTCGCGTTTTATTAACACCCAAACCCGTCACGACTCGCTGCCGGCTGTACTGTAAGTTGATTTCCTCAGCACAAATCTTATTTCTACACACGGTAGGCAAGCTCCTTAATAGATTCATTTTAATTTTAATTTGCTGGATCTCCCTTTTTAGACTTAGAGAGCGTTTTTTAATAGAGTTTCATCTCATGGGTTTCTAATCTGCTACCGTTTTAGAACGATACCAATTATTTACAGAATTACGGCAGCTTTAAGCGTAGTTACTAAATTTTCAGTGACAGTGACACCGATCAAATGTTTCGGAATTTTAGCCAACCGTTAGGTAATTGGCTTGATACGTTGTAGGTCGAGTGAGGTACAGGATTAAATAAAGACTCCAAACATTCATTGAAGCTTAGGGAATAATGGTCAGTGATGTTGCGCTCTTTTACTTGCAATAGAATGCAAATGCAGATTTTTTTTAATTTCTAATCCCGTTCATTTTCACACCACAAAAAAAGCTTTCGGATCTTGTCTGTTATTGTTATAAAAATGAACAAGAAAATTGTTTCTCCTGTTGCACTTTCGTGAATTTTATTTTTTTTCCAGCTAAGTCAACTACGCGTTTATGTTTTATTTTCTTTTTGTTTGTCTTTCTTTTCTCTCTTTTTACTACATCGCCATTTATTTCATGTGTACATTTATGTCGGGGTTGCGTAATTTATCGCCGAAGAGAAGTTCACGTCATAGTAGTAACTTAGTTTATGTTAACCGAAACCGATCTTGTGTCATTGCGAATTTGTATTTAAATTCAACCGGCTGGCACTGCCGCCACCAACAGAACAAGATCGTCGGGTATCGGTTACAGTGACCAAGACCGGTAGGTGACGGGCGTCATTGGAAAATTGTTACGGTTTGAAAGAAAAACCGCTTTCAACAGTTAGTCACAAGTAATACTAAGATTTGTATCGCATTAATTTTCTATGGCGAAATATTCGAAAAGAGACAGACATAGGTGTGGTGTGAAGATGAGCGGCTAGCGGCTAGTTTCTTGCCTGCATGTATTACTTTGAAATAAGTTTTTGCGGCTTTCGCCCTGCACAATAATTCGATGGCCAGACGAATGTTTTGCGGCGCTATATGATTTTTTTTGTTTTTCCTTTCGCGAGCGTGTTCGGTTTTGCCCGAGCATTAATCGGCCGAGGTAAAGTTGCTTATTTGATTGACGGTGTGAGCCTCTATGACGAATCTGTTCCATACTTCACCCATCGTTATATCTAAGCCTTCAGCTACCAGAGAAACCCCAATGTCTTTGCCTAGGACGACGAATAAAAATGTTACTTATCTGGTGATATTCTGTTTTTGACTTTATTTTGGCGCGTCACGATGTATCTTTTCTCGCTTCTCCCTGTGGACTAAGTCCAGCAGATGGGGTACCAGAATTTAACACAGGGTGGCGCTGAACGACAACCGACTCGTTCCCGATCGACTGTGTTAAAACCAGGGTGTGATACCCGGTCTTGGAATTCGTCGATGCGCTGGTTCATCTCTCCAGGTGGGTATCAATTGTTGTTGTGGATTTTAAATATTACTTGGTCCTTGGGATTTTTTCTTGTTTTCCTCCTCTTGCCTGAATTGCGGCGTACTAATTGATGCCCAACACTCAAAGTATGGCGTGATAACTAACATGGACGACTGTCGAGGAAAAGTACATGAGCAGACAAAAAAAAGGAATCGATTGAGTGCATCTCGCAACGTTCTGGCAAGTCTTCGTTACATTTCACAGGAATTTGTATGTACGCCGTTTCGTAACCGTCGAGGAAATCCGGGGATCTACCATTACACTCTCGAAACCAAAACACAGTTCAAATAAAAGACTCGCTGCCGGCTGTACTGTAAGTTGATTTTCTCAGCATAAATCTTATTTCTACACACGGTAGGCAAGCTCCTTAATAGATTCATTTTAATTTTAATTTGTTGGATCTTTCTCTTTAGAATTTGAGAGCGTTATTTACTTGGGTTTCATCTCATGGGTTTCTAATCTGCTACCGTTTTAGAACGATACCCATTATTTACAGAATTATGGCAGCTTTAAGCGTAGTAACTAAATTTTCAGTGACAGTGACACCGATCAAATGTTTCGGAATTTTAGCCAACCGTTAGGTAATTGGCTTGATACGTCGTAGGTCGAGTGGGGTACAGGATTAAATAAAGACTCCAAACATTCATTGAAGGTGCATAAAGCTTAGGGAATAATGGTCAGTGATGTTGCGCTCTTTTACTTGCAATAGAAAGCAAATGCAGATTTTTTTTTTAATTTCTAATCCTGTTCATTTTCACACCACAAAAAAAGCTTTCGGATCTTGTCTGTTATTGTTATAAAAATGAACAAGAAAATTGTTTCACGTGTTGCACTTTCGTGAATTTTATTTGTTTCCGCTCTGGGCAAAAATTTAAATATTTTTTGATTTCAACTCTTAAACGGGTATTTAGTCTTCGCCAGACACTGGTTTGACCAGGCAGGCAAGTTTGTCGCAGGTTATCATGTCCGATAGAATTTCCCCTCCCTGCTCATAACTAATTGATTAGCCCGGGTGGTGGTAAAACAAACAGTGCGGGCGCCCCCCCGGGCAGGTGCTTCTTTAGGGATGGCCAATTATCCGACTTCCCGCGGAGCAGACTCCGGCGCGGCGTGGAATGCGTGGCCACCGCTAACATACCCATGTTATACGCTCGCAGTGATTTCATCTGATGAAATGATTTAATGCAGCTGGAAATGCATTCAGATTTATACGCGTTAGACTACCAAAGGTACTTAAATTACGTTCGTCTTTGTTTGCTCTTGCCTCCTCCCGACTGTCGGTGGAGACCTGTTTCGGTTGATTTAAATTTTCGAATTCTTTACCCCACGAAGAAGAACCCTACTGATATTTCTTATCGTCCGCCGTTAACTAATCTTCTGTATTTATTACGTAAAACTATTGCGAATTCGAAGCACTTTGGGAACACCGTCCCGTATTGTTATCATCATCTGGGTGTTCGTTCACCCTGGCGCTTGTTCGAACCGCGCCCGTCTTCACTGAGCTACCCGGGGGCAATGGTTGAGGAAAAGCAGCGCAAACTTGTCACCTATGTTGTTTAAATATAAGTAAACTTTTTTTTATTACAGGGTTAAATTACAAAACCAGTGAATAAACTTAAAAAAAAAATGCTTTTTACAACAGACAATCACTATATCATTGTCGTGTACTAAAAGAGTATTTGCATTTTCCTAAGCGAACCAGAAGAACCTTGGGCATTGATTCACGTATTAATAACACCTTTATTCATACCTATGCGGTAAAGGTATCTTATTAAAAGTAAAAAGCCATAACTTCTTAAATGTTTACATAAGGTTGTCAGTGGGGCCCGCCTCGCGAGAATGATTTATAGTTTTACTGATGAATATGCAATGGGCATAACAAATTTCAATAAGCCGGGCATGATTAATGCCTTATTATTACGGAAAAAAGGCGAAGAGACTTAACTGCTTTTAAATCGCAGCGAGTGTGTAATGGAAACCATCTTAATTATACTTGATTTTTATGCGGTAGTTGGAATATTAATTGCGCTCGCGATGAGATTCTTGGAAAGTTTGCGCCAGTTCTTCCTTTAAACTTGAAAAAAAAAAGAACACACAATAAAAGCAAAACTTGCAAGCGACGAATTCTAACCGCGTATTGTCTCTTCTTTTTTGGTGGTCGGGAACAGAACCAGATCAATCGCTGGACTTTTTTCGCTCGAAAAGGGTCAAAAGTTTTAAATTTCCGAACACACTCTATTCATCTCTGTTTTGTTTGGTTGGTATTATCTGAAACGACAATCTCTCGTTTTGTTACAAGACGAATGAATAGAATTCGTTAAATGGATGGAGATGAATTAATTCGTTTTAAATTCGGTTACCGTTGCAGTATTCAATCACAGTGCAAGTAGAAAAAAAAATTATATTTCACGCTTGTTTATGTTTCTTTGCAATTTTGCAATTGTTGTTGCTGTATGTTTAGGAATATCAGTTCTAAGATGGCGTTGTTTAGCGAAAATAGTTTCGCAGCGCTTCGATTTTGGGCTGGTGAAATGTGCGCACACGTCGGCAGGCGTTTCCAAAGCATTTCTCACTAACGTTGTATGTACTACCGCCACCAACAGAACAACATCGTCGGGTATCGGTTTCAGTGTGCAAGACCGATAAGGGGGCGGGCGTCATTGGAAAATTGTTACGGTTTGAAAACAAAATCCGCTATCAAAAGTCAGTCAAAAGTATAACTAAGATTTATATCGCATTTACTTTTTAAGGCGAAATTTTCGAAAAGAGACAGACATAGGTGTGGTGTGAAGACGAGCGGCTAGTGGCTAGTTTCTCGCCTGCATGTATTACGTTGAAATAAGTTTGTATTACCAACTTCGCCCCAGCAGAATTGTATTTTTTTATGACAACAAAATTACGTCCTACGTCCTCGATCTAATTTTGTGGTACAAGTCGCAGGCTGTTTTTTTTATTCATCTCAGAACGCTCCAGCAATAAAACCTTTTTCGATTTCGCTGTTTCGAAATTATAATTGCCCTACGTTAAACTTAAGGGGATCGTTCGATAACTAGATGGCCTAACACAGACGTTTTGGATGTAAGTGTTTGGTATTTGTGAATGCTATCTGGGTGGTAGTAATTCATTTGCGCGTGTATTAGCCACCGGCATTTAGCGATTCTATTCCCCATTCAGGCTGCACTCAGTTAGAGAAGCGAAAGTATGGGTGCTTTCGGTTGAAAATTTTGTAGTTGTTGAATTGAGATTTATCGGTCTGAGGCGGATTGTGGGAAAACACACCTCACTGAGGAAGTTGTTTGATTGGTTGGCAGCACGTTAATACACCGTTTGAGGTGGATGATTACCTTTGACTTTGCTCTGACCGCCGCTTAACTCAGTAAAACTCGTGTAAATTTGGTATCTAAATTTTCCTTTTTTTCGTTCCTTAAGGGGCGGCTTTTTTTTCTCTTCCCGCTGGTCTCTTAAGCACCTGTTCAAGTGTGTTTGTGGGAAATTATCCTTATTATTCCTTTGGGAAGACTTCTGGAATAGTGTCGAATTAACGATTATACATATATTTTTAGAAAAATTTTATTCAAATCGTTTTTGATTGCAGTGAAAACCTCGAGCAGCCTCTGGACAGCTGTTTCAGCCCTGCAATTGCGAATAAATTGGACAAGTGGTTTTTCTTTGCAGTGGAAATGTCGAGCTACGTCTCTGCTGAAGAAGCCCCAAGCAGGGCTTAAACAGCTGTACAGAGGCTGCTCGAGGTTTTCATTGCAATCAAGAACGATTTGCACAAAATTTTTCTAAAAACTTTCATTATGCTTTGACAGCAAGCATGGCCGCCTTGCATGGGGGACTTATTAGGAGCAAATCCCGCTTCAATTTGTCTATCCTATTGCAATGTCAGGTCAAAAAGCGATAGTAAGATGTCGCTATTTTATCTGTTCATTATACATATACTTCTCTCTCTGGATTGAAAGACGCCGCTCGAGGTTTCAACACGTAGTTGCGCAGTGGTGACATCAGCTGATGCAGCTTTGACAGGAGTGACAAGAGGGCGCCATACAACACCGATTCAGCGCCGTTAACTGTTTGTGAACGTCGGATTCCAGCTAAGTTCATGTTTTATTTTCTTTATTGTCCTTCTTTTTTCTCTTTTTCCTACATCGCCACTTATTTCATATGTACATTTATATCGGCGTTGCGTAATTTATCGCCGAAGAAAAGTTCACATCATAGTAGTAACTTAGTTCATGTTAATCGAAACCGGATCTTGCCGTCGTCGCTAATTTGTATTTAAATTCAGCCGGCAGTGTGCGGCTTTCGCCCTGCACAATAATTCGATGGCCAGACGAAGGTTTTGCGGCGCTATATGATTTTTTTTGTTTTTTCAGCTACCAGAGAAACCTTGTCAAACCAATGTCATTGTCTAGGAAGACAAATAAAAATGTTATATTCTGTTGTTGACTTTATTTTGGCGCGAATCGATGTATCTTTTCCCGCTTCTCCCTGTGGACTAAGTCCAGCAGAAGGGGTACCAGAATTTAACACAGGGTGGCGCTGAACGACAACCGACTCGCTCCCGATCGACTGTGTTAAAACCAGGGTGTGATACCCGGTCTTGGGATTCGTCGATGCGGTGGTTCATCTCTCCAGGTGGGTATCAATTGTTGTTGTGGATAGTATAGCGTGATAACTAACATGGACGACCGTCGAGGAAAAGTACATCAGCAGACAAAAAAAAAAGGAATCGATTGATTGCGTCTCGCAACGTTCTGGCATGTTTTCGTTACAGTCCAAAGGACTTGTATGTACGCCGTTTCGTAACCGTCGAGGAAACCTGGGAGTCTACCATTACACTCTCGAAACCAAAATACACTCCAAACAAAGGACATGCAAAGGTTCTCCGCCACCATCGAAGAAGGTAAAAACTGTTTTGTCAGCAGGAAAGGTTACGGCAAGGGTGGCTCGGGATCATCGTGGTTTTATCTTCGTCGAGTATTTAGAAAAGAGAAAAACAATATGGCCAATTTGTTGTAATAACTGAGCGACAAAATCAAAAAGAAACTCATTTGGCAAAGAAAAAAGTACTTTTCCGTCATAATAAAGCACCTGCGCACAAATCTGACGTCGCAATACCCAAAGTTCATGAGTTGGGATTTGAAACGTGCCCCATTCGTCCTATTCCCCAGATCTGGCTCCCAGCGATTATCATCTATTCCCAAATCTGAAAAAAATGACTCGATGGAAAGACATTTTCATCCTGTCGCAGTAGTAAATAGTTATTTTGCGAACTTGGATACATTTACCTAAAATGAAGGCGTTGCTAGTTTGGAGTTTCGTTGAAATAAGTGTGCGGAGCGAGTAGGAAACTATATTGAAAAATAAAATCTTTTCTTTAGTCTAAAAATTTACGTTTTCTTTGTTAGGCCACGTAGCTACTGAACGATCCTCGTATATCGGCCTGGAGTTTGAATTTATTGCGTTGATTTCAGAATAATTTGCAACGCCCGCAGTTTCTCAAACTTTTCGCGGGAATTAAATCCAATGTTTATTCTAAACGTGGAGACTGGTTGTAATACTCCACGCGGCGTCGGTTCAGTTTTCTGTGTCATCTTATTTCTGCGATGTACATTTTTTGTCCGCTTGTTATTTCGATTGAATTATAAATTCTAAATTATGGTGACATTGCTATTGGTTTTTAATGATACCATCTTATGCACGGTTGGCTTTTGTTTACGTCACGTCGGCTTCGATTCGTACAAACCCTCCTAGTTCTGGGCGAAGCTAAGTTTGGCGTTATTAATTTGTTGCGAGCATGTAGCTGCCAGTAGGGATACCTATTTTTTGTCAAAAACATCAATCTTACAATCAATCAATTCAGATCGTGTATGTTAAATATTGATTAAAATAAAAATTGAGCAGAAGGGAATCGGTTGATACAGGTTTATATAAGTATGTCCGATTTCTATGTTCTAATTCCAATTATTTTAAGTTTCAAGAACAGTTGAATATTTACATAAGTTGCTTAAAATTCAAAATCGTGTAAATATATAATTATAAGAATTGCTCAAAATATCATCCTCCCGCTTCAAATGCATGCTTTACAACGACGAAATAAAGAGTTTTTCAAGCAAACGAAGAGATTTGGTTGATTTCTAATTTGAGTGGAAGCATTTGGTTTAAAAAAATCTTAAAATAACACGAGCTTTCATACGGCAAAGTTTGTCGGTGAGCCTGTATTTTTCAAAAATTAAACAAAAAGTGAAAGTTTTTACTTAAGATAAAGAGTAACAAGAAGAAGCTATTCTAAAAATTACTTTATTTTTCAAAGTGTAGTAATAACACTATTTAAACAGAAAAGAAGGTAAATAAAAATTCATGTAATAAAATACAAAATAATTTTTTTTTAAATTTACGAAATGTACTCACTCTACTTTGAGAGTCTTTCACACGTCAGTCTATTTCTATTTTCTCTTTCACCAGATCAAATCCAAAAATAAGTTGAATATTGTTGATTTAATCCGAACGAGATGAGAAAACGATCGTAAAAAAATCGATATATTTTATTGAAAAATCGATCTTTTGAAAAATGGATTTTTAATCGGTATTTCTCGCTGGCAGTCGTCATTGTCATATCCTCAAGGCACAGAGATGGGGGCTGTGGCACCATGGCTGCTTATTTTCAATGGGAACAAGGCATGCTTGATTTGGTACTGGCAGGACCCTGGGGAGCTTTCCTGCAATTAAACTACTTCGATCGGTTATAATCTGGTACCCTAGTGGATCTAAAACTCGTCACAGTTTGTCCTAGCCTGTCCCGTTTGTTTTGGATAGGCATGTTTGCGATTGTTGCTCTTTTCGCCCAAATAAATATTATCGTGTTACTTTTGTTTCGGTTTACATTAAGTGCAAATTTTCGTATTGGCTTTCTTTAAATGCCTTTTGCAACGACCTTCCGTGACGATTCTTTTGCGGGAACAGACATTTTGTATCGGCTTTCTTCGAGGCAGCCCTTCGAAGTGGTTTGGGTTTGGCGTCTCCACTCGTCATCAGTTGCAGTGATGGATCAACAGGACGTGGAACTCTCGACGTAGATATTCAGGTTTTAAATTCATCTGTTAGACCCACAAGAAAATTGAGCTCGAGTTTAAGGCGTGCTGGATTCACTCCGGACGGTGTCATTTCGGTTGTACTTTTTTGCCTCATTTCCAAGAAGTTTTTTGTTATCCTTTCTCGCTCCAATCTCGAACGCTCCCCGTCTTACCTCTGATATTTAATTTCATACGTTGAATTTTAGGTCACATTACGCCGGATTGGCTGATCATTCCCAGTCCCTGTTTCATTATGTTTGTTGCTCTTCTCCCCGGTCTCCGAATCGAGTATCGACTCTCCATTGCCTATTCAGATTTTGGGTAAACGACTCGTGCCTTGCGTTTATTTTTGGTGTGTTTGAGGAATATTTCCCCCAGGACGGAGGAATATATCTCACAGCCTTTAGCCGTCCTTGACTGGTTGATCCCAAAATAAGCGGAATATTTACATGCTTTTTCCAGCCTGACCCGTAAGTGCTGTCCAGGATTAATCGTTTTGTGTGACCAGATAGGTCCGATATTTTGTTAAAATATTTGATAACTTCAAGACTTCTTTGTCTAGTTTTTAGTTTTGGTAACTTTTAATTTTGGCAATGGCCTAAATACTCGGATCCGAATTCCTATTTTGTCAAAGATTTGAATTGCGAGTTTCACTTTGGAATTAATTTATGATTACCGTTGAATTTTGCGACAGGTTTCAAGGCCTCCAGTCCTTTACGGTTGATGCAGGCGCCTACCACCTTTTGCTAAGATTTTAATTGCGTTCTTAACGTTTAATTATTGTGTTTGAATTGTATGACATCTTCTTTCATTTGTGTAAATAAAACTTTGTTGAAATATATTGGACGTAACGGTGTTTTTTAATTTTCCCCGCGGTTCCCAAAAATTGAGTGGCGCCCTTTTTATTTATTTATTTATTTATATACATACTATTGTAATGACGTGTTCCACACATTTATTGTACACAACGGAACAAAATAAACTAACTAACTATCAAATTTTTGCGTTGGTTTGAGAAACCCACATCCGTCCCATTGCAGCTGCCGGCGACACTGAAATCATTCAACCCAGTACTACTTGACCAACAAGTAGGTGACAGACTATTAGCCGAATTTGTTGTTAGATTATGAACTTTATAGCGCTTTTAGCGATTAACGCCATGAACACAATCTCATTTAGTAAATTTACGATTCGATTTCCGATTTTGTAAAGCCAGTCGTGGCGGGTCAGTTATTCGTTATTTTGATTTGAAGGTACAAACTTGTCGATATTTTGATCTCGGTATTTAATAACAGTTCATTAAAAAATGCAGGTGCATTTACGCTCAATTTTTATCAATACAATCTTGTTTCTACTCAGGTAGGTAGCAACGTGCTCTCAGAAGGCAAGGTACGCGATTCGCCGTTGAAGTGTCCGGGGCCGGGACAGGGTCCCGGTGAGTAAAATTTTCCACATTGTTGAATGGATGCTCGAAGAGAACAAAAAAGTCTACCATCTGCAGAGCGATAAATATTTTGGAAACATCGACAAATACGATACATCTCTAATCAGATTGTTTTATTACAGTTTCAATTTCTTTTTCAACAAATATCTTGACACGTATTCAAGACTAATTGAAAAGAAAAAAAAATTACTACACTGATGGAAAAAGATAATCACGTAGGTCTCGTTGTAAGCAAGCTTATGCGTACGAATCAACATAAAATAATAAGAAAACGCAGAGTCTCTCAGAACTCTGAGGAAATTTGCATACTGGTATATTGAAGAGATCGTTTACAATTTACAAAACAATGAAGAAAGCAGTTCAGCAGCTCGTTGCGATTATTTGCACGTGACGAAAAGACGCGGTTTCAATTCAGCGCAAGGAACACTGGGCAGTGGCGCATTAATGCCGCATTATTGCATGCAAAGCACTCTTTAATATTCAATTATTCATGACGAGAAATATAAATCGTGGCCGTCTACGGCGAGTGTTAACAAAATACGTTCAATTACGTCGTTTCGCGCGCAAAAACATTCTAATATCGCCACGTCTCCGCTTAATTGCCCTGGACAACGGAATACACAAAGAATGCAATTAAAAGTAATAAGATAACTCACTTACCTTTGGCAGACTATATATTTCATGCAATAATTGAAACATAATTAAGGCACCCAAAGAATTTATTATTAACTCCGCGGAGGGAAATTAAACGTATTAATAACCCGGAAGCTTCCGATCTGATAATGTACGATTCGCATTTATTCATGTTCACACTGTCTCATTCCTAATTAAAAATTGAAACTGACAAAGTAGTGACAATATGATGAAAATGAAATTTAATTAAAAATGCGTCTACTAATCCTGAGGCAAATTATGATTAATAAAAAAAAGGTGTAACAAGATGTTTCCGTTTTTGTTCAACCAAGTCACAAGTGTCAAAATGAATGCGATGTGTATTCGATACTTCATTTAATTGGATCGATCTATCGGAAGATGTATGGATTGCAAAATATCGGGTATCGGACCGTAAAGTATCGATACGTATCGCCCAACACAAGTCATAACGAATGCGATGTATTTAAGGAAAATTATTTCAATCGTTCGTTCGCAAAGAAAGTAGGCTCACCTTTATACGTGGGCTGCTGGAAAAGTTTCTGGAAATGGTATGAAAAAACGCATATGAAATTTGGTAAACGGTATCATTGTTTTCCGAAGTATTCGCCTTTGACGTCAATAAACTTTTGCATACACTCGAACCAATTTCTAAAGCACGTTTTCCACTCTAAAGATGGTACCTCAGAAACCAGTGTCCGGAATGTTTCAACCGCTGCTTCAGCCGACGAAAATCGCTCACCACGCATTGTATTTTTGATATTTGGGACCAAAAGAAATCATTAGGTGATAAATCAGGTGAATATGGACAATGAGTCATTAATTCAACATTTTTGTTGGACAAAAAAAACAACTGTTTGACGGGCTGAGTGAGAGCTGGCGTTGTCATGATAGAGAATGATTCGTCGATTTCGATTGTTTCTTCTTATTTGATCGATGACTTCCGGCAAACAAATTGTAGTATACCAATCAGCATTCACGGTTTTTCGATCCTCTAAAGCCACGGTTGCTACATGTCCAGTTAAACTAAAGAAACAAGCAATCATTTGCTTCGCAGCACTGCGTGAACGGACAACTTTTGTTGGTTTTGGTTCATTTTGAAATACCCAAACGGTAGATTGTTGTTTGCTTTCTGGCTCGTACGAATAGATCCACGTTTCGTCACCAGTAACGAGGTTATAAACTAAATTTGAACGACCTCCATTGAATTTCTTGAGCATTTCTTCGCACCATTTGAGACGACCCTGCTTTTGCGCTTCTGTTAAATTGTGTGGGATCCAACGACTCCAAAGCTTTCGTACGTTCAAATGATCATGCAAAATCTGGTGTATTGCTTTCATGTCAATGCGTAAGGATGCTTGAATCTCACGGTATGTCACATGTCGATCTCGCTCAAGCATTTCACGCACAGCGTCTACATTAGTGGCAACAACAGATGTGAGAACTGAGAGAGTGAGAGGTACGTCCAAGCTGGAATTCGGCAAACCAATTATAAACATTGCTCTTTGATGGTGCTTCGTTTCCAAAAGCCAAATGAAGCCGATCGAGGCATTGTTTCGGCGTTAGACCACATTTGAAATCATGGCACGAAAATTTTTACGCTAGATTTCCATGTTTACACAAAATTATTTTTTCTCAAATGCTGTACAAACAAAACTAGTTCACCTGCCCTTTGCGTCTTCTCTTCTTCATTCTGTTTTGCCTCCTTATGACTTTCGCGTTTCAATTTTTCCTTTCCTCTCCATCAGTCTTCTGCATTTTCTTTGTTTAAATCGCATCTGCCCTTCTCTCCTTAAATCTTAAGGAACAACCTTGCGTGGTCCATGAGACATGCTTCCGGGGGTGTCATGTCATATAAAAATTTTGTTTTGGGAGGGCGGTTAGGTAACATTCTTATAGCCGTCCCAAATTAAGTTGACCGTTCGGTCTTCTCCTCTTCAAATATTCTTTAACTTAGCGGCAGAGATATGTAGACAGTTACTTCTTGTGGCATTTGAAATGCTTGTATGGTTCTTGTCGTCATTGCCAATTATTCTTGATCAGATGACGATGTTGAAAATGATAAACTAGCGAAAAACTGATTAAACATTGAACGACCGTCATTTTGGAGCACAAGAAATATTTCCAAAAGCTCTAATTCGTTCGGAATGCCGTTTTTCTCTAAACGTCCTCTACATGTTACGTGGCTAAGTTCTAGTCTAAGCCCACTCCAACACCGTCTTACAGTTCCGACGAACTCAAAGTGCCAGTAGCATAGAGCGTGAAGATCAGCTTGCCTTGGACGTTGATGTATCATTGGAAATCATCCATTGGCGGAGTGGTGGTAACGTTCAGACACAAAATCGCGGGTGTTTTGGCCAATTCTACTCGCGACTTGCCGAGCTGCGCACCGGGGAAATGGAAATTTTGGCTTGGCTCCCATCAGTCATTGGTAAAATGACAGGAGGGGGTCAAAGCAACGAGAGCATCGACTCACGTGGTCTCATCTCAAGGATTCGTCAATCACTTGCATTGCAAATTCAGATAAACTCCTGCCTACTCTTAATCATCAAATCAGGGTGCAGAAACAGATTTTTGATTCTTGGGATTGCGAAAAGTTAAGATATGAGAAATTATCTCATATGCTTGAAATCGTAAAAAATTATGGTACGAAAATTTTCATGCGAGATTTCCATGTTTACACAAAATTACTTTTTCTCAAATGCTGTACAAACAAAACTAGTTCACTTGGATAGGAACTGTCAATAGAATTATAGGCGAAAAGCGTCAAATTTTTCAAATATGACAGTTGATAAACGCTAACAATTCTAGACCTACTAGATTCCAGAAAATTTTCCAGCAGCCCACGTACTGTACTATAACTCCCCCAAATTTTGAATTCCCAAAAATAATAGACTTTTTTGAGTTTCAAAATTTTGTTTTGGTGTTTTTCATATCGCAACGAAGTCATTGAACTTTACCATACTAATGTGCTAGCATGTATTAAATTGTCTAAATAATTGTGTCGACGAGTGCATAACCGTGTTCAGTCCAAATTTACTGTGTTCAGAAAACAACAAATAACTTTCTAGATTGCTATTTTAAGCGAATTATTGGCTTAAAATTCTTTCAGATAGGATATCTAAAGCCTCCTAAAGCCAATAATTGCTTAAAATAAAAATCTAGGGAAAGTTATTTGTTGTTATCTCAACACAGTACATTTTACAATCAAATCTTCGCCGCCGCACAGTGGTCGAAATGCTTAATCTAGCTATGCAAAAATAAAAAAGTAAACAGTACCGATTTAAAAAAAAATTGATGTTTTTTTATGTAATATACTTTGATAGTTACTAAGACGACATCATAAAATTAGTAGTTATTTAAGTAACTTTAGATTGGGACTTTCAAACCCAAATACACAAAACAGTAAACGAAACGCCCATTTTCTTTTTTTCTTAAGCCTGAAAGTTTGCGCCTTGTTTTTAAGATTCTATTGGGACTTGTGCTTTCCATAACTGTGGATAATTCTCCTACAGGTAATATGAACAATGAATAGCCATTATTTTAAATTTGAATGAATCTTTTATATCAACTAACACGCTGTTCAAGTTTATTAATCACTCATATCCGCTGATATTCGAGTCGAAATGTATTTATATACAACCACAATAAATATTTGTATTTAATTAATAAGAAAGTATGTGCCAGAAATTGCAAACAAATATACAGTGTGAATAAAAAGTAAGGAAGATTGATGCGATGATAGAGCCGCTATTATAGGTTTTACAAAAAAATGTTTTAAATAAAAGTTAAATGGCTACTTATTTGCCACAAATTGGCGTTTTTTATTTTTCTTGAGACGTCATAATCTTCAATTAAGACGTCATAATCTTAAAATAAACACCGATAAAACAAATCTGCGACCGGATTGTCGTTACAGTCGCTTCTTAGAAGCTACCTGCAAAATATGTAAGTGGCAGGATCTCTAATAAAATAGTTACGTAGTACTGTGCCGCCCCCAACGCCGATAAAACGAAACTGCGACGGGATTGTCGCTTCAGTTGCCTCTTAGAAGCTACCTGCAAAATATGTAAATGGCAGGATCTCTAATAAAAAAAGTTACGTAGTACCGCGCCGCCCCCAAAACAGATAAAACGAATTTGCGCTCAAATTGTCGTTTTAGTTGCCTCTTAGAAGCTACTCGCAAAATATGTAAGTGGCAGCATGTTTAATATAAAAATTTACGTGGTACCGCGCAGCCCCCAACATCGGTAAAACGAATTTGCGCTCAGGTCACCATTTTACGTGCTACCTAGAAGTAATATTCAAAATATGTAAGTGGTTAGCGGCAAAGGTCTACTATAAATACATACTTACTGGTCTCTACGGTTTATTGCTGGAAAATATTGCTAGAGTAACTCCGCTATCCTAAGGCATGTATTCATAAACAAAACCTACGCTATGCGCCCGCTTAAAATTTGTTTATACTTCATAAACTACGTAGTTTAAGAACATTTTATTAATTACAATCCCGAAAAGTGGAAAATGCTACGGTTTATGCAATACTTATAGCGAACTGAGAGCGAACACACAGCGTAAAATTTGTTTATGAATGCGGATGTAAGTCTTGGATTTTGGTTTTATTCTCACATTACTACTACTAAGGCCCGGTTTTACCATCTTTAACTCTAAACTCAGTTTTATTCCTATGGAAACAATTATCCTTGCAATTATTACCATGGGAATAAAACGAAGTTTAAAGTTAAACTGAGATGGTGAAACCGGGCCTAAGGGCCGGCTTTTCAATCACAAGTTAACTTTAATCTTCAGTTTTTTGCCATGGAAACAATTGTCTTGATACTTGTTACTATGGAAGTAAACCGAGAGTTAGGGTTAACCTGTGATTGAAAATCCGGGCCTAACTTGTTTTGAGAAATTTTTCGGACTCAGTCGATAAAAGCAGCAATCGTTACATGTCGAGAATCCACATCAAGGAAGGTTCATACAGGGGGCACTACACGGTTCTTAACGCCTTCTCTTGAAGCTGATCGAACCCGGACGTCGGATTTTGAGGTCATGACGTAACGCGTGGTCCTTAGAGAACGTTGTATTGCTGTCTTGTTCAGATTGGATTGTAAAGATTTATTTGTTGTAGTAAGTAATAATTGCGCCAATTTAATGGAGTTTTGAATTTCTATTCGCCATATTCTAAACGCATTTAGAGCTAACAAGCTTCGGATGTCGGTTGATTACGTGGCGTAAACGACATACGGGCCCGTTAGTCGAAGTTATGAATTTTATTTGAATTCCATTGATTTATTCATCGAATTTTTTTAACTTTAATGGACAGTTTTGAAAGCTTATTAATAAAACCAAGTGTAGAGTAACAGGTGTTTCCGTTCTTTATCAATCTCATGTAAATTCTTTGGCGCTTCTTTGAATTCACCCCGCTCCCTAATCAGCCGAGCTGGGACGCAAGTTAATTTTTTATCCCATAATACTGCGACTTACAGGTAGACATCAACTTTGTATTAAATGTGAAATACTTTTATAATATTTCAGACTTTTGCCAAAACTCCTGGCCAGTAACCAGAGACTCGAGTTCGAACCTCGACGGCGACAGAATTTTTCTGTCAACATTTACTTACGCGCTCTTTACCTTAACTTAGTATAAAACAAATTAAACCTTTTTTCTTTAGGTGCTTTCTTTCGCCTAAAGTTTGAATCGTGTTTCGAATAGTCGGGATCCGAATTTCGTAGTTGTTGCAACAAAACACCTGACTTGAATTTTTGACTGACAGTTCATTTGTAAATAACCATAATTCAGTCCAAACAAGTTATAAAAATAGAGAGATTTAAAGAAAAGAATGTTTGTTTTTGAATCAAAACACGTTGGGATCACGATTTTTTCAGCGAAAGAAAGCACATTTTCCAAGCCTATTTGGTAAGGTCTCGCAACGACAAATATCCCGAAAGTAGTAGAGATCTGGGGACTTACCTCCGTGTCGATTTTCTTAAACTCCTCCTCGTCTTCGTCCACTTCAAAGTATAACTCTGAAGACGTGATCGAAACGATTCCAGGAGCCACGATGCCCGGCGCTATCAACTTCGCTTTTGTACTGATATTTACAGGACCTGTTTAAACGTATCGATTAAAACAAGATGGCCTTTTAAAATACCCAAATAGTACCAACCTGTAGCGTCACTGTCTAGCTCCCTGTCGTCTATTAATAACTCGTTATCGTCCATCAAATCGGTTGCTTGCATTTGCTGTTGATTTCCTCTTGAAGCTGCCAGTTGAGCGTGTATTTCTTCTCTTGCCTTGTTTTATTGAAAGAATTATTATTGTTTTATGCCACTTTCGATTCACTCGCACTGGTTGCACACAAAGTATCTTCATCTCGTTTTACTGCATGAAGTCTTGTTACCGTTCAATTTCTGTCCGACCCCGAATATATATAATATATAATATATAATGTATATTGCTCCCCGTGAAATATTTTCGCAGACCGCCCGGCGAACTCTTTGCGTTCCGCCGATTTGCTTTCAAAGTATTTCCCCAGTGCTATTTGTTTTCCTGTAAAAGTTAGGATAAGGAAAAGTTTGGGGTCTTGAAAGTTAATTTTCCGGTCGCATAGATTCTTTATTTAGCCTTTTTGATTTACGCATTATTGCAACATATTGTGAAATCAGCGATTTCTTTCCCACGTTAGCTTTACAGAAATTGAACCCTGGTCTTTAAGCCCATTGGTCCTCGTTGACGTAAGATTCTGTCGCGGTTGGCGGAGACACCCTATCTCTTCTTGTTTTAACCCCATCTCTTTCCGTTCGCCTGCGCGAAGCGATTTTGTCAGAACAGAATTGTCCTCGTTCTTCTCGGTGCAACAACACGTCTCGGGTTGGTGTGTTTTCTTTGTGTGTGTTTTCGCCCAAAAATTAATGTTGGGGGATTCATCAACAGCTTTATTGCTGGATTAACCTGTTGCACAAGAGAATTATAAAACATTCGTATTGTCTACGCCTGTTCCCTTCCAAGTAGTTCCGCAGACAGGTGAGTCGTTGTTTGTTCTGTTTCGCTTCGACACTTTCTATCGCGTATCTTCTTTCCTTACAGGCTTTAGTTCAGGGGTACCCTTACCTCTGTGCCGCATTCGGCAAGAGTTCACGGTGGCCGTTCGACGCATCTGCACGGTCCCGTGAGTCCTGGCGAACCCCCTTGGAGCTGCTCAACACTCCTATCGCCGTGCGACACGCGCAAGGATAAGGTTGGCTTGACTTTTGTTAATCTTGTTTTATTTTACGAACATTCCTACCGGATAACGGCGTGTATTTATGCATTGCGCGTTGATTTGATTTGGGTTCGCTGTTTGACATTTTTGCGGACCCTTCCTGTTATTTTTAAAGACACCGATGCGTTTACCTTAAGCGCATTCAGGTATGAGAAATGTAATTAGCACTGTTGCGGTTAGATTTAGATTTTAATTACGTGCATTTGCGATTTTGTCTCAGTGTATACTGGTTTAATATTCTGTTTTGCGTTTCACTGAATTGATGTTTATTATATAATTGTTTTGCATTTAATAAAACTGTATTTGAATCGTATCTTGGATGAGTCGTGGTTTTCTTGATTTTTCCCCGCGGTTCCCCATAGCCCAAAAGAAATTAAGTGGCGCCTTTATTTTGTTTTGTTGGTTCAGATTTAGTTTATTTTTTTTTTTACCCACCCTATCCCATTGGGGCTGGCCGACGACGCCGAAACGTCTGTCACGGCGATCACTTGCGATACCTGTACAGGTAGGTAGCAGTCTTACAGTTTTCTTTTTGCGTTGAGGGAATGTGTCTCCAATTTCTGTTGCGAATCCGGTCGTTGCCGTAAGATCGCGGAGCTCGTCCCGTTTGAGATGGGGTTATGCGTGCTTTTGAGTGGTGCGCGCTATCTTCACTTTACTTACTTACGCACGTCGCTTGCGGTGGTGGTCTCGTTTCAGAGTGTTGCTTTGGAAGTTTAATTTGACCCCCGTTTATCTTCGCGCTCTTGTAGCGCAAGAAAGTTTTTCCCGTTGCTATTGGGCCGCTGTTGGCGAATTTGGTTAACGACGTGCGAGCATGCTCATGTGCTTTCACAAGGTGATTTCTTTTTTTCTTCTCTCCGTCTCTTGTACGAGCACCTTTTGCAGACCACGTTTTCGTTTGGTTGAGGCGTTTTATTAATGGTTGTTGCTTCCCCTTTCTCAAAGCAACTTATATGGGGCCTATATACTACCCCCCCCCTTTCCCCACCCGTTCATGAGGAAGCCTGTCGATGCAAACTGAGGTATCCGACACGCCGTAGCTCAGCCTTTTTGGCTCGCCGTTTTTTTTTTGTTTCTGACGTCGACTCAGCCAACGCCCTAGAGAGAAGTAAAACAAGAACGTTCGGGAACCGACGCAGGTGGGGCCCGTTTTTCTTTGATAACCACATAAGCTCGAACCATCTCTGTCTTTTTTTTCTGTCCTCTCACCGGCGGCGTCGACTCGTGTAGCACGGATGTGAGCCTACGGATTTATTTTATTTTTTTTGCGGCGACAACCTCACTAAGTTGGGCCTCTACGGTTTGGCTGTTTATTTTTTTCTTTTTGTATTTTTTTGTAGTTCTCCGAGTAGTCGAACTTTTGTTGAAGTCCCGTTTACACCTTGTTATTTATTTTGTATCGTTTTCACTGGTTTAAATGGAGATTCCTTCAGAACGGAATTATAATTAGCGTCACCTTTGTCATTTTTCCTTTGAAAGTTTTTCGCGTTGTCGCGCTTCACACGTAACGTGCTACACTTTATTTTGTCTTGATTTTTATGCGCCTTTGCGGATGTTACAAATAAAAATTCCGTTACTATCTGTTATATCTCACCCTGTCGTGCGCAGACGCAAGAATATTCTTGCAGAAGCAAAGGTTACCCTATTTTGGGCTTTGTATTTTTAGTTGTTGCTATTTTGATACTTAAAACACGGCCGAACACCTCTTCAGGGTGTCTGTGTAATTTTGTGAACTGCGTTCTGAACCTTGCCGGTTCGAATAAATTGCTTTTTGGCCGTAACGAACTTTGTTCATTTATTAGATTTCTATTCAATAACTTTGAGTTGGTTTACTTTTGGGGAAGGAGGTTCCTTCATCACCTTCAAGGGTACGCTGTCGAGGAAGCGGGTCCAAGGGGGTTTGCCCTTGACGAGAACGTCTAAGAAAATATCTATCCGGCCGTGTGTTCTTGACACCTTTGGGTTGCGTAACCACCGCTGGGTGATGCCCTTTTCCGTAACATCCTTAGAGATATCCCACGCCATCTCCACTGAGTGGGCACAACTCTGATTTTCCATCTCGTTTTCGAAAGGACGACCGAAAGCTGACTTCCGGGCCGAGGTAAGTTGCGAAATTGGCGCAGGCCCTCTCATTTCTCCTGAACTGGTCAAACGCGCCGAACTTTCGTTTCGGGTTACCGAACGAGAGAAAGGTGTCAGAGGTTAGAACAAGATGCAAATACTGTGAGTGCGACCAGTGCAACTGAATCCGAAACGCCATTAAATAACTGTAAGGGGATTGTAAGTCTTACCTGCAGAATAGCGTCATCGGGGCCGCCGTGCTCGAGAGCTGCTTTCAGCGTAGCTTCAGGATGCGTGGAACCCAGAGGATTGTGCACGAATCGCTTGCGTCTGCGCGCGTCGTCTTCCCAAGCATCCAATTTCCAGAACTCGCTCATTCTGAAACACGTCTTTGTTAATAAAAACCATCGCCAATAAAATTCTGCGCAAATACTTCGCCCCCTGTGGATCCATGTAACCCCAAGCGCCGTGCTTGTTCGACATTATGTTTCTGACTTTCTCCAGAAGCCTGCTGGCGATGACGTTATCGCGCCTTCTCGCGGCCGTTATCAAATGATCGCACATCCTCTCCTCTTCTTTTCTATCCAACAGCGTTTGAGCACATTGCGACTGAAATAACATAGATTGTTACGATTAAAATTTTTTACGCTTTCAGATTACACGAGTACCTCAAAATCTGCATGTTTCAGAACATCATCCGCCCTCATCCTATTCAAAATAAATTCAGCTTCGTTCGCCACGCGGACTATGTGATCCTTCATGGCGTGCGATAGAAGACGCCCTTCGTTTATGAGTTCGATGAATGCGAGACCTGCGTGCTTCTGCAGCGAATTCTGCCACTCTTGGGAACACAAAAGCATCACCAATTCCACCACGGAGTTGCTGTTTTTGAACGTCGTCAAGCCCTTGCCTTCCATCAACAGCTCTTGGCCGTGCGAGCCGACCAAGGTCTTCGACAGAAACGGGGCGAAGTCAATCATGATTTCGCGCAACAACGGGCAAACCGACCCCAAAGCCATCTCCAGCTTTTGAGTTAGGGAAGCTTCCCTGGAGGGGGTCGGAATGGAGATGTGGTCGACTAGATTGTTAACCGGTAGATCGTCGGGTCTTATCTGCGTGGGGGTCTGAATCAGACTGTCGGGGATTCGGACCACCGAAATTTCCGAATGCTGTTTTTCCCCTCGCTCCTGGATGTTGCCTTCAGTATCGAGGAGGCTCGAGTGTGAAATATTCTGCATGTTCCTCGTGTCTTCTTTGGTTACGGTATCTCCGTCCTCATTCAGATTGATGTCGGTCCAACTTTCGTCGTTGCTGAGAATCTTATTGTCTTCGATCATGATGTCATTGCCTTCTATGTTGTTGGTGTCGGCGGAATTGACAGAGTTGATTTCTTCTATCGAGTCAACGCTCTGGAATACATTATGCACGACGCATTTCGTAAGACAGTTTGCTTTCAGCGGGGGATGGAAAGGTGAATCGAAAGTAATATTTATAAAAAAAAACAAGAAAATAGTATAAAAAAATTCTTCAAATAACTTCCCAAAAACATATGCGATGTGTGGTTTGAAAATCATAGGTGGAAAACCTTTAATAATGTACAGGGTGACTCATAATAGTGTCAATAGTTGTGATGACTACTGGAATGCGATGCGTAAGGTGATTTTAAAATCGGGATGAATAACTGTTTATGTCTTAGAAACTGAGTTACTGTGTCAACACAAAGCGAATGTTATGTGAAGTATCTTACGATTTTTATAGTAATCTTCTTATTATGCGCTTTAGTTGCATGATTGATGAATAACTCACGTACCCTGGGCAACGATTCGCATTCTTTTGATTTTTTGTGCTACGACAAAAACGCGTGTCAAGTTCCTCTTCCAAGTTAATGGAGTCTCCATAATTAAATTTTTCGCCCGTAATGCGCATTAAACATAGGATTTTCTTCACTTTAATTCGGCCCACCGCCGATTTCCAAATTGACTGTTAAAAAGTTTTCATCGCCAGAAACTTGTAAATAAACGCGTTTTACAGTTCCAGTTCAAGGTACACAATCGTGTATTATTTCTTTTATTTCTCGAGAGTTCTTCGTGTCACAATCGCTGTTGCCGTTACGGTCAAGTCGGCTTCCCTTTGTGTACGCATGTTAGGGGTGTGGTGGTTCGTTTCCGGATAGTCTCTCATTCGAAACGCATGTTTCTCTCTCTTGTTTGCCAGCAATGAGACGGCGCAGTTTTGTTCACGTCCGTATAACGTGTAGTGTGTTTGGGGTTGGGGACGTTTTGGAAACGAAATTTTGTTGGAAACTGTGACCCTACCGTCATGTACGGATGTACTCACTTCGTTAGTCGTTTCCCTGACTGTTTGTGGGACTATTTTCTACGGGTTTGACGCCCGTACGCATAACGCAACGTTTACGCTACCACCAAAACGTTAGCCTACGTTAATAGACACTTTGGACAAAATTGTTTATCCGTAACCGTACGACGTATACGTATTGTGATACGTTTAGCTCCTCCCACTTTCCGTATCTTTCTACGGATGCGTCAATCTTGATATATACACCGACGTAAAAACCCTAATGATACGTTCAATTTATCGCGGCTTGGCGTATCGTAGAAACTTGAATTTTGCTTATGTTTTACAAACGTTCTCGCTAGGAACATGCCAGAAACTTGAGCAGGTATCCAAAACTTAAACTTTGTCATTTGTATACTCTACGTTTTGTAAGGATACGTCTTTAACACTCATACAAACCTGTTAAATATCCGACGTAAAACATTAACCGAAATCCATTCCCCTAATTAAAAAACTCAAAGTCGTAAACGTATACGCAAAGATTTACGTATACGTGATACGAATACGTCTACGCAATGTATGTCCAAAGTGTCTAATAAGTTTAACAATTTAAAAGACGCTGTTGTCCTAGGTAACCGCGGAATCGTACCCGCCTACAACAAAGTTGGTTATGATTTATATTTGGCGCTTGCCTTTGGTTCAGATGTCATTTTGAGAATGAAGTTTTCAGAAATTTTTTTGGAATTTACCATGGGTGGTAAAATAATTATTGATTTGTACTTCAGTATTTCAAATATTTCCATTGTAAATGATCATTTTTAATGTTGATATGAAGTGAGTTTTAATATTTGTGAACCGTTCGCGACGCTGATCTATAAAATTCATATTGGGCTAGTGTTGACCTTTGCGCAAACGGGCGCGTCGCGAGAACTATAGTCAATCTATAAATCAGTCTTTAAGTTTCTCCGGGTTTGGTGGACGTAAGAAACCCTCCTTGGACTTGCTTTCCACCGAGCAAGGCAAGCGCCATGTCGTTTTCCCATTTTGTTACCTGCTTGTTTTCCACGTGCGTTTGTTGCTTGCGTTCGTCAATTTCTCGTGTATCCCCTTTATAGCAAGTAGTCTGGGGCAGATTTTCATCGGCAGTTCGACGCCGGATGTTTGGCTCTGTCCAACCTCAGCTGAGCTCCGAGATGCGTCACTTTCAACACATGCCTTCGCTAAAACGAGAAAAGGTATTGCCGCTTCCGTTTTTGAACTGTCGCAGCTACCTTACTGACGTCTCGTTTCGAAGGAAATCTTGAGTGAAAATATTCCAATTTCTCTTCACGCCTACGGAATTGTATGCATGACGTAATTCTCCCGGGTGTGCATATCGTCAGTGGCGGAGATTAAGCTAAGCTGCAGGAGTTTCGGCAACGAATTCAGTGGGAAGGGGCGCGCTGTTTGTTGGGAAACGTAAGCAGCGGAGTTTTGTCACGCTCGTCATATTTATTAAAGTCATATTTACACTGTTTGTCCTATCTTTTTAATTAGTTTTCAGTTTGAATTTTAACTTAACATTGTTCATACTAATGATGATGATGTTCTTGATAGCGAAAAATTTACATAATTTTTGAGACTTCCTCCGTTTTTCGCCTTTCTCCGTCTTGCCTCTGCGCGCTTATCGCCTTAACATTTTTGTTACATTATTTTGATGCTTGTGATTGTAAGCAAACACGAGAGTACTCACGTCGGTGCGCCTTCGTCCCCTTCGGTTTGGGCCACGTAAACTTGAATAATTCCGTAGGTTTACGATAGATCACCCTGCTAGGGAATACATACAAGTACTGAATAAACAAGTGCTTGTATCAATAAACGACTTGATTTTGGACCGAACTAGAGATTATTTGATTAGTCATTACCAAACGGAGGATCTAAGAAAGTGAACTGGAATCAACCAGTTTTAGACAGCGGTAGCCCCAGCACGGAACCTGCGTTTCGTTGTTACCCGTGCTCATATCTCATCATATATAACTACTCGGGCTTTCGCGCAGTTAGATATCCTCAGACTATTTACAATTGCAAATTCCAATAGATAACAATAACTTTTCGCTGCTTTTGAATATGTAAAATATAATAAATTATTGTACAAATATATATTTAAAATCGCGCGGCGCCCGACCGCTACTGACTCCGAGGTTTCTCGCGCGCATCTTTGGGCGGACATCCATTTAACCAGTACAATACTGTGAGTAACGCCGCTTCCATGAATGCACTACTTCTCTGACTAGCCGATTGTTCAATATTGCTAGTCGCGCGAAGCCGGCAAATACGTTGAGCCGTCAAGATGTTGTATTTATAATATCTGGCCGCTTTGTTGCAATAATAACCCGTACCACTTTTTCCAATCCTTTCAGTGGTGATTACTTCGGCTGGGACGTATATTTTTTGGGAGGGGTAACAAAGAACTTCACTATGATTTCGTTTTCTTTTGTATTCCCTAACGGTTGCCACTTGGGGTATACCAACGGAGAAGTGGGGGTCCTAGGGAACTGTATCTTTCGGGAATAAACAGGGATAGATTTCCTGGCAGTTTATCACCGATACTTGTGGGTCGCGTAGTCATTGCTGGGTGGTGCCCTTTTGAAATCCTCCACGCCGTCTCCACTGAGTGGGCATCATTATGCAGCTTTTCTCTACATCAATCTCCGAGAGAACGACCGACTCTGCTTCAGAGATACGATAGCTTACGGATTAGCGCAGGCCCATTCTTTTTTTCCTTGTGGGTCAAAACGCGCTACGCACTTCTTTTGTCACACTTGTGACAATTACTGTTGTGACGCAGTACAGTTATTTCAGTGATCACCAAACAATTTACATCTGAAATTTCAACGCATTTCTATCTTCAAAACTATACATATTAGAACCCGTATATCTACAGTGTTTTTGGTTTTGTTCTTTCGAGTGCTGTCTGTGTTTACTCATTTCGAATCACCCCGTGCAGAGAGTCCGAAAATTATGCCTGAATCAATTTCTAGTGAACCTGAACGTTATAAATCATTCCTCGAAAGGTTTTCCACTTCCGACTTACGCCAACAAAAATCGCATAATACTCATTTGGAATTATTACAAACATGCAGTTACTAAGTAAGTGACTGAATAATTTGGCCGATGTGTTGATTAGAGCAAGCAAAATGCATTCATGATTCATTACCTTCTTAACACGAGCACCGTCACGATTACGAGCATGCCTCATCCCATCCACAGAGTAATCTACAGAGAACCCATGTCCGATAGAAGGGCGCTGTTGTGCGCTCACCTGTTCAAGGCGCGCCACAGCAAAGCAAGTTAGTAAAGGAAATAAATACAGCATTCTCAGTTAATAGGGAAAAATCATTGGATCACATGCAATAGGCAAGGCTGTCAATAAAAACAAATAATACGACAAAACTCCATCAAAATATGTATTACAAAAAAGGTCAGAAAGGTCTTTCACCAGAATTTTGATTTACTGTCGAAAGCAAGAAAATAGTTGACAATTTCAGTTTCCTGTAATTTCTGTTTGTCTAAAATGGTACGACTTTACATGTGACACTTCGAAATGAACAAAGTTTTCAGGCTTGATAAGCTCAAAATGAAACGTTTTGTAGTCAAAACTTTTCTAAAATGTGTGAAAGCATATTTAAACGACAACATTTTGGTGACAGAAAAATTACAGGTAACTGTAACCGTCTACTGAATTTGAATTTTATTAACAGCCTCCCATTCAATATAAAAAAATGTTATGGAATACTTGAACTACATATTTAAATTCATCAGATCATTTTACTTGTGTTAGATTTTTATCAAATCGCATAATTTACAGGAATGTTAAAAATGAAAGCTTAAAAACTATCAGATTAAAAAAATACAGATTCCTGTAATCCATGCCCTTGTCCAAAGCGATCAAGTTCTATAACGACTGTTTTGAGTTGGCAATGCAATCAAAGCGTTTTTTTATTCGATTATGTGCAACACTGCGAGCAGATCGTACGTGTGTTCGTTTCACATTCGACTCAGATCAGTAAATATCATAAATGAGGTGAGATTTTCCGAGTTAAAACGTTCCTAAAAAAAAACAAGTTACTTCCGTTCACGTCGCGCAAATGTCACACTATAGTAATGACCACCAACGGTCATTACTATAGTAATGACCACCTACGGTCATTACTATAGTACATGTACCGGTGGAAGGGAGGAGTAGGAGCGGGCAGTCGCGCCTTCGCATCCTGCTTTGATTTGAATGTAAAATGAACTGAATTCAAATCAGTGCCGGACGCGCAGGCGCAACCGCCCGCTCCTACTCCTCCCTTCCACCGGTACCTGTACCAAGTTCCGTTCTGTAGTCATTACACGCGCTTGAATTCTAACCTAAATCTTTATTTGATTGTTGCGAGGGGAAGAAAATCGTCTCACAAAATCTTAACACCGAGCCTATAAAAAAAAAGATACAAATTTCCAAAGCAAGGACCCCCCATAACCATGTGTCCAAAGCGTGCAGCGCACGCGGGCGCCTTGTTCAAGTGACGGTAATTAGCCTCTTGGCTACTGTGGATATTTTGTCATCTTTTTGGATAAAAAAATTAATCCGAAACAATTTCTTGTCTGGTAAGTTTTTCGAACACTCTATCCGCAAGATTGAACAGCCTTGATAAAGCCGTCAACCTCATAGCAAAACGTTGATTAACATAGAACAGTCAAATGCGACAATTAAAAAAGTTCCATTTTTGTAATTTTCAATAATTTATGTATGCTGTCACGGTTTGGTTGAAAAAAAAGCAAATTACATTTTATTTTTTAAGTTTTTAGAAATTTAAGTTCCTTTTGCTTTTGTGTTTTTCTCTTTTAACTGAAGAAAGCCCGCAGGACCCGAACCTGTCTCCGCTCTCATTGTACTCGATGGCCGTCGCAGAGACGTTAAATGCTTAATATTATTTTTTTTTCTGTTTTTTTCCACTTTTTGTTTCTTTTAAATTTTTTGATAATTTTGATAATTGACCGTTTTCGTGCGCTCCAACTCATTTGGGGACTCGCGGCAGCTAGGAACTTGAAAAAAGTGAAGAAAAATGTTTAAAATAAGTTGAGGAACTTAAAAGAAAATTCCCCAATGTTCCCCAATTTTTTTCCGTTTTGTATTTCTTCTATATTTCCTTTAATTTTTTCGGATAATTTTGATAATTGGCCGCTTTTGCATGCCCCAACTCATATGAAAGCTCGTGGCAGTTAGGAACTTGAAAAAAGTGACGTGATGTTTAAAAAAGTGAAGGAAAATGTTAAAAAAAATGAAGTAAAATGTTTGAAAAAATTGAAGGAAAATGCTTTCAAAAAATTGAAGGAAAATGTTTTCAAAAAACTGAAGGAAAATGTTTTCAAAAAACTGAAGGAAAATGTTTTCAAAAAGTTGAAGAACTTTAAAAAAAATTTCCCTAATGTTAAATAAATGTGGAGTGGCACCCGGGCGGTTTTCGGCCTGCCTCACGGCGGCCCTGTTTGGAGTTTCGGTTTTTCTATTTAATTTTTTTTTTAATTTTCTTTCTCATTATTTTCTCTTTTATTTTTTTCGATAATTTTGATAATTGACCGTACTTGCATGCCCCAACTCATTTGTCAGAGGGCGCCGAAATATGAAATGGCACGCGGGCGGCTTTTGGCCTCGAGGGGGTCCTGTTCCAAGGTTACTGAATGCCGCTGAGTAACTCCGAGTTTTGCGATAAAAAGAAAACACTTCTTGTTTTCCTAGTTTATTTGACGTAACATCAGCAGCAACAAGATTTAAAGCTGATGGAAGGTTCGCATATTCAGTACGCAGATATCCAATGTTTGTTTAAAAATTAAGTTGCGATTAAATAAAATTAGAATGAATCATATCGCGTACCAGTTCAGAATGAAATAAGTCAAGCAGCGGAGGCCGATTTTCCTGAAATTTTGTGCCCGGCGCGCGTCTGCAAATGATGGAAATCGTAGTTACGAAAATTGCAATATTGCACCTAAATTATGCACTCAATTAAGAATGTTTTTTTTGCATAGCAGATGCAACATCTGATATACCTCACTTACGTAACAATTGGGAAGGGAAAAGTGCTAAAGTAGTTCGGGACTGTAGAAGAAATGGATAGTCGGAGTCCTTCTAGTCTTACTTCGCGCCTACGCGTCACGTTCCTCGTTGAAGCTTATTTTAAATTAATTTTTCTTTCGGTCAGTTTCTTCACTTTGTAATTAATGTCGCGAATGAAGATATAACTCATCATAGTGCGTGCGGAAAAAACAGCGAAAATTCTCCTTCGGTAAGCACACCAAAGTTGGTCGTGTTCTCTGTTTATTATTTATTTATTTATTTATTTTTTTAAATCAAACAGTTCGGAGATATTTGTTCCAAAGATCGTTTCTCACAACTTACTAAAAACACCTGAAAAACTACAAGGAAACAATTGAATCGTTCCTTCTTTTACAGGCAGAAAAGACAATTGAATAACAAATGTCTCGAACGCATCCATTTCTTATAATTAAAAATGGGAAACAGGTGAATGCAAACCAGAAAAGACATCGATCGTTTTTTTTTGTTTAAATTGGCTGGACTAGCAACATTGCAGTGAAACAAAAAAAAAAACGTAGCTACGGCGAACGCATTTGTTTCTTACACGGCGGAAACAAACGAGAAACTGCACGAAAAACAATTTGTGATGTTTTTTCTTTCTTATAAATAAAAACAAGATGTTATAAGCAAAAAAGATAATTGAATAACGAACGTGTGGAATACATTGGTTTCGTGTAATTAAAAATGAGAAACAGTTGAACCAGAAAAAAATCGATTATGTTTTTGTCGAAATTGGCTGCATTGGCAACACTGGCATGAACTAGGGCGAATGCCTTGGTTTTTAAACGCCGACGAACGGCGCGTGAAGTTACGGAAATTGCAATATTGCACCTAATTTATGCACTCAATTAAGGATATTTTTTTCATAGCACAGGCATCATGTGCTGTTCCTTTCTTATTACGAATCCAAACGGAAACAAGTGCATAAAAGCTCCACCAACAGACGGAATGCAAGCACTCTGGTGTAGTTTTCCCTGGCCTAATTACGCGTTCCGTTCCTCGTTGAAGTTTAATTTTTTTTTCAATCAATCAGTTTCTTGAGTTTGAAATTAATTTCGCGAATGAAGATAGAACTCTTCAAGGTGTTTTCTTTTATAATTAATTTAATCGTAACCAATTTATTTTTTTTTAATGAATTTAAGTTCTGTATTTTACGAAAGTCTGCAGCCAACTTTGGTGAGTTGAAAGAAAAATTCATTCTTACGCACAAAGAAAGCTATTTTCTAACAAAGGCCATTTTTTAGTTATGTACTGAATATTCGCCTTCTCTCCAGTGTCGATTATTTTCCCTTGATTTAAAATTGTCGACTTTGAAATTGCGCAAAAAAAAAATCGAAAACAAGATCGTCGGAAACGTCGACGGCATTCTTTGTTCGTCATTTGTCTTGCGTTGACTTTTCATTGCTTCGCAAACTCCGCTTCGCTTTTCAATTGTTCAATTCCTTTTTCAGGCTTTGAAACGGAAAACTCTTTTCGTTACGAACTTGTTTTTGCATTTTTCGATCGTCAATTATTTTCGATTGTCGATTTTCTCTTTCGTTAGTCATCTGTCACGTACCAAATTTGGCGTTATCTTTCAACCGAAATTCTATCATCGATTGTTTTCCGCGGACAACAGTTTCGGCTTTAATTAAAAATTCGAATTACTTATTTTTCAACAAACTCTTAAACGTCGCATTGTTTCGTTCGATCGTCGCTTGTTTTGCGTCAGTTTCTTCTTCTCATTCGAAAATCTGGTCGTTCGCCGGCTGTTTCGCGGCCCGATTTGGCGTCACTTCCCAACGAGATCGATCGTCAATTATTATTGTAGTCTTCCGCCTTTTATTGAAATCCGAAAGAAATCTTAAAGCGTTTTCTTTTCGTTTTTTTTTGTACAACTTATTTTTTCGACTGCTTCTTTTGAAATTTGAAAATCCGATCGTCATTTATTTCATGCGTGAAATTCGATTGTTTTGCGTTGGCGACAGTTCGAAAGCAAGTTCGGAAAAAAGTTTCCGTAAGACGGCGGCGCAGCGTTACAAAGTAAACGTCACCAATTTTCGGCTTTGCTTGATCGTCAATTGTTTTGCGTCGATTTGTCGCGTCTCCCTTAATCCGTCGCTGTCAACATTTAAGAAGAAGCGAATCTTCTTTGACAGGCTGGCTGTTTGAAATTTATTTAAGTATTTATAATATCTACGTGTAAAACGCCATTCGAGCAACCATGAGAAACGAATTATAAAATCGATTTCTGGCTTTTTATCGAAAACCAGAAACGCTATGAACAAACAAAATTGAAATCCAACTTGCAACAATCCATTGGAAATCGATTTCTGGCTTTTAGCTAAACCAGAAACCGCTACTCACACAAAGAAACGAGATCTAAACTTGTACGGTTTGTTTAAAAGAATTAGGGACGAAAAGTGACGAGAAGTGGATTTTCAACCCCCGTCCGCACGTCTTTACACAGTTGTACCATTTTAAAATAAAATTTGACGTTGCCAACTCAAACAGTTATATTTGATCATTTTGTGTATTATTTACTGTACAGCAGCGGACAACAAAATTCGGGCAGAAATTTGACACTACTTACATAAACTTGGCAAATCAGGCTTTTATTGAGGTTATGTTTCAGTCAAAACCTAAAAAGAAATCCGAGAGATTCGGTTCTAAACGGAAGCCCTGGACAACCGTCGCGGAAGCCTTCAAGTTAAAACGCAAAAAGAAAGATTTGAAATGTCAAATGTAAGAACTGAACACTTGCAGCAGTCCAATCTTCACAAGGTAATCTTAATGTTCTTAATTTTTAAGCGGAATTTGTATTAAATGTGACATTTTGTACACGAATTAAACGCCAGAAATATTATAGTAAGTTTTCTTTTACCTTATTAAAATGACCTGCCCGGATTTTATTATCCGCCACTGTACTCCTCAAAAAAAAATCAGTTATTTTTTTAAGAAACAAGAAAAATATGTTTCTCTAAACCGTCGCCACTACTTTATATGCACTATTAAAAATATGTACAAAAAAGTTAGGCATTCTTAAACTAGATATGTACAACATTATTTTTCAAATCTAACAAAACCGTCGCGTACCTTAATAGAGGGTGGTCCTGAGTGCAGGTCGTGCTCCTGCACGGAGCTGCTGTCCTCCATGACGTAGGCGGTGATCACTTCGTAATCCGGGTCTTCCTGACTCGTCTGACTGTGTATTGCTCTTGATGCTAAAACCGTCAATGTTTTATTATGTGGAATGTGCACGATACAGCTCTTATTCATGCAGGTGGTATGTACATACAATCTATGTTTGTTTGTAAGCGTAATATACAGCACAGAGATACTACAAATCAATGCCATAAAAAGTATAATTAAAACAAAACAAAAAATGAAGTATTGTGTAATTCAATTTCGTTTAACTAAAGTTTTATTAAGATATATCGAAAAAAAGAATAACTGATAAGATTTGATAGAAAAAAAAATTGTACAAAGTGACAGAGAGGGACGGGCTATCATAGGCAATGGTCATTGGTCAACACTTCTCTGTCACTGTGTATAAAATTTTATTCCAAACTTGCACGGTTTCACATGGGCCTAATTTCTAATTTGTTAAATAGAATTTCTGATTTCACATTTCCTTTGAAGTCTGTGACGTCGTAATACTAACAATCACTCTGTATATTCATGTTGTAATAATAATAAAAAATAATGACATATATTTCTATTAAAATTCATATGGAATATGAAATTAAAATTTATTTGTACCTCTCTTTTAACTTTTTCAGTAACAACGAACCACGTGCGATATTCGCAGCTTCTTGAATTGCACTAATTTTTAATTTGAAAATTCTTAAAATTCTAATTACTTGGAGTGAAGTTACATTTATTTATTTTAATAAATCCAGGCATTTTGTGAACGCGTTTAAAATGCTTTGATTGACCGGATGATTTACGACATCGTTCGTGCACCTGGTCAAGTTAAATAAACACTGACCTATCTTCGCGTCGTCACTCAACAAGCGGCCGCGTATGCGAGAGTTGGGCCACCATCCACTCATTAGCTATGCAAGCAGTTCTGAAACGGTTTGGTAAACAGTTGCCAGTGCTTACTCCGCAGTCAAACTTCTCGGTGATTTAATTGCCTTTTCAGATACATTTTTGAAACCCTCAAATAAATACACGCTGTGCGTTTTATTTTGTAACGTTTGTTTGGAACTCCGTTTCGAATTAATCCCGCTGTAAATTAATGTGATTCTCTTTGCACATTTTTGCGAATTAGAAATAAACAATATCGCACAGAGATCTTATTTCTTGTAGTGAGGTCATCTTTCGGAACGAATCTAGGCGTAATTTATTTGATTTGCAGTTTCTTTTCCTTCGTTGAAATGGTTGAAATTATTTCAGACGTTCCCATGGCCATAAAACTTCCATCTCGCCTTTCCTGTTTTTTTTTATCAGATTTGTTAATGTGAACTTCAGGTTCTTGTACGTTAATATCTTGCTAGATGATTTAATTGGCCGCACCTTTGGTATTGCCTTTTCAAATAAACTTGTTACCCTCAAATAACAATTCGTTTTCAAATTCTCAAATAAATACACGCCGTGCGTTTTATCTTGGAACGTCTGTTTGGAGCTCCGTTTCGAATTAACCCCGCTGTAAATTAATGCGATTTTCTTTGCATATTTCGCGACCTACAAATAAACAATCTCGTACACATATCATATTTCTTTTATTAGGATGAGGTTATCCTTCGGAACGAGTGTAGGCGTAGTTTATTTAATTTGGAATTTCTTTTACTTCGTTGAAATCGTTGGAATTATTTCAGACGTTGCCATGGCCATAAAATTGCCGTCTTGCCTTTTGTGTTTTTTTAATCAGATATGCTCATGTGAACGTCAGGTTTTTGTACGTTAATATCTCGCTGGATGGTCCAATTGGCTGCACCTTTGGTATTTCATCTGATTGGTTGTTCATTCGTGCAAACCCCCTAAATTTTCGAGGATTTTCTTTAAGAATCTGTGGCGTATCTCTGAGCGTCAGTCGTTGTAGCACTATCCCCAACATCTGATGATGTTTGTACGAGCCTCAGACCCTTCTCGTGAGTGCCGTCCATCAGGGTGACACTCGGGGAGGTTAACTTTGTATGTACGACTTTATATCAGATGTTAATCTGGTGGCTGGGAGATCATAACTCCCCAGGAGTTTACTCAGCCTGGTTCCTAAAGGCGCAGGACAGGTATGTTGATGGTCTTTTTCGGACAGGTTGTTAATGACAAACTTTCCTTCCTCCTAGACTTTCAGTTTCGATCCTGGCTCTGCCCTTATTAGTTCTGGTATTGGTTACAAGTTTTAGTTTTGGTTCTTTGAGTGAGGTCATTCTTCGAAACGAATGTAAACGTAGTTTATTTGATTTGGAATTTTTTTTTATTAGTGGAAATCATTAATTATTTCAGACGTACCCATGGCCATAAAACTTCGGTCTCGTCTTTTGTTTTTTTCTTACCGTAAATTAACAATACGTTTTGAAATACCCAAATAAATACACGCCGTGCGTTTTATTTTAAAACGTTTGGAGCTCTGTTTCGAATTAATCCCGCTGTAAATTAATGCGTTTTTCTTTGCACATTTTGCTACTTACAAATAAACAATACCGTACAGAGATCTTATTTCTTTTATTAGGTTGAGGTCATCCTTCGGAACGAGTGTCCAATTGGCTGGACCTTTGGTATTTCATCTGATTGGTTGTTGATTCGTACAAACCCTCTAAATTTTCGGGGGTATGTTTGTTCTTTAAGACGATTCTGAGTCTGACGTGTCTCGGAGTGTCAGTCGTTGTAGCACTATCCCCAATATCTGATAGTGATTGTACGGGCCTCAGGCCCTTCTCGAGAGTGCCGTCCTTCGGGATGACACTCAGGGAGGTTAACTTTGTGTATACCACTTTATATCAGATGTTAATCTGGTGGTTGGGAGATCATAACTTCCCAGGAGTTTACTAATCTGGTTCGTAAAGGTGCAGGATAGGTATGTTGATAGCTCTTTTTCGTGCAGTTGGCAGTTTGTTAATGGCAAACTTTTCCTACAAACGTCCTCCTAGACTTTCAGTTTTTATCCTGGGTACACTTTCTAGTTCTGGCATTGGCTACAAGTTTTAGTTTTAGTTCTTTGAGTGAGATCATCCTTCGAAACGAATGTAGGCGCAGTTTAGTTGATTTGGAATTTCTTTTCCTTCGTTGAAATCGTTGAAATTTTTTCAGACGTTCCTATGGCCATAAAACTTTCGTCTCGCCTTTTCTGTGTTTTTTTCTTAAATCAGATACGCTCACGTGAACTTCAGGTTTTTGTAGGTTACATCTCGCTGGAAGGTCTAATTGACCGTACCTTTGGTATTTCATCTGATTGATTATGTCACCGTAGTCCACGTTATTTACATATCGGCAACACAGTCAGTACCTCTGAAGTGACACGGTCAATATTCTTTTCATGTCAGATTTTGATTTCCATCAAAATATATGCACGTAAATTAACGAAAGAAACAGCATGTCAGATTTTGACTTCCATCAAAATATAGGCACGTAAATTAATGAAAGAAACGGCATAGCACTCTAGAGTCTAAAAAGATCGTGAACGGTCAATATGGTTCATATTTAGACGTTTATATATATTTTTTTTTAATTAAAAACTGTTGAAACGCATTGTATTTTATGTATATTATAATAATCAAGATCTTATTTCCAATGAGTTTAATTTAAATTATCAGTTATCTCAGCTCTCGCTGTATCGCGTTAGTATAAAAGAAAAAGGCCAACCTTAAAAAGACTTTTTCTTAATCACACTATACATTTTTTTAAAGTTTTTGTTATTACACTTAGTGATCGTCAATCTATCTATTCTTATATTTGTTTAATAAAGATGTACCGTTTCCATTGTAATTATTAATATTAATTCAGTTTTTTGTTTCTTTTAGGTATAAATATTACTTTACATATGTTTTTAACCATAACGCAACTTTCCTACGAAATTTACGCTAGGTCGGTTGGCAGCACTGCGGAAATGAACTGACAGTAATGGAGGACACTTGAAGCACACTATTCTCTGTTCACATTAAGAATACAGCAGGAGTATCGTACGTATTTAATTCCTAACAACGCTGACTTAGCGGGCGATTGGAGGGAGAGTATACGATATTCCTACTGTATTCTTAACGTGAACAGAGTATAATATCTTTAAAAATCTTCCAATGATACTAATCATTATGGCGTTTCGTTTTTTCTTTTAATTAAAAGTTCTATCATTAAAATATAAGTAAAAGAGAAATGCCCGATTTCTTTACTTACGGATAAATTTATCTGCCAGGTAGCATCCACGGAAACTATTATCGATACAATGGTTTCCAAGGATAACACCTGGCAGATAAATTTATCAGGAGGTGAAGAAATCGGTCAGAAGATATGTTAGTGCTGAATTAAATAAATTGATAAAAGGAAGGAAACATTGATAGGAAGATACGAGAAACTCTGTCACCTATGGAATTTGAACCCGGGTCCCTCGGTATCGCGCCGAGTGTTCTAATCACCGAGTGGTTAAATTAAAATATTGTGGTTAGAACACTCGGAGCGATCCGAAAGACTAGGGTTCAAATCCCAAATGTGACAGTATTTCTCTTTCTTTCTGTTAGTATTTCCTTTCTTGTTGAATTTTTGGCTTCCGGTTGGCACCAAATATCTCGGATTTTTTCTACTGTCGATGTTGCGTCCTTCAGTAGAAGAATTCGAAAGACGCGGTTCCAAGCCAAAAGTTTAACCATGGGCAACGATCGCGGAATCCTTCCAAGTTAAACTTTCCTTTGTTGTATTAATTTATTTAACCACTGGGTGGTTAGAACACTCGGCGCGAAAACGAAAGACTCGGGTTCAAATCCCATATATGAATTATTTTTCTGTCTTCCTTATATTAATTTAAAATATAATTAGCACTTCGTTCACTTTGATGGTCTCAGTAATTCAGAACATGTTTAGCTACAACATTTCCTACCTACTAAAATTAGCATCTCCTATAAATACTGTGGTGTACATCAAGACTAGTACAACGCCTACAGTGCCTCAATAAATTACTGTTAATTACTTTCGTCTCGAAGTAATCAAAAACAATCGATTAAAGTGACATTCAATTTCCATCGTTATTCAATCAATGTTTACTGTTACTGGAATACGATAATTAAATATTTAAACTACAAGTACACGTCTACATGCTTCTTCAATCTATTCACCAACATTTTTTTGTCATTTTATTAAAAAAAAAGAAACTAAAGATGAAAAAAAAATAAAATAAAATTAGCGCTCTACCAAAAACATTTGAAGAAGCAAATAGAATAAAGCAAATCTGAAAAGTGTTCTTCGTCTACGAAAAAAACGAAAATAAAATAAATTAATTTAAAAAATAAATAAATAAACAGTGATATGCAGTGCAAGACATTCTACGTTTTTGCAGTCCATTTACCTGGATGACTAGCAATGGAGTTTCTATGGTACCTGTGGTCTACCTTATGGTTGTGGTGGTGGGAATGGTGATTGTTATTCAGGTTATAATGGTGCTTGACGTAGGAGTACCGGTGACGGACGTAGTTATGATGGGGGGCGGCGTTGGGATGGGAGCCGGGAAGGAACTGGGGGTAAACGTGGTGCGACCACTGTGGAAATAGAGGCCTCGCACTGCCTTCTGTCCCACAGAAAAAGACAGTATTATTAATACAAAAAAAATCAAAAAAATGGCGTCATAAAAATGGATGATGACACACCCGAGCTATCTCATCGTTATTATTATATATGGCAGTGCAATGTGTGAAGCGTGTAAGTGAAGGCGAGTGATTCTCGTCACTCACGCAAATTTGATCAACAATGAGGCAGAGCCTCACCGTGTAATCAGGTGAAAGCATCGAATGAACTTTTGAATGATCAGAATTTATAACGAAACTCACCTTGCGGACTACCGGAGTGATGGGATCCGGCGCTGTTTCTTATGGTGGGGACCGGACTCGGAGCGCGTATTGTCACCGGGGGTTCTAGGATGTCGCGATATTTCGAGACCATCAGCACGGAAATAAAGTACACGATGGCCAGGGAGAGGAACTGGGCTTGCTTCGTCTCCTCCTGCAATTCAGATCATTAGAAAATTACTTGGTATAAATTCTTGACGTAAGTGCCTGGATAAACGTTCTCACCACGTCTCTGTAGATGACTGCTCGCAGGCGATTCACGTCCATGTCCTGCAGAAGCTTTTCCGGATCCTTCACCGGACTCGAATGGTTCGATAAGTTATCTGTGATATTCTGTCGAAAGGAAAAAACATCGATCAATATTAAGAAAGTAAAAGTTTTGATTTTATCTATTTTTTTTGTTGAATCTGACTAGTTTCGGTTTCCTTAAATCATCGTTGAAAGTGACGAGAAATATCAAAAACTGCACTTACTCGGTTCTTTGAATATTTCGAACCGACGAAGCGCCAATCGCGCGACTAAAAAGTCTTGTTCGACGACTGGACCCCGAGGTATTATTACCCCTGTCACATGGGGTAGGATCCCCTCTAACCCTGCGCCCAGCAAAATTCGTCGTCCGACTTTGGAACAAATAATCTTTGCGCCGAAGTGTCATGACTTCACCGACCTCCGGAGGCGGTTCGGAGAATCTGCTAGGGGCGCGACTTCGACGCCTTCAATCGACGCTAATATCGCGTCAGCCTGCCTCCAATAACCCGGCGTTCCGAGGCGAAAAATTTTCGATCATTTTTCGTTTCCCGATTATACCGTTATTATTATTATATATTATTATTATACCGTTATTATACCGATACCGTTACGAATTAAGTTTCGTTTTAAATTTATCTTAAAATAAAAACTGGATATAATTCATAAACTAATTTATTTAGAGTAACTACAAACACTAATTTATAATAACGCGAAAAATAAAATAAAAAGCCGAACGATCAGTTCCAATGTTTAATCGGATTCTCCGGACTTTCGTTTAAATATCCCCGCAGAAAATTGCGTACCGTGAAGCAGACAGATGTTCTCGAAGCGTCGAGACTTGACGCGCCAAGCTTTGACGCATGTGAGACTAATTCGTCACGCATTAGATCGTCGCATTACATTAGAGCACAGTGATTAATTATTTCCGGACTTCCTGATTAAATCCTCCAAATCATACTGGACCAACCATGTCTTAAAAAGTACGAAGCAGTCACCGACGCGAAGAGAGGATGCGTCCATTTTGGAGCTAGGACGACGAAATACTTTTTGGGAACGTCGAAGGCATGAGTGTGATAGTAAAAGTGTTTGCCGAATTCCGGTTTGGATCGAGATGTCGCGCCGTCTACTGAGCAACTTCGGGAATGTGTTCAACGAAGCAGGCCATCGTACCACTACGGTCACTTCTCAAATGCATCCATATCAGGCCAGGGATACAAAACCAGTCCGTCAGCCCCCACACCGGTACTCGGCAGAAAAAAAGAAGCTCATCGACACCCCAATAGAAGAAATGTTAGCTAGCGGCATTATCCGCCCGAGTAGCCCCAATAGAACTCGCTCATCGTCCAGAGGCTCTGCGTGGACATTCGAAGGCTAACCGCTGTCGCCAAGGACGAAACCGCCACCCTTCCGCGCTTCCACGAGGCCATCGCGATCTATGAAGGAAGGAAGGGTTCAAGAAACTGACGACCTTCATAACCTCCGACAGAGCAGGCGGCGTAAGAGTTGAAGAAGTTCCGGCGGGTTACAACCGGAGTTTCTTTCACCTCTATTCCGACCACTTGAACAATCTCCACCAAGTTGTGAAACACTTCCAGTAACACCAATTTCGATAATCCGTCCGAACGTACCGGTTTGGACGAGCTTAGGCCACACAATCACGCCCACAGGCTTGGAACCTAAGAAAACACACCTCCAACAGTTCAAGGACCACGTAAAACCGACTAACCAACTTCGTCAATTCTCTAGATTGACCGCGTGAGTATATCTCTAGCTGCGTACAGTTAGCTGTCCGGCTCTTTAGTCTACGAAGAGTATGAAGAAGAAATAGCAGTGGGTCTCAGAACAATAACACTCCTGCGAGGCCACGAAAATCGGTACCGAGGAACCTCTTGAACTCACCGGACCGTACCAGAACTACCCGTCGCGTCGTGTTGCACACACACGTCAGCTCATAAGAACTGACTGCGGTCCTCTATCAAGAAATGCCATGTAACGTAACGTGTTGTACAAAATCTCGATGGTGGACCTCTTGGAGTGAACTTGTTTGTCACTTCTAGGTTCAAAATGATAGTGCCCACTCAGTGGATACGGCGTGGGAAGACAGAAAAAAGTGCGTTGCACAACGGTGCCATCCAACGACTTTAATCCGGTAGGGTAAAGGTATGCGCATGGCCGGAAAAGTTTAACCACAACGACCCCAGAAAGGCACGATTCCCAAGGACTTGCCCCGCAGTTCAGAAAACAAACCTTCGATACGAGGTGATCGAGGATTACTCAGTGTAAGGTGTTCGGGACCAAAATTAATAATGACAAGCGTAAAACCACAAAATACTTTTTATTGATGATAAAGTAAGAAATCAAATGGCTCAATTGAACCAAAATGCTGTAAGCAACATTTAAAAAAAATTACTCTCGTTGACGCGGCCCAAAAACGTAAAATCACCGCTCAAGCGTTATGTCACAGACGTAAAACAATACGAATTGTAATGGACATGCGAAATTCTCGAATAAATTGAAATTTATCTCAGACAAACAACAACAAATAAAAAAAGATTATTATCTCAAAAATTTGTTGACACATAAACGGCGTAAATTTTTATTTGGTCACGTAACCCTCCAAGACAACACAAAGGTTCTCGAGTTTCGGGCAATCAAATCACCAGACACAACGACAAACCGGAACGGGGCAAACCCGGTCGTGAACTGTGCGGCCTCCAGAGGGAGGATGGGGCAGGGCCTGTTTAAAATTTCAGACAGAACGCGCTGTAATTTCTTTTTTTGTTGCGGGCCCCCAAAAGTCGAAACCTTCCACTGGAGTACGGCCCCGGACCAACTCTCGGGGGCTTCCGGGCATCCGTTCCTCGCAATTTTCTTCTATCATACGATAGCGATAAGCACCCGGCGATCCGACCCAGTCAATGCGTCGAAAAAAAATTCAAAATCCTTCTGAAAAAATCACAACGCGCCGTCTGCGAAGCTCGGATTTTGGACGCAAACGCTTTTCCCATATATAAATGCGTTTAACTCGGAGACAGCGATAGGGCCAACAATTTTATTTGACGCGTGGATCAATTCTCGAAAACTACTCCCCAATAGATGTCGCGGTGGTCCAAATTTATTTTTTCTCTCGAGCGCAGAACCTCCGCCGATTAGCGAAACTTTCCGCGAATGTGACATTTTCTTGTTTCGCACAGAAAAATGCGAGTTAACAGGAAACCGAACGTGCTTTATCTTAGCATGCTTCAAACGCCTACACATACTTTTGTTCTGGAATGTACGCCAACAGAAAATCATATTAAACTGACGGTTCTTAAACCTGTTAATAACATCGATTTGAGATTCTACAGATACGGTTTGTATTTATGTACTATCATGCCCAATTAAAACAATTTCATGGTCCTTCCTTACAGTAATGAAGAGGGAACGGCCTCGACGCAATGCTTTAAATTTTTGCTGCTGAAAGTTCGTAAGGGTGCGGTTTGCCTGCAGGAGTGTCGTTTTTATTGAGCGTGATAGTATCTTACGTACCTAAACTAATCATATGAGTACGTACTTTTGGGGAATTCTGCACTCCACGGATGAACGACTGTAAATGTGCAGACTTGTGAGATGCATTCAGTGGTGGCGGTGCAAGAGTGTGATGGGGCCGGCTTCGCTCCTTACACTCCAGACAGTTGCGTACTGCACAAGTGCAAACCTAACACACACCAAACATCACACAGTGTACGAATGTATTAACAACAACAGAAACAAAAAAAAAGAAAGAAACTCAAAGCATATAAATTCAAATCTTCAAAATTCTATTAGATACAAAAATTTACTTTGTCCATGAAAGAGTTTAGCTTTCTGTAAATCACCCTGTATAATAGTTTTCTTTATTTCAATTGTAATGCAAAATCAACAAGTGCACTATCACACGCCCACACGTAAATTTCAAAGAATTGCGTACGTACCAATCGAAGACACTGTCTGAGTATTCCGCCGCTTGACATATTCTTCTCTGCTTCCAACTCGCCGAAATTAAGTGAGCTTGCAAATATGAGTACGTCGGCCATGTTTACCAGTCTTTGCAGGAAGGACACGGCCACTTCTATGGGCATGCCTTGAGTCGGCTCGATCACATCAAGTTCACTCTAAAAAAGTCAGAAGACAAAATGTTAAAACGCTACGCTAAGCCTAATCGATTTAAAACAAAATTTTAGGTACGATTTGAAATTTCGTTTAGAAGAGTGGCAACACTGGTGATATTTATCTTATCGGCGCCGGCGGTGATTTCCGAACTACATTGCAAGAGGGCGTACATCGCGGACCATCGACGTGATCATCGATAATGTTTTAGCAGAATTCTGGATTTTGAGTCCAGAATTTGAATTTATTTCTTTGATACACGCGAGGATACCTCGCTGTTTTATTACCAAAGAGCGGATGACCTGAGGTTTTACTTCAGGTTATTCAAACCGTACTCATTATATTAAAATTATTTTTATGGAATCATGTAAGTAAATTTATTTTATATTATACAGAGAAGGGCAAAAGCATGGAACCGGCTTAATATTTCGAAAACTATTTGACGTGTCTATTTGAAATTTGGTGTGTGATTCAGAATCAATAGGACCTACTTTTCCAATTTATTTCAATTGTTTATCTGCTCTTGTTTCTGAGATCCAGTGCATACTTGATTTTTTTTTTAAATGACAACCTGCTGATTTTTTTCCTTTATTTAATAGTTAGTTTAATTATCTAAACGATCACATAAAAATAATTCTCAATTACATAAGAAAATTTTCGAGAAAAAAACGTTGTCATGGAAACGTTTGAATGAAAAAGTTAGGAAAAATGGTTTATTGTTTGATATTCGACAAAAATTCTAGTTTTAACAAAAAAACTGGAAGACCACAAGTTTATGAACTGTTTTTAAGATAGCATTAAAGAAAATTTTAATAAAAATTGCCTTAAAAACATGAAAACAAATACCAAATATCAGTGTAAACAATTTTTTTTAACTTTTTCATTCAAACATTATTTTCTCCAAAATTTTCTTATGCAATAGATAAATATTTTTAGGTGGTCGTTTAATGAATTAAACGAACTATTAAATAGAGGAAAGAAATCAGCAGGTTGTCTTTTTAAAAAAATCAAGTAGGCATTGGATCTCAGAAACAAGAGCAGATAAACAATTGAAACAAATTGGTAATGTAGGTTCTATTGACTCTGAATCACACACCAAATTTCAAACAGTTTTCGAAATATTAAGCCGGTTCCATACTTTTGCCCTTCCCTGTATATACATTCATTCAACGACTTATAAGGTCTCGGGCTATGCAAATCGCCTGCATTCATCATCAAAAACCTTAATTCCGCCGCTCACTGTTTATTACACTTGTCAAAAAACTGAATTAATTTACTTATGCTCACTGCGAACGTTTTCAATTTTAAAATCTCTATGTGCATAAAAGTTATTCGTCTGTTAGTTGCCGTCTGCTTTTTGGACTGTTCTGTGATTTCAGTGTGACCTTCGTAACTATATCGTGTGTGTATCATCGCATACGTAAATAACTACAAAAAATAATAATATAAGTAGACTCTTGTCTATGTGTTATGTTTCAAATTCTACTTTGAAGGGGTGGCAAACCTGGTAATATTTGACGTTTTACAAATTTTTGTTGGTCAGAGGCTCAATGTACGTCGTAGAATCCTCGACGGCGACTTTCCATATAAGGAGATTTGCTCATATTTTTCTCCTATTGGTTACTGCTTATGTCATTAAACCGTTACAGACGTCAACCTTTGCAAACCCTCTAATCGCGGTCATTTCTATTCTGTGGCTCAAAATTGATTGTTGTTTGCGTGTGAAATGTTTTTCGTTAAACAAATTTGAGGGTCCCTCAGGTAAAAAGACTGTGTATTTGCGAAAACGTGTAAACGGTGCAGTAAAACAGAACCGTCCTACACTTTCTTGATCGGCAATTTTTTGTTGCTGTAGATTTTTCTGTGGACATTGAATTATACAAGGTGTTCTTTTACTGTGTGCAAATATTTAAACCTGTAATACATCACCATATATGGCAACGATTAAACTTATATGCCCTTAACAACAAGTTAATAGTTTTCGAGAAAAATGCATTGGAAGATTTCCACCAAACCGTTTGAGAACTGCTGGCATAGCTAACGACTGGATGGTATGTCGCCTTGCCTGTATGAATGAGGATCCGAATGTAGGTCAGTGTTTTACGATGTCGTGGACGAACATCTGTTTGATGAGGCCTATTAGTAGATCGTAACAGTCGAAACATTTTAAACGCGCTCACAAAGCGCCTGGATTAATTAACACAAGTGCCACTTCGCTCCAAGTAATTACAATTTTAGGTATTTCCAAATTATAAACCGACGATTATAATTACCGGACAAAAAATGCGGATGAGTTAAATAATGACATTACCGTCATTCATCGTTTTATTTTCGGATATTTTACCAATATCACTGACATTAAATTTACAATTTCTATTAATTCAATTATGAAATTCGGCTAAGTATTGATTAATAATTGATTAATACCTTAAAGTATTCCCGCACGCATTCGATAAAGTCGCAGTTTCGCATTTCTTTTGATGATTTTATTATGGCAATTTTTTGTTTTTACAACGGCGGCCGCTGTAACGGGTTTAAGGTAGGACAGTATTACAGTAGCGTTCTGCAGTTACGAAAAATTTGGCAAACGAAGATAGATTTTTGATTCTTAAAAACTCATTAAGATTGTAATGGCATTTACAAATAATGAAAAAAGAAATATGTTACTTATGTGCTGGGAAGTCCGCGGAAACGCACATAGGGCCCGAGCATTGTATAAACGAAACAGTGTTTTTTATTACGATACGCTGGAGAATGAGTTTCAATGCGAGACTCTTTTCATGATCGGCGCTGTGTGTGGGCACACCCACTGACTACAGAGGAAAGCGTCATTGACCTTGCTGAATGTTTCTCTCTGGCACATTTCAGCAGTTTTAAACAAGTGTAACCTCCGATTTTTTTTGGCTATGATTTGGCAGCCACCCTAAAATTTGCGCAGAAGGTAGCATTTCCCGTACTTATATTGAGTTTTTTTTATTTGCACACAGTAAAAGAACACCCTGTACAACAACGTGTGTACGTCATTCTTTTGCTTTGCTAGAGGAAGCGCATACCATCGAAATTTCGTATCTAATATTCGAACAAGTACATCTTAGCGGCGATGATTTTCGAATTTCCTTACCAACGGCGTACCTTATGGATCACCGACAATTACCAGCAGCTGCTTTAACTCCCTGAGATCGTCAGCTTTCTAAGCCTTTTATTTTTCATATCAATTCTCCATCTGAACGTTCACAGACAGGAGAAACTGTAGCAAATGCGTGAGCTAATTACACGTTTTTATTTTAGCCAGGCACTGAATTTATATATATACGAATTTTCGATCTGTCCAAAAATTGGTTGTATTTAGTATTCCGATCTGAAGCAAAGCTTACATTCAGATTTGCGGCGCCAGCTTACATAAACAATACCTCATATTAATATAATAACTCCTTTTTTTTTGTAAAATATCAACCAACCACCGTTTCCGTTTTAAATTTATCTGTTATTTTGGGACGCCCTATAAAGAAAATTTACCGGAGTTAAGTTTCTTTTTTATCGTTGGGTAATAAAATCGCGCTCGAAATAACGAGTCTCGTTCCTTAGATCAAGCGAAACGTGTTTTTTTTTTGTCGCTGCTTCGAGCTGAAATCGATCCAAATACAATCTAATTGCCCGGAGCTTATTTAATTTTTTTTTGTATATGGATTACTCCAAGCGTTGATTCGAGTCAGAAATACGCTTGTTTTATTTTCGTAAAATTTAAGGGGATTTTATTGCATTTTGGTTTATTCCGGGTGATATCAAGTCAATCTCGGTTCTTCTTTTATTATTCGTTTCAAGCGTATTGCGACATTTCTCGTCCGTGGTCGCTCCTAAGATCCCTGATATTTAATTTTGATTCGATAAGGTTTATGTCACATTTCGTCGGATTGGCCAACTTTTCTCGATCCCTCTTTCCTTATGATTGTTTCTTTACTCCTCGCTACACCGAATCGAACTAGCGTCACTTCTTTCCCCAGTTAGATTTTAGGTTAACCACTCGTGTTTTGCATGAATTGTGGTGTGTTGTTGGAATATTTCCCTTGGGAAGGAGAAATATAACTCGTGGCTTTGGCTGGTCCTGCGTGGTTAATCTCAAACGTAAGCTGCATATTCTCGGGCTTATCTCAGTCTGGCAAAGCTGATAAATGTCACCAGGGAAGTTAATCGTCGTGAGCTAATCCGATTCGTGCTTTACGACTTCTTTCATTTCTCTGTTAGGCTTCTAGTCTCCGGTGTGCTGTGGTGATTGGCCCTTTGCTTATTGGCCTTTCCTCCGTGAAGTATTCCGTGGACGTGATCTGCCGAAAGGACTCCTAATTCCTTATAGGAATGGCGAAAATCTTCGTTTCGCCGCCCAACGTTGGACGTGTGGAGCATCGTCTCAAGGTACCGGAGCGGTGACTCGCAATTTTAGACCGACTCGACACTGCAATAGACTCAGGTCGGACCTTTTCCCGTTTTTTTAACTGCCTGCTCGTTGTCAACGTTTGCTGATTGTCTTGACTTGTTCTTGCATGACCGAATAGAACCAATTAGTTGGTAAGTTTACGAGACCCTTCAGGACTCTTTAGACTTATGAATTTTGACTAATTCTAATTTTTGATTAAGACACATTCGGATCCGAATAATTAAATGCAGAGGCTAGCGGTGTATTTTGAATGAAAATTCCGGATTGAAATTAAGCTTTAATTTTCATTCGTTTTGAGGCCTTTTGCCAACGTTTTGACTTACATTTTTTGGCCAACACCCACCTCTCGGCGAATTTCGATTAGAAACAACTGTATCTAGGATTTATAGTGCGGCCTTAGAGTTGATTTATTGCTTTGCTTGATTTGTTGTCATACGTCTCTTTGATTTTGTTTTCTCTTTGTCTTTGTCATACCTGCCTTATTGACTTGAATAAAACCTGTGTAGCATTTCGGACGTAATAGCGTTTTCTTAATTTTCCCGCGGTTCCCAAAAAAATTGAAAGGCGCCTTTTTTTACAAAATTTTGCTTTGGTTTGATATTTCCACAACCGTCCCGTAACATCAAACTTTCCTCTAATATCGCGTTTCGCAGTTCACAAATAATGCCAATCTGAATGGCAACACGGTCTAGCGGAGAAAAGTTTATCGAAAAGACGCTGTTATGTAGCAAAAATTCTTCTCACAGTTCTTATACGCAATTGATGGTTGAACAGAAGTAAGTTATGGTTCGCCGGACCCAGTTTTTGTAAACGCTCGGGCCTTGTCGGGTCCGCTGTTATCTCTCGACATAAACTGAGCTTTACTATTAATAGTAACAGTTTCTACCTTAAATTTAGTTAAATCAATAAAAACTTAAATTTATGTACTTACATTCGGCGAAGTGGCCGAGGCGAGAAGCGGCAACAATCCGCCGCAAGCGATAATCAAATTGTCGGCCAACTGCGATATCAAATGCACGGTGTTCACCACAAAGATGGCGTTTTCGCTGCTGTTGACGAAGTCCAAGACCGACTTGGTCGAATGGCTGCGCCAAACTTGAATGTCCGTCTCCAGGGAGAAGAGGACGTCGGACAGGAGCCTCTGGTGAATGTACGACCACTTGAATTCCGGTATCCTAAACGGCGGCCTCGTCGGCCCCGGACTGAACATGGGTCTCGTAGAAGAGGATCCGGACTTGGAGCGTTTTGGTTCAACTGCAATATTACAATCAACTCAATGAATTAATTACGGGCCGCTTGCTCAAACATCGCTCAACTCTGAACTTGGTTCAAAAACTATACTTTTACCTTAGAGTATAGAGAGTAATATGGAGTGCGCGTCAGTTTGCAAATTACACTGTAACCGTGTAAGTTAGACAACCAAAGGGTGAATGACAGTCAATTCCTATAGAAAAATGCGTTATGAGGAATTACAAGCCTACTTTGCAAAATAATCGGAAAACAACCGGCTACATGTATTTTCCCGCCCTCTTGCACTGAGAAGCAAGGTAAGTTCCCTTACCTTGGCAATGGGCGTTCCACGCGATTATGATTTCTATGACTTTTACAATTGTTTTCATAGTAATTGAACCAAGTATAGCGCTGAACTATGGTTTAAGTATTTGAGTAAGTGGGCTTAAGAATGAAGTGAATTACCGAAATGATTAGGGTCGACTTGCGTGGATGTCGAAGCGCTCCTCGGTCGTTTCTGTGGCGATACGACGGTCACGGTTTCTTTGATGGAATCCTGCTGACTTTCCAGAGTGTTTGACGGCAAGCTGATTCTGCGCTTGACTTCGTCGACGTTCTTTGCAGGCGAACTCGCCTGCTGTTTCCTTTCGGCGGTGGTACTTTCAATTTCGCCGGTTGGAAAATGACTAGGATCACAGATTTGTGAAATCGTTGGTATGCTCTCGACCACCTGATCGGCGGCAGCGGCGGCGGCGGCGGCATTGACGTTAGAAGAATTCTCACTAGCTTCTTTTGGAACGTTAAGAATACCTAGACTAGAATCAACATTGGACGGCTCTAATTCTACAGACACAGCACTATTATCAACAATTGGCACATTTTGCGTAAGCTCCGCATCCTTGCCAAGTATATCACCCTGACCTTCTTCGACCGTTTTCGTTACGAGCGTTACAGAGTCACTGTGGTTAGAATTATCACTAGCACTATTATGTACAAGTTCGACTTCTTTAGAATTTAATGTACTTGAGGTATTTTCGTCACTTGAGCATAAAATTTGTTTTGATTCTTCTTCCTTCTCTGAGTCTTCCTCCTTTCTCTCGCCAACCAGGTCAAGCTCATCTGCGGTTTTCTCGCCACCGCCGCCGCCGCCAGGTTCAATTTCATCTTCTTTCTTGTCGCCTTCGCTTAGCTCCGTCGGTGTTAAGTATCTCTCCGACAGGTCGCTTTCTTTTTCAGGACTTGTCGGTGTGTCGGTGTCGACCAAATCGGGCGACTTCAGCGGCAATTCCACGATCGAAATTTCATGCTTCGGGCTGCTCTCCTCCGACGAAATCCTCGCGGAATCTTCAACTTTCTTGTCGACCTCGCGGATTTTGTCGACCTCGCTGACCGCCTGCATTATCTCCTCGTCTTGAACCACCGGCGACGATGATCCCGTAACGTCTTGACCATCCATGTTCTCTTCCAACAGCTTCTCTGATTTAGACAGGATCTCCTGGACGATTTCGTTAATAATTTCAGTCTTGACGTCCTCGTCGACAACCGCGGCGGCCGTAACGGCTTTGGTGGGGCTTCCGAAGCTCGAGCTGCTCTCGGTGTGAATGCCGTTGCAAACCGGCGAATCCGCTTGTTCGGGGGTATCCTCGATAATCTGAGATTTAAGAGGCGAATCCTGGGAAAACGGCGATTCCTTGCCGATTTTAACATCACTGTATAAGTCACTAGTCCGCGAGTCTAACGAAACACCTTCACTGTCGTCGCGTTTAGTGATGAAGGACGTCGGGCTTCCGTCGGAAATCGGCGAGTTGTAGTCATAGTTGCACACCTGCTCGTTCTTCTCGGTTTCTATCTCGTGAAGGGCGACGTTGCGCGACTGCCATTGTTCTTCACCCCGGTGGTAACCGTTCGGGACGGCGTCGCGCTGATCCCACCCGGAAATCGTGCTGATCGGTCGCTGTTGGCGAACCAAAGGGTCCGTTATGTTGTCGGTCCTTTGACGCTCGTAGTGCTCGTACATTTGCGCAAATTGCAGCTTGAATTCCTCGTAGGAGACCTGCGCGAAACCAAAATGAATTGGGGAGTTTGAAAATTTGCAAACTTACTTTTGAGTGTACAATCGCGAGAGTATCCACCCACACCCTCCAGCCGCCGTACTCGTATTTAATTGCGTGGTGGAGGAGCATGCGGAAGAGTGAGTAGACCATGTCGGATAGTTTTTGTTCTTCTGTGTTTTTCGGATGGATGTACGCCATCGCGATGAGCCACTCTTGCCAGACGGACATCTGCAGGACCGTGCGACGGTTCTCTCGGTTGTTGTTGCACAAGAGCGTCATGTCGGAGAGGAACAGTTTCTTCACTTCCAGTAATTGATCGTTTTGTTTGGATTGTCTTATCAAGGTGGCGACCACTTTTAGTATCACTAAAAAAATAAAATAAAGGCGACGTTTAGTTTCCGTGGTGGTGAACGAAAAAGGCGGTTTGCACGTACTGGGATTTTCCAATCGAAAATGTGATTCGGGTTCGGGGTGTTTCGTGTACAAAATCTGTTGACTGATATGTTCGGTCATGATCTCGTACAGTACGTTGTAGGTTGGTAGCGACAGGACGTCCTCGTTAAGAAGCAAACGCTCGGCTAGCAGCGTGTATAGATTGTGAGGGCTCATCACATCGTACTTCCTCTTGTGGGTGCTCCTACTCAAGAAGAAACCTAAGAGCTTCAATGCCTGAAGCCTTATTAATTGACTTTCGGAAGCTAGCAGCTTGAATATCGTTCTGATACCGTGCTTGCAATCGAAGGCCGGAACCATAGACGATGGGTGTTCCGACATCAACGATATCAACATTTGTAAGACGTCGTGAAGATTTTCATCCTGAAATTTGGTGTGGTGTGAATCATTGGGGAGGTAAAGAAAATCCTGGAATCCCGACGATACCTCATGCATTGTCGTCAAGTAATTCAAAATACTTTGCAATTCATCATCTTTCACGCCATTCCCAATCATGATTAGCTGCTTTAGGAATAACAAAATGTAAGACCTTATCGCAAGAATGTCTTTCTGCGCTGGCCTCGGCCCATCTGCAACAAGCACACACAGTTGGGTATGACTTAAAAAAAAGCGCCAAATCTAATTCTGACCTAATCCCTTCGGCGTAATTCCACTCTTCGATCTCGGATTTAAAACCCAGTAATAGTACTTCAACGTGTGCACCGTCTGCAAGACGGTGGAAATTCGTCGGACGTTGGAATAAATCTGCGTGTCGGAGAGGAATTCGGTGGCCAAGTAGGAATACAACTTGGACTGTACCGACGCAGGGGTGTAAATCCACAGCGCGGGGTTGAAGAGCACGTGGTCTAGGAGCTGCCAGGTAAGAAACGAGAAGCAAAACAACTGAATCAAAATGGATTAAACTGCCCCCGTACTTACCCAAAACATACGCTTCCAATTTTCTATCAAACAAATTAATACGTCAGACCGTTGATAAAAAGCGTTGCGGCGGAATTTTTTACCATGCTTGGATAAGTACTGGCTCTCAAGAAAGCTTATATCACATGTCTATTGCTTATCAAAATGAATCGTAAGTACGAAAATTAAGCTGAGAAATTTCAAGCTCTATCTACACAGGTAATAATAATAATAATAAGTGACAGCTTTCGGTCTTATTCAGCATATATACGCGAATCAAAAGCGTTGACTTAAATAAATTAAGAACTGGAATTAACTTTAATGCGTTTAAAGCGAATAAAATTAAATGAACCATAGAGAAGTGGAAATAAAAATGAATAAATACAAAACTTGTGTTTATATTTTAAGGCATGGCGCAGCGAAGCAAATTTTCTTAAAGTTAATAAAATGCGCAAATTAAAAAGAAATTAAAACTCAGTAATGAAATGCAGTTTGTCTCTAAACTTACGCCTTCAATTAAATCAAAAATAGCAATGCTATGTTACAAAATTCCCGTTTAGGGAAGTTGGTAACATTGTGCTTGTACGACATTTACGGAATTGTGTTGGCTGCTATCTCTTTACCTATTGTTGTGCAGCAATCGAGATTCCGAAACCGAAATCCATCTCTGACTATCGTTTTTATAGGTCGATTGATTTACACGCCTCATTTTCAAAGGGTTCATTTGGAAGTAAAGTTTCATTAGTTTTTTGGCATTGGTTCGACCTGTTCCGACCATCTTTAATTTCAGATCTGACACCTTAACTTCATATTTGGGCGATCGAATGAACGTACCCATTTTGGACCCTTTGCGCACTATTAAATTGCCGATAAGTCGATTCAAACGTGTTTTCATTTCGAAGGCAAATACTAAACACGATTTTATTTTAGGCCAATCGATCCGGTTACCATTTTTGGTAATATAAATTATATCCTGTTTAGGCAAGTTCCGTTTACCTTAAACGGTATCTGCTGTTTCCTTCCTTCCTTCAACTGATTGTGGATAGCTCATATGACTTATTAAGCTCACAGATATTTCAAAGCTAACAAGTATTACACCGCTGCAGACATTATTGCATCGACTGCAGGCTTTACCGATTACTGTCTGTCGAGACCAAAGGTTGAAAACAAGCTTCTTCCTAGGATTTTAAGTGATCCATTAACGATTTCGAGGTAACTTGCATCTTAATCGTTTACGGATTTACAGTTACATTCAGCCATAAAAATTAGTTACGATATAAAATTTTTAAATAAATTCAATTTACAGTTTCTGTCTTTAATTTAAACAAATCTTAATTCATACGTTTGTCATTAATTTCTTTCGAATTTGAAGATTTTAAAACTTCAAATTTAACTTTTAACCTATTTTTTTAACTGTAAAATTTTTGTGAGGCGTAGAAGATTTCCTGAGTACACACCATTCAATGTTCACGAAATATTTCATACTATCATTGAATTTTAACTACAACCTTAATCAATTTTTGAGTAGGCATTTCATGATATCTTTGCCACCCAATGTAGTGTAATAATTATTTTGGAATAATTTAACGCTGGTTCAAAACAGATTGTTTCGTTCTTTGTTAGTAATCGTAGACAATGTGGAGTAACTTCGTCCAAAAGCTAATAAACAGTGTTGTAATCAGATTCCGCTTTTGAGTTAAGTTGAGTCATTCTTCCGCTGTGCGCACGATAGTGAATTTTGGTAAAATAAAACTCCTGGTCATTCTTAACTGTCTAAGACATCTTGGCAATAATGCCTAGTTTTGCCACATTCAGTTGAGTCACAGTTTACCTTGGCGCTTCAATTAGATCGACTGCACGCCGCTCTTCCTCGCAGAACTTCCCCGAGACTACAGTTGACGAAAAGCAGCGCAGGCTTATCACCTAGTTTACGGTAAATTAACTCAGAAGCAGTCAATCGGAGATTTTGTGGCAGGACTTATAGGGTTTGGAAAACCGCTTTCAAAAGTCATCCTGTATATACACTTTTGTGTTACATTTATGCTTGATAAGGCAATTATCGGATGGCCATACGAATATGATGTGAACGTTAAGAGTTGTAGTTTCTTCGCCTGCAGGAAATACCTTTTATTACCATCTAGATCATAGCATGTTACCGTTCAATTTCTGCCCGACCCCGAGACACCCTGTATATTGTTTCCCGTGGAATATTTTCGCAAACCCGCCCCAGCGAACTCTTTGCGTTTCGCCGATATACTTTCAAAGTGTCTCCCCAGTGTTACAAGTTTTTCCTGTAAAATTTCAGGATAAGGACAATGGGGTTTGAAAGTTAATTTTCGGCTAAGTTGATTCTTTATTTAGCATTTTTAGAGTTGTGCAATATTGTGAAACATTGCGACCGCTTCTTCGTTCCCACGCTGGTCGTACAGAAATTCACCCACGATATTTAAGCCCATTGGTTGTTGCTGACGTAAGATTCTGCAGTGGTTGGTGTTCTTCGCATCTCACCTCTTCTTTTCTCTTACCCAGTCTCTTTTTCACCCGCTAGTTCGGAGCGATTTCAGAACTCATTTTCCGCTGTATCCCTCGACGTAACAACACGTTCGGTTTATATGTGATTAAGAGCGTGTTTTCTCCTAAATTCTGTGTTGGAGAATTCAACTGGAGCTATTTCGCTGGATTAGTACGCTGTTCCGAGGATCATTAATGCCTTCGCATTTCCTACGCCTGTTTTCCCAAGTAGCTTTGTGAACAGGTGAGTTCACTCTTCGATGTTTTGTTTTCGCTTCGAACGTTTCTATCGTGCACTTTTCTTCCTTACAGGCTTTACGTATTTATTTACGTCCCGCTTTACGTATTGATTTACGTGCCGATTTATGTATCGATTTACGTATTTATCTACGTACTGATTCACGTATCTATTTGTGGGTCCATCCTTTTCCGGCTGTTACTGCCCCATTTGCGGGGACAGCTTTTTCGTCGCCCTTGCGCCGACCTGTTTTCTCCGGGGCTTAGACACTCCCGATAGCCCCGAAGCGCTGCCGACGAAACTCGACTGCAGCCCCGACCGACGACGTGTCCCAGGTCCCTTCCCCTCCCCGCCAGGAAGCTCGACGCTTGAACATCCTATGGAGGACGATTTTTGCTGAACTCGTCGGACAAATCTTTTTTCTTTTCTTTTCCTCGTTCGAAGCGTGATTGCGCGCGTTGTTATTAATTTCAATTTGTTTGTTCAATAAGCACGTCTTTGCGCGGCACGACGTTTCCGCTTTAACTTTTCGCCTGAGAGCGTTTATCTTGCGCCGATTTCTTGCGGTGTACTTAAAGAAATGTAGACGATTGTGTTTGATTGCGTGCGGCGTGATTTTTCTGTCTTAATTTGAGTCAATTTAAAGCGTCCGTTGTTGTCAGCACACGTTAACTTTTGATTTTTGTGCGTTGTTGTTGAACTATTATTGCTGTACTGAAATAATTTTGTTTTATTTTTTTTTTGTCTTAAATAAAGCGATATTGTTGTAAATATTTTGGATGAGTCGCGTTTTTTTGGTTTTCCCGCGGTTTCCTATAGCCAAAAAAAAATTAAGTGGCGCCTTTCCTCTTTCTCGTTATTGTTTGCGAAGAATTTGTACGAACCCACCCTATCCTACTGAGGCCGGCCGGCGACGCCGAAACGTCTGTCACGGCGATCACTTGCAGATACCTGAGCAGTTAGGTAGCAAGCATATTGTGTAATTATTTTATAATGCCAATAACGTTCCAGTTTTTCTATCTAATTTTGTGGTGCAATTCACAGACAGTTTTTGTACATTCTAGAATACTCCGGCAACGTATTCTTTTACAGTTTCGATGTTTCGGTATTGTAATTGCTTTAAGTTAAACTTTTGTCAGCTCGGAGTCTGTATTTTTTGCGTAGATTTCACAATTATTTTGCAAATATTTGCAACTGTCTGCAGCCGCATTTCCCGAGGTTTTCGTGGGAATTAAATTGATTGACGACGACGAGTTTTACAACCAGCCTCGACGCTTAGAATAAACTAAGCGTCGAGGCTGGTTGTAAAACTCGTCGTCGCCTTTTTTTTCGTACCAACTTATTCTCGCCGATGTATGCTTTATGTTAATGTAAACAGGCGGAATCCCTAGTAATTTGTTCTAAATTATTTTCCGATTCCGAAGATACGATACCATTCTAAATTGTTTCTCTTGTTCCAAATTATCTTGTGTGAGTTGAGATTTCCGGCACGTAGTGCTTTTGGAATTTTTAAATTATTTGTTTCTGTAATTTGATCCTTTATCGATAGTGGTGTTATGGTTATAACATGCACTGAATACCCTCTTTCATTTCTAGAGTCAAGTATAATAATATTTATCCGTCTGTCCGACCCACGCGATAATGAGCGTGAGAAAGTGCCGACAGTATCGTTGCATAAGGCGGATTAAGTCCCCGGCTTAGGCAACTCTACTAACGCACTCCCGTGTTACGATAGTTTGTCCGCGAGAGAGAGCCACTTGCCGGCTAAAATTTGTACCGCGAAGAGTCATATCTTTCAAAAACAAAGAGGGACTTGACTTAAAAAAATTAAGGGGGTAAAAAGTCAGTCGTTCTTGGACTCCAGTTTTGGGAAGACGTCTCCTTGGTTGGAATTGAAATTACGGAAAAGAAAAGGGGTTGAGTGAGTGGAAGTGGTGCTGGAGGAGAGTGGCCATCTCCTCCCGAGGAGATCCGGTAACCCGCGGATAGCCCCAGGTCGAATAATCCCTGTTGCAGAGTCCTCCCCTGTTTACCAGGTAGGATAAATGTTTTTATTCCTTAAGAAAAGGCATGATTACTTTGAAAAAAGAACCCTATCCCCTGGATTCTTCCCCTTTCAGACTAAGAAAATCATTATTAAGTTAATCTTTTGTTTTATTGTTCTGTTTTGCTGTACCTATAATCAAGGTAGCTAATAAACCCTTCTTTTTTTTTCTTTCTTTTTAATCTGTATGCGACTTTTATTTTATTTTATTCTTGAATAAGAAATTGGGTACGTTAATTCACTTTCCATTCTTAATTAAATAATATACTGGTACAGTTCTAGACCCAAGAATTAACGCTTCCGATTTTAAAGCCATGGGAAAGAGAGCCCATTAATTACGTGAGGGTAAAAATTTCCATTTCTTTAATTAATATTATCGGTGGTGGCAGCGTAATGATCATGAATAGAAATTTTCTTTTAATTCTTGTATTAAAAAAATTAATTCCTCATTTAATATAATTCGGTTCCTTTACCCAGAAAGGCTACGCCTACATTAACTTGTTATTTCGACAGAGATAAATTATTTTGACATTTGAAGTCAATGTATACTGACATGGTCTTTTACTTGGTTGGCTCAGGTTTATGTCACGCTGGTTTTGATTCGTTCATCCCCTTTCTTTCGTATTTCTAAGCGAAGTTTGGCTTCATGGCTTTATTAATTTGTTGCGAGCGTGTAGCACGCAGTTGTCGTTTCGACATCCCCAGAGTATGGTGGCGGGTTTGTTTGGGGGACGGCGGCCCCTATCACGTCTCTATTCCATGACGAATACAGCATAGATGGTTTCGTATCGACAACGGTTTCAGGAAGCCGCTTGCAATTCTAGGAGTTGGAGTTAACCTGGTGCCCTGGTGGATCAAAAGGTCGTTGGAGTTTGAGCTTGTCCCTTTTGATACGGACAGGTATGTCTAGGATTGTTGCTTTTTTCACGCAAATTACTATTGTCATGATTTTATTCCCGGTATCGGTTTTCTTCTGGCGAAGTAAGAATACGACACTCAATCAGATGGAGTGGAGTTAACATGTTCTTCATAACTGCGGATTTAGACCGACTTCCTCAGAGTATCGGTGTATTTCATGTTTTGGGCGCTTAATGCCAAATTTAAATATTATTTAAAATGTGTTTACCGTATACAGATGAAAGCACTTCAAGTAGGCCCAGAATTTAAATCGGCATACGTCACATCATACCCATAGTAGGTTTCACAAAAAGAAATGTTAATCAGTGATTAATTTAATTCTCTGATTAAGGAACATAATTGGACGCAGCTAACAATAGATTTGAAACAACCAATCATATTGCTTCACCCAACCAATCACAGTCTTTAATTATGCTGTTAAATTAATCATTGAATAAATAATTTTTATGAAACTGGAGGTTAGGCTCACGCTGTAAGACTGCCTCATGATTGCTCATGCTCGGCTGTGCTTACTTAATGTGGCGGAATCGGTACGTAAAGCCAGTGGCCACCTCTGGTATACACGATGACGAACTTAGTTTTAATGAAAGACATATGTTTAGAGACACCCTGTGTGAACGCAAGAAATCATTGTAATTTTTCAATGCGCAAGAATCGTTCTACAATTGATCTTTTTTAATTTTTTTTTACTATACTTATAATTTTGAAAAAGAAAACCCCGGAAAATTTGAAATTCTGAAATGTTTCCATTTACATTTTAAAGTACGTTCAAAAACCCCCACGTTTGGAGTTGGTCATCAATTGAGGTAGCAAGTAGCGCGGAATGTGTTTACTCATTGTGGAACTCTTCTACTGAACAATCCAAGTTTCATTAACATTTTTTTAACACACGATATGATATGCCAAAGTGTATAAAAAGCACAATAAGAGTAGGCAGATAAATCGTAAGCAGCAAATTTGAGAGAAAAATGGAATAACTTCTTTTAATGGCAAGATCTAAAGCAAAAGCAATTCCATACAAATCTAAAAAAGCTATTATTATTATTTTTTTCTTCGTCTGTAAAATGCAGGTCATTAACGGACGGTTACACTAGCGGAAGTTCAGGCTAGCTTGATGTTCAATAAAAATGAAGCGATTTCATGACATGCAAATGAAACTACGCCAGCATTCCGCAAATTAAAACCAAATACCACCTATCATAATCTTTTTAAACTGGAAGAAAACTTATTTTAACATTAATGAAAACCACCATCACTAACCTAACCTAAACATCATGTATATTATACTAACATTACACATCTTAGTCCATCGATATGTTGCTGCAAAGTGTGGTCCGTTAACTTACCTGTTTAAGGAGAAGCTCGCTGTTGGCGCTCAGACAAGTGACGAGGTATTTGGTGAGGCTCAGGAACGAACCGAGCACGTCTATGGTGAGGTGATCCCTAGAGGAGCGCTGCAGCATGAAACTGATCACGAGGAAACCACGATTCTGAATCATGTGCTGCTGCACAGTCTGAGACGTCTCCACTAGTTCGCAAATGAAGCCTAATAACTTTGAGCTGAAATTAAAGGTTGCAACTATTAAAATTGGAAAGAGCACTCAACGTTTCGCTGTCAATTGATAGCTTCGTTAATTTAAATATCTAAATCCATAATTAAAATAGAAATGAGGAGGAATGTTGTTTGCAAATATGGTTTGAAAGCAGCGAAATTAATAGGTATCAAGGTCTACCTACCATAGCGTTGGATCACGTTTAGAATCTGAAGAACCATTGCATTCATAAGGCAAATCCAACTGAGAGAACAAAGGAAACAAGACTTGGATCCCTCCAATCGAATTAAGAGTACTGTGGATGGAATGAGTTATCACTGCTTTCACGTCCTGCAAACAAAACGGTAGGATTTTCTTTTCTTTTCGCGATAGTCTCGCCTGACACCTCACCTGCAACATGAGAGCGTGTGGGGTATGGACGAAGTAAGAAATATTTCCTTTCGGAGCAGATTGCAAACAAAGTTGACTGTCAGTAGCTACGGGATTGTACATGAAAACTATGGCACTAGAAAGCTTCCCGTCGTACAAGACCTAAAACACAAGAAGTCTATTTTATGCTAATAGTCTCTACACTTTATATTTAAAGAAATCGAGTCATTTGTGTCAGTTACTTGGGGTCATGAAAGACCAACAAGGTGATATTGGCCAAAGCATTTCTGTAAATAATTTTTTTTTATGTGGTAGCCATTGTTAGTCGTCAGTGTTGCCATTATAATTCGATATTTTGTGAATTTTATGTTATAAGTTGAACTCTCTTGGCTTGCGTCTCTCTCTTCATGCCGCCATCTGCCTAAGTTTAGTACTAATCTAGCACTTGCATTGAATGGTTATGCGTTACGTCAATGCTTGGCTAAATTTCTCAAAGCCATTGATAGGTTGCTTATAGCCAGTTGCACCAAACACTTAAGGTCAGCTTAACTTTAAGCACCGCTTAGATTGTGATTTATTGAATGTTTTGTCACCTCGAATGTCACATTATAAGCAGTACTTAAATTTAAGCTCGACTTAAGTGTTTGGTGCAACCGGCCATTAGCCTCTTCAGATGAAGCGAGTCGAATTGCGGCGAATTTTCATTCCTTCGAGTGCTATCAGACTATCATTTTTCGAAATTGGCAATGAAACAGAATCCCATTATCGGTGCGTTTAATTTTTTTTTTTAATTTTATTTATTATAAATCGAGACTGAGCAGTTGAGCAATCAACTTGTTCGGCCAACAATCCAGGTAGAGTAAGGAAAAGACGAAGAGACGAACCAACTTTTCATTTTGGACTCAAAAAAGTGTCAGCTCCACAAAATGCTCGCTGGAGTGTAAACTTCCGTAAATTGGAAACGAAATGTTAAGTATAAACCAATTATGTGAAGAAAAATCAGTATCAGATCTTTTTTGAAGGTCTTAGATGACATCACTGACTGATTTTTTTAGAAAAAATAAAATCAAAATTATTATTTCGTTATTGTTTTAAGTACAAAGTTTTTCTAATCTCGAACCGGACAGAAATACGAAGAGAACACACTCAACGTTTCGCTATAGATTTATAGCTTCGTTAGGAGTGAAAAAAAAGTAAAAAAAAAAGTTGTCAAGAGAAACAGGTCGTCAAGAGATACGAAAAGTTAACTTTTTTCACTCCTGACGAAGCTATAAATCTACAGCGAAACGTTGAGTGTGTTCTCTTCATATTTCTGTCCGGTTCGAGATTAGAAAAACTTTGTACTTACAATTTTCATCGGACAAGAACCAACTTTAGTTATCGTTTTACATTTTAATGAATCATATCTGAATCAAAACAACGGCAAAAAAAATCTGTCACTTGAAAAAAAATACATAGTTGCTAGAGATTGTAAAAATAGTCATTGAATAGCGCCATCTGCAGTTAGTTTCTCAAAACATATATTTTCTTGCTTCAGTTGTTCTACAATTAAGGCCCGGTTTTTCAGTTACAGGTTAACCCTAACTCTCGGTTTATTTCCAAGTTAATTGTTTCCATGACAATAAACCGACGGTTAAAGTTAATTTAGGATTGAAAAACCAGCCCTAAGAAAGAATTTTTAAAAAATTAACATTTTGATTTTAATTTTACAAAAAAAAAAAATCAATGGCGCCACCTATCCCCTTAAAGAAAAGTTAATACTATTTTTTCTCCTCCAAATAATTCATGTACAATAAAACAGAACTCCATTGTAAGTATTTTAAGCTTCAGTTAAAATATTTAACCCAATACAAATCAATTAAAATAATTTAATTTAGGATTAAAAGAGAACTGAAATACAAATCATCGATTAAAATAACTACAAATTTAATTTAGGATCAAGAGAGCACTGCAATTAAAAGAAAAGCCGGTAGATGGCGCAACGGAAATGCGATTTTCAAATTCAAAATAAAAATTTCCCCCAACAAATACCAGTGGTCGTTTAATTTTTACTTTTTTTTTTGACCAAACTAAACACATTACGTTGTTAAACGTAAATCGGTTACGTAAAATATTCTACATTAAGAAAAAATATTTTACTTTCGCAAAATTAAAATCTCTATTCCTTTAATTATTGTCCTTTTTTGTTGTATAAGAAAATGGCAAAGAACCAACGAAAGGCGCCACTGAAAAGAAATTGAAAATTTCCCGAATTCAACAAATTTTAAATAAAGTGCCTATCATTATGTGAAGGAGGGGGGGCGTATGCAAGAGTTAATTAAGCCGTTTACTTTATAATACAGAGCTTTAACTAAATGTTTCCCTCAGAATATCTAAAAAGCAAACTTTGAAACGTCGACACTGTTTCGCAACTGAAAAAAAAGAATTGCTTATCATTCAAGGCCAGTCGCTTCTACGATTTTTAAACCTGTTTTACGGCTTATTTTGTGGTCTGACTTGGTAAGTTACCTCGTTTCTTTTCTGGAATCCTACTTAGGGCTCACTTGTTCACTTGTAGGCAATTTTTCTTTCTGTTGACTTTTGTAATTGACAAGCACCAGACGATTTACCAGCCTTAAGGCCCGCTCAAGCCTTTGGCCTGTTGAAGACTTGACTTTTGTATTTGGCTGCCATTGCTGCTTGTTGGCTTACTTTGTTGGACTGACTGGGTAAGTTTTCCTGTTTCCTTTCTGGAAGTTTACTTAGGGTTCCCTTGTTCACTTGTAAGCAATCTTTTTCTCCTGCTCTTTTTAATGGACGAGTACCAGACGATTTACCAGCCTTAAGGCCCGCTCAAGCCTTTGGCCTGTTGAAGACTTGACTCTTGTATTTGGCTGCCCTTGCTGCTTGTTGGCTTACTTTGTTGGACTGACTGGGTAAGTTTTCCTATTTCCTTTCTGGAATTTTACTTAGCGTTCGCTTGTTCACTTGTAGGCAATTTTTTTCTCCTGCCCTTTTTACTTGACGAACACCAGAGATTTGTCAGCCTTAAGGTCCGCTCAAACCTTCGCCTATTGAAGACTTGACTTCTGTATTTGCCTGTCCTTGTTGCTTGTTGGCCTATTTTGTTGGAATAACTTGGTGAGTTATCTTGTTTCCTTTCTAGAATTTTACTTAAGGCTCCCTTGTTCACTTGTAGGCAATCTGTTGAAGATTTGACTTCCGTATTTGGTTGTTCTTACAGCTTGTTGGCTCCCTTATTCACTTGTAGGCAATCTTTTTCTCCTGCCCTTTTTAATGGACGAGTGCTAGATGATTTAGCAATCTTAAGACCCGCTCAAGTCCTCAGCCTGTTGAAGATTTGACTTCCGTATTTGGTTGTTCTTACAGCTTGTTGGCTTGCTTTGCTGGACTAACTTGGTAAGTTATCTTGTTTCCTTTCTAGAATTTGACTTAAGGCTCCCTTGTTCACTTGTAGGCAATCTGTTGAAGATTTGACTTCCGTATTTGGTTGTTCTTACAGCTTGTTGGCTCCCTTGTTCACTTGTAGGCAATGTTTTTCTCCTGCCGTTTTTAATGGACGAGTGCTAGACGATTTACCAACCTTAAGACCCGCTCAAGCCCTCGGCCTGTTGAAGATTTGACTTCCGTATTTGGTTGTTCTTACAGCTTGTTGGCTTACTTTGCTGGACTAACTTGGTAAGTTATCTTGTTTCCTTTCTGGAATTTTACTTAGGGTTCCCTTGTTCACTCGCAGAATATTTTTTTCTGCTGTCCTTTTTAATTGGCGAGCACTAGACGATTTACCAGCCTGCTCAAGCTCTCGGTCAGTAGAAGACTTAACTTCTGCATTTGCTGTCCTTGCTGCTCGTCCGAGAGGTCATCTGCACCCGATGTATTGTTCTGTGCGATCATAGTAACGTTGACGCCCAATCATTTCTTTTAAGCTGCCCACTGAGCTAGCTTTAGTTCCACCGGCTAGGCTAGGAAGGGAAACTTTGGTTTTCCTTCGTGAAAATCAAACATATTTGGTCATCTTCTGGATGGTGATTTCAGTCGGCAGGGTTATACGGAGACGGCGGAACTTTGAGGCCTTTTTCTAATTGATCAACGCCAGCGACGAGTTGTAGTGCTGCTTTAGCACGTGGTACATAATACATCTCTGCGTCGATCGATTAGAGAAAGACCCCAAAGTTCCGCCGTCTGGTTATAAGTCAGATAGACAGCAAAGTAAAGAAGTTATACATTCTTTAAAAACGGTCGAACAAGCGAGAGTTATCGAAACAGGGTGGATTTAATTCCGAGCGCACATTCTTATACTATAAGAGGACAAACGTGTGCTGCTTCCTCAAATCTGTTGTTAAAATGAATAATACGCACATGATGTAATCTGCATGAACAAACAGCGGCAAGTCTACGTTTTTCTACGCTAGTTGCATGTGTTTTATCGTTGCAGCAAATTGTAGATTTATATTAATAGTGAACCAAATTACTGATGGGGAGGGATCTCATAAGGTGATAAAGTGTTAAGTAATTGTCTGTACGATTGGGTCTAACGGTCAAGTTAAACCGAATGCCTGAAGATTAAGATCTCCTTTCAGTGGCGTGAACATTTTATTAAATTTATCACACTTTAATATTTTATTATCAAGAGGATTTATTACAACTACTTTTTCCAGAATTTCTTCTGCAATAAACAATCGATTGAAATTAAAAATGCGTTGTACCGGAAAGGACAACAGCGGAAATTAAATCCCCCAGCCTAACAAGTATATGCAAATAACTTAGCATGCAGTCCGACGCATATGGCAACAAAATATCTGGTACGGAAAACCTGACCCTGGCCGCTGTCTGCATATAAAGTTCAGTTTCAACTTTCGATTCATCTGAAATTTTCATTTAATATTACGATGTATATCGTAAGTCAGTCAGTCATATTTTCATTTATTTTTTTTTTAATTGAACCAGTACAGAAAATAATTTCGATGAAATTCACATGGAGCTCTGTTTACTAAAACAATGACTAAAGGAAAACATAAATGCAAGATTTACCTATAATTGGGTACTACTTAAAAGCGTCATTCAGTTCTAAAACTACATTCAAGTCATACAAATAAATCAGTTGTATAAGATCCACTACGGTGCTACTAAAATATACTGCAGCAACAAACTTGCAAAATTGCAGTGTCCTAACGAGACCGAACGAACATATTTTAAAATAAAATAATAGATAAATAAATAAATAAAACATGCTTACTGTACGTGCATCGGGATGGTTCTGGATCATGCTATTGCTCTGTTCTGACTCACTCACCCTTTTATGATTGTCGGGGAGATTTAAGTGACACTCATTGTCGAATCGAAATTGACTCTGCAATGGAGTGTAGTAGTAGTAAAAAAAAAAAATGCGGCGGGAGGTAAATAAACGAGGCACTTACTTTGTAACCGGGACCCAGCCTGTGCATGGCGCATATCTGGTGGGTGCTGAGGGCTTCGCTGAAGAGGTATATCGCCGACATCTGTCCGCAGAAAACCCTCTCCTCGTCCAGCTCCGGAGTTGCACCGATGTAGCATTTGTCGAAAGGCTGCGGAAAAAAGAGATAATTTCACGACAAAGCAAAAATCACATTTCAGAACTCTTTTTTTAATAATTTATCAGCCCTATAAAATTCCTGGAGAAAATGAATTACGAGGCAGATACAAGATCGGAATTAAACTTAACTCAAATTAAATTGAATTGATGTAACTTAAAGATTTCCTACAGGGTTGATATTGACCCCTGTTAGAAATCAACGCCTGTATGTGAATGTGTTACGGTGTTACTATGATTTGTTTAAAAAAAAAACAGTTGTACATTGAGAAAATAAATAAAAAAAGGATTTTGACAAGCCTAACTTTTTGAACAGATAAAATAGCGACATCTTACGATCGCTTTTTGACCTGACATTGCAGTAGGATAGACAAATTGAAGCGGGATTTGCTCCTAATAAGTCCCCCATGCAAGGCGGCCAAGCTTGCTGTCAAAAAGCGATCGTAAGATGTCGCTATTTTATCTGTTCATCACTCTTACATCGCAACTGCGAATAAATTGGACAAGTCGTTTTTGTTTGCAGTGGGAATGTCGAGCTACGTCTCTGCTGAAGAAGCCCCAAGCAGGGCTGAAACAGTTGTACAGAGGCTGCTCGAGGTTTTCACTGCAATCAAAAACGATTTGCACAAAATTTTCCTAAATTTTTGGTCTATTTTTAAACGTAAAGTAAGGCAATCTTTAGTATTTTCCTACTTCGGACGAGTTTTACATCGGGTAGGTGATAGATTCGTCACAATTTTTGGCGACCGTGACAGGACCTATAGACTGAGATGGAAAGACTAAGGAGAGCCCTAGAAGTTCATCGCAACTCTTTTTGGAAGATCTATGAGGCCACAGGAAAGGCACTGAGACAAACAGGTCCTGGTGTCTGCGATAATTTCTGTTAAGGTGCTCCGTCAGCGATTCAATATATTTTTTTTTAATTCGATTAAAAGGTTTACAATTCTGGTCAAAAGATGGCGCTCTGAATGATTACCGTCGCGCTTTAATTCTGTATACTCTCGATCTGCTTTTAAAATGATTGGCTTTATTGACAGTATTAAGACATCGCGCCCTTTAAGTTCAGCTTTAGATAAATGAAAATAAATGAGCGAAGAGATCGTCGCTATAAATGGTTCGCCAGTTAATTTCTTGAACGTTCTCTTTCTTCACAGCTTTAGACTTTCTTCAAATAATTGTAAAGGCAGAGAGCGAAGTTATTACTGAAAATGTCAATGAACATCCGTAGATACGATCGATATCCGTTTTTTTTTAATTAAAATCAAATAGCTTTCATTTTTGGTCAAGAAAAGACGTTCTGAATAATTTCCTTCAAGTCCTGACTGTAGATTTTTAGAAATCAGGGTCTTCCCAAAGATGAAATACTGTTACAGGAAAGTTTATTAAAATTTGACAGAGGGCCAATAGTGTACCAAATTAGTTTAACCTTGAACAACCTTGAACTGACATAATGAGCAGACAAACTCATCAAGTTGAGTTTTTCATAGGTTTTTGTAAAATCTGTTGTTTGGAAGGTGGATTGCAACACACGCAGAAATCCACTGTATAGTTTCGACTGACCCGCAGTAGCCTCCGTGCTTTAGAAAAAAAAAATAACCTATATTTGGAAAACCGCGACATCTAACGGGGAGTAGTCTTTGCACCGTTCAAAACTGTCGAGTGTGGATGGTCACATGGATTTAGCGATAAGAAAAATAGTAAATAGACCTCCGATGAAGAATTGAGTTAGTTCTTGTCGCGGTTTCACCAATTGGAAACGTCCCGTCGTTACTTTCCAGAAATTATTAATTTTTTTTTTGTTGAATTTATTCAATTATTTACGAACTGAAATCTCGCAACGTTTAAATCGTTTCGGATCGTACTATTACGGCGTAAATTTCCGTTAAACTAATATGGCAGTTGCAATTTTGCGTTAGGCTGTTTGCGTTCATTTTATTAGATAAAGATTGTACCGAAACAGATTTAGAAGCAGAAGTAGAAAAAGCTGATGACTTGGTGAGAAAATTTAAGTAGAAGTAGAAATGCTGTCAAGTAAAGAATCGCTAGTTGAAGTTTCCAGTAATCGATCAAGTAATTCTGTTACTAAAAGAACAATTAAGCTCCCAAAGATCGAATTTAATAAATTCGGTGGCGATGTTAAAGACTGGTTACCTTTTTGGAATCAATTTAAAAGAATTAATGATGATAAGCAAATAGAAAGTGAAGATAAATTCCCATATCTCATACAAGCGACAATACCAAAATCTAGAGCTCGACAACTTGTAGAAAGTTACCCTGCTACAAGTGACAATTATCCGAAGGTAATCGAAAGTTTGAAGTCTCGTTTTGGCAGAGATGTTCTTATAGAAGTGTACGTGCGAGAACTTTTGAAGCTGATTTTAAATAATTTATTAAACAATAAGATGAAACTCGGCACTTTATTTGATAAGGTGAAGTCTCAATTGCGAGCATTGGATACCCTAGGAGTAACTTCTGAAAAGTGTGCAGCTATGTTGTATCCTCTTGTTGAATCTAGTTTACCGGAAGAAATTCTTCGAGTCTGGCAAAGAAGCACAAACTTTAATACAGAAAATTCTTTGAAATGTCGACTTGATAAGTTGATGGATTTTTTAAAGAAGGAAGTCGAAAATGAAGAGAGAATTTCATTAGCAGTTTCGGGATTTGATGTGAAGCCAAAGAAAAAAGAATTTGTTTACAAAGAAGATAACGTTGCTACTGCTTCCGGACTAGTTAACTACAAGAATGCTCCGAGACGCGTTTTCTGCAAGAAAGAACACTCTAGTGAAGACTGCGAAGAAGCACCGTCATGGTCTTTTGCAAAAAGAAAGAACATTTTGACAAAGAAAGGTTGTTGTCATCTGTGTTTGAAGTTTGTCCACATCGCAAGAAAATGCAAATCTGTCGCAAAACTTGAATGTCGCAGCTGTAAAAGAAAACATGCAATTCTAATGCGTTCAAGGGATATCCATTTACAAATTCGATCTACTGAAAATCCTTTGACAGTACGCTCAGCTTCAGAAGAAAATTTGGCGAATAACACTCATAATGTTCTACTGCAAACATTGGTTGTGAACCTTATTGGAGAGAAAAAATCTCGACGTGTCCGAGCTATCATTGATACAGGATCGCAGAGATCTTACATCAGCAAAAATGCTGCTGGTGAAATGAGTTACGTTTCACTTTGTCAAGAGAAAATAATTCATGCTCTTTTTGGAGGTGCGCATTCAGAAACAGTAAGTCATACATGCTATCGAATAAGAATTCAGAATCCTAATGAAAAATATACATGTAATTTTGAGGCATTGGATCAGTCTGTTATTTGTCACAATGTGACATGTGTCAAACAAGGACCATGGATGAATGAACTGAAGGAACTGGGCATTGAAATGAGTGACACTAAGCAAGGACCAATTGAAGTTTTGCTTGGTGCTGACGTTTCCGGAAAGTTATTCACTGGTCGGCGGCACGTTTTAAAATGCGTTCTGGTTGCTTTAGAGACGACGTTAGGGTGGAGTTTAATGGGAAAAACTGCAAAGGTAGCATCAACATCTCCGACGTTGTCTTCAATGATAGTAACTTCTTTATTTTAAAAAGAAAGTTCAATATCTGATTTGTGGAATCTGGATATACTTGGAATTTCAGACCCCAATGAATATAAATCGATTGAAGAAACTGAAATTGCGGTCATGAATCATTTTTTGAAAACCGTGACTGTTAACGAGGAAGGTAGATATGAAGTTCATATGCCATGGATAGAAGATCGTCCACCTTTGTCAAGAAATTTCGACTTCTCGAAAAGAAGATTGGATAATCTTATGAAAAAGTTGGAAAAGGACGGTTACTATGAAGATTATGATCAAGTTTTTTCAGAATGGGTGATTTCGGACGAGTCTTACATCAGGTAGGTGATAGATTCGTCACAACCCCCAAAGTTAACTTTCGATGGACCTGTAAAGGTTGCTTGGGGCTCAAGGAACATTTAGAGGTCGATGAACCATTAAATATCGATTAAATAAGATCTGTTTATTTTATATTATGCCAGTTCTTTTTACGGTGGCCAAAAATTTCTGTTAAGGTGCTCCGTCAGCGATTAATTTTTTTTTTAATTTGATTAAAAGGTTTATATTTCTGGTTAAAAGATGGCACTCTGAATGATTTGAATTCTGTATACTCTCGCTCTGCTTTTAAAATGATTGGCTTTATTGACAATATTAAGAAGACATCGCATCCTTTAAGTTCAGCTCTAGACAAATGAAAATAAATGAGCGAAGAGATCGTCGCTATAAATGGTTCGCCAGTTAATTTCTTGAACGTTTTCTTTCTCCACAGCTTTAGACTTTCTTTAAATAATTGCAAATGCAGAGAGCCAAGTTATTACTGAGAATGTCAATGAACATCACTAGATACGATCGATATCCTGTTTCTTTGAAATTAAAATCAAACAGCTTTCATTTTTGGTCAAGAAACGACGTTCTGAATAATTTCCTTCAAGTCCTGAATGTAGATTTTTAGAAATCAGGGTCTTCTCAAAGATGAAATACTGTTACAGGAAAGTTTATTAAAATTTGACAGAGGGCCAATAGTACACCAAATTAGTTTAACCTTTAACAACCTTGAACTAACATAATGAGCAGGTAAACTCATCAAGTTGAGTTTTTCATAGGTTTTTGTAAAATCTGTTGTTTGGAAGGTGGATTGCAACGCACGCAGAAATCCAGTGGATAGTTTCGACTGACCCGCAGCAGCCCCCGTGCTTTAGAAAAAAAAATAACCTATATTTGGAAAACCGCGACATCTAACGGAGAGTAGTCTTTGCACCGTTCAAAACTGTCGAGTGTGGATGGTCACATGGATTTAGCGATAAGAAAACGCGTAAATAGACCTCCGATGAAGAACTGAGTTAGTTCTTGTCGTGGTTTCATCAATTGGAAACGTCCCGTCGTTACTTTCCAGAAATTATTATTATTTTTGTTGAATTTATTCAATTATTTACGAACTGAAATCTCGCAGCGTTTAAATCGTTTCGGAACGTACTGTTACGGTGTAAATTTCCGTTAGACCAGTATGGCAAATGCAATTTTGCGTTAGGGTGTTTACTGTTCGCCTTCATCGATCGAAATCAAACTTTCCTAGAAGAATTCTGTAATTGGTCAATCGGGGTCATGTAGCTCCCTTACTTCCCAATAAAAACGCTGCTTTCGGGCGGAAGCTCGCGCATTAGAGCGTCAGTCGATTTGCTGCATCCAGAAGGTCCGTGTGGACTGTTTTCTGGACCTTTGTTTCATCCACTGTTGTGAGATTTTGATGGTAAATGAAGAATGGAAGGTGCTTCGCCGTGATCTGAACGACACTCTTCACTAATTTGAGCATTCATTTAAGTTTTTCTCAAGCCTGACAACTATCATCAATCAGGTGTTTACGATAAGCGATTGTTGTGCGCAATTCCGTTCATAAAATTTGTTTCGTTCTTTCTTTAGACTGTCAATCTTGCTTTTAGCTTTATTACTGGTGTTCGCCGTTCACTTTATTTGTCTGAGGTTGTCTATACGCTGGCAAGTAGCGATATTGGTAATACTGTATGAGGTGTTTGGATTCAAAGCATCTCTGCAGGACATTAAAAATCGTTCGGACGAGGCCAGACGGACGCTACCAGCATTTTCGTTTTATTTGCATTGGTTGTACTCAGGGTATTTGCTGGTAATAAAATGAGATGATGATACTCTGAGTATAATCAGTGCAGATGAATCGAAAGTGCTGTACGTTTCGCCGTCAACCTGCACTGGAGAACGCCGCCTCTTAGACAAACGCGGAACCCAAGCAACTTGGTCCACATACAGATCGAATACCACCGGTGAGCGCTAAATTATTTACTTGCTTCTCGGAGGATTCATAATTGAAAAGAAAACTTGCTGAATCAGTTTCTTATTTATTTAACGGGTATTAAGCTAGTGACGTAGGTAAACGAATAACGGGGCGTTTATAAGGGTGTGTCAACTAAAAATCCGGAAAATCTTTGTTCAACTATATTTTATTAACTAAACAAAACATTATTTATTTAAGAATTATAACAATTTATCTAATGTCAAATGACGTGATCAGGACCATAATCCGCCGCTTGCCGCACTTTGGTATGTACACGAGCCATCAAGGTCTGAAAGTGCGAAGAATTGAATTGGCGAAGTTTGTTTTTGATTCGGGCCTTCAATTCTTCCACTGTTTTTGCTTCCCAGCCACCTTCATAAACTTTCTGCTTCAGTTGATACCAAAAGCGCTCGATTGGTCTCAATTGAGGTACATTTGCTACATTTTCTGCTCGTGGAATGTATTTAATTTGATGCTGCTCGTATACGGCTAGAGTATTACGCGCGTAGTGTGCCGTAGCCATGTCCGGCCAAAAGATGTAATTGTTGTCATTGTGGTATTTTCGTAGAAATGGTACAAGTCTTTTACGGATACATTCCTTTGAATATACATTTTGGTCAACACAAAGTCCTGAAGGGGCGATGAAGGGAGCAGACCTTCCTTTGCTGCTTATCGCTAGCCAGACCAAAACTTTCTTGGAAAACTTAGCGTGCCTTTTGTAAATGACTTCAGAATCGATTTCCACACCTTTTTTATAAAAGTAGCTGTTATTTCCAGCAACTTCGGTACCATCTAAAGTAAAGTAAGACTCATCATCCATTACTACAAAATTTTGGTTCGCTGGCTTCAAATGCCCTTCGCGCAATTTACGCAGGAAACCTTTTTGACTTTTCAGTTGAGATTCACTATATTTCGGAGCAGATTTTCTCTTTCTTAGAACTACATTATCTTCCTTTAGTATTTTCCTTACGTACTCGTGACATATGTTAAATTTTCTTGATAGTTTTCGATAAGATATTCCAAGTTTTCCAACTGCCTCCTGAACAAGTTGCTCTTTCTTTCTCTTGGGCATTTTTTTTGCTATCCTTCCACTTCCTTCGATTCTAGTAAGCGTTTTTTCATTCTCTACTCGTTTTATAATATCATATATACTACTTTGCGGAATTCCCAGTGTTTTGAAATGATTCACGGTGTATAATTTCCCTTGCCCTCTATGGTCTATATAAAATTCGCCAATGAGTTTTCTGCGAGAATTCTCTTTCAACGTCTTCATCTTGTCACGTACACAAGTTAGAAACACCACAACGCTTGTTTTGACATTTGTTAAGTTGACATAGACAAATGACACAATTTTTTTGTCAAGGCTAACGGTATTTAGAAAATAGCTAAATGATAAAAGCATTCCGGATTTTTAGTTGACACACCCTTATGTATTTTAGCAGTCTTTAAAACTTTGACAAAGTTGTACTCACAATTACCACCATTCGTTGCTTTCATGAATAACGACAGTGTGCAGTAACTAGTGTGTCTTTTCTTCATCAATTTCTTTGTGTAAATGATTTGGTGCTTACTTCGATGCAAGTTAATTTCCTCTTCCGTAATCTTGCGACTCACAGGTGAGTATTAGAATTTTGCGCCCAACGTGGGGTGCAAAAATAATTTCGTTCTTTCGGATGCATCTAAGCATTTTGCAGCCAAATTAGGTAACAGGCTTGTAGGACGTTTCCTTCCATGGCAACATTTTACCTGGCACTTGGAGTAGTGGAAACCTTAAACCAAAACCACCAGACGAGTAACTTGTAAAGTTGTTTCTTTGGGCCCCTAGGAATATTGCCGACGTAAAATTCTGCGAGTGGTAAACGGTTGGGTCTCTAGGAATACTCACGATGTAAAATTCTGCGCGTGGAAAAAAGTTTCCGAAAGATTCTATTTTCCTCTCAACACCTTCGGAATAATCATCCAAAGATTTCGGCCTGCGATTGGTGGCTATCAAGTACGTAAGCCGCGTAATTCGTTCATCGTAACACCTTTTTTTTTTTTAATTATGGGAAGAATCACAAACAGGAGGACATTTATTTGTGACCTTTTTTATTTTTATGTAAAATTTTTGTTTCCAAAAACTTGAATTACGGGAAGAAAGCAGAGAGGTTACGAACTACTTCAGGTAAGTTTCGAACCAAAATTTGTTGCTTTGAAAGTTTAAGAAGAATTACAAACGACATGTACTGAATGTAGAGACTAATTTTCTTCTTTTATCTCTCTCTCTCTCTCTCTCTCTAACGTGCATTAATGACTGTACTCTAGATTCAAATTTTTATTTAAATTAACAAAATCGTAATTATTTTTCTGTTAAAACTGTTTTGTTTCCTTCATTTACCTGTTTCTAACTGCTTGTGCAAGAAAAATCTTGCCTTGGTTGCAAAATATTCTATCGAGGAACGACGAGAAGAAGGTATTTTGATATCGTAAAGGTACGGATATTCAGTACGCAGAGATGCGCAATGTTTTACGAAAATTAAGTTACGATTAAATTATATTTTAACGAATAAAAACACGAACGATGGTCTGTATCGTGCCGGACGAAATTCTTGGAATCGAGTTACGTACGACCACAAGCACAATAGGGAACAACGGAATCAAGCCTCGGTAGTTTCAATATTGCACCTAATTATACACTCAATTAAGGACTTTCCACACTTAGGAAAATTCCTCCGATACATCGAATGAAGTTCCACTCTTTTTACAAGTCAGGGAGGTGAAAAGTGCTTAAGTAGAGCAGGACCGTACAAGAAATCGATCTTCCGGGTCCCTCGAGTGATGTCTCTAGGCCTAACTACGCGCTAGGTTCCTCTTCGAAGGTTACTTTAAATTATTATTTTTTCAACCAGTCAATATCTTCAGTTTCAAATTAATTTCGCGAATGAAGATACAACTCCCGCGTGTTTGGTTTCTTTTGTAATCAAATCGTAACCGATTTTATTCATTAATTTAATTTAAATGCTGTATTTCAAGACCGATTCCAGTTAGCGTTGGTGAGTTGAAAGTAAGTCGACTGTTCAAAGGAACTGGGGGCATAAGGGGGATGAAAAGTGAGTTATCTTACTTTATCTTTGGAAAAGCATTTTCAGCTATACCCCAAACCAAACAAAGCTGCAAACAAAAAGATCGTTCTCGCTGGAAACAATAGGGAGTTGTAGGAGGACATTTTGTTTTGTTTTTTTTAATTTATGGTAAAAATTGGTTTAACCCCCGATACACCTTCCGCATCTTGCAAGAGGTAGCAGCGGTGTTGCTTAGTTTATCCCCTTTTTGTCGCATCTTACAGCAGAAGCTTTAAAAGACATTGAAAGCGCCAATGCAGAGGCGGACCATCGGCTTCGAATCGCAAGTGTCTTACCCGCATAAACGTTTATGAAGTGAAGAGGAGAAAATAAGAAAAAAATTACCGCTGTCATTCTTGATGTAAATTTAAGAGGAAACGACAAACGAAATGAACAAATTTTAATTTCCAGGAAAAAGAAGAAGATGCGGATTAACCAATAAAAATGACAAACTTTGTATTCCTGTACACTGTTTCAGAATTTATGTACATTGCTGTCTTTGTCGTCGTCCTGGGGCCTTATTTTCTGTTTTGGGGTCTTACTGGCGAATCTAGGGAGCAAAGTGACCACAGAACGTGACGTCAAAATGACGTAGGCCCTCATAAAAACCTTTGCAAATTATAGGAGAATTACGTCATTTTGACGTCACGTTCTCTTGCAGCTTAGCTCCCTCGCCTCCTGAAGTATTAGTTTTACAGTATCTATTAGTAGTAAGTACATGATCACTCTTGTCGTAAAAGTAATCTAAACTTGTTTTATGTTTGCTAAAAATTCAAATTCAAATAATAAAAAAGAGGCACTTACGTCATTTGTCGAAACAAACCATGCCATCTCCGTGCTCGATGCCAGCTGACCATTCACCAGACACTTGATTTCACTTTTCGTCCAACGATTGTAGATGTACACCACTGCCAACATGTACCACTGAAAAACAAATTCGATGAGTTCGAAATACGCATAGAAACAACTCGAAACTGTTACCTTCCTCGGTTGAAATTCGTACTTTACACAGTGCTGGAAGCCCTTGCCCTTGATCTTCATGGACGTCAAAACCAAACAGTTTCCCACGAAGTGGGCGGTATAACCTACTCCTTTACTCGTTTTAAAGCTGGAAAACGCGACGAAATTTTAATAAACTCAACTGAAGCCACAAGAGGATGTTGCACATACCAAAACAAGTAAGGCTTTTCCCTTTCAATGTTAACCGAATTAATTGGATCCAGTCGGAACCAGGTCGTGAATGTGAAGCCGTTTTCGTAAGGCCATTTTGCAAGCGGTGGTAAGACAATTGCCTGAAGCAACATATTTAATTATTGTTATATATTTATTTATTATTTTCGAAACCCAAAAAAATAAAAAACCCAACCCAATAAAAATTCGAAACGCAACGCGCTCGAAATAAAAAAAGAAAAAGAAAAGAAACGGGGAACATTCGAAACGTATTTATTCGATACATACGGATCCTTTGCGTCCGGGAAAACTAAAAAACACGTCCGGTCCGCTCCTTTGAGGCATCTGGCGAAGGACGTTGAGGAGCTTGGCGGAATGTCGGGGCTGAAAAGAATCAACGTCTTTACGCTGCGCGGAAACGCGCACAGGTGGAAGAATGAATAATCCTTTACAATACTAACCCATTTTCCGCCGATGGCTTTCATCGCGCCGAAAAGTAGTTTCAGCTCCTTTACGGTTATGCTGTAGCTTGCGAGGACGCCGAGCATTTCTATCAGGAGGTCTAAAAATGAAAGAACTTTAAAAAGTTAGGAATAAAAAAGTAACGACGGCCCCTTTTATGATGAAGAAGGTCGCCGATAAAGTATCTGTGTTATTAGGGGGGAGTTGTTTTTAAGCCGAATGAAGAAAGAGCTCCCGTGAGTGTTATTTTTACGACGGACTAACGTTTCGGTAAACTTTATTAAGGATTATACGGCGGAACAACCTAGTTTCTTAACAGCAAGGCAACACGTTTTCTATTACGCGAGGTAAACTTATGTTGCTGTTAAAAAAATAATCAAAACCATGTTTTCCTCTAAATAAAAAATTAAACAGGTCATTCTAATAAATTCTTTTAAATACTATCTAATAATTTCAAGCACACATTTCTATTTATTTTTGAAAAACGTAGTGCATAAAGAGGAAAAAAGATTCAGATGGAAAATTACTGTTACAGCTTTGGATTCGGGACGCCTAAGTATGTCGCCGGTTTCTGTGAGAAGAGTTGCTGGGAGCGGTCGCAATTAATACCGCAAGTACTTTCTGAAAAGTTTCGGAGCATTCCTGTGCGTACGCGAAAAATCTGCACTTTGCCGCGCGTATCAGGAAGCGAGCGCATTCACTATAAAAACGAATATCGGGCGCTGCCGTACCATTTCTTAAAGCGAAGCGAAGAATACAAGTATCACGGAGCTACAAACTGCGACATAATAGAAATGCGATTTGTTAAAATAAGTGTTATAAAATATTTCTTGTGTATGCGGCTGCGTATTCATCTAACGCTGTACCACCTAAAACCGGCCCTTCATCCGTCAACCTATTTTTTTTTGACAACTCCGTAAACATTATTTATTTTTAAACCGTTCGCTTTCCGACGTGTAGGTCAGATTCTACTTTTTCCACTACCTTAAGAGAGTCATAGTTACGACCGCACCGGGGGATCTGGGGGGCTGGTTAGCCCCACCCAGTAAGCACCCGACCGGGTGTCGAGGCAGCGCCAATGCCCTACTTCCCGATCGCGAGGCAAGAACCGTGGTAACCTCCCCTTACGACCATTAAGTTCGAACCTTCTTACCTCAGGACGGTGCTGGAAGGACCATATCGGAAACATAAGACGTCGCTTACCATGACTAACATAATCTTCACACTGACACCGCAGGCGTCACGAACGGCCCCACAACCCGCTAGGCTCGGATACTAGTGCCAGGCGAACCTGGTCCGACACCTCAAACACCTTCCAGATGTGGCCGAAACTCAAAGTTAGTATATGGAAAGTTGCCTCATATAATATCGGACGAATTCGACTTTTATCGCATGGGTATCAGGTATACGTCACTCGTCTCAGCTGAAGCTCCATTTAAAATCAGCGTAATAGTTGCGTTGTTTTAATTGATCCTGACCAATTAAAATCGCCGCGGTATGGTCTGACGTCACCAGAGACCGCATGGACACCCCCACCAGGGTGTCCAGGCGTTCGGCTTTATGCACGTAAATTCAACCTAACTTTGGTCGAAAATGGGCTCGGATACTAGTACCAAGCAGTGCAGTAGGACGCCACTCGGTCCGACACCTCAAACGCCCGCCCGGGAAAAGGCCGCGGGGTTAGGGCTTCCAGGACCCCTCCCCTTGTAAGGCTCATGCTCGCACTCAAGGATTTCGAGGTGAAATACTCCGGCTGGAGTACTCACATGTTCCTACATGTCCAAGTGTCTAGCGGGGACACTGTCCATAAGAAGCCGACACCAATAAGGAGGACCGGCAGCCGACCGGTTGGCTCCTCTTCCTCCCCCTAAAACTCATATCAGCAGGATTCCTTCCGCTACGTTTGATGAGTAACCGCCGAGATCGTTGACCCGAGTCTCTACCACACATCGTAATACTAATCTCCGTATCCCTTGCCCACGAGCGTGGGATTGGGTAGCTAAGGGGCTAGTTTTTAGGGGTAAACGGTGTGTGGTCTGCGCAAAGTCTAGTCTCGAATACTAGTCCATACACCGGCGTGCCCCGACACCTCAAACGATGGCCCCCTACCAGGCTCATCTCGGATCCTAATACCACGCGGTTCTGGTCCGACACCTCTAACGACTGACTCAATGTCGCCCTACCTCCGCGGCGACCCGTTTACCACGACCCTTTACTGAGCGAGCTTCAATCTCCAATTTAACAGTTTCTGCAAGATTTTGGCCTACGCATCTTCGTAATTTTTTTTTATTGTACGGCCATCTTTGCTGCCTCCTCAGGATTGCCACTACTTTTCAATTGTGTGACGGTCGAACTCACTGGTGTTTGTAATCAGTTTATCGCAGAATAAATTAAAGCCCTAACTTTCCCTCTACTTATCGCCTCGTTTCTGCACGTCGCGTCGCTCCAGTTGAAAACTCACTCTTATGAGAAAGACGTTCATTTTAGCTCACTTGTTAGGAAGCTTGGAAGGTGTTTCACTTATTTTGGTTGAGCGTAACCTCCCTCAAAGGCGGCGAAATGGTTTCTTCGCTAGTGAGAAATATTTGTTTTGTGTATCAATGTCAGTTACTGTGACTGATTTGTAGGTTTCTCCTTGGACTGGCTTGATGAGTTATCTCCATTCTTTTTTTTTGAAATTTTATTCAGAATTTTGATATCCTTCTAGACAAGTACTATCCCGCTGTCGTTTTCGGTCAGTGTTAACACCCTGTTCTGAGAATTCGAGTTGGTTTCAAGTGGTAGAGCCGCCAAGGAATTCACTAATCGAAGCTGAGTTTCCGGACCCCAAGTGCTGGTCTCGTGTTTATTCCGAAGGTCGCTGTTGACTCTCGAAGAGGACCCTACAATCAGTTTTGTGATTCGCTCGACAACTCACATCGTAGGTCTTACCGTACGATGTAACAATTTTCTGATTTATTCCTGCCGCATTTGATGACCATTACGTGTTGCACATTCCGGAATAGTTATCCCGTGGAATATCATTCTAATCAGTGCACGTGTGCGCAATCTAATTCAATTTATATTTAAATTTTATTGACGTTCAGTCAAATTAAAGTCTTTGCTAACGTTTGTTAAAGCAAACTTTAATTATTTTGTCAACGGTTGAGTCAATTCGTTTAATTAATTTTTATTGTACTGATTTTTGTGAGGCGAAAGGAAATCTCCGAACGTGTTTATCGGTTTCTAATTTTGAAATATTTAAGATGATTTTGAATCTTGAGTTACATCCGAACCAAACTTGAACGTTAACGTTTTATTTGATATTTTATTTCGTGCATTGAATTGCTGTCTTGGACACAGCCGCCATTTTTTTTAAGCTGAAGATAATCTTTGATTGGACGGATGGTAAATACCGTTGTATTGTGTCCCCTACCGGTAATTGCTTTTTTAAATATACTACTTTTGTGGATTTCCTTTTATTTCTCCACGACCCTCTCCGCTGGGGTCGTGCCCCTCTGCGATATCAACAATTCAACTACAGGGAATCCCGAGTACGCAGGCAAGAACTGCCCTGCCTTGTTATAGGTACTTCAGTTATGCCTGCAACCTTTATCGCCCCGAATCAGAATAATTTTTTTTTTGCCACAACAATTAACGCCCAACGTGTTATCTTGCAACAATTGGCGGCCAATGACGTAACAATTGGCACGCGTAACAGGCGATTGCATTTTTAATAAAGTGTTTAAATTAGTCGACAAGTATTACTTACGAACCCCGCAGTTAACATTACTTTGAAGTTTCATTAATAAAAAAAAAAACGATGAAGAAACTGTACAATCAATGCCTTAAGGTTGGCCCAGACTATGAACTGGAGTAGTAACGCGTGAAAAATGAAAATTTTATTACTTCGGATGCACTTCAGTTGGCGAACAATCACCTGTTGGACCCGATGGCACGCTACAATGGTGACAAATTAGGTACGTCCGGTAGCTACCAAGTCGCAATGTGCTTGGGCAAAGGTAGAAAAAAATGTTAAACGAGCGCCGATGCCATTAGACCCGATGACATGCTAGAGCGCTGAGAAATCGATGTGTTGTTACGTGCGAATTTTGGGTTTCGTTTTTCCTGTAAGAAACTGAGACTGCCTGTGCCCAAAAATTTCCGGCCTTTTATACTGAAAGCGAACGAACTTTCAAAATTTTTTACATTAAAAGTAAGCAAAATAAGTATTTTTCGCTGCGCAAGTGCCTCACTTGTATTGGCCGTACTTTAGGGATTAGTCGCATTAGACACACGTGCGTTTGCATTAGTAATTTGATGCAAAGCTAGTTAAAGGCATCACTTATGATTGTTTTCAGTTCGGAAAACTTCGGTTTTGTAACCTTTTAAAAGGACACGAAATCGGAAATAATTGTCACATCACTGATTTAGCGCCAAGTTACGTGGTCAGTCCCTCAGAAGAATTGACGTGGGGTTTATTTGAGATCATACCACCGACGTAGCGTCAAGCTTTGTGCTCAGTCTCTAAGAAGAATTGACGGAGTTTATGTGATCAGCGTCGATAGGTGCCTGGTTTTAGCTGAATCCAGTTCCGTTGTTTTGGTGAGCAGTAAAAATTCTTTAATTGCTCTTTGGGTCGTTGATGGTCGATCAAAATTATGAAGAAAAAGTGAGAAGAAAGGGTGAAGAGTTGTTGTAATTTTGTGTAATTTTAAATCTTCCTCACTCTCATCGTAAGTTCTAAGGATGTGATAGGTTTGGACGGAGCCCTTGTAAAGTAATAATTCTATTGTAATTTAACCCCCGTCCCTTACATTCTGCGTAATTAGGCCACCCTTCTTCTGCCTCAAGCGTTCATAGAACACGTCTTGTGGAGAGTGGAATTTTGTGCGTAAAGTACGCAACTGGCTTTCACGTAGTAGCTGAGGGTTACGCAATAGATAAGATGATTTGGTTTGGGACAGTAGCTATTTACGCTCCAGTTTTCTCCTATTTAAGGGGGCCTCTCTTTTGGGGGTGCCTCTATGCCGATTCAAGTCCTTGGCACCATCGACGGGATAAGTCGCTATGTTTAATCCCACCATTCTGTTTTGCGAGCGATTCTTGTGTTAACCGTTTTCGATTTCTTCATTCTCACGTTTTCTATCCTTTAGCAAGTTGCTCCGGGTAGGTCATAACCAACAAGTTGTAACAGACCCAGGTTTTTATGTTATAAAACGACGTCCGACGTTGGTTGGCCCGTTTTCTTTCGGTCGCTGCAATAGCCGCCTAGGGCTTCTGTACACCAAAGCCACTGCCGACAGCGACGATTTTCTATCAGCTTTCGACGACTGTCGCCTGGCGAGAAGCGCGGTTTGTAGAAAGTAAGCAATTTCCTATTTCTCTTATTTTTCTATTTTATTTGTCATCGGTTCCTGAACTGCGTCCTTGGTACTGCTCCGGAGTTTTTTCTTGCGTCGGACTTACGGGCTTAATAGGAGAGGAAGCTTACCTTGATAATTTATTTCGTTTATTCTCTTGCATGTCACTTAGTTTTTTTTTTTGACACGTTGCTCAGTTTTCAATTTGTCATACTGTTGGAGTTTGATCCTTTTTTTTGTTAGTTTATTTATATACACTGCGTCTAAATGTGCGTTAACGCACGTCATAGGCTGACTAACTTGTTTTTCCCATCTCAATCGTGATCTTTCTACTTTGTTTCTTCCTTCCGTACCAGTTTTACATATTTCTTTGTCTATCCTGTTATCCTTCACTCTCAAAGTTTATCTTCTTCAATGTTAGAAAACTGTAAGCTACGCGTGAGTACTACCGCAACTGCGCCGACGCCCCTTTTTTGGGTTTTGTAAACAACTCCACGCACATATATGATAACTCGGTTGCAAGGTTGGTTTTGTTTCAAAACGAATTTTATATAATAAGAAAGTTACAAGCAAAAGTGCACTCACCACTCACACCGTACGTTTTAGTGAAAAATTATTCGAATAAAAGCTATGGGATATTCGAAGGCACAGGTCGCCAAGTTCGTCGTTTCGTCGATTCTTGATGAAGTTAATCGGACATTGCGGTACAAACTATTTTGCTTATGCAATCACGTCATCTATGATAACAGTAGTTAGTTATACTAGTTACATAGTTGAATGATATTGTGTGTAATATATTTTCACCGATAAATATAAAAGTTTAACAGTTTCTCTGTGTGCTTTCTGTCTAGAGATTCTACTATTTACTGCAAGATCTACTACCTAATTGTTAACAATTTCGCCCTAGTGTCGAAATGCCCCCGAAAAAACACCCATTTTGCCTGTTTTTGCATATCTTTTACACATTGCAGGAGATAGAGGAGTGTTTATAGAAATCCGTAAATACGCATTCTCGATTGATCCTTCGGACGACTTTTGCCGCCAGTTTCGCGGCGATTGCAAGTCGCATGGCGGCGTCGGGGGCGGATTACTGCGCGGATACGACTTTGCAGAGGGCTATTCGGGAATTTTTTCGCCCCTTAAACGCGGTCGTATCGAAACGACTTTTTCGCTACAGTATCGTCGAAAAGACCGAGGAAACCGGGGGAAAAGACTTTGCACCCTCATTTCAAAAATGGTCGATTTTCGACACTTAAAAAATTCCAGTAACCATATCTTTTGCATGTCTTTTTATACATTGCAGGAGATAGAGGAGTTTTTATAGAAATCCGTAAATACGCATTCTCGATTGATCCTTCGGACGATTTTTGACGCCAGTTTCGAGGAGATCGCGAGTCACATGGCGGCGCCGGGGGCGGATTACTACGCAGGTGCGACTTTGCAGAGGGCTCTTCGGGAATTTTTTGCGCCCCTTAAACGCGGTCGTATCGAGTTTTTCGTTAAGTGTTGTCGAAAAGACCGAAGAAACCGATTACGAAACGGTTTAGCGATGTGATGCCCGGGGGAAAAGATTAATAATAATAATAATATTTATTGCTTCCATTAGACCATTATACATGGTATTGGATTAGTCAGTAGCATAAATACATGTAAGAAAAAAGCCTTAAAAAGATGTATCGAAGTCAATGATATAAAATAAGTAAGTATACGTACATCACAGACAAATAATTTAATTAATTTCATTTAAAACGAGTTGTCCTGCATAAATTAATCGAACGAATAATAACACTTATTAATTAACAACTGAGCAATATTTTGTTTAAAATTACTGACACTTATGCCCGTTTGCACCACTTTCACTTAAAATTTTAAGTCCTACTTAAGTGGTTAAGTGACACTTTCTATTATGGAAAAAGTGTCACTTAACCCCATTTAAGTGAGACTTAAAATTTTAAGTGAAAGTGGTGCAAACGGGCATTAAAGACTTATAGTGATCTGAAATTTTATTTTAGAAAAATTTGTGCAAATCGTTTTTGATTGCAGTGAGAACCTCGAGCAGCCTCTGGACAGCTGTTTCAGCCCTGCTTGGGGCTTCTTCAGCAGAAACGTAGCTCGACATTCCTACTGCAGACCAAAAACGACTTGCCCAATTTATTCGCAAATGCGATGTAAGAATGATGAACATATAAAATAGCGACATCTTACTATCGCTTTTTGACCTAACTTTGCAGTAGGATAGACAAATTGCGAATAAATTGGGCAAGTCGTTTTTGGTCTGCAGTGGGAATGTCGAGCTACGTTTCTGCTGAAGAAGCCCCAAGCAGGGCTGAAACAGCTGTCCAGAGGCTGCTCGAGGTTCTCACTGCAATCAAAAACGATTTGCACAAAATTTTTCTAAAATCTTTCCTTATGCTTTGACAGCAAGCATGGCCCCCTTGCATGAGGGACTCATTAGGAGCAAATCCCGCTTCAATTTGTCTATCCTACTGCAAAGTTAGGTCAAAAAGCGATAGTAAGATGTCGCTATTTTATATGAAATTTTATTGTATGACGTGATGGCTAGATACTTCGGCGATGTTTTGAAAAATGATAGATTGTGTTTTGGTATCTCTAATACAGATTCATTTCGAGTGTTATAACAATGATGACAGTTCAACCTAGACCAGTGAGTTGCATTTCTTCTCGCATACAAGAGCAACTGGAAAATGAAAATACTTGACACTGTCATTATCTGCCACTTTCTAAATAAATTACGACAGCTTGTTTTACAGTTTACTCCTTCCATAAAACGCAAAGCTCGTTTTTGCAGGAGAAAAATTCGTTCGACATCCCTTCCTAAACCCCAAGCTAAAATGCCGTATGACAGCACTGAATGAAAGTTAGAAAAGTAGTATGTTCTTAGTATAAACGGATTTACAGATCTTTTAAGATGTTTTAATGTATAGCATTTACATTTATTGTCAATAACAATTTGACATTGAGGTAAATGAAAAACTACCTGAGCTTCGAAAGTCGTTTATTGAGCACCGAGATAATAATTAAAATACAGGTAAATAAGTGCGACTCGTGGGATAGTGCTGTCTGGCGATCCCAAAACCTTTTATATTTCTATCTGACCGCTCCAGAAGCTTCCTGAAAAACGCGTAAGCAATAGCGAACTGCCTAGAAGCTTCTCGGAGGGTCGCATCATCGAGGGGTGCGTCATTAAAATTCTTAAGTTAAGTAGTCGATTTATACTTCCGCCACAACAATACCTAGGAATTTAGTCTGCTCAACTCGCACTATACTGTTTTTATTGTAACGGATCAATAAACTGTGGTCTAAGTCTCGTGACACAGAGAAATTTTTATAAACCGATTTTTTTGTATTTAAGGTTAATTCATTTTCCAAATAATAGTCTTCAGTGATAAGCAAATTTGAATTTGCTTTTGCTGTTGCTTGAATACTATTTGTGTCCTGAACATATAAAGAGGTATCATCTGCAAAAATCACGGCGTCACTTAACGGAAAGTCATTCACATACAAAATATACAAAATTGGTCCGAGGACAGAACCTTGAGGAATACCTCGATTTATAGTTAATACATTATAATATTTATATACAACATAATATTTCCTATCCTTTAAATAACTCCTGAACCATTCTAATGCTAAACCTCTTATACCGTATGTGTACAGTTTATTGAGTAATATTTGATGACGTACAATGTCAAAAGCCTTACTAAGGTCTAGAAATAAGCCCAAACATGTGTTGCCTTTATCTAAATTGACATATAATTCATTTAGGAATTTTAAAATAGCCGTTGTGGTGGAAAGACCTTTTCGGAAACCGAACTGAGTTTTATTCAGTAAGTTATGTTTGTCCAGGAATTGCATTAATTTTACACTAACAATTTTCTCTATTATTTTTGAAAAACAGCTTAATTTTGATTTTGCACCCTTTCCAAAAATGGCCGATTTTCGACTTTTAAAAAATTCCAGTATCCGTATCTTTTGCCTGTTTATGCATGTTTTTTTTACACATTGCAGGGGATAGAGATTTTTCTAGAAATCCGTAAATACGGATTCTAGATTGATCCTTCGGACGATTTTTGACGCCAGTTTCGAGGCGATTACCGGTCATATGGCGGCGCCGGGAGCGGATTACTACGCGGGTGTGACTTTGCAGAGGGCTGTTTGGGAATTTCTTGCGCCCCTTAAACGCGGTCGTACCGAAACGAGATTTTCGCTAGAGCATTGTCAAAAAGACTGAAGAAACCGACGGTGGGCTCGGTTTAGCGATGTGATGCCCGGGGGGAAAGATTTTGCACCCTTTCCAAAAATTGCTGATTTTCGACTTTTAAAAATTCCAACGCCCGTATTTTTTGCCTGTTTTTGCATGTCTTTTACACATTGCAGGAGGTAGAAGGGTTTTTATAGATATCATTTAAATTGTTGTGAGGAGCTCAGAAGGTCTTTTTTTTTCTTCTTCTTCTCTTAGTGCTAAACCCGATGGAAGTAGAAACAATCCAAATAAATGTCGCAGTTCAATGCTTTATTGCAAAGCTAAACGCAGTTCAAGTTTCTCTCCGACTTGTCCGAACGCATTGTGACTTGCAGCCGCTAATCATAGTCTAGGGGGGAGGAGCTTTATTAAAAAAATATCTTTATGAATTCCAATAAAATTATGGCGTTTTCAGTTGAGTCCTCTAGAGTCCGGAGCAGAAGTATTTCGAAAAAATTGTTCGGTCGATTGTAGGTAGGAATGTCAAATCGTTCGCTAAAAACGCACGCAAAACGGTTTTATTGGAGGCAAATGAAAATCGATCGAAAAGTAAAGCAATTAAGTCCGATACTGGGAACTTAAATAAAAGCGCATGCTGAAAATGCGCGGAAAACACCGGATTCGAATTAAAAAGCGTGCATAATAACACGCATCGCTGGGCAAGCTGGAATTTCGGCGTTCCATGCCCTCCGGTAATTTCGAAATAAAGGCGCCCGGCTAAAACTGCGCATCACATTATAAAATATAACTCGAAATATAGCTCGAATAACATGCCATTTAAATTATCGCGTTCGCTTCGTTCGCGTCGAAACATGTTCTGACATCTGTTGAATAATAACAAACCGAGAGAGCACTTTCTTAACTTTTATCTCCGAGGAATACCTAGTGGCTTTTGGCGTCGTTGGGTTGTTCTAAGGATTTATCTCGAGTGAGTTTCCGTTAAAAAAAAACGAACGACGGGACGGAAATAAAATCGTGAAATACCTGCAACTACGATATCCGCATTGCGAAGCCTTTTCAGCACGTGCTCGATCAGTCCGACGTCTGTACATGCCTGTAAATTGCGAACGCTCTTCCTTAGAATAGCAATGAAAACGCTCCATATTTCAGCCTGAAAAACAAGAAAAAAAAGACATGTTAGTATTACGGTATTACATATCTACAGTAAAAATCATAATCACAAAGAAAAAATTATTGAAATATTAGTTTATTTAATTCCTTATACCGTGCCTTCAATTGAATTCCTCATTAAAGTAAGCTGTCATTTTTTTATGAAGTTGGCGACACAATTCTAGAGAAAACAGTTGTCATTAACTGTCAGTACTGATCATAACATCAAATAAAAACACAACATTAAAATTTAATGTAAATGCTCAAAGTGCTCTCCTTCAGCTTGAATACATAAGCGTACTCTGCGTTTCATGTTTTCAAACCCGTTTGCTAAGTGTTCGGGGGTTATGTTAGCACACACATCTGTAATGCCCGCACGAAGTTCTTCGATTGTGTGACGCGTAGTTCTAAAAACTGTTTTTCGTGTGCGGATAAATGAAGTAATCCATAATTGTGAGATCCGGAGACCTTGCAGGAAAATTCACAATCCGATTATCGAAAAACTGCTGCAGGAAAGTCATTGTTTGATGAGCTGTGTGGGCAGTAGCATTGTCTTGCTGAAAAAACCCTTCTGTAAGTTCATCATCATGTAGTTGATTAACGAAAGGTTCTAATAACTCATTTCGGTATCTTTCAGCAGTTACTGAGTCGTTAAAAAATATTGGTCCGATGATACGCCTTCTTGACACTGCTAGCCAAACACCAATTGTTAATGGATGTAATGGAGTTTCCACAAATTCATGGGGATTTTCTGCTGACCATATTCTCATATTTTGTTTATTTAAATACCCTGAGAGATGAAACCAGGCCTCATCGGAAAAGAAACACTTGTCAAGAATGTCGTCGTTGTTTAAGTTACCAAGAAACCACTGACAATATTCTGTTCTGTGAAAATCTACTGGTCCGAGTTCGTGGACTGCTTGAATCTTACATGGATAAAGCTTTAAGTCTTTTTTAAGAATAGTGTGACATGTTCCCACTGATAGCTGAACTTCTTGTGAAAGTTTCGCAATAGATTTCTTGGGAGAGTGTTCCATTCGATCCCGAACATCTTCAATGCAGGCTGCAGTCCTTTTCTTAGCTACTCCGCTCCCTGTTTTGCGACCAAGTGATCCTGTTTCACGAAATTTAAGAGCACAAGCACGGATATGTTTAACTAGATGTTCATAAGTAATAGCAAAATTAGGAAACTGCTGTCGAAACTTCTGTACACACTGATTAATTGAACTGTCCATTTTCTATTCTACCGGTTTGAAAATAACTTTCAACAATAAATATTTTGTGCTGTAATTCTAACATTTTGAATTAATTGAAAATACAAAGTGTCAATTTGACATTTGTTTAATTAAATAATTGAACAGCTATCAGTGCTGCAAATCTTAGGAGAAAAAAAAAACAGTGAAATCATGGCCCACTTTAATGAGGAATTCAATTGAAGACACGGTATTTTATATTTAAAATGCTATAGTAATTCTTTTACGCGAATTGAACGCTTGAAATACGGTCCTAACATTTCTTAGAATTAGAAAGTTGCAGAGATTGCAGGCTTGTGTGCGACAGCAGAAAGCACGGCGGAGCCAGACAATGGCGAGAATTCAAACATTTATTACTCAAGTTTCCCAGCGCAAATTTTGCTGAGACTTTGCCAGCAATTCAGGCATGCATTTCCCTACGTGCTTACAAAATTTCAGGAAAATTCATCACCTGGGAACAGCGCTATTCCATGGGAAATGCTTCAAAGTTTCACATCGATTTTCAACGATCAGACGGGACTCATACCGCGGATTCTTACACCATTCTAATCTTCTTCTCCTCCTCCTCTATCGATTCAGCTTAATTACACGCCGCGAATTAAACACTGGAAACGCCTTTAAATCGACTCCATCTGCACGAGGCCACGCATCTTCGCACAGCGATGCGAGTTCGGCTTCGCAACCCCTGCGCGCCTGTGCCGACAGAAGCAGAGGTAGTCGCATCGGTTTTTTTAACACGTACTCACTAATTCAGAAATTATAAATATCACTTTTTAGGCTAAAATTAGAAGTGTATTCCGAATGAATTACGTCTTTCGAGACTGCGGTTGAAACATTGTAGATTACTAAACTAGTTTTATTAATTTAATGAAGTTAATTAGTCGTAATTGACATAATGTAATGCAATAAACACCCACGAGTATTAATCAATAAGCAAAAATATCAGACGCAATTATTTTTTCTGTTATTTGCTTTAGTTTTAAGTACACGGTAAGTTTTGAGATTCAGATCGTAACGTTCTAACTACACATAGTTCCTAATTATAACATAATAATAATCTAAAAGGAAGCGACGGTGGCGGTGCTGGGCGGCGTATTACACTCATTTTGCCAGGGGACATTAAAAACGCTCATTAATCTGATGTCATGTCATAATTCCGAATTAATAGGTACTCTGACAATTTAATTAAAAGCTGAGATGTTCGATTTATCGAAGTAATTTAAAACCTGTCGCTCTTAAACGTAAAAAGGACGGCTCTAAATGCCTCCATTAAAAAGATGAGCGCAAAGTAAATCTAAATAAATTAATCTCTTGTGAGCGGTCTTCTGCCGTAGCAGACGTTGTTGACATAGTTTTGTATTTATTCATAAACACAGTGTGTAAGATGATTCAGATCTTGAACGATTTTAATTTCACATTATACCCTGTTCCTTTTAATAGTTGAAATATTCATTAAATCATCAATGAAATGTTGTCGCTATGAATGAATTTCACTCATTGACACGAATGGATTTCATTCATTTCGTAAAAATTTTATTATCCTCAACTATAAAAGAACGTAAATACTGCAATAAAGTTATTTAATTTGCTGAAAATTAGTTTTTTTTTTTTCAAGTAGTTCGCGATTATTGAAAATTGAAGTTGCAATATTATCCCTAATTATAAACCAAATTAAGGATTTTTTCTGCATACCAAATACATCATTTTCGTACCCGTCTTGGATGCAAATCAGGAAGGAGAAAGTGCTTAAGTAGAGCGGGAGCGTAAAAAAAGTCGATCTTCCGAGTCCTTCGAATGCAGTCTTCTGACCTAATTAAGTGTTCCTCGTTGAAGTGGTTTTTTATTTTGATGATTTTTTTTCACCGTCACTTCCTCCGTTTGAAATTAATTTCGCGAATAAAGAGACAACTCTTCACGATGTGTTTTTTTAGTAAGCAAATTAATCGCATCCGGATATCTTTTTAAAATTAATTTAACTTAAATTCTGTTTCAAGAAATATTCCAGCTCTGCGTTAGTGAGTTAAAACGAAAATTATTTTTTTTTTCGCATAAAGCAAACCTATTTTCTTGTTTTGTACTGAATATTCGCCTTTCTCTCCAAACTATTTTTCTTCATTGCAGAAGAACTTCCTCAGGGCTGCCGCTGGTGGTGGCGTTGCAGCCCTGAGGAAATTCTTCTGTAACGAAGTACGAAATGTCGTCAGTAGGAGAAATCAGTGCGAAGCGGTTCCAACCAGAAGTCAATTAAAGAGAATGGGCGACGGCCGCGGAAGCCTTGAAATTAAACAGTTTTGTCTTTGTTTTCTCTTTTTTAATATTCTAATGATCAACGGAAACATGCGACATCGAATTTCCTAAGAATTCTAACAGATGGCGTTGAGTACCCTTCACATGTTAATTATTTTTAAAATTAAGTTAACAGATGGCGTTGAGTACTCTTCACACTTTAATTATTGTTTAAATTAAGTTTTTGTGAATATTCAATTTGCCAGTTTTAAACGTATTCTCTTTCAATTATTCTTTTAATTCAGAGTTTAAATTTGTCATAAATACTATGGTACAATGATCGTTTCAATAAGCAGCACATGATCAATTATATTATTTATAACTAGAGTAGATCGCCATTTGAAATGTTCCAATGTCAGTTGGTCACACTGTCTGTTTCAATAAATACCACGTGATCAATTCAATTTATAGCCGTCATTTGAAATACTCTGTTGTCCGTTGGTTACATTGTCTGATGCGTTATTTGGTCGTCCAAATTTCACAGCTCTTCTTTATAACTTGCAGATGAAATCTAACCTCAAACAGAAACATGTTTTGTTTATTCACGTATACGAACTGCGAAATGCAACCAAGACTAGCTCAATTATAAATTTAATGTTCTTGTAGTAAATAGTTCTAACATGACTTTAAACTTTCCATGGAGCATCAAGTAGAAGTTTTCTAATTCCAACACCTCCGGAAGACCCAGTTCTAATAAGGGGGATCTTTTACCTTCCGAGCAGACCTGACTGTTGTCTGTTGCTACCATTTTACTACAATTACGTCATTTTTTTGATCAATTACCGATACCTAGTGGCAATTCGCGCTAAGCTATCCCGAAGCCAGTGTCTGAAGGAGATGCGCGTGGGTTAATAAAACAATGAGGGCGCCAGGGAGCAACCCCAGCTGATTGAGCATGCCATGCAAACAATTCCCAAGATTCCACACTTGCGCTGATAACCGAAAACTTCCACGTGATTCAGTAACAGTCGTTTGTTCAAGATAGGGTTTGAAATGCAGCAAAACGTCGAAACATACTCAATAAGAAATTTAGGAACATACTTTGAACGATACGTACATTTGCCTTGTGGGCCCAAAGTAAACTAAATTACTTCAAAAACCAAATGCCGGTTTGATAAATCAACTTAAACAACGATTGAATTCACTTAGGTTCAGTACTGACCTTCACAGAGTCGTAAAACGTTAACTCGATTTTCTCAGGTTATGCTTGACTTAAAAGCCACGAGAAGAACGTTAAATTATTATACAAAAATGTGTCGAAAATATTTATGGATAAATGGAAACCCGTTAATTAGTAAACAGGTGTGTGAATTACTGTTTTCTGTTTCAGCTGATCGTTTTTGTCCTCTTGACGGTAGCAGTTAAATGTCAACAGCGAAGCGCCGCCACTCGTGAAAGCGGTAAACTTCTGTCAACGCTATCGTACAAACTATCTGTTATAGTTCATTTTCCCATTCATTCCGAGACTCTCTAGCAATGTTTCAAATTCGTGTTTCGCCGCATAATACGTGACACTGCCTCGCTTAGTATTTTGCTCGGCCAGCCGGACTTTCTTTTACAGGCGATGATTTCACGTTCTTCGCTCGATAATTTTGTTTCTTTTTTATTTTAGGAATTATACGTCGCTTAATAAAATCGTTGTCTTAGCAAAATTTCCAGCGTCTTCTCTGTAGAAAAGGATCGCTTTATTCTTTGCGAATTAAAACAAGTCCGAATATCTTTTATTATTATGTTTTATTCCAGACGGCGACGTGTCCACTTTTTGTGCAACTTTTATTTTGGTTTTCAAGAGCATTTGCGCTCGGTTCGCTGATACTCCCATGACCTTTCATATTTCTGATGATTGCTGTGGTCACGAATTCTACTGATTGGTCCCTTGTCCCTTTCTAATCGTTTAGCGTTCCGTCTCTTCCCTCCTTAGTCTAGTTGGAAGATGCATTATTACTAGGGAAAATAATTCGGGCCACTCGTTTCGTGAACGGTACGAAAATTTAGTGCTCGGACTACATCAGCCTCGTCCACAACGTACGAAACCTCGTATTGCATTCCTTCCCCTCCCACTGGACCTCTCCTATGTTGAATCATTTCATGTAATAAATAACAAGCAATCATCGACGATTTCACGCTATGGAATAGATAGATAATTGATAACGACACGTTATGTACACATAACATGAAGTGATGCAACGTAGGGTTGAATAGCAATTCAATGCATCGCATCGGAAACCGCGGATAGGTAGCAGGAGTAAACAGTACATTCGGTGTAAAAAGCGTCCAACACTAAGTGGCCTGAATTCTTTTCCTTGATTATCATACAATGCACAGAAGGCAAACTCTCAAGTGGGAGGTAAAGGAAAGCGGCGATTTTCTTGCGACAGATTGAGTTTTTTTATTTCTTTGACTTTAGCTTTGTTCCTACACGGTTGATTTGGTTGCAGATTCGGACTCTGGAGGATACGGGTACCAGCAAAAAATATTTAAGCGCGCACGGTTGTGGTAAAAATAATTCATTTATTGCACATTGCCTTCTACTTAACCACATAAGCCAGCGTTTTCCAAACTATTAGGTATCGCGCCCCTCTTTTGAGCTCTGTTTTGATTCACGCCCCTCCCCCTTCATAGTATTTTTTAAATATTTGAAATTCATCGTTACATTTCATAACTGACAGTAATAGCACATTTGTTTTATTGAAACTTGTTTGCAGATCCTGAAATACATTCACACATTTTTTTCTAAAACTTAACGAAATATTTACAATTTACAATTTCAAAATAAAAAAATCTCACGGTATGGTACACTCGCGAGTATTAAATTTTGGTCGTCACTGTCAACAAAAATGTCAGTTTGAATTCCACAGATTAGAAATTTTCATTTGTTTTTGTACCACGAAAGTGTTAAAATAAATTAAATATTTAAGAAACTTAGCATTCAAAATTAAGACACGAATCTTCTTCGCTTTAATGCCAGCCCTTGCCAATTATTAATGACGACAAAAATTTATTGCTTGCTACCGTACGTATTTGTAATCTCTTGTAAAAAATAGCATGATGAATTAGTTGCAATTTGCATTCAATTTTGTTATACTTAATTTGCTGCCCCTTCCTTTGAAGATTTACGGACGCCCCCAGGGCGCGCCCCACAGTTTGGGAAACACTGACTTAACATAAAACTCTTACCGTATTTCGATACCGGAGTACGATAAACCGGAAGGTGCGGTAATAAAGGTTTCAATCTAGTTTTCTTGCATGGTGTACTTAAGGGTCTTCAGCTCAGTTTTGTTTGGATTAGCCAAACACGCCCTCGGTAGATACGTTTCGAAAGTTAATTATTTTTGAACTATTTAGCGTATAATTTTGTTAATTAATTATTGTCACTTGTTCTTGTTTATTGAGTTGAGTACAGTAAACGCCTTGTGTATACTATAAACGAGAGCGTTTTTTTTTTTAATTTTCTCGCGGTTTCCCAAAAAAAAAAAAAATGAGTGACGCCCCTTTTGACTCATTTTCCCGTTGGTTTTATGTAACGCAACCGGCGACATCGAGTTCAACCGAGATCGGTATAAGAATCTTCTACCTATCTACACAGGTAGGTAGCATATCGTACTTCAATTGCTTCGCGTAGGTACATCATTCAATTTGCGGCGAATCCGAAGAAATGGCACAACTACAAAGTATACAGTCGTACACCCCCCGGTAGGAGAAAGAATAGAAGAGAAGAGAAGCGAACTGATGCGGATTTCTACATTCCACGCTTCCACGTCACATCCGGGAAGAAATGTTGCTATCTTACTGAACCGAGCACATTCAACACGTGGTCGCCGAAATGTAAGTAGAACTTAAACCGTAATACCGTTTTCTTTCAGATCACTGTAAATTGAATGAACATTATCTTAATATTCAGGTAATGGTCTTAAATTTTGTAACGTCGGTGCACACAGAATTACAGAAAATGTTAAATAAAAATAATAAATAAGAGGTTGGTTGAAGAAATCGTTAAGAAGTTTGATACTAAGCTTGAAAACCTGTATGAACGCTGCGATAACGACAAAAAGATGCTAGAGGAAAATAACCGGAATTTAGAAGCGAAAATAGATGATTTGGAGCAATATTCACGAAGAAAGAATATCCGTATTACGGGCATTCCGGAAACAACATTGGAGGATACTGAAGGTACTGTTATAAAATTTTTCGCTGAAAAAATGGGTCTTACTGTGAAATCGGATCAAATAGATCGATGTCATCGAGTTGGTCGCGTAAATCAAAATCGCTCCAGACAAATTTTAGTGAAATTTTTGTGCTACAAGTCGAAACAAACTATTTTTAATAACAAGAAGAGCCTGAAGGGTACATACACACGAATCACCGAAGATTTAACGAAAAATAGGCTGCAACTGTTGCAGGAAATACAAAGGAAGTATGGCAACTCAAAGGTGTGGACCTTGGACGGTCGTATTTATGCACGAATTAACAACAATAAGGTTTTAATAAAATCCTTAAATGATATTTCAAATTGAGGGATTTCTGGATTTTGTTTTTTTGGGTAATTAAATTTATTTCTTACATTTATGTCGGTAATTGTCAACTTGTAATCATTGCAGTACCATGTTTATGTTTTTTCAAACATTGAAAATTCAGGGAAAACATAATATTTTTCTATTTCTTTTTTGTTTTTTTTAATATTAAGGGTTAATCATTAACTATTATTTTTAAGTTGTTATATCCTTAATGGTAGATAAATTTTAATTCAATTTTTTCTTGTTCTCCAAGAGTTTGGCAGCTTTTCTTTTTAAACATCTTGTTGAGGAACTGCTGTCTGCAGTATGTTTATCTTATTTATTGCGTATTCTCCTTGTTTACTCAATTTATTTAATTTAAGTTCATTTAATTTAATTGTTGAAAAAAAAAAGAATTGGTGAGTAATGAAGCAGCTGCGGGTTGGTCATGTTAATGTGCGCTCTTTATTGACTGGGTTTGCAGACTTGAAGGAACATTTGCTCTTATATGATTATGATGTGCTGCTATTAAGTGAGACATGGCTCAGTGAAGACATAGCGGGTTATAATTTTATAAGAATGGATAGAGAACACAGAAGAGGTGGCGGTGTTGCGGCCTTTGTTAAGAGCAGTTACAGGTATTTTCGGGTAGCTGTTGCGCGAAGTGAGGGGTTAGAACAATTATGGCTGAAAATAATGCTTGCTCAAAAGCAATACTATATAGGTGTATTGTATCGACCCCCAAATAATTGCTGCAACTCATTTTTTGATTCACTGGAAGAAGTATTTTCTAATTTTTTGCCAGAGTGTGATGAACTAATATGTATGGGCGATATTAATATAAATTTGTTGAATTTTGAAAATATAAATGTCAATAAATTTAACTCCTTACTTGAGAGTTTTGACTTTGTGCAATTGATTACAGAGCCAACTAGACTTACTCCCGTGACTGATACTTTGTTAGATGTTATTATTTGTACTAGAACTCTTAAAGTAGTCTCCAGTGGAGTTGCTTCACTGACTAGTGTAACTGACCATGAACTAATTTGGGCAACTTTTCAATTAGGAATTCAGAATCAAATAGAGTTTTTTAGAACTTACAGAGACTTTAATTCTATTAATCACAATGAGTTTCAAAGGGAACTTGAAGTGTTACCATTCCATCATATTTTTGATATGGATAATATTAATAATATCATCATTCATTTCAATAATCTTAAGTATCATATATTTGATCAGCATGCTCCCTTAAAAACAATACGCATTAAAAAACCTAAGGCGCCTTGGCTTACCGACAACATTAAATTAATGATGCACCTTAGAGATCAAGCACATAATCGTTACAAAAGAACTCGTAAAGCTGAACACTTTGATTATTTTAAGTCCTTAAGGAATTTGACAAACTCAGCGATAAAGCGGGAAAAAGCTGCTTATGACAACTCTAAACTTCAAAATTCTACTGTTAAAACTCTGTGGAGAGATCTTAGAGATCTACATATTTATAATAAACCAGTTAATCGCATTACAGTACCAGATCACTTAAAAAATGTAGAAGCTATTAATAATTATTTTGTTACAGCGATATCTAACACAAACATACCTGATTCTAAAACAATTCAGTTTTATAAAAATAACAGATTGCCTAATATAATTGAAGAATTTACATTTACTACAGTGGATCAAAATGAGGTTAGCAAATTTTTACATTCGATCTCCACCAATGCAACCGGTAGTGATAATATAAATATTAAAATGCTTCTTTTTTGTTGTCCGTTTATATTGCCATTTCTCACTTACATTATAAATTTCTGTATTTTACACAACATTTATCCAGATACTTGGAAAATGGCATATGTTATTCCTATACCAAAAGTAGATCAACCTCTGGAGTTGAAAGATTTCAGGCCTATAAGTATTCTTCCTACTGTGTCAAAGGTTTTAGAAAAGGTCATGAATGTACAAATAAGATATTACTTAAACAAATACGACATTCTACCTATGTTTCAATCAGGATTTCGTCCCAATCATAGCTGTGCAACTGTATTAACTGATGTAATTGACGATGTTTTAACAGCAGCTGACAACAATGAATTAACTGCTTTAATATTATTGGATTATTCTAAGGCCTTTGACACAGTTAACCACGAAATGTTGTCTCATATTTTGCACCATGTAGGTTTCAGTAAATCAGCGAACGAACTAATCTCTAGCTATTTACGTAATAGGAACCAACAAGTTATATTAAATGGAAATTTCTCTAGTTCATTAACCCTAACATCTGGCGTCCCACAAGGCTCTATCATAGGACCTTTATTATTCACAAGATATACTTTCAATTTAAAAAGTTGTCTGAAATTTTGTAAAATTCATTACTATGCGGATGACGCCCAAATTTATTATTCGTTCACTTCTGAGAAAGCAATTTCTGCAAATGATCATATTAATATTGACTTGGAAAACCTTGCGAAAGTTTCTAAAGATCATTGCCTGCAGTTAAACCCAAAAAAAACTGTGGGGATTTTATTTGGGAGGCGATTTTGTCGGAGACAAAATGAGAATTGTTTATCTCTTTCTATTAACAATGAACCGATTACTTTCACCAGTCATGTTAGGAATTTGGGACTCATAATTGATGATGAACTAAGATTTAACAAACATATTGAGCAATGTGTAAAAAAAGCTTTTGGTAGTTTGAAACTGCTTTACAGCAGCAAAACAATTCTAAATAAAAAGTTAAAAATTCTCTTGTGTGATTCTTTGGTGCTTTCAAAATTTTTATTTGCTAATGTTGTGTACGGTCCATGTTTAAATGCTGATGCTCTTAAACGTATTCAACGTGTACAAAACTCTTGTGTCAGATTTATTTGTGGATTGCGGGGACGAGACCACGTTAGCCAACATTTGAATGAAATTGGTTATCTGAACATGTCAAATCGATTAAAACTACACCTGAATTCTTTTTATTTAAATATAGTACATGCTAAGACTCCACCTTATTTATACAATAAAATAAGTTTTAGAACAGACGTTCATAACATCAACATCAGACATAAACACGTAATTACTCCTCCATCACATAAAACAACTTTATTTGAACGATCCTTTACGTTCAACATTTCATCATACTATAATACATTACCAAATAATTTTAAGGATCTTAATACATTACAGTTCAAGTCCAAATATAAAGCATTTCTGCTCGATTTACAGAGACAGAGGTCGTAGCCGAAAATGTCTAAGAATGTCTGAGAATGTCTGAATTGTGACTTTTTTCTTTTCTTTTTTTGTTTTTTTAAGTTATTGATTGTCTGATTAATTTATTTATTGTCTGTCCTGGTCCGGTGAGGAGCTGGCATTGATTTGATCGATTGCGTTGGTTGCTTTGTTGATCATAATTGTAATAATTTACATAAAAGTGCTAGTTATTTTTTAATGTTACTTATTACGTGTGCCCCAACTTTCTTTTTACATTATATGGTTTTCGTTTAAGGTTGAGTGGAAGAGCAATCGATTGATTTTTTCAATCTGATTTCAATTGCCTTTTACTCCTATTTTTAATGTACGCACAAACTTATTATACCTACGTATAAAATTGTAAAAATAGGGTAATAAAGACAATTATTATTATTATTATTATTATTATTATTATTATTATTATTATTATTATTATTATTATTATTATTATTATTATTATAATAATATATAATTTATTGTCACTGATCTAGCATAAATGTAGATATGGACAACGTCAACTTGTATATAACACACATAAATTGCAAACATACAACATATTATATATACAAATAATTTGTCACATAGAAAAATCACATAGGGGAAACAGGATTGATAAAGAAACATACTCATCGAGTTTAGATAAATTACGATATAAACTCACTTATATGATAAAAGTTTTTTTCTAATAAATAAGTCTTGACAAGAGACTTGTATTTTATAAAATTTGATTCTTTAATATTCGCAGGCAAGGCGTTATAAACTTTAATAGCTTTAAAATGCGCTCCTTGAGTAAAGAAAGTAAATTTATGTTTTGGTATTCTAAAATTGTTGCAGAAACGAGTACACATAGTGGAGTGGAAATAATTATTTCGAATATACAGGTGTTCGTTTCGCTTTATAAAAATGGCCAACTCTAAGATATATAAGCAAGCTAGAGGTAAAATGTTCATCTTTCTAAATAGGGGTCTACAAGGAGTATTTACTGGCACTCTACACGTTATTCTGACTAACCTTTTTTGCAATAGAAATATAGACTTTAACTAATCGATTAGGGGATGTAGCTTTTTTAATAAGTATTGCTTGGATATTAAATTTTGGAGGATGAAATTATATTTATTTTTTGGATTTTATAGGCTCCTGTCCTGAAATAGGAGTAATTATATTTTTAATATTATTTGCTGGTATAACTAAGAGGGCTCAAATTCCATTTTCTTCTTGGCTTCCTGCTGCTATAGCAGCTCCCACACCTGTGTCTTCTTTAGTTCATTCGTCAACTTTAGTTACTGCAGGTGTTAATTTGTTAATCCGTTTAAATTTTAGAATAGGTTATTGATCAAGGGTGATTTTACTTTTCCTCGGAAGTTTAACTATATTTATAGCTGGATTGGGAGCTTCTTATGAGTATGTTTTGAAGAAAATTATTGCTCTTTCAACTTTAAGGCAATTAGGATTAATAATGAGAATTTTATCTGTAGGGGGATATGTTTTGGCATTCTATCATTTGTTGACTCATGCTTTATTTAAAGCATTATTGTTTGTATGTGCTGGAGCAATAATTCATGGAATAATAAATAAGCAGGATATTCGCTATATGGGGGGTATGATTATACAAATACCATTAACTTGTAGGTTTTTTATTATTTGTAATATGTCTTTATGTGGTTTACCTTTTTTATCAGGATTTTATTCGAGGGATTTAATTTTAGAGTTTATTTCTATGGATTTTTTAGGTATTTATATTTATTTAATTTATTTTATTTCTACTGGTTTAACTGTAGCCTATACTTTTCGTTTAATTTATTATGTAATTAGGGGGGATTACAATTTTTATAGATTTCATACTATTAATGATGTTGGCTTAGTATAATTAAAGGAATGGCTGGTATTATTTTGTTTGTACTTTTTATGGGAAGGGTTTTAAGATGGGTTATATTATCTATTCCGTATTTGATTTGTTTACCTATTTTTATGAAGATAAAAGATAATAACAGTGGCGGTAGTAATTTTTGGGGGCTGGGTTGGTTTCGATCTTTCTCAGATAGTTTTGAGATATAAATCTAAGTCGTTAAATTATATTTATAGAACTATATTTTTTGGTTCTATGTGGAATATACCTTATTTGTCAACTTTTGGGATGAATTATTATCCTTTGGTGGGGGGTGACAAAATATACCGAGTAATTGACCAGGGGTGGTCGGAATATTTAGGAAGGCAAAATTTTTATTTGAATTTATCCGTGTTTTCTAAGTTTTTGCATTTTTTTCATAATAATAATTTGAAGGTTTTTCTTGTATTATCAGTTTTAGGAATTGTGTTGTTAATTTTATTAATATTTTACTTAAATAGCTTAAGAAGAGCGTGACATTGAAGATGTCTTGGTGATTAATTAATCTTTAAGTATTTATAAGATAAAATCTAATTTTACGATGAAAGTGTAATGTTTTATTTAAACTATATATAAATAGGATTATCAATGGAGTTTCACCACTGAGGTATTAAGTTAGAAGCTTATACTTGAATTTCTTAATCCTTTAACTGGAGTTTAATTCAATAATATCATTAACAGTGATATACCTCTTTTTGGTTTCAGTTAAAAATAAGAATGGATACATCAAAATTTTAGGTCGAAACTAAACACAAATTTTTGTTTCTTATTTGAGATAAATTGAATGATCAATATTTTTTAAATGCAAATTAAATGTTATTATTAACTATTATCCTAAACAGCTCATTCAAGGGCTCCTTGTTTTCATTCGTGGAATAATCCTCCAAGTAGGATTAGAATGAGAAAAAGAGGAAATTGAGATGAATAAAATAATTTTTGAAATTTTCATAACTGAGATTAGGGGGATTAGAAGGGCGATTTCTACGTCGAAGATAAGAAAGATTACTGCAATTAAAAAGAATTGTAATCTGAAAGGGAGTCGTGAGGATCTTTTAGGATCAAAACCACATTCAAACGGCGATCTTTTTTCCCGGTCTATAAAACTTTTCTTGGAAAGGATAGTAGAAATTAGAATTATTGCAGTTGAAATAAATATAATTAAAGAAGCTGATGTTATTAATAGGAATATTATTTGTACTATTTCTAGATTTCTTGATTGGAAGTCAATTATAATATTTTATATTATACAAATATCTACCTCATCAGTAGATTGAAATATACAGGAATAACCAGACTACGTCTACGAAGTGTCAGTATCAAGCTGCGGCTTCAAATCCAAAATGATGAATAGATGAGAAGTGATTATTAAGATGACGAAGTAGACATACGGCTAGGAATGTTGTTCCGATAATAACATGAATTCCATGGAATCCTGTTGCTATAAAGAATGATGAACCATAAACCGCGTCAGTAATTGTAAATGGGGCTTCCTTATATTCATAAGCTTGAAGAAGAATAAAAAAAATATCAAGAATGACAGTTAGGGTTAGCCCTTGTGTCACTTGATTGAAATTATTTTCAATTAATCTGTGGTGGGCTCAAGTTACTGTGAGGCCAGATGAGAGGAGAATCAGAGTATTAAGTAGGGGAATTTGGAGAGGGTTGAAAGGTGTAATCCCCTTAGGGGGTCAATTTATTCCTAATTCGATAGTTATAGGGTTAACAGAAGATGTCCAGCAATTATGTTGGCTGCTAATCGAACAGCTAGAGTCCCAGGACGAATAATATTTCTAATTGTTTCAATACATACTATAAATGGTATAAGAACAGGGGGGGTGCAGAATAATAATCCATACCTCAGCCTCGATTCCACGTAAGCAAAAATAAAATAATTTTAAGGAATATAATCCGACATTCTGCCTCAAGTTGATCAAAATGTAATGAGCAGAACATAATTTGGAACTAAGTTTAGTGCAATGCAATCAAGTTCAGAATCTACCACAAGACTCAGGAAGTCAACAAAGTTAGCTGTTGGTACAGACTACTGTTATGCTTCACATATGTACTATAATCAAGCTTAACCTTACTAAGTAACAATTTTAGTTTTGGAGATGTTCATACTAAGTTCGTTTTTGGCACACCAGTCGGACATCTGACGTATGATGGTAGTACAGGTCGTCGAGAGAGTATTGATGGATTCATTAGCAATAACAGCGTTAGTGTCATCTGCGTATTGTTAGAGTAAACATGGTTCCAAAGATAAAGACAAATCATTTACATAAATCAAGAAAAGAATCGGCCCCAATACCGATCCTTGAGGGACTCCGCGGCAAATATATGTTTCGGAGGATAAATGATCACTTACTACAAAATGCCGCAGTTGTTGCGAATTATCGACGGCTTTCAACGTCAATATTTGCTTAATAAAAGAAATATACGCAAATATGAAAACTGAAATCCATCCATCAACAATTTGCACTTTTTGGGTTAAATAATGCCGATGCATAATTTAAAATTTTGTATTCAACTATCTATAGAGCATTAACAACAAATATTATGATTTAAAACTGAAACATAACATTTCGATTACGAAAACCTGAAATTGTGACGTTTTACTGCCAGTTGGTAGTTACTAAATAGTTTGTTAAACCGGCAAAAATGATTTTTAAAAAGCTGAATTCAGGTTAATTAATTATTTCATAAGCGATCGTGTGCTGCACCATACGAAAATGTCACATCAATGTTTCAGTTACTGTTATGGTTGGTAATTGAATTTCAAAGCCCGAACGCCATCATGTGACAAAATGTTAATACACCGTGTGTTTGCCATGCTAATGAAATAATAATATCTTCGGGACTGAAACGAAAATTATCATCACTGCGGCACGTGTATATCATTCTCTATGGCTTGTTACGAGGAGGGGTTGAAAACATATTTTCTTTTCACCTTCAATTTGTTTATCGGGGCTCCGGGGTGGATTACCCCGTTGAAAATTAATGGCCTCAAAGGTTACTCATAATTTCTTTGAAGCCAGACAACGCGCGCGGGTTTAAAGCCACCTTCCCAGATTAATTTATTATCAGAGGTGTTTACGTTCGTTACATGTAATTACCCGTTTATGTGTGTGATTGAACTCGGTGGCGAAATTACATCGGCCCTGCGCATAGATCGCAGATTGTATTGTGCGCTTTAATGTGCCACCTAATAACGAAGGAATTGTGAAACCCTAATCTAAAATTGATTTTCAAAATAGTGGTCCGTTTTGACCGTAAACCACAACAAGCGTGATCAATATAATAAATATCTAACAATAATTAAATCGAATTTTAGATAATACTGTCATAGCCGGACGCTAATAAATTTTTATGTTCAGACGGATGGCATCATCTATTGGTCAACCGACTGGTTGGCAGTTGGCAAACTAGTGCTACGCGTTTTTGAGAAGGTATGCCATCTGTCCGAAATATTCTAGAAAGTTCCATGTTTTCAGTGTTGTTAAGTATCTAGATGCAAGTATCTAGATACAGTATCTAAATAATTTTTGAGTATCTAGATACATATCTCAGATACTACTAAAAAATGTAACTGTATCTGCATCTAGATACAATTAAAGTGTATCTATTCATTTGGGATATTAAGATACATTTCAGATACATTTTGAACTTCCATAAAAACAGCAGACCTTGGCGGAAATGCAACCTCCGATTTTACAGTCTCTTTCTTTTGATTTTCCCCTCTGGTTAATTATGTTTTCCAGTTTGTCAAATGACTGTTCTATTTAAAATGCGATTTGATAGTTCAGAAACTTGAAAATTATTTTAAAAATTGGGAAAGATAATTGACAAAAGGAGAAAATCAAAAGGAAAAGACTGTATTGTCGATTTTATCAACTTTTCTTGATTATGGGAACGCTCTCTTAGCTACAATAAAGTTGCAACTAAGGATCCTAGATTCATTTGACATTTAACTTGTCTGATACGGAAGTGGAGTCATTTCTGTTGATAACTTTATATTTTACGTTGACTTAACTTGATTTCATACAAAACCAGGTAATTACTTATCAGCTTATTGATCAACTTAATTACAAAGATAATATTTTTATTTGAAAAGACATATTGCTGAAAAAAATTGTGAAAATTATCACAGATTTTAGTGTGTACATTCACATTCATACGAAAACTTCGTCAATTTTCACAAAAAAGTCGATTTGGATCGCAAATAATACCGTACCTCCACTATTGCATAGGTTATTGAATTTTACACTTGCAAGTATCTTGATAAACTGCAGATTTTATCAAAAAAATTTACAGGATCAACTTCAGAATAATTTAAAAGTTGATGACAAATGTCGACGTGATCCCGCTTTTGAATTGGTGTCAGCATGCATGGCATCAACCTGGCAGATATCTTATTTAAGTGTAAAATCTTTTGTGCTTCTTGCTATCTCATCCACCGTAATTCTTCTGTCCTCCATGACTATTTTTTCCACTTTTGCCATCATTTTTCCATTTTGTGCCGTTGCAAGACGTCCACCTCTTTCATCATCTTCCAAGCTTATTTTTCTGTGCTTAAATTCTATTGTGCAATGTCTATGTGTAGATTCTGAAGGTGCAGACTCTCCATAAATATTTTCTAAACGTTCCACAATTTCCCGTGAAGTGAGAAATTTTATTACAGCACGGTATTCTATTTTGTCAATTTTCGGTTTCTCTGTTATATTCTGTTTTATAATACAGAAGTTAATAAACGAAATATAATGAAAATTGCAGCCTACCAAGATTTTGACAACGACAGTGGAAAAATTTGGTCTTTTTTCCGTGGTCCAAGGTCCAAGTAGATCGGCAGAACTTTTCTCGGTCCCCTCGTATACAGGGTATCTTAAATGTAATACCCGTGTTTTTGAGATTGGATTCTGGAAGCCCGGACAAATCGAAAAGAAAGAATGACGAAAGTGTCACAAGTTGTTCCATAGCACAGGGCTCACTGCTAGTTGAAAATATTTAAAAAAGCGTCTAAACGGTCATGTTTGTTCTAGAATGACGTTTCATACATTTGGTTGGAAAGGACAAAAAACTCACGATGTATATAACTAATGACTAGAGAAGGACAAGGGAACAATCATAATTATTTATTTTTTATGCATGTTTATACTTTTAAATCAGAGATAATTATACAGCATATCCCTTTCCGCTATACAGCTATAGACCTTTCCTTTATTAAGCCTTAAATCTTAAAGTATAAGCTAGTAATTTAATTTATTGATTTATGGTAGACACACTGGTATTTCTGTAAAAGTTATGTTGCGAGAAAATTAAAAAAAAAACTTACATATCAATAATTGAAGTCGACTCTTGTCCGGTGAAAATTGTAAGAAAATTGTTTTTAAAGTTACAGACACTGTTAAAATTTAAGTTGGAAAAACACTCAATGTTTCACTATCAACCAATATTAAAACGTTTTAACAGTGTCCGTTTAAAATTTTAAAACACTTTCCTTAGAATTTTTAACTTACAAATCGTTATCAAATTCTATTCTAGTTCTGCTTCTGTAATTCCAAATACATACAAAACGGTTTCCTTCTTTAGCCCTATTTTTATTAAATCATCAAAAATATTATAAAACGTTTAAATTCATTTTATCTTCAGGAATTAGTACAGTTTGCATTATAAAATTTACAGTGACTTTTGATTATATTTTCAACACTTACTGACGTCATAACGTTAAGTCTCTGTTAAGTTTTCGATTTAGACGGTTTTATAAAGCATGGTTTTAAGGCTAACTTTGTGAGCAGTGGAAACCAATTTTTCGATTTAAGTATTCCTTAGTATTAAGTATGGTTAAAGCACTACTTAAAAAATGCGGTGCAAACAGCTGTGTATTTCCAAGAAAATCTAGCAGATGATTTAGATTTAGAAGGTCTACTTCCGGTAAAGGTTTCATTAAAAAAATCTTCATATATTCTACACACATTAACGTAAAAGACATGCTGCAGAGCTTTCGACTTGCACTAATAATTGCATTATTAAAATAGAAGTAAAAGCCATTGAACATTTCTTGTACTTATATATTTACATTTATATTTTGCTTTTGTTTTTAATAACTTCTTTTTTGAATAACTTGTTTGCGAAGATATACGCATGGCAACTTTTATCATTCTTTCATTTTCATTCGTTTCTTCTTGAATCGAATCACAAGCACGGCCGTTATTTTTGCGACAACCTGTATATTAATCTTGAAGATATTTACTGAATAAAATTCTGGATTCTCGTCTGTCTTTTATTTCTGCTTGTAAGTTTTGAACTAACCTGTGCCTAGTTCATTCTCAGTTTCCAAGATTGAAAAATGTATATACTGATTTTATACTTAAAATTAAGTACTCAAGAAGAAAAGCAGATTCAGCAGGTTGCAACCGAGAACAAGGAGAAACTGAACGCTTCTTGCTGTTTCCAAATTATACTACTTATGCTTTGGAAATTCTTCTATAACACTGGCAGTATCCAAATAAAAAGTACTCGGTATTGTCTGAAGCGTTGCAAGAAAACACAGATAATTATTACAAATATTGTTACGGTAATTCTGAAACGAAGGCACAATTAAAGCAAAGTATAATAAAAAATGTATTTATTATAAGTAATAAAGTTTGGCACTTTCACTAGGAGAGGTTTTCATTTAAGGGTTATATCATTAACCGTCCACAAGGTGTATTCAAGTATTTAAAGACATGTTTCTTTTCAAAGAGAGGAACATTTCTATCATGATCTGATTTGTTAAGATCAAGGCTTTTTTCCTCAGCACCTAATCTTTGCACACGGCACGGATCTCCTTTTTTTTTGTATCTGTATCTGTATCTAGATATTTTCCGGAAAAAGTATCTATATCTGCATCTTGGACGAAACAAACGGTGAAATATAATAAAGTGTAATTTATTGAAATATATGTTGTACATTATTCATAGTTAAACTGTATTAAACGAATGTTTAATTAAAGCTCTTGGAACCAAGTGACGATTATTATTCGTGAAATCCGAATTCGTAACAATACAGTACGGCAGGCGATGGTTTTATTGCAGATGGCAACCTGCGCTGTGATGTTTGTTACCTTCTCTCAGTTTTAGACAATAGATAGCGCATCTGCAGTTCGTGAAGGGTGGGGGGGAACGCGGGAAAGATCAAAAGCGAACATTCTCTTGTGAATACATCAAAGTCGGTTGTTTTTTATTGCGTCTTTATCTTTTTGAAAAAAAAAAAGATATTAATAATATTCATTCACATTTCTTACACAGCTGATCGTCTTTTCTTTTACTTTTTCGGTTGTTCTGAATAGATTGGTCCGTTATTGAATGTTATTCTGATGTTAATATTTGCATCGAAAAACTTAATGAGATTCTTTATAGCATTTCTGAAAGAACAGTACCTGTGTATAAATCTCATACAACTACCTATCCTCCTTGGTTCACGTCGTCAATTTTTCGTAATTTAAAGTTGAAAAATCTAAAATCATTACCGACAAAAGTGGTTAGCAACAGACATTTTAATTTTTCTTCACTAGTTTAAACGTTTACGTATATTATGTGAAGAACAAATATCTTCTGCGTATAAATCATTTACGTATCGTGCTCCATTCTCTCTAATCCGAAGCACATTTTTCAATATGTCCACATGAGGCAGGGCACTTCTCGTATTCCTAATAAGTTATATTCAAGTGATAATAAGACATACACCAGTCCTCAAGATATTGTCAATGGATTTGCAAAATTATTCTCTGCCATGTTCTTGCCTGACACTCAAAACACTGTGCTTTCGGATGTCTTTTCAAATGTTTCTCCGTTCTCAATGCCAACTGTCTCTGAAGAACTGTTAACAGTTATGGCAAAATTTCCAGTAAAGTTTACTGCTGGTGAGGATTCAATTCCAAGTTTTTTGATTCGTGATGCTAGATATGTGCTTGTAAAACCTCTTCTGCCTTTATAATAAATATGCAATTGCTAAGTCTAAATTTCCAGACATCTGGAAACGCGCCAGAGTTATGCCTATTTTTAAAAAAAGATGGTAAGACACAGCTTGCGAATTATCGTCCTATTGCCATTTTAAATAATTTTGCCAATATTTTTGAACAGGTTATTTATAAGCTAATTTACGGTAAGATTAGTTCTTATATTTCGTCCCATCAGCACGGTTTCATTTCTGGTCGATCTACTACTACAAATTTGGTGACCATAACGCAATACACAGCGGAAGTTTTGGATAAACAAGGTCAGGTTGATGTCATATACACGGATTTATCCAGTGCTTTCGATTCAGTGCATCATGGTCTCCTTCTCAAAAAGCTCAGCTCTTTAGGAATGGTTCCGTCTTTAGTGTGTCTTCTGCAATCCTATCTATCTGGCAGAGTGAATTACGTCTTTTTCAATGGCTATAAATCATTTGAATATCCAGTGACCTCTGGTGTTCCTCAGGGCTCAAATTTAGGACCCCTACTTTTTGTCATTTTCATCAATGATTTACTAGACTCATTAGAATGTCACTCGCTTGCTTTTGCTGATGACTTAAAAATCTGTGCTTCTGTTTCAAATACTTGGGAAGCTGAACGGCTCCAGCAGTGCCTAAACACGATTATTTCCTGGTGCGCTGATAATTGTCTGAAGTTGAACGTTAACAAATGCTGCGTCGTAACGTATACAAAGACGGTCTATCCTATTAATTACAATTACTGTATTAAAAGTGAGCAACTGTCTAGGAAAAGTGTAACTAAAGATTTGAGTGTTACCTTTGATTCTGCTTTAAGCTTTTCTCACCACATTGACGTCACTGTCACTGCAGCTTGTAAATCTTTAGGGTTTGTTTTGAGATCTGTGAAGTATTTTAGCAATATTGAGATATTTAAGTGCCTTGACAACTGTTTTGTTCTCAGTCGATTAGAATATGCTTCTCAGGTATGGTCTCCGTATTATATCTATTATCAACTAGATATAGAGCGAATACAACGTCGGTTTCTCAAATTTCTTACCTTTAAAATCACAGGTGTTTATCCTGAGAGAGGCGTTGATTATGACTTCTTACTGCAAACCCACAACTTTCAATCTCTTAAACACCGACGAGATCTGCATGGTGCCAGTTTCATTTGAAAGTTACTTCACTCTAAAATTGTTTGTCCTGAAATCTTGGCTTCCCTAAATTTTCTAGTACCTCGATTTAACTCCAGATGGACTACTACATTTAAACTGTCAATACCAAAGAGTAACGTTCTAATTAAGGCACCTCTTTTCTCTATGTGCCGTCATGTTAATGCTATGTATTTTTACGATAGATTTTTTTTCTTTTTTTCCTTACATTATATTTATGCTTATACCTTTAGTTGTATATCTATATATCTGTAGGTGTACATTTGTTCTTTTGTTTTAGGTTAGGTTTAGGTTTAGTTCTAATCGTTCTATATCTACTCTTCTCTTTTTCCGTCCTGTAATTGGGATTATCCTGTTGGGCGACTACCTGAATAATAATAATAATAACAATAAATAAATTCGAAGAAGGAGACGATTTTTGTTATCCTGTCGTTATTTTCTACTCTTCTAAAATGCTTCCATTTTGCCTTCCTGCGTGCACATCGAGGGTGGAAAAAGGTGAAGATTAAGAGCGGATGGATAAGTTTTTCCCGCGCTTTAATCAGTCCTAGAAACCAAACAACCACTTTTCAACCCCTCCAATTCTTTTAGCAGTCCGTACAATGTTGGATCTCGAATATCTTTGTTAGTAGCGTTCTGGTTTTCGAACGTAAAGCAAGAAAATCGATTTACAAGTCGTTTTCCACGGATTGCTCTAATGAAGTTTACTTATACCTTTGGAATTGTCGACATCGGTCCACTCCTTATCTCTGTCTATGTTTATTTAATAGTACTTCCTTATTATGATTAAAATAAAAATCCTAAGCTTTAGATTACAAAATAATATACGAATTTAATCAAATTAATTAATTCAAATTTAAACAATTAACATAACATTGAAACTAGAATATGAAAGAGAGAAGGGAAGATCAACAAAATCGATTCACTTCTATAAAATTGATTCACTTATATAAAATCTTTTTAAATGCTGAATTTTAAGAAACAATGAATCGGTTTTATTTAAACTCACCTTCGCGGGTCGTGGATACTCCTTAGGTGCCCTTTATTTTACATTACATTACGAAAACTGTTTGATAGAAAAGTTTTTGAATTTTGAAAACTTAATTACGAGGAAAAATTTAGACGCGTGTCAAACAGACTCAATCTATTTTACTGGCAGAAGTTATTAGGTAACCGATGTGGGAATGTAGACCAAGGAATCAGCCTTTACATAATTATTTCTTTTGTTACACTATGACTCACTGGTGGATCCGGATCTGGATTTTTCCTTCTCCAACGCATTGAATAATGCAAGCTTGTTCTTCGTTTTAACATAATGCCCTTGGTCCAAGTGCAAGCTGACTAATGCTTTTATTACATAATCTCGCAGTTGCATATGCGTCATTTGTGTTTTCCAATGATTCATATTCCGATAGGAGTTCTAATTTAATAAAGTATCTCAATTAAATGAAGTGTACCGAATTATAAAAATATTAAAAATCTAAATTCTTACATTTCTAAGGAAGGAATTTTCGGTTTTAGGCAACAGATGACGAAACAGGAAAAAATCTAAAGCGAAAGTTTTTTTTTTCAGAAGGTACGCCAAAGTCGGTCGTCTTCTTATGTTTTCTTTTTGATGATTTTTTTTATACATGGTGAAAACAATACAGAAAATGCACGGAAAACAACTTGTGAAGTTGAATATAAATCAGAAGAAAAATAGATAATTTTTTTTGTTTGAATCAGCTGTAATGGCAACATTTCGATGAAACAAAAGAAAAAATGTGGCTAGTGTTGTTTTTCCTTTCTTATAAATAACAACAACAATTGATTTCCCATAATTAACTGTTAAATGAATTAATTTTTAATAATTAAGTCGAAAAGACATAAATAAAAAGAACAAAAAAACAGATCTCTCGTGTCGCTAGAGCTACTACCGAAGTATATAGTGTTACGGTGTGGAAATCATGTTTTCAGGACACAGCCTATATATATGCAAATTATCCCTGAAAATATAAAAGGTGCAATTTATTTCTCGCACTGTTCTTCGTCCACTTTCTTCGTGACGCATTTAAATCGACGCTGTTGATATATGAGGCAGTCCCTCTATTGGCTATCGGCGGTGAACATTAAAGAATCGTCGCCAAATATCAAAGTGACGTTTACGTCAAAAGCACGCCGCCTCTTGTTGTAATGCAGAATGGTCCTCAAATGGCCGAAGAGGCGTGGCTTTTCTTAGTGTTGCGTTTCGGTGAGAATGATGCCGAGGATGCCACAAAAGTGTTTCAGTTGCTCTTGATAAATTTCCCAATCATCAGAAACCTTGAACTCCTGTAGTGTGCCAATACTTCCCAAAACTGCATTTCCCACCTTCCACCACGACAGGATTTTGAGTTTTCTTTTCTAGACAATTTTTTCTTACTGGAAGATCTTCTTGCCTCGTCACCAATTAAGTGATGTATTTATATAATACGCTAACAAAAGTATGAATATTTATTCAATCTAATTACAACATGTGCATCAGATAAAGCCTAATAAGTAAATTATTAATTTCTTGTTTATGTTATTGTAGCACTTTTTCTTGATACACTACACTACCTCATTTCAAACACTTTATTACTTTTATAGTTACACACCCGTCTCTATATGCGTATGGAAACGTCCAGAGTATTCGCGGTCGCACTAGATTGTTCTCCAGCTTTCCCGAAAGTACCCGCGGTATCGCTATAATTTGGATTATTCTGCTTCTGTTAAGGAATCTGTGAGTTTGTTTGTCATTTTATTTTATACGTTACAACATGCATTGAAACAGTGTGTCCTTCTCTCTCACATTTCAACACCGGTTAAGTTACGAATTTTTGAAAACTGACATTCATCAATAGAAACATCGATGAACGTCTTTAGAATGCATTTGTGTCTCATTCGAATCCTGGATTAATAGAGAACCAGGTAAGGTAGTTACTCAAAACGTATTACGCCATTACGACCAGTACCTATGCGTAGTTAATTTATTTCAATAAAATGCCTGGTTTCTTGGATCCGCTAAAATTTCCTATAATTCTAACATGGGTAATTATAACAATATTTACTTTATCTAATAATAAAAGATTTTCGAAACCGAACACTAGGTTTTTGTTTCCTTGGATCAGCAGTTTTTTACATTTATAATAAATTAACGATCTCATTTCGAGCTGCGGCGTTGTCTTTTCTTGATCGGGACTTCGAAGCAGAGAAGCTGAACGAGTTGAAGGACATTATCCTCACCTGTACGTCTGCTCATCCCTAGCGGAGTTTCGGACGTTCTTTGTCGACAAGTGACTAAGACGAACATCTGACACGAAGTAGAAGTTTATTATTACGCGTGTTAACATCCATTACAAGTTATTGAATTCTGAAAGGATCGGCGCCTAGTTTTAATTATAGCTTATAATTAATTAACAAATTGAAAGGGGCTGCCAGATTTGGCAAAGTAAATTGGAAATTAGATTGCGCAATGCCGATTTACAGTTGTGTGATTAAATCGTAATCACTTGTATTCGCTTAGTTATAGAATGAACCTCTATTATGAACGTATCGCAGAGTGTAATTTTAGATCAAAAACTCATTTGATAAATACGTGAGCTGCTGGAAAAGTTTCTGGAAACGGTGTGAAAAAACGCATATGAAATTTGGTAAACGGTATCATTGTTTTTAGAAGTATTCGCCTTTGACGTCAATACACTTTTGCATACGCTCGAACCAATTTCTAAAGCACGTTTTCCACTCTAAAGATCGTACCTTAGAAACCAGTGTACGGAATGTTTCAACCGCTGCTTCAGCAGACGAAAATCGCTCACCACGCGTTTTATTTTTGATATTTGGGAACAAAAAGAAATCATTAGGTGATAAATCAGGCAAATATGGACAATGAGTCATTAATTCAACATTTTTGTTGGACAAAAAATCAACTGTTTGACGGGCTGAGTGAGAGCTGGCGTTGTCATGATGGAGAATAATTCGTCGATTTCGATTGTTTCTTCTTATTTGATCCATGACTTCCGTCAAACAAATTGTAGTATATCAATCAGCATTCATGGTTTTTCGATCCTCTAAAGCCACGGTTCTTACATGTCCAGTTAAACCAAAGAAACAAGCAATCATTTGCTTCGCAGCACTGCGTGAACGGACAACTTTTGTTGGTTTTGGTTCATTTTGAAATACCCAAACGGTAGATTGTCGTTTACTTTCTGCTCGTACGAATAGATCCACGTTTCGTCACCAGTAACGATGTTATAAACTGAATTTGAATAACCTCCATTGAATTTCTTGAGCATTTGTTCGCACCATTTGACACGACCATGCTTTTGCGCTTCTGTTAAATTGTGTGGGATCCAACGACTGCAAAGCTTTCGTACGTTCAAATGATCATGCAAAATCTGGTGTATTGCTTTCATGTCAATGCGTAAGGATGCTTGAATCTCACGGTATGTCACATGTCGATCTCGCTCAAGCATTTCATGCACAGCATCTACATTAGTGGCAACAACAGATGTTGATGGACGACCTTCACGTAATTCGTCACTGAGAGAGGTACGTCCACGCTGGAATTCGGCAAACCAATTACAAACACTGCTCTTTGATGGTGCTTCATCTCCAAAAGCCAAATGTAGCCGATCGAGGCATTGTTTCGGCGTTAGACCACATTTGAAATCGTAAAAAATCATGGCACGAAAATTTTTAAGCGAGATTTCCATGTTTACACAAAATTACTTTTTCTCAAACGCTGTACAAACAAAACTAGTTCACTTGGATAGGAACTGTCAATAGAATTATATGCGAAAAACGTCAAATTTTTCAAATATGACAGTTGATAAACGCTAACGATTCTAGACCTACTAGATTCCAGAAAATTTTCCAGTAGCCCACGTACGTCTGATCTTTGCGAAATCAAGGCAGTTTAGGAACCCTGTCAATGTTTAATGCGGTTCGGAGGGGTCACAATCACCCTGGCACTCCCTTTAACATCATGAAGACCCACCCTATTCTTCACAGAGATAGTTCTGGGGCGTATAACATCAGCGCAGACTTATTATCAGAGCCTATCAAATTTAATTCGGTTTTCATTGGCATGACATGTGTAGAGGGGTTCCGCAGTCAACGAGTGTTGCATAACCCGTCAGGATCTAAACGCGCAGCGCCGAATCGCGTTGAGTGGGAGGCAGTTACGCGTTCTGGAATTATTTGTGATAGGCTCTGCTTACGCAAGTAACCTTCAAGAGTATTCAGTTAATTTCATAAATAAATCGTAAGTTGATCGCAAAATAATAATTTCACCCATTATCTCGCTAGGTATTGTTAACCTATGTATGTACTTGTTTTGTTAACGCGACAAGTTAAATGAATACCGATAAAATGTGGTCGCGGCGACAAATACAACACACAAAAAAAAGAGCCGTGCATGAAACATGATTAATTGGTTCAATTTTATACATGTAATTTAAAAAAAAAGAAGCGATGATTTATGATGGCAGCTTATATAAAGCAGGTCAGATGTTCATATTGTATTTCATAATAAAAACGCGATAAAAAATGATCTTCCCCCCGAAAATAAAAAAAAATCCCCGGCAATAAATTGGTTCAATTTATGTGTGAGTGGGTTTATGACATCCCCTTAAAGAATCGGGTGCGATTAAGAGGTAGCGACAAGGACCATTAAACCACATTAAAATGGTACGCTATTTCAGGATCCAATCATCTATCGAGTAGATAACGATTATTGCAGGTTCCCCATATTGTGTTTGTTGTAGTTTGGAGGACTATTTATAGTAGAGGAGAAGGGTTCGGTAAAAGGAACGAGCATGATAATGTTACTGGATCCTGTAGCTACCCCATTTGCACCGCTCGCTACTGCAAATGTGTTTTGTAATTATCGCAGGCTGAAAACGCTTTCGGACTACGTAATGTCGAAACTAATTCGCATGGGAATTGTCCCTGTCGAATTCGCTGGAATTCCGCAGCAGTTTGAACCGGCTTTTTTTTTATAACATTTAAACAGGCACGAGCTGAATTGAAATGTCCGTTTCGTCATGGCACGTTACACGGCAATTTCCCCAAACAATTCATTTAGCAACAGAGTTTTGAATTTTTCAGTTAAACAAAATTCAATTATTATTTTTTTTTTATGCGCAAGTCATGATTTCAAACAACTCGAAACAAACAGGAACTTCAAAACTTTCTGTCACCGGTACCTGTAATTAATTCCGGCAAGGCCTTCCAATTATTGCAGAATTTAAACACCGTGATTTTCATTAATTGCAGCGTCCGAGGTTTATTTAACGAAACGGAATAATTAAATGACGGAAAACTTTTTTGTTTTTTTAAATAGCCAAAGGGCGAAACAGCGATGTCCAATCAACTGTACGAATGCAATTGCGGACGATACAGATTCGCAATAATTCCCCATCATTTTGTAGTAAACTACTTCGTATCATAAACCGGTTTCAAAGTAGTATATCATCTGGTTTACGGTAAGCACACAAATTTCTTTTTTTTACAAACAGCCGAACAAATTAGATGATACGGTTTGCGATCTAACGTTCGCGTCAATTAAACACGTTACGTACTACATTAAATTTTACGTTCCGCTCGCTGATGTAGTAAGCAAGTAAACACGAAGAGGCGAAATAAAACACGGCACGTCTCTGCAGCACACCGTAGAGTGTATACGTCTCAATTTACAGCGAACAATCACCATAAAGTTCTATTTACAGTCCGGAACGTTGATTTTACAAATCGCCTTCTTCAATTACAAGCCATCCACGTTGGCTTGATTACAAATAAATCAGTACTTCTGACTTCTACAATCAAGAACGCGAACGTCAAACCCTTTTTTCTATTTCAATTTATCGCATTCTGAATAGTGGTTTGAAATCAAGTTCGTTTCGTACGCTAATAAGAAGATTGTTTTTATGATAAAGTCCTTACGAAAAATCTTGGGAAACTGCCACCTCCTGAATGAATTTACTTTATCTCCTGAATAGTCAACGAAGAACGGCAGTAAATTAGCGCAGAAGAAGACAATCAGCTGTCTCAATCAGCTAGTTCTCGGAGAGAGACCTGTGAGGTCAAAGGTCAAGGGCGCCAGGAGGAATGGCCCTGGCTGATCACTACGCCATTGCGGAACTGTCCTCCAAGGATCGCAGCGTGCGCCAAAATTCCGAAAAATTCCCAGGAGAGTAATCCACTCTTGCATCCAAAATAATTGTTCGTCGCAACAAAACCACGGATCGTACTTATTAAAACAAAAGATAAACAACACGACAGTACGAAAGACCATGGCACAACAGGCCTGACTCTAAAAAATCACACGTACGTACGCGGCACTGAAAGCAAGTGACTTAATCTCTTAAATAAACTTCAATAACAGTCAATATTAAGCTTCACAAAATGTGAATCGGTACTCCATCAGACTTAAATCCAAAGCGGCTTAATTTATTCGAGACGATATTAAACTAAATGCGCACACAAGTGCCGGTATAACTGCGCTATATACAAACATGCATTAAATATATAACATAATTAGAATAATACGTTGTACTTGGTGGAGGTCATAAGAGCTGCTCGCACGTAAATGTCAAATGTTACACAGCTGTCACTAGTGTCGTCACCTTACGTTGGACACGTCGAGTTTCGTGTGTATCGATGTTTGCCAACTGCTGGAAGTCCGTGACCTTAGCGATGCCCTCACGTATTCGACCTTCATTGCACTAGATTCGCCTCCAGAATATGATAAGCGATGGAGAAATATCGACGAAATATAACAGAGCCAGAAGGAAATCCCAAAACGAGTTAAACGGAAACGAAAAGCGAATTCCTCAGTCGAAACAAAGAAATCGCATGAAACATGGGTAGCCAAAATGGAGTCTCAAATTATCTTTCAGTTTATCGGGAAAAGAACGGGTCTTCCGCTTGTTAAAAGTTGTTTGAAGCAACTCAGAAGGTTCACAAGGCAGAAAGAATTCCAGTAAACACTGTTTTTGATTAGAATCTTGCATAAAATTAGCGACGATTCCCGGTGTACACGTGAACATGTCTGCGCCTTGTAACGACGAAATGCAAAGTCAAGCGTACATTAAACGCCGGAGGAACTTGTGAGCGAATCAAGATGGCTAGCCAATTATAATTCAGAAATGGGTCACCTGACCTCTACAACTCAATAGAAGCTGTAACATCAAAGCACCCAAACGGAAACAGCAGTGTGACCAACTGACAACCACTCTATCGTACCACACATGAATGTTAAAAAAGAATTAAAGGGAATTAAACTGTAACAAAATTTGAATTTGCAAGTGATTTTTTATTTTGATTGCCGGCGGCACGAGTGTAAAAAATGTAGAGCAACTTCACAACTCATTAAATTAATTACTTATTTAGAATAAACTGTTGAATTAGTTTGATAATAAAGTAATGAGACTAATAAGCTACGAGCCTTGCAGTCTGCGGGCTTGCAACCGACCCGGACAAGTCGCCGCGGAAAACTAAATTCAGAAATGAAACATTCAAACGTAAAAATTTCTCCGAAAATGAAAATGAAAAGAACGCCCAAGACTTCATTGGTTACAAGATATGTTTCTTAGGGCGGCTGCGATACAATGTTGTTTACAGACCTTCGAGAAGCAATTTTTCGGAAACGAAATGTAAAATGTTACAACTTAACAATCTGAGAACTGAAGGTGGCCCGTGAATAACATAGCCTGGACATTCTGAAAACTTGCAGGCGCAAATCTGTCGTGAGAAAATATTAAATTTTATTTAAATAACATTTTAAATTTGATGTTAAATTTAAAATAATGAGTTTATAACGTCGTCTTTCCATCTACCTCGTCAGTACATCTATCCAGTCCAGCGATATATCTTCGTCAATCCATCTCCATTTGAAACTTTCCCTGTTGTCTGGGTGTTCGTTGATATATCGATTTTGGGTAAACGTGGACATTATCTTCGTTTTTGTAATTTGCACTGCAGAGTAAGGTAAGCCATGTCGTTCTTCATTCTGTGTTTTACCTGCGTGCAACGTGCGTTTATTTGTCACGATCGCTAATCCTTTTTCGCTGTCCCCCTTTTAAGCAACTAGAAAGGGGCAGAATTAATGGTCCCGAATTAACCTGGTCAGCCATATTGGAGCTGTGAGAGTGTTTTCCCTCTCGTGCCTCCGCTTTAAGAAAAGGAAACGTTGAGGAAAGTATTGTCGCCCGATCTGAATTCATCGCATCTATGTCGCCCATCCATATATCTTCGTATCTGTCGCCTCAGTCTATCTATTCCATCTACCCATGTACCTCCTCCATCCTTCTATACTATCTATCCGTCTATCTCATTTATTGTTACGTTTCTTAATTTATTCGTCATTATTCGTGATCGAGAAGATTTCCCTACCTGCGCTGTTGTTTCAAGTGCGGCTGATAGTTGATAGATGGCGAGGTGGCTTAACACTTTCTGACTTTGGCCGGTCGGCGACAAAGCGTTTACGGACGGACATATTCCACGTTACTAACCAAACGAGAGGGGTGTTGGAAGTATTGTCGTTGGATTTGGTTGACCTACCGTTCCTATACGGATATTCTCGCTCCGTTAGAAGCTTTCCCTGCTGTGTGGGGTTCGTTGCTATATGAATTTTGAGTGAACGTGGAAACTATCTTCATTTTTGTAGCTTGCTGTGCAGAGCAAGGTAAGTCATGTTGCCCTTCATTTTATATCCTACTTGTGTGTCACATGCGTTTATTTTTCACGAACGCCAATCCTTTTCGCCCCTCTCTTTAAGCAACTGGAAAGGGGCAGTTTGGCGTCGGTTGATGGTCCCGACGACTGAACCTGGTCAGCCACGTTGTATCTGTGAAAGTGTTTCCCCCTCGTTCTTTCGCTTTAAGAAAAGGAAAAGTTGAGAAAGGTATTACCATCCGTCCTGTTTCTACGGCCAGTTCAGTCGGAGTATCAAAGGCGATGGTCTTGCATTTGTTAGCATAGATTCGCGTTGATTCATGCATTCGGGCATATTGACTATCTGCTTTAATAGATGCTTGTGTGATAAACACGTTTAAACTGTTCCAAACAATTCATACTAATTGTAGGTTTTGAAAAATGGGCAGAACGGATATCATGTGAAAGATATTTTCTTCTACTCCCCAGTTAAGCGAGCATACATTGACAATTTTTTGTGTATGTTGCGACGTATATTTTTGTATCGAATTATTTCAAGCTCTACCTACGCCCCTAAAAAATCCCTAGCGCGTCCTCTCACACATGTATGACACTATCTCGTGCACCAATCCTCTTCTTCGACCCCTCTGTCTGATCTACCTATCCGCCTCGCCTAAATATTTTTGTTATTATGTTTCTCTGCTGATATTTCAGGTAAGTACACATATTAATAAAATAAATCTGGTTATCTCGGGCCTGGTCCTGGTCCTTACAGGATTAAAAATTGTTAAGAGCGAGGTGGGCAACTGTGTGTGGCAGTGTAAAAAAAATGTTTGTTCCTCAAATATTTGAAAGAGTAAAAAACCAGTAATCCATCAAACGAGTTTTCGTAGGTAAATAGTTTTTGCACAGAAGAGATAACCGTCCGCGCGTTCGATAATTCGGATGACCCAGTTCCTCTAATCCCATTCATTTAATCCCATCGACGTCTCGTCGAACTATTATCACTAAAATCACATTTCCCGCCTCGCACAAATCTAATTAATACTTTCGCGCAACAATGCAGCGGGTGAGGTGGAGGATCGATAGTCCTTTCGCGACTACCACCACCGAGGACCACAATTAATAATCACGCGTTAGAGCTAATTGACATCATAATCCACGCCCCATCTGGGGCACTAATGTTTTGACGGAGTCCTCGTCGAGTGTGTCGCACTCGACTACTTCGAATCCTATTTGTTCGTGTCACACACCTGTGACACATGACGGCCGCACGTGACCCTCATAAACGTGATGGATAATGCAGCACGAACAGCGAGGCGGCTCTTTCCCCCAATGCTTTGTCCTTCATACAGTTTTGTTTGAATTAATCCAAAAAAAAAAAAAAAACACCCCACTCGATAATAAATTCAAATCATTTTTCACGCTTCATAAATTTACAAATGAATTTAGTTAATTTTAACACTCGGGTGGGTTTACCGATTGAAATGGATTTTCATAAAACAATGTACGAGCGGACAATAAAATCCTGGTAAGCAAGCTCAATTTAATACAATTAGGTTAAAGTAGTCTGTATCGTATAGGTTTGAATACGTCCAGCTCAGTGGAGACGGGGTGGGCTACAAAATGATTGCCGGTAGCAAAAAAATAATGTATAACAGTTTCAAAAAGGGATGCTAGTGTAAGAAGATGATTTTTAAAGATCAGCGAGACTCTTGCAGACATGGAACACTTCAAATGTTCAGGTTTTTCATTAATTTATTTTATGACGTATTCCAAGTACTGAAAAAAAAAACAGAAAATAACGAGCTTGATAAGCGCCATAAGCAGGCATAAGCATTGCAAGTGTTTTTTAATATTTAATAAGTATTAGAAAAAGCTGATGGGAAAGAAAATTCATTCGAGCGAATTCGCGAAGAGTTACTACGTAAGTGATTTGGTAAAGTTCGCAACGTTTTGTACTTTGTCTCATTCAATCTGTAAGATCTCATTTGCGTGCTTCAAGACCGACAATCTCGAATAATCCAAGTTTTACGTTATTTGTTCAGTCTTGTTGTGTTCGTACCTTAGCCTGCGATGCAACGAGAGAAATTTGTCGCGAGAATTTCTTTCTTCTCTTGCATTATGAGCGGCTAAACATGTTTCGGATTACTTCAACGTAATAAGACAGGTCGCCCCCCACACCCGACTTTGGCTTCAAAGAGATTTCTTCGCCTTGTTAAATTAAATTAAACTCTAATTGTCTATTCGCTGCGGGACTTATTTCAGTATAATAAAACTCGTTGCAGTCGTCGTCGTCGTCGTTCAAACCAGACAAAAGAAACTTGAAACACAAAGCAGTGGCCGTTTTCAATTGTTTGTCTAATTTTCAGGTCTCGTTATAGTTATTAACTTTTTCTAAAAAGAGTGACTTAAGTTCTTAAGCGTTCTCGTCCAAAACAAATATACTTAATATAATAAATATACCTATTAGTGCCTTAATTTGTGACTACACTTATACAATGTCAAATTAAATGTCGAAAAGGATCACGTTAGGCCTCACATTAGACACAGATGTGATCCCAGCTTTAGTGAAAACCAGCCCTTTGTCATCTTGGGGCAGCAGTTTTTACACAAGTACGGGAGACCTTTTAAGCAAAGGCATATAATCCTGATGAAGAATTTAATTTAATTTTAATAAAAATATGATGAACCAATCAATTCTGTTATTAGAGCCGGAGTATTAAATGCGCGCAGCGATGAATTCTAAACTCAACTGTAGCTTTATTTAAAAAAAAAAAAATAATGAAATTTTAATTTAGTTTCTGGAGCAATCCAATGACGTACAAAATTTTATAATTTTACTTTTTACAAAATGAAACTCGCTTGCTATCAATTCCCGCTGAAATTCACTTTAAATGCCGACAGTAATTACAAAAATGTTTTCATTTGGATCCCAGCACACATTATTCATTTCAATCGAAGGCCAAATGATTTCAGATAAAGCAGAGAAATTGCAAGAAAATATAAATTATACGAAAAGGCGACTATAAAACAAAAATAAACGAGATATGACCGAAAAACGAAAAGTCGAAAATGGCAATTTTTGCCTATAACTTGAAAACAAAAGAAGATACCCAATTTTTGTTTACGCTATTGACTTAATCTCCAAAAAAAAGATCGAGACTTGGCCACTAGTTTTTTTCTATCTCTTATAGTTACGGAGATGCCCATAAGAGACATCGAAATTAATCCACCCTGTACAAAAAAAAACTTTCAAATTTAATATACGGATACGTTAGTGCTGAATTGAATAAATTAATATGAGGAAGGAAACAATAACAGGAAGACAGAAAAATTCTGTCACCCATGGGATTTGAACCCGAGTCTCTCGGTATCGTGCCGAGTGTTCTAACCACTAAACTAAAGTGACTCCGGAATTTGAAGCTATTAATCTAATAGAAAATAGGACAGTCGGCAGAAGTAAATAGCAAATTTAAAGAGAAGGATGTGTTAGTGCTGATTAAATAAATTAATATAAGAAAGGTATTGCACCTATTGTATTAATTTCTAAAAAGAAGAGCACAAGATAAATCTAAAACGTGGGAAGTAATTAGCATAATAAAATGCACATTTATATTACGCCGAAAATAGCAATAAAAGTTATTTCTGACATAATAAACAAAGGCGAAGGAAACACAAAATGAGGCGTTCACAAAATATCTATGTTGCCATACGATTATTGCATTATTAAAAATAAATGCGACTCAAAATTCGCCATATGCATGGTGACTGGGAACGCGGTTTTCCAAACCGTAACACATTCTAAATCTTATGTCAAAAATAATTCAGTTCAGTTTTGTTTATTCGTGATGATTTTTGTATTCAGCAACAAAATAAAAGTTGTAAAAACTAATTTTGATATTTCTTAACAATGAAAAAAGTAATGACAGCTTATAAAAAAGCAGAAATAAGTAAATTTTTGTTTTATGTAACTAAAACATCTACAACTAATTTATCTAATTTGTCACAAGCACAATGGAATTTCTAAAACGGTTTTTATAAACAGGCGTCAAGTTTTCTGACAAAAAAGTAAATTACGATTGCATAAACAATACAACAAAACAAATTATAGTTGAAATTATCATGTAATTTTTAAGCGTGTACTGACCTAATTCGGCAGAAGTTGGTTTGATACCTTGTTCTGCAAAAACTTTTGCCGTGTGAAAAACCGCGAACAGAAGAAGAACGACGCTCGATTTCTTCATGCTTTTGGAGACGCTGCTTTTAAATTATTTCATTTTCTTTCGCCTCTTTTATACCAATCGGTGGTTTCACTTCATTTACTAACGTTTCTTTGGATCGAAGATAATATTAATTGTTAATTCGCCAGGGACCTCGGTAACAATAAAGAAGAGTGTTGAGTGAGAATGAATCTTAATTACTTTATTGTTGATTGTTTTAAGCATCATCTTAGGGGAGTCATACAAAAGAATGCTGGACTCTAACGCTTTGCATTATGATTAGAATGCCAGGGCGCCGGCGTCTATATGTAGGGTCTCCTTTCAGGTGCGTGTGATTCATGACAGATTTTAGCACAAAAGGAAATAAAATTTTTAGATGAGGTATTGTTTCAAGTATTTATTACCGTATTGTATAACATGAATGCTTTATTAATTTATTATTTATTTAGTTATACGGGAATATTACTTTTGCCAATAAATCGCAGTTTGACGTGGCGTTGATTTTCCTCCAAATTTTACTGTACTGCACTCGTTTCAAAAGAAATAATTCAGATAAATATAAGGCTGATTAGGTGTAGGACTTGCATCACAAAACGAATAACTTAAATGTATGGCCACTTTAGTAGGTTACACCCTGCACAACCAAAATTAAAAATCTCTTGCTATGGAATAGAAGCTAAATCATTATTAGAATCAATTAGATTAATGTTTTTAGGTTTAAAAAAAAGTCGTTGAATACCAAATCAGAGAATGGTCGGAAACTTCAAGAACATCAATAACGCCTGAAATGTCAATATTATCTTTATTGGTGATAATAAGGTCGATAATTTGCTTCTGATTAAATTATAATTCTCGTGAAAGGATTATTGATTTTTCTAAAAATTTTACTCTACTGTACTCCTGCCCGTTCTCGTACTACTCCAGTCTCGACGACTTACAAGAACCCGCAGCAAGAACACCAACAGCAACAGCACCACCACCAGCAGCAGCAGCAGCTCTGAGTAAGTTCTTCTGCAATGGAGAACGAAACGTCGGCAGTACAAAGAATCCAAGGAGAGAAGCGATTCCAACCGGAAGCCAGGAATTCAACAATGGACGACGGCCGTGGAAGCCTTCAAGCTAAACGAAGAAGACATACCTTCTCTGAAACCATCACAGCTACTGCAATTTATTAGAGCTCTGAGACTAGATCGGGAACTATAAGAGCAGGCCAACCTCAGCAGCTGATAGATCATATAAGTATCAATAGGTCGCAGTGCAATATCACCCTAATTAAATTTAAATCTAAAATCCAGCAAGAGGTGGATTTTCGTAACGTGATTTTTACTTTCTGAGTAAAAGCTTCTCTAAAGCAAAAAACGAAGATAATTATCTGCATATATCATTCCCCCAATTCATTTCAGGGTATCAGTATATTTCAAAGGAACTCCGTAAGAGAATTTAAAATTTCAACATCAAAAAAAAAGAAATACATATTTTTTTTATGAAAAATACACGCCGTCAACGTTATACAAAGGCATATTTATACAAAATATGTGATTCCTTACAAGGTCTCCTCCGTTTACGTAAAAGATCTCATTTTTCGAGGAAGATCATTAAATTCTCCGAATATATACGACGAGCTTACCTTTAATGTAGAGAACGTCTTCGTCGTAATGAGGCAACCAACGTAGCAACCAACGCGTCCTGTGCTTTTTTATTTTTCGTATATAGGTAGAAATCGATAAGGTCGTGATTTATAATTTTATTTTTTTTTGCCTGTGTTCAGTTTAGTTTATCATTTTTTCTGTAATCTTCCATAATTAAAATTAAAGGTAATCTCTATACCTATCTAGCACTAATTCATAATTAGAGAACAAGTTCTAACTTAGATAGTTAGAGCCCAGATAAGACGTTGGTTTAGGAAATAGTTTAAACACAGTCGGTAGTATATTTCACAATAGTGTAAGGGGTGCATGTATACAGGGTAATTCAGAATAAATGTCCAACCTGTTAGGAGTGTATTCACTAAGGTCATGCAAGTGCGAAATTGCAAGAAATAAATCTATCAGAGGCATCTCAAAAATCAACCTCCTTTCCGAAATGAATTACGTATTATACATTTTTTTCCCGCAGAAAGCCATAAATAAAAACGTTTCAGTTTCATTTGAAAGTAAACGGTAGTGTCTCGTTCTATTCCACGCGAGTCCATTGCTCTTGTGATGCAATACAGCTGTACTAGTGCCCATCAACCAATTTATACTTGAATCTTCAATGCATTTTATCTCAAAAACTATGTATATATGTCGCCTATTGTTTCAAGTGTAATGGCTATTTAAACGCGTTGCGCTCGGAGTAGGAGTGACCGCGAGCGGGAACGCGTCGAGAACTGTTGAATTATCGCTAACGGCTGGTAGAACCGGTCTGTAAATTTGAGTGTGAATTGTCCGAATTTCGGCCCGCATCTTTGTGGATTTCTTTCACCGTCGTTATATTCCCCCCCGAGCGTCAAGCGGGGATCTAATTCTGCTGATTTGGGCGGCGATATTTGGTAACTCTTCAGCACTACGTTACGTAAGGTAGTTGTTTTTTGACCACCTCGTGATCATTCTTTTGTTAATTGTTCTCTTTTTGCTCCTCGTTATTATAGTGCTAGTCCCAGGCAAGGGGGCTGCTACACATGTGAACCGACCCTTCGTGATATCGGCGTTTCACTGTCGTACGAGTTGCTACAGCGACACAAGCCGGCAACCGCCATCTTAGGCTCCTTCGAACAGGGTCGCCATCGCCCAATCATCCCCGGCACGACAGACGCTTAAACATCGACGTTGTGGTAGAGGCAATTCTAAGGTCGATTTATTTTATTATATTTTTGATTCGTCTCCGTATCTCGTCATTACTGTTGTGAAGTGACGCCGTCGTCTTGTTTTTGATACGTCACCGCCGTGTGGAGAAATTTCCCCCCCCCCCCGTGCCTTAGTTGGCGCATTGCGCATATTTATTTATGTACCTCAGCCCTTTTGGTCGTCTATCCTGTTTTTTTTTTGTGTTGCTCGGTGTTAACTTGAAGGGGCACCTTCAGAGCATTAAACCTTGCCGTAAATTTCTTTTCTTTTGTGGCGGACTTTGTATTAAAGTAAAAAAAAAATGTTTTTTCTTTCCGCCTTCACGCTTGAGAAGCTCCTTCAGAGCCCTGAACGTTGCCGTAATCATTTTTTTTTGTGTTCGGTTTGATTTCAATGTTTTCTTTTATGCACTGGGATTAGAGTTTAAAGGCGGACCGTTTTTATGCTTCGGTGTAAGCTGACGCGGGAGTACTCCCGTAAAGGCGCTTTTTCTATCCACGAGTTGGACTCTGTACCTGAACACACAATTTTAATCTACGCGATTAACACAACTTGCTATAGCGCTGATCCTAATTAAAGTACGATTTACGACCGAGGTGACTTTCTTTTTTTTTTGTCGGGGAACTTTGTTGCGAAGGCTTCTTTAAGGGGTGGGACTTTGGCGCTCGAAGACGAGTCCTAGGGTGTTGGAACCTCTGCAGACGGAGCAGTGACTGCGGTATTGAGCTACGTAACCAGTGTTGGGTAGCACCTTTTCCGGTAACATCTTTTGAGTTTTCAGACGCCGCCTCCACTGAATATGCACTGTTACGTAAACCTGATCCACACCACCGTTCACGAGGGTCCGACCGCCTTGGTTTACGAGCATAAAATAAGTTCCGGATTAGTGCAGGGCCTCTTCCGTCTTCTACCACGGTCTTGGGTCCAAACAGCGCTGAACGCTCCCTTGTCGCCATATCAAACCGGTGGTGGCAAGTGGTTGCAACAAAAATCTAACCCTTTTTCTTTCTTACCGGGTTGCAGTACTGTGATTGACGGATCGGACACATATTTTGAAACACCTAGTATAATTTTTAACATCCCTGCTTTTGCTATTTTTTTTCGAATTGATCAATTTTATTTATAAAATTCGGATCCTTTTTTTCTGAGGAGGATCTATCTATGAATCCTCTAAACTTGTTTAGGCTTTAGTCATGATGAATCATAACAACAGATTCATAATAGACGTGGAATACTGATGTGCACGATTTAATGAAATATATACGAGATATATGCAAATTTTTGGCCCCATATGAAAATCACCGACTAAACAACTAATAAATTCCGGGCGTAATGCACTCGGTAAATTATAGTGGGCGATAGTTATTTAGTCTAATTTACATCAGCCGGTCCCGTCAGAGGCTAACTACATTCATAAAGTGGATTAGCAAGGCTACAATAATAAAGTTGAACTGGCAACGCCGACGACAAACAAGGGGACGGACCTGCATAACTCACGGGTTAATTACCGAGGTCCAAACTGAAACTACGAGAAGTTCAGTCTAAGGACGCAAAAAAAAAGGAAAATTCATCTCTGCACAGAGAGGACAACCCACTAATGCTCGAAATTAGCGGAGCCCTGCTTTTAGAAAAAGGAAAAAAAAAAGAAAAGTTGTTACGTAAAAGAAAGTGGCGCTTGTAATTAGCGACAAGGCCACTTGTATTTTGCTGTAAGGGGGCGCAAAGCGCTTACTTAAAGTTTCTCTTTGTATTATTACTACTTCTATTTTCCTAAACACTCAGGCACAATAGTTTCACCATATTTCACTTACGTTCGTATTATTGTCACGTCCGGAACAGAAAGGTCTAGACATTACATACATATAAAAATACTTATACCTCCGAGACAGGAGTTATGCTGCACTTAAAGGGTTCCGTAATATATCACATAGTGTTCTTTTACTAAAATATTTTTAACCCCTTACTCACTGGTAGTTTTATTTTTACATCGCCGCTAAGAGTAAAATAATACTCCTGAAAAGGGTATGTTAGGTCACCCTAATCAATGAAAAAGTCATTTTCGAATTAGCGATTCAAAATCGTGCAAAATCAGAATTCGTTAAGCGTATCAGTAGAGCTCAGTTTGATCTAGATTTAGATGCATTATTCTGGCTGCTCATCTGCTCGCTGTTTCACCTAAATCAAGCCCACTGCCGATAGCTTTTTGTCCCAGCTTTGGGCAGAATTTTTACCATTTTTTGAAACCGTTCGCTCCTCGGTTATTTAGGTCAGTTTCTATTTAATTCTGGACAAGTTACAATATCCAATTCAATCGTTTCATCGAGTTATTGGCCATAGTATCTTTGCAATTGCTTCTTTTTTATCGGAGGCTATGTTCTATCATCATGGTTGTCAATATTGTTCAGTATTTTCACGGTAGAATTTATTGAGCAGTTTGTAGTGAATTTAAGAAAAGAGCTTCGCTTCTGGGTTCGGCGACTTCAAAGAAAGAGGTTGGGAAAGACGTTCAGCTCTTTAGAATGATTCGAGCAATCGCAAGACATGCGGTGCCTTCACAATTTATTGCTGGAAGGAAGACTTCACCTTCAGTGAAGACTTCACCTTCAGTGAAGTCTTCCTTCCAGCAATAAATTGTGAAGGCACCGCATGTCTTGCGATTGCTCGAATCATTCTAAAGAGCTGAACGTCTTTCTCAACCTCTTTCTTTGAAGTTGCCGAACCCAGAAGCGAAGCTCTTTTCTTTCTTGGCGAGCTAAAACACTCTTTGTGTATCAAGGACCGTTGTGTTGCTACACAAAACCCTTTTTGGGTTCTTATATTCCATTGGACTGACTTGACAGTTTGTACCCTTCTGCCTTTCCGGCGAGATTTCATCGAGGGGTACCTTCTTGCGAATTGTACTCAGCGTTTGACTCCACAACTTTGGGTATGTCGAGACCTTGTTTACTGGTACCATCAGCTGATTTTTGCTGATTGTCACGAAACCATCCCTGTGACTGTCGAAGAAAACTCCGAACCCGATTTGAGATCTGTACAACCTTCACATCATTTCTAGGTAAATTCATTTCATTTTTATACCCTCGTCGGGGGTGCTCTCTCTCTCTCTCTCTCTCTCCGGAATACTATTACCTTTTGAATCTCGATTGCTCATTTCATATTTATGTATTTTTGGCAAAACAATTTCCGCTATATTCTGTCACTGACAATTCAATTTACTTAATTGAAATTTAATTATCTCGATTTAATTCATTTATTTGTAATTTAATCGCTATTTTTTGCTAGTTTTAATATTTCGTTAATGTTTGAGTCACTTTATTTCACTTTTTATACTGTTTATGATATATGTGAGACGTAGCAGTTAATGTTGTTGAAATATTTTAAGGTATTTTTCAATTCTGAGTTTAAATCTTATCAAACTTTGACATTACCATTTAAAACCACACTGCGTAATAAACGCAACGTAACGGAATAGAAGCGTGTCATAGTTACATGTTCTAATTAAGAATTAGGCAATTACGGTGTTTTGCATAAAACGAATTTGGCAAGGCTCGCCATATTGGAACTTTGAGCTTTGGACCGGACCCTCCTGTCGCCAGGGCATAAACCACTTGTAATGTAAAACCTCTGGACGTATAAATAAGCTAGAAAATCGATAGGAAGGGTCAGTGATAAAAAAATCGGCGATAATCAGAAGTCGAAGGTCGAATCAGTGAATTAGTAATTAGATAGAAGTCGTAAAGTGATATGAAGCTTGCAGATTTGATTGTTTGAATCAAGTTACCATTGCAGAAAGGTGCCATGTCAGTTTGATATTAAGTTTTACGCAGTAAACACGGTAGGAGAAATTCAAAGAAGAAACCAATTTGTTACTTTACATATTTTTTTAAATAGAAACGAATCTCATGTAATATGTGAATAACTGGCGTTCTCCCATTAGCCCTGAAACTTACGTTAGTCTTGTTTTAAATGCGTGAATTTCATTTACGGATATACAGAAACCTTAGCTTAAACTTCTGTGAAGATTTGGATATATTCAGTATGTAGATATGCATTTTTTTATAAACATTAAGTTGCGATTAAATAATCTTACAATGTATCATAATGCGTACAAGGTCATAATGAAACGAGTTGGCAGTATTTCCTGGATCTGAAATACACACGGCGCCGCATTAGCAGAGCAGAACGGAGTTGAGCCTCGGAAGTTACGAACGGAGATGCACAGGGTCCGGCTTTAATAGAGCAGAACGGAGTCGAGCCTGAGAAATTGCAATATTACCCCTAATTATACACTTGATTAAGGATATTGTAACGATTACGGAAATTTTAAAATCGTATTTAATTAATTTAAAATGTATTTTTTCCAATGCAATACGAGTTATTTGCTGACAAGCGGTTTGCTGGTGCAGCGACTCAGGCGATGAACTCGTAGCGTGAATCCACAAAGTTGCAAATACGCAAATAACTCGGGCATTGTATGTGTTTAAACACAATCAATTAATTCACGATTTAATAGAAATGACGATTGGAAACAAAGTAAAAATCCTGACATCATCTTTTCAGCAACCAAGCAAAATACGGGTTCAATTAAGTTTTGCGGAATTTGGTCATGACGTCACGTACATTGGCAGTATAAAAGATGTGCGTAGTTTGTAAAAGAGATCAGTTAATCTGATCGTTGTCGTGGGATACAGATATCTGTATTTCTGACATTTAAACAATAAAGGTAATCCTTGTTGTTTTAATGAGTTAGTTTGCAGTTTCCCTGTTACTCCCTTTTCACTCCCAAGTTAGGCAACCCCTGCGTCTGGACGCCGACAGCTCGTAACCTGCTGGAGACGACAATACTGACAATATTTTATGCATAACAAATGCAACACCCAATATTCCCCACTCGCGTAACAATCAAGAAAGAAGAAGTGCGTAAAAAGCTCCAACAGCATACTAGAAGCAATCATTCTGGTGAAGTTTACTCTTGACCTATGAATAAAGAAAATCGAGATCCAACTTTGACGGATTGTTTAAAGAATTGGGGACCCAAGGGGATGAAAAGTGTCGGGTTGGGTTTTCAAACTGTGTCGACACGAATTTACGAATTTACACTTCGTGGTCTTTGCGCTTTTGTGTTTATTTGCACGTGCAAAGTGAGAAACAAATACCTATTCACGAAACAAACTTATCGAAAATAGATCGAAAAACCTGAAAACTGCAAAATATTTTCAGTCAAAATAGTGTAATATATTTTTATATTCAGCTATTATTTCAACACGGAGAAGTTAGCACAGCTTTTTCGAAACGGCCGAAGGTCAAAAAAATCAGACTCACAACATCAAAGGTGCCGACAGACAGTTTCGTATCTGTGGATTAGAGTAAGTAAGGGATCTGTACTAATTAATTTGAAGTTTTAGAAAATAAGTTAAGTTTAAGATTAAGCGTAAAAGACAGTACATTGTTACAGTTGCTTTTGTAACCTCGTTAATTTCATCTACATTAGTTCACGTGCTCTATTCCGTGAAGCCGACACTATCTATACTTCTTTACTCCAGGGATCGTATGGCTGGTTTTCGCACGTGGTACTCTCATTTCGCGCCAGCGTCGTCCATTTCGGCCTCCTGCATTACTAGGGCGAACAGTTAAAGAGTGCGGTTGCGGTTTGTTTCGTTTTGATAATTTAAGCGTGGAGAGTTATTTGTCCACAAATGAACTACCTTAATTGCCGGCCTTTTCTTCGCCGAATAAGCTTTGTGCATTCGATCTAATTCAAGCTACTGAGCAAGTGTTTGGGCAACGAGCAAAAGATCATCACTTCAAGCGCTTTAACAGTCAATGGCGAGCAAAAGTTGCGTCGCAAGGTGCCGTAAATGCTTTGAAACTTATTATTATCATAGACGCTATGACGTCATAGTTGACAATATAAAACGTGTCCCAGAAACCCGATTACTTGCTAATTGCTAACGATCGTCGATTTAAGTTTAATTGCACTGGCTGCTAATTAATACTGAGTCACTGTTAGGCCAGCCAGTCAATCGAGGCCATCGAATAGCTAGTAAAATTTTAATCATTTTATTTACAGTTAAAAATACTATTTCTTTTTTAATGTTGAGAGCAATAAATTGCCAATACGTTAATTACTTTGTTGAATTTAAGCCGCCTACTACTCTTTTTTGCGTAATAGTAGATCCGACACGTTAGTGTGGCGATTCATGGGTAGAGATAAACGCCTCGCTAACGTTTCGCCTCTGGCGCCCTTAAACAAATTATCGTCGTAATTTTGCTAAAGCTTTCAGATAAGTGAAAGGAGTACGTAGCAAGATTAAATCAAATAAATCTTTACTCTTTTAATATTGTGCCCGACTAAGCTAAATTTAAAAGGCAATCAATCAAATTAAACAATTTAACTTTTGTTTGAACCGTAGGATCATCTTGTAATTTTGTAAAACCCTCCAGCATTGTGTCCCAGACAATCATGACAAATTTCATTCAGATCGCACGGCTAGAAAAGTTGTTAGGCAGCCGGAAGCACATCCGCGTTTCCGGCGCAAATTAACGCTTTTCCGTCAGGCGAATTCCGGCGTGTGAGGCATCAAATTAAAGCTCACGAAAAGCGTTATTAACCAACGGCGTACAGAAAAGTCTAGGATAAATACGTTTTTTTTACATGTTTCCCCTAATGTCGGCAGAGACGGCGGTATCCCAATCGAGGCGAGTCCAAGTAACGCCCCCGACCAACCAAATAAAAGAGCCCACGTTCTTGCACTCGTTCTCAGACCCTTCGGGATTGCTTCAGGAACGAAGTAGGCAGATCGAGACCGTACTAGAAGCAACATTTTTTATCTACACCTAAAATTTTTCATTTGAACTTAAATTATTATCAAAATCGCCGAGGTATTTGTTCAATGTCAATAACATTTTCCCGGCGCACAGATCGAGATTAAATGCGAGCGCTGTTTATCGGTGTGAAAACTTGAGGACTCATATGTGCTTTAAATTCCGAGACCGTACGTATGCAAATTCAAGCGAAAGCAGCGTAAAATCCGGTTCGCGCAGACGTTCGCTCCGGCAAAACGGCGAGCTCTTGAACGAGGGAGCTTTTGAAACAGGACGCTTCCGTCAATATTGACGAAACATTGAGGAACGGCGGCGGCTCGATACACTCTCCCCCGGGATCCGCGAGGACAATCGCCGCCCTTAATGACCGCCAGAAGATCGCCCTATGCGCTTTAATCGAAATTAGAGAGTGATGCGGTTATCACCGGATATTAGGCGTTGGATATCGAGTTATCTGCGCCGGGTGGTATCCGGTTGATCTGACGGCGCGATATTACGGCGCTGATCTTATTTGCAGGACAAATTTCACGCATATTTGACATCCAATCACGAAAAGGGATATTTATTTATTCAGATTATAAATTTTAATTGTGGAAATCACTATATTTGATTTAATTAATATAATAATACAAAAAAAAAATATAATAAAAGCTCGCGCCAGTTCCGAAGATGACTTTGTTTGCTTGACACTGCGTCTTAATTTTCCTCGTCGAGGAATTTTCCAACTTTTATTTTTCTAAATTGGAGGTAAAAGGGGGGTGAAGCACTTTGCTTGGTTTTCCGCCTATTATTGAGGCTTGAGTGCAACTAAGTCTGGATATTTTGATAAAGCAAAATTAATATCATCCACTATATAATACGGATTGTACCGGTTTGAAAAATCAAGGGAAAGTCTGAAACTCATTCAGGTGAGCGTGATTGTTACTGCGTGTCTGTTCTTTTCGTTGCGTTTTTTGTTATATAGTTGGTTCTATTTTATCGATCAACTACCGTCGTCGCCTGATGAAAATTCAAGACCTCACCCCCAACTCTTCGCCTCCTCCAACTACAGCCAATGAAGGCGGAAACTGAATAAATTAAAAATGGAAAATAATTTGGACGGGTACTGTGTCTGCATCCTTGTAACCTGACGTGATAAGAATTGTACCTACAACTTTCTCCTTTGAAGTTTTCCTTTCGCGCCCGCGCGCGGCTCTTAGATAAAGTGAAGTGTAATTAACACCGTGCAAACCCTCAGAAGCCCCCGGCGATTATTAAAGTCTTCCGCCGTAATTCGTTCGCCCGAAACGAATATAAATGTTTCAGGTGGTGCGGAGCTCTCGCCGAAATTGAGATGTGAAATATTAAGTGCGTCGTTACCCGTAAATGAATATTGCAGCGATTTGGGCCAGCTTGTCGGGATGAAAACATAACGGGGGGCGTCAGTGAAATAGCCGAACGGAAAAATTAATGGCGAATGTTAAATTCGCGCCGATTTATAGAGAAGTTAAGTGTCGTAAAGATCATGTTAGCTGGCTGTTTTATGATTATTGGCACTATATTTTTTGTATTCAAATGGGTGAGCGTAACGTCCACACGTTCACTGGAAAATATATTGCCAGTTAAATCTAATTTCATTTTGCAACTTCTGTTTTATCCTTTTTTAGTTTTATTGCTCGTACCATATATCGCCGGTCTGGATGGGGGGCTAATTTGCGTTCTCAGTCTGCAAGCTTTTGTTCGACCATTTTCCGGCGATGTCCTAGATTTTTATAGTTTGTTCAAACGGGTTCTGTGTAAACTACATTTTACAGTAAACACTTACATAAAAGTTTATATTCCATTTCCATTAAAGCCGTTTTCATTTAATTTTGTAGAAGGTATGATAATTTGCGCTGAAGAAGATAATTAGCTGTCCCGAGCTAGTTCTCAGAAGTTGAAGGGCGAAGTCAAAGGTCAAGGGCGTCAAGAGGAGTGACCCTAGCTGATCTCTACCTTGCTGGAGAACCGTCCTCCAAGGATCGCAGCGCACGCCAAAATTTTCAAAAATCCCCGGAAGAATAATCCACACTTGCTTCCAAAATAATTGTTCGTCGCAACGAAAGCACGGACCGCACTTAAAACATATATTAAAACAAAAGATAAACAATATGACAGTACAAAAGACAACGGCGCAACAGGCCCGTCTCTAACAAATCACACGTACGTACGCGGCGTAGAAAATAAGTACATTCAAGAACGCGAACGTCAAACCTTTTTTTCTATTTCAATTTATCGCATTCTGAACAGTGGTCTGAAATCAAGTTCGTTTCGTACATGATTAAGAAGATTGTTTATGTGATAAATTCCTTACGAAAAATCTTGGAAAACTGCCATCGCCTGAATGAATTTACTTTATCTCCCGAATAATTGAATGAAAAACGGTAGTAAATTAGCGCAGAAGAAGACAATCAGCTGTCCCAATCAGCTAGTTCTCGGAGAGAGACGTACGAGGTCAAAGGTCAAGGGCGCCAGGAAGAATGGCCCTAGCTGATCACTATGTCACTGCGGAACTGTCTTCCAAGGATCGCAGCGTGCGCCAAAATTCCGAAAAATGCCCACTCTTGCATCCAAAATAAGTGTTCGTCGCAACAGAATCACAAATCGTACTCGAAACGTATATTAAAACAACAGATAAACAATAAGACAGTACAAAAGACAACGGCACAACAGGCCTGACTCTAACAAGTCACACGCACGTACGCGGCGTTGAAAATATGTGACTTAATCTCTCAAATAAACTTCAATAACAGTCGATATTAATCTTCACAAAGTGTGAATCGGTACTCCATCAGATTTAAATATAACGCGGCTTAATTTATTCCTGCGTTATACACAAACATGCATTAAATATATAACGTAATTAAAACAATACGTTATACTTGGTGGAGGTCATAAGGGTTGCTCGCACGTAAATGTCAAATATTACGCAGCTGTCACAGTGTCGTCACCTCACGTTGGGCACGTCGAGTTTCATGTGTGTCGATGTTTGTCAACTAGTGGAAGTCCGTGACCTTAGCGATGCCCTCACGTATTCGACCTTCGTTGCACTTGATTCGCCTCCAGAACATGAGGAGCGATGGAGAAGTATTGACGAAATATAACAGAGCCAGAAGGAAATCCCAAAACGAAAAAACGGAAACAAAAAGCGAATTCCTCAGTCGAAACAAAGAAATCGCATAAAACATGGGTAGCCAAAATGGAGTCCCGAATTATCTTTCAATTTTTCGGGAAAAAAACGGGTCTTCCGCTTGTTAAAAGTTGTTGGAAGCAACTCAGAAGGTTCACAAGGCACAAATAATTTCAGTAAACACTGTAGTTAATTAGAATCTTGCATAAAATTAGCGACGATTCTCGGTGTACACGTTAACATGTCTGCACATTGTAACGATGAATTGCAAAGTCAAGCGTGCAGTAAGCGCCGGAAGAACTTGTGAGCGAGTCCAGATGGCTAGCCAATTGGTATTCAGAAATGGGTGACATGACCTCTACAACCCAAAAGAAGCTGTGATATCAAAGCGCCCAAACGGAAACAGCAATGTGGCCAACTGACAACCGCTGTATCGTACCACACATGAATGTTAAAAAAATAATAAAAGGGAATTAAACTGTAACAGCGACCTTTTATTTTTGATTGTCGGCGGCACAAGTGTAAAAAATAAAGAGCAACTTAACAACTCATTTAATCAATTACTTATTTAGAATAAACTGTTAAATTAGTCTGATAGTAAATCAATGAGTCTAAAGAGCTACGAGCCTTGCAGTCTGCGAGCGTGCACTCGACCCGGGCAAGTTGCTGCGGGAAATTCAATTCAGAAATGAAACATTCAAGCAACCTAAAAATTTCTCCGAAAATGGAAATGAAAAGGACGCGTAAAACTTCATTGGTTAGTAGATATTTTCATAGGGCGGCTGCGATATAACCACTGTATCGCACCACACAAGAATGTTAAGAAAGAACGAGGGAATTAAACTGTAACAGGTTAAAAAAATACATTTTCTTTTAAATAAAATTACTATGCATTTAAATTTAAAATAAAATAACTTGAATATTTCAAAGCGTGGCCGCACTGGCGCGGATATAATCCGACCAGCGACGAGTAGTTGGCATGTTTTCGTTCCGCGCGCAAGATTATTAAATTTCCGGGATGCAGTACTTGTTTTCCGGTAATAGTATTGAATTAAATCGCGGATCTTCCCCGTCCGGAAGAGGTCGTGACTGCATAACCCTCGAAACTAATTTGAAATACTCATAAAAGTCATTAGAACTCCGGCCCGTCTAAGTTCTGAAATCTGTTATCCGGAGGACGGGGGCAAATTCAATTCCTGAACCTTTACCGGAATTAAACGCGTGCGTGAAGTTATTTGTCAATTAAAAAGTTTCGCCGACGGGTTAATTATTTGGCTATTAAAGTTTTCGTTTTAAACCAAAACAACGACTTTGTATGCCTCGCAGAAGTATACAGCAGCGGCATGTACCTAAGCTTGTCGTTAAATTTCAGCTAATGTCATCTAGACATCTTGAATATTGTTTAATCATTTGAAATTAAGTTAAAGTAATCGAAATGTCTGAGAAGAAGATGTGCAGTGACATGAAGGAATTGCCGTCATACAAAGACCATTAAAGTTTCAAAAAGTTTTTTTGATGTTACAGTTCAGAATTCTCCTTACCAAGGAAAAGAATTCAGGCCACTTGTTCCGCGAACGGTACGAAAATTTAGTACTCGGAATGTATCAGCCACGCCCATAACGTGCGAACGCTCGCATTGCACTCCTTCCTCTTCTACTCAATAACAGTTCGATGCATCGCATAGTACATTCGACGTAAAAAGCGTCGAATGTATACTATATGGCCTGAATTCTTTTCCCCGCTCATTACCAAGAATGCTCCTGTACATATTGCTATGTAGTGGGCATGGCTGGTAGCTCTTTTTGTTGTTCTCTTTACAACTCAGGGTTTTGGGCTCTGAAGGGATGGAAACCCTCCAACCCTCGTTGTAGATGACCAAAGAACTTATCTAGTTTACACACGTAATCTCGGAATTCACAAATCATCACTCCAGGTTAGTACCTCCTATGTGAGTTTAACTTTCGTTTCACGCACAACTGTCTAATGACGCTCTGAGTTTGTACCTGTCGCACCAATTAAATACCTGCGCGCAATGAACTCGGGATTCCGTTTTAAAATTGCTAATTTAAATAATTCCTTTAAATGCTAAAGGTAAAAATTTCTATTTTTAAAATAATAACAATGTGTGACGGTTTGCGCCAAGTCACGCGCTTGTTATCATGATTAAGTTTTTTTTATTTTTTATTTAACTTTGTTTTATCTAGTCTGAATGATGTTGTTGATGTTCTGGTCCCAACTGCGGATATTGTCTGTTGTTGTCTGCATCGCAATAAAATCCAATTTCAACTTTAAACATTTATTACAACGAATCAATATTTTACAATACTTCTGCTTTTTAGAGAGATGTTTTCTCTTTGAGATTTACTTAAAATCTGTCCCATCAATTCCGCGTCGTCATCTTATAAGACTCCTTTGTCCACCACCAGTTTAGACCCACTCAGTCGCTTCGACACGAATCGCGCGCATCGACCGCATTTAGGGGCATTTCTGAACGGCAAATTAACATGTCTATACTGTCAAAACAATATAAATTTCAGTTGGTATTAGCTTGTCACATTAGATAGTGTTATGTTGTTTTTTACAAACATTTAGAAAATTTTCAATAAATTGTTTTTCACATCCGCAACCAAACTACACCCCGCACTTACACAAGTTCAACGTCTAAGTGTCTTTTGAGAGTTATCGATAATCGACCTTCAGGGATTGCAGTTCACTAAACCGTTCACTACCACTCTGTTCGATTAGCAGTCTCAGATATGTTAAATCAAACGTTTATTAAACAGATTAAACACAACATTGTTTTATTCTTTAATTAAACTCAAATTTATTCCAGGTTTTTCTATTGAATTAAATACCACAGCATTATGCAAATTCTCTTTGAGAAACGTAAAAACGGGACTTATCTCTGGGGCATTTTTTATTTTTATTATTTCATTTCACATTTAATCCTTGGCTGTTGACATATTATGCAATCATCTTATTGCGTGTCTGCGGCATGGAAATCAAGGAAGTGCCGGAAATACCAATTTGATGTTAACGGGCATGATCTACAACTTCAATAATGAACACACGCTTGCTCTGTTGCAAAAATAAAGGTACACCGCCTTTGTGACCCACTCGCCGCCTCTATGGTTAAGGCTCAATTCTCGCACGGGCAGCGCATCGCAGCGTGTCGCGTCGCGTCGTGTTTTTACATGTAATTTTTTGACATAAAATGCTGCCGAGTGAGAATTGCTTCACTTAAAACCGTGGCAACTTTTAGTGGCAGCAAAACGACGCACTGCCGTGTGAGAATTGAGCCTAAGGGAGCGTGGCGTAAAATGCTCGTGCGGTGACGGGCGTTCGTACGATCAAAGGTTACCGCCAAGTCGTAAATGAAACCATCCCCGATTTTGTTCACACAATCTAAACGTCTATTTCCTCTTTAAGTGCGCACTTGCAGAATATTTGAAACACACCGTGTCCGCGCTTGTCGGTTTGTTTACATTTTAAATTTCGTTGTCATATTTGGTTCAAGCAAATTCTTGTGCTTTTGATGGGTTGTTTTCTTTATCACTTGTGAACTACAGATCAGAGAGCATCCTGTTTAATTCCGTGTAACCACGTTCGTATTATTCAAGGAGACATGTTGCTTCAACTTTTTTTTATTTGAATGTAAATTTTAATTAATTTAGTCATTGAGACACATACCTACCCTCCCCACCTTATCTTTAACTTAGGCGCACCGTAGCATTGGTGTACCTATTTATCTTATAACTTTGTTGTTTGTGTTTGATGGTTAGCGACGCCGTTCGCTGGTCTATTTTGTCATCAAATTTCTAGAGTATTTGTTTTTTTTTTGTGTCGCACACGAAAATGACGTACCAAATTTCTATTCACTAAGCGGAAGCTCCGAGGAGGTCAATAAAGTTCGGATGTGCATAAACTGGGTATGCGTTTTCTTAATTTTCTGCGGCCAACAAAAAAAAATTAGTGGTGGATTTTTGAATATGCTTTGAGTTTCGTTACAACCACTCCGCATCAATGAGAAGCCGGCGGTGTCGATGTCGTTCGTCACGGCACCAATGCCCGGTTGCACCAATACTTTACATAAAACTTAAGTTTAAGTCACGTTTAGAAAATGACATTTATGCATGGTGAGTATAATGTCAATCACATTCTGATTGACACTTAAACTTCAAACTTTAAAATATTAGAATGTGTTTGACATTTTGTTGAACTTACATAAAATGTCACGTTCTAAACACGACTTAAATTTAAGCTCTGCTTAAAACATAGGTGCAACCGGCCATTAATCTTGTTCCTACCACGTGATTTCTTTTCTTGGGTCAACGTTCTTTTGTTAGGCCTTCTCTTTGAGTAAAGAATCAACGCCTGTATTTTGTGCTAGAACGCTGTGTGCTGTAATAGATTTCTCTCGATCGGGACATCCTACAAGTTGAACAACTTGATGGACATTATCGACACCTGTACGTCTGCTTATCCCTCGCACGTGGACGTTTTTTCTGGACAGGTGACTAAAACGAACAGCTGGCGCGAAATAGAGATTTATTATTTATTTGATTCTTAACGCGTGTGACTTTTCAGTTGTACGATTCAACCGTCATCTTTTGTATTTTGTGTGTTTGCTGATTGAACCTCTATCCGGAACGTACTGCAGAGTGTGATTTTGGATCTCTAGTGAAAAGTCTAGTGAATAGCCTGCCACACGAGCACATACTTATCCGGCGCTCCTGGCACGTAGCCGACTTGGCGCGCAGATTTAGTTCGTATGTTTTAGGGAGAAAAACCTTCGCTCCGAGTACGCGGATTAAAACGTGCGTTCAGGCTCGCGAAACTAAATTGTTTTTTCAAAACTACGTTTATGGGCAAATCAGCTTTTAATAAATTAAATAATAAATGAAACACGGTCGATAGAAGCTATTGGACCATTTATTGTCCAGAATACAGGTTCTTGAAGTTTATATTCAAATCTCCCCTCTGAGTACTTCAATTTGGCTTGCTAATCTGTGTGTGTGTGTGTGTGTGTGTGATGGACTTGTAGTGCGGGCCAAGTCCGCCACGAGCCGGAAACGTCGGATAAGTATGTGCGTGTGTGGCGAGCTAATGTATGCTATCATGTTAATAATGAATTTCGTATTAAAAATCATGCACTGTTTGTTGAAAACTAAGATTTAATTTAAAAGACTTAAAACTATGTGGTAAACAATGAAATATTTTCCGTCGTCCTTTACTAAAATATCTCGAGGCGTCGCGTATTGATAATCCGGATATTGTCACTTGTCCCCGGTAATTTCTGCCGTCACCGGTGGCTATTCAACCGTCGTCTTCGGCTTGCGCACGAGATGGCAGATAACGTAACAGCGGAGCGTGACCGCAGAATGTTGGGGCGATTTTCCTGTAATTAGTTTGTAAACCGGCTTATTTAGAGCAGACGTGCTAGGTGACCTGCGGAACGGATGAACACCCATAAACCGACCTTGCGCCCCATAAATTCCGCAAAGTAACCTTTCTGGTGCGCGCAAATCTGTTTATAATAATTACACATTATTAAACATTACGCATTTTTTATCACAGTTGGATCAACTATTTTAATCGTTTTGAATTTCGAAACAACATTTGTCAAGTCTTTAAAATAGCACGTTTGAAACATATCAAGAGTTACCGTAACAAATTTGTTGTCTGCATCCTAATAAAATCCAATTTCAACTTTAAACATTTATTACAACGAATCAATATTTTACAATAATTTTACTTTTTAGAGAAATGTTCTTCCTTTGAGATTTGCTTAAAACCTGTCCTCTCAATACCGCGTCGTCGTCTGAGAAGACTCCTTTCTCCACCACACATAGGAACATTTCTGAACGTATATTTTATCACAGTTGGATCAACGATTTCAATCGTTTTGAATTTCGACACAACACTTGTCAAGTCTTTAAAATGGTACGTTTGAAACATATCAAGAGTTACCGTAACAAATTTTACAAGCGTATGTTTAGACAAACATCATGTTAACGAATTTTCAACTTAATAACAAAAATCTTTCTACATTTTTACACAAACTGGCAATTTCGGTTTCAGATATTCAACGTACAGTCATACTTTTTAGTAATGTCTCCCCAACAAATTTTAAATTGCGCCCCTGAGACACTAACCTTAATTGTTTATTATTATAAAAATACTTAAATATCAACTAGACTATATTAAAGTGTGTTTTTATTTTTATGCTACGGTAAATTTTGTTTAGTGTTCTTGATACGTTTACAAAAAGATGATTTACTAAATTCCACATCACATTTGTTATAAAAAGAATTTAGTGGCGCCCTAGAAACTTTGCATGTATCAAAATCCTTATCAGTTTATCAATGATGATGCCGTTGGACCGGTACGGACTGCTGCTAGATACTCACGCAGTCGGTGACATCAACTGATCTTCAGAAAGTATGCTCGGGAGGCAAGGTTTGCTAATATCCATAGGGGGGTGTATCCACAGGTGGATGTGAGAATTAATACACCCGAAGATATGAAGCCAACGTGCGAAGGTGACTTCTCTAGTGTCTATAACCGTTGTGAGGAACCTACAGCTTCTAAGACCGCCATTAGTGTGGGCGGGACCGGAAAAACCGCCCCGGTAAGTATTACTGTATAAATCCTCGTAAAGAGTTACTTGTAATTTGCATGGCCCTTACGGAATTGGAATGCGATGCCCGAAAGCTAAGACGTTTAACCTCAGCGCCTGTTGTGGTCAAAGAAGCGAGAAAGAAAGAACACAGGGAACGCGAGATATAACTAACAGTGAGTGAATGTTTATTGTAACTCCGTCCTCTAATGGTATTGTTTGTCAATAATATTTTAACAAAGAGAAAATCTAGCCAACAATATCAACGATTAGGCTGCTTTTATGCATAGTGGATCGAAATACGTCAAAAAATAATAGTGTGAGTTGACATGTTTCAATTTTAATTTAATCTAATCATCACCGACGTCAGTAATAATGGATACATAACACAACACTACAAGTCCCAAACGTGAATCTATTATCATAAATTTACATCGCCGATTTAATACCGAGGCAACAACATTAAATAAGGATCAATTTGTTGGCATTATCAAAATGATCATCGAGGCGCAAAGTGTCGACGGGCGGCGCTGCTGCTGCAGTGAATCAATCGGGATCGTATCGGGCACGTGCTCGCGTATTAATGGAGCCACTTAGACCGATGCCGGATGCTCCGGCCCCACTTACCGGAGCTTCTTCCGTGCCATATGCGCTCGAGATTGCTACAAATTGATGCTCATCCTTATTTTTGTTTTTGCGTCACGGCCGAGATTGCTTGTTAGGAACGTTTCCCGAGTTTTAGAGAGCCACGTCGAATTGACGTTTAAACTCGCTACTTGATTACGCGCTCCGGTTAGCGGAAACATAACGTTCCGCGTGCATAAATAAAGAAAACTGCAGAGACATCTCGAATTTCCTTCCTTGTTTTGGAAACAGTCTTGAATCTGCAAATGGTGGTATGTAGAGGATGCGAAAATAAAGTGAAAATTTTCGGGTTTCCTGTTTTGGGATAGAACCATTAATTAATCGATACTTTTTCATTAACTCTACTCTTGAACATAGAAGGCCGAAAACAAGTATGAACCACAGACGCCTTTGGTTCTAATTAAAAACATACATTCGCGTCGAGGTAATTCATAGTTATTGTAAACAAGTTATACTCCTGTTAAAATTCGATTTGTCCGAACCGTTTTGGTAACAACGCTGACGCGTTGGTTTGTTTGTAGACTTAGCAACGTCTCCCGGAAGTGACGCTTACATACCGGCTCTTCATTGGTCTGTCCCTTCAAAAATTCCAGTGCCAACTTTTCCCGATGAGTTGGCCATTTTTCGTCCCGGAGGTTGATCCGACGCCATTGTATTCATTGTTCAGTGCGATGCGATTGCGTACACTTATGCGTGAATCTGTGCATTGTGATCGCAAGATTCAACTAAATAAATTATCTGATATTCAGCTTTCTCGACGTGTCTTTTGAAGAGCTATTTTCGCACTTCAAACCAACGAACTGTTTAGTTCAAGAGAACAGCAGGAATGCCTAGTCCATTTACCACATTTACGCCGCCAATTTTTTTCTTTCTTTTGGCGACAGATTCGTTTATTTATGGGGATACACTTTGCGTTAAGCTGTGGTGGTAGCTGAAGATGTGGTTGCCATGAGGTTTACGCTGGGATCGCATGCCTGACTTACCATTTTATTCCGACGCTATTCCGACGTATTCGAAGACGGGGGGTGGCAAGCAATTCGACGAAATGAACGTGAGCAACGTGGACTGCACGCGCTACCTATCTTTGGACTTTTGAAGTCGATAATGTTAGCAGCTGCTAAACATATGTAAGTAATTTCGGCACAACGTAGTGCATTAGTTCAGTAGAGTTACAAGCGACAATTATTTTGTTTAGTTTAAATTAATTAATTAAATTTTACTTGTATTTTCAGAATCTGCTTGTACTTCAGATAAAAAATGTTACTTACGAGAATAACTCAAATAAAAATACCCAAATTTTTAAATATAACAATATACACTACGCCAATAAATTAGAGGAACACCAGAGAAATACAACTAGGAACTGTAATTTCTTTTTATTACCTCAAACAGTTAGCGGTGCTCGAAACCATGTTTAAAATATCGATATTTATCAGTACAGCATGTAACTTTAATGATGGGACAAACTCACACCTCACGCTTCACGCCGAAACAAGAAGAAAAGTTCATATAAACGTATGTCGTCAAGCGCATAGTTTTTTAGATATAAGAGGAACAAATTTCCATTAATACACCGCTGTGTTCACTAAGTAAACTTACGTTGATCCTAATCAAGTAGGTCTCATTTGCTCATAATCTTTTGTGAGTTATTTTTGTTTTCCTCAAACTACACACTACCAACTACTCATTTCGTGAAAGGGCATGTATGATATTCATGTACGGTCGTGCAAATGGTAAATGCGTTAAATTGCAAGATTGTACCAGGCATTATTTTTTTTCTTCATATTTCGCCGGGGAGGGTGGGGAGCTAGCCCTTGCCGTTTAGCCCCTCTTAAAAGTTACACCCAGTATATTGATATCATCGACAAATATCGCCAAATATCGATAATTTCATGAAAAACTGAGGCTTTAAAGTATGTTTCACGAAGGTTTGTATTTAAAGCTGTTTTGCAACCAAAGAGAACTTTTAATTTGCAGAATGTTTATTAAAAATTTGTTTAGTCTGCAAAAGACACTAGAAAACGTGAAATGTTGCATGTACTTTTACAATTATAAAACAGTTTCCTTTTAGTGAATGAAATTTTGGAATATTAAATCAAGATTTTACAAACAACCAAAAATAATTCAAAAACAAAATAAATAAATATCAGTGAAAACAAAAATAAGAAAAATTAAATTAAACCTTGGAACTTACTAACATCTAAAATGTCTAAGCTCACGTTACAAAAAAAAAATTTTTGTTAGAAAATAATTTTTCTTTATGCGTAAAAATGAATTTTTCTATCAACTGACCAATGCTCTCTGGAAACTCTCTTGAAACAGAGAATTTAAATTAAATCATTAAAATAGGGATTACGATTAATCTGATTACCAAAATGTCGTGAAGAGATGATCTTCATTCGCGAAATTAAGTACAGACTGAGGGAACTGACTGATTAAAAAAAATTAATCAAAACAAAAAATGAACTTTCAACGGGAATGCGAAAATAGGTCAGACAACTGTTCTGCAAGAGACGTCTTTTCATCCGCTGCTAGAGCCTTTTATGCACTTATTCCCGTTTGGATTCGTAATAGGAGAGGACATCAGATTACGTTGATATGGCATTTTTTGCATAAAATTCTCTTAACCGAGTGCATAATTAGGAGCAATATTACAACTTTCGAGGCTAGATTCCGTTATTCCTTGTTACGAGTCGTGCTAAGTGCATCACAGTTCGAAAAAATTCTGCCTGCTTCTTAAGCGGGCCACACAATTTGCGAATTGGACCACGTAAACCAAATCGCGGGAAACATAATTGTACAGAACAGAGTTTGCACCGTACAGTTTTCTTCTCCCTCATTATTGCCTCGACAAGAACTTGTTTTGTTGTCCGATAAAAATCAAGATCTTTTAATCATACCATACATAAATGCAACAGCCAAGACCCCAATTGTGGGATCACGCCACAGACAGATACTGAAAAATTTTCAAACACCGAAAATCTAAGGCACCAAGGATGGATTTATAAGAGCAAGATTACATCTCGAGTACAATACCAAAATTTGAAATAAAAAATCGTCAGTGATTATCGTTTTTGGGACTCAAGGTGCAGCAGTTCGATCAATACTGATCTTTCGCGTTCAACAGTAAAGTAATCCATCGAATTTAGTTGTGAATTATCCTCGTATTTTAGCCTTTCGGTATATATTTTAATTGCATTATGAGTACGAAACAATAGATACTTTCTAAGTTACAAAGTTGTATTTCTGTCTAACCCTATGCTGAACGCAAGAGTAGTGAAAAATCTCCTGGAGGTTTAAGAACACCAGCGCACGTTGTGGGGCATTGGGAAGCTGCTTCATAGTACGACCTTCAGTTGGGATTATTTCCTTGACGCCCTTATTAGAAAACCTTTTAAAGAATCCCCCGCCTCCTTCAGAGTCTAGCTTCGGGACAGGTGTTGAGAGCAACGCGCACTTGCCAGCAGGTAGAAGTTTTAGATTGATAGCAATACATTAATGTGATGCGCACACAACCAGAATGCACTCTTGAAATTCTGAATATTACAACAAACGATATTCATGAAATTAATGCAAATATATCCGCCTATGAGAGAACGTTATAAATTACGGCGTTTATAAATAATACAGTACGCTGGCTCTCCATGGCTGCAAACAGCTTTGCTTCAACAAACTGAATATTTAATTATTGTTTGGGTAACCTGTTTCACTGGTTTTATTATTGCACAGCACCGTAAAGCATTAAGGGCTTTTAGTACACGAAATAAGTGCTATAAACATTTACGGAAACGATTAAAATTAAAATTAAATAAACAGTTCTCGGTTGTTTAAGTAACGTTTTGATTTATACCCAAAGTATGTAGGAGTACAGTTAGGCTGACGAATTTATATATATAAATAATGCTGTTACGGTTTAAAATTTCGCTAGCCAGTGGCATAGCTAGAAATCTAGCCGCTGGGTTGCAAAATTTTGACCAGCGGCTTTTATTATTAATACAAAAAAAAACTGAACAAAACCGATTTAACTGAAACTTTAAAGAATAAAAAGAAGAACAGATAAAATAGCGACATCTTACGATCGCTCTTTGACCTGGCATTGCAGGGCTGAAACAGCTGTCCAGAGGCTGCTCGAGGTTTTCACTGCAATCAAAAACGATTTGCACAAAATTTTTCTAATAAAAAGAAGCTTCAGTTCTGCAGCTGTTTATTTTCTGCGCTGAGCATCAACAGAATCTGACACCTATGACGTCACGTTAAGGCATGTCAGTGGTTAGTTTCCAAACAAATATCATTCGCAAAAAAATTATAATCAGGAGGGAAAGTAATTTGTGCACCTTCTATCAAAATTCATAGCCGGTAAGTGATCCGAAGTTTACCTCTGGGTGTTAAAGTAAGATATGACAATGATTAAAATCTGTGGAAATTCTTGGGAAAACCTATTTTGACGTTAGAAAGTATGTTTTGCTTGGAAACGAACTACTCACCTACTGCCACGTGACGTCAGGGTGACTAATGGGTTATCCAATTTCTAAAAAAGTGACAAGAATTATGAAAATTTTAGGTTAGAAAACCTTTCGAAAGCCAACGCTTCGTAGAATGCGCTTAAATTGATTCTCAAAAACGTTTTCTCGAAGAAATTTGTTTTCAGTTGTTTTCAAATGGATGTTAATGAAAGGGAACAAAATTAATTGCGGCTGCAGATTAACAGATGGCGCTACTTATATTTAAAATTCACAGATAGGTCATATATTTCTGTTTAAGTTTATTTATTCGAAAGGTTTTTCAGTTCGTTCAGGAACTGAAAAGAGAGCGCTCTGGGTTTCTTTCTCTCTCGTGTAAGTGATTTTGTATATTTTGCTTTTCCTTTTAAACGCCCCAAGTGCTCTCCCGTTACAATTTCTGAACGCAACCGCAAGACAAGGTTACGATGTTCATGATGACATCACAAATGCTTAATATTCAAAGCTATTTCCAGAATTGTTCTTTCTTTCTTGTTCTTAGCTTAGAGTTTTTCGGTATTAAATAACGGGTACAAAGTTATGGCGCAGTGTAACAGATGGCGACACAGAGTTTATACATTCTTTCGCTTTTTAAACTATTTGTGTTTAAAATTGTGTTTATTCGAAGTTGTTCTCAGAATATCGTCTTTGAATGTTTCCAGTTTTTCAGTTTTAGAAATATTTTCCCGGCAAATTACAAATTCACGGCTCTGATTAATAGATGGCGCCGCAAATGTCATTCATAGAATCGACGCAAATGTCATTCATAGAATCGACGCTTAAACCATGTTTCTTAAGTTTTCCGAAAGTGTTATCTCTAAAAATTAACGTCCTTAGTTTTTAATTCAAAGACAGTTCACTCAGTGCCCTGCGTCCGAGAGAGGGGCAACAAAAAACACGCGCTTATGGCGTCTAAGAGCCGGATTGCTCTGCAATTCCTGCAACCCCCATAGCTACGCCACTGTCGCTAGCCCTGATGGCTCTGTCGCCATTCAATTGGTCAGCTTGGATTATGTGACTTCCCTTCATGCATTACAATCCGGACTTCGCGCAGTACCACGTCACAATCGAACAGTGTTGCCAACTTAGGGATAATTTAAAGCAAAGGGGAAAAGGGAAAATTGCAAAAACTCATTAAAAAATCCAGGAAATTTTTCAACTTCTTGGGAACAAAAGGCATTTTGCAAGAATACGACAGAAAAAGGGCAAACAATCAAGAACAAACACATTTTTAAAGACCCAGAGACACGATCGAAGTGGAAAAATTTTAATTTTTATAGAAAATATAATAATTATTTGATTTATGAAAAATCGTAAGCAATTAAAAACCAGAAACGTTTTTGACAACCGAGGAAACCATTACAAGTGAAAATATTCCTGACTAAAGAAACAAAATAATAAATGACGATCATACACACAGAAGAAATGAAGTCAAAATGAATTGTAGTTCAAAATTAAAAATAAAAAAAAAAACTAATAAGGAACATTCAAGACTAATAATAAATCGAACTTCACAATAATCAGCAAGCAAAAACATATTTCATAACACTTATTTATGAAATGAAAATTTCTGAAGAAAGCAGGAAAAAACAAATGACTAATTACCCGCGGAGGAAAATGAAGTGAAAAAAATTTTTGATTAATTTATTTCAGAATGGAAAAGAAATAAAACAAATGACGATCGTAAATTTCACCACGGACAACCACAAAGAAATACGAAAGAAGACAAAGAAAAAGAAAAGAAAAACAATTTATTAATTCCAAACGACACCTTCTTTTAAAAACAATAACGGCGCAACAGAACAAAAAAAAAATAATCAGAGAGTGACAGAAATATTTGATGATGGAAACAAACGACGATCGCAAGAAAAAATTGAAAAAGGTACGAAGACGTTTGAGAACGAACTTCAAACTTAAAAACAATAATTCATAAACAAGTGACGATCGCGTAACATTCGAAAAACAAAACTACAAACAAATTTTTTGACAAAATCAATAATAATTTTTTTATTTCATTTTCTTTTTATTACTAAGCGCCATCTCGGGATAATACAATTTGTAACGTCAAAATTGATTGTTTTTTTTTTAAAAAAAAAGGTACGAACTTTGAAATTCGATGAGTTGGCAATACTGCTTCAGATTGCTGCAAAGTGTAAGGTTAGGTTATTACAACATTTTTATTTCGTTTGAGTTAACAGTTGAGTGCAGAATTTTTTTTTTAATTTGCCTGCGTAAGTATGCTAATAAATAACTTTCATTTTATTTTATTTTTTTGTAGTCGTGTCTTTAACTTTAGCCTTCTGTTTACATTTGCCAGATTAATTTAGGGAATTCTAGCCAAATACCGTATATCAAAAAAGGAATTCGTGGTCTAGTTGATTGGCAATACTCCAATCGAGTCAGAAGTTTCGATAATCGCGTAGAGTGCAAGTGGTTATTTTGTTAGCCGCGGCCATTTTGTTTGTTCATTTCAGCTGGCATGCTTCAGTGACGTTTGAATGGAAGAGATTCACTTCGAGTTCCACAGAGGCACTCTTTGCAAATGAAAGCATTAATTTATGATTTTCAAAACCCGACGATTTCCAAATAATCCAGTCAGGTATTTATGACCAGCGATTTCTGTGCGCAATGCTTGTTTCATTCTTCCTTAATGAGGCTTTTCCTAGGTGTGATCCTTCGAAGCCCAACTTGGCGAATTAAGAGCTTCCTGTACATGGGGGTAGACCGTCATCGCAGCTCAAATAGAACTGCATACAGCGTTGCCTATCCTCGAAGCTGACATACTTCGAAAAGCGGATTGACATAATGTTTAGTTCGACGACCTGCTCTACGTGGACAACTTCCCTAGGACGAAAACGTAAAGTGGTAACCTGGTGACTGGACGAAATTGGGGCATCCCCAGGTTGGAATTAATTTCTACATATTGTTAATTATTTCTAATTCTTATTTTCGACGATACCTAGTCACATTGACGTTAAACGATTGGTCGGGCGTTCACTATAACGTTTTGTAAACGAAGTAAGGGCCCCGTTATTCGGTTTCCGTTTTCATTTAAATTTTTGAGTTTCGACTCTCATTTACATTTGCATATTTGAAGTAGTTATGTAGCCTCGAAGGTATTCCTGGATGTTTATCGTGCGCGTAAGTAAGGCAAGTGCAATAACTGGTATTTCTTTATTAGTAACTTATTTGAAGTTATTTGGTGCTCAATTTGAACCAACCTATACCACTGGTTAGCCAGTAGTGGGATGGTAAGTTGATTCCTTCTTCTATAATCTTACGACTTACGATCTTGAGTAGCAATGCGGTAAAAAAAAATCGCCTACATACTGGCACTCATTATGACTGGACCGTGAGTCTAGTAGAATTTGAGCGATGAGTGAGTGACAGAAGTGAATGCAACTTTGGCTCACTACTTAATTCCTTAACTCTTGATACTGCTGCTAAATAGGGTTCGTTTGTTTAATGTAGCTGTTGATTTTTCCTTGTTAACGTAAAACAAATTATGAAACGAGAGGAGGAGTTAGTTAAATGAATGCGTAATTTTGTTAAGGGCCGGTTGTTTTCTCAGGGCTCAAGTGGGCGATGCTAATGCGTGCCTACGAAATTACTTTCCAACACAAACGCGAGTAAATTGTGCTTTTATTATCGCAATCTCGGCCAAATTTACACGCGCTAATTACATGTGTTTTCAATTACGACCTGAAGACAAAGGACTCGCGCTCGATGAGCGCGCCGGAGAAAAGTGGAAATAAAAAAAAATGACGCAGACGAAGGGTGGCGGTGGGGGAGTTTTCTTAATCACTTAATCGATATTGTCTTTGTGTTCTTGTGGATTTTCGGAGAGTAATAATGTGAAAGTAACGAATTAATAGCGTTTTTCTTTTTTTTTGTTTGTTTGGCGAGCACAGTTCCTGGAATAACTCAAAACGAAAAAATCCTCGGGGCATGTGCTTTGGCGTATCAGTTTTAATCACGAGACCGCCTCAGAGTACACGAAAAAAATTCGCTTTTGTTTGTGCTGAACGCAAATTTCATAAAGTATCAAAGAAATGCGAAAGAAAATCTAATTTTGAAGTCGGTTTCTCCTTGATACTACATAGAGCAAAATTAACGAGCTCGAAGTATCGAATGGTTTCACAAATTATATTTACTTAAAAGCTTCGCTGTTTTTGTTACCGCCAATTGAGAAATTCTACGGCAGACAACATTCTTAAAACTGATGAGTCGCTAAGATGAAATGGATAATAAATCTTTGGGACCGAACTTTCTATTTCGACAAATTGTTAAAGTTAAGGTGCCAGCAATTGTTTATATAACTTCTTCTTCCTCTTTTTCCTAACTCCTGTCATTCATTTTAGTGGAATTACTAATTTCCCTCTTTCTAGACCTAATTCCTCAATTCTTTATTCATGTTTTCTCTTGGTTTCCCGCTCATCTCTTTGTTTTTGTTCGTCTTTTGGTTAAAACATTACATTTTCTCCACTTGTCTATACCATTCAAACCGTTTCGTTCTACTGTTGCCACCATTTAAAGCTTCTATGTTAAACTCTGTTACCGGTTAAATTTCATCTAATCTGGAGACATCCCATATTAGCGAAATCCTTTGTGGAGGCACGCCGCTGTCTCGTTTTGATCTATTTATAGCTCTCAGATGGTCGAGTCGCATCACACGCGAGCCAGGTTGAGCGAGTTTTTTTAATTACGTTGAAATTGGTATATCCACGCTTCGTTCGCCCGATTGTCTCTGTGGCGGATTTCCCTGGAAAGTTTGTTATGGGAAAATTGTTTTAATTTGGTTTATGAAGGAAAGATTGGAAGATTGTTAGAATTTATTCTCTGCTGCGAAGCGTTCATTATTACAAAGTGTTGTGTAATCGCGTCGGTAATCGGTTCAAGCCTGACAGATGACCCCTGACATTTTGGTCTCATTGGCTGATGCTTACCTAATATTTTACAGTGATTAGCTTCGACGCTTTGTTCTCTTTCTTTTCTTTCATCCCTCCCCTTCTACGCGACATTCCGCACGAAGTCAAAACATTCATTCTCGCTGCTCTCTCCGAAGTTACCGTATATTATTTGGTGTGGGTGTTACCCCGTTGGTATTGATGTTAGTGTAAACTTGCTCCAGTTCGAGGAGAAGTTACTGCTTCGGCTTGGGTCCGGCTTAATCCACGGTCACATAGTTTATAAATGTCGCCCGACATTTTTTCAAGCCTGTTCGATATTTGAAATCTTGTGAACAGGTGAGTTAAGCGCTTTGGGGAGTTAGTTTATTTCGGGTGTCATATTTGCGTGTTTCTTTTCCTTATAGACTTTTCTTTTTTCTTAATGCTGTACGTTTAACTTGTCTACCCCTTTCTTTTGCACGTCGCCGCCACATTGCTTATTCTTCGCGCTCCAATACCTTCGGAACACTTCAGTGTCGGTGGCGCGACTTCGATGAAGCAGAAGGAGGCGAAGGAGACTTAACCCTATTTCTGGCCGTCGTGTGGTGATTGTCCTTCTCAAGGATAACGTTTGGCCTTGTTGGCCGTCATCTCGGAGCCGATGAGACGTGATGAACGACAAACGACAAAAGGCTGGACTTATTACTTTTCTATTTACAGTTCATTGTTGCTTCTCGACAAATTATTTTTTTGGAATTGCTGTTGTACTAAACATTGAGCGTTTTTGCGGAATCGAGGGAAGCAAATTTTTGCTATTTAATTAAGATCCCTTCTGTACATACCATTAAACCGTATTTATTTTCTTTTTGTTCATTCGAATCTTGCGCAATGTGATTGCTCCTTTTTTCTCTTCTTGACGTTTGTGTGAGGGCAATCTCTCACTTTAATTTAATATTGTTAAGTTTGTGCCAAAAACTGAGACGAATTATTGCGGATTGAGTTATTAGTTGCTGTGGTGACTTTTATTTATTGATTTAATTAAATAAAGGGTATTTATTTTGAAAATATTTTGGATGAGTCGCGTTTTCTTAATTTTCCCCATGGATCCTTTTGTCAAAAAAAAATTAAGTGGTGTCTTGGCTTTCCTTATGCGTAAGGTTTGAAGGTTCCCACCCCGACCGATTGAAGTTGGTCAGCGACACCGAAACGTCCGTCACGGTGTTAACTTGCTGTCACCTGAACAGGTAGGTAGCAACTCCTTGATACAAAATTTACCTGGTGGCAAGCTCTCGTTGTTTCTTCAAACCGCTTTCCCGATTCTAGCTCTTTGTAGAAGGGGTGGGTCATTAAGTTATTACAGTTTAAATTAAAGGCGCTGGGGAAATTACTCCAGCTCAAGGCTTCACTACGGAGCAGTTCTCAAAGCCCCAACAGCGTACGACAGTATTCTTGAACCCCCAGGAGATTCTCATACACTCGTGCGTTCAGCGTAGCGAGTAGGTAAGTAATACAACACAGTGCTTGTAGAAACATGTATTATCTTAAACGTTCCAACGTAAATAGGGCTCGGCGAAAACCAAATTATGGTCAAAATATAGTAAACAAACTAAAGTGGCCACAAAACAAATCAACGCGAAGGGATCAGATCTGATCAAACAGGTGGACACGTGTCCAAAAAGACGTAAACTAAAAATTGTTCACGAAAAAATTCGAACATCCTTGAAATCTTCTGTTTCTCTGAAAAAAAATCTTGTAAGCAGGATTTTTTTTTCGTTAAATAAAATTTGATATTTGACAAAAAGTTGAAGTATGTTAGTGCGTTTGTCAAATAAATACCTAAAGTTAGGGCTGCCGATGAATTAAAAAACCGAAAAAAAAAATTGTTCAATTATCAAGAAAATATGAGTTTGCGGCAAATATTACAGCAAGAAAACTGAAGTTACCAAGATCCACCATATCTGATGTTTTACACATGTTATGGGATATCAGTGAACAATATAAAGTGAAAAAGGCAGAAAATTTTTCTCCCAAATTTTTCATATCTCAAGCCATTTGTTTTTTCGGTTTAAAACAAAAACCGTTTGTTACGCGGAGAAACATTAAGAGTGATATTTATGTTAAAGAATGTCTACAGCGTCCACTGTTGCCATGTGTAAGATCACATAGAGGACCAGTTACATTCTGGCTTGATCTAGCCACTTCCCACACGCTAAAGAAACAATTAATAGAGTGGCTTAATGTGAATGCAGTAATCTTTGTTCCGAAAGAATTATATCCCCCCAGTTGCCCCAACCTCCGGCCTATTGAGCGGTATTGGGCTGAAATTATAAAAGAACTCTTAATACTCTTATATTAATTAGCTTCCGTTAATCAATAGCCTTTTTCCTATTGATATTTTGCAAATGTTTCACGGTCAAATTCTGCCGCTTCTTCAGTACATACAGTTTTATGTAAAACAACATATTATGAATCAAAAATTAATTGCAAAATGTCAATGAAAAGGGCTGTTAATTATTTTTGTAATTTATGTCGGCGAACAAGATATCACTCTTCTTAAATTATGCACCGCGTCGTGCCAATGTGAATCACAATTAATAGACAAATAAAGCGAAAACTATATTTTACAGGTTACGTGTAGCTGATGCTCTATCAACAGGGTCAAAGTTTCGTTCTGTGAAGGTAGCTCAATATCCGCGTCATGCCGATGTGGTTTACAATTAAAGAAACAAATAAAGCAAAACTATTCTTTACAGGTTAGGTGTAGCTGATGCTCTACCAATGGGGTCTCAAGGTTTCTTTGTGTAAAAATAGCTTAATACTCGCGTCGATCAAGGAGTTCGACTTGTACTCACAGCTTGTTTTCTGCCTCTTCGGCGAACAATCGGCCCCGTACGGTTGACTCAGTCAGTACGATGAAGAAACCGAAGGAATGATTAATTCGACAGGAAAGTATCGGATAAAACTTCAACTAATATAAGTTCAAATAATAACATTAAAAATTCCAATAAAAAATAGCTCCTATTAAAATCCCCAATAAAAAAAAACACCTAAATGAAAAAGAGAAAGAGCGCTGTTAATTACACCGGTTGAAAACATACCAGTTTAAATTAAACAGCTCGTTTGGATTAAGATATGATTTAATACCTTAGTGAACGCGTCGAGTTATATTGATTGGATCTTGCTAACAAAATGAAACATAGGTTGACGGGAAAATACACACACACACAAACACACTCACCCACACACACCTTACTCCGAACGTGTCGGTATTGATAATGGCGAGAAGATCGCCTGCAAAAGCGCATTATCGCCTTTTTCCGTTGTTTAATCGTACCAAGATGGTCCAACCAATCGGAAAAAGGGGACGCAGAATATTTGAAGTAAAGGGCAAATAAGGAGTGAGCATTTCAAACGATGTCCTAAAATAGTTTCCGGTGATAGAGTCACGTCTACATGCAAACCAACGCGGCGATCGCCGAGGCACTATTGCCGAAACCGGATCGATGGGTTTTGAGTGTGACACTGTCCGGGTAATTGGTTCTTATTTATGTGTAATTCGGTTTTAAATCTACTTCTTAAAGTTCTTATTATTTTCCTTCTCAGTTTCTTACGGGTTAATTCTTAGTTCCATTTCGGCAGTCACGTGTCGTATGTGTTTGATTTAATAAGATCGTAGCATTGCTTCCGGGAAGTGACGCCGCGCCGTTTGAAATCAAAGCTTTCATTAGTTTTATGTAATTACGCACATCGCGTCCTGTGCAGACATTCGCTCGCCATTCTTGGTTGATATAGGGCCAATTCCGGCACACTGTGGCTTATACCTTGGATTTACATAAGCCGAAAATTTTATTTGATTTGATTTTGAGCATTTCTTTTCGAAGGGATTGTCAGGATCTGAAATAAAAAATCTGAGGGAATTAGGTTGCGATGTGTCCTGGGATTTATTTATTTTTGACAAATTTTGATAGATGAAAGCGCTTCTAGTTCCTTTTCTATTTCCACTTTAACGTTTGAATACCGTGAGTGTTCCACCATCTCCGAGGTCGCCTCTACGACGCACCTGCTCGAGGTCGCCCCTACGACGCACCTGCTCGAGGTATGAGCTCAGTACGATCGCACTGACCGAAGTTTGTGACACATTCTGGAGAGAGGGCGTCGCACTGCTGTCCTTTGACAGTGAACATCACGCGGCCGAATCAACCGACTGGTACCTCAAATCTGTAACGTACTTCTTGTTTTTCTTATTGACGTAATTTTAATTGTTTACATGTTTATACCATATGGTTTTTTAAATTTTAAATAAAGGTTTGCCATGAACAGCAAAGTACATTTAAATTTAGTCGTGGAGGATGATAGTTTGGACAGGAAAAGAGGAAATGGTAAACCTACAATCAGAACTAAAGAAGCTATTGGAAATTCCACAGTAATTTTTTTTAATTTATTTATTGTATTTCGGACTATACGTTTTGCTTTCCAGGTCCTCCCTTTATCTAAAATTAAAAAAATCATACGATATTTTCGGCCCGTGGTTGTGTGTATAATTTAACGATTTGTCGTGGCTTTAAATCAAGGTTAATTGAAGTTGACTGAACTACCGTTTCACGTTACTGAGAAGGTACTGGTACTGGACCTAATTTTAACCTGGTTTTATTCATTGTTTAAGAAGAGTAACATATCTAGAACGAATTAGTTAGATCATTTTAGGCCCTTAAGGATAGTGTGTTTACTGCTGTTATATTACGACTTCGTGTGCCTAAATATATTTATTTTTAAGTACGATTTGGTGTGTTGCTGCGTCGAAAAAGCTATCTTGAGCGTTCGAGTGCTAAGGTAATGAAGTTTTCGATGATCAGCGTACACTGTTGATCCTTGGGAGTCGGTTTGGCAGTGCGCATGTCAACTGGGATTTCTCCCTGGCGCCCTAATTGCTTAACTTGCCACCAGGTATCGGTAAGTGACCAGGACTTAACGTAAATGTAATAAGGTGGTAGCAAGATAGTCCGCTTTCTTGTCTTGCAGTTAATGGCCACATCTTATTTCCTAGGAGGACCAAAATCGTCTTACAGCTTGGGGTTTGTTTAATAAGATTTCTAAGCAATGGGCATTACAAAGCTTGACGGTAGTGAGGCCATTTGGAAGAAGAAGGGGAACGTCAATCAGCTTAAGACACATAAACAAGAAATTTGGGCACGGGGATAGACCGGTTATGTTGGAAGCAATGGAGGGACGATTGAAAGACAAGGAAGATCCGACGTTCTAGAGAGCATTAGGAGAAAAGAGAAGAAGAAAAATATTTCTGCGTTAATTTTTCCCCTGTCACTAATTTTTGTTCCTAGATACTCTAGGTATAGTCGAGACTTGTTGGACTGCCTACAACTTTTGCTCACCTGATAGTTTGTTGCTGCTGTTCCCAAAAAAGCTACCAAAATTTTATAATTAATTTTTCATAATTTACCTTTTACAATAGAATCCCTTAAATGTATCACATCGTCAATTATACATAAAGCAGATAACTCGGAGATAACAAAACATTAACATTAATCTAAGTAGAAAATATCTGAGTAATGCATTAGAGATCTCACGGGAACGTCCGCACTAAATCCAGATGGATGAGCTGGACTTCCGCTATCCGCAGGATAGCGCATGCAAATATCCGCCCGCTGGGATTTAGCTCGAAGCCGGGCGCACTCTTTAAACTTTTCTCGCTCCCTTCTTGCTGCAGTTTACTTTAATTTTGTCGCCCCGTACGTTCGCTCGCGAGGAACCAACCCCTAATGAAATATCATCGCGCACGAGCTCGCCGTACCCCGTACGGCAAATCTTATTAATTAATGGAGGGCGTAATCCGGCCGGAATCTCCGGAATTTATGTCGAGAAAAAAATGTAAGAGCGGTAATTGCGCTAAGAGATTTTGTCGCGCTAATTTAATGACCTAACGAGTTTACGCCGCCAGCTAGGGGCCGAATAGTGAAATAAATTAGTGTTCGGGTTTAAAACTTCAGTAATTAGTATTTTCTCTTTTCTTTACAAGAGTTCGTATATTTTAAAAAGTACCCAACAAAAAAAATTTAGACTTATGGACATTAAAAGGAATAAATTAAGGTGACAATAAAAACTAAGGGTGGCAAATGTTATGAAATGGATTGCGTTGTCTGTTATAGGCATTTATGGTGACGTCATTCCAAAGACCCACGCTTATAATAGATTTCTTTGTTCCTACAGAGAAATCGGCTTTCTGGTTCCATTTTTAGTTCCGTATTCATTATCGCTGTTTGAATCTTCTACATTCGTACATTCCTTCCCGATTTGTTGGCCGCTTCGTACATCGTCGCCTGAGAGACAACACCGTGTTGCGTCGTCCCCTGTTAGAAGGTCATCGAAAGCCGCGTCACTTCGTCGGTTCAGCACATCGCTACGAGATGCCACTACGATGTCTGATGCCATAAGGTTCTAAATCGACATACTTCGGGTTCAGGTAGCGACATTAGTGATTTTTTGCATCTATCCTTGTCGCACAATAAACTCATCTAGGGATAAAGAAAAGCACAGTCGAAAGTTTGTCATTCAAAGTGACGTTTCACAAATGGAAATTTACTATTGCTGCGTAGAATAACATAACCTAACACATTTTTGACTAGACACTCGACCGTAAAGTACTACCATCGTAGTAAACAGAATTCCCTAAAAGCGTTGATTTCCTTGTTGCTCATGTGACATTTGTATTTGCTATCTTTGTTACACAATCAACTGATAATGGGAATGGGATGGCGTTACCTGAACACGTAAGTGCGTTGATTTAGTGACCTTATGACGCCAGACAAATTTGACAACTGCACTCGACGCAAACGTAACGTATTGCTTCAATTATCGTTAATAGATTAATGCATGTTGCATCTGTTCCAGAAATGTTGGCACTTACGTATGCATTCGTTATATTTATCGGTACTTACATGTGTAATAGCTTTTGTTTACCGCAATGAAGTAAAGTTAAATTACGTTTGATTGAAACATTTCGTCAAACTTAAATTTTTAAAAACACAGGTAAAATTTGATAGCTAACTTAAGTCGACTCGTACGTACGTGTGGTTTGCTCGAGTCAGGCTTCTGAACCACAGTGAGAATTATTACTATTATGATTTATTGCTATGGTTTTCTTAGATGTACGCAAAAAAATACTACCTGCGAATTGCACCACAAAATCAAATAGAGGCGCGTGACAATTTGTATTATAAATATGCGATTATTATGCGACGGTGATGATGGTAAAAAAATTATTTTCAACGTAATAAAGGCAGATTGTTACTTACATTTTATTTGTGATAAAAAGGAAACATGTTACCAGCAACTTTTCTCTTAATAACTCTGCGGCCGTGATTTAAAATTATGTTTTAATTGGTTATTAGTATGCATTGGATGGTCTGAACTCGATGCATCTGTCACATAATTTCTTTCCCGGAGCAAATCAGAATGGTGCATGACCACAATACAAGAGGAGCGAGCAGATGTCCTAAATTGTATCAAATGAAGTGACCCGCGAAAGGTCGCTAGATGCGAAACGTGACCATCTTTTACAAGGATTGCGAACTGTTATTTCCTCCTCCGGCATCATCCCTTTTGCGGTCGAAGCGTTTAAAATCCCTTTTGTAACGCAGATTTTATATGATTCTTTTGAGCGCTACATCGTAACGACTTGCGTTCCATTAATTTTTAAAATCGTTAGAGTATTTCGCAGCGTGTAATTAGCTTAATCGTTTGTTATCACGTTCACGTACATTTTAAACATTTAAAATATGATTGCTTCGTACTTTGTAACTTTGCATGAAAATACAAAGTAGCTGGTGGATATCATGAATATGTAATTTTTTCCTCGCTTTTCTACTTCAGTAAAGACTTACATACATGAGTTTTGTTATTAAGTCTTTGTCAGAATATTGAATTTAAAGGACAATACAAACGAATCGCCTACGAAACGATTTTTCGCGAAAACCGCTTAAAGTATTAAGCGAACGTCATTCCAGTCGTTCCTCTTTTTTTTTTGTTTTTAATTAATTCCGCGCTCAGTTTAAAATTGAGTTCGCCTTTTCTCGTGCCCGTGCGTTTTTGCGCATTAAAACTTCTGAAAAACGTAATCTTTATTTACTGGTTGTGGAACGAGGACTTACGCGGGCATTCTGAATGTAATTGGTTTTATATCCGCTGCAAAGTATAAATATGATATTGAAGTGCTAATATTAAATTTGAAAAACTAAAACTTGCTGTTGAGTTGGATAATAACTTTGGTTACTTGGTTGGATTACTTTGAACTAAAATTATTCTGTCCAAGAAAAATCAGAGTGCGCAAAACGAATTGATTGAGGAGCAGTCAAATCTTTTCACTTGTTGGTCTTGACATAAAAAAACTTTAATCTAAATTCGCAAATTCTAGCTCGCTCGACACAAACAAAATTAAGTCTTGATTTCAAGAAGGAATTACCAGGTACCAAGATGACACGCGTGGAATCCTCATGAAAAGTGAAGAGGAGTTCGAATGTCAAAGGTTTCTATGGACTACGGTCATACATTTATTTGGAAAAGCAAATATACAAAAAAAAATTGTAAATTGCAGAACCGTATAACACAAGAACTGAGACGTCGCTGGATTTTATGATCGTCTCGACGTTTACAATAAACGTTCAGTCTGGTTGTCATGCAAAAGTACGAAACGCAGCTGCAGAAGTTCGCAAAAGATTGCGCAATCAATGCCAAAAATTAGAAACTCCGGGCCAATAAAAGTTTACCTAAGGCTATTAAAAATACCGATATAGCGAGAATCTTAGGTTGATTTATTGCCGCGGTTTTCTAAGATGTACGCAAAAAAAGAGTCCGCGACTTGCACCACAAAACTAAATCGAGGCGTGGAACGATCACCCTGCATCGAGATTACACGCGTGGAATCTTCATGAAAAATGAGAAGCAGTTCGAGGTTTAGAATATGGATTTCGATCATACATTGCTTCCCACGATAAAATCAGAGCGTCTATTTTTCGCTAGATAGCGCTGCAATTCAGATTCGCATTGTTTTATTGTTTTTCGAACATTAATGCAGTTACGTCGGAAGATTCCAGCTAGTGCTGAGACGTCGCCGGATTTTATGATCGTCTCGACAATTAGAATAAACATTCAGTCTGGTTGTCACGCACAACTCGGAAACGCAACTGCAGACGTTCGCAAAATATTGTGCAATCAATACCAAAAATTAAAACTCCAGGCCGATAAAAGTTTACTTAAGGCTATTAAAAATGCCGACACAGCGAGAATCGTAGGATGATTTATTGCCGCGGCTTTCTAAGAAGTACGCAAAAAAAGAAACCTCCGATTTGCACCACAAAACTAAATCGAGATGTGGCACCCTGTATCGAGATGACACGCGTGGAATCTTCATGAAAAGCTCCGTCGGAAGATTCCAACTAGTGCTGAGACGTCGCCGGATTCTATGATCGACCCAGCGAGAATCGTAGGAAGATTTATTGCCGCGACTTTCAAAGATTCAAAAATTTCAGAAAAAAAAATAGCCTACGACTTGTACCACAAAACTAAATCGAGGCGTTGAACAATCACCCGGTATCGAGATTACACACGTGGCATCTTGGATCATGAAAAATGAGAAGCAGTTTGAGGTGCATATGGATTTAGATCATACACTGCTTCTCGATAAAATCAGAGCGTGTGTTCCTCGCCAGATGGCGCTGCAATGCATATTTGCATTATTTTTCGAACATTAATGCAGCTGCCTCGGAAGTTTCCAACTAGTGCTGGCAAAAACCAGAAAAAAATTAAACCGAAAATCTGTTTCTTTGAAAACCGCTTTCGGATATAACCGATTAACCAAATAATGGTTAAAACTGACTATTCGAATATCCAAAATCGATATCGATTATTTGGATATTCGAAAAACCGACTGCTCAAATATCCAAAAGCCTATTTTCGGATTCTAAGGCCCGGTTTTACAATGGCCAGATATCCAGACATTCTTAGAATATGAAATAGGAGTATTTCTCAATGGCGAAGTTTAACTACAGCTATTCACTTAACAATCTATTCAAAAAAAAATTGAATAGCAAGGTTGGTAGACTTAGGCAGGGTATTAGAAAGTTGACTTGATCAGCGGAGGGGAGTGAGGGTGCTTATCTCGTTACGTCACGTCACGTGATAAATTCCATTGGACATATTTATTTTTGCGTTTTTTGATCAATAGGATCATAGAATTTATTCCATTTTTAGTGAATTAAATTAAGCTTTAGGAAACAGATTAAAACTCACTCTATTTACTTCACTGTGACGGATAGAAATTTCGTGTGACGTCGACGTGGTTAATGGGTGTTCTTATACACATAACCAGGGATAAGAAATCGGCCGACTTACTCCGCCTGCAGTACGAAAATTTAGTATTCGAACTGTATTAATCCCCGCCCAGAGTAACTTCTGTGAAGTGCGAACGATTGCGGGTTAACCCTTACCCTCCCACTCGATAGCAATTTAAGCCGCGGAAGCAGTAAGTAGTACATGCATTCGGTGTAAAAAGTGTCCAACACTAAGTGGGGAGAATTATTTTCCCTGCATATAACACACATTGCGCAGAACTTACCAATTAATCAAAACTAATAAGTAACAATTCCAAATAATAAAACGCGTTTAAGCCTAATTTGAGTTAATCCAGAACTAATAAATAACAATTCTAAATGATATCATACGCCAAATTAACAGAAATAACAGATGTAAAGAAGAAAACAAATCAAAACTAGTGTTATAATTACAAGATTTCAGGATGTTATCACCACAGACTTCAGGATTTCAGGTTTTCGAGTTTTGGGGAGCATTGCCAGAGGCAGTTTAGACTAAAACATTATAAATACAATTCATTATTACATGAGATTTATACAAAACCTTACTCAAAACTTGTGCCAATTAAGAAAGAAATATATTTCTTTTTAAGCGTGCGTAAAGAACATGACCTTAGCCATTACGGTATACTGTTACACGTAATAGGGGCCAAAGAAAAAGATCTAGTAAATAATGCTCTTGAGTGTTTAGTTTAGAATAAAGTTTTTTTTTAAAAACGAATATTAACTTCATGTATGCAATGATACTTAAGTAATTTCTGGTACAAACATGATGGCTTAGAGCTTTTAATAATTGAAATTATTGTTTAAAAAGAAACTATTATCTAATATCGAACATCAATGGCATGTATTGTGTTTCCTATTTCGCAAGTACATGACATCTCACAAGTGAGGTAACGTGTTACAACGTCGTATTGTATGTCTCAGATCGAAAGATTAAAAGAAATTATGCAGTGACCGCCAAAAAGTTCGCATCACACGGGAAAATTTTTTATTATTTTTTTAAAACACTTTTTGCGCCAGTAGCTTGTGCATGTTCAATAAACAAATATAAGTAGGACAATGCTGGTGAGCAACTTTTAGTGATGCTAAAAATAGCACTTATTTAAGATACGAAAATTAAAAAATTGTAATTTGGAACTGCTTGACATATTAGACAAAATTTTAGTAGGATTCAATGGTTACTTACTATATGTGTGTGTTGATTGCCAGACAAAATTTCCTTCGGTCTAGTATTTCAAAAAAAGGAAGATTTTCAGTATTTTCAATTATTCTTGCTGAAGATGTGAAGAAGTAAATTGGCATTTGGTACTTTACCTGTTACAAATGGTTACCTTATTCATTTATATCCATAACCAGTATTTAAAACAATCAAATTTGCTCTTGGGTTTTTAACTGTTGCATGCACAAGAAAATTTGAAACGATTTTTCGCGTTTCTGGTGTCAAGGCTTCTTCTACATAAAATTATGTGTTACTACTTTTGATTTCTTGATTACACAAATCTTTTAACTCTAACTTAGCCTAAGCAGACCGAAAATTGTAAGAATTGCATCTACTTTTTGGTTTGGACCCGTTCAAATCCGCACTTATAAAATCGACATTGGTACAAACAGTAAATACGATTTCATGGCTACCATGAAAAATAAGTACGGATATTAAACGGCTCTAAACCGAAAAGTAGATGCAATTCTTGCAATTTTCGGTCTACTTAGACTAAATTGGTGTTATGAGAAACGTGTTATGAAGAAATCAAAAACATTAACGCGAAATCACGTGTAAAAAAGACCTTGTGCCAGAAACGTAAAAAATCGTTTAAAATTTTCTTGTGCATGCAACAATTTGGAACCCAAGAAGAAAATTTATTGTATTAAATATTTTTTATGAATATAAATGAATAATCTAACCACTCGTAAGAGTTAAATGCCAAATGACCACTGACTGCTTCACATCTTGAGCAAAACTGAGAATATCGAAAATCTTCCTTTTCTTGAAATACTAGACAGAAGGAATTTTTTTCTGGCAAACAAATTATAAATTTAGTAAGTAACTATTGAATCCTACTAAAATTTTGTCTAATATGTCCAGCAATTCCAAATTACAACAATTTTTTAATTTTCGTATCTTAAATAAGTGCTATTTTCAGCAACACTAAAAGTTGCTCACCAGCGTTGTCCTACTTACATTTGTTTATCGAACATGCATAAACTATTAGCGCAAAAAGATCAATAATAAAAAATTTTCCCATATGGTGCGAACTTTTTGGCGGTCACTGTATATTACACATTTTTTTCCCTTAACATCTGTCGCGACTTTTATATGTATATATATATATATATTTAAAAAAATAGAGTAATACAACACAAGAGTGATTGCAGAATAGGAAAGAGATCCTGCGCTTTAGCTATCCACGGTAACGATAACGACCATAACTTCAATTTCATAGATATTAAAATCCTAGAACAAGAAACTAATTACAAACTTAGAACTTTTCTTGAAATGTGTCATATTCAAAATAACAATAATACTACTGTCAATTTTAAAACTGATACTAACCAATTGAACAATATTTATCACAATCTTCTAAATTTTAAATTTTGATTTGGTTCCTTTCCGCTCGGTTGGCAATTACTACTTCTTTCCCTTATGTTACCTATCCTACTGTCGGCCGTCTTACTTTTCCGTCACAATGCCTTAAGTCAAACATTTTTATATTTTAACTTGTTTTTAATTGAATTTTAATGTGTTTTATTATGTAATCGTTGTTACACAAGAAAATATTTTTTCTGGTTGTAATGTTTGCACATCGCTTCATAATTTACCTTCTATGGCTAGCTTTAATTACTCTATAAGTAAGTACTTAACCTAACTTTTGTAGCATGTTGCTCATGTTATATCATTTACAGTTTTGTCCTGATGAAGCAATAAATACATTGCGAAATATTGACAGAAGTTAAAAGGAGTTCTTCTTATAAAAACAACGCCCAACAATCAGCCGTTTATCCTCGTTAAAAATTTTTAACTGTTAAATATATCTATATATATATATATATATAGATATATGAATATGTCGCTAATGGGCCTTGTTTTTCGGGAGCACAGGGCAATGGGTCTTATACAAATATTTAACTTTATATACTTTGAACGCCACCAAATCTTTAAATTTATATTATATTTATAAATAAGTGGAAATTTGGAAACCTGGTAAGTATGTGTAAAATAATTGAGTTTTTGTTTTAACATTTAAGGTGGTTGAGAATTGAGAAATTTTAACAGTTAAAAAGGTATTGAAAACTCTCTCATTCAAAAAAATTAATCACATGGAATATAAAAATGTTTACAATCATGTAGCTTTGTCCTGGTTTACAGATTATTACAAAAGTGTATTCAATTTAATTGTATAAAACACTATTTTAGTATATACCACTATATTTAACACAAGAATTGTGACTGCAGTTTCGGCATACAATGCCATTATCAAACTAAAATATTTTAACAAAACTTCAACTTAAAACTAGCGCTAAAAGTTGAAGTTTTGTTAAAATATTTTAGTTTGATAATGGCATTGTATGCCGAAACTGCAGTCACAATTCTTGTGTTAAATATAGTGATACATACTAAAATAGCGTTTTATTTAATTTATTCGTGTAAAATGGAATATCATAAAATAACAGCTAACAGTATCAATTATTTCAATTTAATTGTTATAGAATATTAGAATGAAATTAATTTTGTAACAGTATTGTAAATAATTTTAAATATGTAATTAAAAATAGATAAATAAATGTAAATCAAATAACGAGTGATTAATTATTGTTTCGATTTTTTTTTGTTTTTAGGAAAAATCCAGACGCAGTTGCAAAGATTATTAAACTCGTAATAAAATGAGAATTGAAACGAGCGATACAAATAAATAAAATAAATCAGCAAAAAGGAGAAAAAAAAAACCAGGTTGCCTCCTCCGGATGTCACCGCAGCTACCGGATCACTGCGAACGCTGGCATTAGAAATATCGGCATCCGAATGGGAGCCTGCTTCCGTCGATGATAAAATACCCCAGATCGACAAACCGTGAGGATGGGTATCAACGAGATCAAATTCGTACTTGTTACGGCATCATTTCTATTTCCCTTTGTTTTGTGGGCGACTACTCAATAAGTAGGGCTTACTATACATGAGTTGAGTAAGCGTGCTGAAATAACTAGTATAAAGAAAAACCGTCTATGGAAAAAACCCTACAAAGGGAGGTGAAAATTGGAACACGTTTTAAACAGAACAAAAAAAATGAGAAAATTGGAAATAGCGATGAAATTATACAAAATCTCATCTTAATTAAGGGTTTCCATTTCAAATACTTAATTTTAAACGATTGATGAGTTTTAATTTAACTTAGAAAATATCGATTGAAGACCACCAGTTAACCAGTTATCGATCGCTCGGATCAGGCGAATGCCGGAACACGTGCCCCTTTTCTTGGATCTCTCGATTGCCGGAAATTTATCGATAACCAATCTATCAGAGGGAAACTTAAATCGCTGGAGAGAGTTTCCCAGAGACTAACCCCCTTATTCTATGTCTCGTAACGACATCGTTAGATAACGAAAATCGTTAAGTGATATTTTCTGACCAATCAATGCATAGAAATGCGCTGTATCTAAGATCTGATTGGTTAAAATACGTCACTTAACGATTTTCGTTGTTTAACGATGTCGTTACGAGTTCTGGAATAGAGGGGTAACGGACACTAACCTGCTACAAACCAACAGAGCGCGCCAGCGTACCCAAAAATCAAAGAGGGATAACTTAATTTAAATTTAACTGTTACAGTATCGATAGGAAATTCAAATCCTTACATGAGGAAAACCACTGGTTCTAATAGTAAACGGCGAATGACATACCTAATTGCTTGGAAGCAGGTCATATGAAGAATCGATGGAAATATTTCACATTCAGTTGGTATTTTCATAGGCATCCGCAGCTCAGGATTGGTAACTCTAAAGTAAATAGCATGCATAATTACTGTATACATGTAGAACGTAATACTGATACGCTGCAAACAACGCACAAAATTAACAAACATGAATATGTAAACTTCGCTTGAACACAGTTGCACCTGAAATAACAAAACATCCTGCTTGTGATAAACATATTTTTCAGGTACGAGGGATATACCGGATGATACCCATGTATGTGTACTTGCAGGAAGTTAATTGGAACCCTCGAACGGATGGACATTTTCATCATCTTCCTTTTTTTTTAAGATTCATTGCTTGAATGTCCTTGACATTTATGCTGACAATAATTAATTAGAAATGCGTAAATCTTGGAACATTTTAATCCGAGTTTAATCGAGTAAAACGTCAATGGCATCTGGAAAACCGATATCGTATATCTGTCACAGGAACGCCCGGGTTGGTTAGCGGGGGTGGTCGTTTGTCTTAGGCTTCTGCGCGTGACGCAGGCCGCCGCTCTATCGGCTGATCCTGCCACGTTCCCAACTTCAGGGGCATTCAGCTAATCGGTGGAGGATAAGGTCACAATGACGTCCGTAGCATCATATATGTATGTACGATGCTTCCTTTTTTTTTACGTCAAGTTCAGATTTGATTTTACGGCCCTCGTATTTCAGACGGGGATGACGCGCGTTTATCTAAAGGTATTTTGTCGCCGTCGCGACAATTTCTTGCCACCCGGCGAAAATGTTTTTCCAATTACATCCGTGCGTCGGCTTTCAGAAGATCTATTACGTTGTTATTCTGCGGTAAATCACGGACCAAAAAGCGAAGCTGAAAAGCGTTTGCCGGGTTTGGGATAATGTATGTATACATAAATAATTATATGAAAATTAAACGTTTCGTTTTCGAAATTTTATTTGTGTTTTTCCAAGTTCTCACATTAATGCAAATGAAAATCCGGATCCTACACGTTACAGCTGTTCGTTAATAATTCGATTTTACGTCTCGAATTTGAACTGTACGGATGTTTGTTGCAAATTTCTTGGTGCGTGAACTCATTTTGTTTAATAAATTCGTTTCAATTGAAAATAATTTTCATCCGCTATTAAATTTCCAACTTAATCAACAAGAGAAAAACATTTTATACATGAGTAGAGACAGTACTTTGTTCAACGGTGTCGCCATAGTAATTTTACAGTCAAAAGAACGCGACATTTATAGTGTTACGGTAGACTTTTAATAGAACAATTAAAAAATTATAGCACACTCACTGTTATTATTTCAAAACTACAAAGGGACCAAGTTAAGCAAGCTCGCATCGACAAATTTTTAGGTTCAAGAAGCCATGCCATCGTCTATCAAACGACGGACGTCGCCATCGTCGGCCCTGGACATAACACCTACTCCGTCGCCACAAAAACAACGCTGTCGCCGCAGACCTTGCCACCGCCTCGCCAAACAATGACAGGCATTATTTGTCAAACTTGGTAGTTTAGTATAAATGAATCTACTTTATCTCCTGCACAATTTACGAAACCGGTAGTAAGTTATCGCTGAAAAAGAAGCCAATCAGCTGTCTCCAGCTAGCAGCTCAGAAGGGTAAAGGGGTAAGATGGTCAAAATTTAGAGGTAGCTAGGAGATGACGCAGCTGGTTGCTACGCCATTGCGAACCGCCTCCAAGGATCAGAGTGTGCGCTAAAAGTTCGAAATGTTTCAGGAGAACCAAACACTCGGGCATGCAAAATAATTGTTCGTCGCCACAAAAACAACAACACGTACTTAAAACGTTATATTCAAACAATACTCAAAACTAAGTGCAGCAATCTCAATAATAATATTTTATTAATGTTAGGACATTTATCATAAAATGTTTATGTTACAATTTCCTCTGAGCTGCATGAAGCTTTCGTTAAACAATATTCTTTTAAACATTCTTAAAAGCAGTTGACACACAAATTTCTTACTTTTTCAGGATTCAGATTAAAAATTTCAGGGCCGCAGTAGTTAATCCCAGAACAGGTTTTCTTCATTCATGATACACAGTTACCAAAACTCTTTTCGAAACCATCTTGGCCAGATTTTGTAACAGTTTTAACGTAATCGAAGTCGTCTTTGTCACCACGTGGTTTGTGTGATTATCTCAGATTAGTTTCCGGACCAAATGTATCCCTAAAAATTTTACATTTTCACTTGCCGTTATTTCAATATCAACTTTTTTCATTGTAAATACCAATTTTTCTGTTTTGTTTTCGTTCAGTTTCAGTTTTGTTTGAGAACAAACCATTCCCCAAGCGGTTTCCATTCTAATTTTAAGTTCTTTTATGTCAGTACCAATATTTATTATCGTCCTATCATCCGCAAACAGGCGTAAGTCGGATTCCGGAACTGCGCACGGGAGATCATTGATATAAAGTAGAAATAGTATCGGTCCCAAAACCGAACCTTGTGGAGAACCATGGAAAATTTCACAACTTGATTTGGCATTATCTATTGTTACCAACTGTTTTCTTCCTCGCAAATAGGAGGTCAATAAACAACAAGCACTCCCTGTAAATCCATAATATTTTAATTTTTCTGCAAAAATATCAAATGAAACACTCGAATGCTCGAGCTAGTTATAAAAAACTTAAAGGCATTACTTATAATAGAAACCAAATTATTAATCATATTCATTGCAGACAGAGATTTACGGAAGCCGTCCTGTGACGCTGTTAATATACTATTGGTCGCCAGATGGTGGCAGATTCTTTCCTTCACTGCTTTTTCCAAAATCTTGGCCCAATATGGAACAATGGAGATATTGACTCGCAAAAACCTGAAGTTCGCATGAACCTATACTAATAAAAAAAGAAAAGGCGATACAGAAATTTTATGGCCCTGTAAACGTCTGAAATAATCAAGATCTTGCAATGGAAAAATCCCACGAACCAAATAAAAAGAATATACTATCGGTCTCCAGATGGTCGTAGAATCTTTCCTTCATTGCTTTTTCCAAAATCTTGGCCCAAAAAGAAACAATGGAGTTAGGACGATTCTGGATGCGTCGGCATTTTTAATTGCCATAAGTAAACCTTCACCGGTTCGGAGTTTCTAGTTTTTGGCATTGATTTTTTGCAAGCGTTTGCAGATAGTTGCGTTTCCGAGTTTTACGTGAGGACCAGATTGAATGTTTATTCTAAACGGCCAGGCGATCGTAAAATCCGGCGACGTCTCAGTTCTTGCCTTATGTGGTTCTGCGGTTTACAATCTTTTTTTATCTACCTGTTTTTCCGACGAGACGCACGACGAAAAGATAAATTGGGTTCACATTTGACATTTCATACCATTGGTTGTTATTGACGTCATTTATGCATGGTTTGGTTCTGCCGATGTCACGATGATTTCGATTCATCCAAACCTGTCTTCTTTAGGGGTAAGGCTGAGTTTGGCTTTATTAATTTGTAGCATGCCTGGAACATGCAGTCGTCGTTGTGAAGTCCCCAGGGCCTGGTGGTTGTGTTTGAGGGCACTCGGCCCCATTTTGGCAGTGTTTGGCGCACAGTTGGGCAAAGGCGGCAAAAAATCGATTTCTAAAAAATTGTAATTATGGTGATTCGATTTACTTTTCTTGCAGTATTTCAGCCAAAGAATCCGGTTATAATAATGGTTTTACGGTATGAAATTAATAAAAGACAGCATTCACTGCTCAAACCTAATAGCAAAGACAGTAGTTATTTCCTGAAAGTTACCCCCCTCCCCCCTCCCACTTAGCAGTTCGTTTTAAAAATTCGTTTACCCTAATTTTCTTTTACATACACGTCCAAGTATGAGATAACAACAAAAATTCTACGCGGTTTGAACCGCGGCTTAAACCCTATGTAAAAAACCTGAGATCGTACTTTACAAAATTTCCTTAGTCTCAAAATTTTTACTCTGAAAGCATATCTTAAAACGAATAAATTGAAACAAGTATCTACTTGTTTGCAATTGTGATGTATTTTTTAGGCATGAATTGAAGTAGTCACTCGTGTGTTTGAATCGCTTGTGATACAAGTGCATCGATTGATTCGAAAGTCTTCGGTTTTCTGAACATTTAAATAAACGTCGGAAAACGGAGATATTTAACACATAATAACATATCGACACCTCGCGTCACAGGATAGCAAACGTCAAAGTGACCTTTACGAAAATAAAATATTCCAATCTCGGACGCTCTTCTAATAAAGAATTTAGGATCATCCATCTCGTATGTTGTTTATTCACAAATCATAGTAAGATTGGCATTGCAAAGATTGTACTGCCTTGATTTTTTTAATCTATGGTTTTTGCCCAACTAAGTCATAGACTTAACCGAATAAACAATCGTTTGGGAATTTCGGTCGGTCACATTGGTAGGGCTTATTCGATCTGCTTCTCCTTCGTACAAGACCAAATATTTGGTGCGTGAACATTGCTTATTATCTACATGATCCCAAAAGCTATGACCATATATAGAATCGATACACCTTCTTTCCTTATAAGGGCAGGTAATTCCTCCGGAAAGTACGATCTGATTTTCGTCGATATTGGTAGGAGCATGTCTTTGAAACAATATTATTTCAACAGCAGCTTGTACTATAAAAACTTTCCACTTTCTTAAAAAAAAATACCTTTGCAAACCAACTGAACGTTAAACCAGCACGCAGGCGAATTAAACTGAGCTGGTTTAACGAGTTTCTAACTGCGGTGTAAGCCGCGATGCAAACTGGGTTTACTGTTACATCTGATTTGATTTCTAAGTAGAAATGGAGCAAAAGGCTATAACAGAAATAGTAAAAAAATTAAAACGATGACCAGTGGAAAGCTTTTGATTTCAGCTTCAATCTTATACGCAATTTTACACTTTTTTATCAGAAAATTGTTCGGAAAAACGTCGTCTTGAATATCTTAAAACAGGAGTTTTGAAGATTTACTATCAAAAAAAGCAATTTAAGGCCTTCTTCATGGTTATGTTCGTGATCAGCGTTAAATTTCCCGTGAAGACAGAGGTTTCCATGTGCGGCGCAAATATTTCTCGGGGGAGGGAGGTTTCATCATTTGTACGACTTTTGTTGGTTATTACGTGGTGTCCTGGAGGACGCAAACTCATTCAAGTCGTATCAGCCTCGTCCCTGAAGTTATGAACAGATATGTTTGCGATTGATACTCTCTTTTCCGCGCAAATTATTATTGTCGACGTATTACATCTTTAGCATCGGCCCTTACTTATTTGTGCATGCTTGACTTTGAGCTGTCTGTTTATTTTGCTTTAAAGTGTCGCATTTGCCAATAGTTGGTTTCACTAGCTATTTTTAGATGCAGAACCAGTACAGTTATACAGGGTGTTCTTTTACTGTGTGCAAATAAAAAAATCTCAGTATAAGTACGTGAAATGCTACCTTCTGCGCGTATTTCCGGGTGGCTACCGAATCATAGCCAAAAAAATTCGGAGGTTCCACTTGTTTGAAACTGCTGAACTGTGCGAGAGAGAAACATTCAGCAAGGTCATTGACGCCTTCCTCTGTAGTCAGTGGGTGTGCCCACACAGAGCGCTGATCATAAAAAGAGTCCGGTATTTAAACTCCAGCGTTTCGTAATAAAAATCAATGATATCGTTTATTACAATGCCCCAGTCCAATGTGCCTTTCCGCGGACTTCCCCGTACAAGAGTAACATATCTCTTTTTTCATTATTTGTAAATGCAATTACGTTCTTAATATGCGTTTTTACGAATCAAAAATCTATCTTCGTTTGTCAAATTTTTCGTAACTGCAGAACGCTAATGTAATACTGCCCCACCTTAAACGCGTTACAGCGGCCGCCGTTGTAAAAACACAAAAAATTGCAGTAATAAAAAGTATCAATAGAAATGCGAAACTGCGACTTTATTGAATGCATGCATACTTTAAGATACTAATCAATTTGTAAATTTTGGAATTTGCAAAGCAAGCGCGATGAAAATGCTTTACTTAGCCGAATTTCATAATTGAATTAATAGAAATTGTAAATTTAATGTCAGTCATATTGGTAGTGAGCACATATCAGTTTTAACAGCTATTTTATTCTCCTTAGTGTGATTACGTAATGCGGCCTATTTTAAACTGTACAAACAGTACATAAGTTACTACATTATTTTAAAGTTTATTTATATAACTAAAGATATCTTAATCTAATTAATTAGAAATAGAAAAACAAATTATTACTTGTGAGGGTAAATATCCGAAATAAAACGATGAATGACGGTGATGTCATTATTTAACTCATCCGCATTTTTTGCCCAGTAATTAAATCGTCGGTTTATAATTTGAAAATACCTAAAATTGTAATTACTTGGAGCGAAGTGGCACTTGTTTTAATTAATCCAGGCGCTTTGTGAGCCCGTTTAATATGTTTCGACTGTTACGATCTATTAATAGGCCTCATACGAATGAAACAGATGTTCGTTTACGACATCGTAAACCACTCACCTACATTCGGGTGACACAGGCAGGGCGGTGTACCATCCAGCCGTTAGCTATGCCAGCAGTTCTCAAACGGTTTGGTGAAAATCTTCCAATGCATTTTTCTCGAAAACTATTAATTTCATGTTAAGGGTACATAAGTTTAATCGTTGCCATTTATGGTTATGTATTACAGGTTTAAATATTTGCACACAGTAAAAGAACAACCCTGCATATCGGTTAAATACCCCTCAGGTGTGTTAATCTCTGTACATACATTCATCTTGTCCTCATAGTTTATTCACATTAAATTTGTTACATAAATTGAGTCAATTTAATAACACCCACGCCCATCACGACTGAAATGCTTGAATCTTGTTTCTACTCAGGTAGGTAGCAGAGCTTCGTGTTGACGACACTTCAATGGTTATTACTCTCAACTATTTAAAAAAAAAGGTACAAGTATATTTTTTAATGTACACAAGAAGCTGAATGTCGCCAAATTAAAACGTTTGGAGCTAAACCGTCTCAGCAATTCTAATATTTATTACGTTTTAGTTTGCGTAAGCCGCTGACAGAAATTCAGTAAACTAACAAACACGTAGCATTACTGTGGATCAAGAGGGGCCTTATGAAATTTGTATAATACACGCGCAAAACCTCTTTCGTAAACAAGCTAAATCCGACTGTTCTATTGCTATCTTTTAATGCAACACGTAAAGCCAGAAGTATCTACATGTGTAATAGGTGTAAATCATACTAAAAGCGAAATAAGGCGGAACAGAGTTTAGCACGCATTTAAACAGAGCAAATTTTCGATTCATTCCTATGCAGCAGAAATTAATAATCCAAATATCAATTTTTCTTTTTTGGCTTTGTTTTCATTCACAACTTTTCTTGTTTGGGAAATTCAAAATGTAAATAAATTTTTATAGATGGTGAGGTTTCACCGAAGAAGAGTGTGTTGCCTCTGAGAATAGATGGTTTCGGCAAACTTCCACGTTTAAGATTCATAAAATAGACGAAGTGAACGGATGGATACCTTATTATACAAGGTAAACACAAGCACTTTAAGGGAGGTGATCCGCGAAAGTAAATGCAACATTGTAATGCCGTACTCTCGCGCTGCCGCTCGCAAAACATGAATATTAAGATCGCTGAATATTAATAAACTTTTTTATCATCTTCCCAGTCGGTAAAAATTACACAGGAATTTGCATAATTTCCGCACCCTTCGCGTATACATATTAATGCCGGCGATTCGCGTCAAAACTGTCGGGCCTCCACCGCATCGTCGTCACGCCAACGATCGGATTGGCCTGAAAAGATGCGCCGTAAATCGCCTGAAAATGCGTGCCGAAACGGAAAACGCTCCGAAAATCTATCGGCTCGAATTTACGGATGGCTGCGGCCCGAAATGCGATTTTCCCCCCATTTCCCGGCCGCCCTAAGCCGCCGCCGCCCGCCGTGAAAATGCGAAAATTGGAGCGCTTTTAAAGCGTTGCGAATTTAAAACGCCCGCACATCAAAGCGGAGTGCGCGACGCGACGCGACGCGCGTCCGAGAAGGAAATAATAATAAAATAAAGCGGGAAAAATAAGACCCGACAAACCAAAGCAAATTCCGAGAGACAGCGATTTTTCTTTTGGGGATTATGTTTTTAAGTGGTCGGAGGAGTGGTCGTAATTGCCAAAGGCAAAATCTCACAGACGGGATTTTTCCATGTGATTAACCTTCACTGAACAACAAAAGCAAACGGAGAAGAAAATTGTCTTTTATCGTTACAGAAGATATAATTAAGAATAAAAATACTAATCAGTACAATTGAATCGACGAGTGCATAATCGTGTTCAGTCCAAATTAACTATGTTGAGAAAACAAAAAATAATTTTAAAGATTTTTATTTTAAGTGAATTATTGGTTTAAAAAATTCTTTCAGATAAGGATATCTGATGCCTCCTGAAGCCAATAATTACTTAAAATAAAAATCTAGAAAAAGTTATTTGTTGTTTTCTCAACACAGTAAATTTGGACTGAACACGATTATGCACTCATCAATTCAATTGTAAATAATTTAAGTGGTGATAAAGACAAAGCGCATTAACTAGAGCAGCTAACACTGTGCGAGAAAATTGCACCAAGAGAAAACGAAAGACAAGATGAATCGATTGGCACAGAAAATAATAATTCAAAAATTGACTTTTCGGCATACCAAAAGCTTAACTCATATTGGTGGAATAAGTGATCGATTGCTAGTAAGTAAGCGACGTCATCAGGGCGACAATACTGAAACACAAAAATGTCTTTTTTGGATAACGTAGTTAAGGTGTCGATACTAAGAGTCAACATGGACGGACTGGCTCCAATGGCGAACAAAAAAAGAATAAACAAGGGTATCACGAAGAGTTTGCCAAAAACGGAATGTGAGACTCTCCCAGTAGATGCAACAAAATACGAAGAACCTGATTTCGATGCTTAAAACGAGAAAGGTTCGAAAAATTTGAGAATTTTAGTAAAACTGTCTACAAAATCAAAGAACGGAGATGCATTCAGTTGCCAAGTCCAGGGCCAATAAAACTAAAATTTAGTTAACGAAATATAAAACGATTTTAGGCCCGATCTTTTCAGTTCTAGATAAATTTATCTGCTAGATAAGATCCTAGGAAACTATTATCAACACAATGGTTTCAAGGATATTATCTAGCAGATAATTTTATCAAGAGGTGGAAATGCTGGGTCTTAGTGTGAAATGGGTCTGTAATATCTAACTTAGAACTAAGCATGGAAGGAATGAAAAATACCATAAACAATAATAATAACAATAAGTGTCTTTATTCTGCAACAAAAATAAGTACATTAATTACAAAATAGATAGAAACAAAAAACAAAAAGTAGCACAGTCTGAAGGCGAAGTTCAGATTAACCTAACCTTTTAAGTTATTAAATTTAACCTTAAAGTGAAGGAGGAGATTGCATATAGGAGTGTATACCGCATATAGGAGTGTACACCTAAAATAAGTCATAACTAAGAGTTAAACTAAGATATAGAAGGAGCCGAAAAATAATATGTAAGTTATAGGAAATTGTGCACACAAAGCGAATAAACTTATGAAGGGAAAAATATAAATGATTTAATGAAAAGAGGTTTAAGTAGAAAGGAACAAGGAATCACTAACGAAAAAGCGGAAAAATTTAGCCGTTAAGTCAACGAGACCCGAGCTTACTTAGTTTACTGACTTAAACTTAATGAATGAAATTTATTTTGGAATTCCGAGTCCGTGAAATATATTCGAAGTATGCCTTCTTCTCTAATCTAAAAAAACGTGCTTGTTGTCAGGTTTCTCAATAATTTTTAATTTTCCCAATACAAGGTTTGCTTTGACGAGCGGTATATTGCTTGACATTACCTCTAAGACTCATCCACATTTTTAAATTAGCGACGAGTAATTAAAGGGGAATTTTATCAAACAAATTTAGAATAAAACAATCGAAAAAAGAAATTTTATCATTGACATTGGCAAAAAGAAAATGTTACATATTTCAAATCATGCATAAATAATTCTAGGTCAATATTATTGACACGATGGGAGTTTTTCGTTAAAAAATAATATAAAGAAATTATTGAAGCACGGGGTTGTGAAATCGAGGGCACTTACAAAAGTGTCATAACAATGCGTGACGTAACCCGACACAACACGGTTCTTGTTTCAAAAAATAAAACATCGGCGGAATGGCGACCACAAAAGGAGGGCAAAAGATTTCATCAAGTAGATAACACTGTTGAATGCTGGGCATGTTACGAATAACGCCATCCGCGAATCAACAAAAATTGGGTATAAAAAGTGCGAGTAAAATTTAGACAGGCAGGCGATCCGGGAGCTACTACGAATTGGCATCATCTGCCGCCTCGAAGAAGGGGAGCCACCCGGAACCATTCCAAGACCTAGGAGGCTGATCCCAAGATCGTCAGCACCCTGACGCCGATCGTAGGACACCTCTCTGCCATCGCCGTCAACTCCCAGCCAGAGGCTGCCGACTTTAAGTCCAGGTCCGGTGAGCCGCATCAGCCTGCCAGCTGAAGCCATCACCGCGCCCCTGCTTTCCGCGTCACTTCGTCCGGGGCCACAAGATCGACCGTGGTCATTCGTCGCTGATAGCGTAAACGCCGCAACGAGTCGACCTTGACATCGCAGCTACAGCCCGGACGCAAAGTACGTCGCCACCAGGCCAGACCAGCGTTAACCACAGCCGCCGCACAGACGACACGAATCGCAACCACCCCGTCTTGAATTACGTAAAAACCCGATCAAATTAAATTTAACATTAATGAAAGGTCTCAACTTTTATAAAATAAATGTGTTTTTAAACCTCTATCCTCTGAAAATTCGCGACACGGCGGAAGCACCACCTTTGACGTATAATCTCGATAAGTTCGATTTATATGTACAGCAGGACGTCTAACTAATGGCAATGTGCAAAAGACAAGAAAATGATGATGATCAGTAAATAGCTGGTAGCTAGCCAAGTTAACGGTACGATGAGTTGGTAGATTAATTAATTGTTTGAAATTTACAGACTCCAAAAACTCCTAAAAATATTGAGCGCCATCACAGAATATATTTTCTGAATAAGGAAGTGTAATTGCCAGGGAATTCATCCAGAAAAGAGATTTGTAATTCACTTGAGGAGCTTTGTAAACAGCACCGATTACAAACTTTTTACTTAACAATTTATCAGAGTCGCCAATTGAGTTAATTAATTAGTTAATGCTACATGAAAAGCACACTTACCAGCGAAGTACCTTTGTGTAGTTCTAGGAATCACAAGAAAATAGAGGTAGAAAGGAGTATTGTTGAGTATTGTTGAGTATTCCTTCGAAGGTATACGAAAGGATTTTGGAAAAGAGGCTAACAGCATACTGCTACCACATAAATACAATTACGTTACCTCGTGATTACTTACCGAAATATGGTGGCAGGTTAGCGCAGAGTGTCGATCAGCAGTCCCGAGCTAGTTCCAAGAAGGGCGGGTTTACAAATATTAAGGGCGTCAGGGAGAGAACACCAGCTGATTTCTGCGCACTATGATAGTGACTCCCACGCGTTCACAGCGTGCGCCAATATTCGAAATCTTTCAGGAGAAACTTCAACATTGGGGTGGGTATTCAAGGAGGATTCGACCTAGGACCCAGGTCCTGACTGTTCGCGACTTGTTCATCTAAAAAAGCCGGCTGTGAGGCGGAGTTGCCAGTAGGGATCGAAATGTGCTAAGAAAAGGGGGCAGACACGAACGAAGCGCGTCTTACTGTAAATCTTTTCGGTTTGAATTCGTACAGAAGTTTGATCTTAGACGGAGAAGAGTTGACGAAAAGAAGAGATGGCGGGACATTTCTACCCCCGTTTATGCGGGAATTTAAAAATTTTTACAACTCGAATATCAATTTTCAGGTTTTTCCATTGTCATAACATTGTTTTTAATTTATCTCTGATTTTTTTTCCAATTCAAATAAACACTTCAAATCTATTTCGCCGATTTGTGTAGTTCGGCTAATGCTGCAAAATTTTGCATACTGAATATGAATGTTTGCTTTGGCTAGAATTGTAAAAGTAATTGTTGATAGAGAGTTCCACCATCATATCGTGTATGTGCAAACACTTTTAGGTTCATTGGCTTCAATATTTTATCATCAAAGAAAAAACCGCTCGCCATAAAACGAGCTGTTGAAAATGTAAAATTCCATATAAATTCGATTTCGCCGGATATTGCGTGCAAAATAAACAAAAACATTTATTTTTCTATCAATTGCCTTCGGCACTATTTGTGCCTTTTATGATGCTTTTTAGTGGCGCTCACGGTTGAACTGACTTTACCAGCGCTTCGCCGTATTCACCTCTCGTAAATTTGCAATGATAATAATGTACGTTGTAGTTGGTTGCTGGGATGGAAAATAATGTTTTGCTCCCCTCTGGCTCGTATTGCGGTACAGATGTAACTTTATTTTGCGATGTGTGTAATCCTTTCTTGCACTTGAACTAGTAGCTCTGTAATTTTATGCTTCAACATTAAACCTTATTGCAAATTCATGTGAAATTACATAAAAGTTATTCGTTATCTAACAATTTAAGTGTATTAAAATTTAAAACTAAAATGAATTAACTCTTATTGTTTCGTTACATCTGTGATGGGTAACTTTAGAATTCGATGCACGTGATCCGTCGAGAGGAGAAAAATTTAGCGACATTCGTCCTTCCCCTAATCAAATGAAATCCTCGCTTCGCACAAAGGGATTTAAAGAAAACAAATCAAAGGGGCACTTCTTCGAATCTCTAATGGCCGTGCCACTGAAAGCACTTTTCACCGGAAGGTCAGCGTCTTATTAAGTCCCATTTGTCTCTTTTTGTGTGTTTTTACGGTTTCTGTTTCTAAAACACTTTTCACTCTGTTGAGTGGATTTAAACGAGAGCTGATATAAATGCAGAATTCGTTTAATGTTTAGTAATATTATCTCTTCTTTAAAGAACGTGTTTACCATTGACACAATTCGGTGATTCCAATAAGCGGATAGTATTTAAGTAATAAAAGCTTTTAAAAGGTGCAGCAGCCCTAAGAAGCGATTTGGGAATGCCTGGTTCATATCAAAACCTTAGATTAGTCCACCTGTGTAATAAAATTAAAAGGTCAATTTGGAACCGGAGATATACCAAAACATCTAATAGCCAATAACTGCAAAAAACCGTCGAAATTTCACTGAAACACTAGCGGATCGAACAAATTACGAACAAATCCTCCCCTTCATCAATTATTTGATTTGAAAGAAGCGTCAGTTACAGGGAATCTCCCCCGAAATTGGGAAAACCAGAGAGAGAATTGTTTCGTCCGTCTCGGCGTTATGTTGTAGGGCGAGCGCGCTTCCGAGAAATAATTATCCGTAATATTTCCGGTCTATTTCGCTCCGGCGCTTTTCCGGATTTTTTGCCGCCGGCAATTGCTTCACTTGTTCCGCTGTAGGTGTGTTTCGGAGCGGGTTCGCGAACGACGGTAAGTGAATTTAACGGGTTGCAGGCGAACATAATGAAGTCACGCCGCGAAATATGTTTTACACATTTTCCGCGGTGAACTCCCCCCACCCCCACCCCTCCCAAGCTTTCACAGACGGAAAACGATAAGGTAATTTAGTGACTTTCTCAGAAGATTACGTAAGTGCATAGAGGCTCTAAGAAGTTTAAAGCTGTTACGTTAACGGAGATCTAATTGTTATTATGAAAGCGTACTCACGTTTTATATCGCGTGCACGTGTAAGGGTAATTTATTATTCCCTGTACTCCATAGAAGAATGGCTTGAAGATTAAAAATGCCGTCCGTGCAACTTTTTATAACTACCTACACCAAAGCAGAAATTAATTAATTAAAATATGAGGATTTTTCAAATTAATACACCTAATCGAATCCAATCACCCTGCAAAACAAATTGGTTTTGCAAAAACATTTTTTTCTTATTTTTCATGTTTGATACAGACTTTTAACCGATAATTACAACATTGAGCGATTTTTTAAAATTGATTTTAAAAGCTTAAATTGAACACTCCAGCAGTATTTACGAATAAATCGAGGCGATAAAATCACAGCTTTTGCACGGGAAAACTTGGTGAAGAAGGGACGGGTCAAAAAGAAGTTTATTTGTTACAGTTTAATTTCCTGGTTATTTTTAGTAGTCATGTATGGCACAACTTAGTTATTGACAGGTGGGCACACTGCTGTTTCCGTTTTGGCGCCTGAATATCACGCCTTTTATTGGGTCCTAGAAGTCACATTATCTAGTAACGGATTCTGATTGATCGACATCTTGTTCGCTAAAGCATTCACCTCCTGTGGCCAGCTCCAGCGTTACTTCACATTTTGTCATCTCGAGGTACAGACGTTGTGAATATTTCTCGCAAATTGTTGGTATGTAGAACAAAATTCAAATTAACTACAGTGTTTACGAGAATTATTTGTGCCATTTCATTTGTTATTAGCAAGTTTACAATAAATAGAAAAGGTAATTAGCGAAGCCACTAGAGTGACCCTTGCTTATATTCGATTTATTTGTTCCAACAGAGGAATCCGCCCCTTCTTTTACTTTTTATTTTCGTCTTCCGTGTCTTCCGTTCTTCGACATTTCATATCCGCTTGTCGTCCACCTGATTCATCAGCGATTCCAATTCCGGCTATTCAACGGTAGCGCCGTGTCCTTCTGGAAGGTCAACGACACAAGCAATGCACTGGCAGCTCGACGAACCGCCAATAGGTGTCACCACTACGTCTGACGTCTGGACACAACTAACAGGGTTATGTCAATAAACTCTTGTACAAATGTATCGATATGCACGTGCGCATAATTGCGCAGTTATTTCGGCACGAGATATAAGTTACTGAAATCACAGAATAATCCAAAAAAAATAGACAGAAACAAACGAATACCTACACCGGGTGTCTCACCGGTGTGTACCGGCGGTACATAGCTAACCGTAATACCTACAGCTTCGGGAGCAAAAAAAAATATAGTCAAAGTGACCAAGAGAAATTCAAAGAAAATATTCTTAATTATCCGAGTTGACCGCAAGGGGTCGCAATCAATAGGGCTTTCAATAATAATCAATTTTATTAGCAAAAGTCTCTGAATAAGATGCAGCTTTGATAGCATCATTAGAAAGCTCAATTAATTCTACACAACTTTCATTTTAGACTTGTTAACGTATCACCGTTAATAAGGGTGGAGGAAACAGTTGAATTATTTACTTTAAAAAATATCATAACTTCGGTATTCTTTATCAGAAATTAACGAACTTCGGTTCATTTAAAAGGGAATCTTAAGCTGTTTTAAAGTTTCTATCAACGACTACGGCTAATTTATTATAAAGTGGCTAGAGGGCGCTATTTACGAAAGTAATAATTTTTACAGCTTTCCAAAAAAGAATTAAATGGAAAGGTGTCTCTCTTTTGCAACAGTTGCAAAGCCTATAAAACGGTGAACATTGTGGTGAAAATCGGAAATGGAAATCTTTTTTAGTTCTCGAGTTATTATCAAATACGTCTACGAATTGATGATATTAGCGGAAGGAGAAAGTTCAAGCAAGTGCTATCGAGTAACATTTTTAATTCTAAGGTTAAATAATGCATATAAAAGCTTCTATTCGTGTTAGGACATTATTTAGAAGCATTTAAGTGTTTTCGGAAATAGAGAACATCTAAACACAAGAATACAACAAATACAGAAACCAGAATAATTCAAACACTAAATAAAAACAACGAACAATAATCATGCACTGTGATCAACAAAGTTTCACTGTGCCGCTATACAATACTTTTTTTTATTGTCCGGATAGAGTTGTATAGAAATTATTATTGATATACTTACGGATAGTAAACGGCTATTTCGAAATGAAAGGTGGACAATATTTTAAAAACATTTTAGGTGCAGACCTTCAATCATTGTTGATTACAATGTGTTTCATAATTGTTCAAAGTGCTTTCCGTCATTTAACATTTTATTGTTAATTACTTTCAATATAGTGACTGTTTTTCTCATTTATGTGTTTGTTTGCTGTATTGTTCTTTTATTTAAATATTAGGCTCTCAAAAACAACTTAGTGCATTTAAATAGATTAATGTCTTTCTATTTACTTCAATATGAAAAGTGTCACCCGATAGCATTAGCTTGAGCTTTTAGATTCGCTTTTATTTTCAGTGAATAGACTCATTTGGTAATAACTCGAGAACGAAAAAAGTTATCAATTTCGGGTTTTCACCAAAATGTTCTCTTGATTGGATTCTTTGTAATCGTTGTAAAAGAAATACTCTTTTCCATTTATTTTTTTGGGAAACTGAGAAACACTATTACTTTTGCAAATAGCGCTCTCTAACTACTTTATAACAAAGTAGCCGTAGTCTTTCAATAGAAACTTTAAATCAGCTTAAAATTCCCTTTCAAATGAGCTGAAATTCGTTAATTTCTGATAAAGAGTACCGAAGTTATGATCTTTTTTAAAGTAAATAATTCAACTGTTTTCTCCACCCTTATTAATGGTGACATGATAATAAGTCCAAAACCAAAGTTGTGCAGAATTAATTAAGCTTTCTAATGACGCTATCAAAGTTGCAACTCATTCTGAGACATTTGCTAGTAAAATTGATTTTTGTTGGTAGCCCTATTGATTGCGCCCCCTTGCGGTCAACCCACATACTTAGAAATATTTTCTTTGAATTTCTCTTTGCGACTTTTACTATAATTTTTTTTCTCCTGAAGCTGTAGGTATTACGGTTAGCTATATACCGCCGGTCGCTGCCCATCCTGAGACACCCGGTATATGAGATTTTAGATTTTGGAATTGAAAATGTTCACAGAAACCTTAGATAAATTAAGTCTGTTTTAATGATAAATGTAATAAAATCAAACTCTCAACCGAAAATCCAGAATTGTACTTTCAAATGACGAAATAGACAAAAGAAACAAAGCCGAGCAAAAAATTACCGTTCTTTGTTGATTTACATCCGTAATTAATAGACGAAGAACATAAGAAATTGTATTGTGAACTGATATACATCGAGTTTATTTCGTTCTAGTTGTTTTGTACAGTCTGATATTAAACGTGCTCAGATCCAAGCGAAGCTCTAACACAGACGAGATTTTCTAGACTAAAGCTAAAGCTAAATATAATTTAACGAGAAGGTATGAAATACCCCTGCAAAGCTATCGAATTATATTTTAAGAGAAACTTACTACACAAAGCACAAAGGTATTTGTATGCAAGCACACTTAAATATAATTGTAATGTGCAGTTCATTATGAGCATGTCATCTACAGACTCGGCATTCTTCGTAAACTGAATGACAAAGTATATTCTAAAATAAATATTTCGAATTTACTTCTTTAACGCAACTAATTGTAAGCCAATAACATCCTTTTCCTTGTTTTATCGCCGCAGTTAGTTTTCAATATTCCCGAAACAAAACTGCGCATTCGTTTTCAGATTTCGCCAAGCGAACGAATGCATATTATGAAAGTTTCATTCGCTCGGATGGAATTGTGAAAGATATTTCCGCTAAAATCTAAGACCTACATTGCCTCTAATAAATTATTGAAGCGCTTGCTCACGTACATTCAAATCTTCTCGATACATTAGGCACCGTGCATTAAATCGTCTCGAAGCAAGATTTACGATTCGAAGAAGTAACAGAGCTACATTAAGAAAGTATCATTTCATATTTTATCATTGCTTTTTAATAATGCTTTCTAGAAAGAAAAAAAACTTGGAAAAAGTCGGGCCGCATATACAGGGAGATTCAGACAACCCGTTCATTAAAAGTTTACGGACTTCCTCTTTGAATTTCTATTTCATATTTTGCGGTTATAAGTTAGCGATAATGATCTATTAAAATATAATATTTCCACCTTTCGGACACTTCTGTTTGTACCGGAAGTTGCTGTCAACTTTCTTATTTTAAATGGAATACCCCATTTTTTATTCCATTTCTGAAATCTTCATGACATTCTAAAAATATTTTGTGGACATATGATACAAGAAAAATTAGCCGTTTTAGAGATATTTCCATTTTTTAAAAAAAGTTCAAAGTTGCAGTACCTTGTTTATGATGCTGCCATATTTGTGTAACAAAAGCCATAATTTTAATTTTTGGCCTGTAGTAGGCTATGCTCATAAGCTTTCAGGTCATACCTAATTTTACACAAAATCGTTTTCGGGCTGGTTGAAAAGTAACTTCTATTCGAACTGATTTCAACTGTCGAAAAGTCAGGTTTTTTAAATAGAACACCCAGTATATTTTTATATCATAGGAATCAGAATTAAATGTTCTTTCGAGCTGTATTATCATTCCCTATACCCATCTCTCACCTTTCTCTTTCTATTCATGATTTTCTCTTTGACACATCAATTTTTTCACTTTTCAGTATTATTCCTGAATAGCGTGCTATGAAAATTTAACAAACTGAGGTTTTTTAAATTAATTTCTGACTGTAATTTCAATTTCATTTTAAAGACCGACAAATAATATTTAAATACACATCTATCATCTGAACTTTTCGTTTACATATGCCGCATGTATTAGAATCTTGGTATGACTATTTATACATTTACAAGGAGAAATTTACACTTAGAACACAAAATTTTATGAAAACTAATAAATAAATCAGAAATATTAAAAATAATACACAAATTGTTGGTTATAATATTGGCTCTAAGTTGTTTCGGCTATTATTTATTAGTAATAACTTTCTACTGTATCTAAGTAATAACGCATTTTCCTCGGTATAACAACTTTTTTTATTAACTTTTTGAATTGTCGATTTTTTTTTTATCATCAAACACCTTTAATATGTCTGTGTTTGATTATTCACTTTTTGGTTCTTCGTAGCGATTAAATTATTTTTTTTTAATTCCTACTAGCCAGATGATTTCAAAAATTATAATTTCTCTAGTTTTCATAGCCCAATGTTTAAAAATAATACCGAAATATGAAAAAAAATACGTGTTAAAAAGAAATCATCGATAACGAGTGAACTATAAGAGATAGGTATAGGGAATGCTAATATAGGACGAAAGAACATTTAATCCTGAGTCACACGGTATAAAAATATACTAGGCCTTCCATTTAAAAAACATGACTTTTCGACAGTTGAAATTAGTTCTAATAGAAGTTACTTTTCAACCAGCCTGTAATCAATTAAGTGCAAAACTGGACGTGATCTGAAAGAATGTTACTGTAGCCTACTACAGGCCAAAAATGGGTTTCATAGTTTTTGTTGCACAAAGATGGCAGAATCATAACCAAGGTTCTTCAAGTCTGAATTATTTTTAAAAACTGAAAATATCTCGGAAACGGTTAATTTTTCTTAACTGCAAAATATGAAACAGAAATTCAAAGGAGAAGTCCGTAAACTTTTAATGAAAGGGTTGCCTGAATCTCCCTGTATAATTCTTGTTCGCGTTTTAATTCGAAGTTAACTAACTTTAATCGATGCCCGTTGCTACCACCTGAATGAATTTACTTTTTCTCCTTAATAATTAACGAAAAACGATAACAAATTAATGCTGAAGAAGGCAATAATCAGGTGTCTCGAGCTAGTTCTCAGATGAAGATGGGCGAGGTCATAGGTCAAAGGCTAAAGGAGGAGTGACCCTGGCTGATATCTACGCAACTGTGAAACCGTCCTACAGGGATCGCAGCGTGCGCCAAAATTTCGAAAAATTTCTAGGAGAATAATCCACTCTTGCATTCAAAATAATTGCCCGCCGCAATAAAACCACAAATCGTACTGAAAACGTACATTAAAACAAAAGATAAACAATATGACAGTACAAAAGACAACGGCACAACAGGCCTAACTCTAACAAATCACACATACGTACGCAGCGTTGAAAATATGTGACTTATGCCCGATTTCTGAAACGATAAATAACTTTAGGTAAGCATAATTTTTTCTTGATAGGATAACTCTATGAAAAGTATAAATTTTTTTACGTTGCTACGTATACCTTTTACCTACAGATAAAGTTTTGAGAAACAATTTTTAGAAATTATGGTGAGTTTATCTTGAGTTTATATCTACATAAACTTATGTATCGTTTCAGAAACCGACATTAATCTCTTAAATAAACTTCAATAACAGTCAACATTAATCTTCACAAAATGTGAGTCGATACAATATCAGACTTAAATATAACGCAGCTTAATTTATTCGAGACAATATTAAACAAGATGCACACATAAGTGCCAGTATATCTGCGTTATATACAAACATGCATTCAATACATAAAGTAATTAAAATAATACACTTCGTTTGGCGAAGATCGTACGCGCTGATCGCACATAGATCAAACGTTACTCAGCTGTCACGGAGTGTCGCCACCTTACGTCGGCATATCGAGTTTCGTGTGAGTTGATGGTTGCCAACTGCCGGACGCCCGTGACCTCAGACATGTCCTCACGGATTCTATTCGACCTTCATTGCACTTGATTCGATAAGCGATGGAGAAGCATCGGCCAAAAATATAACAGAGCCAGAACAAAATCACAAAACGAGAAAGCGGAAACAAAAAGCGGTTTCCTCTGTTGGAACAAAGAAATCGCATAAAACATGGATACCCGAAATGGAATCTCAAATTACCTTTCAATTTATTGGGGGCTTCTGCTTGATAAAAGTTGTTTAAAGGAACTTGGCAGGTTCACAAGGCACAGAGAATTCCAGTTCACGCTGTAGTTAATTATAATTTTGGTCTAAATGCCAACAATTCACAAGAATAATTCACACGTCTGCACGTCGTAACGACGAAATTCAAAGTAAAGCGTGCAGTAGACGCAGGAAGGACTTGTGAGCGAGTCAAGGTGGTTAACCAATTAGAATATCTCTAGAACCTGTGATACCAAAGCGCTCAAAACAGAAACAGCAATGTGGCCAACTGACAGCTACTGAATTATACAACTCATTAATGTTAAAATGAACAAGGAAATTAAACCGTAACACCGTGTAAGTGAACATATCACACCGATTTGTTAAGATATATCGCAGATCAAGCAATTCTGGCAGCGCGTTACGAAAAAATATGAAATGCATTTCTCCAAACGCCTTTTAAAAAATCCCAAAGAACTTTGGTGACATTTTCCATAAATTAATTATCAACTAATCGTTGTAAGTAATCTGCAATTTTTAAATAACATAACCATTTTTTTATGATTAAAGTTTGTTCTTGTGCGATGAAAATTGTAAAAGTTTTTTTTTAATCTCAAACCGGACGGAAAAATGAAGGGAACACACTCACTCCTGACGAAGCTATAAATCTATAGCGAAACGTTGAGTGTGTTCCCTTCATTTTTCTGTCCGGTTTGAGATTAAAAAAACTTTGTACTTACATTTTTTTATGGTTTTGTTTTGCGAATACACTCAGATTGAATCACAAAGCCATGGGGTGGTTCACATCAAAATAATGTTAGATAAAAGTTTTCAATTAGCAGTAACAGCAGTAGGGTCTACAACGGAGATATTTCAGAAATCCAATCTACGCCGAGAATAGCGAATATCAAATGGCCTAAGACAGGAAAGCTCATTTTCCGGAAACGAAGCTAAATATGGATGAAAGGCAGCAACAAAAGTGGCAACTCAGCAGGTCCCGAGATCGGGCAGGGCAAACCTGAACAATTCCTCGGATCTCCAGAGAACATCTCATTGTGTTCACTTGATTTATTGTCCGACTTCTTTCCTGTCATTGCATGTCCTCCTCGCTAGACGATCGCTTTAAGCCGCTCTTACAACAACACGAACACGAGCAAAAGATTACGGGAAAAAGGGTCGGTTTCGCCTTTCCGGCAGCGACCGACACTGCTGCAAACCGTTAAAGGGCCGAGCTAGCTGAAACTTAATTTACTAGAGCGGCGCACGAAAGAAGAAGCGACGATATTAACTCGATACTGCAAATAAATGAGAGACAGCGGCATTTATTGGTTTTGCCAGGGATGCTCTCTCTGTATTAGCATCGACTGAGAGAAAAAAAAAAAGGTAAAATAACATCTCTGTGTAAATAAATACTCAGCAGTGGCTGTTTACGCTCTCGGTTATTCGGGCGAGTTTTAGCGAGTTGTTAAAACATTTTTATTGGTCGCTACAAAGGGAGATTAAGTGCTGGTAACTTAATACTTTAAAAGCATAAGAGCCCCCTATTGAATCGATTCGTTAATCCTTGAAACTTAATACAAATTCCAATCGAAATTTCAACTACCATCGTGTACCGTTTCGAGAGCACAAAAGTAAGTGGAAGTTATGCATACAGTTAAAACAGAAACTTGGATATTACATTACATTACACATTACCTATTAACATCAAGGACTTTACAAATTTCTGTTTTCATTTCGCTGAAAAAAAAACAGGTTACTTTTAATTCTGTTGCAATAATGATGCGTCAGAAAAAGTAGTTAACAAAGAAAAAACAAAGCCTAGAAAAACTCAAGGGTATTCTAAATGTCCTAATGTAAAGCCGACTTTTTTATACCTCGCTGCAGTTTCTTTTGAAACATGCCCCTAATCGACTAGGCCACTTCAATTCAAAATAATTCAGGTTAGAGAAATCGTTATTGCGCGTCTGTTCGACCGTTATTTACTTCAGTCGTTAATATTCGCTGTTGCAGTCTTTTCTGGTGGGCTCGTTTTGTCTTTTGCGAAGCTCGTATCCACCGCCTCACATAGGGGTATTGGACCCAAAAAGCTGGCCAAGATTATTTTTTCATATTTTCGCATTTATTCGGTGACAATAAAATATTTTAGGCTGAAATTTGTTATCTGTTACCGTATACCGGGCGCACACTTTAATTATGCACCACATGAATTTCTTTCAATTCCTGCCCCACATTGAAATTCCTGTTGAAAAAGCAACATGAATGAATATGATCTATCCGTTCGCCGCAAGACGTCTCTTTAATTTCCGAGTTTATACAGAATGTTCATCGGGAGCCGGTACACTAGCAAATTTCATTATTCGCATTTTTATGAAGTAACTTAAATTAGAAGTTTCAAGACTTTCCTGCTCGAATTTAGGGCACCATCAGAAAAACAATTGACTATCAGGTTTAGGAGATTTTCCGTTGTTTTCAATTTCTTTAAACAGAACATTACATTTTTTTATCATCGTATCATTTAAAAAAAAGTTGAAAACAATCGAAAATCTCGGAAACTTGATATTTATTCATTTATTTCTCCTCAGGTACCATTAATTCGAGCAGGAAAAGTACTGAAATTTCTCTAATTTAAACTACCTACTGAAATTTCAAATAAAAAAAGTTTGCTATTTTAGCCATTTTCTGTGAGTACCAAGATTTAGTTACTAAATATAAAATTAAATTGTATGATGATGATATTTTAGGAACGTAATTAATTTAATATCCTGAACGCGATGCGATGACAAAATACCTAACATTCCATTTAAATAGAAACAATAAACAATAAAAAATCTGAAAAACTTGATATTCATTTGTTTTTCCGACAGCACCGTAAAATCAAACCGAGAAGGAAAGATCCTGAAACTTCACTACTAAATTAAGTTACTTTGTAAAAATTCAAATAAGAAAGTTAGCTATAGTAGCGTATTCTCATGAACACCCTGTACATAACAGTTTCTGTATGAATTCTTTCTTTTGTTCTTCAGGATATGTAAAATTTTTAACTATGTCGTTTTGTATAAAGTCTAGTTTTTTGCCAAAGTTTTTTGCTACTATTATTGCAAGTCACAGCATCAAGAAAATAATTGTCATAAATTTATAGGCAAATTTCGGCAGCCGAAGTCTTCAGATATTTAAAGTATCTTACCTACTGTAAAACATAACAGAAAAAAATCGACCCGGAAACGCCCTGACACATAAGAAAACTCTTTCGATATACACTAATAACCGAAAATTCAACGACATAAATTTGACATATCGTTAATCTGAAATATGTTAAATACTGACAATAGCATTTAAAAAATAATGGTTGATATGAACAGTGCTTACTTGGCTTAACATCTTCCGTTACATAAATCACAGCATATAGCTTCAAAGAAGAATTAGAAACAGTTTGAATTTAATTATTTTTTGAATTAGGCATATACGTTTAACACAACCGACTATTAAGGTGCTTTGATCCCTTTGATGGTATTTTGTTCATCTACTCGAGGAAAAAAATTAGTTTACCCTCTTGATCCCTAAGTATTGTTCTATCTTAGATAATAGTTATTGTAGTCAAATTTACGATTTTGTGTCATTCGACTTTTGGCCACCTTTTCGGGGCAAATACCCCTATGTGCGCTTGTTGTATTTCTGAAATAGACACATCGAGTCATGGCCGTGGATTTTTCTTCAGACACCTCTACAAACACCTCTAAAAATTCTTGTATAAAATCTAAGTTTGTGGTTTCTATTGAATTTTGCTTCCAGTGAATCTTATTTCCTGAATGCGAATCAAACAAAGTAGTTCGCAGCGGTACAAGTTTCACTGAAATCGGGTTCCCGTTGACTTGGGTAAGGTGAAGGAGGGCAGGTAGAAAAAGAGGCCCATATCACTTGAAGCTAGATTTAACAAAAATTTTACGAAATTCGCGATTAAACTTAAACAAAGCGAAACAGGAGAAATCTTTACCTTACGCTGAACGCAAGTCGTACATTGAACGAAAAAGGGCGGGCGGGGTTCTAACGGTGGTTTCAAATTCGCACAACTATACAGGGGAAGCTTGATACCAATAAAAGAGCGGCAAAAACTAATATTACATGCAAAACGCCTAAAATTTTCCACACACACAAAAGGTGCGTCAGTTCTCAATGCACGTCCAATTGCTGCTGCCCGCCCATACAAAGGGCGTTGGTGCGGAACATCGCTAAACCAGTTTTTCGAGAATTCTAAACCATTTAAAAACGTAAAAGGATTTTGGGGAGAATGAAAACTAATCACGCGTTTTTCCAAAACCAAAAACAAGTAGGTACGAAAGACTTGAAAGGTAGCGAAATTTCATTCAAGAGAAAACAGGACCGGTAACTGTACTGCAAAAACCTGGAAGTTGGAAACACAGGCGAACAAACACGGCAGTTCAACAAACGAATCGCGCAACATGGAGTCCAACAAAAGCTACCCGGAATTATGTGAAATTAACAACGCAACAAGATTAAAAATAAGGTCCGTGCTTTAATTTGTCCAGCATGGGATATTTCCCAAAACAACACTTAATGCCAAATAACATGTCTACGTCTTCATTTTTTTTTGAAATGTTAAAATAAGGATCAACAAGTCTAAGTTATTAGAAATTACTTTGATATGTCTCTACACTGTTCGATTTACGTTTGATTGCGTGAAATGCTTGCGTTTACTTTCGAATGACCAAAGTACTAGTTTCTCTGCCCCATCCGGTTCGAAGGACCAATGTTCTGATGCGATTCTTATTTTTTTGCAAATTCCAAAAAGACAGGTTCACATAAATAGTGAGAAAACCCCTCGACCACATTAATTCACTGAAAGCGAATACGTATTTCGGTAACAATGTTACCATCTTCAGCGCTAAACTGATATTAAACTTTAAAACAACAAATAAACTAAACTAGACTAGTCGCCCTACCCCCTCACTTTCAGCTTTAATGAAATTAATTTTTCAGTGAATTAATGTGGTCGAGGGGTTTTCTCACTATTTATTTGGATTACAGCCACAGGTTTTGTGTTGCTTTGTGATTATTGAAGATGGCTTCCCGGTCAACTTTACGCAACAAATTTTTTAAGATAAGTACTAAAATTAATTTCATTAAAGCTGAAAGTGAGGGGGTAGGGCGACTAGTCTAGTTTAGTTTATTTGTTGTTTTAAAGTTTAATATCAGTTTAGCGCTGAAGATGGTAACATCGTTACCGAAATACGTATTCGCTTTCAGTGAATTAATGTGGTCGAGGGGTTTTCTCACTATTTATTTGGATTACAGCCACAGGTTTTGTGTTGCTTTGTGATTACAGGTTCACTTACTTAAAATTATGGCAATACCTTCTTATTGATATAAAAATTGAAAAAATATCCTCTACGAAATAATCGAGTTGATGATCTCCATGTTGCTTTTGGTTATAGCTCGTGTTTTGCATTTGATTTAGTATTCAGTTTATTTTTTCAATATCTACTTTAAATGACCACTAATCATTAAAATCTGTTGCTTTTTAATTATTATTATCATCAAAATAAATTAATAATGCAATGTTAATGGACATCGGGTTTTCCGGCAATAAATCATTTTCAATTTACATCACCCCGTCCATAAAAAAAATAGAAACCTGAAACTTCTTTTACGGTCCAAAACCTTCTTGCTGCACGTGTCCTTGGTAAACTCAGCGTAGCTTCGACAAACAGCTTTGGATACCGTATGCCCTAATAATTTTTTGTTTAAGGTAGACCATGGAAATATAAACCTGTGTCGTAACCTTATGTGGACATTGTCACGTGCAAATTTAGAATTTGGTGTTACACTTATTTAGGCCACCCATTTCCCTGTCCGTTGTGTGTGTTTCTGTCGGCCCGAGACGCCGGTTGGTTTAGCTTTACTCGGCAACGAAAAAGTTGGGTCTCTTTTCACCCAGAGCTCGCAGCATCGACATCGTGGAGTTGCGTTAAGTGTCGTGGTGTTTTTCGTTTTGGTCATTTAAATGGTAGTTATGCCAACCGACTTAGCTTCGGACTAAGATTAACCTACGCAACAGATTTCCCCTTGAAGGCTTCGTATACGGATTTTTATATGCATCCCTCGCTGCTTCGAGCTCGTTTGATTATCGTTAACAAGGTAAGTGGCCATATTTCTTTCAGTCATTCTTTTAGTCCCTCTGTGATAACCGTTTACGGTTTCCGCATTTCCATGGTTTTCCTCTCTTTTAGCAAGCAGTAACCGGCCCATTTCTCTCCATTGGCGTCTGGCGAAAGGTTTGGGTCGTAAAGCCGGTCCCAAACTCTTTCGTAGAGCGCAACCGCCCCTGCCGTTAGGGCCGTTGTCCACCGAGGATCTGCTCCGACGACGACTCCTGGACTCTCCATCTTTCGAGAAGTGGTATTTGGTGTAACCAAGAATAAAAGTTTACGATCCCTTTTTCTTTTAATCCGCAGTATGTGCCCTGAGAACGTCCTTGAGATTTGTTGCGGAGTATATCTGAGTCAGGTGAGAGTAACGCCGCGTTGGGGCTTCGGATATATTGCCACATATGCTGCATTATCTACCATTTTTTATAGCTCACTAGTTGGTAAAATTGAGAGTAGTAGTAGGAGTACGGGTACGCAAGACGTACCGGAACGCCGATGAAAAGGTTCAATTAGTAGTGAATGTAGGTAATGAGTGCGTCGAGGATAACAAAGAGAACCTCCGTCAGCGGTGTACGTAGTAACGGCTAAGGGCCCAATAAATTGGTATTTATGGGAAACTCTTGGGTGTTTTAACTTCCTGCCTACTAATTTAGCGAAGTAAGTACCGTTTCTTTTATTATAACGCCTAAAGCGGGTGCTTCCTTTGAGTATATCCCATAGCGGTGTCTTGATCTCGCGAGGCCCGCGACAGTATTTTTTTTTTTGTCATTTTTTTATATTACATTCATGTTTTGGACGTCTAGTTTCTTATTTGTCACACTTGGTTTTTTTGCAACGCTCGATTCAGTTAACGCCCAATTTTATTTATACTGTCATACAATTGAAATTTTCTCGCATTTTATTGCGAGCGGCGCGCGTAATCGTTAGTTATTAATTCATTTGTACTGTTTGTGGGTAAGCTCATGTAAGAGTACTCCCGCAGATGCGCCGTATTTTTTAGGCTTAGGCTGTATAACTAATATGCTTATATTTACCAACCCGGTCACGGGCTTGCCTCTGTGACATATGCTTTTTTGTGCCTGAAGAAAATATTTCTGATTCTGTATTTATCGACGTTTTTTTTTCTTTCCAGCTGTTCAGGGGTTCAGCAGTTTTCTTTAATAATGTTTCCGAAGCGGTTCCTGTGGTGTCGTGACTTTTAGAGTATTTTAGAGTTACACTTTCCCGGAAGTGTATTCTTCTGTAATTTTGTTTTGCGTAAATTGCTGCTTGGCGCCCTTTACTGTGACATCTTTTGTATCCCCCACGCCGTCTCCACTAAGTGGGGGCAAATGCACAGCACGCACACCATTCGTCCCCCGAACGAACGGCCGACCTCGTTTCTAGGCAATTATTACCCACGGTAATTCAAAGTTGGCGCAGTCCCGCTAACTGTGGGACTAGCGCTACTTACAACGGTACTAAAACCAATTAAAAAATAAAATATCTTGAACTTCTATGTATTTCTTGAAATTAAGAAATGCAAGGGCAAAATGCCTGAAAACAATTCAGGTGAGAAAAGTCCTTACTGCGCGTCTGTTCGACCGTTATTTACTTCTGTCGTTAATATTCTCTGTTGTAGATTTTTGCTGTGGGTTCGTTTTGTCTTTTGCGAAGCCCGTTTTCTTATTTCTTTCGTTGCGTTCCTTGTTACACACTTTTCTTTTAGGTTCTTTTTGGTTCTTGCGAAGTTCGCGTAATCGCAGCGAGAATTTAATTACTGTCGAAACACCGCTAGTTGTATTCAGTCCTTTTACTTTTTACGTTTAAATCAGAGATACAAAATGGAACCCAAGCGTTCCGAGTCCACCAGAGCCTGCTAGAAAGACAGGCTGGATTGGAGTGGAGAGCAGCTCAATTCCGAAGTCTAATATCAGAGTCCGACACTGAGCTGTAGCCTGATTTAGTAGGCCCTGGTAGGTCGGTTTCGGTTACGGTTGACAAATTAGATCGGAAATTGAAACAGAAAACTGAAATGAAATCAATTTATTAATAAAATCAACGACACTAAATCAACGGATCGTTAAATGAGAAATTAAATTTGATATGAGACCTTTCATCCATCTTTCCATTTATATTACATTATAAAATTCAATAAAAAAAAAACTCGAAGTGTACTATAAAGGCGGAATAAACCTCTGTTTCCAGGAAAAATATAATTCGAGTTTTAACGATTGCCTGCGCGGGTTATGAAAATTTTACGGCGTACTTAAGACATTATAAAATATGTACGGTACGCCAAGTGAAGTTATATATAAAAGCTCGAAAGCTCGAGAGCACTCCCCGAACACGATTTATAACAGATATCAAGGGCGGTAAAATAAAACCGTGAAGTACAACGACGGCGGGGGGGTTGGAAGCGAGCCGGTGCGAATCCGAAGGAAGAGCCGTTACGGTGGTGACAGAAGTCGCGAGTCTGCGACAAATGGGCCCGGAGCGGCCTAGTCTTTCCGGTCACTAAACCGGAGCAAGGCGGTCACGTCCGTAATGTATATGGGTCTGTCGTCAGTTTCTTCGAACGCACATAATTCTAGAACGGAGACTCGTCGCAATTTCGGAGGAAAGACGATGGCGACGTAAAGGTGAGCGTGGGGGCGGGTGTTTCCGGAAGAGGGCGAAGGAAATTCGATATTGCACCGAGAATAAATTATAGTTCGTAACTTTTGTTCCAATTTGACGTAGTGGAAGTTCGAATTAATCTGTAGCATGTAAAAGCTCCCTCGTCGCCGCTGACGTTTCCATTTCCAGCTGACAATATTTATTCCGGCGAGTTCAAAACTTTTTCCCCGCCGGCTCCGGAGGCAATTTTCACGTTAACATGCATTTTATAATTTTTAATCTGTTAATGACATACATGCGGACTTGTATTCTGCATACAACTGCAGTTTCGAAATTTTTTTTTTGTTGATTTTTCAGCGCAAACTTTCATTTATTTTACATTTATCATATTCAATTCCAGTTCTCTCCAAATTATTTTTTTAGTGTAGCATTTAATTTGTTGCCCTATTCAGGTCGCTTCCTTAATATTTACTCGAATGAACACTTACAGTCCCGCTTCCTTCTTCTGAGAGTGTTCTAAAACAGAAGAGAGCGCTTTTCGCAGTAATCCGCCCAGCGCTCTCTTTCTCCAAAGACGACGTTAAGGCTCCTTTTTCGTCCTTTCCCCGGTTTCTTTTTATTACGAAGCAAGGACGGTGAATCTATTGTTCAGAAAACAGGTTGTCGCGCTTAAGATTGTAATGTCAGATATAGAAGCCTTTTTTGCCGAAGGAACCGGATAGCTCGATGAAATTACAAAGACGGAATTAAGGTAACACGGCGAGGGTGTTTAACTTCTGAACGAGCCCGTCGATGGTTTCCGCCGATAAAATAAATCAACGGGAAGAGGAGAGAGGAACGGGTTTAATTTTCAAGACTTAATTTACCGGGAGAAAAAAACTCAGGAGAAAACCAAGCCAGAACACAAAAATGTTTTTAAGAAATTAAACAAAATATAAATCCTATATCACATGCAATGTTAAATGCAGTCTCCACTGCAACTGAACTGTATCTTGCGATCGCTATTTTATATCTTACATTTTTGTATTACTTCAGGAGACGTTTTTCTTCAACAATAAATTTAAAAAAAAAATTGAGATTGAATTGCTCAAATTTTTAATGATCAGTGACACTAATAAGATTTTGAGAAATTCATATTTAATCAAATTTATTTCAGACAATAACACCAACGAAATAAATATATAAATAGTGTCACGATGGGACGCTTGTGAAATCGATGGCAATTTCAATAGTGTCGGAATTTAAAAACAATAAGTGCGGTAACCCAATATAACACGGTTCATATTTCGTAATAAAACATCGGCAGAATCGCTGCAACTGGGGCAAGCGATTACATCAAGTGATGCAAGGAACACAGTGCATATTACGAATAATGCAATGTTCGAATAAACAAAAATTACATATAAAAAGTGCGGGTTAAAAGTTGAACAGCAATCGAGCAAAGCATCCACTCGGTGGACACTCGAAGAGGTGCCCGGAGCCATCCCAGCCACCAAGGATGCTGTTTCCGCGATCACCTTCAGCCTGACGCTGATTGTAGTCTGAAGCTGCCAACTTCAACCCCGGTCAACCACGTCCTGGTGAGCTAAACCAGCCTACCCAGCTGAAGCCAACACCACACCTCTGCTTGCCGCATCAAGGACATGCCACTTCGTCCGTGACCAAAAGATCGACCGTAATTCATCCGCCGTCGATCGCCATAGGGCACTGGACGTCGCAATGAGCCCGACCTTGACCATTGCAGCTGCAACCGTAGCCCGGATGCACAGTACGTCGCCACCAGGGGCCAGGCCAATGCTAACCGCAACCGCCCGCATGGACGACCAGCACCGCAACCACCCCATTTTGGATCACGAAAAACCCCCAACAATTTAAAACTTAATATTAAATAAACGGCATCAATTTTTGTAAACACTTGTGTTTTAGAGCTCTACCTTCTGCTACACTACGTTATCCTTCCACTCACGTGACCTGGTGGAGACACTACCCTGTTAGCGCAGCTTGCTAAGGGGACCAACCCCGGTAAGCGTTACAATAATACGAAATGTCATGTACACATGATCTCTTTGGTGTAGCAGAGTATGAAATAGTTTTAAAATGATCTTGCTGCAGATTATACAAAACGATAACTATTCTAGTCTCTATGTGACCGCAAACAAGTGTATTCTGGAGTTAAAGATTCAGAGAGGGCCCAGGGTTGGCGAACCCATGGGTCACGGAGCGACCCATTAGATAATTTTAACTTTGCAGAAATTTGTTTTCGTCGTGGTCTTTTACATTTTTCGTCTCAAATTTTTTTTTTACCATGGCCATATAATTTAGATTTTTTCATATTTCAAAGGTCAACTCCTGAGCGCTAAAGCCTGACGTAGAATGGACGCGCTTTAAATGCTATACAAACGCTGTCAATTAGGGTTCCCAGATTTGGCGACTTATCGCTATCTCTGACATAAATCTGGAGTTACTTTTTGAGAGCGATTTTGGAGATTTAGAAACCGAGCAGATAAATATTATTTCGAAAATTTAATTATTTAATTAAATGTTAATGTTTATTTTGTATGGTTGACTCTAAGAATTGCATTTGCCGTATTAACAACGTTCGGCTTGACATATTTTTGTGAACAATTATTTTCTTCAATGAATTACATGAAATCATCTAATAGAAATAGACTTGGAAAAGAAATGATTGCTGTTTGTGTTAAATTAAGAACAAATAATAATCTTCATATAATAATAACATGAGAAACTCAGTAACTTAAAGTACCTGACCGGAGGAAAATTTTTACAAAATTTTTAACTCCAATTTGACCCATTGGTGAGAAAAGGTTCGCCATTCCTGTAGATAGGCTATTACAACGGTATGTCGATACTATTAATAATATGAATTATTGGTAATTATTCTCTGTTGCTATGTGACCGCAAACAAGTTTATTCTGAAGGCAATGATAATAGCTGAGTCTCAGAGCAAACGATCTCGTAATGAATGACAGATGAAAGATAGAAGATTCTTTCATTTAGCGTGTTTCTGTCACAAAATTTTGTTTTCTAAAACTCTATATCTTTTTGTTAAGATCAGATTTCGTACCGACATTCACAATATCAATATTCGTCGTAAAGATCTATTAAATATTCCTTTGCATCATTCTATCTCGTTCAGAAGATCATTTACCTTCACTGCTGCTCACTGCTTAAATTCTTTAGACACGGAATTGAAAAAAACTACCGCTAGCATAATTTAAAAGGAAATTAAAACGTGATTTGATTGTCATATTTTTATTACTATCGCCAATAATATATTATTTAATTAATTTTATTTATATGTGTTTCCGTAGAACTAGTTCCAAGGGAGTCAGGGAGAACTGATGGCTCACCTTTTGGGAACACATTATCATCTACATTTATTTACGCTCTTATTTCCCAGGTTTGTTATTATATTTGTCATTAGTCTGTTCCAATAAGAATATTATTATTATTATTAATGTGTAGAGGTTTTAATGCCTTTATGTAGAAAACACGAAACCGTAATTATTCTCGTTTCTATGTGACCGCAAACAAGTATGTTCAGGAGGCTACAATTCTGCAACAGTATTTCAGTGTCAGAGCCTTGCAGAAAACGATTTCACAATGTGCAAGTGTTTGATGCCTTACTGTAGACAACACGAAACGTTAATTCTATCGTCCCAGTGAATAAGTAGTGAAGTTAAATTTTCACATTTTTTTAGAGGGTGACTTCTAGACCTTGAAAGTTGTGTAAAATAGGGTTTCTGTAATAAATCAGTAAACACACATCACAATTAACTCCCTTTTAAGCCAGTGCGTAACTTGGCTACACATGCACTACGGAGAAATCACCTCCCTGCTTCTAGCAGGCCACTTTGGACAACTTTCGACTTAACCACTTACTCACTGAGACGACAGGATTATTCTTGTTACTATGTGATCGCAGACAAGCGTATTCTAAAGGCAATGATTCTGATAGGCCGCTACAACAGTATGTTGATAATCGAACCTTGCAGAAAACGATCTCAAAAATGTAAGTGTGAAATGAAATGTGTGGTAAATGTGTTATTGTCACTTGCTGCAGTTAACGTGAGACCAATAGTTATTCTCTAACTTGATCGTTAACTCAAAGAAAGGTATTCCAAAGCTTAAACAACGATGTGATTGGTCGGGTAGTATACCATGTTCGTATCTCATCGAGACCGTCTCTTAGAACACAAAAAATGTCTTGTCAAACAAGTCAGGTAACAAAATCCTCACTGTGTTTGACTAGATTACAAAAATTTAACACAAATGAACGTCCAAAGTATTTACAAGTTATTAAACAATTGAAACTATATTTACAATATTTGTACGTGTTGCTATCACAAAGGCCCAACTCAATTGTTCACAATTTCAACTCCTTTTATAGGCAGGAAAATTAAGAAAAAAACTTGTTGCACGGTAACATAACCTCAAAATCTAAATTAAAAATTAAAAAATTCCGAAAAATTTGAACTAAAAACATGATTCTCATATGCAACAAAATGAAAACCATAAATTTTTCCTCAGCGGGCCAGGAAATCAACCCAGTGCCTCAAATTTCAACAAATTCAAGTTGGAACCATCAGGAAGGGAAAGCAAGAAACGCCGCTTATTCGCTCACCGGTTCTTCAGGAGGACACTAGTGGTCTTATTCTCGAATCGAGGAAACAATCTCGCAAGAGAACGTGACGTCAAAATGACGTAATTCTCTTAGAATTCATGTAAGATCGTACAAGAGTCTACATAATTTTGACGTCACGTTCTCTTGCGAGATTGTTCCCTTGATTCGAAAATACGTCCGCAGGAAGATTTGTGATGGCCTCCTCGAAAGCCGGGTCCTGCGGCGGCAGCAGCTAAGAACCGACGGTGTTTACGTCACCTAGCCTAATATTGGATTGATTCGGCCTTTACTTGGTGAAAATTAATATCCATATTAATTAGTTAATTAAACACAGTTTTTTTTTTTTTTTTTGAATTTTCACTGTTCATTATCAATAACGTATGACAATTGCTTCGACACACAGTATTTTCGTCAGATATACTAATAAACTAATTTAGCCTAACCTCCCGGACAGCCTAACTTCCCTGACAGTCGGGAGATAAGCTTGAGGGAAAGCTAAGTTTCATGTATGTTCCAAAAGGTGAAATAAAAAGGTAGAGAAGGTTCTTTAACACATATTTTTCAGGTTTCGAGGCCCTAAACTAAATCATCGACGTGGTGGAAATACCGTTTAACGTGACGTCTTCGGCCTTAACAAAAGTAAGTATTCCCAAAATGAATAAATAACACGGCAATACGTATAACAATCAATAATCGCAATAAATAATTGTGTCCGATTAATAAGACAGCAAGAGTTATCAAATTGATGGGGCGGAAAAACGTGTCTAGTTTTCAGGACCCACTAAGGGCCCTTTTCTCAGACACAATTTAACTTAAGTTTAACTTTACTCTTCAGTTTAGTCCTATAGTCACAATTTTTTTTTTATATAATTTACGGGAATAAACAGGAGATCGGTTCTCTGAGAAGGTGAGATAATTCTTGACGTAGCAGTAGGAAATTCTTAAATAGTAAGCTAATAGGAAGACTGTTACGTTGGGCGCCATTTTTGTTACATTGGGGTGTCAATTTGTTACACGCGTTGGAAAATTGTGTACATATAACGAGACAGAGGCGGATGGACATGACGTGACACCAATGGCAGCTCAGAAGGTTTCGACGAGGTGGTCGTGTAGGAAAAAAAGGAAATCCACAAAAGCAGTATGTTTAGGAATAAAATACTGGTAGGCGCCAACTGAAGGACACCCACGATACTAAACAGGAGATCAAGGTTAAATTGCAACTGAGAAAACGGCAGTAAGGGGTGATCGGTTGTCTGAGAACATGAGAGTTTAGGGCGAGTATAAGAACACAGTACACTCAGGAATTCTAAAAGAAGGAAAAACCACCGCTTAGGAGCCATAAATACTTTCTTATGAATTCGATTTCATAACTAATACACATACATCAAATTATCAATGAAATCATGATCACGCAAGTCGGTGTCTGCTAAGGAATCATCAAGGATTTAGGTGTCGTTTTAAGAATGGACCTTCTTAAGAACTGACACAAACAAGACAGGAGACTCGTTAAACATATAAAGTCACCGACGTAGGCAAGTGTTCGCTTTACTAGAAGTAAGGCCCGAAACGCAAATTACAAGAATTTTAAACACCTGACCCAATTTACAGGTAAGATTTTCCAAATAAATGTCTCAATATTTTCACATTTGAGAAAAAACAATGTACACATATAAAATAATTAAAACAATTTTTGCTCTTTTCACCTGACAATAATTAAATTTCCCCCGTACATTTGAGAAAATTAATTTCATTTGACGGCCAGTGTAAATTAAATAACGTGCTGCTCGAAACGGCGGCGTCGGCGACAGCGGGGAAAGGGGTGCGCAGTTCCGAACCAAAAATGGGTTCGCCCCTAATTGAGAGCCATTGTGTTCGTCGAAACAATTAAATTCGTAGTCTCGTTGCACCGTTAATGAAATTATCGCCTCCTTTCAGACAAACAAAGTTATTATATTAACCTCGTCGCGGAAGGATTTGTGTTCAGTTTTCCGAGGAGCGGAAAGCAACGATGGAGATAATACTGTTATCTGTCTTCCCCGGTACGCAGGTACTGACGCAGGTGTTCCTAAATAATTACCCATATTTTACGTTCACCCCCCAAGTCCCAAAAAAAAAGTAAACATTAATATTGTCTGCATAAAAGTCCCTCGGCGTTCAGCTTTTTTTTTCCTCCTCCATCCTACATACTCGCTTTTAATACGAGGATAACGTTGCAGGCTGCTATATTAACTTCTTTATTAAATGCCAGCGTTGTTGACATAATAATTTGTCAGCGGAGCTTTTATTGCAGCGGGGATTCCTAGGTTTCTATTTTTTGCGTGTTTCATGCACGCAAGGATGTACCAATCTTTTCAACGAACACAATTGCACATTATTTGCTGGGAAACCTTTTATAGTTCTTTCCGGACAATGAAACAGTTAGCTCTCTAACGAGATTTCGGCTTTTTATCATTTTCCATTTGGTTTGTTTGAATTCGCTCTTCAGAACAGCAGAGGTTTTTTTTTAAACAAAGTTATCCATCTCATAATGTAGTGTATTCATGTGCACCATTCTCCCTTTTAGACATAAATGTGTGTTTCAAATGGAGTTTTCTAGACACGCTTGTGTTATTTAAATAACGGAAAATTGCACTTCCTTAAAAGCTTTGGCTTTGAATAAAATTGTTTACTGTTTCTCATTTTACTTGCTTAAATTTACTAACCAACGTAACAGGTGATTTCATGTTAATTAAAAATGTGCCCTTCGTGCCTTTGCAATCCCATTCCGTGCAGTTCGTTGTTTTGTTGGCTGCGGCCATTTTGTTTATTGAATCCGCCTTGATGCTTTAGTAACGTCTGAATGGAAGGTATCTACGCCCTGTTCTGGAAAAGGCACTCTACGCAAATCAAACGCTTTTCAAAACCTGACAATTCTATTAATCAGGTATTTATGACCAGCGATTTCTGTGGGCAAATTAGTCCGTAATGCCGGTTCCATTCTTCTATAATTAGACTTCTTGTGGAGGGCTTTTTCTATATGGAATACTTCTATGTTTTCAATTCTTGACCACATGCAGTCGCATTCCAGTTACACAACAGATTTGTCGTCTTGTAAACGAAATACGGGGCCCGTTATTCAATTTTTCAACTTTGATTTAAATTGCTGAGCGTTGATTTTGATTTTTACATTTGAGTACTGGTGTTGCAAGTAGAATATTTTCAAGCATTAAATTAAACTGAATTTGGAATATTTCATCGCGGGTGTTTTGAAAATTAAAAATCAATAGTGTAACGGTTGTAAAATGAAACTGTCACAGTTTCCTTATTGTAATAAAACATATAATTATTACTAATTGAAACAGGGAATTTTGTAGCTAGGTAGCTGTAACATATTGAAACGTTGTTAATTTGGCTTGCAACAACGAAGTCAAGAGAGAAAAGTCAAGTTTTGGGAAAAACATCACATCATTGTGTGTAAGTTCTTTTAAATATATTTAGTTTTAAATAATAACACATATTTATCTTTCTCTCCCCGCTGTGCTCAAGAGCCTACGGTTTAACTTGATCATTTCGTTTTAGGTATGCTCGGCCAACATACGTATTAAAAACGCGTAAATTAAGCGGAATTATTAAAGCACTGCGCGTAAGTAAATATTTTATTTCTTTACTGTTCATTGCGCTTGGCCTTCAAAATTTTTCTTTTTTCCGCATTTTCGTAGTTAATTTCAAGGATAGTTTTGAGCTGAAGTGCTGTAAAAAAATCCGATCGTAACATTTGAAGTGCTTGCGTAACCTTGAAAGGACTCCTGGATGTTTATCGGCTGTGTAAATAAAGACAAGTGCAATAACTGGCGTTTCTTTATTGATAACTATTTTATGTTGCTACGGCGCTCAATGCGAACCAACCCGTACCACTGAATAGTCGACAGAGGAGCCATAATTTAATTTACTCTCAAATAAACTTGCGATTTACCGCTAGATGACAAAATATGCGGCACAATATTGATAGAAGCGGTATTGATTATTACGAGGCTGATCTTATGGTACCTGGTGGTGGAGGAAAGAAGGAAATTGGAGGAAGAAAGGAGGAAAATAAATACTAGAGACGTGATTGGAGTGGGAAAAGAGATGGAAAGAAGGAAGTAAAGGAAAATGGACTAGGAAACTAATAGCGGATGTAAGAAGGTGCTTTAAGAATAAATGTAAATTGTCACAGAAGAAGATAACGTGGAACAAAATTATGGTAGATGGGAAACGGATAGGAAGGAATTATAATAAAACACGACGCAAACAGCAACGGTAGGCAACCTAGCTGACGCAGAATGAGAATAACTGGGAAGATGTTACTAAAATGACACAGGAAATATTTGAGTAAGAAAGAAGTGAACGAAAAAGAGGAATGAGAAAGTAGATAAAGAAGGAAGAGTCCAGGAGAAAATGATTTTGAGGCAACAAAGAAAAATCAGAAAAATTAAAAGTACCAAATGGGTACAAGAACTTCAGAAAGTGGAAAGACAAAAAGAGGCAGGTGTCAAAAATCGCGGAAATAAGGCGCTGCCGCTGTGCTAATGAGGAAAAGCTGGAAGGGCGTTTTAGATTCATTTTTCTCTGTAATCGTTAGGGTCGAGTAGGCTTCCCTTTGTGCACGCATGTTAAGGACGTTGCTGGGGACTGGGCACATGTTTCTCTTTCTTGTAGTGATGCGACGAGTCGAGTAGACTCGCTATCAGACTCGATTCTTATAGCTACTCATTGTGCTCGAACAACTAATTCTGTGAACTCGAGTCAGCGGTACTCGAGTCAACTCGAGTACGATCCAAGTACTCGAGTATCGACTTCAGAATTTGTAGACTCGTCATCAGACTTGAGTCCCAAAGATATTCGTTCTGTTATTTGGGTTTCCGATCGGCACTTGTTTAATTTTTTCTTAATAAATTCTGGATTCAAACAAATCTCTAAAACGTACATTTTACATATTTTGATATACATATCTAAAATATAATGTAGATACTGTTAGTGTTGCCACATTGTTAGAAATAAAATAAGGACAAACTATATTTATTTTTTATTCACTTTGTAACGTTGTTGATGGTTGCTCACTCATTGATGGTATATGTTAATTTTGAGATGCATCTTTCTCTGTAGACCAATTATTTTTTCTGAGGAAATAACTTTTAAAATACAGAGTATTTATTATGTTTTAACAAAAATCTCGACACTTTAAATTTAAAACTGCCACAGGGTGCTAACCGTAGAAAAGTCTAATCTGCCTCTTTCCGATCGCCAAATATTATTCATCAAAAACAAATTATTACAGGAATCATGTCATTTTGTCAGTTAGTTCCAATTAACCCCCATAAAAGTACCGCCACTTCGATACTAACAAAAAAAATTTTTTTCCTGTTATTTTACATATATTATATTATATTATTACTTCCTGAATAACGTACAATCCGTTGAAAAAACGAAGATATGGCAAGTCTAATACCGTTAAAAATGTAATCAAACACTCTGCATCTTTAATCTATCGATTCTACTAGCAGTGAAAAAGTAAAGTCATATTTCCGGGTGCAGTTAAATGTTTGAAACTTTTAATGTGGATTCGAGTCAAAACTTGCATTTTTTATAAAAAATGTTCAAGTTTATTACATTCTTTAAAACGGCGACTACCGAGTTCAATTCGAGTACTCGAGTACTTTTGATCTCGACTCGATTTAATTAACTCGAGTCGACTCAATTCTCTTGTCAAACGGCGACTTTCAGCCAAGTACTCGAGTCTTTTGATCTGTACTCGAGTCTCTTGACTTGAGTTAAGACTCGATTCTTTTATAAAAGTTTTCGAGTCGACTCGATTCTTAAAAACAGCGACTCGTCACATCACTACTTTCTAGACCGCGAGCACCGAGACGGTGCAAGTGTGTCATGTCTGTGAAGCGTAGTAAGTTTGGGGCTGTTTTTGGAAATGATTTTACCGTGTATTTGCAACCCTATCGTCTTGTACGGATCCACTCGGTTCGTTAATTGTTATTCTAACCGCTTTTATGTGGTTTTGGTGGTCCTGAAAACCCCTTTTCGGGCGAGTTATTCATTAGCAAGGTGAGCACTATTTTGTTTTCCCTTCTTATTACTAGTTTGTTTTCCACGTGCATTTATCGTTCGCGATTGTTAATTCCACGCTTTACCTTCTTCATGGCAAGTAGTCAGGGGCAGTTTCTCACTAACCAAATCGGCGCTGCAGCGCGCTGGGTGATTGTCTCCGCCCAACCTCGTGAACGATGTTTGAACTCCGACAGTTGTTACATTCTCCACGTGCTTTTACTGCGAGGAAAATATACACGTACTGCCGTTCCCGTCTTGGACTGTTGCAGTCACTTTGTTGATGTCATCTCATGGGCGTGTATTTTGCTAGTGGCGAAGATCGGGTTGAGCTTACGGTAGTTTTCGACGACGACTTTAGCGGGGAAGCACGCGCTGTTTGTTGGACAAAGTGGCCAGGGGAGCTTTTGTCGCTTTCGTCATATCTTGTGAAGTTATACTCACACGGTTTTGCCTGTTTACTTATACTTTTTACAAATTCAGCGTGGTAGAATGGACTGTTTGTTATGCAACGTGATCAGGAGAGTTTTGTTATATTTATTCCATTTATTTTTTTTTCGTACACCATTCTAGCCCCAAGCTTTCTCAGTTTGTCGGGGAGGCGTGTGGCTAGTTACTCTTATTGCCGTTTGCGGCTGCGGCCGTCTTACAGTTGTTATTTCTCCTTCGGCATTCGCCTTACAAACTGGGGAAACGCAGAAAACCCAATTTGAAGGAGCCGGTAAGAATCCGACACATAAGTACTCTATCTTTCACATAGAATCCATATGTACCAGGAAGAGATTCAAACTCTCGCCCAATACTTGCCCGGCCCAGCGTCAAACGCTTTGTCAGAGCGCTCAACCAACTCGGCTATGCAACTACTTAAATTATTTTAGATTTATATTTACACCATCTTGTCCTTTATACTTCATTTGCATTTTCTCTTTACATAATTTATATTAATTGTTAATGGCTTTTGGCCCACGCAGAGGGCGAAAATTTTACTTAGTTTTGGAGAGTTTATCTGTTTTGTTTATATTAAACATTTCGGACAGTGCGCTTAACGCTTTAAAACCCAGATGTATTATTTTGATGCTTGAGCTGTAAGCAAACACGAGAGTACTCACGTCGATGCGCCTTTGTCCTTCGGTTTAGGTCGCGTAAACTTTAATCATTTCAATAGATTTACGATCGTTCGCCCAACTAGGGGATACGCACATTTACTTAATATACAACCGTGGGCCGCAATAAACGATTTATTTTTGGGCCGAACTAGAGTTTATTTATTTAGTGTTTACCGCTGGAACGTATACTTTTGGGGAGGGGTCTCAGAAAACACGATTGGCATTTCCTTTTTTTTGTTTTTGTATATCACTGACACTTGTGTTGCTGAGTGGCGCCATTTATTGTAACACTTTTTGAATTGCCCCACGCCGTTTCCATTGAGTGGGCACCATTCGCAGCTTTTCTTCACATCATTGTCTCTGAGTGAATGACCGACCCTGCTTCTGAAGTACGGTAAATTAAGTTTGGCGCAGATCCATTCTTTTTTTTTGGGGGGTTTAAAACGAGCTAAGCGCTCCTTTCGTTACTTACGTAACAGCCGAAGGCTTCAGGAACATAACAAACTTTTAGTCTAGCTCCAGTGGGGCGGCCGAAACTCTCAGTTACACAGTTTTTCCTTTAACAGAGACAAAAATTAATAGACAACTTACAGAACGTGCGACTTGGAGTGACGTTTATCAAACCGGCATTTAGTCTTTGACGTCCTTTTGTGTTTCTTAAAATGTGCTGTTTTGTTAACATCCGAATACGGTTTTTTTTCGATCGGGTGCGAACAATAACAAGAGAATGTGACAATAATAGCTGCCAATCACAGACTAAGCGTCAGTCAATCTGTCTACATATTTCACATTCGCGTTAGAGGTGAGAGCACCATCGCTCCGAGGCTCTGGTATCATTTCTTAAATTCCGTATGGATTTATCAAACAACCCTCGCGTACTTTCTATTGACGGTGGCGACTGTTGTTAAAATATAATAAAATTGAATTAGGACGGGTTAACACTGAAGTCTGTCTACAAACATATGCACTGTGCCCTTTTCCTTAGATCTTACAATCATTTCCTTGGAAAATGAGGGTGTATTGAAGACAACTGGCATAACCCTTTTGTAGTACCATCATTACAACATGTTTCCAAATGTCTACATTTTAAAATCCTAGAAGAACTTCAAAACAGAAGTTTTTCCGTATCTGTATCAGTATGTACTTTCTCCAAGCAAACTCTTTCTTTAAAGTTCACGTGTTTGGATATAACGGCAATTAACGTATCGACTTGTAATGCTAGTAACGTTTGTTAACCTCGTAACCCATCACTTATCTGTTTATTTGCTTACACACACTACACGACACTAAATCTATTGCTTCCATCACCCAGAACAGTAACGTGTGTTTTGGCTTTCCGTTTGATTAATTGCAAGCATATCGAACCGTTCCCGGATGAAATATCATTCGGTGTTCCGCTAATAGGACGTAACGAACCTGAAAGTGTTTGCTCGAGGTTTCGTAAGTTTCGGATCGCCCGGCGCCGCCCGCATTCTTCGGCGAAACGCTGCTTTTTTCGCGCAAGATAAATGACCTATAAAAGTTGTGAAAGTTTCATCCACGTGGGAATAGTTGCAGTCTCTTCTCTTGAAGCTGGAGATGAACTATGAACTTCGCGCGCGGAAACGGAACGCCCAAAACCACCGGGGGCAGGTCTAATTAAAAACTTTTTTTACTTTTTTACTTCTTTCGCTTATCCTCCGTTTTGTTAATGCAGAACTGGATTTATTAAAATGAGATCAGGACGGACCCAACAAACCGAACTGTTAAGAAATCTTGCACCTCAAGCAATTCTGGCACCTCGTCACGAATAAATTCCAAATACATTTGGGTTTTCTTATTTGAAATCAGCCTGCATTAGTAATTAATTAATTAAAATGCACTTGAATTGAGTACATAACTACGATTATTACCGAAAATTTCGTTTAGTTATTAACAATTTTCGATACTCTACGTAACATGTATTAAACCGTAAAGATAAAACAACTGTTCACTAAAGCCACCGAGAAAATGCCGTTCACGTACATATATGTCCTCTAAATCACCCGAAGAAGCAAGCGGAGTGAAAAAGGCCAAGCAAAGAAAAACACGAAGACTGTCAGTTTTGATGCATGATTCGCGCTCACATCTAAACACTAACACATCCAAAAACAAACACACGCAAAAAGTTAGGCAGTTTCTCGTGGATTAACTACTACTGAATTATTACGCTCTCAAATAAAATGCTTTAAAACTTTCACTATTTTCACATGAATCGAACTTTACTTCCAGCAACATACAAAACAATGCATCGATTATATTAAAATTGAACAGATATAATTTTTTTTTGAGGGGTAAAGCAGAGCAAAGCAAAGTCCCAATCAACAACAGTAATTATTCACCGTGTTCTTGTAAGGTCCACTTTATCACTGATCGTTACATTACATTATTTCATCTTGTTTCGTAAATTCTTCGTGAAATTCTTATTTATTTTTCGTGATTTTTGTTGTAATTTCAATTTAATGCGGACGTTGTCATTTAAGTCACACTCGGTGGTCATACTGCTTTTATTTCAGGAAATTAATCTTTAGATGTCGCCAGCGATCAAATAAATCAATATATTTATCGATGCTTTCCGTTGACGTAAACGGAAATTACGTGGGGTTTTTCGTGACGTATTTTCCTCCTCCTTAGAGTTCATTTCACGATATTCTCATACCGGTACCTCCATTTGCAAACGTGTTGTTTGCGAATACAATTTTTGTATTTTTGTTGAGGCTGACGGGCGGCGCACAGTGGTCCAACTCGTGAATCTAGCTGGACAAAATTAATAATTTACAAAATTGTAACATTTTAAATGAGATGTTATTTAGAACGTAATCAAATTGCGTTTAATATTTACAATTTTCATAATTCATCACTGGATGATGAACTAATTTCATCAGTTGTATATTCTTCTTCGTCCATGCTAGTTTCTGCTTCTGCTGGAATGGGAGCATTTTTTAACAGTAAGATTACTTCGTTTGGGAGAGATTCTTGACGCTTTTGCTTTATTGTTCTCTTACTTGTTATTAGTGGATCAGATGTAATTAGTAACATACGCAGGAGATCTTCATTGGTTGTTTTTCTTGATATCTTTCTTGTATGGTGTTCGCGGAATCTTTTGCAATCTTTATTTCGAGCTTCTTGAGCTTCTTCCGATAGCTGTCCGATTGGCAATAATGCTGATTCAATAATTTGTTTGCCATGGATTAATAATTTATGAACACTTGCTGGCATGTAATACCAGTTATAGATATCTACATATAATTTCGCTGTATCTGTAGTATATTTTGCAAAAGCTTCAATATTGATGTCATAACCATTCGAAATTGTTCTTAGAATTATGCCAAACCGTATAATAAGCTCTTCATTGATACCAGTAATTGAAGCTGATAATGCTGGATGTGAAAAAAATTTACGTGCTGTATTACCATCATTTGTCGTTCCGTAACCCGGTTTCGGAATGTCTATTAGTAAGCCAAGTTCTTTTCGAAATTTAGTTTGAATAATCCTCTTTCGTGTTTCGACACTTTCCTTGTCCGGTTGTTTAACTTGCCATTTCTTTATTTCTAATCGATAAGCAATGTGCAGCAAACACTCAAAACACCTAATCCACGAATGGAGACTTGACAAACCAAAAGACAAAGTTGTTTCATCTGTCGGTCGCGGTCTTGCAATATGATACTCCAAATTATTCATTTCTTTTGGTGTTGCACCACATATGTAGCATTTTTGAAATGACTGTTGTGCAAGAGTGCTGCAGATTTTTCCATCTACCAAGTTAACAACATTTGCTGTGTGACCTCCAATTCTTTCGAGTGACCAGAAATTTTTGTCGGTCAAAGAGTAGCTATTTGTTCTTCAATTTTACGAACTTCTTGTCGAGTAAGTTCTGCCGTTTCTTTCGCAAAGAGCAATTTAATTGGTCGACAATAACGAGTTGAAGACGGTCTTGGGTTTTGCCATAAAGTTTCGCCTTCGCATTGTAGCTGCAATTCTTCTGTTTCTTCGGTATATGCTTGCTTATAAGAACTCTGCCCGGAAGCTACATCACAACCCCATTTAAATATCATAATTAGATTATTTGCGGATCTGGATGCTGCATTGTCTAAAATGTCGTTGTTTGCCATAGAGAAACCTTGAATCGTATGATCAAGTAAAGCTTGAAGCTTTACTTCTGCTGATATTTCAGTAATGACAATATCATTCGGATAACATTCCTTTTTTGCCGCAAGAAGTTTGTTATAAGAAGGATATATATCCGCATTTTGCTTTTTAGTTTGAGCACGAATCAACACGTACTGATATTTCGATAATTTCGCGTCAACATACAAAGCTAAAGCGTCTTCTTTAGCGAGCTTGTTTGGTTCAGATAGTTCTGGAGATTTGAATGCTCTTTTTATTCGAGTGGCTCTCGTAGGGGAAGCGCTAATTTCTTTGATAATTTCAGCTGCATCTCTTTTTCCTTTTGAACGCAAACTGATTTGTGACGCGTAAACTAACTCATCTGAAGTTGATTGCGACACCAAAGTTTCCACTCTTCTTTTTTTCCTCTTATCACTGGAATCAACAAATGCTTTTCGCGGCCGACCTACAGTGCTGCTAGTTTTCGGTGTTGTGGTATCTTGAGACGATGTTCCTGGTCTTCTTAAAACAGCAGCATTAATTACTATATCCGGAAATTCTAATTCACAATTAAGCCAGTTAGAGTTTTTATATAGAAAATTTTTTAATATACGATGACTTTTTTGCCATCTATCCTTTAAATGTACGCATAGACTGTCTATAACTTTTTTAACACACACTGTGATTTGCTCATCGCAGTCTTCCAAGTGCAAATTGTTTATAATATAATTATACAGAACATTATTTCTGTTAGCAATATCCTCCTCATTGTGCCAGATCTCGAATAATGCTCGACGCGTGAGTTCACCTTCCATTACTGAAATTTAAATAAATCATAAAGTTGCGAAGATATGCAGCTACATTGTTTAGGATATATGCCAATTGATGTATTTCACACATTGATTAAATTTGCACTACGGAGAATAGCGGAGAATTTTTTGTAAGCTTGAGTAAATATGTGTTAGTTTTGGTAATTCTATTTAAATTCGAATTGCATTCTTTTCTATGTTCTGCATTGGTTATAATTTATATGACAATATAGTACTTACCTATAAGTAATATTTTCAAGGCACAGAATTTAAATAACACTGTTATTGTTTATTAAAATAATGAACGTTCGCAACGCGCACGGTTACAATACTGAAATCAGTGGTCGCATCAAAGGCCTTTTCTGTCCACTGCAGGTAGAGAGATAAGTACTTAAGGGGAAATTTAATAACAATTTCTAATGAAATGGTCATTAAGAAGTACTTTTGTATCATTAAGATTGTTTTCTGAGACATACTGATTTTGGAATTTTGTCCAGCTAGAATTAAACTTTGGACCACTGTGCGGCGTCGTAAATCCACAAGTTTAACATCTGTTCATCGCAAGTTCTACTGAGTCATTCCTGTCAGGTTTATTCACCGCCGCATAGCATTTACACAAAAGCACATATTCAGGTAACGCTCCTGTTCAGAAAAAACTAGCAGACAAGACTAGTTTCTCTACTACCGGAAGTTTTCTTACTGGATTTTTCCACTTTGCTGGATGCCGCTGCCTTTTCTAACCCCGAATGATTTGAACGAAGCAGTCTGTCATTCGTGCGAAATTGCAAGAAAATTTTTGCGTTTGTCTCTCCGACTATATTGAGCTATGGCAACAAAATCGGTAAGAACCTTCTCACAAAAAAGTGTGTCACATTCTTTCCTCTTTTTCTTTAAAAAAAAGTAATTTCCCTGCTTGCAAAGCATCCATTAAATTAAAATTGAACATACATAAATTTTTGTTGGGGGGTGAAGCAAAGCGAAACAAAGCAAAGTCCCAACCAACAACAGTAATTATTCACCGTGTTCTTTCCTTTTTTTTTAAATAAAAAAAAAAAAAAGTAATTCCCCTGCTTGCATCGCCACGATCCAATTTTTTATTCCGATCTCCGCCCGCAGGCAAACTTCGGGATTACAAAAGAATTGAAAAAAAAAAAACAGGGGGATTACTTTAAATCACACCCGGATCACGAGGGAATAAGACACCCGCATACGTCTTTATTCAAATTAAAGCGGCGGCCGGGTGAGTTATACGACACGAGTGCAGGATTTAATCTTCGGCGGTGCGAAATGTTTCCCGGTTAATTTTCTTGCTTTTGTAGAGGCCCGGCGATGCGGAGGAACGTCGGTCGGTTACATTTGCGGGGCGCTCTCTCACCGCCGCTACAATTGGTAGACCTGATTCCGCAAGCGTGATTGCCGGAAGGGCGCGGGTAATTTGTGTAGACCTGCGTCTTAGTAATCCCAGTTATCCCGTGTCTCGTAAGGATTTTGGACTCAACAGTACCGCACATTGGTATCCTCTGATGTGAAACGATAGAGATGAGGGACGAGAGAATTCTATTTTCTCTCATGGTTTTACAGGTGAAATAAGAAAGCTACTTTCAAAACAAATTCATAAATATTTCACCACTAATTATCGTGTAATGAACTGACATTTGCGTGCAAGGCTATGCAAGACTGACAGCCAGACACAGAATGACTAACAAAAGCACATCTCACCACGAATGCTTCTGGAGAAAACATGCATAGCTAATAAACAGAACATCTGGAAATTCAATAATTACATCCAATGGTGAAAGGGGGTAACTTACACTTGTCACGAAAGTGACATAAGTAACGAAAGGAGCGCTTTGCGCGTTTTGATCCGTAGACGAGTTTGAAGGCCGAGAAGAAAGGTTGAAATAATCTTACTTAGAATTTTTCCTGAACGGGAAGTCAATAGGGAGGCTGCGACAGTTCAAAACTGGTACGGTAATACCTTTTCTTCCTCCCAACAAGAGCACGTGGAAAATGTACCGTCTTTCAGAGTTCAAACAATGTTCAGGAGGTTGAACAGAAGGCAAACACCCTGCGTCGATTAAGCGGTGAAAATCTGCCCCGGACTACTTGCTATAAAATAGATAAATCGTGGAAGTAACGATCGCGAAACGACAAACGCACGTGGAAACAATCAAGTAACAAGATAGAAGAACAAAATGGTGCTTACCTTGCTGATGAAATGCAAGCTCGGAAAAGGAATTTCACGTTCACCAAAACCGCCGCATAAAAACGGTTCCCAACTTGTCGGGAAAAGTATTTTGAGCTTGGACTAAGTTGTTTCGTAACATTTTCAAATTTAATCTTTCATCTGCAATTTAGACATTTGTGTAAATTAATTCTGTAATATTTGGAATTTGTTTAGAATATTATTTATCTTAGAAATTTGCCAAATATTACTTCAAAATTTGCTTAATTATTAATCACTTCTGGAAGGAGAAAAATAGATTTCTGAAACGCCGCTTCGTTCATTCTGAAACATTTTGTGTAAGCCGGTCAAGGATCAAAATCTCAATCCATTATGAAACGGACTGAGAGCGATTTTCCACTAATTTTTACATTCAAATCAGAAACGAAAGGAATTGCTATTTGGGTGGGGTCATTTTTATATTATGATTTTTATTTTAAGTAAAATCAAAGATTTGTTACATATCTTGTATAACACGAAATCCTGCATTATTCTACTTTATACATCGCCAAATTAATCCCCGATCGTCGACCGTGCATATTCCGACAGGAATAGTTTTTTTTTTTTTTTTAACAGCGAGGCTTGTTCGCTCGCTCGATAATTGTTTTTTTTATCATCAAGTGCCCGTAGTTTGGCCATTTAGACGTTTTTTTCCCAATAAAGCGAAAGAATCGAGTTAAAACAAGATTTCTAATTTTACTCCGGTCGACGCCGTTCTGTCTGCTTTCGTTTTTGGTGCCATCTCTTTAAGTTTCTTGTCAAGCTCGATCACGGCTCGATGTTCGTTCCCTTGACCTATGGTATTTATTTTCATTGGTCCGTGCTTAGCTCAGCTTTTCTTCGGATTGGATTTTCTGTAATCTTTCTTTTAACAGAGGGGATTATTTTCTAGATTCTGCCAGCAAAATAGCGGCGATTATTCCACCAAATCCTCTTGAATGAACTTGTTGCGTTGCGTTTGGTGTTATTTTTGTGTGTATAATTTATTTTTATCTGAGGGGCTAAAGTAAGAAGCCCAGGGCATTTGCCGAATTTGAACGTTCACTCCAACGCTCTAGATTTTAATTTAACATCCAGGTTCGTTTTAGCCCATTTGAATTGGAGCGTATTGCGTTTGCTGTCTTATATTTACGCTTTCACTTTTAACGAAGTTTGCTTGAAAATTTTCTTGTTAATTTTGTCTGAGCAATTTATATTGTTATTGTCGTGTAATGTTTGGATAAGTTTCCCGCGTGTCAACGAAAAAATTGTGTGGCGCCCTTTTGGATAACTGTCGCGTTTGGCTTGAGTTAACCCCGCCCGTCCCACTGCAGCTGCCGGCGATAACGAAGTTAATCGAGATTGATATTAAATCTCCTCAACCTATCTTCATAGGTAGATAGCAGATTATGAGAGAAAAAAGCAAAGCGTTTGCCTTACTCTCATCATACGTGTCAGGAGTATAGGTTCAGCAAGCCGAGACCCTGTAAGTAATAAATTTATTCTACTATTTAACATCCCTCACTCATAATTGCAACTTCTATGATTTCGTGGAGCCGAATGCCTATCAAAACATTACAGTTATGGAACGCACGAAAGAGCAATGTGGAAAGAAGATAGATAATCATACTCCACCAACAGCGAGGATATATTGTTGCGCCCCTCATGTTGACTTTAAAGACGATCGATTGCGAGAGCGTACTGGAATCAGATGGATTTAATTCCGAACTCATACGTCTATTTGATTTGAAGAAACTTTTACGTTATACTCCTGGATACTAAAGTCACCTTATGGCAATGGCAAGTACGAGTTGCTAACGCAAGATAACTCAATTGGAGACGGGGTGGATTACTAATCAATGTATAACTAGGACGTCAGCTGAAGCAGTTCCCCAAGGCCTTGCAGCGTGAGTAGGTGTTCTTGAACCTGCATGAGACTTTCATTCACTCGTGTATTCAGCGTAGCGTTAGACAAATAGTGCAACATGGTAACGTAGTGTTACGTATTTATTTGTCCCGCCGTTGTTTGCAATCGAGTAGGTTTCCCTTCGTGTATAATTGTTTTGAGCGCGGCTGTCCGCTGTGCGACGTGGCGAGACAGTCGCACGCTATTTTTCTTTCCTCCAGCTAGTCACGAGACGTGAGAGGCGGGCCATTTTTTACGTTGTTAACAGTTGGGTACTGAAAAGAAGTTTTCGTTGGATTTGGTTACCCTACCGTTCCTTGTGGATATTCTCACTCCGTTGGATATTCCCCAGCTGTTGGAGTGGTCGTCCGTCTTTCGGATTCTAGTGAACGCGGAAATTAATATCCTCTTTGGAGTTCGCTCTGTGGAGTGCGGCAAGCCGTTTTGTCCTTCCATTTTGTGATCTGTTTGTTTGTCACGTCCGCTTATCGTTCGCGATCGTAATTTTTAATTTAATTTTAATCTCCCTTTTAGCAATTGGTACGGGGCAGAGTTGCCACTGGTACGTTGACGCCGGGTGTTCGCCTTGATTTAATCTCATGTGCCACGTCTAGCTCTAGGACCGTTTCGCTCTTTGTGCCTTCGTTGTAAAGGAGTTATTTGCCGCCTCCAAACAGTTTCGTCGCAGCCACCACCTTTCATCTCGCCCGGAGGAAATGTTGAGTAAGAACGTTCTTAAATTTTCTTCCCCTAGTCTCCTCAGAGAGTTTTGCATGCGTTTCGTCAGTAGCGTCGTATTCAGCTGAGCGGTGGGAGTTTCGGCTATGAAGTGAGCGGAGAGGGACGCGCTATTTGGGTTGGGCCGGGCGACGGTTTTGCTTCTATTGTGGCGACGTTAGACTTGTAGAGTCAACCCAGCCCACCATTTTTTTTCTAATTATTTCATGCTTTTGCTTTTGCAATTTTACTTTTACTTAGTTCTGTTTTAGTTGCGTTTTAATTGTTGGCTCCTTCGTCTGTGCGCTTCAGGTTTGACTTTTTCCTGTTATTGTTATATGATTATTGATGTTGGTTCGTGTAAGCCGAGACGAGAGTACTCTCGTCGAAGCGCTTTTTGCCTCCACCTTGGGCTTTGTAACTTTGTCTGTTTGTTCTGTTACCGAATTGTTCTGTCTCCGAATTTTATGGTGGCGTATGCTTTAATAAACGATTTCTTTTTTGGGCGAACTTGGGTTTATTTGTTGATTAACTACTCTGATTGGGACGTATATCTTTGGGGAGGGGTTTTAAAACGATATGAGAATTATCATTTCCATATCGGGTTCCTTTCGCTATTTTGCATTCTCTAACGTTCGATATTTGAGGAATATATCGACCAAGAAGCGGTTCTTGGGCAGCTGTACTTTTCGAGGACGAACAGGGATACACCTTCCCGGCTGTGTATCTACGATACTACTTGGTTGCGTAACCGCTGGGTGGTGCCCTTTTCCCTAAAATATTTATAATTTCCCCACGCCGTTTACACTACTTTTGGAACTTCTTTTTACAACATAGTGTTCGAGAGATCGATCGACCTTGCTTCAGTGATACGGTAGGTTGCGGATAGGCCATTCGTGTCCTTCTGGTTTGGGGCGAAACGCGCTTGTCACGACACGTGGCAATTGTTATAAGTAGAAAATATCTATTAACTCAAAATCGTGACAAAGAAAACGTTTGGCCCAGCAAAGGCTAGCAAAAACGACACAAACGTCAGGAAACTAAAATTAAACTTAAATGTTCAACCAATAATTTAACTAGAAAGATCAGTACTGATTGAACAACTGGACCTTGGTCCCAAAAAGCGATATGATACTTAAGACAGTCAAATTAAGTTGTAGTTCTTTTTAATTAATGACGCGTCGTGTCGATAATATTTCCGCATAAATGAGTGAATGTAGGAACGAAAAGAGTGTACGTTACTGCGGGATCAGCTTGATATCACCAGTTTCAAAGGATCGTCGATAGAAGTCGCTACCCAAATTCAGTGTACTGCTTGCTTCACTTGGTCGAAGAGAAATTCGACTCATCCGCGGATCGCAGTCATTTGATTCGACAGGAACCGGTGCAAAAGCAGACCGCAACGATCGTAGCGTTAGCAAAAATAAGTTCCTATTGAAAGTAACTCCAACTATAAATAGCTTCTCGCAAAAATGTGCCCTCGCAAGAAAAAAAAAACTAATCTAAAACGGAAGAGAAAGAGAAGGTAACGTCACATAACGTTATTAATTACCGGTTAAACATACCTGTTTGAAAAGTAAACAGTTCGTTTGATTGAGATGCAAACTAACACATCGAAAGACGCCGCGCCGAGTCCGAGAATTTCAACTTCCAGATAATAAACGGTTTATCTGGAAGTTGAAACGTTATTGTATCTTGCAAGTACGAATTGCACAGATTCACGGAACAACAAACAAACACAACTTGCTTCGAACGTGTCGCTAGCGGCAATGGCGGAACGGAGTAGTATTAAATTTCACAGTTTTCTCTAGGCGGATTAAAATGGCTCAACAAATCGCGAAAAGGTAACGTCAGATTATTTAAAGCGACAGACAAATAAACAGCTGGTTTTTCAATCGAGATGTGAAGATCATTTCCGAGAGACAAAGCTGCGTTGCCACGTCTGCAAGCGTACCAACGCGGAAGCGCTGTTGTCGAAGATGGTTCGGTCAATTCTGACTGTAACAGAAGACGCGTGCTCTCTCACATCTATTGCCAGAGTCAATAATATTTGACACAACCTGTATAGATGCTCTACAAAATAAACCTGCGATTTTAATATTTTACAGACAGCCCTTATGATTAGATCGAAGTAAGCACGTCCTCATTAACAGCAACCCGGTAGGAATTGAAGTACGTCTATACAGAATTTGATTTAATTGCTAATCCAATAGAGAACGTGTTCGGCATTATAATTTTGGGTGACGCAACTTCATTCGTGTTAACGCGATTAACGTGTGTGTGTGTGTGTGTGTGTGTATCAACTCGAGAGAATTTAGTGAAATTCGTGCGTATAAAGATTATTTACCATAACATATAAATCAACTAATATGCTTTTAATACTATGTAGAGAATGCTAATGCCGCTCCGGTCCTTGTTGATGATTTTTTTATGGGATTATTGCATGTGCATTTCAAATTTATTCGTAAAACGGTGCCAGAATTACTTGATTAAGGTGTACCCTTCGCTTGGCCTCCTCACTCCCCTTCATATGACTCTCTTATATCCACTTGCGCCCAAATCGATAAAAGTTAAGAAGTAAGCACGTCTCCATTAACAACAACTCAGGGGGTGTAGCAGGGCAGGACTTGAAATACATCGATACAGAATCTGATTTAATCGCTAATTCAATGCGGAGCGTGTTCGGCATATAAATAACGCTTCTCGAAGTTTAGCAACGCAAGGCAACTCGCAGCCGATAGAAACAAAAATCGAGTTTATAATGTAACTTTCGATAAATCCGTGTGGATTCCGCGAGAGTGAAAAGTCGGGAAATTTAATCCCCGGCTCGGCTAACTTTTAATGTTACGGTAAACTTCGAGGCGAACGTTTTTCCGCCGCCGAAAAAAAAAGACAAAAGCGCCGCCGCGTAATTTTATTCGAAATTCGCGAGCGTCGAGACGAGCTGTCGAATATTCATAATAATAATAATAATAATAAAAAAAACTTCCTTTTTTTAAGTGTGAACGCGAACGGCGGCGACTGAAATAGATTCAGTTCGTTCGAGGAATTGTTTAATAAAATTAATTACTAGAGCCTTTTGTGCTTTCTCGTCACGCTAACTTTTCGCAGTCAACGTAAAAGCATTAATTTAATAACGCCGGGGATCTATAGCGACAGAAATAAAGCGAATTCGATAGTAGACAGACAGTCACAGGCTCTACGTTCGTATTAAATTCAATCAAGACATCATTCTTTTGAGATATATTCAAGACTTGAGTTTTTTTTTCTTTGCCACCCGACAGATCTGAAATTCAATGCATCATGTCGTAGTGATTAGATTAGGTTGGATTCCTGTAGGTTGCATTCCATTTTTTCCTTGATTTAGGGCCCCAGGTTGGGCGCCAACTCATGTCAAATAGTGATTACAGTTCTGCAGGAGCTCAAAGTTTTTTCGTACACTTAAATAATTATTAACCACATCAAAATGAAATGAGTACAGAGTGGACCATTTTTGATGGTTTTTCAGGGTTTCTCAGTTATTTAAAGCAGCAGAAGAAAACTGTTCTCGCGACCCAGTGCTACTTTTTCGAGAAAAACCGAGTAGAAATAACAAAAGTTAGCTATCTCGATTCGTTCGGCAAATATCTGCCGAAATTGAATTTTCGCGAAAAACTATTTTTCACAATATCTCGGCAATTTGATGAGATATTTTGAAAATTCAAAAACTGTTTTATTCAGCAATGAACGCAGATCTAACTGATGTTATTGTCTTTCGTAAATGCCGCACCAGTTTTACGAAACCGAATATAACTTTAAAATTTTAAACGGAAACCGCAGTTGGCTATGACTCCAGTAAATTTCTTGTTTCCTTACCTTTTCAAAAATATATTACTCGATACATTTATTTTCATAAACAATTATTGAATGTTTTCATTTTTCTACCGCAACAAAGAATGAATACAGTAAGTAGGCTTAGATTGCTAAAATCAACAAATGAAGAAAAAATCGTAATGTGACGCTCTCCGTCAAAATTAAAAGAGGTGATGTTGCGATGGTTTCTTACGATAATTTGGAGAAATGGGACATGCTTCCAGCATATATCGAGAGCGGGAAGGATTTAATTACAACATCCGAAATATACTTCACTAGATACCCAGAAAGACGGCAACCAGATTCAAGAGTTTATAAGAGAATTGAAAATAATTTAAAACTGTATGGAGCTTTTGAGAAACCCAAATCAAAAAAGTATAGTAAACCTGAAAGAAAATGAGGTTGTAAATGTTTTGGCGTTGGTTGAAGCCAATCCAAATATTTCTTCGAGAGAAATAGAAAACGATATAGGAGTAAGTAAAACAAAAACTTTACGAATTTTACAAGAGCATAAATTTAGACCATACAAATTTAGAATAATCATTTTCTATATCCAGAAGATTTTCAAAAAAGGACAGAATTTTGTCAATGGTACTTAAATAAGTGTAAATTGAACAATACTTTCCAAAATAACATTCAATCGTCATAATCATCATCTCTGGAGCACTGAAAATCCTCATGCCACAACAACTCGACGTCAGCAAGGACGATTTGGAGCGAATGTTTGTTGTTTTCTTAAAAAGAACAAGTTACACTATTTTACGTATGAGCAAAATTTGAATGCTGCTCTCTATGTTGAGTTGCTAAATATACATTTGACACAATTTCTGAATAATATGCAGGATGATGAAAAAGAAGCAGCATGGTTTCAATTAGATGGAGCACCACCACATGCTTCATTTTAACTCAAAATGGACCTATAAAATAAAAAAAAATAATATCTGTATTTTATCTTAAAATAATTAAACAATACATCAGTACATTTTTGTAAACCTATTAAACCTATTAAACCTATAAAATAAATGTATGGAGTTATATATTTTTGAAAAGGTAAGGAAACAAGCAATTTACTGGTGTCATAGCCAACTGCGGTTTCCGTTTAAAATTTTAAATTTATATTCGGTTTCGTAAAACTGGTGCGGCTTTTACGAAAGACAATAACGTCAGTTAGATCTGCGTTCATTGCTGAATAAAATAGTTTTTGAATTTTCAAAATATCTCATCAATTTGCCGAGATATTGTGAAAAATAGTTTTTTGCGAAAATTCATTTTCGGCAGATATTTCCCGAACGAATCGAGATAGCTAACTTTTGTTATTTCTACTCGGTTTTTCTCGAAAAAGTAGCACTGGGTCGCGAGAACGATTTTCTTCTGCTGCTTTAAATAACTGAGAAACCCTGAAAAACCATCAAAAATGGTCCACTCTGTACATGAACAATCATAATTATTGACAGTTTATTCATGAAAAGTTCCTGGAAAAGTGGCTTTACCCTCCCTCTCTCTCCCTCAGGCATAACTTAAAGCGACATTTCATATGCATGAGCAGCTGATGGACAGTTTCAACAATTATATACATTTTTTTCTCTTCCTTCTTTCTTTCAAAGTATAGTTTAGTTCAAATACTTGCGTTATGTATTTCTTTTTTTCATATTGTTTCTTGTTTTGACATTAAAAAAGAGATGGCTTTTTTAGACCAGTCTGACTCAAAACCATTTAACCCTATTCACATTAATCATATTGTATATCTCATTATAATTTCTTTATGGGTTAATAAGCGCCTGTTTTATTATTATTAAATACGAAGAAAGCCGGTTCTGAAACGCGACTTTGATACCGACATCGCGATCTGAATTATCTCGCTGACACTTTTTCCACGTTCTAAATTTTTTTATAAATTATTTTTCTATGTTTTATTTAAATATCGTCACGTTTGGTTTTTAGGAGAAATAGGACAATTTAAAAATCATCGCAAATTCAGCGAAGAAGTCGCGCGGATTATGAATCTAAGACGGAGATCATTGAAATCACTATCGCACAGTCAGCGTTATTATTTCAAAACTATAATGGGACTCAGTTAAGCAAGCAAACATCGACAAATTCTTGTGTATGTTTGCAAACAAACCGGTATACATGAGTAGCTTGCAAGCAAAAGCGGATATATCCATTTTGTACAATCTTTCAAAGAAAACGTATGAAACTTTGATGTATGACACTTCAGTGTATCAAAAAACTGAATGCAGGATAATTTAGATAGATAATTTTAGAATTTGGGCTGGCTTTTTATCATAGCATTATTTTGCAGAATTTATTTAGGTTTGGAAATATTGCAAAAAAGAAAGATTGAATGTAACCGGTTTTGCATCAAAATCATTGAAATTAATAAGAGACGGAGCGGTATACAGGCTGTTCTTTTACTGCGAGCAAATATTTAAACCTGTAATGCATCACCGTAAATGGCAACGACTGCATTCATGAGTCCTTAAAAGAAAGTTAATAATTTTCGAAAAAAATGCATTGGCAGATTTTCGCCAAACCGAAAAATGGGTCAGTCGGTCAGTGTTTAACGTGTTTTAACCTTGTGCATAAACCCTATCGTGAACGAACATATGTTTAATTCGTATAATGCGTATTAACAGATCGTAATGGCTTTTGCAAACAGGTAAAAGGACCTGCCGGAAGTCTTACAGCCATTTGGCAAATTTCTGCATGCGGAAGGAAACGAATTTTGAAAACTTTCGGTTTACGTGAGTTCATATTCATCTTCACGAAGTATTAAAAAAGAATCGATCTTACAAACTACAGATTCAATTTACTCGATTACGAAATCTTCCGGTCAATCAACATTTTAAACCCGCCTGGATTTTATTAAAACAATGTAACCTCACTCCAAGTAAGTCATTACAGTTTCAAGTATTTTCAAATTATAGGCCGACGATTATAACTACTGGACGAAAAATGCGCCTTAAAATTGCGAATGAATTAAATAATCACATCACCGTCATCCACCGTTTTATTTTTTACAAGTAATAAATAAATTGCATTTCCATTTCTTAAGTGTGTTTTTACAACGCCGGCCGCCTTTTCGATTGACGCGCTTAAGGTAAGGCAGTATTTAAATAAATGTAACATTAATTGCCTCAGTGAATTAAAATTTTAAATAAAATAATTACTAAACGATACCAGTGATTGATTATTATTACGAAACGCTACAAAATGGATTTGAATGCGGAACTCAGCGCGGTGTTGGTGCCGACTGTAGGAAGGCGTTTCGACCTTGCTAGTATTTCTTTCTCGCACATATCAGCAGTTCCAAACAAGTGGTCCCTCCGAAATTTTCTGGCTATAGAACGGTAACCACCGGAAAATACGCACAGAAGGTAGCATTTCATGTACTTATACTGAGGTTTTTTTTATTTGTACACGGTAAAAGAACACCCTATATTTTGCCTAAAATTAAAACTGACAAAACGTTTAAAAAAATTAAAGAAAAGAAACAAAATCTAAATGCGTAAAGCGATTTCTTTAGTTAAGCAGCCACACGTCTCATCGTCACTACCGTTTTCCGTTTCTCTCATTGTGTAATATTCCTATTTCTTTCCTTAACCCAACTCTCTGCATTTTCGCTTTCAACGGTAACAATGAGATCAAATTCATTCATTATTCAAACTAATCACACTCTTTTAAAAAAAACCAATTAAAACACTTGCATAGTCAATCTGATAAATTGCAGTTGACACAATTTATTTCAGTAACCAATGCCTTCATCGAACAGTATATTGCAAAACTAAAACTAAATTAATGTCAATAGATTTATTCGGGTTTGCTCCACAAGGTGGATCTGTCCGTTTTTGCTCGCAAACCTCAACTTTAAGTACACTTTAGACACGTTTTTAACTGGTCCTGTTCATAAAAACCTAGAAACATGAATAGAGCAAGTCAAAATTAAATAATCCATCAAACGACGCACGTCGCCATCGTCGCCCCTGGACAAAATATCTATCTCTATCTAAACCGCCGCCATGAGAAGATCCACATCGTCGCCATGGATCTTGCCGCCATCTCGCCGCTAAAGGAGATCATGATCAAAGCGCTGACAAAAATTTCCGTGGCCAGTGCAGATGCGTTAAAGCGTACAGGCAGGCAGGCATTTAGGCGTACGATGACGCGACAGACAGAATTGCCTATTATTAGGTTCATTTTGCCACGCGCCACTGCAGTTTTGCGATTTAGCGTTATAAAAAGGTCGTCAAGTCGACCACTTCAATAGTCACCGACTCGCAGAGTGAATTACGCGACGCTACACGTGAGTGGTAACCAACGGTAAATTTTCGTCCGCGCGTTGATCATGACATTCCGAGGCATCGCTACAACCCTGAGTTGTCCAGCTGAAGGATCGAACACCCCGATCAACGGATCCATCAGTTTTTAATGACAATGTAGTACACTAAGAAACAGGCAGACCAGTGTCGATGGGTTCAGTAAAATAAAAATGTTGCGGCTTATAAAATTTAGAAGCCAAAGCAAAAGCGTTTGGTGTACAGATTTCTTCGTCCCTCCTCTCTCTTTACCACAAACTGTTTCGTTTATTTTTAATTGTAAAAGTTTTAGCAAGTTTTAAATTGTCATATTTTTCTGATCAAAAATCGTTTTTAAGAAAATTATAAACTTTCCTCCAATAATGATAATAATTGAAAAAAAAATTAGTTGCAAATCGTAAATAGAGGTGATACAGCTGTACAGAGGCTGCTCGAGCAGGTTTCACTGGAATCAAGAATGATTTGCAACATTTTTCTTTTTTTAACTTTCATTGTGCTTTGACAGCAAGCATGGCCGCCTTGCATGGGATGACTTATTATGTATCAAACTGGCTTCAGTTTGTTAATCCACTTGCAATGTTAGGTCAAAAAGCGACCGTGGGATGTCGCAGTTTAATCTATTCATGACTATTACGTCGCAATTGCGATTATCCCTAGTCGAATTGTCTTCGTTTGCAGTGGAACTCCCGAGCTGAGCTTGTGCTGAAGAAGCCCCAAATAAGGTTGAAACAGCTGTACAGAGGCCGCTCCAGGATTTCACTGCAATCAAATTCGATTTGCAATAAATTTTTTTTAAACTTTCATTATGCTTTGACAGCAAGCATGGCCGGCTTGCTTGGGATGACCTATTATGTAGCAAACTGGCTTCAATTTGACAATCCTCATAGAATGTTAGGTCAAAAAGCGATCGTAGGATGTCGCTGTTGAAACTATTCGATAATACTTCAGTTATTCGAATATATTGGTTGTTGTATGAAATTTTCTATCTGAATATATTTTGTTATTTAAAGATTCGAATTTTTATTTGAAATAAGGAAGGACGATTATCTGAACAGAGAAAGAAAAAATCAATGACGGATTTCGACAATTCTGAAAATACAAGTTGACGTCGTCCAGCTGTCCGTGGGAAACAAAGTGGAGATCGATTTCTGGCTTTATTTTCGATAATCAGGCTGGTAACAAGGAAATTCGAGGTTCAGGTTTTGCACACACTACTAAAAAAGATATTGGAGGCTAAAGGGGTGGTGAAAAGTGGGTTTTTGGTTTTGTAACTTGGTTGAGGCATAGGAAAAGATTACTCTTTTTTTTTTTTTCTTTTAATCTGTCACATTATCAACCCCCGTGTGCATGCGTGCAGTTCCACCGTTGTCACTTCAGTAATGTTTAGCACATTAATTAATTAAATTTACAGATTACAATTTTATATTTATTTAAAATTACTTACTTGTACTTCATACTGTCACAGTTGTCGGCTTGGGGCGCTTAGGTATTTTTGTGATTAGACAAGCACGAGGGTTGCCTGGGACGCTCGCGATGCCGCAGGTACCTTCGGGAAAGCTGCAGAGTAATCTAGTGCGACCGCAAATTCTCTGGACGTTTCCATATGTATCGAGAGTAGCGAGTTCATTGACCACAAAAGCAAATATCGAGCGCTGCCCGGATAGTTTTTATTTAAAAGCGATTGAGCTAGGCGAATATAGACATACTGTTTGTTTTAGAAGTAATATTAGTATATCTATTGCCTAAACGACTTTCTTTTAATAAAGGGTTTGATATTATTTAACGAGTATTATTTACGAACCCCGTAAGTCGTAACAATAAAAAATTAGACCACGCACGAACAAAACCAGAATCTTTTTATAAGGAATTCGGTTCCTATGAAACTCGTACAAAGCAAACCGAAATTTTCACTTTATAAAAGTTCACCGACGCATTATTGATCGCAGAACTTTACACTAGAATGTCGAACACACTCACGCGTGCTCGATACACCTACACATTCATATGGCATACATGGAACATGTTAACCGCACAACGTTTCGGATGAGCCACGTCCTTTGCAGAGAAGCTGCTGTACATGTATGCTGCAAACGGAAATTAAACTGAGAGCAACGCGCAAACTTACGATGAGAAAAATGACTGTTACAATAGTTACTACCGACTGATTTAATAGAGTTTAATATAGTTTTAATATAGTTTCTAAAACAGTTTTATACAGTTTTTAATACAGGGTGCCTCAAAGCCTCTGTCTTTAAATGAAACTGTAAGTTCCTCGTTACATAAGAGATTAATTCTCCAAATCTGACATTTTTAGCACAAAAATGAAAAACTGACCTATCACAAACGAGCGCAGTTCCTTTGTTTTGAAACCTCTGCTTGGTTTACGACTTGTTTCAGCAATTTATTCCGATAAAAGCAATAAACCGCAATAAAACCTTTATTTACGTTTAGAAGAACTCGGTCAAGGTCTTATTGTATACGAATATGAATCCGACTTGCGGACATCGGCATGTTTATTTGTATTTTCAACATGCGATAAGTAAGAACGTTTGTTTACGCACCTCCTTGTAATAGACAATAACAATTATGTTAAAAACGAGTACCTAATCTTCGTTAGATTTTTGCTGAAGTAATTAAACATCTTTGTACGCTAGTTTTGTAACTGCGTTGAAAATGCGTTAAATTATTTTTTAATTATCGGACTAATAGCTGCAGAATAAGAATTGCAAGAGCAGAAACTATTTCGATTTTAAAAACGGAAGGCAAGAATTGGAGTATGATACCATATATATATATATATATATATATTTCAATAAAACAAAACATAAAAATATAAAGAAATTGAATGACTTAAAAACAGAAGTAATTAAAAAGAAACCATTCAAAGACAACTCAAAGAGGTTTGTAAACTTATCAGATGAAGTCATACCTGATGACATAGATTTTTTATCACTAGGTCCAAAGTTTAATTTGCCTGAATCGACAAGAGAGATGAAATTGGGACATTTTCTAGCAGATGTAGAGAATATTATAGAACAATTTCCACCTCAAATAAAAGATGTACAAAGAGCTAGAGTCACGAATGTCATTACGAATTCTCTTAAGAAAGAAGATGTCACAAAGTCACCTTACTCCGAAATTTACAAAAAAAAAAAAAAGATTTTATGAAGGAACATCCAGGCTTGGTTGTAACAAAATCAGATAAAAGCAACAATACTGTAATTTTAAATAAGAATGATTATATTCAAAAAGTTTTGACATTGCTACAAGACTCATCTATTTATTGTAAAATCAGTACAGATCCTACGTTACGTGTACAAAATAAAACAAATGACAGGGTGAAGAATTTAAAAGACAAGAAATTTATTAATGACACTACTTTCAAACAACTTACTATTTACAACTCGGATGCACCTAAGTTTTATGGTCTACCCAAGACCCATAAAACAGATGTACCTCTAAGACCTATAGTGCCATCTATAAATTCACCTACTTATAATATAGCTAAATTTATAGCAAATATATTAAAAAACGCGTTTCAATATAGAACGTTATACAACATTAGTGACACCAGGTCATTTGTAAATTTCATTTCAGATATAACGCTACCTCCGAATTATGAACTCACCTCACTGCACGTGGTTTCATTTTTTACAAACATTCCGAAAAAATCAGTACTAAATATAATTGACGAAAAATAGGAACGCATAAGTAACGCCTGCTCTATTCCAAAAAAACTATTTATGTCAATAATTGAATTTATTTTTGATAATTGCTATTTTACTTTCCAAGAACAATTTTATAAACAAATATTTGGCACTTCTATGGGATCACCCTTAAGTCCTATCTTAGCCCTCATTGTGTTGGATGACCTATTAGATAACTGCTTAGAACAACTTACCTTTAAACCATCATTTATACAAAAATATGTTGATGACTTGATCTGTGGTATACCAACATACAAAATCGAAGAAATTAAAGCAGTTTTCAACAACTACAACGAACACATCCAATTTATCGTTGAAAGGGAAGAAAATTATTCCATCCCCTTCCTGGACACTAAAGTCATTAGAGACCCCAATAATAATAAATTATTTTTGGACTGGTATCATAAACCAACCTCTTCCGGTAGATATTGAAACTATTTTTCTAATCATTCAATAAATAAAAAACTAAATGTTGTCAAAACTATGAAGAATAGAGTAGTTTACATATGTGATCAATCTTTCCTATAAAAGAATTTAGAAAAATTATACAATATTTTCATAAATAACGGTTATCCTAAACAACTACTTCAAAAATTAATTTATAACCTTAACATTCCAGATAATCAAATAGATCATGAACTCAATAATAACATAACATACAGAAAGATTCCTGAAATTTCAGGTTTAAGAACTAAATTAGTTAACATTTTAAAAAATGAACATCAGCAAATAGTGAGATGTGCAAATAAATCGATAGGTAATTTATTTACTAATTTAAAAGATCATACAGATAATAACCACGCTATGAACTGGCAAGGCACCGAGGTGATTGACAAAAACAGTAAAAACAAAAACAGATTATTTTTAGAAATGTATCATATAAACAAACATACAGATCAGTGCATGAATTTTAAATCTGACACAAATTAGTTAAATGTAGTGTATGCACACTTGTTGTCCTTAGATAACCATAGAACAAATGGTTAGCCCCAGTTATTGTTAGTCAAGTCTACACACACCTTCATACCCTAGTCTGTACGCGTCTTTACTGAACATGTTACTCATGAGCTTTTCATTCACATTTAATAGCGTCCTTCTGTGATAATTATAAAATTGTTTTTAATTAATTTTAAAGTGTTGTTATGTCCTTTTGTGTCATCATTACCGTTAATATGGTTCGTGATTTTGGATTTTATAAAAAAAAAACCGTTACACTGAGTATTTTTTAAATATTAGTTGCCAATTCAAATTTAACTCTGATGTAAGTAGTTTAACCTAACTTTTACCACATGGTTTCTAACTTGTTTTCAATTACAGTATAATCCTGAGGAAGTGTGCAATGTTACACGAAATATTGAACTAATAAAAGCGCTGTGAGCTAAGTCCCCTTTATTGACCGACATACCCGTTAACTTATTTTCCTATGTATGTTAACTATCCTTGGTTACAAGATTTATTTGCTTTTAAAATTAACAAAAAAAACACCTGCTTTAAGTACAATATCTGTGCGTTAGGTCGTGATCTACGTTTTTATGACCTCGAACGTCGGAGAATTATTTAAAACATTTAAACTGCATTCAGCGACCCTCAAAGAATTTCTCTGAAATAGTAAAATAATTTTTATCTGCGTTGTTATAGCTGTCTGACCAATAGTTATGTAACAACTTTTGCTTCTTTTCTTGACCACTATTTGTGGTTTCAATTAAAGGCATAGGTTTAGAGACACACTCTATCGTTTTAACATAGTTTTTAAGATTGCAAGTTTTCATTTGTATTAATTCCATATTGAATGCAATTGCCGTTAGCAATGAATTATGACTGCATTGCAGTTAATTATGTAACTAACGGCCGTTTTCATAATCAGACTTTAATTCAAAGTCACTATAAGAATAGGGAAACAAATTTATTGTTTTTTTGTTAAAGTAACTTTAAATTTAAAATTTCATTATGCTTTGACAGCAAGCATGGCCGCCTTGCATGGGGGACTCATTAGGAGCAAATCCCGCTTCAATTTGTCTATCCTACTGCAAAGTTAGGTCAAAAAGCGATAGTAAGATGTCGCTATTTTATATGTTTAAATTTAAAGTCTGATTATGAAAACGGCCCTAAGACAAGACGCTTTATATCTGAAATCCACCCCTTTCGTCACTGAGCTGTCAAAAAGTGTTGGAGTTAATTTCTGCTGTACTTTATTTTCGACTCTGATAGGTAGGTTCGGTAGCAGCTTTGTATAGGTGAGCTTTTGCTGCTTTTTCTACAAACATCCAGAGTTTTATCCTGTGGCACTTTACCTCAGCATCTCAGATGCATACTTCGACTATAATCTTCAGTACAAAGAATAGGAGCTAAGGCACTCGTTTCAAAGAGGCTATGTTCTTCATATTGCGGTCGCAGGGCAGGGAGTTAAACGAAGAAAACAACCGTGTCGGTTCGCATCATAAAAAAATATTTTTAGCATTCGCTTTATTTTACCGATCTGCCTTGTGTTACGGTGCAAATTTCCGTTAAACGTATCAGGTCCCAAACGTTCATGCGTTTGTCGGAGCGTTTTCTTTTAGGTCGTCGCTGTTCGCCTTCATTGAACGGTATCAAACTTTTCCAGAAGAGTTCTTCTGTTGCTATGAATTGCATCGTTTTTTGTTCAGTGATTCATATTTGAAATAATAAACAATTATTTTTTAAGGATATGTATTACAAAAAAAAAGACAATTATTAAGATTAACGGAATCAACACAAAGTCTTTCAAAAAAGAATTTAACCTTACCCGCTGTGAATAACATTTTTAACATCTTGAGCGTAGAATTTCAGCGACAATAGGGGCTATTCTGTACCGGGTACGTTATATTTAAACTTGCTATGGTAACGACCAATCATAAATTAAAATTGCTATTGTAACAACCAGTCATAAAGATTTATGGTTATTACCATAGCAACTGTCATTTAAATTTAACGTATTCGATACAGAATAGCCCCTAATAATCTTTAAAAGTATTGAACTGATCTTGATAACATTAATCAATAATCGAAAAAGCAAGAACAAACTCGTGCTTCCTCACTTACTACGCTTGTTTCTTTCGATACGGTGGTGAGAAAAATTTATTTGAACAGCCAATAGTAATTTGCGCGAAAAGCAGAGTATCAGTCGCAAACATACCTGTTCTTCACATCGGGGACGAGGCTGAGGCAATTCAGTTGAGTTTCAGTCCACCAGCGTCATGTCAAAACCATTGTAGTACACTGAGGAAACATCCCCGAGGTTCCTCACCAGGATCAAAATTGTGTATCGTTACCTAGACGAAGACTTACGAAACGGGACAAAAGCCTCTCCCGAATATCACCTAGGGAACACCTCAAGATAACTGATTAGCTCCAGACGCGTCTCAGATTAATAAAGCTAAAACTGGCCATGTCCCCCTATCGAGGTAAGGAAGGGTTTGCATGAATCGAAATCATCGTGGTAACAGCAAGAGCCAACACAATAAAAGCGAAGCTAGGGAAGACCAATGAAAGGTCAAAGATAAACGCAATTTAATCTCTCCGTCATACAAAAAACTGTAATACACCGGACCGGATTTACCAATAAAATTAGAATTGTAAACAAAACGACAAAGATGTTTTCAGTTTCTGCAGGTGGGCACTCCAAAAGCAAACAAACATGTAAGATTTTCATTTTCGAGTAGCTCGAAGGTGATATTTTTGCCTTTACACTATTCGATTTTCCATTCGAGAAGCTAGTTTCATTCGAGACAAACTCGAATATAAAATCGAACAAAAATCAAACACAAAAATCGATTCATGTATACTAGCCTGTAGAATGTGTAAATAAACCCGATGTTGCGGTAACCCTTGATCGTACAAACACGCGTCACCACACGTGTATTGTAAGAGAAGCCATACCTATTTCGGCAATTTACGTACAATTTGCCATGAAACAAAAGGCGGTAAGTAGATCACAAAAGGCGGTGTGCGTTTATTTCTTGCACCGATGCAAGGAGCTATTTACTATTAAAGTGACCAAAAACTACATCCTGAAGAAGCGTGAAATTATAATATTGACATAACACTGAAAATAATATTTCCAAGTCTTTGGAAAAACAATGTGTGGAGTTAATTGTTCGGGAAGCAAACGAATGAAGATTCCGCGCCAGAAACACTTTCGTGCTCGTTACTTTCCAGTTACCATCAAATTAATGACGATTTTAGATTTTTAGATTTTTCTGTACCGAACCGGCATGCACCTCCCAAACCAATTGTACAGAAGATGAGTCATCAAGTTCTTTAAATACACTTCAAGTTACCTTCATTGGAAGTTGAACCTAATAAGCAAAATGAAAGGAATATCCTCATCTGATCCGCAAAATGAAGACACTGCGACTCCTCGTTCGTTATCATCAAAAATAATAAGTTTCCATTGCAACATTCACGTGCATTCACTTTGTACGACGATCAACAAGAGAACGTCGCGTGCAAGACAGATTTATACATATCTGGTTAGAAAGAAATTTGTTGCAAATCGTTTTTGATTGCAGTGAAACCCTCGGGTAGCCTCTATACAGCTGTTTCAGCCCTATTTGAGGCTTCTTAAGCACGGCTGCCTTGCATGGGTGACTTATAATGTAACAAATCCGCTTCAATTTGTCAATCCTTAGGCAATGTTAGGTCAAAAAGAGATCGTAGGGTGTCGCTGTTTTATGGTCAGGTATAAAAATAAAGAGGAAGGAAATGTTATGGCAGTAGATCAAGAATTGCAGGCGATTAGTAACTAGGAAGCTGTGGTAATAAATTTTGGCAAGAATCTCCACATTTTCTGATATTAGTAACCAAATAGTAAGAGAAAAATGGAATTTCAGGATGTGTCTAGCATAATCACACCATTAATATAAGAGAAAAATGGATTTGCCAGATGAGTCTCCCTAAAAAAAAAATTAGTAACCTAAAGCTACTTTTCCTGTTCGAAAGATTGGGTATTTGGGGATTGCTGCTATTGGTTTTTACTGACCACGTGGTCAACGATAATCAACAACCTTCGTCAAATGAACGATGGAAGCCAATGTCAGCAATCTCCAAATACCCAATTCTCCAAATCTCCAAAGCAGGAAAAGTAGCTTTAGACACATCTGGAAAATCAATTTACTTTTTAATAATCTAAGACACATCTGGAAAATCCATTTTCCACTTATCACGATTAGATTTTCCACAAAATAATTTTAGAAACTACGAAAATAATTAACACACTAAATTACACCGATGTTCATTAAAGTTAATCTGAAATTAAAGCGTGGAAAATCCTCTGTTAAATCAAATATTAGTTAGCAGCGACGGCGTCAGTGCAAGTCAGCCTAAAAAATTACGCCTAATCAGTGCGTAATACCACGAAACCGCAGAAACGGTGAAAACGACACGCGAGTTGTGAAACTAGAACGCAAGCATTGGAAGCCATTCCGCACACTCAAGTGTTATTCGAAACCTAGTTAAACAAGAAGATTTTTGTGCATGTTTGCAAATAAACCGGTATAAATAATCCGAGCAGAATTCGGAACTTTAATTCAAGAGGCCGTGCTGTCTCCACCTCTGACGCATCCCCTAAAGATTCGAGTTACGAATTTTGCTATTAAACGTAGCCATCTGCCTGTTATATTTTGTATATATAAATAGGTGAAACTTTGAAAGTACAGTGAAGTTTCTGCGACTTCTCCTCATACTTATGTACGTGTAGCAAATGGCATTCGAAGTAGTTTCAAAATTTCATCCGCGGCCGCCGTTAAATTTGTACGGCCATTGTACCTCGAACAAGAGAAGTTTCCTCCAACCATTAGGAACTATCATGAACGCCATGCCATGTAATTTAATTAGACCCATTTCCCCCGCCGCCACCCTCGGATGATAAGACAATGACGACACGACTTGCCTCTGGAAGACCAGATTCTTATGGGGCGAAAACGAAGATAGCATCGGCACAAATGAAACACGAGCCCTTTGTTCCGAAGTGAGTGTATCTGCGTGGAATTAAACAATATTTACACAAACGCCGTCGCTTTTAGTTTCCCTGCGTTAATCCCCGCCTAAGTGAGTCGCATTATGGCTGCGGTTAAGGGAATCTCAATACAAATTTAGCTCGGGCGAATTGTAATTAACCCGTGTATGAACTTAAAGGTTGTGTAAGGTGTGTGACGCAAAGACCCGACGAAATATCGATCGGATTACGATTATTAATTAGTTATAAATTAAGGATTCGACGAGACCTCGGCTTCGTTAGGATCGCATTATGGAGCTTTACGCTTTTGTAATTATGACGGTGGAAAATTAATCGACAATGAAATTCAATTCTAAGGACAAGTACCCTACCTATAGAATCGAGTCAAGTTTAAAGGCAATATACACAGAGATATTTGGTCTATGTATTATCAAGCACGTTTATAATTGCTTGCATATTAGAAACAAAAGGGATTAATTAATTTATAAGGCAAATTTAAATACAAAAGAAATGCAAATTAAAAAACAAAAACAATTAGTCTATGTGAACAATAACAGATAAAGCCAAGTTTTCCTCCACGCTTCCTAGTCGCCAGCAACTGCGACCGTACATCTTCAATTACTTAGACGACACGTCTATAAGTGTATATAACTAGATTTTATTAAATAGACGTATCGTCTAATTGGTTGATGATACTCGATCGCAGTCGTTGGCGGCTAGCGAACGTGGAGGAAAACTAGACTTATAAATCCAACAAACTGATTATTTTACGCTGGTCTATACGTATATATATATATAATCTCGAAGACGTAACGAATCGATAGACACTAAGGCGACACTTCGCAGATGGCAACACTGGAGTGAGAGAGGTTTACTGCAGAAGACCGCTTTAATTCAATTCAATGAGCATCCTTCAAACAGGATTCTATCTGATTGGATTCAAATAATAAATATATTCCACTCGAGGCGAGGAAAGTGACGTACCAATCAGGCATTTCCTTATTATCTAAACTGCCTGTTTACGAAATAAAATCTTGCTTTAAACAAAGAAGCCTTCGCGTTAAACTAAAACCTATCGAGTTTCAGGTGTAAAATTATTATAGATTTTAATCCCCTTTTGCAAATAATGACAGTAAGGGTTTCTCGTTTCTCAAACTCTAAACGAACTCATTTAATTCAGGATGTTTTTTTTACAGATTCCTTACGAAAGAGAATAAAGCAAAAAAAAAAAACTTAATTGGGACTTACTGCCAATTATGTGGTACAACCGCCATTAACCGATAACCGCTCACCTGCAAAAAATCAACGTCTTGTGTAAACACCTCTGAGGCAACGGGAGGGTTAAGGTTAGGTGGTTAATATTCTCGGGCGAATTACCGCAAAAGAGCTTTAATGGGCAAACACTGTTGCATATCGGAAACTTGGAAGCAGCTTCAGGTGAATTATCGAGTTTGCAAGTTAAACATCGTTCAATATTAATACATAAAACGCTAAACGATGCCGAAATTCGCGAGCGAAGTTAATGATGCATTTAAGCTTTATCGGCGAAGACATCGGGTGGCCCAATAAAAACAGTATGTTTAAAAAAAATTAATAATATTGTTTCAACTATTTTTCATCGTTGAAACACTGAAAAACCTTCCTTCTGGGCGTATCTATTAAAAATAATATTATTCTTTAGTTGTGGTAGATGCTCAACGGGTTCTTAAGTCGTTGACTTGTCAAGAGCTCAGAAGTGGGAGTATATTTACGAGTGTGTGTAAAATATTCTATGGCTTTGTTATTTCCAAACGTCTTTCTGGCGCCACCGAAGGAGAAGCAGTATCGAATTGTATCCTCGAACGGTACCTGAAGTGAAAACCGACCGCCCCCTTGAATTAACTCGGACGCGGTTCGAATTCACGACCTTGCGATTGCTAAGTCGTTCCCGTTACCACTGGAGACTGTTCAGGCATTGTTTAATGTTTTTTTTGGACATACCAAAGAAGATCCCGTCATATTTTCCCTAAGCCACGATCACCTTCTTCAACCAAGATTTTGCTTTTACATCCAGGCTTGGAAGTGTTCCTTCTTCCTTCTAGACGTATCTTTTGTCATACTCTTCCACAGACATGATCGCCTACTTCAGCGAAATTTGCTTCCTTTCAAAGTTTTCTCATGGTTTCTTCCTCAAACCGGTACTGGATTCAGAGCTTTCGCTTCGTACCGTCTACCCCAACGTGATTTTTCACTCGAATTTTTCTTCGTCTTTGCGTTATCCACGATCGAATCCTCGGGTCTTCTTCTCCTCAGGTTCCTACTCTCCTGTAAAAATGCGAGATGTCTTGGATCAAAAATGTATGAAGTGCTCGAAGTGAATCGTCCGATTGTGAGTTCAGATCCACAGCAAACTTGTGGTATGCAATGGACCACAGCGGGTTTTCTTGCTGCTCAACCTCTAACATGGTGGAGGTACATTTCCTGCTTGTGTCTATACCTATTCCAGGGACTCGCGCTCCTCCACTTGATCTATCACCTTCGCGTCTTCACTTCTTTTCTTTTCCTTAAAGCAGAGGAAAACTTTGAACGGTAGTAGTGAGTTCTTTGCCTTTCATGACTGCTTATAATAATGAATCCAATTTATATGACGTGTTACACACATTGTTTGAAAGTCACAGTCTTATTCTAGAAATCTGACACTAATGTCTTCAATCCCTTACAAAAGAATTCAAATCGTAGATGATCCAAAAACACTGTAAATATACTAGGTAGGTGTCAACCTAGTGCGTGGTTTTTCTTATTTTTCCTCTGGAATACTCCGCATGGGCAAAAAATTAAAATGTTGTGTTCTTACCAATCCAAAACCACGTCTTCTTTCTAACACCCGCTTTATTCTTTGAGCTTGAAACATGTCCATTGTTTCTTTCGTATTATGCCCTGGCCTTCTTTCAGTTTATTTTTATCATTCAAATCGGAGATTTTTAGGAAGATATCCGTGACTCGTACATTTAGAGATTTTTATAATTTTCAGTATGATGCATTTTTAGCAGATTTACAATTAGTTCCATGGGATCACTTATGTACCTTAAATAACATAAATGAAATATTAACTTTTTTCAACGCAAATGTTATAAATCTTTTCAATAAACATGCTCCTTATAAGACTAGTAACTTCAATAAAAGGCGAGCTCCCTGGCTAACCGATAACATTAGGTTACTCATGTCGTTGCGTGATAAGGCATTTCAAAAAGCTAGACGTCTTAGAACTCGCGTTTCTTTTGACTATTATAAACTTTTAAGGAATTTCACGACATCTACCATCCGTCGTGAAATAAGAGCATACGTTAACTACAGCCTGCAACATAATACACCGCAAGAAGTTTGGAAAGATCTCCGAGATTTAAACATATACACTGAAAAGCGCTCTGTTGAATTACCTACTCACCTACGTGATGTTAACAATTTAAATACTTATTTTTTGAATCCCGGTAATATTCGAAGCCCGAATCCTAATTTAAATAATTTTTACAAGACTTCTACAGCTATGGACTTTTCTGACCTTTTTACATTTAAAATCGGTTCTGAAGAGGTAATTTACAAACAACTTAATAGTATTAAAACAAAAGCATGTGGATCGGACGAAATCAATGCACATATGCTTCGTTCGTGTTGTCCTTTCTTAACTCCGTACATTACTTATATTGTCAATTTCTGTTTATTGAATAATGTCTATCCTGATTGTTGGAAAGAAGCATATGTCTTGCCTTTGGCAAAAGTTTCCGAACCCCATGAATATAAAGATCTTAGACCCATTAGTATATTACCTGTTATATCTAAATTAGTAGAAAAGTGTGTATTGGATCAAATAAGTTTACATTTAAATAAATTTCAATTGCTGCCGTACTTTCAATCAGGTTTTCGCCCAAGGTTCAGTTGCACAACTGCACTCTCTCTAATCATTGATGATATTTGTAAAGCTATAGATGAGAATAAAATAACGGTGCTAGTTCTACTTGATTTTTCTAAGGCTTTTGACACGGTTGACCATAATTTACTTTTATCCATTCTTCAGTACATGGGTCTTAGCGATTCGGCAGTTGCATTTTTCAGTAGTTACTTATTGAATAGGTTTCAAAAAGTCGTGTACAAAAATACTAAGTCAATATCTCAAGAACTTAAATCGGGAGTTCCTCAGGGAAGTATCCTCGGGCCAATTCTATATTCAATTTACACTAGTTTTATTTTCAATAACCTTGAATTCTGTAAATGTCAACTATATGCCGATGACACTCAACTTCTGCATCATTTTGATCTAAATAATATTGAGGAAGCTATTACACAAATTAACTCTGATTTGGATCAAATTATCACTACTTCCGCAGATCACTGCTTAGCAATAAATACGAATAAATGTTGTGCACTTGTATTTGGCAGAAATAAGGCGCGCAGTGCAATAGTAAATAAAATAAATATATGTGTTAAAGACACATCTTTAGTAATTACTGACTGCGCTAAAAATTTGGGTCTTTATGTGACACAAATCTGAGATTTAAAACACACGTAAGTAAATTAATCCAAAAATCCTATTGTAAATTGAAAATACTTTACAACAGCAAAGAATTCCTGAACATGGACGCTCGCAAAATGTTATGCAACTCTTTAGTACTCTCGCAGTTCAATTATGGCGATGTGATCTACGGTCCGTGCTTGGACAGTGTCAACATATCCAGAATTCAGAAAGTTCAAAATTCTTGTTTGCGTTTTATATACGGCCTTAGGCGCAGGGACCATACCTCACATTTTCTTGCAAGGGCAAATTGGTTAAATATGATCCAACGACGTCAGTTGCACTCTGCTGTATTTTTCTATAAAATTATACAAAGTGAAATACCTCCTTACCTTTACGATAAAATTTCTTTCAGAACGTCAGTTCATAACATAAATATTAGAAATAAAGGTTTACTTACGCCTCCTACGCATCGTACTTCTCTTTATCACAGATCGTTTACGTACAATACAGTTAAAACTTATAATAATATTCCTGTTAATCTTAAATCTTGTACAGTTTCATCTTTCAGGCGTCAGATGTTGCTTCGTTTTCAATAACTCTACCTTTTTGGTGACTTTTCGGTAGTTTGTGCTCTGGTTATTTTTCTGATTATTAACTCAGTATCTGTACTACTCAAAGATATTTGATTTTTGTATTATTTGTATTCATTGTGTACAACAGCTTACTCAGAAATATTTATGTAAACTAATACTTAATCTTTTATTAACCTATCATATTTGTCATTTTTGTTTACTGCCATTTTACAATGTATTTATTTGTATTTACATTCAACCTAAAGGTTTTAGAGGAAGAGCAGCATATCCTTTTGGGACTGCTGATCTAGAACCGTTTGGTTACTTTTTTTGAACCAATAAACATTATTATTATCTTTGCCATTACCACAAGTCATCAGCTACTCGCTTAATTTGCTACCTGCTCTTTCCTTTCACTTACCTGGAAACTTAGCAAAATCAAGGCACGGATGGAGAGTAGCAAGTGCGTGGTTATACGTGGAAATCCCTAGCTCGAGTGGAGATTTAGGTTGTGGGTCGATCTTGGACGATAATAGATTTAGGAACACCAGAGATAAATTGTCCAACGGGATTCCTTGTCAATTCAAGACGTAAAATCTCCGCGAACGCATAATAAATATCTCTGCGGATAAATCTCTCTCTTTCTCAAAACAAGTAACATAAGGTTGAAATTTTATTTATCAACTATTTAACGGTAAATCACACGAATAAGATTTTAAGAGCCTCGATTAACCTAGGAGTGACTTAAATGACAGCAAATGTACTTAAAATTAAATTCACGAACGTTGGTTAGGAAGTAAACGGGTTTCTGGGACACGCTGCATGTCGACTACCATGACATCACCCCAAAAATTGCAAAACACTTACAGTGTTGATACTTGCTCGTCGTCTGGTGACAAGACAGTCGACACACTGTCATTACGTGTGTGCTGTAAAATGTTTCTTTAACTTCAAGCTTTAATTACTGGATTCCATGTTACTAGTGCGTTACATGCTATTATTATTTGCCTGCTTCGTTTATTCTAATAAGTTCTTCCATTCTACATATTTTCGTTTCCGTGGTAATTTTGCTCCAGATTCTCTTCTTGATTTGAAGTTCCTACATTATGTGTTTGTTGTCTCAATACATGTCTTCTTTCTTCTGTCATCTTTGTATCAACTATCTAACTTTGCATTTATTCTCCTTAATCTTATATCTCTTCTTTGCCAGGTCTATTCTCCCTCGTTATGCCTTTTAACTCGCTTCCGGTTTCTTCTTAATATATTCCACTTCCGTTCTGCACCGTTTAAAGACACGTAGATTAACGTATAAAATTTTCGCTATTTTTTCCTTTGTTTCTTTCAGTTTATGCTTTTTTTTTGTCTAAGTCTATTTAGAAGTCTCGCTCCTCTTCAAGTGATCACTAGGTACGTAATTTCAAACAATCACAAACTCAGAAAACTGGTGCCAAGTGCTTCTTTCCACATATGCAGGCGATCAAGAAATGTCTTTTCTGGCACAAATGACCTTGTTTCTTGAATACTTTTGGCATATTCCAGTTTTAAGTTTGATTTTTCGTTAAAAAAGAGCTTTTCTTCGTTTTTTTATATTTTTTTGCGCAATAATCAAACATAAATTCTTTTTCTTCTCCTTTTATTTTACTTCTTACTGACCAAGCAAACTTTTGAACTCATTTGACCAGTCATTTAGTAATTAATAATTATTTTTAACCGATTGGAAGGGAGTGCGATGTTGTCAGATCTTTTTTCCAGTTTCTATCGCCCTCAAAAAAAAAAAAAAATAGTCCGTGAATTTTTATTGAACCTTCTCGGAAAGTAGTAAGATTCCATAATTTTAAAGAATCTCTCTCTCAGTAATAGACTACGAAGATATTCAAAAGTCCATAATTGAATTGGCTTTTGGTTGGAACGGCGTCACTAGGATTTCTTATACTGCCGACGTTTCGTTCTTCATTGCAGAAGAACTTTCTCAGGGCTGCTGTTGGTGGTTTTGTTGCTGCTTCTCGTTGAGACTTAAAGTTAAACTAATATTTGAAATTCGTTGAGAATTATAATAAATGATCTAACAACCAGTAACATTATTTTCCATCAGAGAATTAAAAAACATACGATTTATTTCCCTTCTTAGTTACTTATCGATGATGCCATTATTAAATTTCTCCAAAGATTAGCCGAAAATATTTCAAAAACATATGAGAAGGAATAATAAACTGGTTGCCTTTATCGCATCAGTTTTCAGTCTGGTGCTGATGATGTCTGATGATGATGACGAAAGGTATGCTGCTGACCTTAATAAATGTCCACAAAGGTGACGAGACTCTTTCGAGCTTGGATTTGATCTACAATTTTGTTACGGGTCGGTCCATTTCGTACTAAAAACATCTCACATTTCGACGGCTAAATTTATTTCTGCAGGCCCTAAATTTGATCTGAATTATTCACCTCTGTTTCACCTACTGTTTTTATAAATATTTTACTAAAAATTCTCAAATTTTTCGAACCTATAAAATTCTAAACACTGAAATCAAATTCCTCGTATTTTGTTGCACCTACCGAATGATTTTCACACTTCGTTTTAACGAATTTGTCGAGATTTTGGAGAAAACATTTTCGCTCAATTTTTTTCACCTTTCGAGGAAGTCCAGCCATGTTGGTTTTCAGTACCTACACCTTAATTTACTGTTACGAATTTGAGGGTTCACAAATTATAGTCGTTAAATTTCAGAACACTTTAATTAAAAGCTGTCGCTTTACACAATTGTAATGAGCTTGTCTATCAAATAACACTTTTACAAAATGTACTTTCTATTTATTCAATGTACAAATCCTTCGCTCGCTAACTTCCTAACTAAACTCGTGGCGGATAGTACGGCTTATATAGCAGAGCCCTCTGTGCTCGAAATTTCTAGAATGATCGCGTAGCTTCAGTCTTGTTTTGTGACGCAAGGTGGCGTGTTTGATGTTAAAACTAGATCTGTTTGCGCGTCAGGTCTATAACGTTACATTTTGGTCAACGAGTATTATGTGTCTAAGGCATTTCTACGTCTCTAAATCGTGATTCGGTGTCCATTTTGCCCTTGCTTATTCCGTCATCGTCAATTAAGCTGTTACGGAAACGCGTCCGTGTTCACTGCGGATTTTAGTGGAAGGAAACTCTCTTTATTTCGAAACTAGATATTTCTATCTATAAGTGCCAATCGATTCGTTTGTCGTTCTTTTTGATGTAAGAGAGTAAATTTAGACGGATTGTTTTGGTGAGCTAACCTCTCTTTTGTTTTTATTATTATTATTATTATTATTATTATTATTATTATTATGTAGGTAGTCGCCCAACAGGATAATCCCAATTACAGGACGAAAAAAAAGAAGAATAGATATAGAACGATTGGAACTAAACCTAAACTTAACCTAAAACAAAAGAATAAATGTACAACTATAGATATATAGATAAACAACAAAAGGCATAAACATAAATATAATGTAAGAAAAAAAAGAAAAAACAAGATCTATCAAAAAAATATATCATTGTACATAGCATCAACATGACGGCACATAGAGTAAAGAGGTGCCTTAATTAGAATGTTACTCTTTGGAATTGGCAGTTTAAATGTACTAGTCCATCTGGAGTTAAATCGAGGTACTAGAAAATTTAGAGAAGCCAAGATTTCAGGACAAACAATTTTAGAGTGAAGTAACTTCCAAATGAAACTGGCACCATGCAGATCTCGTCGGTGTTTAAGAGATTGAAAGTTGTGGGTTCGTAGTAAGAAGTCATAATCAACGCCTCTCTCAGGATAAACACCTGTGATTTTAAAGGTAAGAAATTTGAGAAACCGACGTTGTATTCGCTCTATATCTAGTTGAAAACAGATATAATACAGAGACCATACCTGAGAAGCATATTCTAATCGACTGAGAACAAAGCAGTTGTAAAGGCACTTAAATATCTCAATATTGTTAAAATACTTCACAAATCTCAAAACAAACCCTAAATATTTACAAGTTGCAGTGACAGTGAAGTCAATGTGGTGAGAAAAGCTTAAAGCAGAATCAAAGATAACACCCAAATCTTTAGTTACACTTTTCCTAGCCAGCTGCTCACTTTTAATACAGTAATTGTAATTAACAGGATAGACCTTCTTTGTATACGTTACGTCGCAACATTTGTTATCGTTCAACTTCAGACAATTATCAGCGCACCAGGAAATAATCGTGTTTAGGCACTGCTGGAGTCGTTCAGCTTCCCAAGTATTTGAAATAGAAGCATAGGTTTTTAAGTCATCAGCAAAAGCAAGCGAGTGAAAATTTAATGAGTCTAGTAAATCATTGATGAAAATGACGAAAAGTAGGGGCCCTAAATTTGAGCCCTAAGGCACACCAGAGGTCACTGGATATTCAAATGATTTATAGCCATTGAAAAAGACGTAATTCACTCTGCCAGATAGATAGGATTGCAGAAAACACACTAAAGACGGAACCATTCCTAAAGAGCTGAGCTTATTGACAAGGAGACCGTGATGCACTGAATCGAAAGCACTGGATAAATCCGTGTATATGACATCAACCTGACCTTGCTTATCCAACACTTCCGCTATGTATTGCGTTATAGTCACCAAATTTGTAGTAGTAGATCGACCAGAAATGAAACCGTGTTGATGGGGCGAAATATAAGAACTAATCCTACTGTAAATTAGTTTATAAATAACCTGTTCAAAAATTTTGGCAAAATTATTTCAAATGGCAATAGGACGATAATTCTCAAGCTGTGTCTTTTCATCTTTTTTGAAAGCAGGCGTAACTCTAGCGCGTTTCCAGATGTCTGGAAAAGTAGACTTAGCAATTGCAAGACTTATAATATGCAGAAGAGGTTTTACAAGCACATATCTAGCATCACGAATCAAAAACTTGGAATTGAATCCTCACCAGAAGTAAGCTTTACTGGAAATTTTGCCATAACTGTTAACAGTTCTTCTTCAGAGACAGTTGACATTGAGAACGGAGAAACATTTGAAACGACATCCGAAAGCACAGTGTCAGGCAAAAACATAGCAGAGAATAATTTTGCAAATCCATTGACAATATCTTGAGGACTGGTGTATGTCTTATTATCACTTGAATATAGCTTATTAGGAATACGAGAAGTGCCCTGCCTCATTTGAAACCTAAACTTATGCAATATGTTCTAATTCTTTAGGTCAGTCTCTATGTAAAGAAATTCTTCTGTAGTGAGCAACAAACGTCGAATGAGAGTACAATCCTGATCAATTTTGGAACCTCCAGTGTCCTGCACGTACTGAACCAGCTGTGAGGCTGCCTCTACATCGACTGTGAGGTAACTCCTTCTTGCGCTATGCTGTGTTACTGATTGTTTACTATTCAAAGACAAGAACAAAGACAATTAACAGTGTTAATCTGCTTTGCGTTTACAATAAGCTTAGGGATTGTTTCTAAGAATGGTTGCATGGGGATGGGACGATTCGCCGTCGCCAACTCGCCGTCGCCGATTTACCGTCGCCAATTCGTCGTCGATCCAATTTACCGTCCGCCCAATTCGCCGTCCCATGTTACTGTTTTATTTAGCTTGATAAGCTTTAAAACACTTTCTGACCATTTTTAGATAATATCCAAGTTATACCTACGAATTGAAGAAAATAACTATAATTTCAGTACGTTTCAAGTAAATTAAAATGGACTTTACTATTGTTTTTCTATTTCAACTTAAAATAAATTCCTAATTACAGTGCGACCACCGTAAGACACAAAATTACGAAAAAATTGGTGCTCTACGTACACATAATCATAATTCAATTTTTTTTTAATGGAACCCCTTTTTCAATTTATAATTTTAAATGACGAGCTTTCATGAATCAATATTTCGAAAGCAGTCGACTTTTGATGTGTAGTAATTTTGATTGATATGATAATCAATATGATTTTGAGCAGAATCTGAAAATATAAAAAAGAAGAATTGGAGGGATTTTACGAACACCCTGAAGAATAAGAAATACTTCCTGGAAGACCAAATTTTTTTATCTGTTTCTTTATCTATGTATCACATTTAATTAATATCAAATTATTTAATTAATTATGTTAACTTCTTTATTTTATTTACATATAATTATCGGTATATTATTATTTGGATATGTACCTGGACTTAAAACTTTAATCGCTGACGGCGAATTTACCGACGGCGAGTTTTCCGGCGGTGAATTGTACCTACGACGAATCGGCGACGGTGAATTGGCGACGACAAATCGGCGATGGCGAATTGTCCTAGACCCTGGTTGCATGCCTCAAATAGTCAAACTTTTGATTGTGAAAGTAAAAAAAAACTCACTTTGTTATAATCAATACTCCCTGGATAGATATTAAGGAGTTCGTTTTCAAAAACTATTTTTGTACTTTCATTTAATGAATGATGCAACGTAGCAGAAAGAATACAATATAGTCATTGTAGTGCTCGTGCTCGTAGAGTCACGCTGGAAAAAGCTGGAAAGTGACGTTTAAAATAATTTTAAGGAAATTTCCTCGCTTTTAAATAAAACGCCTACAATAGTATTAGAAGTATAAAGCTGAAATGTTGGGCTTAATGACATCCGTCAGTACGTAAAAGTCTTTGTTCAAGAAATGATAACACACACTATATAATGCAACTTCAATTTGTCCGAGCCCTTTGGGCCATAAACTTTTATATCCTGTATAAAATGACCTATTACAAAAGCACTTAAAAATTATATAAAACGTGAGGCGACGAATTTTCCGAAGGAAATTATTTTTTTACGCGGCAATTTAGAACAGAAGCTTTCATTTGAATTATGAGAAAATTGGAAAGGGGGCGGCGAATCACGGAGGAGATCAGATAAAAACGACGCTTCCACTCTTTTTTATATTTCGAAATGAAATTTAATCAAATGAGAAGAAGAATATTCCGCCGAGTGAAATTCCTTTCATTACAACCAACGCCGCGGTGGCGGCGGCGACGGCGGAGGCGTCCCGAGTTTCGTTTGGACGACTCGACGTTAGGGATGCAGAACGAGTAACATAACGTCTGTAAGTTTTAAAAGATCTGCTTCAGCCGGAGGATATGTATTTGCAACTTTTGTAGTCTGACATAACCCGCTCACGTACTGCTAACTTTACATGAGGCGTCTTGGAAACTGATGCGTGATTTCCATTGCTAATGCTACACGGCATCACAATCAAGTTTCCATTATATACGCTACATTGCATTTTATGCGCATCGTTTATGTAAGCAGACCGTTCAGAAAGATTAAGTTTTTGCTGCTTACTCCCACACACAACTCAGTACAATACACACAAATGAATTTTAATGGGTGCAAAAAATCAGTCTGCAGTTTCTTTGGCACGAAAATCGTAAAAGAACTAAATACCTTTCTCCCTGGGGGACCAAACACACTCCCTAGGGAGTTTTCATTATATTAACACTTAACATTTAATTTCATTTACTCGTTGTGTTCAGCATTTTTTCTTTGCAGTACTCGTTCTTCGATTTTCGACGATTTTTTTTCTTTCGATTAATAAACTTAAATTCGTTTTAAATAACAGTGACTCAATTTATTGGGTACTACAAAAATAGCCAACGCAGCTGTGTAAATTTGAATCTTCCGATGCAGGTGAATCGGAGTTCGAAAAACAACGCCAACCTGACGTTACAATGATATTTCACTGTTGTCTTTACGATCGAGTAGGCTTCCCTTCCTACACCTTTGTTTTGGGCGTTGTTGATCGCCGCAGGGTCACTTTCGTTTGGGGCGCTAATTTCCCTTTCTTGACTGCTAGCAACCAGACGGTGCAGGTGGTGTCACATCTGTTAACATGGTGAGTTTTGGGTGCGTTGGAAACGAAGTTGTTGTTGGATTCGGTTACCCTACCGTCTTGTGCGGATACACTCATCACGTTAGATATTTCCCCGACTGTTTGTGGGACCGATTTCAATTTCTGCGGGTTTTGTAGACGTGAAAAATACATCCTTTTTGGGCGTGCTTTTCCCAAGCAAGGTAAGGACCATCTTGTTACCAGTGTGTTTTCCAAGTGCGTTTATTGCTCGCGTTCGTTAATATTACGGGGTTGAAAAACCACTTTTCATCCCCTCTTGTCCCTAAATTCTTTTAAACAATACGTACAAATTTGGATCTCAATCTTTTTGTTCGTAGTGTACTGGTTTAGACCAAAAAGCCAGAAATCGATTTCCAAATTGTTTTCCACGGTTCCCCGAATGGTGCTTTACTTGTATTTTCAGAATTGTCGAACATATTTTGTCCTTTCCTCTCTCCGCTCTCCTTAGACTTCAAAATGAAAACTTTACTTACGAGAACATCTCAAATAAAAATGCCTGAATTTTAAATATAAGAATATATTAAAGAAAAATGTTAAATTTAGTTTACAAAACACCCTCGAAAATTTAAAAAGCAAAAACGTGAAGAAAAATCAGTTTACAATTAAAAAAAAAAAGATTCTATTAAAGCAAAATCGTGAAATTTAATTCCAGTACAATTACGCAATTAAAAGAAAAAATATTATGAACAATTTTTCGACGAGACGAAAAGAATTAAATTTATTAAAATATTAATCACAAATTTTACAAATGACCAAAATTAATTCAATTTAACAAAATAATTTAATTCTATGAATAAAAATAAAATAAAACAAAAAAAAAGAGTTTTGGAGAGAGAAGGCGAAAACTCGGTATGAAATCAGAACAAAAATAAAGGTTGTGCTAGATAAAAAAAAGTAACTTCTTTATGCCTGAAAATGAATTACTATTTCAACTCAGCAACAACGACGTTTGGAAACAGTTACATAAAAAAAATACGAATCGATTAGGATTAAATTAACTACCAGAAAAAAAAAAACAAACTCTCTTGAAGTATAATAACCTCTTCGCGAAAATTAAGTTCAAACTGAAGAAAACTGACTGATTGAAATTTTTCAACAAAAATAAACTTCAACAAGGAACGAATACGCACTTTTAGCTTAAGTTAAGAAGAAGCTGCACCAGAATTCGTAATCTCAGCCATCCTTTTTATGCATTTTCTTCTAACTTAAGTAGGGCATTAGGTTCGGTCTTTGTTAAGCAATGAAAAGAATTAATTGGATTTCATATCGCAGCTTCCGCAATCTCCGTTGCGGAAGAATGCTGCACAAAGCAACGTGTCGGGTGAAAAAATTCTAAAAACTTCAAAAAGTCATAGTGAGCGATATACAAGGCGACGTGACGAGAACACTCCGCCGTGTGTTCGCATACGCATCAAAGCGCGAGATCAACTACGCTCCACCAATCATCAATCTCGCCCTATAATTACGACTCAGCTACTAACCTTGATACAATTATAATTGCGCGTTGTGAATCATCGTAACAGACGGAATAATTTAATCGCGGCATTTAATTTTTGTAAAAATAATAACGCTTCTCTGCATACCGAATCTTTACGTTAACTCCTTTATAGCAAGTGGTAAGGGGCAGATTTTCACCGGCAGTTCGGCGTTGGGTGTTAGCCTCCGTCCGACCTCGTTAGCAATGTTTGTGCTTCGATGGCCGTCACATCTCCCCTTTCGTGTCTTTGTTGAAAGCAGAAAAATGCTACTGCCGCCTCCGATTTGGATTTGTCGCAGCCACTTACTATCTTGCGATCCTGTTCAGGAGGAAATTTTGAGTAAGAAAATTTCTAATTTTTCTTCTTGCCTGCGGAATTTTTACGTGACGTCACACACCCAGGGTGTACAATTCATCAGTGGAGTAGATTGAGCTGGGCTACGGGAGTTTTAGGCAACGAAATCAAGGAGGAAGAACGCCCTGTTTGTCGGGCAACATGGGTAGAGGAGTTTTTGTCGCTTACGTCATACTTACAAGGCTTTGTCAGTTTATTTTTTGCTCTTGCAATTTTATTCTTACGTAGTTGTTAATTTTTTTGATAGTTGGCTCCTTCAGAGTACGAAAAATTTACGCAGGTTCGTTTACGTTCATTGATTTTAGCTATATCGGCCTGTACGCTTAACGCTTTTTTTATTCTTGCTTTATATCTAATACTGGCGACTGTAAGCACATATGAGAGTACTCACGTCGGTGTGTTTTTGTCCTTTGCAATTGCTATTCTCTTTTGTTCTCCTATTTCTTTTACACATTTATAACATAACTAATTTTCCGTAGGTTAATCGAGGGAATCCTCATAAGGAAAAAAGTGTTAACGATAAATGACGGTACTATCGTGGCTTTCGTATGAAAACTTCTGGGAGCGTATTTTTGGCTGTAAATATCAAACCCAAATACCGAACAAGAAAATCGTCTGCCAGGGGTGGCGTTGGTTAAAAAGAGTACGTTGGGTTATTAGAAAGCGAGGAATGGCGCCGTTGTCAGTTAGAGCAGAAAGAGTTTAGCGTGAGTATAAAAGTCGATCACCCCCAAATTGCTACTAGATAAATTATCAGCGGTTGTTAAATGTGAAACTCTTAGGTCCAGTTTTACAATTGCAGCTCAACTTTGAGCTGAGGTTTAAACCCTTAGCAACGATTATTTCAACAATTGTTGTGAAGGGTTTAAGCTTCGGCTCAAAGTTAAACCGTGATTGTAAAACTGGGCCTTACTGAACTTACTGAACCTAAAACTTCGGCTTCGTCTACTTCCGGTCGTGAATAAAATAGTATAATACACGTCAAAAGAAAAATGCGAGAAAAAATTCGAATTATGAATTTCTCTCACTCGTACAAAATCGAAAACGTAATTTTTATATTGTTCATTACGCGTGGCCTTATATTCAAATTAACTTGTTACGACAGCGTCGCCGTCGACGGCGGCAGCTCGTTAAAGATTTTAACGCGAAAGTTGGGGCGGGCGTTCATTAAAGTTTTTTCCCTCTAATCAAATTTCAGCGGCGATTTGCATAATTTGCCCTCCAAACATAGATTCCCCGCATGAATAATTTATTCAATTATTTTATTTAAGGACGCGCAGCTGTATAATGATTACGCTCGTCCTTCGTTCTCAGGATAAACAAGGCGGCGTCGTCATCGTTGCTGCCTACTAAACTATGCGGAGATGTTTCGCCGAATATACCCTCTGTCTACGTCTGAAGAACTGAGGATGGCGTTCGATTTTCCATTTTCTGTTCCTACGGGTATTTACTCGCACTACATGCTTTCATCTTGTATCTTCTTTGACAGGTTCACTCCAGCGATGCAAAATAAGATTTGCTCTTCTTTTCTATGCATAAGCACGATGAAAATGCCTGAGCATTTCGTATTTCAGATGTCCAAGGGATATTAAAAATTCCACTCTTTGATGTACGATTTGCAAATCAAGACATTACTTAAGTTAGCAAATCTTTACATATACTGTGGGCAAAATGCACTATACTCTGCTCTTTAATTAGAAGGAGTACTTTGAAATTTTGGCGCTAAAATCGAGCTTTGCCATTGGTAGCTGACCAGAATTGACCAATAACAAAGCTCGTTTGACCAATGACAAAAGTTCGTTCTTAGCGCCAAAATTTCAAGTACTCCCTCGCCTTAAAAAAACATAGTGTAGGAAGTCTAAAGTTAGATTTTCAGTAACTTGCTTTTTAAACTTCAAACTACCCTGTGGAATATAGTTAAATTATTGGAAATTGGAAATATTTATTTTACATTCAGGTTTGATTCATTTCGAAATGCAATTGGAATTAATGCCCGACGAACCATCGAAAGGGGAGTGGGGCAAAAAAAATAAAAAAGCTCGGGCTCCAGTATTAAAGGAATTTCCTCTGGTTGAAAGATCGCGGATTTGCACGCGACGGAAATTTTAATTACTTTTTTAAGCGGCTTCCACAAAGTTCTAAAATGATATTTCCGCTGCGATTCGTAGGCAACGTGACGCGCGCCTCGGATAGAATCTGACGAAGGAGCGTGTTTATTTTCTATCAGCTCGGCGAAATTCGACTCGTCTTTTTAATTCCCCTTCCTCCCTGAATATTCAAAGCCGCCGTCGCCGATAAGAAACTTTCCGGGTTCGTTCTCGTAATCAATTGCTTGCCGGAAAGTTTTTCTTTTTTTTTTTGGGTGAAAACGCGCGCGTGTGTCTGTTCGAGTGTTAATAAGTAAAAATCACATTTGGCAGATATGTCAGAATTCATAAATTTATATGTATACAGGGGGAAACTTCCCCCCTGCGAAACGTATTTTTATGAGTGATTAAATTTTATTTACTGCGTTTCGAATATCTGAATGAAAAGCAATATGCTTCTCCTCAGAAAGAGCAAGGACTAATTTACTATTTTTGGGCATGTAGTTGGACATGTTTCGAGTCTTGTTATTTCAACGGATTCTGTGAGACTTTTACGAAACAATGTTTGGTTTCCTTTGAGAGTCGCCTGCTTAAGCTGTTCGTGATTTCCTCGTTAATACCAACCTAACTTTGGATTTTAAGGCTCATTCTTAAGTAGTAACCTTTGTTTACGTTTTTAATAACGTCGGAAGGTTACCTTCCTAGAGATCGTACTGCGTCGGGCATCACCTATTCCGTTACATAATATTGTTTCTTGACAATTGACAAAATTAACTTTACGGGAAAGACTTCATATAATAATAATAATAATAATAATAATAATAATAATAATAATAATAATAATAATAAATTTATTGGACCATTTCAAAGAAAAAAAAAATTACAGTGACGAAACAGATGATAGGAATCCAATGGGACTGGCATCAGTTTACTACAACAAATGCAGCAAACTGTTCTACCTGCCAACCCGAACTTAACTAAACTTAACTGAGTTATATCTATAAATATAAGTACTATATATGAAAGTTTGATAACACATGGCAGACCTATAAATGGAAGGACAATCTTAGTTGATCTAAAGAAACAGAAATTAGGAAAGAAATTGAATGTATGTAGTTTTGGCGGAAACAAGCAAATTTCATAAAGTAATATTAAAAATTGTGTTATATATTTTACGTTAAACATCTCATGTTAACGCTCGTCTAGTCAACAGGTACAGCTTCAGATGTCTCTTAAATTGTTTAGGAGGTAATTATTTTAGAGTACAATCGAAGCTATTTAAACAGTACGCTACGTTATAAGTAATTGATCTCTTGAACAGTGTTGTTTTGTGTTTAGGAACATCAATGAAATCTTTATGTCTTATATTTATACTATGTATATCTGTGCGATGTCTAATTTTCATCAATAGATAAGGAGGGGTTCCAGATATTAAAATTTTGTGAGGAAAACTGGCGAAATGGAGAAAACGTCTGTCCTCCATATTAAGCCATTTCGCTTCCTGTAACTTGTAAGAAATATGCTGCCGTCTCGGAATGCCATAAATAAATCTTAGGCAACTGTTTTGCATTGTCTGAATACGCTTAATATCTCTGAAATCTACGGTACGATAATTATTCTTTGAAAATAACAAACAGCAAACTTTAAGGGAAACTTCATATGCGGTATGCAGGAACTTCACGGTTCCAATATTCATTCCTTCACAACAACGAACGCAGAATATTCTCAAGCAACGAACGCAGAAAATATTCAAATGAGACAACGTAAAATCTGGCAAAATCCTTATGCAACTTCGCATAAATGCCACAGACTGCTTCGTCCGAATCATTCAAGGTTAAAGAAACGATGCTGAACGCAGCGACATGGAAGAATTCGGTAAGAAAACGTCCGGTAGTAAGAGAAGTAGCTGCACTCAACGGTAAGACAGCATCCGGTAGTAGAATGTATAGTCGTTTGCTAGTTTTTCTGAAGAAGAATGTTGGCCGAACACATGCCCGACTGTAAATGCTTGCGGAGGGAAATAATCTTGATAGGAACAAAACAGCAGAATGTACGATGAACGGAACGTCCGTTCATCGTACACTCTGCTGTTGGTGGATTTACGAAGCCGTCAGACTCAACAAAAATGCACAAATTGCACTTGCAAACAACGCGTCTGCAAAATGGAAGCACCGGAATGATAATTCGTGAGATGAACTCAAAGGGAAGGAAATACGTCACCGAAAACCCTACGTAATTTCCGTTACGTCGACAGAAGGAATCGATAAATATATTGACCGCTGGCGATATCTAAAGATTAATTTCCGAAAATTAGAGTAAAATGACCACAGAGTATCACTGAAGAAAGGTTCGTCCGTAATAAAATTTAACCTAAAACAAAAATTGCGAGATATAAGAATTTTAACTAAAAATTCACGAAATAAGATGAAAGAACATAAAATAAAAGTCAATGAAAAATATGAACGTTATAGCATTCCCAGCAACCATTTAACCTTAAAATCTATCTCTTTTGAGAACGTAAACCTAGTCGAAGTGTTTGCTTTGTTTACTTCAAACCAACGTACTTCAAGTTTTATTTTGGGACAATCGATCCGATTTTCTCGACTTTGTTGGAATATTTTTGTACCGATTGCTTGGTAAGTCTGTTTTCTTTTTCTTTTGAGTACGCAAACTTGGGCGTTTGTTTGGTCATTTTAGGCCGTTCCGATCACCTTATTTGGTGCTTATCTTTTGATACCTCGCCGTTCATTTATGGACAGTCGACAGTGGACCGTCGCCTGATAACGTACTTGGTAACGAGGTTCGACCATGTCTTCATATTTTTCGCAGTGACGTATTGCGCTTGACGGGTTCCTTCAGAGGAGACACACTCCACATAGGCCTTGCGTTCCTGCGGGTACATTCCCGGGTTCTGAGGACAAGCAAATTTATCCTCCGGACCTTCGGTGCTATATGACTCACGTAGTCAAATCATCACTCCAGGTTCGCACCTCTTGCGTGAATTTAATTTTCATTTACGCACAACTATCTGATGATGCTCTGGGTTTGCACCTGCTACACCAATTAAACACTCGCCCGCAATGAACTCAAGATCCAATTTTCAAATTGCTAGATTTCATAATTTGTTAAAATGCTGAAGGCGTAATTTTCAATTTTAAAGTAATAACAAGGAGTAACGGCTTGCGCCAAGCCACCGCTTATTACCACGTTTATATTTTTTCCTGACTTAATTTTTACTTTATCGACACTGTATTGTGATGTCCTGGCTACACGTCACTTAATAAAATTCATTTTCAACTTAATTCATTTAATATCTTAACGTTTGGAGGTTTCTTCCTCCTCGCGGCAAATTACTGTTAGGGATACATCTGAACTGTAAACTAGAGGGTCTATGGTGTGTAAACAAATATAAATTTCCGTTGGTACTAGTTTGTCACATTTTCTAGTTTCATGTTGGTTCCACAAAAATTTGGAAAATTCTCAATAAATGAATACGCAAGTACAAATTTTGTGTAAATAACGAAACGAAATACACGCGTCAGTAGGTTCCATAAATTATTGGATTTATTCATCTTGAACATGTTTCTCGCTATATAACAGTTTTGTAAACCAATGTAGCGTAACGATAAAGTGATTTTTACTTCGTGCAAGATATAGTGCGCACATATTTCAGGATATAAAGTAATACAATCAATTGGCCGCTGATACGAACCCAACAAAATAACGTCGAACTATTCGAGCACGTAGCAAACATTTTGCACCTTACACGGCGTCCTCTCGCCCGCGCCGCTAACAAAATTTATGAAGTAATAAATTACACGTCGCTTCAGATAACAATTTTGAATCCCCTTATTCGAGTGAAATAATCTGGAGCGGGCCCCCCGAATTTACTGCCGATAGTTGCCTAACTTTTGCGCCGCCGCCGCCGCCGCCGAAAATTATTCATTCACAAAGGCTACCCAAAATATGTAGTCGGTGGCGCGGAGTTCGAGATCGCTTCAAATATGCCCCGCAAAGTTGGAGCCGAGTTCCGGCAGGGAAGAAGAAGAAGTAAACCCCATGTGCGGACGGACGGGGAAAGACTAAAATACAACAAGTTTATAGAACTAACCGCTAACCCAGCGGAGATACGTCGAACACTCTGGGGAATGCTGCGGCCGGGCATTTGGACTGCAGATACACTTCAGATAAGATGGAAGCGGGTCAATTTAATTGGCAATTGGAAGCCGAACTGCGGTGATAAGTAAAAGTTCCTCTGTTTTTTATTTATTTAATGAAAACGCTGACAATTTTATCTAAATATCCAAGTATTAAGGGAACGAAATGGTTCTCAATTATTAGGCATACCAGAACAACCTTAGTTTTTATTCAGATTTATTGAAAGTACTTTCAGCAAATTATACACGATCTGTTGACAAATTCGTGTACTTAATATAACTCAGCTGTTTAATTTAGAAGTTCTTTGATGTTGCTTCTAATTTACAGAATGCATTTTTGCTGATATCGTGAACTGAAGTCTTTTTTCTCTTTTCCGATACATTCATTTTTCTTGTTACTATCACTTAAGACGTTTAACGTTAGTATTCCTGGATAGACATAATTTATCTGGTGGCAAACTCGCGTTGTTTGTCAACAGCATTCCCGGACATGGCTCTGGTAGAGGTGGGGTGAGTTATAATGTAAACTAAGGGCACCAGAGAAATAAACCCAACTGAAATATCCACTACGGAATGGTTCTCAAGATCCCGAGAGCTTGCGAAGTAAGTGAAGGGGCAATCACCCTGCATCGATTCGGCCGGTGAAAATCTGCCCCGGACTACTTGCTCGTTGATGAACAGCAAGCCGGGAAAGGGTTCACACGTCCCACAAATCCGAATACATGGTCCCCAACCCGTCCGGATAACAATTAGCGAAGTGAGTGCATCGGTACGGTAGGGTCGCTGATACAACGGCAAAATCGTTTCAAAAACACCCCAAACTTACTTAAGTTTCTGAGACGTGAAATACAACAGCACAGTACGCTTGCTCGTCGCCAAGAGAGAGAAAATGCCGGCCGCTCCGATCGATTACCTGCCCATCAAAAACCACAACGCCCCTAACACGTGTGCACAAATGGAAGCCTACCCGATCGTAACGATTAAAGAGAAATACAAATGTAACGCGTGCACAAATGGAAGCCTACCCGATCGTAACGATTAAAGAGAAATACAAATGTAACGCGTGCACAAATGGAAGCCTACCCAATCGTAACGATTGAAGAGAAATACAAATGTAACAAAGTGTACACTTACAGGTAAACTGGTAAGGGTAGGAAGGTCAAAATTCGTCCTACACTGTTCTGTGTTCACGGAATTCAGTGTGAAATCAGCAGTAGGTACGACATCGTCGGAATAAAATAATAAAATCTGTTTGCTGTCTCGGCAACGGGCTGCACGTTCATAATGAGCGGAGCGTCGACAAATTAACCCCCACCTCCCCAGAACAAAAGGCCAAAAGTACAACTAATCCGGCACCAAAGAATGCAATGAAAATTCCTAAAAGAAATAGTCTAATAAAAAAACGAGTCTAGATAAGAGAACGAAACAGCGTCAAACAGCGCTCTATATAACTGAATTGGAATATACTTGTTCAATTGAAAAAAAAATGTTATTGGCACCTTCATGACACGACGTCAATCGAATTCGAATTCGAGTTGAACTGTACGAATTGAGTCTTCCTAAATACAAATTGTCGGGACGATATATAACACATCTCCTTACTTGTGCGGTGTCGGTGTCGATAAAGGCCAAAAGATGGGCCCGCATATAAACGCCTTTCCAGCTTCCTCACGTTACTTAGCCGAGCCAAAATGGCCCAACTAATTGGAAAAAAGTGGCGTCAGCATATTTGAAGTGAAGGACGAATAAAAAGTAAGCATTTCAAACGGTGATCAGAAATTATTTCCGGAGCTTTATGCAACGTTGCCACCTCTACATAGTAAACCGCAGCGTTCGCGAAGGCCCTGTTGCCGAAACAGTAAGTATAAGAGTAGGGGAAAAATGCCATCCGAAATGAATTTTGTGGCTGCATGGCGCCGTTCATCTCCTTGCTCGATGTTGCCTTTTCCTCGAGAAGGATTTTGTGATTGGTTATCTTGGGTCACGTGACTTCCCTCTTTGCCTTGCCACCCGAACCAAGCGCAATACGAAGTACAATCGAGTCAGTTTGCTAATCGCTTTGAGTGCAGTTTGTCGTTTTGCCGGCTGCTGTCATTTTGTTTGTTCTTTCAGGCTGGGATGATTTAGTGATGTCTGAACGGAAGAGATTTCCATGTTTTCCAAGTTATTCCATGTTTTGGAAAAGGCATTTGAAGCAAATTAAAACATTTATTGATGCTTTCAAAGCCTGACAACTACAATTAATTAGGTAGTTACGGACAGCGATTTCTGTGGGCAAATTAGCCCGCAATGCTCGTTTCATTCTTCTTCAATTAGGCTTTTCATTGTGATCTTTTCCTGTTCCTTTAAGATTTAATTAAGTGGTGTCATTGAGCTTCCTGTTTGCTTGTTTGTTTTTACAACTCAAACAGGACTTTGTTTCTAATTTTCATTCTTGACGACACAGTCGCATTCAAGTTAAACAACGATTTGTTGATTGTGTACTGTAACGTCGTGCAGACGAAATACGGGCTCCGTTATTCGATTTTTACTTTCATTTAAACTATTGTCATTGAGCTTCCTGTACGTGTAGGTAGACCGTTCTCCGCGACTCGGACAGTTCTGCATGTAGCCTTGGATTGAACCAAAGTGGAATACCGCCGGGTTGGTGAAAAAGCTAACTTTTTGTTAATTATTTCGGTTTTCATTTCTGACGGCACGTAGTCGCAATCAAAGTTAAATGCTCACTGTTAAAGTTTTTAATAGATAAAACAGCGACATCCTACGATCGCTTTTTGTAAAACGTAACACGGACCCCGTTATTCCAATTCCTTTCCATTTAATTTACGAATTTTCAAGTTGCTTTACATTTGACCATTTGAAGTAGTTAGTTACGTAACCTTGGAGGTACACCTGCATGATTTCATGTGTGTAAATCAAGACAAGGGCAATAACCGGTGTTACTTTATTAATAACGATTGTAGGTTGAATTTTTGGCTTCCGGTTGGAACCACGTGTCTCGGATTTCTTCTCTGCCGATGTTATCTGAGAAATCCGAGACGAGCGGTTTCAACCGGTAGCCAAGAATTCAAGCATGTACGACGGCCGCGGAAGTCTTCAAGTTAAAGTAAGTATTTGTAAGTTATTTGGCGCTCAATTCGAACCAACCCGTACCACTGAATAGCCAGCAGTGGGGTCAGTCGGACGGTAAGTTAAATTCCTCTCCCATTGTCTTGCGACTTACAGGCAGGTAACTGCGAAAGCCTAAACCAACAAACGATTATTTCAACAATTGGGCCCAATATTACAAGACGGTTTGAATTTAATCTGAAGCTTGTCATTAGGTGTTTAAGTTTAAAGTTCAACTAGTACAATGCATAATGGTTTTAATTGCTAGAGGGTTAATTGAAATTGAACCTAAGTAATGACACCAAAATAGGTTGGTGTGCCATCATGCATGTACCACACAGTGGTATTTCCCTCAAGAATTTTCTTAAGTCCTTTTATAAAAAGCTCACATAAATCAGTCATTGAGGAAAGAAGTACTCAAGTTATCGGAGACGTACTTTGATGATTTTTTATTTGTTTGCGTTTGACTCGAAGAGAGCTTTTAAATTTTGTAGGAAGAGAAATAAAGCAACAAGCTTTATGTATATGAATGAAATTACTCTCGGAGTGAATAAACATTAAACGTAGAACGTAAATACTGACGACTTAAGTTATGTATTCGTTCAGCGTAACAAGATTAACATGTTTTATATGTTAACTGCATAATTTGGCGAGATGGAAGCTACAAAGAAAATAGCAAGGAGAAACCTCATATTTCAATTAAGTTTCCACTGTAGAAGAAAATTCCGCTGGGACACTGAGTTTCGAAACTCTTCGGAGAATATTAAGCGTTGAGAAACAGAACAAAAGAGGCGGCGGCGGTGGTGGTGGCGGCGGTGAATTCCGTGTACGGCGGGTAATCTCCCCGCACGGACGTGAAGAATTGCCCCGATAATAGTGACAGCTGTCGCGTAAAACTCAAAATCAGAAAGGACGTCGATGCCGTAAAGAGGAAATCGAACCGGGGGTATTTCCCGAACACCAACATTAATACGTCTGCATCAGGTATTGATTTGTCGGGGACCGAAAGCGTAACCGCAGAACTCTACTACTTCCCCACTAACTTCTTTATTTCTCTGCTGCTGCAATCCTGAAAACTCTAAACACATTTATTTCGGAATGAAATAAAATACTCCTGCCGGGGCAGCACCGAGACGGGGAAAAAGAAACAAGAAGGGGCATTTAATTTATTTGCTGATGTTCGAAAATAACTGCAAATGCTGTTTCGATGCAGTCCGTGTGCAAGAAGTGTATTATTACAAGGCTTTCAGTTTCAGAGACACCACCAGAAATAAACACATCCCAACTATTTTCACATTTCGCGTTTAGTTATTAAAAGTAACCGCAATTCTTTTATTACAATTATTATTATTATTATTTTGTTAAATTACTAATTGCCTAATATTTCTGACAGATCGTCTTTTCTTTTAAATAACATCACGCTAACAAATAATTTAATTAGAAATGGCCCCAGAACATACCTGTCGGAGTCGATAATGAAATACAGCAGTTAACTCCTATGCCTGTCAGCTCAGTGAAGAAGAGGAGTGGATTCTAAATGTTGGCAGAATGAAGTGCCAGGGCTGGCAGGGCTGTTTTACGACACGCATAAACATCGTCTCGCAAGTCAAGTTTTGTCCACGTTTACTAATACTCCGCAAAGATAATTATTTCGAGTGCGATTATTTTTTTTCTGAACTTCGTAAGCGTAAACTTTCCTCTTTCCTCAACACATCCCTAAGTTCTTAGTGCTAGAAACATACGTAATTTCACGTAGATGTTGCTACTCATTATGAAAGCTCATTAATAAGATCTTGATTGCACGCTACTGCCATCTGCAAGCAATGTACACGCTCCACTGCTTTCAAATACGTGTAATTTCTCTAACGCTGTTTATGCCCTAAGTGCAGCGCTCCCGTCATATTCAATTTCTCTTGACACGATGCAGATCTTATCACTCGATTCAATAAGGCGACTCTTGTTCCCCGCTAGTACACATTCATGCACGTTCAGTTGAGGAAATTTGCATGAACAATTTCAAGCAAAGTTATTTCAGTTATGAAATTAACATCAGCGACTGTCACTTTTAATAGCTTAATTTACACTTAAATTGCACCAACAGATCGTAGCTTTGCATCTATGTCGTTGAACACTGTAAAAACGAAGAAATCTATATGTATACCGGGTGTCTGGAAATTGTTGGAAAGGAAGTCTTTTCACTAATCCCTTCCCTCCCCCATTCAAGCTTATTTACTTATTTTTTAATTAATAGAAAATGATAAAATTTACTAAAAAAATTTTGTGCAAATCGTTTTTGATTGCAGTGAAAACCTCGAACAGTCTCTGGACAGCTACGTCTCTGCTGAAGAAGTCCCAAGCAGGGCTGAAACAGCTGTCCAGAGGCTGCTAGAGGTTTTCACTGCAATCAAAAACGATTTGCACAATTTTTTTAAAAAAAACTTTCATTATGCTTTGACAGCAAGCATGGCCGCCTTGCATGGGGGACTTATTAGGAGCAAATCCCGCTTCAATTTGTCTATCCTACTGCAATGTCAGGTCAAAAAGCGATTGTAAGATGTCGCTATTTTATCTGCTGATAAAATTTACGTACGTTACGGATATTTATTTATTGAAAACATAAAATCTAGACCTGACGCTTGACTTATTCAGAAACACCATCTCTTAAACAAAAATGAAAGCTATTTTGTTGCAGTTTCAAACGGCAGGGTATCATAACCTCAGCAATAACCTTCGCCTTCTCCCTTTGCGGTTTTCTAAAAGAAATCGGAAATTTGAACTAAATGCGTCACATCATGACGATTTTGATATTCTCAGTGAAAGCAATTTTTTCAAACTCGCGTCGAAAATGGAAAAGAAATCATTCCGAGCGCCATCTCTAGACCGAAAAGGAAAACTATTTTAAACGAATTTTAAATGCTGCTTCTTCACTGACGTTCCCATCGAAGCTTTCTTTTAATTTTAAAAAGTTTGGTTTTTTTTTGAATAAATAAACATTTTTTTTTTTGGTAAACTTATTGTAAGTATGCAAAGGGGGGTTGAAAAGGCGTCAGATTAAAAGAAAAAAAGGAAAATGCTTTTCTATGCCTCAGCCAAATTAGAAAACCAAATAAGCTACTTGTTATCCCTTTTGTTCCAAATTTTTTTGTAGCAGTACTTGTTTGAAACCAGAAATACATGTCTACTTTGTTTTCCACGGGTTGCTGGACGGCGCGTACTTGTATTTTTCAGAATTCTCGAAATTGGTTCGATCCTCATCTCTTCCTGTGTTTAGGCAATCGTCCTTCCTTATTATAATAGTTCAAATAAAGATACAAATCTTTCAATAACGAAACATTTTCATTATAAGAGTAAATCTCGTACAACAAATAGATTTGAACTGCTGATTATTATTCAAGGAGAGTTTATCATTTTATAACAGACAATTTTTTACTTGGACTAACAGAAATAATACTGAATAAATAAAACAAAAAAGAACAAACAGGGCTGAAACAGCTGTACAGAGGCTGCTCGAGGATTTCACTGCAATCAAAAGCGATTTGCAACAATTCTTTAGAAATGATACTCTATATGAATATTAATAAAATATCCAGATTATTAAAATCAACTTGTAATGGCGATTGAATGGACTGTATTTTAATTTTTGTAGAAAGAAAGAATTTTTACTGTGACATGTTCTAAAGAGCTTTTTTTTTATTATTTTTAAATTCATGGCATTCTTAAATACATATGCATAATTATACATAATACGTATGCATTCATACAAAGCACTCTATTTACATCGTAACATGCCCCCCGGGTTGAAGGACAAAAGTCTTTCAAACAATTAAATAATACATTCGAAAAATTTTAGTCTTTAAGTTGGCACTGGTAACGGACACAAATTCGTTATAGTTCTTTTGTAAACGCCACTTGGAGTTTTTACACTTACAACTCGAACTTTGCCGTCAGTTCCAGGAAACACTTCAACAATTCTTCCTAAAAGCCATCGTGCGGGAGGTAAATTTTCATTTTTTAAAATAACCATGGTTCCTACTGTACAACAATTTTTGCCTTGCTGCCATTTCTTTCTTTGTTGTAGATTACAAAGATAATCTCTACTCCATCTTTTCCAAAAACTCTGACACATTTGTTGCATTAATTGATATCGGGATAATTTATTTATTGGTAAATGCAATAAACTTGGATCTGGAAGCATTATCATTACTTTACCAATTAAAAAATGTGACGGAGTCAGAGGTGTTAAATCAGTTGGATCTGATGACATGGCATCAAGGGGTCTTGAATTCAAGATTGATTCCACTTGAGTTAACACAGTTGAAAATTCTTCGTACGTCAAAATCGTTTCTCCAATTACTTTGGTGAGATGGAGTTTTACAATTTTTATATTTGACTCCCACAAACCCCCAAAATGTGGAGATTTTGGTGGAATAAAATTCCATTTTACATTATATTGTGAGCAAAAATTAACAATAGAATCATTCGATTTTTTTAGAAATTGATTTAATTCTTTTAGTTGATTTGCAGCACCAACAAAATTTGTACCATTATCAGACCATAGTTCATTTGGGAAACCTCGTCTTGCTGAAAATCTACGTAAACATGAAATAAAACATTCAGTTGTCAAATCAGATACTAATTCAACGTGAATTGCTTTTACAGCAAAACATATAAATAAACAAATTTAAGCTTTTGAAGTTTTATAACCACGACCTTTACGATCCTTAATAATATAAGGACCAGCATAATCAATACCGGTAACTGAAAAAGGTTGTAAAGGTGTTACTCTACTTTTAGGAAGATTACATATTATATTATTTAAAAATACAGGCTTAGCCTTAAGACATATTAAGCAATTTCTGGTTATGTCTTTTGCTAAATTCATGCCATTAATAGGCCAATATTTTTGTCTAATAGTATTAAGTAATAACTGCGGACCTGCGTGCAATAATCTCTTATGCTCATACAAGAATAGTAATTTTGTAAATGGGTGTTTGGTATCCCGTAATATAGGATGTTTTGAATTAAATTCTAGCATTGAATGTTTAAGCCTCCCTTTCAATCTAATAATTCCATTTTCATCTAAAAAAGGTGTAAGGCTTCTTAATTTAACTTTTAATTTTTCAAAATTTTCACTTGTAATATTTTTGTATTCATTTTTAAAAGAATCATTTTGAGATAATTTAATTAAACATTGTAAAGCATAGTTTAACTCATCCACTGATAATGTATAAGATTTCTTAAAATTGTTTCTCGTAGCTAAACAGTTTGTTTTAAATTTTATGCAATAAGCTACAATTCTTTGCATTTTAAGAAAATTAGAAAATTTATCAAATATATTGAATTTTATTTCATCATTAATAACTTGCAAAGTTGTTATATTTAAATTTCTTTTATATTCTGGAATTTCTCTAAGAGAAGGAATAAATTTATAATCATGTGTTTGTGAATCAAAAGAAGATAACCAGTTAGGACCGTTCCACCATAACTTATTACCAAGAAGTTCGTTAGGATAAATTCCTCTAGAACTAATATCAGCAGGATTTTCTCTTGTGTTGACATAATTCCATATACAGTCTTTTGTGGATTCTTGTATTTGAAATACTCTATTAGCAACAAAAGTTTGTAATTTACAACATTCTGTGTTAATCCAATGCAGAGTTACAAGAGAATCTGACCATAAAAGACAATTACCTTTGAAATGAATAGCATTTCTAACAATTTTAAGTAATTTTGCAAGCATAAATGCAGCTAGTAACTCTAAACGAGGAGTACTACATGGTTTAAGTGGAACAATCTTTGTTTTGGCACACAAAAGAGATATTTGAATATTAGTTAATTATTAATATCAGAATCAATACTCCGAAGGTAAATACATGCACAATAAGCTTGACTTGAAGCATCACAAAAACCATGCATTTGAATTTCTTTAGCATTATTTATAATAACATGTAGAGATATTTTTAAATCATTTAGACTGTTTAAATTATTTCGAAAATGCAACCATTTTTTTATTAATTCTGTGGGAATATTAGTATCCCTATCTATTTTTAATAACCATAATTGTTTTAAAATAATTTTTGCTATTATAGTGCAAGGACTAATTAGACCTAAAGGATCATAAATTTTTGAAATTTCTGATAAAATGTGACGTTTTGAATAAACATTAGGTTTATTATAATTCAATATTGTGGCGCACCAACCGGCTTAGCGCAAGGCGCCAAGAAGTCGGCCGCTTCGATGTATCATCGGCCGTCACGCGTTCGGGGCCCATATCGAGCAAACTAGAATCTTCCAGCATCGAGACTTCCAGACGCCAACAGTAGATATAAAATCGCCCGGAGTTGACTCACGAGTCAGTCGAATTCGAGCAGCGATAGTCGAAGTTAGATTTTAGTGTGAAAATAAATTGTTAGAAATAAATTAGTTTTTAAGCTTCATTAAATTACGGTTAAGTTTTTATCGAGTGTTTTATTCGTTTAAATAAATAAACTCAAACCCTAGAAACGTAACAGTGGTGTCAGGTGTGGGGTTTGTGCAAATAAATAAACAATTTAAAGTAAATTAAATTTAATCAGATTATTAAATAAGTACAGAAAAAAAAAAAAAACAATGGCTACGAGAAAAGTGTTGTTGAAAGACTTAAAAGTGGCCGAATTAAAAACCGAATTGGAAGAACGAGAGTTAGAAACCTGTGGTTTGAAAGGCGCACTTCAACAGCGTCTCCGATCCGATTTGTTAACAGCTGGTGAAGATCCAGAGACGTTCCTTTTCGAAATTTCGTGTGGTCCCGTCGATTTTAATAAAATCTTGAAGGATGAATTTCGAGAACAATCCAGAAATTTAGAGGAGAAGCTTCTAGAACAATCTGGAAATTTCAAGGACGAACTTCGAGAACAATCCAGAAATTTGGACGAGAAGTTTCAAGAACAGTCTGGAAATTTAGAGAAGCTTCAAGAACAATCCAGAAATTTAGAGGAGAAGCTTCTAGAACAATCTGGAAATTTCAAGGACGAACTTCGAGAACAATCCAGAAATTTGGACGAGAAGCTTCAAGAACAATCCAGAAATTTAGAGGAGAAGCTTCTAGAACAATCTGGAAATTTCGACAAATTACAAAATAAATTGTTGGAACAATCTAGAGACTTAGACGAGAAATTTCTAGAGCAATCCAGAAATTTCGACGAGAAACTTCTAGAACAGTCCGGAAATTTGAAGGGTGAATTTCTAGAACAGACGAAAGGACTCGAAGATAAACTAGTGGTAAAAATATCGGAAGAAACAAGAAACCTTCAAGAAAATGTGGAAGAAATAATATTCCAGCAGGATAATAAAATCAAAAATCTGGAACAAATCATGGCGGGGTTGCGAGTGTTCGGGGATCAGCCACCAGTAGAAGTACTAGAAAATAATGAAACCCGAATTGTGGAAGGACCAACAGAAAATTCTAAACTGAAGATAAAACCACCAACGTTCGATGGAAAGTCTTCTTGGCCCAACTACTTCAAACAGTTCGAAGCAGCAGCAAAGGCAAACAGATGGACGGCCAGCGAAAAAGCCACTTCGTTAATTGTGGCCTTGAGAGGGGACGCTATCGATGTGCTGCAGACGATGCCGCCAGAGGAACAAGAAGACTTCGACAAGCTGGTGAATAGGATGGAAATGCGTTACGGACAGGCCCATCTGACCGAGGTATACCATGCGCAGTTGAGGAATCGCTGTCAGAAATCCGGAGAAACTCTTCAGGAATTCGAAGCAGACGTTGCGCGTCTGGCCCAGTTGGCATATCCCACAGCTCCTGTTGAATTCCTCAAATGTTTGACGGTGCAGACCTTCATAGATGGAATCCGTGACCCAGACAACCAGCAAGCATTGAGAATGACCCATCCGAAGACGTCCAAGAACGCATTAGCTTATGCCTTGGAATTTGAAGCAGCGAGACGAGTCTCAAGAGGGCATGTCAAGGTGCGAGCGGCTATGGACTTCCAAGAGGAAGAAGAGGAAGAATCCGCTAACGCCAAGGTGGGATCTACTATAAAGGAGCGAGCCAGGGAGTATGCCACCGCCGAGGATGTTCGCCGCATTGTGGAACAGGTCTTCAAACAGAAGAGGCCGCTGGTTTGTTGGAATTGCCAGGAGGAAGGACATGTTCGCAGGCGATGTCCAAAGCCCAGACAGGATCCAAGGAAGCCACAGTTAAACTAAGCCGGGTCGGTGCAGAGGGGCAAACGTCGACCCGTATTCAAAGGCCCCCAAAGACGAAAGCCAACCAAGTAATTTTCCTACGGCAGTTAACCAGCAGTGTCTTCGTGGATGTCACCATTGATGACATTCCTCACACCATGTTGTTGGATACGGGTGCGACGAAGACCATCCTAAGACCCGACGTCATTAAGTCATCTGGACGCACCGAGCCGACCAAGTGGAGACTGAAAACTGCAACTGGAACATCAGCAACTGTCCACGGTGAAGTAGAGGTTATCATCACCATTGGTTCAACTCCAATTAAACACCGTGCACTGGTGGCAGATATAGAGGACGAGGCAATTTTGGGCATGGACGTCATGTGTGCCCACGGGTTCCAATTGGACTTAAAGCGTGGCGTGATGGCGGTCAATAATGAGGAGTTGGTTCTACATCAACGAGGGGACGTGGCCGCTCGAGTAGTCCTCGCTGAAGACGTTGTATTACCCAGCAGGACTGAGGTTATCGTCGACGCAAAACTGGACGGTGTTTTTCAAGATGGGCAAGTCATTATGGTTGAACCTAATACTGATGATCAAAGGATTGGAAGAGGAGTCCTCGTTGGGAAAATGTTGTTGACGGCGAAGAAGGAAGTACCTGTCCGCCTGATGAACGTCAATTGTTTCTCTGTCAATATCAAGAAAGGAACAATCTTGGGAAGCTGCACCATGGTGTCCTCCATCTCCCGGCAACTTGAAACAAACGTGCCAGAAGCGAAAGTCCCAAAGAAATTATGGGAAATGGTTATGTCAACAGCCCAGGAATTGACTCCAGACCAGAAGACAAAAGCAAAGAATCTGATCGGCCGCTATCAAGATGTATTTGAGGTAGAAAATGGATCCAAGGGAAGAACTGATGTCGTGAAACACAAAATAGAGACTGGAGAAGAAAGACCTATCCGTCAAGCTCCAAGGCGATTACCGTTGGCGAAGCGTGAGGAAGCGGAACGCATTATTCGCGAGATGGAAAAGGATAATGTAATAGAACCATCAAGCAGCCCGTGGGCGTCACCAGTAGTGCTTGTGAAGAAGAAGGATGGGTCCACCAGGTTCTGTGTAGACTACCGGTTACTCAATAATGTCACCAAGAAGGACAGCTATCCCTTGCCCCGGATTGATGATACCCTGGACACCCTGGCCGGCTCAAAGATCTTCTCAACTTTGGACTTAAAGAGTGGATATTGGCAAGTGGAGCTGGCGCCCGAAGATCGAGAAAAGACGGCGTTTTCCATTGGTATGGGTCTGTGGCAGTTCACAGTGATGCCATTCGGGTTATGTAATGCCCCAGCGACATTCGAGAGGTTAATGGAGACGGTTCTGAAAGGTCTGTCCTGGACAACGTGCATGGTGTACCTTGACGACATAATTGTCGTGGGAAAGACGTTCGACGACCACCTAAGGAACCTGGAAGGAGTGTTCCAGCGGCTTCGCGGAGCTGGACTAAAGCTTAGCCTCAAGAAGTGTCACCTGTTCCAGAAGGAAGTGAATTACCTGGGGCACATAGTTAATGGAAACGGAATCGCCGTGGACCCTGTGAAGATTCAGGTGGTGAAAGACTGGCCAACTCCCAGAAATAAACACCAAATAAGGAGTTTCCTTGGCCTGTGCACTTACTATCGGCGCTACGTTCCTGGATTTGCAGACATTGCTAAGCCGTTGACAAAACTCACTGAAGAAGGTCGTCCATTTGAATGGGACCAACAGTGTCAAATTGGCTTTGAACAACTAAAGCAGTACTTGGTTAGTGCTCCTATTCTGAGTTATCCTCTCCCGGAAGGCAAGTTCGTCGTGGACACAGATGCTAGCAACGTTGGAATTGGTGGCGTACTCTCCCAGATACAAGAGGGGCAAGAGAAGGTGATCGGCTACTTCAGTAAAGTCCTATCAAAGCCGGAACGAAACTATTGCGTCACAAGAAGGGAATTGCTAGCCGTCGTAAAAACGATAGAACACTTCTACAAGTACTTGTATGGTAGACGCTTCCTGCTGAGGACCGACCACGCCGCTCTAAAATGGCTTCTCCGTTTCAAGAACCCAGAAGGGCAAGTTGCACGATGGATCGAACGACTTCAGGAGTACGATTTTGAAATTCAGCATCGGGCAGGAACTAGCCATCGAAATGCCGATGCTCTGTCGAGAAGACCCTGTGCCGAAGACTGTAAGCACTGTAGTCGTTTGGACGAGAAAGTAGCCACGACTGCGAGGACAGCCATTGTTGATGACAAATGGCAAGGCGAAGAACTGCGAAGAGACCAGGAGAACGACCCGGATTTGAAATTAGTGCTAGAATGGAAAAGCAGGGACGCGAGGCCTACCTGGGAAGAGGTAGCACCATGTGCACCGTCCGTAAAATCATACTGGGCGCAGTGGGACTCCATAGTGTTGGATCGTGGTCTTCTGAGACGAAGCATAGAGAATCAGGAAGGCATGGAACAGAAGACACAGTTACTGATCCCCAAGAATAGGGTGCCAGAAGTTCTGAGGGAACTTCACGATGGAACTTCGGGAGGGCATCTGGGAGTTAAGAAGACTATGGAGAAGGTGCGCGAAAGATTTTACTGGGTGAACTGCAAGTAAGACGTGAAGGATTGGTGCAGAAAGTGTACAGTCTGCGCAGCCAGTAACGGTCCCCACAGGCGGGGTAAGGCTCCCATGAGACAGTACAACGTTGGAAGTCCTTTTGAGAGAGTTGCCATCGATGTAGCCGGCCCGTTTCCAGAAACGAATGGTGGAAACAAGTACATCGTCGTGGTAATGGACTACTTTAGTAAGTGGGTTGAAGCTTACGCCCTACCTAACCAAGAGGCGATCACTATTGCGGAAGTCCTTGTCAGGGAATGGATCAGTCGGTATGGTGCACCTATGGAACTGCATTCAGACCAAGGAAGGAACTTTGAATCGGCCTTGTTCAAGAACGTGTGTACTCTGCTCGGCGTACGAAAAACTAGAACAACTGCACTCCACCCACAGTCGGACGGAATGGTGGAAAGGTTCAATAGAACCATCAACCGACATTTGTCCAAGGTCGTTTCCAATCATCAGAGGGACTGGGACACGTACATCCCCCTGTTTCTAATGGCATACCGCTCATCTGTTCATGAGACAACAGGGGAGACTCCCGCGAAAGTGGTATTCGGGCGAGAGCCGAGACTGCCCTGCGACCTGAAGTTTGGTGTGAAGCCTGGCGAAGTCTCTGCCGACGAAGATTACGTGAGCAAATTACGCAGGAAAATGGATGATATCCACAACCAAGTGCGTCACAATATACAGACGGCCAGCGATCGGATGAAGGAGCACTATGACATCAACGCTCAACACGGGGGATACCAACCTGGAGCACTGGTCTGGCTTTATAACCCCCAAAGACGTCGAGGCCTCTCCCCAAAATTACAGACCTCTTGGGAAGGTCCTTACAAAGTGATGAAACGGATCAACGACGTCGTTTACCGCATCAAGAAGGTCCCCCATGGCAAACCCAAAGTAATCCACTTCAACCGGATAGCCCCTTACCATGGAGAAGCAGATGAAGGGACAGTACAAAGGGCGCAAGTTTCCGAAGTGAACTTCGAAACCTTCATGTCTCATCACGCCGAAGGAAGCAAGGCACGGTTTGGAGTGACCACGGAGAAGCAACAAGATCTCTTTAAAGTGCCACCGGAGTACAGTCTGGCCCACTGCGTAGCAGAAGACCTGAAAATGTCCAAAGGAATCGCTCAGGTGTTTAGGAAGAAATTTGGCCAAATCGAGGAGCTACGAAGACAGCATCCCGTGGTAGGCAAGAGCTTGCAGATCATTGATTCGACGGCAGATCGGAGGCGCCACGTGCATTATTTAGTCACTAAGAAGACATCAAGCGGTAAACCTGACTATCAAAGTATGTGGAGAGCCCTATATAGCCTAAGGAGACAGCTAATAGAGACCCATCAGATGAAGCTAGCCATCCCCAAATTGGGCTGCGGATTGGACGGACTAGACTGGAGAGTAATTCGAAGCATGCTGGAAGTCATCTTCCACAGAACGGGAATTGAAGTCCTAGTCTGCAGCCACCACCCACAGGCAACAGACAGCAACAGCAAAACCGTAGACTGTTACTTCTTCCAGACGGGAAGTTGCAAGAATGGGCCAGCATGTAGATTCCGACACCCTCCTTCAAGACTATCACCAGGAACATTTCGAGACGAAACGTTTTTAAGAAGGGGGCAGTGTGGCGCACCAACCGGCTTAGCGCAAGGCGCCAAGAAGTCGGCCGCTTCGATGTATCATCGGCCGTCACGCGTTCGGGGCCCATATCGAGCAAACTAGAATCTTCCAGCATCGAGACTTCCAGACGCCAACAGTAGATATAAAATCGCCCGGAGTTGACTCACGAGTCAGTCGAATTCGAGCAGCGATAGTCGAAGTTAGATTTTAGTGTGAAAATAAATTGTTAGAAATAAATTAGTTTTTAAGCTTCATTAAGTTACGGTTAAGTTTTTATCGAGTGTTTTATTCGTTTAAATAAATAAACTCAAACCCTAGAAACGTAACAATATGTTAAAAGATAAATCATCAGATTCACATGACCATTGAATACCTAATGTTTTAATATTTTTTTCACCAAAAGTTAGCACACTAATAGGATTATCATCAGATTTAACCGAATTTAAAATAAGTTCGTTGTTTGATCTCCATTTTCTCAGAGGAAAACAAGCTGAGTTTAAAATAAATATTATTTGCTTACATAAGCAAATGGCTTCATCTAAATCGTTAAATCCTGTTATTAAGTCATCAACATAAAATGAATTCATTATTATATGAGATGCAATTGGAAACTCATTTTTAAAATCTAATGCTAATTGTTTAAGACATCTGATAGCTAAATAAGGTGCACTTGTTGTACCATAAGTGACAGTATTTAAAGTATATGCTTCAATATTTGTATTGGAATTAAATCGCCAAAGAATTTGTTGTAATTTTCTATCATTAGGATGTATTAGTATTTGCCTATACATTTTTTCTATATCAGATGACACCACATAAGTATATTGACGAAAATTTAAAAGTATTGAAAAAATGTCATTTTGTATTGGTAATCCAGTGTATTGTAAATCATTAACTGAATAACCACTAGTTGTTAAAGCTGAACCATTAAAAACAACTCTCAACTTTGTGGTTAAACTTTCTTCTCTTATGACAGCATGATGAGGAAGAAAATATGATATCTCATTGGTGTCAGTAACTTTAGATAATTCCATGTGTTTTAATGATAAATAAGTATTCATAAAATCATGATACTCAATTTTTAATTGGCAATTCTTTTCCAATTTTTTTTCCAATTGTAGTAATCTTTTTATTGCTAGATTTTTTGAGTCACCTAACTTATTTTCATTATATTTAAGCGGTAATTTTACAATGAAACGACCATCATCATTTCTTGTATAATTATTTATAAATATTTTTTCACATTCTTCATCATCATTAGACATAAATTTAACAGAAGGACAATCCTCAATTGTCCAAAATTTATTTATTACGTCATGTAAAACTTGATTTTCATTTATGCTGAATAAACAATTGGAATTCGTATTGAATGAATTAATCTGACCAGCTGTAATATAACCAAAACTAGTGTTTTGTAATATGGGCATATTTTTTCCCAAGAAAATTTTACCTGATCTGATTAAATTCCAAAAATGACTACCACCAATCAATAAATCAATTTCCTTTGATGTATTCAAATTAGGATCAGCTTATTTAACATTAGCTGGAATATTCCAACCAGAAATATCAATGGTTCTAGATGGTAAATGATTTGTAATTTGTTCTAAAATTAAACAAGGAAGATTAAAATTGAAATTATTGTACATTGATTTCACACGAACATTACATTTTTTATTTATTTTGGAAGAACTTTGATTAATTCCAGTAATGTTCATGTTTATATTATTTTGTGGTAACTTTAACTTGCTTATTAATCTTTTTGAAATAAAATTTGATTGTGAAGCACTGTCTAATATTGCATTACAAATATTAGCATTTCCATTAGCATCATAAATCAACACCTGTGCTGTTGATAAAAGTACATAAGAATTCAAATGACTATTTGTCAAAGCCATATCATTTTTATTGAAATTCTCCTCTGAAGGATGTAATAATGTATTATGATTTTGGTTGCAAATTTTACATGACTTTGATTTACAATCTTTAGTTTTATGACCTACACATAAACACTTTTCACATAATTTATTTTCTTTTACTTTTTCTAATTTCTGATCGAACGACAATTTGGAAAAATCAAAACATTTATAAATTTTATGATTAGGTTTCTTACAATAATTGCAAGAAATTTTTCCTTTTGGAAGATTTTGAGACAAATAACTTTTTGAAATTATTATTGTCCATTTCTAATGACTCTAAAAGGTCAGCATGTTGTCTCAAAAAATCTTGCATATCCTTTAAGGATGGCGATTCATCTTTAAAGTTTTTAAATTTTTCCCATTCTATAGATGAATTTTTGTCAATTTTAGAAGAAATTAGAAATATTAATAAAGAATCCCATTTGTCGGTAGGTTGTCCCAAAGAATATAATGCACGCAAATGCTTTAAGATATTATCATTTAAATGACGTAATGCATGAGCATTCTCAAATTTAATAATGGGTAAATGAAATAGTGCTTTTATATGATTATGTACCAATATTCTTGGATTATTATAACGATTGCACAATAAATCCCAAGCTATTTTATAATGAGAAGCAGTGAATTCTAATGATTTCATTATTTCAAGTGGTTCACCTTCTAAGGTTGCCTTTAAATAATGAAATTTTTGAATTTTATTGATAGAATCATTTACATGAATAAGACTTTCAAAGGTATCTTTAAAATATAACCATTCATCATATTTACCATTAAATTTTGGCAAATTAATTATGGGCAATCTAATGTTATTTTTAATATTCTGATTTGACACAGAAGACTTTGACATTTCTGAAATATTTTCATGATGATTTGAAACTGTTTCATTACTTTTCAAAATTCTTTTTGCCATTGCAAAATATTTATTGTATTTATTTACAAATTCATCTCTCTCATTATACTGAATTTCAAGTACGTCATCATCACAACTTTGTTCAATATTTAACTGAACAGTTTCAAACTCATCTAAAATTTGTGGCAAATTTTGTAATCTTATATCCATTTCTATTGCTTTTTGCTCATCAATATCATTAGAATCATTAAATTCATTAAATATGGGAGTTACAAAAGTTACAAAATTAGTTAATTTACGTTTAACAGCTCCTCTGTTCCTCACCAAAGTATTGTATTCTTGCGCCATGCTTGAAACGTAGGTTCTTCTTCTCTTCTTAACAGCTAAGGACCTTCATTATTCATCAGGCTATCGTCCAGTCTTCATGAAAACATCGTAACGAATATCAGCGTCACACCGACGATAAGCTAAGATGTCGTGGACTGTTCTCTTCAGAACGTATATATATAATATTTAATAATCAACAATTCAGAAGATCCTCGCTTCTTTGAATTTTGAACAGCAGTAGGAGGCAGCAATCAACTCTACGGTAGCAATACAATAGAAATTTCATCATGTTTCATTTACCACTCATCAAGAAATTATTCCATAGTTATCATTTATGCGGACCGATGTTACCAAATTATCCGGCTCGAAGGACCAATGTAATGGCGATTGAATGGACTGTATTTTAATTTTTGTAGAAAGAAAGAATTTTTACTGTGACATGTTCTAAAGAGCTTTTTTTTATTATTTTTAAATTCATGGCATTCTTAAATACATATGCATAATTATACATAATACGTATGCATTCATACAAAGCACTCTATTTACATCGTAACACAACTGTTAACATAAAATTGAAACGAAAAAGAAATCTTTTAGAAGGAAGGGAAGAACGAAGAAATCTGTACACTTTTTAAAGCCGTTGTTAGGTTCTAAACTTTGTTTCTGTTTTATTAAAACTCACCCTCACTGATCCTGGATATTTCTCGGGTACACTGTATTTATATTAACACGAATATAGATAACTGACTGATAGAAAATTTTTATAATTTATCGAGGAGAAAATTTAGATCTCCATGTTGAGTGACGTTCAGAACCAGCTTTTCTCATGTCTTCCCCAGTATTTGAAGCATAACCTTATACCATGCGGGGTGGGGGGAGGAGTTTAACGTAGTGTCGTCGGAGATTGTAGGAATTTGACTTAATGTGAGTTTTTCTAAATTCTAAAGCGCTCGATGCATTGAATTGCACTATTTTGTTTTTAAACTCAAATATATGATTTTCCAGGCACTTTTCTTGAATTTTTTAATTTTTACGATACAAAAAAAAATAATTAGGATAGTAAAACATATAATATCTTATATAGAAAGGAATTATTTAATACTAAAGGGAAACACGCGAAACGAAATACGGCAGAAAAAATCTTCCATAATTAGGACTCGAACCTGAATCGTCTGGTTTCAGGCCAAACCGTTCTGCCCATTGAGCTGTTACGACACCGAGATTCAATCAGGTTGATCTAATATAAATTACGATTAGCAGATATACAAATAGTTCTTACCAGATATACGTAAATGAGATGGTGTTGGTGTAGCTTTAGATTAAAAAAAAAACAATTTAATACTTAGGGGAAACACTGACGGAATATTGTAATTTCCGATGTCGTGATAGCTCAACGGTTAATGCGGTTTGGCAGGAAACCATACGATTCAGGTTTCTTCCTTATTTCTTTAGTGTTTCCCCTATTCCCTTAGTTTTAAAATATTATTTAATCAACACTAACGTATCCTCATTTCTTTGATTAAAAAAAAATATAAGGCAATTATCGATTTTTTTTAATAAAGAAAATTTATTTATCTATTTAAAGAAGATTTATTTATCTATTTAAAGAAGAAGAACAATTAATAATAAAAAAGCGACGATCGTCACGAAATTCAAAATTGTTTTCTATTATTCATCCCTGTGCTTGTTCGACTTGATTTACCAGCAACTGCTACTAGCAATAGTTGTGTGTATTTCTTTTGATAGGTAGCCAGCCTCTTTCAAGAAAAAAGATAGTTGTAGATGGTGAGTTAGTCATTGGAAAAAAATAATAAAAGTCATTTGGGTTTGGGTTGGGTTGGGTCTCGAGATAAAAATTACTAAAAATTTGTTCAAAATTGTTGGTGCGCCACTGAATAAAAGTAACAAACTGTCACAATAGTCACAACTCGGTACATTATTTTTACCGACATGAATGTCGCTTACACAAATAATGAGTTGGCAGACATGGTTATGTTATTCTATGGAAAAAAATGGGTTTCTTGGATTTCTTAGGACTTCAAGATGCTACAGTTTTTCTTTGTACTAGCAATTTTCAAACACTCTGTATGTAGAAATCGCGCAGAATGCTGGGACAAGAAATTCAAAATGTTTTTTTAATTCATCTCACGTTTATCTTATGCAGAATACTTGGCAGTTTTTTTTTTCAGAAAAAGCGTGGGTGTAGGCGCGTTGGGAGGAAGTTTTAACCGCCCCCGCAGACACTATTTTAATCAAATCAATAATACGGATTCTATCTGATTAAAATAACAGAGAGATACTTCCAAGCTTTTTTAAGCATTGGTTCCTTAGAATGAAAGAAAACTTTCATCGACGTTTTCCTTCCCCCATTTGAAGCTTGCTTATTGTAGGAATAAAAATTAAATTAGATTTTTTTCTGATGTAAGGGCAATCTATACACGTTTTTGTTCGTATTTTTAATCACCTTGCAAGCGAGCTAAAAACAAAATTCTCCAATTTGGACAAATAACAAAACATGTGTTTTCTTAATGAGATTGTTGATCATCGATGCTATTCTCAGATTAGGTTGGTTAAAAAAAATATCTGATATATACAGCGTGTAATCAAATAAGTTTCACCTATTAAAACTGTAAGTTCGTTATCACTTAAGAAAGTGATTTCTGCAAATATGAATTTTATTGGTGGAAAATTAAAGGAATTAAAACCACCCCAGAGCCCGGACACTTTTTGTTTGAAAACCTCTGTCTGGCCGTGTATCAGTTTCTACAAGCGCATCATAAAACGTCGTAAAACAATAAAGCGTCATCGAGCTGAAGGGCACTGGGTTAAAATCTTCGCTTATGTAATTACATAACGGAAAAGAATTATAAATATCCATCGCGTTGCTTATTAAATTAATCAATTTTCTCAATTTTCACGTAATTGTTAATAGTTTTCTGCTCACAAAACTGTAAAAATAAATAAAAATTAGAAATTCCATTTTCTAAAATTATTTTACTAATTCATACGTATTCATCGTGTACTTTATTTGCTGGTCGTCAATAAACTGCATTGTTATTTCTTTATTGCGCAAAATGTTTAAGAATGTCTTTTCTTTCTGCATTTCGGAAAATCATTATTGAATGCAGTCATCGCTTTTATTAGTTTGTGGAGCCAAAACAATAAAGCGTCATCGCACTCGAACTACGAAGAAACGTATTCGTTAGTGGAAATAATTAACAAAGCGACAATCAATCAGAGCGACTAATGATTTTTTTTAATTACTTTAATACGCGGCGAAATTAGCACTGTAAATCAGGTGTATTGTTAGTTTACAAAGACCAGGATATCAAGATCTAATTATTGTCGATTATCTAACGAAACAGATTTAATTCTGATCAATGCAAGCAGATTTAAATTGTTCTCCTTTAATCATAATGCACACTCGGACTACGACCTAGAAGTTGTGAATTAGAACTATCGTCTTTAATCGGTCGGTGATTCTATTTTGTGTTTCCATAAAAGCTTTTAAAATGCGATCAAGCAATTGACCTTGAATTTTGTTGGAATTTTGTTTTATAACGTTGTTTTTGTGCACGGCCGACCAGAAGTTCTCAAACAAAAGAGTCAATACTTCTCCACTAGGTATTTTTTTTATTTTTGAGCTAGACTTTTGGTAGTTGCAGCATTAATTCTCTTACATGATGAGGAACTTACGGTATTAATATGTGAAACTAATTTGATTACACCCTGTATATAAATAAGCCCGTCACAGTGAACTCCTTGAAGCGCCATCTTTTAACATAAAGAGGAGACTGTTTTAATCGGTACGGTTTCGTCTTCATATTCTTAATAAAAGTGAGTGATATATCTAATTTTTGAAATAATTCGATTAAAACTGTTTGTAATTCTGGACATGGCACTTTGAATAACTTTTTTTTTTTTACTTTTTTACATTTTCCATAAAAAAACTTTTTTTAAATATAAAATATCTAAAACCTATGCTCATAAGCATCGTTCAAAATTGGTTCATTTTCACATTGGCATGACATTGGTAGAGGGGCATCGCGATCAACGATTGCTACACATCTCCTAATCTCCTAATGTGGTCAAAGACTTTATTGATTGTGCTTTGAAACAGGTAAATACCTAACTCACTTCGAAACGTGTAAACTTGCGACCAATACACAAAAAAATCATCTAAATTGGATGTTTTAAACTAAAAAAAAAATATATTTGAAACAACTATTAAAAATAGCCTTACATATTGTTTCGAGAAACGTAATCTTATAAATAAAACCCAACGTGGTTTTCGATTGGGTGGCATCTATTTCTTATGTTGCTAGAATTTTTTCTTTACAATGTAACTGAAAAAGCGTTTCAAGACAAAACTTTTGCAAAAAACCACAAGTCTCCAACGTCATTTATTCGGAAGATATTTACATTTGTTTGTGGTACTGCAAGAGCGATAATTTTTTTAAAAAAGTTGATTAACGCGAAAACGGTTTAGATTAGACCCTATGTATGGTACACAAAGTCAATTAAAATTCAATCCAGAACCCGAAAATGTAAAAATATCTAGGGTGTTCCATTTAAAATAACGTGACCTAACGCCCAGATTAAATGGAACACTCTGTACAAGTCAAACTATTTTTAAATTATGCTACACATGATCCTGTGAAACTTTCATTTGAAACATTTTTTCGTAAAATTAATAACTAGAGAGGTATGAAAGAATTCGCCTTAAGTGAGACACCTGTACAGGATGGATTATAGCGTTTTTCACTGGTTGCACTTTCTTGCACTCAGTGCGCACTGAGTGTATTTCCATCACGGTTCAGCTTTATGTAATAAAACGAGACAGAGATACACTCAGTGCACACTGGCGCAGCCAACGAAAAACGCTGTTAAATTCGATGTCTCTTATGGGAATCTCCGTAACTATAAGTGATAGAAAAAAACCAGTGGCCAAGTTCCGATCTCTTTTTTGGAGATTAAGTCAATAGCGTAAACAAAAATTGGCTATCTTCTTTTGTTTTCAAGTTATGGCCAAAAATTGACATTTTCGACTTTTCGTTTTTCGGTCATATCTCGTTTATTTCTAGAGATATTAGAAAACTACTTGAACATTATTAGGACACTTTTTGGAATACAATTCAGTGGTGTAGTTACTTTTTTAATATCTACTTAAATTTTCAAGTTATAACATAAAGTTATGTTTTTTTAAATAGAAATTATAGTAGGCAATGCCCTCATTAAATAGATTTGTTGAGTTTATTTCTTATAATTAATAGGAAAAACTGTCATTTCTATTATTATCCTTGCGTAAATATCCTAGTCTGAGTAGGCTGGGTTCAATACGGAGCCGACTTTTTATTTTAATAAATTTTAAAGAGCTTTCAAATATTTTCAAAGTTTTCGCTGCGTAAATAATTTCGTATTCGCGTTAATTTACAAATTTCCGTTTTATCGTTTTGAGCGACCGTTCTGATAAGAGTTCCTGTCTGACTTTCTATTGAAAATGAGTTTATCATTCAATTTATAGAAAAATTGTTTTCAATCTTTAAACAGTCAAAATTGCTCGATTACTCAACGTTTCACTATCGGTTTATAGCTTCGTTACGAAGAAACGTTGAACGTTCCTGTAATTTTCACAATGTCTTTTTAAAATTGAAAACAATTTTTATACAATTTCCCTCGGACAAGAAACGACTTCAATAAAAAATTTGTAATTGAAGTCGACTCTTGTTCGATGAAATATGTGAGAGAAAATAGTTTTTGAACTTTAAAACAGACACTGTGAAATCGCAAGAACTCTCTACGTTTCGCTATCGCTTCATAGTTTCGTCAGGAATGAAAAAATGTAAATAAACAAGTTGTCAAGAGAAGCGAAAAGATAACATGATTTTACACTAAAATACAAGTTGTCCGGATAAACATAAAGGTAATAATAACTAAATTAGAACTAAATTAAGCTTTCTTTTTTTGTTTCGCTTGAGTTATATTTTATTAAAAACACGAAAAACAAAAACAAACACACAAGTAGTAAAATATAAACAAAATCGGACATGTATCAAACTAAATTTGCGTGCATTCATATTTAATAAAAACAAAAAAAGCTTTTGCCAGATCGGTGGCGATGGGTGCTACATTTCTCAAACGGAATTTTGTAAAATAAAGTGCATGTGAAATTTTTTAAGCGGCCAAAACTCTCTAAAGGTTTGAAAGTTCGTTAATATTTAATAAAAACAAAAAAAAATGTCGGCACTGCATTGAAGCCAGCCTACTGAGACTAGGATACGCAAGGCTAATAACAAAAATGGCATTTTACCTATTAATTATAAGAAATAAACCCAACAAAGTATATATTTTTGAAAACAGAAAAAAAATCTCTATTTAATGAGGACATTGTCTACTAAGATTTCTATTTAAAAAAATATAACTTTATGTTATAACTTGAAAATTTAAGTAAATATTAAAAAAGCAACTACACCACTAAATTGTATTCGAAACAGTGTCCTAATAATGATCAAACAGTTTTTTAATATCTCTAGAAATAAACGAGATATGACCGAAAAACGAAAAGTCGAAAATGTCAATTTTTGGCCATAACATGAAAACAAAAGAAGATAGCCAATCTCCAAAAAAGAGATCGAGACTTGGCCACTAGTTTTTTTCTATCTCTTATAGTTACGGAGATGCCCATAAGAGACATCGAAATTAGTCCATCCTGTACAACAGACTCACAGTCTACAACCCCCAAAGGACTTCTGTGATTCTTTGACCCTCAACCGATTCTTTTTAAGTTTTCATCAACCTTGGGGGTCACTATCGACCTATTCGAGGATTTTCTGATCTAGACGATTACTATTTTCTGCATGGAGGAATCTGTTTTTATTTTATTTATTTCTTCAAATTATTATTTAGTGACCTACATAGATCTCGCTGACGTCCACGATGATATCTCCCCAAAAACGGAAAAGCAGCATCTCCATAATTTCATCTGTGAATCACGAGGTTAAATTACACGTGTGTATCGAACGGGAAACTTTGGCGAAATCCGTCAGAGAAAATGCGATTTAAAAATCATTTCCTAAACAGGATTTCCGGAATTCCATTCCGTCATATTTCAGTCGCGTCGTGGTTTTTCGTTTTCATCTCTTATCTCCAAATGTACTTCATGCACGGTCTCGTCTCCAAGCGCACATTACACCATACCACCGGCACCGTCGAGCTTTTGCTTTGCATAAGCATAAATCTAGAACGATGTTAAACGACTGTCTGTCCTTATCAAATATTTACCTAAAGTTTCCGTGCAAGTTAAATATTACTCGCATTTAACCGCCTGTGTTTAATGAAGATGATCAAAAAAATGTGCAGCGCGATAATGAAAGCTACGTTCCGAAAATTGTTTTATGTATTTACATCTAGTTTTTACACGCCGGTAAAGCGCAGAGTTGAAAATTTGAAACCGGACAGCACAGCAGTTTATGCAGACAGAATTTATTGTCGCATTAATTCTGGACGGTGTTCATTTTGCAATACATATATTTAAAATACAAATATCGTTCCGTTGTAACGTTTTGTCATTTATTTATTTCGTTTTATCGTTTAATTGCCGGTCTGCGAAAATTGAGCTCGCTCTAATGGTCTTCATAAAAACAACACACAGGTAGATACAACCAGTATAATAATATACGGTATTCACCATTGACTTTGACAGCTGCAATAACTTGGGTGATTTATATACAACGTGTCACAGAAATAAGTATATTAATTTTAGCTAACAATAAAACTCTTCAAGAGTAACAACTTTTTTAAATACATTTTTTCTATGAACGTTCTAGTCATCGAGTTAAAATTATTTAAAAATTTGCTAAAAATATCACCGTCCGCCACTGGAGATTACACAATATTGCAGTGCTGTGACCTAGTAGCGATGACGTGAACAAACCTGACGCAATGTCAAAAGTCGCATAATATTAATAAATCCGGGTCGACATTTAAGGCTATCCAAACTAGCCTCCTCAATGTCTGCAACTGTTTGGACGTTGTCGACCACGATCGTAAACTGCGCCTTAGAAGATCCGTGTTCTCGGAGATGCTGCCCCACTCTGACAAATGTGCGAACATTCGGAATGCGACGATTCAGAAACCATTCTATGTAAAAGTGATTTTTTTCCCCTATTAATGTAAATTATCTGAACTTTCGGTTGGTTTTTCGCTCTTATGCAATCTTATCATGTTACACATGTCGAAAGACAATTTGTATGGTATTTAAAAGGAATCTGCAAACTCTAGAAGTAAAGTATTGTCACGCGTCGGTCGTCTCCAGCAGGTTACGAGCCGTCGGCGTCCAGACACGAGGGTTGCATAGCTTGGGGGTGAAAAGGGAGTAACAGGGAAACTGCAAACCAACTCATTAAAACAACAAGGATTACCTTTATTGTTTAAAGGTCAGAAATACAGTTAACTGTATCCCAAGACGACGATCACATTAACTGATATCTTTTACAAATTACGCACATCTTTTATACTGCCAATGTACGTGACGTCTTGACCAAATTCCGCAAAACTTTAATAGAACCCGCGCTTTGCTTGGTTGCTAAAAAGGTGATGTCAGGATTTTCACGTTGTTTCCAATCGTCATTTCTATTAAATCTTGAATTATTTGTTTGTGTTTAAACACTTATACAATGCCCTAGTTATTTGCGTATTTGCAAGTTTGCGGATTCACTCTACAAGTTCATTGCCTGAGTCGTTGCACCAGCAAACCGCATATCAGCAAATAACTCGTATGTATTGCATTGGAAAAAATACATTTTAAATTAATTAAATACGATTTTCAAATTTTCCGTAATCGTGACAGTATGCCACATCGAGCACGAAAAATGCTAACACGAAACACAGAAGAAAATAGAAAAACGAACTCAATAAAAGAAGTAAAAGCAGGAGAAAGAAAAGGAAACGGATTGAAAGAAAGATTTTTTTTTTCTCTTTTAATTTTCTCGATAATTTTGATAATTGATCGTACTTGCATGCCCCAACTCATCTGACAGAGGGCGCCGAAATATGAGGTGGCACGACGGCGGCTTATGGCCTCGAGGGGGCCCTGTTCCAAGGTTACTGAATGCCGCTGAGTAACTCCGAGTTTTGCGATAAAAAGAAAACACTTCTTGTTTTCCTAGTTTATTTGACGTAACATCAGCAGCAACAAGATTTAAAGCTGATGGAAGGTTCGCATATTCAGTACGCAGATATGCAATGTTTGTTTAAAAATTAAGTTGCGATTAAATAAAATTAGAATGAATCATATCGCGTACCAGTTCAGAATGAAATAAGTCAAGCAGCGGAGGCCGATTTTCCTGGAATTTTGCGCCCGGCGCGCGTCTGCAAATGATGGAAATCGTAGTTACGAAAATTGCAATATTGCACCTAAATTATGCACTCAATTAAGAATGATTTTTTGCATAGCAGATGCAACATCTGATATACCTCACTTACGTAGCAATTGGGAAGGGAAAAGTGCTAAAGTAGTTCGGGACTGTAGAAGAAATGGATAGTGGAAGTCCTTCTAGTCTTACTTCACGCCTACGCGTCACGTTTCTCGTTGAAGCTTATTTTAAATTAATTTTTCTTTCGGTCAGTTTCTTCACTTTGTAATTAATGTCGCGAATGAAGATATAACTCATCATAGTGCGTGCGGAAAAAACAGCGAAAATTCTCTTTCGGTAAGCACACCAAAGTTGGTCGTGTTCTGTGTTTATTATTTATTTATTTATTTATTTTTTTAAAGCAAACAGTTCGGAGATATTTGTTCCAAAGATCGTTTCTCACAACTTACTAAAAACACCTGAAAAACTACAAAGAAACAATTGAATCGTTCCTTCTTTTACAGGCAGAAAAGACAATTGAATAACAAATGTCTCGAACGCATCCATTTCTTATAATTAAAAACGGGAAACAGGTGAATGCAAACCAGAAAAGACATTGATCGTTTTTTTTTGTTTAAATTGGCTGGACTAGCAAGATTGCAGTGAAACAAAAAAAAAAAACGTAGCTACGGCAAACGCATTTGTTTCTTACACGGATACAAACGAGAAACTGCACGAAAAACAATTTGTGATGTTTTTTCTTTCTTATAAATAAAAACAAGATGTTATAAGCAAAAAAGATAATTGAATAACGAACGTGTGGAATACATTGGTTTCGTGTAATTAAAAATGAGAAACAGTTGAACCAGAAAAAAATCGATTATGTTTTTGTCGAAATTGGCTGCATTGGCAACACTGGCATGAACTAGGGCGAATGCCTTGGTTTTTAAAATGGTGTACGAATTTTGCACACGACGAACGGCGCGTGAAGTTACGGAAATTGCAATATTGCGCCTAATTTATGCACTCAATTAAGGATATTTTTTGCATAGCACAGGCATCACGTGATGTTCCTTTCTTATTACGAATCCAAACGGAAACAACTGCATAAAAGCTCCACCAACAGACGGAATGCAAGCACTTCTTGAGTTTGAAATTAATTTCGCGAATGAAGATAGAACTCTTCACAGTGTTTTCTTTTATAATTAATTTAATCGTAACCAATTTATTTTTTTAATGAATTTAAGTTCTGTATTCTACGAAAGTCTGCAGCCAACTTTGGTGAGTTGAAAGAAAAATTCATTCTTACGCACAAAGAAAGCTATTTTCTAACAAAGGCCATTTTTTTAGTTATGTACTGAATATTCGCCTTCTCTCCAGTGTCGATTATTTTCCCTTGATTTAAAATTGTCGACTTTGAAATTGCGCAAAAAAAATCGAAAACAAGATCGTCGGAAACGTCGACGGCATTGTTTGTTCGTGTTTTGTCTTGCGTCGACTTATCATAGCTTCGCAAAGTCCGCTTCGCTTTTCAATTGTTCAATTCCTTTCTCAGGCTTTGAAACGGAAAACTCTTTTGGTTAAGGAACTTGTTCTTGCATTTTTCGATCGTTAATTATTTTCGATTGTCGATTTTCTCTTCCGTTAGTCATCCTTCATGTACCAAATTTGGCGTTATCTTTCAACCGAAATTATATCATCGATTGTTTTCCGCGGACAACAGTTTCGGCTTTAATTAAAAATTCGAATTTTGCAAACTTATTTTTCAACAAACTCTTAAACATCGCATTATTTCGATCGTCACTTGTTTTGCGTCAGTTTCTTCTTCTTTTCATTCGAAAATCTGGTCGATCGTCGGCTGTTTCACGGCCCGATTTGGCGTCACTTCTCAACGAGATCAATTGTCAGTTATTATTATAGTCTTTTATTGAAATCCGAAAGAAATCTTAAAGCGTTTTCTTTTCGTTTTTTTTTGTACAACTTATTTTTTCGACTGCCAAATCGAATAAAATTGCAGAAGTAAAGAGACAAACAATTACGTCGGCTCCATATATTGAGGTCAATATTGGTACCAACAGTGTTCGTCCAACGCGTGGATCGACAAAATAGCGTTGGAGTCAATGCTGAAGCCAGTATTAAAACTTACCTCGCGTGTCGGTTTTTAGACGAAACAGAGCTAATGCACCAGAAATATCTATGTCGGACATGTTTATGTTGACTTTGTACGAATCCAACTGAAGTTGGCCCAAAAAACTGGAGCCAACGTTGGTCCCAATATATGAGCCGGCGTTACAGGATAATCACGGCAAAACCAAATAAGAGACATCCGTGGAGTGGATTGATTATAAGAAGTGATGGAAAAAGGAAAGATCGTGTCTCAAAATGTTTAAACCCAGAAGAAAAACAACCAGAAAGGAGACGAGAAAGATAGTCATGGATTAAAAAAAAATCATGCGGAAGGAATTAAAAATGGGGAGAAAAAAGTTAAGACAATGAAATGGTTAAACCTACCAAGATAAGGTACCAACATAGGTAAGATACCAACGAAATGGTTAAAGCTGTAGTAAGCTGGATGTTTTTAAAAAAGTAACAAATTGTCACCGAGTTTACTCTAAGGCCCGGTTTCACCATCACAGTTTAACTTTAAGCTCAGTTTTATTCCTATGGAAACAATTATCCTTGGAATTGTTGCCATAGGAATAAAGCGAAGTTTAAAGTTAAACTGTGATGGTGAAACCGGGCCTTAAACGAATAGCCTCCAATCTTACTTGGACCTGGTGACAAGTCTGCGCTGGGTTTTTCCCCAGCGTTTCCCCTCGACTAGCTACACCGAGAATGAACATTTCCCTTCACGTACATACAACGGATATTAAATTTTGTTCGGGGTTGATATTAACGCTATGGAAAGAACCCTAAATAAGCTGTAATTTCCTGAAATTTGTTCAGTATTAAAAAAAAATAGTACTTATCTGACGGGTTAATTTAGCAATTCCTGTTAAATTAAGTTAAATTTCACGCAGTGACGTAGAAACGCCGCCGCGAACGTTTGAGTATTTTTATTCAAAGAAAATTTTCAAAGTCGATTTTAAGACACATAATTACAACCGCGAACATTTGAGTTTTTTGTTCAAAGGTAATTTTCAAAGTCGATTTTAAGATACATAATTACAACCGCGAACATTTAAGTTTTTTGTTCAAAGGAAATCTTCAAAGCCGATTTTAAGATACATAAATGCGGAAGCCACATACGAATTTTAAATTGCCGAAATCTCGGTCGTTACTTCTTCTCAACTCAAGTCTGGTGGTTTCGCCGACATCTTACATAGAATCACATAATTGAAAACTCATGGAATCATATAATTGAAAGCTCCACGACTCCCAAGCGGGGTTACTTTCCCGCGTAATTCTCAGAGAGACAGAGACGTAAATTAGTCCGGGTTTTAAATAAATCTAAGTGATAAGTCAACATGAGCTTTAGAGGCATTTTGATTTTAAATTTTCAGACTGAAATTTCTGCATCCTCTATTATTAGACAATTATGATACATGTTTTTTTTTTTTGTTTTAATATTTAGAATTATTCACTGATGTTACACTAACCTGTAAATTGGGAGGACAATGATCCAGGAGTTCAAGCATATGCCTTATGTTTTGGGCGTCCTGAATAACGAAATTCAGTTCCATATCAAACTCGCCACCAACCAGCTGAAACCAAACAAAACAATATTAATTAAGGCGCAAACAATACGGTTAATTAAGTCGCTCGCGCGCAAGCATTCAAACTGCACGGAAACATCCCCCCGATTTCAGAGCTGCGTTTTCAGCGAGAACAGAAAGCACGTGTAATTTTGTATTTTTCTTTTTTTTTTTTGTTCGCACGGTAGAACAGGACAAGTGGCGGAGCAGCATCGAGCGCGAACGGCGCATATTTCAATGTTATTTAGAACAACGGGAAGACTCCGTGATGATAACTAGCAATTTATCAGAGGAATGGCAATAAATCAACAAACTGCGAATGCTACATTACGAAAGATTTGCAGTCTTCTGATGTATAGGCAATAAATTCTGGCATCAAGTCAGTTTAAATTTGCAAATGTAATACCCCCCATAAATTGTACATAGTTTTTTTTTATTTTCAGTAGGATTGATCATGCAATGCAGGAAATACTGCAAATTCATAATCAACCCCCGGAAAAATATATTTTAAAGCCACGCTCCGCCTACTATCCATATTCGGCGGTACGTAGCGCAAGCACTGATACAAATCTGGAGTTAATTCTAACATTTTTTGGACGCCAGGGAACATTTTTTCGGTGTTCCCTCGCGTCCATCCGTTTGCGGAGTTATGAAAAACGGAGTTAGTATGTTTACCCTTTAAACGTATGTAGTAGAGCAGAGTTAAGCTTATCCTTGTTGGAGTAAACACTCACTTTTAGATACAATTTAGTCGGAAAAAGAGAACAGTAACGCCAAATTAGATGAAGATTAACAACTTTTCAGATAAAACTTTCTCCATATTTAACACCGAATGGGCAGATTACAATTAATCCCGAAAATTTTTATATGTGTGTAGCAACTTACCATGTAGATTACTTTTCACATCAAATAAAATAGCGCGTACTTCTGTAGTTCAGTTTTCATTATAAAAAAAAATCATCGAATTCTTCCCCCAAACAAATAAGTGGACAGACAAAGTATTCAACACTGCGTTTATCAAATGCCAAGAGAGAGAATATGTAGTCGATCAGCGTTTTAGTTTGTAACAGTCAGCTGAAGCGGTCGCAGTTTATGCGGGTGCAAAGGTTTCAGGATTTGCTTTAAGCGCGACGCTCCGCTTCTTTAATAAAAAAAATATGTGTGACCGGCTCCTGCTCATAATAAACACGAATCAATTATTGTTCACAGTATTCCAAAACAACTTTATTGCACAAACGAATAACTCAATTTTCTCTTGTTTAGATATCTTTCGTTTACTGTATTTTAATTCAGCAATTCGACAGTAACGTTTATAAATTAAAAACTGCGGAAAATTGCGTAATATTTTCAAACTTAAACATAACGTCATTAAATTATTCATTCATCGAGTGTAAAACTGTAAACATGCAAAGTGTGTACAATCGCCGGCAAAAAGTTCCAATGATTTTCTTTTTCTTTTTGCATTTTGCACGTATCAAAGCACAGGACTTTTCCGCAGCTGCTCCAGTTCCTCGCACTTTTATTTTTCTTTCCGACCGAATAAATTGCGTTGGGAGAGTTCCTTTACTTCGGAATAAAAACACACTAACCTGTGTTACTGGGCGCATTTTAAACAGAAAAATATCATTTTTACGTTTCCCCCCTAGGTTGGGAGGGTGACGACGTTGAAGACAGCAGCGTGCTTCGAAAAGCTCCGGCAATATTTCGAATATACCGGGTGTAATCAAATTAGTTTCACATATTAATACTGCAAGTTCCTCGTCATTAATGCCGCAATTATCAAAGGTATAACTCAAAAATAAAAAAAATGACCTACTAAAGGAGAATTGGTACATTTGTTTGAGAACTTCTGGTCCATCGTGCGTAAAGACATCATAAAATAAAACTCCAGCAAAAGGCAAGGTCAAGTGCTTGATCGCATTTTTAAAAGCTGTAATGTTTTATGTAAACAATATCAAATTCATAGTGTCCCGGTGGTTGCCCACGTGTGCAATTTGATTAAAGAAGACCATTTTAAATCTACTCTCACTGATTATAGAATTAAATTTGTTTTATTAGATAATCGACAATAATTAGATCTTAGTATGAATTACATAAACATAAACTTTATTCTTTATTGAATAACTAAAAAATCTTCAATAACGACAAGTCTAAATAAATAAATACGTAAAATAAACAAGCATAAAAGATAGGTTCTTTGTCAGATACTCCTCGATGTCATTTATTTGCACAGTGTAAACAAAACAAAATAATCAAACCATAAATGAAGGGACGATGGATACCGACGTGCGTTGTTTACGATAATTTTTAGAATGTTACCTTAAATATTTTTATTTCCTAGCTTTTACTTATTGTTACACTATTGTCAGCAGAAAATGAACTTAATTAATCCAGTAAGTAATTCCACAAACGTGATGGATGTTTAATTTCTCTTGGTATGGAATTGCTGAGCAAAGACTTTATTGACACAGTGCCCTTCATTTCGATGACGCTTTATTGCTTTATGTTTTGTTTATAATGTAATGTTTTGCTTAGAAAAATCCACACACGATCGGTCAGAGATTCTCAAACAAAAAGACTCCGGACTCTTCTGGGGCTTTAATTTCTTACATTCTTCACCCAAAAGAATAAGATATGCAGAATTCGTTTTCTTAAGTCATGAAGAACTTACAGTTTTAATATGTGAAACTTATTTGATGACACCCTGTATATATCAAGCTCCAGTTGTGTTAGGACATGGTCTTTCTTCGACTGGACTAATTTCCGGCGAATTGTTACGGTTTAATTCCCTGGTTCTTTTAAATACTTATGTGTGGTACATTTTGGTTGTTGACCGTTGGCCACACTGTTCGCCTTCGGTTTAGGCGCGTCGATATTACGCTCTCGTTGGGTCGCGTTATCTGTAACTGTAATCTGATTCGCCGCTATTTCTGGTCACTTGCTCTATCACCAATTGGCATTACGCCAGCAAGAGGTATTTCGTGAATTGTAGTAATCAAATATGCAAAATTCGAATCAGCTGCAGTGATAACTGGTATTATTTGTGCTTCGTGAACCTGTGGAGTTGTCCCATGCTTACATTAGATTTCCTTGTTCCCAGAGAAAAATCCGCTTATTTATTTTCTCTCTGGTCAACTGTCTTTTGATAATATTTTTCCGTTTATTATCTACCTAATCTGATTGGCCGACGTTGTGTTAGTGAGAGAATTTATTTCCGGCCTCTTGTTCTGTCGCCATTAGGCATTACGAAGTACAGGCACGTATATACTATCTCATTTTGTCGATACCTAGACGTGTGCAGGAGTGTACTCAGCTACGGGGTCGCCAAACACATTATTATTTTTTTTTGTACTGTATGTTTACATTTTTTGCAAATTTTATCGTTTCATTCTCGATGTAAGACTACCACATTGCCAAAAAATTATTCCTTCTAGATGTAACATTTCTAATGTCACTGAGTATAATTAAGAAAAATGTAGCGCATTATAACACAAAGTCTAAAAATATATTGTTACGGTCAGATTCCTGTAATTACTTCGGTGTTGGTCTCCTTTCTTTTCCCTCGCGCTCTTATGTCCCCGATATTTAGATGTCGCCTATTGTCCCATGTTGTAACGGCTATTTGATCGCGTTGCGATGGGAATGGGAGAGAGCGCAAGCGGGGACGCGTCGAGTACAGCTGAATTATCGCCCACAGCGCGGCGTGTGTAGCCGGTTTACAAGTTTGAGTGTGGATTGTCCGAATTTCGGCCCGCATTTTTGTGGATTTTCTTCACCGTTATATTCTCCCCGAGTGTCAAGCGGGGATCGCATTCTTCTGATCTGGACGGCGATAATTGGCAAGCCTTCAGCACCTACGTTACGTAGGGTGAGTTGATTATAATAAAAAAAATTAATCAAAATTTACGATTAAAAAAATTAAATAAATTAATGACGTAGATTGATCCAAGACAAATACTTAAGAATTTGACGATTTAAATTTGTATCATCGAAGGTCGAAAAAAAAAATAGAGTTCGAAGCAAGATAAAATGTATGTTCAGATTGGCTCTTCAATACCGTTCCGATTTTTGGCGAAAAGTTTTCTTATCCTTAGGAGGAAACGGGACTTTATTTTCGGAACAGCTTCCGGGCACTTTTGGTCCGAGGAATGTTGTGACCAAGGACTTTTTTCGGAACACGTGAGTAAAATGATGTCCTTCGAGCGACCACACCGGTCGGAATTAATTTTTGTCGGCAATTAATCAAGAGCTCTCCTTGAAAGTCTGCATTTTACAAATACAAAATTAGAATTTGGTAAAAAAAATTGAAAGGAAAGATAAGCTTACCCTGCGATTATCAGGAGTTTCACGAAAATAAGAACTTATTCAAATATTCTGCCGTAAATAACACGAAGGCGGTGGGTTGGAAAAGATCGAGGAAAAATTCTTCAAGCTGTTAGCAGCAAAAAACCCCACTTTGAGGGGTCATGTTCCGAGACTTAATTAATTAATAATTTCAGCAGGAATAAGGAAATTATTGCCTATATGTTAGGCTTATTTTGGCCAAGAAAATATGCGTAAAATTGAAATGTTACTTCAGCGAATTGTTATTTATTGGGCAATATGGGGAGTTGTAATAAACAGCTTAATCCAAGTGACCGTTAAACAGTCAGGAATTTATGGTGACGACATTCCAAAGAACCACGCTTATATTAGATTTCCTTGTTCCCACAGTCTCTCAGCAATACCTTTCCGTTTGCTATCTACCTTTTTCGGCGTCGTTTGAGGGTGACGCCGTATAGCGTCCTACTAGAAGGTCATAGTTTCACGCGACGTAGCACCAGTTCAGTGAACCGCCACGAGAGGTAGCTACGGCATCTGACACTTGAACGAAACCGACAGATGAACAGGATACAGTATAACCAATTTTCGGACCACAAAACCGTAACCATCGATTAATAATGTTATTTGCTTAATGCGTGTTGCCTATTACTCAGTTATTTCGGCATATGTGAGTGCACCAAAGTTAATTATCTCATTGAGTAAATTGCAGTTAAGTTTTGCTTGCAAATAACAAGTTACCGTTTCAAGTACTGTGAAGATCTGCATTAGTTGACGGTTAATATCAGTTAGCAAGTTACGTATAGTTCTCGCCTCGTCCGTACGTTAACTCAAACTTAATTAAGTGACATTGCAAGTACAATTGGTGTACGTTAATATACGATTTAAGTAAGTGCTGTTATTTTTTTGTGGCGACGAACCAAATTATTTTAAATGCACAATTGTTATATCCTCCTGAAAGTTTTCGATATTTTAGCGCACGCTGCGACCCTTGGAGGACGGAATCCGCAGTGCATTTTATCAGCTGGAGGTTGTTTTTCTAGCGCCCTGGAGCTTTTGACCGCGCACTTTCTTCAACTGATTAGTAGCTCAGGACAGCTGAATTGTTTATTCTAGCGCTAGCTTTCCACCCTTCTAGTTAATTATTCAGGAGCTAAAGTAAATTTATTCAGGTGGTGGTAGTAGATTTTATCCGACAAGTTCATAGTAGCTTACGAAACATATAATCCCGACGTTTCGCTATAGTTTGACATTTTTTATTATTTTGTTTACAAATTCACGCTTAAACAAAAGTGGAAAATTTTAGCCCATTCATAATTTATAAAACATCCAAAACCACCTGCTAAATAAAATATTGCGGCTTTACACAGAAAATGAAGCGCTCCGCGGAGATTTCAAGCGTAATTGCCATTATTAATGAGCGCATTATTAGCCCAGAGCTTTATAAGTGATTAATTAAAACCAAATATGTAATTGGCCGCAACGGGAGTTGCCCGGCCAAGTTTTAAGACCGGCTTATCTCCCGAGATCGACGGCTTATTTACGGCAATATTTCGGGGGAACTTAATAAAACGCTCCTCGCTACGCCACTGGGTCCCTCTGCGAAATCCGCCGCGCGCGCGAGGTCAGCGCCTAGCCTAAAAGCGTAACAAAGGCCCCCGTTAGTTATTAATGAGCGCGAGAAGGATGTTCATCCTGCTAAAAGGAAATAAATTAATTTCCTCCGCTTGTTATTTATTTTCCCTTGAGATTTGTGTGCTGTTTTTTAAAGCATTTATTAAAACGTTCGGGGTAATGACGCGATTACATAAATAATGAGATGCTGTGATTAATATTTAGTTTCCTCTAAATTTTTTCAAAGGTCACGTCTTTAGTTATATAGAAACTCTTCCAGCCATACTTCCAGTGTACCACCCTCAATAGCTGTAAGCCACAAAAAAAAAAACAAATTAAAAAATGCTGTACCGCTAATTGAAAATTTAAAATCACTCTGAACGTTCATTAAATTGATAATCCTTTATACTTATGAGCGAGCTTCTCATTACTGGACAAGCGCTAGGTTATATTTTTCTTTGTTTTTGAATCGTTGCAGTGTCTTCACCTAGCTCTTAGTGTTAGTCGTCCTACTCGGAGTGATCTTCAATCAAGGTTAGATATTTACATCCAATAGGAGCAAGTCCTTAGGTGTTGTGCCTTTTTGGGGGCTTTTTTGTGTTGCTTAATCACTGAGAGGCGGAAATAAATTTTCTACGCCTACCTGTGCACACCGCTATTTTTCCACGCCGTCTCCACTGAGTGGGCAGCTCACTTTTTTTTTCAACATCAATAATCTGAACCCAGAGGTGACAACCGACTTCAATTCGGGGGCTCCATTTACATGTTACGAAAATGTAGTTAACGTTAATATACCACTTAAAAGGCAAAAACGAATATTTCACTTTTAATCATTGTTTTTTTTTTTAGATCAGATAGAATTAATTTGAGAAGCTTGAAATCACTCTGTCATAGTGTGCTGACAAAATAAAAATAATTATCAAATCTTACGGTCGGAAAGAGAATAACAAATGATGACAATTACTTTGTAGAAAACCTCCAGCCACTGTAATAAATACGAAAGGGCTAATGTGGCCACATCCCTCTGGAAATTCTTCACGGGACGTGATTAATTTTCAATATCTCTAACGCGAAAAGCACAGTCGGGGCCTCTTCCGCTATCAATTTGGAGCCAGTTCAAATAAGGTCTGCCAGCCAGATGAAGTATGTCCTGAATCGCATTATCCTAACAAGCCTGATCCTAATTACGTCCGGACGGCTCTGTATTATTTTAACAGGCGGGCCCGCCTCATGAATATGGCCAGTCTACTGTATACATTCGAATATATACGCCTTGCTCGATTGTTTAATTTTCTCGATACGATGAACGTGTGCAAATGCCGTGTGTATAAATTATCTCATATCGGGGAAGTACACAAAACTCTGTTTGTGTTTCCGGATTCGCATGGATGTCACTCGTACACGACCAAAACAAACACCAACAGAAACAGGATTTAACCGGAAATGAAATAATGCGTTTTTTAAATTTTCACAGTATCCGGTGTCTCTTGCAATCGACTGGTGAAACAGAGTTAGTGTTCAACTGTCGTGGATTATAATTTCTATTCGGTGTTGCAACATCTTGAAGAAATCGTCCGAGACAACATCTTTTTGGTTTCCATGCAAATTACAGGGTGAATCTGTTACAGTTTTAATTCCCTGACTCTTTTGAATATTCACGTGTTGTACGTTTTTGTTGTTGACCACTGGCCACACTGTTCGTTTCCGGTTTAGACGCATTGATTTTACGCTCTCATTGGGTCTGAAAGTCAAGTTGCTCTTGCTCGAACTTAGCAGAAGAACTTATCTACGGCTCCGCCGGAATCTGCCCTTACACCTTCAGCGAGTTTTGGGTTAGTTTAAACCCTCATTCGAAGCCTGAGCAGTTAGTATACTCAGGTAAATTGAGCGAATTTCGTCTGTCCATTATGGACGCTAACGGCTTTCTTCTTTTTAGGCTTTCAGTTGCAGTTTCAGTTTTAATCTCGCTTTACACTTTCTACTTTCTACACATCTCCTGGGCTCACGGCGAAACTCTCCCGCTCTCGAACATACCATCAGGTGACGCTGCCCCATCGACTCCGTACCGGGGACATAACCCGACCACCGCAGCAATAAGTTTGACATTCAACTTCGTGAGTCAATCACGTTTTTTTCTTTTACTTAACGATTTTGTTATCACGTTTCGATGAATGCATGCCCTTTACGGAGAGCGAATTTTTGCTGAACTCATAAATTATCGATACTTTATACGTATGGTGTAAGTAGCAGTAATCATAACGTATTGTTTACTTTCGTTTTATCTACTGATACCGTGCATAGTGTCTGCATTTCATTTTTGTTGTAGTTAAATGAAACCCGAATCTTGCAGATTTATGTGTCTCGTTCCTATTCTACCTTCGTCTATGAGTGAGATACGCGCAGCCTCAAGTTTTGTTTGGGACCTTCTGCAATCACTACGTCAGTCCGGGGACGCTGTCGAAGTGTTTTTAGGCAATCAGCTTGGGTTGAGTCCGTACTGGCGCTCGAATACCTTACCATTATAATATTACCCATCCTCATTTTCGCTGTGGCTAGCCGAGGGGAAAAGTTAGTGAAAGACCCAGCGCGCACTTGTCACAAGGATAGGTTAAGATTGGAGGCTGTTCGCTTTAGAGTAAATTCGGTGACATCGTGAACCCGGAGTGTTGTTATAAATAGTTTGTTCCAAGTGGATCTATCGTTAAACAGTCAGGTATTTATGGTGACGACATTGCAGAGACCCACGCTTATATTTGAGTTCCTTGTTCCCACAGAGACATTCCAAAGACCCAATCTTATATTAGATTTCTTTGTTCCCATTGAGATATCCGCTTATTTAGTTCCTCCCTGGTATCGTTTTTCGAATCTTCAGTCTTTCGACAATATTTCTCCGTTTGCAGTCTACCTGTTGGAACGTCATTTGAGGGACGACGCCTTAGAGCGTAATAGTAGAAGGACATCGTTCCACGAGACGGAGCGCCAGCTCAGCGAACCGCCACAAGAGATCGCTACGACGTCTGACATTTGAACGAAACCGACAGGTGTTTGACAACAACAATATAACCAACTTTCACACCACAAAACCGTAGCCATCGATTAATAATGTTATTTGGTTAATGCATGTCACCTATTACTCAGTTATTTAGGCACTTGTGAGAGTATCAGAGTTATTTATCGTACTGAGTAATCCGTAGTTAAGTTTTGTTTGTAAATAACAAGTTATCGTTTCACATATTGTGAAAATTTATATTATTTTTTAGCTAAAAGCAGTTAACAGTTTAAATTGCGTATAGTAAACGCCTCGTGCGTACGTCTGGCCTCTTTAACTTAAACTCGAGTGTCGGAGTGAATTTAAGTTGTGACTAGTAATATATGATTTAAGTACGTACTGTTTCTTTTGTGGCGATGAATCAAATTAGTTTATATGCACGAGTGTTACATCCACCTGAAGGTTTCCGAAATTTTAGCGCACGCTGCGACCCTTGGAGGACGGGATCAGCAGTGCGTGTCATCAGCTGAAGGTTATTCTCCTGGCGCCTTGGACCTTTTGACCCCGCCCTTTCTTCAACTGAATACTACCTCGGGACAGCTGACTTGTCTTTCTCAGCGCTAGCTTCCCACCATTTTCGTTATTTATTGAGGAGCTCAGGTTGTAGCAAATCACTGAATTTTTAAATAGTGACCCTTTGAACTAAAACTTTTCCCGTAACAGCAAAACAGACCTACGCCGAGAGCCATACATAACTAACAATCTGACGCTCTCTGGGTTGAAGACTGCGATGAAATGACTCTGGACAAAGGATATTAATATTTGCGAATCCGGCCCAGAGTGCGAATGCATGATAAATGATGCCGGGTGGGCGCGCCTCAATTAATTCCGTCCCGACAAAACCGAATAACTTCATACGGCCCTGGAACACAAAACGTGTCTGAGTGGTAGTTTCATTTGTAAATGAGACGAGATGAGATTACGCAACTAGAATTACAGTTATTATTAAACGGATGATGAATTTTGGACGAAGAAGGCGTGTCACATAAACAAAACCAAGGAAATTACTTGCGTTACTCGTTATCATTAATTATTAAATTAATATTTAATGTACGTTTTCCTGAAAAGAAAAAAAAAGAATATTTAAGTTGAAGTCATGATAATAAGAGCAAATGGTGGCTTATGATTTGATTTTGTCGGTATTATATTCTTCAGAAATCGCAATGAATTTATAATTACTCGATGATTCCAGGAAATTTTAAGAGATGGGGCTGGAACTACATATGAAGGTCTGAAAAGGTGAAAAATGTATAAAAGCCGAACCTGGAAGGCAATTTAATCCTTTGGTATATTCATGTTTGGACATAAGAAGAAATTCAATACAAGGGTGGAGTGAATACTTCTCGACCTATCGTACAGATGGCGATCAGAATATCAAATGGAGTTTATCCTCTGAAGCTTTAATCGGTTAACATATGATCTGTCACTCTGACAACTGTCATACACGAACAAGTTTTTAGCTTGAAGCACGATATAGAGAACACTGGTACGCTCACTCGCCGCCATTTTCAGCTTAAAATTTTGAGCAAGTTGAGTAGTTTGTAAAAATTCGCTAGATGGCAGAACCGTATCGCGGACTGTCATTTTTATCAAATTCCGCAACCGGTTCTTCTGAGGCTCTCAGAACACATGGGCAGAGATAAACAGAGGTCAGTACGCAACAACTGGTTTGAGGTTAAATACTGCATTTTAAATTTTAACTATGAATTTAAAGCGAAGTTGTCAGGCGTAGAAATTTTAATTAAAGAGGGAACGTATTGGCGAATAATTTGATTCGTTTCCTAATTTAGTTACATTGCAGTCAAAATAGAAAGACTTCTTAGAGTTAAATTTGTATTGAAGCAAGGAGATTTTAACATAAATATGAACTCATCGTAAGATTGCTATCTAACCTAGAATATCCACCAATCCATCTGGCATTAAACCCCCCTGGTACTGATTAAAATGTACTCAATATAACGAGTGGATATAAACTCACAAAAGTACCTATCTAGTAACATCAGTTCTGCATGCAAGTGACACCAAAAGTGTATAAAGTTAAAACACCTAAACGTTACTGCAGCTTGTTTCCTTCAAGTTTGATGACCTTGCAAATTAATTCCATCGAAGCTGAAAATATCAAGTGTTATGTGAGAGGGTCATAACCTTCTTTATATTATTTCTAATTTAATAAACATATTGTTTAATCTGATTACATCCCTTAATCCAAGATTACCTTAGGAGTAGCACTTGTCTTCATTTGCATCACAAGTTTATCTACGTTTCACTCTGGCTCTTTCAGAAAATAAAATGATTTATTAATCTCGAAGAAATTGATAAAGAACAGTGAAGTAAATAGCATCTTCGATTCATTTGCACTGGTTGCAGTCAGAGTGCTTGCATCTTGTAATAACACAAGATGTGTTGTGTGTTGATTCAATGCCAGTGAACCAAAAACATTAGTAGATATTTAAAGCATCATTAAATTTTCAGTTAACCAGAATAAACTGCTGTTAAACCGCTCAGTAAATTTGGGTTACAGATGTAGACTTACGATTCATACCATTCATTACGAAATATTAATTATAGATTTTGGAAAGGCTTCAAGAATGAATCAAAATGCAGGTGTCACAATATTAAAGCAACATTTTGTGTGCTTGATACATTTTCAAGAAAAAATTGTAAAAAATCGTTGTCAGTGGAAATGAAATCAATCGAAGAACACTGACAGATGATGCTATTCCTCAACTAAATGTATGCTCCTACTAAAGCTAATCTCACATCTGCCCTTTCTTCCACCACTACCAAACAGATACAAGAAACAAATAATACCAATAACCTCTGAAAGGTTTGTAAAAATCAAGGCAAAACGTACTTGCTCGTAACATTAGTAAATATCTTTCTACATCTGTTTGATTGCTTGCTAAATTTGACAGTCGCCATTTATTCTTTATTTCATACACACTAACCAAAGTTTGCCATTAATACACACGTAAATACTGAATATACGTCGCCTACAACCGTGCCAACAACACGTAATATAACCTACAGGAGTACATTAATGACGTTTAGTGACAGTTCTTCATACATTGGTGTCATCTAGCGGTAAAATTTAAATCACGTAACTAGGCACTACTTTTGACTTCCTCGTTTTGTATGGGGAAGATAGGGAAGTGCGCGTACTAGTGTTCTGTATATCGTGGCTTGAAGTAAACAGTTGTCAAACATTTACACAAGGCTCGTATGCAAAAAATAATATAACAATTAAGGAAGGCAGCCTCCTAGATATGTATCCTAAGGCGGCGAAGGCCATTTTTCTACAGACGAAAGCGATGCTAACCTTCTAATTGATAACAAAAATGCGTATAGGGTCCCCCGAGCTCGCTAAGGCAAAGGAAAGAGTAGAAGTCTTTAAACAGATGATAAAAATTCGAAACGAGGAAGGTATTAGTAGTGTTCGCGCATGCGTGAAAACCTTCAAAATCTTTTTTGTGTCCTTATGTTGCAAACATGTCAGTAGCTTGCAAAAAGAAATCAATTCATTTTTCCCGCCATTTTGTTGCATCACGCTTTATATACACCACGACTCGTGTGTGTGTGTGTGTGTGTGTGTGCCTCCGAAGTGGTAGCATGTTCGCGCGCATTGAGCAGTGCCACTCAGTACCATAAGTGCCATCGACCTTGAACAGCTACTGAGAAACTCACTGGTGAGTCCCCCTTATTTAAAATCCCAAACATTTTAACGCAAGCAACTACATAACATGGTCCTTCAAAAATATAGAATGGATCGCAAAGCTTTGAATTTGGTCGTAAATGGAACCGACCAGGACACCTGGAATAGTCTTCAACTGCTGAAGACTGAGGCGACTGAGAAAGAGCAGCTATTCTGCAATGGACGAAGAAAGATGGCGGAAACTGGTGGAAAGTGTTCTCTAACAAATCAATAAGAGGATCACCATTCACAGGCAAACAGCGCGAAGAAGGACAAAACTATACGAAACGAAGAACGTAAGACCTTGTCACAAGCCTCCCGCTTAGATTTCTTTTATACCGATGTGAACTTGGCGTCCAATCAATCCTTTTTTAATAATACAGTGGGTTTGTACCCGTTTGTACCACTTTTTATTTCGTTTGTACCTCAGAAGGTAAAAAAATAAAAAGTAATTAAAAAATAAGCGGCGCCCAACTTTTAGATATTTTAATTTCGTCAACGTCAATCCATAGAGAATTGTTTGTACCTCTTTTCATTTCGTTTGTACCTCAACGGGAAGCGAAGTATGGCGTTTTTAAAGTTTTGGAAATTACGTTAAAGCTATTGACGCTATTTCTTAAGATATTGGAAAACGACCAAAGGGGCTCGAAAGCGAATGGTTTGTACTTGTTTGTACCTCTATTTATTTCGTTTGTACCTCAGTGGGAACGAAATGAAAAATTATTAAATAAATAACCGTCGTCCAATTTTTAAGATATTTTTATTTCGTCAACGCCATTCGATAGAGAATCGTTTGTACCTGTTTGTACCTCTTTTTATTTCGTTTGCACCTCAACAGGAACTCCTATAGAAAATATCGTGGAAGCGAGTGTTTTTAGATGACTCACCCTATGAGGAGACCCACTTTCTTTTTGCCCTTATTATTCGTAAAAATAATTGTAACAAACTTTATATTTTTAAAACCTCACCAAAACTCAAACTCAAACTGGTTTCGGGCAGTTCACTCTTTCGATTCCGCTGTTTGGTCATAGCCAACTGCGGTTTCCGTTTAAAATTAGAAAATTACAGCCTGCCTCGCACAACTGCAGGTGAAATTCCTACAAATTTTCAAAACATCTTGTCAAACAACAGATATTGAGAAAAATGATTTTTCGGAAAAATTCGTTTTCGGCCGATATTTTCCGAACAAATCGAGATAGCTAACTTTTGTTTTCTCCGCTGAGTTTTTCCCAAAAATGTAGTATTGGGTCGCGAAAACGGTTTTCTTCTATTCCTATAAATAACTGAGAATCCCAGTAAGACCATCACAAATGGACCGCACTGTGCACCACAGCTGTACACCAAGAGTATTAAACTGAAAGGTTACCCAAGTTTGTATATTTGATACGTTGGATGTAGTTTATGCGCGTGGGGAAGATTTGAGGTAAAAAAAAACGCTATACTTCGGTTCCCGTTGAGGTACAAACGAAATGAAAAGAGGTACAAACAGGTACAAGCGATTCTCTATCGAATGGTGGTAACGAAATTAAAATATCTAAAAGTTGGGGGCCGGTTATTTTTTTATTTTTTTTACCTTTTGAGGTACAAACGAAATAAAAAGTGGTACAAACGGGTACAAACGGGGTACAAACCCACTGTATTATTAAAAAAAAATTGATGAAGTTGGGCGCCAAGTTCACATCGGTGAAGTGGAAAAAGTGCTGCCAAGTGAATTGAAGGGGGTGGCAAGGACCGATGAAAGTATTAAGGCGGTCGTAGAGCAGGGCACAGGCCCCTGGTAGCTTGTGGCGACGACGAAGTAATAAGGGACCCAAAGCGTTTTGATTATGATTCATTGTGATTCGGTTTTTTTTTTTAGCAGATACTTAAGGCTAAATGAAAGGATGAGCTGTAACTTAATCTGCTTATAGCTAAATAAAGAATTATTCCTATCGTGAGGATGAGAAGAGAAGGCACAAACGAGACTCCTTCCTGGAAGACGTGATGTGAATTATTAGTCTTACCTACGTTTCGTTAATATCTGTCACGAGAAGCCTTCCGCGCCTTCACCATGTCGCGCAGAAACTGTCGGGGTTGTAGGGGCGTAGGTAGAGCTTTTAAACAATCGGATTATAAAAATTTACCTCCCCATTAAAATTTGCTTAAATTAATTTCTGGGGGTCGCAGTTTTTCTGCCGGTCTGGATTCCCGGGCTCGACGCTGACGGTGCACGGAGTCGTATAGGGTGGATGTACTCCGGTGCTGTTGCAGAGACTTCAGTGACTTTGAGGTGTTTTTGTCGAGGGCTTCTCCAAGGCGTTCGATTAACCGGCTCTAGCGGCGACAGAAGCTAAATGTTGAGAGTCGAAGTCCGATGGTGAGGTGATTAAAAGTCCAGGGCAACGGCGACGATATAGTTAAATTGAAGGTCCAAGGGAACTATTCTTGACAAGCGCGTTTTTGAATACGCATTCGTTAAAAATGCGAACGTGTGTATTCTTGACCGTTTGATTTTCCAAAACGTATGCGTTTTTGATGCGAGTAGACATTACCATTTGTTTTTTTATTATGCGAGTGCTTGGTCGCTTTCCAGTTTCGAATTTCAAGCACCTGAGATGATCTGAACTGATCTGATCCGAACTACACTTCTGAGATTTCAATGGGAACGCTGCATAAGTCATATGAGCGTGATATATGCGTATTCATAGATTCAGATTTAGGTGCGTGAGGGGACGGGTGAAAATAAAAAAAAAATCGGTTCAAGTGCGTTTCGCACCCTGCAATTGGAACATTTTGAATAAGTTTGGAGGAGCCCCGAGTAGCTCATTTTGGCAATTGGAAAGCGGCTCTAGTAACTGTAATTAACGTCTAATTTGTAACAAATTGATTTGACATTTTACATAAAACAGACAATTTTTTACTAAATAAGGCGTATTCTTTTATTCACCAAGGAGCTAAGCGCATTAATTCGAAAAACTTCAAAGCGTATTTTTATTCATCGTACATTTTGCGATTAAAGTAATCGTGCTGGTCTTTTATTCTTCGATGAGGTAATCGAATACTCATCGGAGTCATCTGGTTCTTTATATCGGTCTCTTGGATGCGATTTCAAAGAATTTTTTGACAGTTTCGAAACTACTCTGAGTGAATTCATTTATTCCTACGATAATATAATCTGTTTAGGTGATTTGAACATAAATTTATTAAACTTTAATGAATTGCATGTTATTCAATTGTATTCACTTTTTGATGCTTTTGATCTTAAACAAGTTATCAAGGAACCTACTCGTGTAACTCGATTTTCCGAATCTATTATTGATGTCATTTTTTTGAATAGCAAACTGGAATGTGCAACTTCAGGTTCTTTTAGCGTACAGAACGTATCTGATCACAATCTTGTATTCTGTGATATCAATTTAGTTATACCCTCTACACTTCCTAAGTGTTTGACATATCGCAGTTTCAAATACTTCAACTATGATGCATTTCTGTCTGACTTGCAAAATATTCCCTGGTATATTATGCTACGATTAATTCAAATTGATGAAAAGTTAAAATTTTTTAATGATAACTTAGTATTATTATTTGATGTTCATGCTCCTATATGTACTTCTACCTTCCGGAAGTTTAATCCTCCGTGGTTAACAGATACTCTTCGCGAAATTATGAAATTGCGTGACGAAGCTTTTAAACGATTTAAAAACACTGGTATTGCAGCGCACAAGGAATATTACAGAACACTTAGAAACTACGCAACTTTTGCAGTTAGGGAAGAGCAAAAAGCATACATAAAAAGTTAGTTCAGTGCTTCCAACTCTAAAGATCAGTGGAGATCTTTAAACAAATTAGTTCTAAATAAAACGTCATATTCGTTACCCGACTTTTTTGACAATCCCAATGATTTGAATAGTTTCTTTGTGAACATAGAAAGTGCTAATAATCCTCAAAAGCAAAATACGATTAATTATATCAAAACTCTCTTCATCCTAATTTAGACAAAAAAATTGAGTTGCTTCAGTACTTGATATTGAACAAATCTTAAACGGCATAGGCAGCAATGCAATAAGTTCTGATGGTCTAAGGCCCGGTTTCACCATCACAGTTTAACTTTAAGCTCCGTTTTATTCCTATGGAAACAATTTTATCTCTGCAATTGTTACCATGGGAATAAAGCGAAGTTTAAAGTCAAACTGTGATGGTGAAACCGGGCCTAAGTATTAAACTTATTAATTTATGTTGTCCATTCATTTTACCTTATATAACTCACATAGTAAACTTTTGTTTAGAAAATAATGTTTTTCCTTCTTGCTGGAAGGAAGCGTTAATTATTCTTTATTGCCAAAATTACTAAATCAACTGAATTCAAAGACTTGCGACCCATTAGTATTTTGGCTGTCATTTCCAAAGTATTAGAGAAGATTGTAGATAGACAAATAAGACAGTTCTTGAATCTGTACAATATCTTGTCTCCTTACCAATCTGGCTTTCGGCCCGGCCACAGTTGTTGTACTACTTTGTTAGGTGTTATTGATGATGTAATCAGTTCTATTGATAAGAAATGTTCTTGCCTTATGGTAACGCTTGACTTCTCTAAAGCGTTTGACACTCTAGACCACGATATATTACTGGCGATTTTACATAATGTAGGCATGAGTGATAACGTTATTGTTTTTTTTTTGTCAGTATCTTAAGGGTCGAATTCAAAGAGTCAAAGTGAAAGACCTATTATCAGAACCTGTTGAATTACAAAGAGGGGTTCCACAAGGAAGCATATGTGGTCCTTTACTGTATATTTTGTATACTTGCTGTTTTAGCACCATTACTCCGAACTGCAAACTTTACTCTTACGCGGACGATACACAGTTGATCTTTTCGTTTTCCTCTGCTGATCCTTATGACGCTGTAGGGAGTGTTAATCAGGAATTAGAACATATCCGTATATTATCTTCTAACCACGGTCTCAAAATCAACCCTTCTAAATCATCAGTTTTAATTTTTGGCTCAAAAACACTTATTGATACTGTTGCTAACGGAGCCGATATCAAATTGGGAACCGAAACGTTGATTTCGTCAAAAATCTTGGACTCTTAATTGATAGTAAACTACGTTTTAAAAATTACATTAATTCACTTATTCGTAAGTCATATTCAGTCTTAAAAATACTATTTTGCAATAGGTTCCTCCTAAATCAAAAATTAAGATTATTACTTTGTAATTCTCTCGTGTTATCGTGTTTCAATTATTGCAATTGTGTTTACGGTCCTTGTATTGATGCATCGGATAAGGCTCGCATTCAGAAAGTTCAAAATTCTTGCTTGCGTTTTGTTTATGGTATCAAGAAATACCAACATGTTTCTCATGCATTGAAAATTGCCGGATGGTTAAACATGATAAGCAGGAGGTATATCCACAGTGCCTCTACTTTTCGCAATATTTTACTTTATAAAACACCCGCGTATCTCTACAATAAAATTACTTACCGTACTGACATACACAGTATCAATATACGTCACAAAAACGTCATTACTATACCCCAACACTCTACTACTCTTTTCAGACGTTCATTTTCTTATAATATTGCAACCCTATGGAATGACCTACCCTTGCAATTTAAAGATCTGTCATATGCAAGTTTTAAACATCAATTAGTAGCCTTGAAGAAGAGCGGACATTTGTAGCATTCTTAACTTTTTCAATAGATATCACTCTCATATGTATATTTAATTTCCTGCTGCACCTTATATTTTGTTTATTAATTAATCAATGGACGTTGATGGAAGATCAGCAAGTCGGCTTACCGATGGCCTGAATCGACGCCATTGATCTAACGCTTTTGTTAGTATATGTATTTATGTATATCGTAGATAGTAGATTAATAAATATTATTATTATTATTATTATTATTATTATTGTTGATGAACCAATTAATTAGTAATTAATTCCAATTCCAATTACCAACAACCTCTGATCAGCTGACAAGCTGACTGTTCTTTTAGTCAGCGCAATTTGAGTCATCGGTGTCTTATTTGACATTCATCGATGACGTCACACCGATGAAGCGATTAAATCAATTGTTTGAATAAAATAACACGTCTACACGCATCTTTTTGATTAAATTCCTATTTGAATTAAATTGAACAACTATTATTAGCGTGTACAATCATGACAAAAGAATTTCTGTACTAAATAAACAGATGAGTGATGCAAGGAGAAAAATCTCTAAATATGACTGAAGGTAGGGTGGCCAGACGTCCTCTAATTCTAAAATAGTAATGCAAAATAAGTCCCAGTAACATTTATTAACCACTGACACATTATAACATGCGGTAAATACACATAGGGCGGTGATGAGATTTTTTTCATCGTGTTCCCTTTTCTTCAGCTTAAGAATGTGACCACCCTAATTGAAGATCTTAAGAAAATTCTAAATTAACAAATTTTTTTAACTGCAATTTCGTTATGGGTATTTAGTTACCATTAGACATGCAGCTTTTTTAGGTGCTTTTACATTTAATAAATCATACTTACTCATATTTAATGCCTTTTAACGAGAGCGAGATATTTTATGTATATTTTGTAGACTTAGATTTAGATTTAATTTCCAAACGTAAAATGCTTTGCAATAATTGTCATTCACGACGGACTCGGCAGAATTCTGACAACTTCGCCACTCGAATAACTTATCTAAAATAACTAAAATAACTTATCTAAAGCGTAGCTGGTGACAGGGAACGATGTTGACTATCGTGAAGAGAGGGCGAGGTCCTTTTAGTAAATCGCATTAACAGCTTAGTTAACGACTAAACTTCCGAATTCGGCTAGGCGTATATATACGGATTTATTTACAAAAATCTGCTTACTTAACCAGGTCGCTGTATAGCACTTGAGTTTGCGAAAGCCTAAAATGCTCGCGCTCCAGTTTCATCACTCGCGCGTCGCTTTTCCCTGACTTCTAGGATTTCATTACTAGAATGTGATTACACGTTGACCACACATAAAGTTAAAGTGTATTAATTATTTTCGTAATTTCTAAACTATTTTATATGGAAAATCAAATCGTGACAGTAGTAACAATAGCAAACGTATCCAGACAAAGGTTTCGTTAGAAGTCATTTCCAAAATAAAGGGACATTAATTTCATCACGTTAATGAAACGGATACGCATCTTCTCGATAAATTCGACGGTTTGTGACGATAATTGAGGCGGAAATTTCAATATCAAATTGAGTTCGCAACAATTTACATTTCGCAACTATGAATTATGGCCGAAATTAAATTCCTGAAATAATTCCAGCGAAGAGGGAGCGCCGGTCCGTTCAGTCGAATACCTTTCAGAGGAAGTGCAGCGCGAAGAGCGGATAATGCGGAACCGGAAGCACAGGATGTATAACCGGTAACGATTACAGATCGATTATAAATTAAGATTTCCTCTCTATGACTCTCTGCGCTCTGCAAGGTAGAGCTGCGATTTCGCCGCCCAATTAACGAGCCAAAGTACGCACGCTGAAAGGGCTCTGACTGCTCGCTTATCGATCGCCCCCTATCATTTGCTCTTTCAACAGCACTACTTCAGCGCGATTTTGTTTTTATTTTCGCCACTAAACAGCCGCTCGGAAAAATGTGCTTACTTTAAAATACCTACCACGTTGATGTTTTTTTTTCCTTTTTCACGTGTCTGGTGTTCTCTTGTTGCAAGACCACTCCATCCCTCAAAATTTTTACTCATTTATTTTTCCAGAATGGTCTCCTCTTTCACAACTGAGAAATCAGACATTGAAGTATACAGGATGTCCATCTTTTATAATTTTGCATTATTACTCCCTATAGAGTATGAAATCAATAAATTGCAGAGAAAGTGTTCTAAGTACTTCCATTTTGTTTAGCTCTGGATCATTTTAAACGACTTTTTGAGGAATATTAAAAAAATGCACAAGCATTCTTCTAACTCGAAATTTTACCATTATGGAAAAATTTCATTTGATTTTAGACTCGGATTGGTTAACAGTTCGTCAGGTATAAAAAACGTAATGTTTTCGGTAATATTGACGAATTAAATATTTTTTATTTATGTTCCTAATAAGACGAAATAAATTATGAGCGGCGAACAGTTTCTAACCTTTCAGAAAGTTGTTTTGTTTCAGGGCGGGAGGAACGGTCTCGGATATTTCAAACCAGATTGAGCATCCTCTCGAGACATCTGGATACGACCAATCAATATAAAATAAATCAGAAAGCGGAGCACGTCGTGAATAATAAACAAGCCGGGTTAAATCTGTTCCGGTGCAGTTCTCGTCGTTACGAGTATGTACAATTCATCCCCCGTGTCGGTGTGGTTTTCGGGAATTCAGTTACATTCCTGGCGCTGACTAATTAAGGATGTGGTTTTTAGTTGACACTCCTGCTTGAATTGGTACGTTGCGCGCGCTATGATGGAAGCGGCGTGAGTTAAAAGATAAAAGGAAACAAAGCAAAATCAATAGTTCACGAATTTTCACTCAACTTTGTGTTGGTGCAGCACGAATACGGAATATTTTATTATAACCAGAACGAGAAGTTCTGGTGATCAAAATTTATTATGCGGAAATATTTACACAATGTAGAATTAAAATCAGGATAGAAAGGTGGATGACCAAAGCAAAACAACGTTGCTTCTTGGGTGCTATCAAATAATTGTTGTCACGAAATCTTTAAATCGATTACTCCTGCTTGTGCTTACTGTTAAACTAGGTCATAAATATTTTTGCGCTTTTTTCTTTCGTCAACTATTGGTCCGAACAGGTCAGTGGAGGTGGACGTGGTTCGAACTCGTAAACAAGCGCCAGGGTGGCGTCTGCGTACGGAACAGTGGCCACGCAGGTGATAATTGTGATAGCAGGAATAACTCCAGATCAGGGAAAGAAAAAGAGTCTACACAGAAGAACATGAGTCGAAGGTCTTGGCCAGGAAAAAACTGTATGAAACATGGCAGGAGGTGTGGGACACCCACGAAGGATGGGCCGACACCTCCATTAAGAAAGTCGAAGCCTGCTGTACCAGACGGAGCGGGAAGGTTGATTTTTCATGTCAGGCTAACCGGCTACGGCGTGTATGGGAAGTACCTGAGGGAAATAAAAAAGGTAGAATTAGCCAAATGCTGGTATTTTGAGGAGGAGACTCCGGCACACGCGCTTTTTAACTTAAACAGGGTGGGAAAGAAAGGAATGGAGTCCCAAGCAAAGTTGGGAACTCTAGTGACAAAATGACACGTCGCGAGGATCCTTATACAGAACGAGGAGAGCTGGAATTGTGTAAGGAAAATGCTGCGTACTATAATGGGTACCAAAATAAATTACCAAAGGATACTTTAGAGAGAAAGGCGACGGAAAGGAAGGGAAAGTTGAAAATGAGGACTGAGAAGGAGTGAAGAGAGAAGAAGAGAATGAGAAGAAAAGAGAGTTGGAAGCGGAAAGATGGAAAGAGAGAAGAGGATAAGAAGAGGAGAGGAAGAGGAGAAAGGAAGAGGATAGGAATAATAAAGAGGATGAAAGAGTTTAGGAAGAGGGAAGATAATGGATAAGAAGAGAAGAGGAAGGAATTAAGGACTAACTAAGCGGAGCTCATGTGCAGAAGAAGAAGATGCTGGAAGGCGATACCCTCTGCAGAGTGTGAGAAAGAGGAAAGAAGTTTAGTTGGTAGGCGTTCCGTACAGACAGAAATGACGGGGTGAATCCAACACGCCTCCAGGGTTGATATATCCGGAGATGTCTTTTGAAGATTCTCTAAACCTCTACAAAAAAAAAAAGGTTCAGCGAACACCCAACTGAGGAAGACTGTTCTCAATGTGTCTCGAAATCACAGCAGTTTCACGAAATAAGTCCAGGAGACTTGAATCATTTAAGTTCGCAACCACGTGTCCATTAAAGAGTCACAGCAATAACACAACCAAGTCAGTAGAAGACAGTAGATTTAAATACTTGATCTATGACTGATTGTAAATATCGTTACTGGATCCAATGCGATACAAATATAATTGTGCACAAGTTTAAATTAAGGAACTAGACATGATTTACCTGGTTAAAATAAAACTTCCTTAAATCCTCAAGATATTTATCGACGTATCATTATTTAAATGAGAACTGACAAACTCACTGCCCTGTTGTTCACCTATGCGTTTCATACACTAAGCTATGTTCCGTCTCGATTACACACCGAGGTCAAGGACGGCTACCCTCTACGTAGTCGAGGTCTAGTTCTCAAATTAAAAATGCCTTATGTCGGCAGCAAAGTGCAGGTGAGAACAAGCTCCAAAACTAGTACGTCAGGGAGTACTTGATGAATGCGTGAACTAATACGTAGATAGTGTTACGGGCTCAGTTTGATTTAGATGCATTACTACGGCCAGTCACCATCTGCTCGCTATGTCACCTAAACGAAGCCCATTGCCGACAGTTTTTGTGCCAACTTTGGACAGAATTTTTACTTTTTTTTGAAACCGTTTCTACTTAATTCATTGCCTCTACTGAGCGAGTTACAATCTTTAATCAACCGTTTCATCGAGTTATTCGCCAAAGTATCTTCGCAATTGTCTTTTTTTGGTATCGGACGGTCATGTTCTATAATCATGGTTGCCAATATTATTCGATACTTTGACAGTCGAATTTGCTATGAGTTTGTAGTGAATTTATTGCTGGAAGAAAGACTCCTCTATCTCTTCGATTGCCTCACGGCGTAGGCTGTCCTAAACTTTAGTGTTCAATTCATCCTGGAAGGGACCGCACGTCTTGCGCTCGTTCGAATCAAATTGAAAAGCTGAAAGGTTGTTATAACCTACTTTTTTTAATGTTGCAGAACCTAGAAGCAACGCCTTTTCTTTCTTCGTTAGCTAAAACGCAAGAACCGTCTCTGCGATTGTCCCGCGGCGTAGGCCGTCCTAAACTTTAATGCTCAATTCACTTTGCAAGGGACCGCACGTCTTTCCTAGCTCGAATCGTATTGAAGAGTTGAAAGGTTGTTCTACCCTCTTTTTCTTGGCATTGTGGAACCTAGAAGCAACGCCTCTTTCTATCTTCGCGAGCTAAAACGCTGGAACCGTCTCTTTGGTTGCCCAGCGGCGTAGGCCGTCCTAAACTTGAGAGCTCAAGACACTTTGGAAGGGAGAGCACGTCTCTCGTTCGTTCGAATCATATTGAAGAGTTGAAAAGTTATTCCACCCTCTTTTTCTTGACATTGCGGAACCTAGAAGCAACGCCTCTTTCTATCATCGCGAGCTAAAACGCTGGAACCGTCTCTTCGGTTGCCCAGCGGTGTAGGCCGTCCTAAACTTGAGAGTTCAAGACACTTTGGAAGGGAGAGCACGTCTCTCGTTCGTTCGAATCATATTGAAGAGTTGAAAGGTTATTCCACCCTCTTTTTCTTGACATTGCGGAACCTAGAAGCAACGCCTCTTTCTATCTTCGCAAGCTAAAACGCTGGAACCGTCTCTTTGGTTGCCCAGCGGCGTAGGCCGTCCTAAACTTGAGAGTTCAAGATACTTTGGAAGGGAGAGCACGTCTCTCGTTCGTTCGAATCATATTGAAGAGTTGAAAGGTTATTCCACCCTCTTTTTCTTGACATTGCGGAACCTAGAAGCAACGCCTCTTTCTATCTTCGCGAGCTAAAACGCTGGAACCGTCTCTTCGGTTGCCCAGCGGCGTAGGCTGTCCTGAACTTGAGAGTTCAAGACACTTTGGAAGGGATAGCACGTTTATCGTTCGCTCGAATCATATTGAAGGGTTCAAAGGTTGTTCGACCCTCCTTTTCTTGGCATTGTGGAACCTAGAAGCAACGCCTTTTTCTTTCTTCGCGAGCTAAAACGCTGGAACCGTCTCTTTGGTTGCCCAGCGGCGTAGGCTGTCCTAAACTTTAGTGTTCAATACACTTTGAAAGGGACCGCACATCTTTCGTTCGCTCGAATCATATTGAAGGTTGTTCTAACCTCATTTTCTTGACTTGCGGAACCTATAAGCAACTCTTTTTTCTTTCTTCGTGAGCTAAAACAGTCTTTTAACGTCAAGGTCAGTGGTGTTGCCGCGCAAAACCGTTGTTGGGTTCTTGTATTCCTGTAGAATTGACTTGGCGAGTTTCCTTACGTAAAAAATATAAATTGATAGAAAGCGATTTCATTTTATAAAAAGAAAAAAAGTGTTAGGTGTACGTATCGTCATACAAAACGTTATTATTAAAGGCTATCAACTTGGCCATTTTAAAACTCCCGGGCACAACTTTTTCTTTTCAAACACTAAAATCTCGTTTAGCGCCGGCCATTAAAGCGGTAACACCGCCGGACCTGTGTTATTTTTATCAGCCACTCCAATTAAAACTCCAACCGTTTTATCCCCCTCATATGCACAAACCGCCGCGCCGCCTGTCGTGCCGTACCTGTACAATAAACGTTATTCGCTTTATTTGCGTCAACGCCCATTCTTTAATTATCCGAAGAGAGAAATTTAATAATCGTCGAGTGCTCGTTTCGTTTATTAAAACGACGCCCTCAGCCCGCCCTGACGATACAAATATGACTAGTAGCAATTAGCTCTAATTTACAATTCTTCCCTTAATTGCTCCCTCCCACCTTTGCGTCATCACTATTATTTCATTTGCAGCAGGGCAGGGTAGCAGAAACAAGACGTTTTATTACAGACTTAATGCGAAACAGCCGGAGAATTAACATAATTTTAATTGAAGTCTGTTAAGACGCAGAGGTCAGATCAAAGGTTTACTTATACGTCATTTGCATAATGGTCTTTTGCTTGCTAAAAAATTATTATAGAAAGTATGTAAATATAAATTATGCGTCTTATTTATATGCTAAAATGTAAGTAATTTCTTTGGTTAACAAAATTGCAAAAAAAAAAAAATTCTTGTTATTCAAGGGGCGAAACTCAACTCCTAGAGATATTTAAGCATCCCTTAAAAAGGAATTATTTGATTGTAAATGTGACTTCCGATTAATGAAACGATTTGTATGTCGCTTGCCGTCATATTTCAAAACCGACAAGGGTGCAGCTATTACAGAATACAGTCGGAATTGGTTTTGTATAGGACTATAACAGTTTGCGCTCACGCGTATTCAATTAATTACGGAAATGGCTTTCAGTGAACACATATTTTTCCTAAACAGACAATTAGATTTTCTGGAATTGAAACTGACATGTTGCGCACAAGTACACCATAAAATTTTGATAAATGGTCAAGTACATTGTTTTTACAGTTTCCAGCAATGACTTCATGATAATACACGTATACAACAAAAACAAGATTTTATATTATACCTTGAGACGTTTCAATATGATTAGATTTTGCAAGAAACCAGTTACTCTTTAATACTGAAGATTGGAAAAATATAACAGCTTCTACGTGTTTAAGGTAAAGTGGCGTGAAATTCAAGTCGTTAACTTCCACAGTGTGTAACTTTCAGCTTGTGCATTTTGTTTACTTGCATAACCCTTTCAGATTCTACGTTTCGTTCCCATGTTATAACCATACCCATCTAATTGGTTGTTTTGTATTTTTCTTCAATAATATCAGGTTTTATTTTGCAGTGTTACGGTTTGAAAAACCGCTTTCCAAAAGTCATCCTGTGTATTGAGTCTGCATTGCATTTATTTTCGATTTTGCAATGATTGACATGGGTGTTGTATGGCTTTATATTTTCTCGTCCGCTTTTATTGCGCCAAAAATAAGTTTTTATCATCGTCTTCGTCGCAAAATAATTGGATTTTTATAATACAAAGGGTCCAACGCCTCGCTTTAGTTTTGTGATGCAATTCGCAGACCTTTGTTCATTCATCGTAGAAAACCCCGGCAATAAATTACTGTGTGATTCTTATTCTTTCTGCATTTTTGTTTTATTACCTTAAGTACATTTTATCGCCCGGAGTTTCTATCTTTAGCTTTGATTGCAAAATCTTTTGCAAAGCGCCTACAGTGGAGTTTTTGGTGTTTTGCGTGAGAACCTGATTGAATGTTTATTCTAAGCCTCGAGACGATCATAAAATCTGGCGACGTCTCAGTTTCTTTTTGTATTATGTTGTGTTCTGCGAGTTACAATTTTTTGTATATTTTATTCCGACGGAAAGTTTAAATTGCGTTCACATTTGCCATTTCAAGCCATCGGTCTTCCTCACGTCAGCTTCTTCCCGGTTGGTTTTTGCTGATGTCACGATGTTTTCGATTTGTTCAAGCCCTCCCTTACTTCGTTAGGGGTAAAGCCAGCTTTGACGTTATTAATTTGTGACGTGCCTGGAGCACGCAGCAGTCGTTGTGGTGTCCCCAGGGCCGGTGTAGGTGTTCGAAGGGGCTCTGCCCATTTTCAGCTGTGTTCGTCTGGAGAAACGTACATATTTCGGTTATTGTCGAGGAACCTCGGGGGAGGTTTCCTCGAGCATACGAGGACTTATCGGTTACTCCGTGGCTGAAACTCATTCGATTTGTTTCAACTTCGTCCCTGTTGTTAAGATAGGTATGCTTGCGACCGCTGCTCTCTATTCGTGCACAAATTATTATTGCCGTACTTTTCTTCTCTTACAGACTTTTGGTAAAGGATTTCAGAACCAATTTTAGGACCGCTTTTGGTTGGAATGTGGTTTCATACGACGACTCTTCCTATCGCTTTAATGTACGACCCTTTTTCGGCGTACAATTTTTCTGTGACAATCCTTTTGGAGGAAGAGATGTGGTACCGGTTTTCGTCGTAGCAACCGTCGAGTCGGAAGGTTTGATATTGGCATCTTCACATCTCAACGCATGTGAAGATGGACCGAGGACCCGAGAGTCTCCAAGGAAGATGATTCAGGTGGGTGGTTCCAATTATTTGCGGATAGCGCCTTATGCCTATATTGGTTGTGTTTAATGTACGAATCAGGGGGTCGGGGAGAAATCCGTGGCGGCGTCCCTGAATCCACGCCAACTTGTTATTACTTAAATAAAAACGCAAGCCTTTGGTATAATCACGTATATTAAATTTAATTATAATTTTAAAAACAGCGTGATGAAATATCGTTGAATGCAATGCAATGGATGTTTACATTAGGCATTTTTTTTTTACATAACAATCATCTCCTTTACATAATTACCCTCTGCTCTTTTGTGAAAAACTGAATTAACTTTGACAAAAACTGAATTAACTAACAGGTTATTTTAATGAATTACTTTATCGCTTTAGGCACTCAACGCCAAAAGTAATATTGCAATAAATAGTTTTAAATATTGTAACGAGCGTCGGTGAGACATGAAAAATTCCCGTGTGATTCATCGCCTTCCGCACCGAGTTTAGAGAAAGACTCATTTCCGCGAAATCTGTACGAAGAGCTTTCGCGGGATCGCAGCCAACGTCGTGCCCGGATTCCGGAAAGTTTTCACCAGTCTCCGAGGTTCCTATGAAACGATACCGAACGATACAAACGGGGTAGCAGTCAGCGACTCAACGGCATACACTAATTTGGGTCTGTTAGCTTCTTATTAATTATTTATTTGTTAACTTAAGATTTGTAGTCTCTATTTTGACTTAGCCCCTTATTACGGCTAACGCTAAAGCTAGTGAAGGATCCGCCATTCCTTGAACTTGCTCTAACGTATCGTTGTTGTTGATTGACAGAGTCAATTCTTGATACAGATTTAATATAGCGTATGATAGATCACATTTAGATGTTTTTCAGACATTTCGCAACTTTTTAAAACTTGATACTTATTGCAGCTTCATCTCATCAAATGTTATGTAGACTTTTACGTTACTCATGTCACCGGCGATTGCTCACTCCTGTCTTGAAGGACCCATGTTTGGCAATCAAAGTTAGTGGACCATATTTAGTTCTGTTTTTTAATGATATTTTGCAGGTACTTAGTTAAAACATGATATCTATTGTAACTTCATCTGATCAAATATCATGACTACTTTAACGTTACTAATCTTAGCAGCAATTATAGAAGGTTCACTTCTCTCTTGAACTGTTACGACGCCGAACTCCGTTCATTACGTGTGTTACCGTACATCTCGAACAGGTGGTTTACTTTGGTGCAAGTTATATCTCGTATGCTTCTTTAAGGAGTTTTTCAAATAACCTATCGCTTTAAATTCGAATCTGCGTCGTGTTCCTTTTTTTATGTAATTGCCTGCGATGTTTGTACGGCTGCACAAAAGGCAGCTTAAGATCAAAGAACCGCTTTGATGTATTTCTGCTGCGGCAGACTAACAATACCTATATCCTATTTTTTCTTGATAGGCGGAATTACACAGGTATAGTAAAGCGCCGGTAATCCGGATCAATAGGAACTGTCTCAATTCGGATTAGTGGAAAATCCGGATTGCGAGTGCAATATTTAAATGAATAAGGGCACTCAGATTATCTCCATCTTCTTCTAACCTGGTGTAATAAAACGAGTTGGAGATAGTTTGAGTGTGCGTTCAGTTCATAAAGTGCACGCCAGTAAAAAACGGTATAAACAAGTAACTACTGTAAAGTTTTTTGTTTTTTTTTTTTATATTTGGCACCCTACCTAGAGGCTATGTTTTATGAGATAGAGAAAAACTTCAAATGCAAAAGTTGTAGGACTTTAAGTCTGTTATCTTTTAAAGTTATCACAAGAAACAAAAGCGCACGGAAAAATGGAGAAAAAGAAATAATTAATGGAACAGCCCTTCTGGGTGCCATGTTGATTCAACCTGATTTGGGGATTTTCCTTTTTATGTTGGCACATTTAATCGGGATTTCCCGCGCTGTTCAGATACGGCCAAAAATAGGTAAAGAAAACATACAATCTGCGATCTGGATTAGGGGATCCATGGTCGATCTGAATTACAAGGATATTACTTAAAAGATACAGTTTTTAATTTTATCCGGATTACAAGGACATCCGGATTAGCGGTGCTTTACTGTACAACGTGTTACATAACTAACAGACGACAAAAATTGCAAATCAACTGCAATCATTACTAATTAGTTGCTATTTTAATGAAATTAAAAAAAACACACAAATAACTGACTAATAGGAAAGCCACATTCTTTTACAATTTCACGTTTACCGCGCATTAAGAAAAAAAGTAGACCACAGTGTTATTGTGCAGCATGATGCAACAATGAGTAACACCTGCCACGTGCGAATTTCAGAAATGTCCGGTTTTAAGTTTTATTGGTTTTTATTTCCGTTTAAAGCGAACACCTGTTATGTCGGCTTTCTTTACCGGCGAATGATCAACGAAATTCCGGCTAACTAGTCTGCACTCTGTTTTGAACTTGTCACGCGATACACGGCGTACGGAGGGGCAAGACGCAATGATTGGATGAACGTTTCCATATTGGTTTTGGGTCGTAGCCAAGTGATGGCTACATACTCTGCGTTTCATTTTGATTAAGGAAGTGTCGTTTTCGACTTCTTCAAACCACGTTGGTGCTGTGTATGGAGGTGACCTCGAGTTTCGAGTGTTCCTGTCTAGAGATGGAACGAACATCCTGCCTCGATACTGAATCCGACCGATTCGGCCTATGAACGAACAGTCCGGTTTCGGCCGAACAGTTCGGTGTATCGGCCGGACCTTTGTTCATCTTTCGATGCCCGGATGACGATCGTAGCGAGAATTTCATGGACGCATAATGAGTTAAAACTTGTGTATGCACGTCGCGCTTCTCGTCAGAAGAATTCACTCCATTTTTTATACAGGCTGTCGAATAGTGTTTGCAATATATTTCATGATTTGGTTTTTATCAATTCGTAATGGCTGATATTACTAAAGGTAAATTTTTATATTTACCCCAAAATCTAAGTTAAATACAACATTTCTCCTCTAAAATTTAAAATGTCGTTCTGTGATTGATTGTCACCGTAGCAATAAAATTTAACATCCCTTTAAATTTAACGCTTTTGATGCAGAACAGACCCCATTTAACTTTATGGGATAAGTTTTACCCGTTTAAAATTGTTGGAGGAATGATTAAAATTTAACACATTTGCCGATGAACGATTGTTGTAATTAATTAAAAAAACTGTGTTTGCTAAAAAAAATGTGAAAACATTTACGAAATATTATTTAGTTTTTTTTAAGAAACATTGAACTACGTTGCAAATCTACTAATAGGGACAAAACAAAGACATAAGAGATGCTTACAGTCCTGAATTTTTTGAAACACATCGGTTAGATGCACAATCTAAAATTCTTTAGACATATGCAGAGTGTTTCATAAGAGTGGGACGACCCTAACATATATTTTTTGAAATGGAACACCCTATATCAGTAGTAGAGAGGTAAACTATCGTATCTCCACATTTGGACAAATGTACGAAAAACGGTCATATACGTTGTGCATCACCCTATGTATATATCACCCGATTGCCGCAGTCTTCTCTACTGTCTAAAGTATACAAGATAGACATTCAATTCGAACGAACTAAGGTATAAATCAGTCAGCGCTATTTTATAAAATTATTTTTGGCTATACAGGATGTTCATAAACTGAGAGCTATATCAAAGTTATATTTTTTAGATGGAACACCCAGAATATTTTTACATATTTCGCAAGTACGTATAATGAATACGTATTATCCAAAGATTTCAGAAGTTTTGTTTTTAAGAGTTTGTAAGATACTAATGATTATGTGTAAAAAATTGCTCTATTATGAGCTCTTATAATTTGAGTATTTCTTTACGTTTCATCGTGAATTTTTAGGTAGTCAATACAATATCTCATCTATAGAAATTTTACAACAGCTTTGATCTATTGGTTGTTATGTGTACAGAGTGTTAAGTTTTAAAAAAGTTATTTTTTTCAAAATTTTCTAATGGAACACCCTGTACATCTAAACCCTTGTGAAACACTGCTTTAATGAGCTTTCATAAAAGGCCAAATTTGTAAAAGTAGTGTGTCACTAATCTAAACAATCACTCTTTCAATTAAAACTTATGGCAACTGTTTTCCTCTTTTCTAGCAAACGGCAACGTGATTTTGAAATTTTTTTTTTATTATTATTTCAATAAAGTTATTTAAATATTTTCAAAATAAAGGAAAACAGGAATTAGTTTAATAGGAACATTTTCAATTACTTTGAACAATTTAAACAATTAAAATAAAACATATCCGTTCATTTATCATCTATCTGAAACTGAAAAACCGGACGGAAAGGCTAAATAACGTTAATATTGAAAGAAAAATAAATAGTTCATTGTTGTCTCTCGATTTTTTCAGTTTAGACAAAAACATTTGGCGTTTTATGAAAGCTCATTAAAGCAGTGTTTCATAAGAATTTAGATATACCGGGTGTTCCATTTGAAAATTTTGAGAAAAATAACTAATAGATCTGAGCTGTTGTGAAATTTCTGTAGACGAGATATTGTATTGACTACCTGCAAAAATTCAGAACGAAATGTAAATAAATAGTCAAACTATAAGAGCTCAAAATAGTGCAATTTTTTACACCTAATCATTAATATCTTACAAACTCCGAAATCCGAAAAAAAAACTTCCGAAATCTTTGGTTATTACCTATTCGTTATGCGTACTTTCGAAATACGTAAAAATACACTGACTGGTATGAACACCCTGTTTAGCCAAAAATAATTTTATAAAATAAAGCTGACTGATTTACACCTTTCTATCTTGTACGGTTTAGACGGTAGAGAAGACCGCGGCACTCGGCGGACACCCTGTATAGGCTGTTCCCTTTAGAAAAATATATGTTAGGGTCGTCTAACTCTTACGAGACACCCTGTATATGCCTAAATAATTTTAGATTGTACATCTAACCGATATGTATGTTAGTGCGCATACAAATTTCAAAAATGTTCAGCAGTAACGCCACAATCTTCCTCCCACGCCTGTTGGCTCTCCCTGTATAAATGAAGCTAAAATTTCCAAAATTTTCTGTTTCAATTATTTAAGTTATTGAGACACAAATCTTACTAATAATAATTTTAAGAATTAAGTTATAGTCGTATAGACCGCAGCGTAAATGTTTGCCGTATTTTGTCTTCAAAACATAAAATACCATAATATTTAAAATCCCTCATTGTTTTCCTATAACTTAGAAGAACATACCTACTTTTTTTTTCAAATCAACGCTGTACCAAAAAGGGACACACAAAACGCTGTACCAAAAAGGGACACACAAAACGTTAAGTCTTGCCGAAAAACAAGATAAGATTTTCTAAAAGTAAAAATAATTTTGCATAAAATTATAAAAAAAAAATTAACTCTGTATAAGAATCGAACCACGAACATTCGCATTATGAAACATGAACGTTACGTCTGAGCCACCCGCTCAGTTGAAATTTATAGTAATAATTTCGTCTATCAGCTACGTTGTAAATATGTGGCAGTAGGTTCGGCCGGACCTGTTCGGTTCGGCGACAGTATCTCGGTGTTCGTTCGGTCCCGCGAGCAGTAGGTCCGTTCCATCACTATTCCTGTCTCAGAGAGACGAGGCACATTATTGTTTTCGGCGGGGGCTTCCAGGAGGTTCAGTATTGCAACGGCTAAGGCCGGTTATTGGTGCTTTGAAGATGCACAAGCCTCTGCGGCTTTTGTCAGCCTAACTCAAGGGCAAGTGTGGCATTTGGTCAGGTATCTTTAGGGCTCGACACTACTCTTACGCACATTATTAATTGTCGATCTTTTTCCCCCTCAACAGATTTTACAAATGGATTTTTCCGAGTGGGTTTTACGAAAGAGGTTTTCAAACGTGACAGCTCTAATAACAGTTCTTCTACAGTTGTTTCCGCAGTCGTTCTATCTTCCAGGCAGACTGACTGGACCAGTTGGAAAATTTCCGGGCAGTTTAGACAAAATCCGCAGACAAAGCCACGGTTAAGTCAGGATTAATTATTGAATCTTTATCTTTCTTTTTGGAGATTTGAAATATTTTGCAATCTACTAAGTGCTAGTCTTATTTTTTTTTCTGCTGTAAAAGCAACGAAGGTGAGTTTGATCTGATAACGTTATTCTTAACTTGTTTGACCTTTGGTTCAAGTCGCTATCGGTTTATTAATGAATGTATTGGCGTGACTCTGATTTCGAAATAGGGGGTGCGTGCACATTGTAGACGGATAAGGTATCCACCTGTTGTGTTTTACCCTAAGGGCCGCACATATTCGAACCACCTTGCATTTAATTTGATTTATACCTTGATTTAATGGACTGATTTATTGATTAGAATTAGGTTTGTTTTCACAGTTAATAAATCCTCGTGACCATCGCGTCTGAGGTGTTGGCATTGTGCTGAAGTTAATTTCCCCAGCACGATATCTTGCTGATACTTAAGTAGGTAGCAGAACCATCCATGTTTCGCATGTTTCACGTTCAAATGTTTTTTTTTTTTTAGATTTTTTGCAAATACGTGTTGTAACTTGATTGTATCAGTAGTTATCTATCTCTTACGTTCTATTTTCTTTTGACTGACGACTACGTATTCAATTCTATTCATGTTTGCTTTAATCTTTACTGTTTGTATATCCTCTTATCACATATGTTGGTTACACTTCGAGTTTCCTTTAGCCAAAAACCAACTTATAATGCTTATAAGGGGCAAAGATTATAAAGAAAAATTCTTTGATTAGATGTAATTCATGTTTGAATACTAAATGCATGTAGTAAATTAATAACATAAGGGGTATTTAATTTTCATAATTAACAAATCCAATAATAATTGGCAGAATTATACCCTGAGAGAGTGTACGTGACGATTCGAGTCAAACTTCATCAAACTAGTAACTGTAACAGCCATTTGATTTCTAAATGGAGCGCTTCCAGGTTCGAGGAATAAGCGGCGGGCGGGGTAAGATGTGACACTGGAAACGTTAACCCCGGTGGAATTTCAGCCGCCAGCTCGAAACAGTCGCACGATTCTGCTAATTCGATACATTAACTGTACACTCGAATATGCCGGGGCAGACTGAGACACGAGACTTTAATCGAACTTAGATGGAACTAATGCTGATGAGCTACAACTTTTATCAAGTGCACCAACTCGGGATTAGTTCGGTTAAAGCCCTGCGAGACCCTCTTGTCTCTCCTGCTAACGGGGGAGGATCGTACCTAACTTAGTTTAATCCGGTTTAATACAAAACTCAATCGTAATCATTTCATTTGGATGCCGCGGTATATACGAAGAAATACGAGATAATTCTAACGACCCGACGTATTTTTGTCTAATTTTGTTATGTTCCTTCTGCGCGTTTAATGGAAGCCTTGGTTAAATTGCGATGTCAGTCCCCGACATTAAAGTGAAAAGGGTCGGTTCCAAAGCGATCATAAGTGATCTTGATATATCAAACAGAGGCGGGTCTAATATCTCCGAATTGTTACCGGTTCGCAAATGTTTGAAGTGATTCCAAAATTCAATTCAACAGATTTATGCTCTTAGCACTGAGGGGAAATTCAAAATATTCAAAACATGTAGCGCCGAAGGTAAGTTAATTAAAAAATCTTCTACGTCAAGTAACATTTTAACTTAACAACAACATCGGTTTGTGTTCTGTTCCGAAACAATCCATCCTGTCCTGAACTAGGTAACAGTTTTCAATTTATTTAATGTCCTAGTTGCGGAATGAAAACGCCGTGGTCGCTATGTCGGAGTTTCGCCTGCGTTAAAAATGAGAAACTGAATTGATTGCGACGTGTTGACATTCACGTGCTGCAAACATACGAGCGCATTCAATTATGTACGCATCAGAACGTTCACGTAACATTATTTCCGCGGCTTCTGGCTTTGCTTTCGGGACGATGTCATGCATGTGTTTCCTCTGGAACGTACGGATCTAATCTTGTTTTAAATTAAATTTGCGTCCTTCACGGTTACATTTCATACGACGAGTTTAAGGTGAAAGGATTTTGCTTGGATGTACCAACGGAATTTCGACCCCCGTTTTTCACATCTCAAGGAATTATTCGAAAAGCTTTTCTTTCTCATATTCCATTCTTAAGTGAATATATATAATTTTACAAATCCAAACTGTCAACAACATGTCGTCAACACCATACACAATGAATGTTCGACCTATTAGGGACGTATTTACTAAAGTCATGCAAATCTCACATTGCCCGAAAAAAATTAACGGAGACATTTCAAAAATTCACGTATTTTGTGCTCCAAATGGAAACCGCTTGAGTAGCACCGATGATTATTGGAATGCGATGCGTAATGTGTTCTGGATGCGCATTTTGACTCACAAGCTTTTTCTTCTTTGCACGAGCAACTCTTCGTGCCAAGTTTTCTACCACCCAAGACCGTTCAAAGGTTCTGTGTGAATGTCAGCCTAATGAATCACGTACCCCGGGCAGTGATTTGCATTGTTTTGATTTCTTTTGCTCCAGCAAAAAAGCAACTTTCCCAATTGGAATCTTCATAAACTGAATTTTTCATTGGTAATGTTTGATTAAACATGATTCGCTTCACTTTAATTCGATTAATTATCTTGCACATCAAGAAATTGCAAATACGTAAACACTGTGGTAATACATACATTTAATTAAAAAAATCCTAAAGGGCCGCGGTTGGCATTAAGAGCAACTCTGCGCGCCAAGTTTGCTATCATCCAAGAGCGTTCAAAGGTTCTGTGTGAATGACAGCCTAATGAATCACGTACTCCGGGCAATGATTTCCGTTATTATGATTTCTTTTTCTCCAGCAAAGACGCATTTTTCTCAATTAGACCCTTCATAAGCTGAATTTCTCATGATGATTCGCTTCACTTTAATTCGTTAATCATCTGGCATGAAGCAATTGCAAATACGTAAAACACTGTGGTAAAACATACGTTTTAAAAAGATTCTAATGGACCGCGATTAGCATTATAAGCAACTCTGCGTGCCAGTTTCCTACCACCCAAGAGCGTTCAAAGGTTCTGTGTGAATGTCAGCCTAATGAATTACGTACGCCGGGCAGTGATTTGCATTATTTTGATTACTTTTGCTCCAGCAAAAACGCAATTCTCTCAACTGGAGTCGTCATAAACTGAATTCTTCATTTGTAATATTTGATTAAACATGATTCGCTTCACTCTAATTCGTTTATTATCTCACATGAAGCAGACGCAATATAAAACGCTGTGGTAAGACATACGTTCAATTAAAAAAATCCTAAAGGGCCGCGGTTGGCCTTAAGAGCACATCATTCAATTCTTCATTATACAAGTAATTGTAAAATGCTCGAATTTCACTAAACATCCGTGAATTGATACGCACGTCGACACGAACACAATTCCACTGACAAAATTATTATTGTATCCCTACTTACATCATAAAAAAATCAAGTTCATTGTTCGTTTATGCAATTTTTCATCAGAGAGCCGTAAACAGATCGTTTTACAGTTTCAGTTCGAGAATAAATGATCGTGTTTTGTGTGTTTTTTCTCGAAAGTCTATTGCTGCTGTGACGCATTCAGCTATTCCGATGACCATCAACACGTTTACATGTGAATTTTTAATCCATTTTATCTCAAAAACTACACAAGTTAGACCTCCCTATGTCTGCAGTTATCTGCTTTATTTTTCAAGGACTATCTGTTGTCAACGGGTCACACTTATTCTGAATCACCCTGTGTAAGTAACGAATGTGATTCACGAAGAGACACATTCGTTAGTTGTTCGTGGTGTCGACGATATATCCTTGCGGTACAATATGCACCTGCCCCAAAGTATCTGTAGTTTCGTTATTTTTAACTGGTCATTTGTAATCAACTGCAATTCCATGGAATAGCGTTCATCTAGCATTTAAGAAAAGAACTTTGTCCAGAAATAAAACCAAGCAGAAAACTAATCCAGACAAAATCACGTCTCATAGCTTCGGATGTTCCTCCACATAACGAAATGCCCGCGTTTCTGTTTCGTAACTTTCCGCAAGTAAATTGGAATTTCATATCGCATGAATACATCGCACGAGGGATTCGAAGCCCATGCATAGATAGTGGACCTCGCCGGGTGAGTGAAAAACATTAGTTTTCAAAGCGTCTCGGACGTCGCGTCGGACGGGCATCGCGAAAGCTACGGTCAGATGACGACGACGGCGGCGCGACGAACAGAATCTAACATGCCGAGAAGTAACTCACTGTGAATGAAAAGGGGGCTGTTACAGATTCGGATGTGTGCGTGTGTGTGTTTCGGGTCAAATCAGCGCGCCTTAGAAATATTTCCGCTTCGAAAACTTCAATTCCGTTCCGAAAAGTTTGTTAAGATGTGTATGTATGCATGAAAGTTTGCTTTTCAATCACAGTGGAATCGTGTCTAATTTAATGGATCGATAATTTTCTTCGAAGTTTCAACCGCATCCGTTTTGGGTTCTTATCGCATGTTTTTCCGTAGTTCTAACTTTAAATTGATCATTTGTTAGAGTTACTTACAAGTGAAGGCAAATAAGGTCTTATTTGAAAGAAAAACGCACCAGGTCTTATAGTTTAAAATACATTTGACATTTTGCGACAGCCTGTATAGTAGATCCGCCGGAGTCGAGCTTTTCTTTTTGACCTAGACCGGCCGATAATGAATTTCGTACGAGCCAAAGGCGTTTTCTGTATCTGTTTCGAGCTCAGCGTAAGCATCTACGACCCTAATTACCCCGGAGTTTATCTTATTAAAATCTCACTTCTTTTTTCTGTATCGTTAGAAATGCGGAAAACCAACTCGTTTTATAAGTAAGTCAAATTGCGTTTTATTCTCGATTCGGTTGACGCCGCCCAGGCTAACTTTTTGCGAAAATTGCAGATAGTTTTCGTTATCTCTTCTCGCTCGAGCTTCGAACGCTCCCATCACCTTTGGCGTTTAATCTTATTGGAAGGTCATGATGTCACATTTCCGCTGGATTGGCTGATCATTCTCGATCCTTTTTCTTTTTCGTTTGTTTCTTTTCTCCCCTCTTTCCTGAACCGAGTTAGTGACCCTTCATTCTGTATAGTTTTGTGTGTACTCTCTTGGTGCTTTCGAAATATTTCCTCAGGGGGCGAAGTATACTTCACGGCCGGTGGCCAGCTTCAACGGTTTACCTCGAATTAAGCCGTGTATTCACGCGATTTTGTTAGTCTGGTGCGTAATCGCCCCTCCCCCAGGTGAGTACTTATGTCGACTAACTTAATCCATGTTCTACGTTCTACTCCTTTTCTCCTGGGCTTTTAGTTCCCCGTCGCAGTCTAAGACCTAGTTTTGATAACTGGCCCTGTGTTATCAGATGTAAGTTCCGGCTTTTCCCGGTAATTCAATTCAATGGATCCGACGGACTTGTGCGTGCTATCTTGGTGCTTTTGAAATATTTCCTCAGGGGGCGAAATATACTACACGGCCGGTGGCCGGCTTTGATGGTTAACCCCGAATTAAGCTGCGTATTTACGCGCTTTTGTCAGTCTGGTGTATAACCCGCCAGGAGAGTTTACTTACCGTCGACTAACTTGATCCATGTTCTACGTTTTTTCTTGTACTCCTTTTCCCCTGGACTTTTAGTTCCCCGTCGCAGTCTAAGATCTAGTTTTTCTTAACTGACTCTGTCAAACAACCCCGCCGTAGCTGGTGTTATAAGATGTAAGTTCCGGCTTTTCCTGACAATTGAACACCTTCTTGGCCTTGGGCCTGCTTTGGTTTCGGGAGCCTGTTCCAGCCTGCGTTTGCGGTTAGCTGACTTTTGCAGCCGTCAACGGACCCGACGGGACAAGACCAACTGTGACATCGGTGAAAGTGGGAATGTTTTTAATTATTTATGTCCTTTGCCCCGTGTTTGCTCCGCAGGGAACAAATAATTGACTTTTTCTGCAATTGTAATTTTATTACGATCGACACATATTTGCGCTTACTTTTTACGAAAATAAATAAAATTTTTGTTTTAAGATTAAAACGTATCCGGATTCTCATACACTGGGAGGTGCGTTACTTGTTTATTTTTAGTGCTTTGGCCCAGTCTGGCCTTCAGCCTTTTATTTGTTTTCTAAAGAAAATAAAGGATTGCTGTATAATTTGGACGTATGCGCGTTTTTCTTAAATTTCTGGCGTTTCTCCTCCAAAAAAAAAAAAAAAATGAGTGGAGCCCTTTCTATTAAATTCGTGTAGGTTTGATATACTCCCGACTTGTCTCACTGCAGCTATCGGCGACACCGAAGTCAATCGTCACTGTGTTAACCTTTACTACCTTTCCACCTGGTAGATAGCACAAGTTCACTTAACTAATCAATTCGTAATTTGTATTGCTCATATTTTAGTGCTTTTTTTCCTCAAAGCCACACAAATTTGCCAGACTGTACGTAGCCGAGTTAACCTTTCGAGATACGATCAATGAGTGCATACGTGCAGACATAACTTTACGGTAGCGTTCACAAGCATGTGCTACCGGACGGTGTAGACATAACTTTACGGTAGCGTCCACAAGCACGTGCTACCAGACGGTCCAGACACAACTTTACGGTAGCACCCACACGTGAAGACACAACTTTACGATAGCGTCCACAAGCAAGTGCTACCAGACGGTTCAGATACAACTTTATGGTAGCGTCCACAATAAAGTGCTACCACATGATCCGGGGTACACGCTTCTCGCCTCACTAAAAGTAGTGAAGTGAACGGCGGCTAAGAACATCTCCCACACCAGCCTTAGCCCAGCGCGCAACAGGCTATCAACTACTGTCCCTGCGAGTTCAACCCGATCAACCAGTGAAGAGCTGCCCCAACACTCCTCACTGTTAAGGGCTTAGGAAGTTCCTCCTGTGAAGGGCTCATTTTGAATTTAAAAAAAAATCATCTCTACCCATCGTTTTACTAGGCATTTTAAAACAGAAATTATTTATGCTTGCATTTGTTACATCTACCACGTTAGATGACAATTTGTTACGGCCAATTTTCAAAATTAAGATCAAGTAAACCTCGGTGAGGTTATTGGGCGGTGGACAATAGAGTAGAAAGCAGGTCTGCCTACACTAAATTCTCCAATGATGAATTATTTTCTCCGCAGGTGAAGCTTACGTAATATCGGCGGCAGCTCAAAAATTTCGGAGAGGGGGTCATGGACAGCAAAAGAAAAACAAGGGAATTCCGCATTAGACGTAAATTTAAAATTATTTCCTCTCGTCTCATGGTGATCTTAAACAGTTTAGAAATTGTGAAAATTAACTCTAAATTCATCAATTTACTCAAAATAAACAAAAACTGATGATAGAATGAAATCGACGTAAATTGAATTAAATCACAACCAACAAGTTCACAACCGTGATTTCAATTATTTGAAGTCTTAATAATTGAAATAAAGTTCTGTAACACACGATTCGCGACGGTCATTAAAATTTAAACTTAAATTGAAGGTTAAATATCAATTAGAATGTAAATCGATTGCACTTAACCTTCGATTTAAATGTCAATTAGAACAGATAAAATAGCGACATCTTACTATCGCTTTTTGACCTGACATTGCAGTAAGGTAGACAAATTGAAGCGGGATTTGCTCCTAATAAGTTCCCCATGCAAGGCGGCCATGCTTGCTGTCAAAGCATAATGAAAGATTTTAGAAAAATTTTTTGCAAATCGTCTTTGATTGCAGCGAGAACCTCGAGCAGCCTCTGGACAGCTGTTTCAGCCCTGCTTGGGGCTTCTTCAGCAGAGACGTAGCTCGACATTCGTTTTTGTTTGCAGCGGGAATGTCGAGCTACGTCTCTGCTGAAGAAGCCCCAAGCAGGGCTGAAACAGCTGTCCAGAGGCTGCTCGAGGTTCTCGCTGCAATCAAAGACGATTTGCAAAAAATTTTTCTAAAGTCAATTAGAACGTTACTCACTTCTGCTTGAACTTACATAATGAGCGTGTTCTTATTTATTATTCAAGCAATCGTCTGCTTCATCTAAGGTCCCTAAATGTAATTGACATTGAACTTGCTTGAGAGGGTCCGTACAAACTGTCATTTTTCTTAGTAAATTTAGATTTCATGGTTGGCTAACCTAATTTGATCTTACTGTTCACAATAATTTCTCACTAACAATAAGTTACTATTAGATTTCAAATAGTAATACTTTTGGTTTGCAATGGAACTCTAGAGCTACGCTTCTGCTGATGAAGCCCTACATAGAGCTAAAACAGCTGTACAGGGTCTGTTGGAGAGATTTACTGCAATCAAAAACTATTTGCAACAAAATGTTAGTAAAATATAGTTTTTCTACGTATTTCATGAAATCTGCCGTTCTCGAAATAATGACGATCAAATCTGGTGACCGAAGCATGATCGATTAGCATGCAATTAGACAGCCGTTAGTACAGTGGAACAGCAGTTTGAGTAATAAAAGCACAAGGCCATACAATACAATCTAGAAACGGCTTAATTTTAAAATACTGGCTAGAATAGAGTGCAATCGGCTCGCGCGTTGGATACACCACCGTGTAGACGAATGTCACATAAATCTGCTTACACATTGTGTAGGACTACTTTAAAGAGAAAGAATTCGAAATTCCAATAGACATAAAGAGAAAAAAAAACATTTAGTTTCATTTAATCTCAAGTAGGTGATATGCTGTAGGGTGAGAACTGCCACGAGAAAGTAATATGTCTCGCGAATTTGATGAAATACAATGTTGAGTGAAATCTTCATGTTTCATTTCCTGTTGAGCATATGAAAAGCTGACGCTGCGATTCTAACGTGAAGTTTTGGAAAAACAATGCCAATCGGCATCATTGGGTCACTAATCGGCGTCATTGCACTACTCAGAAGGCAAAGTCTCCCGGAGGAAGGCGGAGATGAAGTAGCAAGGAAGTTGATAAAACAATTATTGTTTGAACGAATCTGACAGATCGTTCCGAACCGCATCAAGTAAGATAAATGCCAATGAAATCTAGTGATTCTAGAGCACTATGAATTAACATGCAATTAGTCAGCCATTAGTATGTTCAAATAGCTTTGAGTAATAAAAGAACTCGCCTTTATATTGTACGACTGGACACGACTTTATTTAAAAAAAAACTGGCCGTAAGGTTACAGTAGAGTGCGATCGGCTTGCAAATTGGATGACATATAAATCTGCTTACCACACATTGTATAGGTCTTTAAAGTATAAGAATTCGAAATTCCAATAGGTGCAAAGAAAACAAATATTTAGTTTCATTTAATCTCTAGTAGGTAGACGATAAGCTTCAAGGAACTGCAACGCTCGTTTCTTTTCACGAGAAAATAATATGTTTTTCTTAAATTTAGCGCATTTGATGAAATAAGACACTGAGTATAAAAATAAATTTGGATTTGACTCCTAACCACAATATGGTTTTTTTAAAATAAACTAAATACGTATTTCGGCAGCTATGCTGCAATTTTCAGTAGTTGCGTCTTCTATCCTACTAAATCACAGGAGAAGTGACGGTGTCATACCTATCGCTACTTTATATACTAAGTGCGTTCCGCTCCAATGAAGCGTGCGCTTCCAGTAGTGAGCGCCTCACCGGGTTACGTCAACTAAGTCAAGCAACACAGAACCTGCCAAAGGCCCGTGATCGGCTTCATTAAATTATTACTGGTTTTGTGTATAAAAATGGTTTCAAAACCGTCTAATTCCCTGTTGCTTCATGTTGCTTTTACTAACCTAAGATTACTTAAATCTATTTTATGACTGGTGTCAAATATATGTTGGGCAACACTGGATTTTTCCATTCTATTGTACTTTAAGTGAGCTAAGTGTTCCTTAAGTCGTGTTAGTATGTTTCTTTTTGTTTGCCCAATATATTTTTTAGTACACCCTTGACAAGATATTTCGTAGATCCCTGATTTCTCATTTGGTTCAGTTTTGTCCTTGGGGTTTGTTAGTAAACGTTTTAGAGTGTTGTTATTAGTATATGCAATTGTGTACCCTTGTGTTTTAAAAACGTTATTTAAACCTTTAGAGCAGCTGTTGTCAAACGGAATTTTAATATATTTAGACGTGTTTGTTTCTGCTGGTAACAAAGTGGTAAATTTCTTGATATTGGCCTTATTTACAATTTTCCTTAACATATTTTCTACTATATCTACTGAGTAACCATTGTGAATTGCTACATCTTTAATAAATTTAAGTTCTTTGTTGTGCCTTTCTTTGGACAGTGGGAAGTTAACTAATCTATTAAGTAGAAAAGAAATTGCAGAATACTTATGTGATAAGGCATGTTGTGAATCATTAACAATAAATCTATTGGTGTTTGTTTCTTTCCTATATATATATCAAATTCTAATTTGTTTTCACTATTTCTGATAACAAAGGCATCCAGGAATGATAATTTTCAAATGTGAATTTAATACTAGGAAATTTAGAATTTAAAATATCCAAAAATCTTCTATTCTGCATTCATTGGTATTAAAAACAGCGTAAACATCATCTACATATCTAAACCATATTCTATGGAAATAAGTACAATTTTCTTTGAGTGACGTTTCTAAATTACACATAAAAAGATTAGCCAGATATGGTGATAAGCAGTTTCCCATTGAAGTCCCTTCGGTTTGTTTAAAAAATTTCCCATTAATTTGAAAACAATTTTGCGACATACACAATTTTGTAAGTTCCAGGAATTCATCTGTCTTCTGTTGGTCTATGTTGTTAGAAACTAGGAGATCTTGCTGGTGGGAATCGGGATACTGGGAGATATATATTGTGGTTAGGAGTCAAATCCAAATTTATTGTTAGACAAGCCACAGTCTCAAACACATTAACACTGAGTATAAACTTTATGTTTCATTTTCTGGTAAGTATATGAAAACCTGACGCTGCGATTCTCACATGGAACTCCGTCTTACGCAGAGAAGCTTTGGAAAAACAACGCCGATCGACATCACTGCGCCACTTAGCGGGCAAAAGCGTCTCGGAGGAAGGCGGTGTGATGTAGCAAGGAAGTTGATAACACAATTTAAAATAGAAGTTTAGTTTTTACGTGAACTGGAACAGCTCGAACAAAAAAAGCATCCGACTTATCTCATTGCGGGCGAATCTGAATTGAATTCCAGATTCAATTTTTCTTTCAATTAAATTCAGTAATTTTTACCCAAATTCGGCATTCGCGAACGTAGAGCAAACGTTCTCCTGCGAAGTGTTTGTGTGTATCTAAACCGTTCCAAACAATAATTCATTTTTTAATTATTTTTATAAAATCATTGTCTCATCAAATTTTGGACACCAGAAGATTTAGACGCAGTTTGCTGAGCCAATCAGTACCGTTTGGAAGCTAATCACGATCAAACGATCAAAAAATCCTTGAATCTCTCTCTCTCTTGTCATTATTTTATTTATTTTTAACGTTATTATTTAATTATAAGGGAAGTGTTTTGTCAACTATCTACAAGTAATTGGTTGTTATTTCGTTATAATTTTATTATCTTTTCTTTCGATATATTTGTTAAAATTATCATTCTATTTTATTTCACTAATTTTAAATTCATTCAATATTTTCAATAAGTTTCGAGGAGAGAAAAGTTTCGTAAGGGGAGAGAGGAGAATTTGACAATCCTCAGGAAATTAACGGCCCCGTTCGGACGTCTCAAGCGAAATACCTTTCTGAGAGCATTTTCGGCTATAAAACTCAAACTAACTACTCAAAAAAATCGCTTTCCAGCGGTGGCTCGTGGGTCAAAGAGAGCAGGTTGGGTTCCCAATAAAACGGCGGTGATTTCGGTCTTTACAAGAGCTTAGATTTAGTATCCTTCTTGAAAAAACCAGGCTTATATTATAACATAATGATTTCTTTGAATTAACGCAGAGTTTGGTGTTTGAAAAAATTATCGACAGTTATTTTCTGTGTCATTTCTCATCTGCGTGTTTGTTCTTCCTTTTGGACATTTCGTACTTTCTGTAATCGCTAAAATTAATTAAATTTGTAAGCATTTGAAAAGCGAGGCTTTCAAGCGAGGTGCTTCTTATGATCGGTCATTAAGTCACGCTGTAATATTAACGACCTTTTTTTCGCGCGTCCTTTTGTGAACAGATGAATAACAAGTTTATCTTTTCATTAGCTAATAGCCTGCCGGCGAATAAATCTTGCGCACTGTCAGCGGATGAAAGGATTAATTAACTAAAAAAAAAGAGAAGTGAAATTAAAAGTTTCGTTACAACGTGCCCCTTATTGAGTTTTTATTTGTTTTACTTTTAATTAAGAGCGCGAAGTTCAAAAGAATTCCTAATTTATCGACAAATTGAATTTTACGTCTAATTGCTTTTTTTCCTGATTCAAAGCCGGAAAAAAATTCTTCCTCTCAGATTTTCGCAATGCACGGCACGTTTTCAGAAAGGGATGAACTTGATTGACGGACGGCAAGCTTTATTTCGCGATTTCATTTAATCGTTCGGTGGTGTTCTCTGCACGTTCTGTGATAACTCTGACAAGGCATGTGCAAATCCTCGTTCACGAACATCGTCGTTGCTCTCAGTGGCTACTAAATCCATTCAACACGAGCATGCAAACGAGCGTGAGTTTCAAACAATGTACTTGCATGCCGCGGCCAGAAATTGCCATAAAACTGGACAGGTTTGATATTATTCATTGCCGTGCCCTTGTGGTGACGTTATTATCACCGTGAAACATTGCAGCAGGCAGCCAACAGTCTGCGCCAAATTGCAATTACAGTTCGTGTTTCATATTTCGCGTTCGTACGCTCCCAACTTTAATCTGATACGTTTCGCCTCGAAAACGTATTGTTTCCGAGAAGTCGTGTCTGTGTAGTTCAAGCCAAGTTATGAAATTACGATTTTCACTGTAACGTGATCCGTTTACTTAACCTGTTTATTTAGGCGAATCGTAGATTTATGTTTGTTGATCCTGGTTCTGAAATTTACCTGCGGAGGAGGATAGATGCCTTATAGGGTTTATCAGCAGGATACCTTCCAGTGAAAATAATATATTTTTGTTTCAATTTCTTTTTTTGTAATACCGTGTTAGGGGCTCATTTCAATTTAAAACATTGCATCATTCGCCCACGGAAATTTATTTCTACTGGCTTTAAATCCGTGTCTGTCTCTGTGTATACACATTGTTATGTAGTGGGCCTGACCGGTAGCTTTCTTTGGTTCTTTGAAACTCAGGGTTTTGGGCTCTTGAAGGAATGGAACCTTCCAACTCTTGTTGTAGATGGCTAAAAGACTTATCTACTTAACACGCGTGAGAAACCCGGAATTCACGACAGCCAAACTGTCACGCCAGGTTTGCACCTCTTGTGAGAATTTGGCTTTCGCTTTACGCACAACTGTCTAATAATGCTCTGGATTTGCACCTGCCGCATCAATTAAACACCTGCCCGCAAAGAACTCGGCATTCCGTTTCAAAGTTGCTTGTTTAAATAACTCGTTTAATGGTGAAGGCAGAGATTTCAATTTTAAAAATAACAACAATGTGTGACGACTTGCGCCCAGCCACCCGATTGTCATCATGGTTAAGTTTTTTTTTCTATTCAACTTTGTTTTATCCAGTCTGGACGTTGATGATGATGATGATGACATTGTTGATGTAATCTTGTTTGTTGCCTCCAATAAAATCCACTTTCAACTTGAAACATTTATTGGAACAAATTAACACTTTATACTAAAGGATACTTTTAAGAGAGCTATTTTCCCCGTTGGAATTTGCTTAACATCTGCCTGTGCGAACTCACGTTCTCTTCTTTTAAGCCTCTTCCCTCACAAATCAACTTTACCCCTCTCAAACGATCTGGCACGAACCGTGAACATCGAACGCATCTAGAGACATTCTTGTGCTGCACAACTAAAATGCCTAACTTAAATTTCAGTGGTACTAACTGTGATATTTGATAGTTTTGTTGTTGTTTACAAGAATTTAGAAAAAAAATCATTATATGAACATGTAAATGCATTATATTATTTGTCTTAATATTTTTCTAACGTTAAAAACAAATGAATTCAACCAAAACGTTGTTTAAAGAATTCCTCACCTACCTCAAATGTCTATTTGAAACTTAACTAAATTTTAACAATAATTCTAAGTTAAATATTACACCTGTTTAACTATAAATGAATCAAATTCTAATTTCTTAACTTAAACACAATCAAAATGTTTCAAATAAAATTTGATTCGCTGCTGTTACTTTTGTTTCAAGCACAGTCTAATTGTCTGTCTTTTTAGGCACCAATTGTTTTTACTTCCGGAACAAATTTCCCGCATTTACACAAATTCAGCGCCGAAATGTCCTTTGAGCGTTTCTGATATGTTGAAGTTCACTTAACCGTTCACTACCGCTCTGTTTGAATAACACTCTCAGATATTTTAAATCAAACGTTAATTAAATAAATTAAACATAGCATTGTTCTTTTCTTTAATTAAACTCAAATTTAATCCCAGGTTTCCATTAAACTAAATAGCACAGCATTTTGTATAGTTAAATATATTTTGAACGCTTTCTGAGATTAAAGATTCCTAAGTTTAAGTCATTATTTCGTTTATTCTTGTCAAATTTTGTGAGACGAAGGAAATTTTCCAAGTACGTACTGGTTCTGAACGTCTGTGAGATGTTTTAAGTTACCCTTGAGTGTAATTACAACTCGCGTACTTTTTAACTGTTACTGACAATTTCTTTGGAACTGTTGCTTGGACACGTCCACTTTGTAAGAATGAAGTTACCAATAATTGAAGCCGACTTTTGTGCGATGAAGTAAAAAGTAAGAAAATAGTTTCTTGAACTTTGACACTATCAAAATCGGAAGGAATACGAATGCACTCAACGTTTCACTATCGTTTGATAGTCGCGAGTTGTTAATGTTTGGACTTTGGGGCAATGACTTCAGTTGGCGCCCTATTTCTGGTATTAATTTATTTAATATACTTTACCGTCACCTCACGTGGCCAAGATTTTTGGGAGGAAATCTCCTTATGACTCACCTAGCCCTGGCTACACTTTTTTTTATCTGAGGTAACCGTAGGTATACCGAGGTGTCAATTGATCACAACAACAGCCCTACGCAGAGAATTCGATGTACGTAGATAAGATCTGCTCGTTACATGTACACCCCCCACCTTTGACTTTCAACCTTGGAACTTTTCATAGCAAGCTGGCACCCAACGTATCAACACATTTAACCCTGGCATACGTAGTAACCGTCTGCCTCTTTTTATTTCGTTTATACTTCCTTTTTTACACAACGAATTGAATGGATGATTCCCGTAAACTATTGCGTTAAGGAATACAGAAGTAAGAAAACAAAAAAAAAATCATCTGTGGATTCTCAAACATCACTAGGCGAGTTTAATGAGGAAGTATTCAGAGTAATTAACGGGAAACAATTCAGGTGAGAGAAATTGTTATTGCGCGTCTGTTTGTTCGTTATTCACTTTTCTCGTCACGTTCTTATAAGCGTTTCTCGGTGATTCAGTTCCATCCCTTTGATTCCCGCGAAATCCAAAGACCTCAGCAGGCTCTTCTTGGCGATCGTTCAATCATCGTCGTGACATCGCCCCAGCGCCCGACCGACAGCGTTGCCATCACTAAAATTACGTAAGTTAGATGATCGGTGAGGTGTTGCCAGATACGCAAGCCTGACTGAAGTATCCACATTCTACCTCAGACCCGGTGGTCAAGACTTGGTAACTCTTACAACAGTAATAAGCGTCTTAAATTTAATCTTCCAGTAACAATCATCGGACGTCATAATAAATACTAAGTTAAAAAATATGTTTAATATAAACGAATTTGTTAAGTTAATCAAGCCCCCCCTATTTAAGCGTTGTAACTTACCCTTGCGATCCAAACTAATACATTTTCTGGAGGAGTGTTTTGATGAAATTCAGATTGCTGTTAAATCGAATTTAATTATTAAATAGACAATGCTGCAGCAAGGTAGTCATCTTCTGGTAGTGAAGTGTGTCTTCTTCAGATCTTTAAAAAAAATACAGTCGAAGTATGACCCACACCCAGCTCTCCAACTGGGCAAGGGTATTTCGCGCTTAATACGCTACCCTTCTTTCCCATGTCGAGTTTGCTTTGAGTCAGGGCAGGGTATAACACCATCTGACGAGCTTCATTACTAATTTCTTTTCAAACTGTTTCCAGTTCCTCAATTCGTCATGTATTAAGGATTGTAAATGTATCTTACAAACTCATCTATTTGGATCTGGTCTTGGATTGGCATCTCAAAAGGTTCGGTCGAAAAATTAATGAAAAAATATACCGGCTGTCTCAGGATGGGCGGTGACCGGCGATATACAGCCTGTAATCAAATAAGTTTCACATATTAAAACTGTAAGTTCTTTATCACTTAAGAAAGTGATTTCTGCAAATATGAATTTTATTGGTGAAAAATTAAAGTAATTAAAAGCCCCCTCCAGAGCCCGAAGACTTTTTGTTTGAAAACCTCTGACTGACCGTGTATCAGTTTCTACAAGCGCATCATAAAACGTCGTAAAACAATAAAGCGTCATCGAACTGAAGGGCACTGTGTTAAAATCATCGCTTATGTAATTCCGTAACGGAATTAAAATTATAAATATTCATCGCGTTGTTTATTAAATTAATCAATTTTCTCAATTTTCACGTAATTGCTAATAGTTTTCTGCTCACAAAACTGTAAAAATAAATAAAAATTAGAAATTCCATTTTCTAAAATTATTTCACTAATTCATACGTATTCATCGTGTACTTTATTTGCTGGTCGTAAATAAACTGCATTGTTATTCCTTTATTGCGCAAAATGTTTAAGAATGTCTTTCTTTCTGCATTTCGGAAAATCGTTATTGAATGCAGTCGTCGCTTTTATTATTTTGTGGAACCAAAACAATAAAGCGCAATCGAACTCGAACTACGAAGAAACGTATTCGTTAGTGGAAATAATTAATAATAATAACAAAGTGACAATCAATCAAAGCGACTAATAATTTTTTTAAATCATTTTAATAAGCAAAATTAGCACTGTAAATCATGTGTACTCTTGGTTTACAAAGACCAGGATGTCAATATCTAATTATTGTCGATTATCTAATAACAGAGTTAATTCTGATCAATGCAAGCAGATTTAAATTGTTCTCCTTTAATCATAATGCACACATGGGCCACGACCGAGAGGTTGTGAATTTGAACGCTCGTCTTTAATGGGTCGGTGATTCGATTTTATTGTGTTCCAATAAAGTTTTTAAAATGCGATCAAGCAATTGACCTTGAATTTTGTTTTATAACGTTGTTTTTGTGCACGGCTGACCAGAAGTTCTCAAACAAAAAAGTCAATAGTCCTCCAATAGGTAATTTTTTTATTTTTGAGCTAGACTTTTGGTAGTTGCGGCATTAATTCTCTTACACGATGAGGAACTTGCGGTATTAATAAGTGAAACTAATTTGATTACACCCTGTATAGCTAACCGTAATACCTACAGGTTCGGGAGAAAAAAAAAATTATAGTAAAGGCGACCAAGAGAAATTCAAAGAAAATATTTTTAAGTATCTGGATTGACCGCAAGGAGGCGCAATCAATAGGGCTATCAATAAAAATCAATTGTACTAGCAAAAGTCTCAGAATGAGCTGCAACTTTGATAGCGTCATTAGAAAACTAAATTAATTCTGCACAACTTTCATTTTTGACTTGTTATCGTATCACCGTTAATAAGGGTGGAGGAAACAGTTGAATTATTTACTATAAAAAATATCATAACTTCGGTACTCTGAATCAGAAATTAACGAACTTCAGCTCATTTGAAAGGGAATTTTAAGCTGATATAAAGTTTCTATTCAATGACTACGGCTAATTTGTTTTAAAGTGGCTAGAGGGCGCAACAGTTGCAAAGCCTATAAAATGGTGAACATTGTGGTGGAAACTGGAAATGGAAATCTTTTTTCGTTCTCGAGTTGTTATTAAATACGCCTACGAATTGATGATATTAGCGGAAGGAGAAAGTTCAAGCAAATGCTATCGAGTAACACTTTTAATTCTAAGGTTAAATAATGCATATAAAAGCTTCTATTCATGTTAGGACATTATTTAAAAGCATTTAAGTGTTTTCGGAAATAGAGAACATCTAAACACAAGAATACAACAAATACAGAAACCAGAATAATTCAAACACTAAATAAAAGCAACGAACAATAATCATGCACTGTGATCAACAAAGTTTCACTGTGCCGCTATACAATACTTTTTTTATTGTTCGGATAGAGTTGTGTAGAAATTATTATTGATATACTTACGGTTAGTAAACGGCTATTTTGAAATGAAAGATCGATAATATTTTGAAAATATTTTAGGTACAGATCTTTAATCATTGTTGATTACAATGTATTTCATAAATGTTCAAGGTTCTTTCCGTCATTTAAAATTTTATAGTTCGTTACTTTTATTTAGTGCCTGGGTTTTTCTCATTTATGTGTTTGCTGTATTATCCTATTATTTAAATATTAGGCTCTCAAGAACAATCACATGCATTTAAACAGAATAATGTCTTTCTATTTACCTCAAAATGAAAAGTGTCATTCGATAGCATTACTTTGAGTTTTTAGATTCGTTTTTATCTTCAGTTAATAGACTCATACAGTAATAACTCGAGAACGAAAGAAGTTATCAATTTCGGGTTTTCACCGAAATGTTCTCCTGATTGGATTCTTTGTTATCACTGTAAAAGAAATACTCCTTTCCATTTAAATATTTTGGGAACCTGAGAAAAACTATTGCTTTTGCAAATAGTGCCCTCTAACTACTTTGTTAACAAAGTAGCCGTAGTCATTCAATAGAAACTTTAAATGAGCTGAAGTTCGTTAATTTCTGATAAAGAGTACCGAAGTTATGATATTTTTTAAAAGTAAACAATTTAACTGCTTCCTCCTCCCTTATTGACGGCGATACGATAATAAGTTTAAAATGAAAGTTGTGCAGAAATAATTCAGTTTTCTAATGGCGCTAGCAAAGCTGCACCTTATTCTAAGACATTCGTTAGTAAAATTAATTTGTGTTGTTGAGCCTATTGATTGCGCCCCCTTGCGGCCAACTCTGATACTTAAAAATATTTTAATTGAATTTCTATTGGCCACTTTTACTATGATTTCTTTCCTCCTGAAGCTGTAGGTATTACGGTTAGCTATATACCGCCGGTCGCCGTCCATCCTGAGACACCCGGTATATTTTTTCATTAATTTTTCGGCCGAACCTTTTGAGATGCCAATGAATACCGAGGTATATTTATAAAGGTCCATCAATATATTATTTATTTATTTTTATTGTTTTTCGTTCGTAACATGTTTATTGCCTAATTATTATCAAATTTCGTTTCAGATCTATTTAATTATCGTTCGATATTCGTGCACACTCTAATTTATGAACAGCCATAGTACCATTATTGCATTTTTATTTAAATATTTTATTAATAATAACATTCGCAAAATAATTCAAAGCGTATTATATACTCCCCCGCCGCCTCTCCTATATGTTTATTAATAATATTCATTGTTGATGTTGCCAGTTCTGACTCGCCATGGGAAAAATAAAATTGTACGAAATGAAACGCAAATAAGTTTTGATATTCCACATCGTTTATTTATTTTTCTTTATTGCGAGAAAAAAAAAAAGAATAATGAAATGTATTCATTCCGCGTTCGCCTCACTTTCCTAGTTTTTATTTATTTTCAATCCGCCCTCCGACAACTTACTCGTCCGAACCGCATCGCCGTTTCCATGCAAAGTCAACGTCGCTGTTTAAACGAAAACAATGTCAACAAGACTTTCTGGCTTCACCCTTTCGAGGATACTATTCTATCTTTGTTTCCACCCGAGCGAAGCGCAGTCTTTATCCTTTTTGACTGATGATTTCAGATTAAGGCGTCAGTTGCTCATCCATTTTCAAGATTTACGCCCGCAATTAACATGAACAATTACACGGGGAGGTCTCGACTGCAAGTCACCACCGTCCATTCATTTATATTATATTGTTAGTTTTAGTGTTGAAGTTTGCTTATTGTATAATTCAATTTAGCAAGACGAGGAACTGACAGAATTACCTCTTTCTGATTAAATCCGCGGCAAAAACTGCATCAGAGATGTATTGTAAGTTATGCGTGAGTGCGCTGTATTGTAAGTTATGCGCGAGTAAGCTGATTAGCAAAATTGGAAATAGCGTAATCGCAATCACTGTTAAAACACTAGATTTCATGTTTATTATACAACATAGTATGATACATTCCGGATATTTCAATTATAAAGTAATTTTACTGTTTAAAAGTATCAAAGTGCGTGCATAAGTTATATCAAGCAATTCCATTTTGTCGACGGTGCCGCTGGTTTCTGCCTATTTTTACGTGGGCTGCTGGAAAACTTTCTGGAATCTAGTAGGTCTAGAATTGTTAACGTTTATCAACTGTCATATTTGAAAAATTTGACGTTTCTCGCCTATAATTCTATTGACAGTTCCTATCCAAGTGAACTAGTTTTGTTTGTACAGCATTTGAGAAAAAGTAATTTTGTGTAAACATGGAAACCTCGCGTGAAAATTTTCGTGCCATGATTTTTTACGATTTCAAATGTGGTCTACCGCCGAAAGAATGCCTCGATCGGCTTCATTTGGCTTTTGGAGATGAAGCACCATCAAAGAGCAATGTTTATAATTGGTTTGGTGAATTCCAGCGTGGACGTACCTCTCTCAGTGACGAATTTCGTGAAGGCCGTCCATCAACATCTGTTGTTGCCATTAATGTCGATGCTGTGCGTGAAATGTTTGAGCGAGATCGACATATGACATACCGTGAGATTCAAGCATCCTTACGCATTGACGTGAAAGCAATACACCAGATTTTGCATGATCATTTGAACGTACGAAAGCTTTGCAGTCGTTGGATCCCACACAATTTAACAGAAGCGCAAAAGCAGGGTCGTGTCAATTGGTGCGAAGAAATGCTCAAGAAATTCAATGAAGGTCGTTCAAATTTAGTTTATAACATCGTTACTGGTGACGAAACGTGGATCTATTCGTACGAACCAGAAAGTAAACAACAATCTACCGTTTGGGTATTTCAAAATGAACCAAAACCAATAAAAGTTGTCCGTTCACGCAGTGCTGCGAAGCAAATGATTGCCTGTTTCTTTGTTTTAACTGGACATGTAGCAACCATGGCTTTAGAGGATCGAAAAACCGTGAATGCTGATTGGTATGCTACAATTTGTTTGCTGGAAGTCATCGATCAAATAAGAAGAAATAAGAAATCGACGAATTATTCTCCATCATGACAACGCCAGCTCTCACTCAGTCCGTCAAACAGTTGATTTTTTGTCCAACAAAAATGTTGAATTCATGACTCATTGTCCATATTCACCTGATTTATCACCTAATGATTGCTTTTTGTTCCCAAATATCAAAAATAAAATGCGTGGTGAGCGATTTTCGTCGGCTGAAGTAGTGGTTAAAACATTCCGGACACTGGTTTCTGAGGTACCATTCTTTAGAGTGGAAAACGTGCTTTAGAAATTGGTTCGAGCGTATGCAAAAGTGTATTGACGTCAAAGGCGAATACTTCGACAATGATACCGTTTACCAAATTTCATATGCGTTTTTTCATACCGTTTCCAGCAGCTCACGTATGCCTCCTCGTTATGTGGGTCTAGGACAATTCGCCATCGCCGATTTGTCGTCGCCAATTCACCGTCGCCGATTCGTCGTAGGTACAATTCACCGCCGGAAAACTCGCCGTCGGTAAATTCGCCGTCAGCGATTAAAGTTTTAAGTCCAGGTACATATCCAAATAATAATATACCGATAATTATATGTAAATAAAATAAAGAAGTTAACATAATTAATGGAAAATAAAATAATTTGTTATTAATTAAATGTGATACATAGATAAAGAAACAGATAAAAAAAATTGGTCTTCCAGGAAGTATTTCTTATTCTTCAGGGTGTTCGTAAAATCCCTCCAATTCTTCTTTTTTATATTTTCAAATTCTGCTCAAAATCATATTGATTTTCATATCAATCAAAATCACTACACATCAAAAGTCGACTGCTTTCAAAATATTGATTCATGAAAGCTCGTCATTTAAAATTATAAATTGAAAAAGGGGTTCCATTAAAAAAAAAATGAATTATGATTATGTGTACGTACAGCACCAATTTGTTCGTAATTTTGTGTCTTACGGTGGTCCCACTGTAATTAGGAATTTATTTTAACTTGAAATAGAAAAACAATAGTAAAGTCCATTTTAATTTACTTGAAACGTACTAAAATTATAATTATTTTCTTCAATTCGTATAAACTTGGATATTATCTAAAATGGTCAGAAAGTGTTTTAAAGCTTATCAAGCTAAATAAAGCAGTAACATGGGACGGCGAATTGGGCGGACGGTAAATTGGATCGACGACGAATTGGCGACGGTGAATCGGCGACGGCGAGTTGGCGACGGCGAATCGTCCCATTCCCTCGTTATGCATGGTTAACGCGTAATAATTTTAAAAATGTTCAATAGTAAAGTAGCTTTCGCTCGCATGGTGTTGGCGCACCCTGTACTATATGCAAACATGTAAGTATAAAAATGAAATTATTTGACTGATGGTCTTGTAGATTCACTTGCACTGCATAAGGTAAATTAGAGACAAATAAAAACTGGAAAAGTATAAATACTTTTCCCATCATCTAAAAACTAATAAATCCACGTGTGGTATGCACATGAAAACTTGTTTACGCTTCATCTTGTTGGTAATTTGGCGTTCGTTGCATTTTATTTTTCGAATATCCGGGGGGTTATAACGTGCGCAACCACGAACGAATATCGTTAACAAACATGTGCAGGGTATTGGCTGAATATATCATACCCGTTCATACACGCATATGCTACCGAATGTTATTACAGGCGTTATTAACAAAACATTCAAATGAAAGCGCAATAATCGCTTTGATGTGTACTACCGCGTTACTGTAAACATTTGGCTCTGCGTCAGTCCAAAAATTACGGTGAATTATAACTAATATGAAATGATAAATGAAGAGTTGAAATTATTAAAAAAAAAAAAAAATGGGAATTATTTTAATTCTACATATTTTGTTAGTTTCCTGAACTCTCTTCCTTAGCATTATTTACATTAATAATTCAGAAGAAGTGCAGTATGTAGTAAAGTAGGTACATAATCCACTAAAATTACAACTTGAATTACATAACTCGTTATTAAAGTGACCTGTACATATTAAATAACAATATCTGATGGGCAAGCCGTCGATCGTAATAGCCATTGGATGTCCTTTCTCCAATTAGACCGACTTCTTCGTTTGTGCCTACTTGCGCTGGCACACCCGGTATACCAAAACTAATTTAAACGAAAGGGCGAATAAAAAATGGAGGAGCAAAAAGCAGGAGGAAAGTAAACGCTAAACATGCAAATTAAGACTCATAATTAATCAATTAGCTTAGCAGACTAACAAAGAGTATTTTTCTTAAAGGAAAATAGAGAAAGATTAAGAAAGAAAAGAAGAGTAAACTAAATGAGCTTCGAACAGTGCAATGTTGTACGAATTTAAAATGTATAACGTACTTCATTACATGAAAATGAGCCACTTTTAAATATTATACTAAATCAATGATGTTTAAAGCACCGTACATTTATTTTTCAAAGATCATTTTCTTATAACATTGCTGGGTTGCTTCCTAACTCGTTAAAATCATGTTCGATTTCTTCTTTCAGGCGACAGTTCCGTCAACGTTTACATAATGTTTAGTTTAACTGAATTGTTTCTGTTTCAAACTTCCAAAATTCAAACTGAGTTGGAGTATTTTTAAATTGTAACTGTGTTACAATGAATACTGTTATCTTTTTCTCTTTTCTTGTAATTGAATTTAGTTTAATTTAATTGTTTTAATTGTGAGATGCGTTTTGTCATTTCTCAAGGTCTAAAATTTAATTTTAAAGGTTTTGGAGGAAGAGCAGTATGATCTAAACTACTGATCTAGAACCTTTTAGCCATTTTGAGTTATGAATTTGAAATTTAATTTCACTTTTATGTTCATATGTTATATTACTTTGTAATTAATTAATTATACTTGTAAAAATGGCTAATAAACCATTATTATTATTAAATGAATTTTACGTTATGAAGTTGGTATATCTGATAATATTTGGGATTAAGTTGTATTGAAAGTTCCCACAAAGAACTATCTTGTCAGACTCATCCTTGTTTAGCCTCGGAAATAAATGGCCTATGACAAAGTCCTGAAACATAATAGGTCCGATTCATCCCAGTTTCTTCCTTTGACCCGTCTGGTACTAGGTAACTACAAAAATGTTACGGTTTGAAAACTCTTTACAATTATTGTCTATATGGTATCCAAAGTCCAAAAATGCCTCTTTAAATACATTTTATCAATGAAAGGTCTCAACAAAAGTTGTATAGGTTTTCATTCCGCATAATCTAAAATTATTTTCAAATATACGGGTTGTTCCAAACCTAATTTATTATTTTTTTAAATGAAACACTATATTTTATTGCAGTTTCGGTTAGCCCTTGAAGAGATGGTAAAAATGATATAACATTATACTTACATATTTTTAGTATTTACCGAGTTCTTTTTAATTTCATGCAAAAAATGAGTCATGTTTGATCGCCTGTCAAATTGTCAATTTTAATGATACGACAATCATCCTTGGACCAAAATATTTCTAAATCTCTCTAGTTTTACAATACTCATCATTTGTAAAAACCTAGCGACTATCAACAACACTACGATTCAGTTCGCGTATTGTAAAATTAGTCATTTTTTTTCAAATAGAACACCCTGTATGTTACAGTATATTTGGATGGTGCTTTCTACAAGCTTTCTATCCAAATCTTATTTTATGGTCTTAAGATTGATAACTTGTGAGTTACTATCACTTCTCTACAATCAAATTAAGAAACGGGCTGTCTAATATTTTTATTTGTTTCAGAAATATTTTAGCTTCTGTATCATTTAAGATATTTATCCAAACACTTTATTTTTGTTCAATTTAACAATTTCTTTGTCATTGTTGTAGCGGTTAAAATAAAAATTTGGAATAAATACGAACAATTATCACTACATAATTCCAATTATACTATAAAAACGAATGCAAAAATCTATTTACACTGTAAAAAATTCTATTATTTTAAAGCTGTATATCAAAGAAACAAATTGAATCTTAACATTTTTTACACATTAACTAAGAAAAGCAAAATGTCTCCAGTCACAAATAGGTTTAAAAAATCATAAAAATTTAAAATATTGAAAAAAAATTAAAGGAAACTCTGCCATATTGGTAACACGCATTTTCTGCTCTTTGCATGTGCCGAGTATATCTTTATACTCTTGTTTCTTTACGTAACCCCATAAATTAAGAATAGTACAGGCGAAAACAATTTAGTAATAGTTTTTTGAATTTTATTTCATACTAATATTAGATTATATCTTTTTATGCGTATTTCAACAGATATGTTGCTATTTTCAATCATCCACACGCGCACTCTCTTTGGTTGGTATGAGCCAGAGGATATTCTCATTGAATCTCTAATAGAAATGAAGATAGTGGCGAGGCTGTAGAAATACGTATCTACGATTTTAAACAAATTGTGATAAGAGAATATTTGTTTTATTTGTTTAATCATATCCCCATAAGAGAAGTCGAGAGACAAATCTGGAAATTTTGGAGACCACTTCAAAGCATTACCACTTTCTAACCAGCGATTATCCAACCAATTCGTAATGTGTTCTTACATGACAGGAATTACCTGTAAAAAACAGTTCACTTACTGAATTTATTTATTTATTTTTATTTAAATCACTAAAAGTACGATAAACTGTATGGATAAATATCTTAAATGATTCTGCGGTGAATGAAAATATTATACAGCACGTTCCATAAGTTGATTATAAAGAAGTGATAAAAACTCACAAGTTATAAATATTAAGACCATAGAGTAAGGTATGGTTGGAAAGCTCGTAGAAAGCACTAAAAAATGACTAATTTTACAATACGCGAACTGAATCGTAGTGTTGTTGACAGTCGCTAGGTTTTTAAAAATGACGAATGATGTAAAAGTAGAGGGATTTAGAAATATTTTGGTTCAAGGTTGATTGTCGTATCATTAAAACTAACAATTTGATAGGCGATCAAACGTCCGTTTGACCCTGCTAATGTCACGTTGCCCAAGGTTACAGGAATTATTAACTCTTCTTATTAGAGAATTGTGATGGCCACGAGAGAGACAGAGAGACCTACAGAAGGGCAACATAATAAATCAAAACAGAAAAGAACCACACTTTTTAGGACTCTTATGTCCGATTTCTTCACTTCTTGATAAATTTATCTGTCGGGTAATATCCTCCGAAACTATTATCTATACAATGGTTTCCAAGGATAATACCTGGCAGATAAATTTATCAGGAGGTGAAAAAAATCGGGCCTTAGTTATTCAAAAATAATATGATTCGATTCTAATGAATAATGAATTAATAATAAGTTAATTCATTTGAAAAAAGATTAATGCCCTGAGGAACACGAAACTAAAAATGTGAACTTGTTTGAAGAACTTTTACAAAAAATACTTTTAGAGAAGAAAGCATTCACAAGGACCTGAATTGAAATCGAATTACTGACTATAAAAAGAGTCAAGTTAATTCTTAACGAATTCTGTTATAAACAAAGGGGTAAAGTGTGGAGATCTTAGCATTAAAGATTCTTACAGAAAATGGAATCTCATCTCGTGTCGCATTCAAAAGAATGCACCATGATTGCAAATTGTCCCCCAAATATTTTCAAGGTGAATAAAACATGAAGAAATAAGGTCGCTTTTATACGTAAATTTTCCATGTTTCAAGTGATTAATAAGGGAGTTATAAGTTCTAAAAGAGGTGTGAAAAACGTTGGATTTTGGCAATATCTTCTGTATCCTTTAAGCTATTAAATGAATACGTATTTTAATAGAGATATTAGGCACCTAACTGCACATTAACAGTACATTTTATCTGAACTTTCCCCTGTTTTAAGGGGTAGTTTGAGTAGGTAACTTTTGGAGCCAAGCCCTCCTTAAAGCAGTACCGTACTCCGGTGAAACCGCGCGATGACACTAACCGCAAGAGCATGCGTTCAAACTAATAAAGTCACCACCAGGCTTCGCCCCAAAATTGCTAAGGAAGGAGTTCGAACAATTAATAAACTAGCTGACATCAACTGTAAACAAGCCGAAGTAATTTGACGTAAAGTGGAGAGTCAATCCCTGCAAGGGTCAGATGCGTGCGCATCGTCGAATAACAAAAGTTCGTAAAGAAAAAGAATTCGCTGGGAACCAAAGCAAAAAAAAAGACAGACGTAGGGCTAGAATTTATGATCCTGTCTCGACTTCAGATAAACAAATTGCTTAATTCCCAGAAAATATTGTGAAATAAAATAAAATACGAACCAAGCGCAAAGAAGCACCAAACGATGATTTCTTCAGACGAAAATTACGACAAATAAAAATATTCTTAGCTTAAAAGGTACGAAAAAAGAAACCGAGACGAGACGGTTGCATGCCCTAAGGTTTTCTTTGCGGCGAGCGTACATCAAACAATCTGCCGGGTGTGAAATAAAAAAAAAAATTAGATATGTCAAGCCTCGTACTACGGCCAAAACTGCCAAATACAGGGCAACTCTAAACAACGGGTAAGACAGGTAGGTTTCTGGGGTCACCTCTTACAGTCTCCAATTAAATTATTTGATAGCAAACTGATGTGCTCTATTTTAATAAATAATTTAAGTATGCTTTATCCCCACCTTCAAACATTTCTAACACTTCAACATTTTAGTGTTTTAGGATGTGTATTGTATGTATTTTGAAGTTCTTTTATTTCACAATATCAAGGTGACCTGAAATCTTGATAATGCAGTGAGAAAACACAAGGAAAAAGAGAATAAATTAAATCAAGTTCGCTGACGTTAACAGTCCATCCGAATAAACGGGCCTGTAGGTGTTCCGATTTGAATCGAACGCGATGCCGCGTGTAATTCGAATCCGACAGCAGCAAGCTCGTCCGTGAATTTTATTTGATACCGGAAATGATCAGATTGAACATCAAAACACAAGCAAATGATCTGTTTGCCAGCAACGTGATCATCTTCATCAATCCTACCACGAGATTACCGAACACCGACACGTGACGTACAGACGGCATTTCAAGTTAAAACTCTGCTCTTCATTCCAGATGACAAATTAACGAAAAAGAATAAAAAAGAGATAATCACGTTTGACGTTTTAATACGAGGAAATTAACGCCGCCGTTCGCGATTTAAACTTTCGAAATTTGCGAGGTCATTAATAAAGCTCGCGCGCGGAAGTCGGATTTAGCGCAAAGACTGATCGACACGGGAGATTGCAATCCGGCGACCCGAACAGATATGTCCTTTTGACGGTAATAAAGGTTCGGCAGAAGAGCGGTCCGTTTTGCACGAGTGCGATTTGAAAAGGTTCGGCGCGTAATGGCTTTCGGAGCTTCTTACACAACGCCGAAATGAATTTCTCATTAACTCGTTGCAGGCAGGGATTTCGATGAATTTATCACGAGATCAAACGAACTCGCATCTTCCAACGTCGAAACTCGAAACTCAAAAGGGGAATTACATAAAGGCTACTACATACAACGAGATCATTACTTAAACTTGTTCTCTTTTAGTTTCAGTTTTGTCTGCCGATGAAATTATATTAAACCAACAGTCGTAACAGCGTAAATAATAATAAAATTACACAAAGTCTATTAAAGTGTAACAAAAGAAATAATTATGTAAGGTCGGCTCCTGATTAATACAAGCAAACCTTGGTCTACATTCGCACATTGGTTACATAACACTAGCCGCCAGTAAAGTGAAACGAGTCGACGGGATTTTTCAAGAATGACGCCTAACTCAAAGCTTACGTAAACTGGAAATTAGGTCAATCATTTTCAAATAAATAGGTAGCTTTTCTCGTCAGAAGTTAGTTCGACAAGGACCCTTGTCACAGTACGCGAACTCTTGTCGTCTAGTGAGGTGTCTCTTACACGTGTCAAGTAGGTTATATTTTGTAATTCCAATATGCAGGGTGTTCTTTTACTGTGGGCAAATAAAAAAACCTCGGTATAAGTACGTGAAATGCTACCTCCTGCGCGTACTTTCGGGTGGCTACCGAATCATAGCCAAAAAAATTCGGAGGTTCCATTTGTTTGAAACTGCTGAAATATGCTAGAGAGAAACATCCAGTAAGGTCACCGACGCCTTCCTCTGTAGTCGGTGGGTGCGCCCACCCACAGCCGATCATAAAAAGAGTCCCGCATTTAAACTCATTCTCCAGCGTTTCGTAATAAAAATCACAGATATCGTTTATTAGAATGCCCGGGCCCTATGTGCGTTTCCGCGGACTTCCCTGTACAAGAGTAACATATCTGTTTTTTCGTTATTTGTAAATGCCATTACGATCTTAATATGCGTTCTTACGAATCAAAAACCTATCTTCGTTTGTCAAATTTATCGTAACTGCAGAACGCTAATGTAATACTGCCCCACCTTAAACGCGTTACAGCGGCCGCCGTTGTAAAACAGAAAAAATTGCCGTAATAAAAAGCATCAAAAGAAATGCGAAACTGCGACTTTATCGAATGCATGCGAGAATACTTTAAGATATTAATCAATTTGTAAATTTTGGAATTTGCAATGCAAGCGCGTTAAAAATGCTTTACTTGGCCGAATTTCATAATTGAATTTCATATTAGTAGTGAGCGCGTATCAGTTTTAACAGCTATTTTATTCTCCCTAGTATGATTACGTAATGCGGCCGATTTTAAACTGTACAAACAGTAGATAAATTACAACATTATTTTAAAGTTTCTTTATTAAACTAAAGAAATCTTATGGCCGGTTTCACAAAGCCTTGTTAAAGCGTTGATTAACTAATCAACCGTTAAGTTTAATCATTGTTAAAAATTTGATGCTGTTTCACAAGACAAAAAACTATTATGTTAATCTCTGATTAACTAATTGGAGTTTACGTTTGGCAACATCGAAAAATTTCCACTTTGACACCACTTTAAAGTAATCTGTCGTCATGGCGTCAGGCCTGCATCAGGTAGTGCGAGGTCAGAAACTGAAAATAAATAAATACATCTTAAATTCTTCGCATTAGTGCAGTTAATGATTTTTAAAAATGAAAAAGGAAAAAAGAAAGGGAGGAAGGAAACTTTAGTGCATTTGAATTACTTGAACATATGTATATGGCAGACACATTTTCTGTTGTGGTCAGCTCAGCGGGATTACCATCAGGTGAAATAATTTTAACATGGGGTACAATTTGTGGTGCCAATGACATGAGAAAAGCCTAATGTTAACTTGCGGAGCTCCTTCTATTGGCAATTTAATTAACTGTTTGCTTTGCCTTGCAATACGATGAGTGACACGACGAGGAATCAGCTGTTGAAATATTTCAGTAGATAATAAGGTAAGTTTATCAGCAACTGCTTTGTACCATAAAATAAATTTATTTTTGCTTGTTGCAGGTTATAGTGTGGGACCAAGAAGTTCCATAACTCCTTTGGAAAAGCGATACGTTAAATTCATTATCATCCAAATCATTAAAAGGATTATTTCTGTCTCTTATAAAATGAATCCTACCTTAAGGAGGCATTTCTTTATCGTCAGAGAAGAAAGTGAGGTTGCAGACATTTTGAAATAATTTCGAATTGTTTGTTCTTAAAAATAATTTCCGAAATAGTGTAAAAATTAATCAATAAACCAAGTGAGTAAAAAGTACAGAAATGTCATTATTTCTCATATTTAAGGTACGTTACATTTTTAAATAAAATCATAATTATTTTTTAGATATATGTGAGGAATTTTTATATCAAAAAAGCTTGATAACAACTACGGAAAATTTACTCGCTGCTTTTTAATCGCTGGAATTTTATCGATTAATCTAACGCCTGATTAGACAGAAGTAAACGAAGCGTTATCTCTTAATCGAGCTTTGTGAAACACTTAACAGAGCATTAAGTCTATTTGACGACCGATTAGAGAGCGAGCCGTTTAGTAATCATCGTTAAGTTAATCATCGTTAAATGTGGTTGTTTTCCTATTTAATCATTCGTTACAGAGTTAATCGGAACTTAAATATTTGACGAAGCTTCGTGAAACCGGCCATTAATCTATTTAATTAGAAATGGAAAGGAAATTTAATTTAATTAAATTTAATGCTGATAGTAAAATATCCGAAAATAAAACGATGAACGACGGTGATGTCATTATTTAACGCATCCGCATTTTTGTTCAGTAATTATAATCGTCGGTTTATAATTTGAAAATACCTAAAATTGTAATTACTTGGAGCGAAATGGCACTTGTTTTAATTAATCCAGGCGCTTTGTAAGCGCCTTTAAAATGTTTCGACTGTTATGATCTAATAATAGGTCTCATACGAATCAAACGGATGTTCGTTTACGACATCGTAAAACACTGACCTACATTCGGGTCGTCATTCACACAGGCACAGCGGCGTACCATCTAGTCGTTAGGTACGCCAGCAGTTCTCAAACGGTTTGGTAAAAATCTTCCAATGTATTTTTCTCGGAAACTATTAACTTGTTGTTAAGGGCATATAAGTTTAATCGTTACCATTTATGGTTATGTGTTACAGGTTTAAATATTTGCACACAGTAAAAGAATACCCTGTATTTTGTGTTATATTAAATCTGAATAATGCCCTGCAACCCCTAAAGTAAACGTTTCATTTGGTGAAGTGTCCTAGCTTCACCTTAACAACAGTGTCCCATTTTGAAACGGTTGATGCATAAGCGTTTTCTTTACTTGATTACAATCACATCCTCAAATTTTACTCAGCGACATTAGTGCGGCGTTCGCCTAAAAACGATTCAGGCGAGAGAATTTTTATTGCGTATCTGTCCGTCCATTATTTACTTGTTTTCGTTGTATAATCTTTGTCGTAGCCTTTTCTATTTGATTTTGTTTTACCCCTACAGTTCTTCGTGAGCGTTCAATTACCGTCGAAGCATTAAAATTAACACCGCCTCACTCTAATTCTTAAGTACTGAAGCCTTGGAAAAAAGAAATCTAGGTTATTTTTATAATATTTGGTAAGGTCAGGTTAATTAATTAAAAGTTATTCATCGGTTTTTCAATTACTTTTTTTTAATAAAGTGGCCTTGATAATTATGACGCATTTTGTTTCCACCGTAGCCTTTTGCAACACGTACTTACTTGCAAATAACTTTTTGAAGTGAACAGCTGCTGCTCTTGTTACGAGGCGCCCCCAACTGTTACTGAGGTCGCATGTGCTGATTATGTGATGTCCTACATTTACATTCAACAAGGGAAGCGATTTTATTATTTTTTTCAACATACGGCAGAATTATAAAGTTGGTAGGAAGTATTTTAATCTAGTCGATTCTTTCGTCATAATCTTTTTTATTATTGGCGCGTCACATTAAAGGAATAATATAAGTAACTGTCAAATCTTATTTTTTCTGTAATCGGTTCCTTAACAATTTTGAGTTTATTGTGGATCTAGAGCGGCTTTCTTTATTTTTAAGAAAGAAAATTCTGATCAACGGAAATAATTGGCCAGTTGCATCAAACACTTAGAGCCGAGCTTAAATTTAAGTACTGCTTATAATTGTATCATTTCAAGTTATATAGCACTAATGAAACTCACATTCTAAGGGCCGATTTGATAATCGAAAAGTCACAATCTGATGTACAAATAACTATGTTTTCGCATCTTTTTGGACATATAACTCTGACCTTTATTTTAAAGTCTCCTTTAGTTCGATTATGAAATCGGGCATAAGCGGCGCTTGAAGTTAAACCGACCATAAGCTTTGGGTGCAACTGGCCATATGTAAGACTCAAAAGTATTCAAAAAAAAAAATTGTCCTTTCAGAATTTCCAGACGTTCAAGTGTCTTGAAATGACCTAGTCGGCAGTGTTCCTGTTTTCCTTAACGCTGGAGTCTCTTATAGATTAAGGTTGACGTATCAGCCCTGGCAGACAAACGATTAACATGCGATACGACACGTGACATAATATGTCTTTTCGTGATGGACTTTTTTGCTTGGTGTTTCTGGATTTTTATCTAAAAGGAATATAACTCATCTACGGATTGATCCTCCTCTGAAGCGACGGTAGTGCGGTGTTTGCCTGAAAACGATTCGGGCGAGAGAAATTATTATTGCGTGTCTGTTCGTCCGTTATTTACTTCTTCAGAACGTTGACAGGAATATGTTTTATTGAAATAGGCGTCAAACGACTGCTCTAGAATAAAACAAAAAATATTCTTATTCATTTCGAAATAACATTCTGAAAATTCAACTTCCGATCATCTTCTCGCATGAATCATGCGATATAAGTATCACTAATGCGTTCGCTTTAAGGTCACAACTCGTTTGTAAGTTTATTCTTGTAAACTAGAGGTCTCACGAAGCTCCGGGGTGAAAAGACTAAATCGCATGATGTGGCCGGCTAATAATCGTCGCTTCTCGAAATAATGCGATCAGAAAAGTTTCCTCGCGATAAATTCAGCTGTACGTGAAAATTGTACAATCCTATTGAAAACAGACATTATTGTTGAAGCGAAAAGAGTTAATATTGGCATAACTGGTACGAGCAAGTAATTGTCGACGTATGTTTCGGTCTTATTAGACTTCATCAGGACAGTACAACAAGGTGTAGGTGTTGACACTTGGAGATAAACAACAACAAATGAAGCAACTGACCAGGAGACCGAATGCACATTTGCTGAGAAGGCTCGGATTTCGAGGGCAACAGACGCACACAACGTCAACTTGCGTTATTTCAAGGGAAAAAAAATTATCGTCTAAGCCAACCCCTGCCGGTTGAAGCCAGAAATATTCGTTTAACACTTTTCTAGAGCGCTCGTCATTGATAGGGGAAGCATTTTCATCTTTGCCTAAAAAAAAAATCCAGAACCCACACAGAACAGATATTTCTTTTGAGAACGGAAGGGCAGTCCGAGTAATTCTTGAGTCTGAAAACCTACAGTTTTGCTGCTTGCAAATCCATGAAGCCAGAATTTTATTGAGCTTAGTAGGTACGTGTTGTGATTTTGTGGTTTTCCAGAAAAAGTCTCACAATCTTTACCTACATTTCATAGGTTTCGAAATATTTAGTGACTTGAACATGTGTTTTAATTTTGGAAGAGTTGCTGTTGAAGGGTGAACCAGTATAGCCTCTGTTTTATCCATTTTCTCTATTTTGTTGTTGGTAATTTAAAGTTCTCTGAAAAAGATTCCGTATCTTCATGCAGGACAATTGGAGATTTTTGTCAATCTCAAAAACGCAAAAGCTCTTGTAGTCATAACAACCTCCCTATCCTCTAATAAACTGTTCCTTCCTCGCAAAATTTGAAAATCTACCATCAAGCCTTGTTACGGTGTCAAAAACCGTATTCAGAGCCACCCTGTATGCGGTAATTTTTGTCCCGTGCATGTCTTGACTTTGCAGCGTTATTAACTTCCGACGCATCTCGATCTATTTCGCTTGCAGCCCGCAGACGTTTCTTTTATTTATTTCAGGCGCGTTTTCGCTTATTTCAGGGACGCTTTCGCAATAAATTGCACAATCTCGCTATTTCGACGATTTAATTGCATTAATGTAAACATCACGTCGGCCGGAAAGCCTGTGTTTTCTGCGCTTATTTCGCCTTTAATTCCGATCGCCTGTGCCTTCTTCGCCGTGGGATTATTAAACGGTTTGTTTATGTAAAGTCGACAGACACGGCTATAAGTTTTTGCTTTAGTTTCCAGCAAATTGCTTGCTTTTTGTCATGATTTTTATGCTATTCGACGATGTTCCGGAATGCGTGCACCTTTGACATTTACCGCGATTGGCTCTAGCTGACATCAGATTTGATTCGGATTGGTTATGGTTAATGTCACTGAGTTTTTGATTTGCGCAAACTCCTTCCTCGATAATTTTGGGGCGAAGCCAGTGGAGCCTTTATTAACTTGAACGCGTGCTCTTTCCGCTCAGTGTCGTCTCGACTTTTCCAGGGTACATTGGTGCTTTGAAGGGGGGTTGACTCCACATGAGTTGCTATGCCTATATCCAGTGTTATGGCCATTTTCCTATAAATGTATTTTTCGTTGTAAATATCTGTAAATATTTGAGTGTTGGCATCAGTAAGCAATCGTAAAGTAGCTATCGAAGCCAGTAGAGGCTTGATTAATTTGAACGCGTGCTCTTTCTGGTCAGTGTCGTCTCGACTTTTCCAGGGTACATTGGTGCTTTGAAGGGGGCTCGGCCCTACGTCAATTGCTATGCCTATATCTAGTGTTACGACAGTTTTCCTATAAGTGCATTTTTCGTTGTAAATATTTGCAATTATTTGAGAGTTGGCATCAGTGGACAATCCTGGCTATAGTCAAGTGTCAGACGCTTGCTTTACCGGTGAACAAGATTTTCGTCCCCTTTCCGATCTCGTCGCTTGCCACAGTCGGTGGACGCGCAATAACTCAGTGCCTTGGGGGTAATGATTGCTTGAAGCTACTGCTTCATTTCTGGGCCACCGATATGGTAATATTTAGTATCTCTTTCGAGTAAATTCCGTTGTGCGAGCGTCGTTTAGAAGCCATTATTCGGTAAGTTGTGAAATTCTTGTGCGCCATGTCAACAATATTTTTGCACGTCGCATCTTTTTACAGGTTTGCTGTAAGTATTACTCATTTTGTGAGTGAGTTCGTAAGCATCATCTGCTTTGTTAGCGTTCAACACAGCTACTGCTAGCATATGTCGTTTATCGGGCACTTGACGATTCCCTGAAGAAAGTTCACAGTTGACGCTCACGAAAACTATCTTGTGTTGTTCTCGTCAATCTCGCCGTTGGTTGGCACTACTCGCTAGTTGAGTTGGTAAAATTATGAAACGTCGCGAGAGGGCTCCACCTTCAAGTCTGAGGTACTTCGTGTCACCTATCATCCAGGTGCTGTGACTTTTGAACTTTTCAGAATTCAGAGTTAACCTCATTGTGCAAATGTTAATTTGGTATTAATTTAAATTAATTACCCTTCTGGCAACTCTTTTTTCTTCTCACAGGCTTTTCGTAGCGGACCTTACATACCGACTTTACGTACCGCCTTTTTCGTGGCGGCTTTTCGGCGTGTAAAGCTGGGGTTTCCTAGGAGAGTCAGTCAGGCTGAAACTGACCGCGACTGACGTTCACTGTAACCAAAAGCGAAAAATTAAATAAGGACTGTTTCTTAGACTTTGCTCGGTTTCCATTGTTTTTAGTTAGAGCGAACGTCTGTCGCGGCCCTCTACTACCCGCCTCGTTTCTGCAGGTTGCTCCAGTTGAAAACTCACTCTGTTAGGGGAAAGACGTTCTTTTGAGCTCGCTTGTGAAGAAGCTGGGAAGTGTTTAACCTATTTTGGTTGAACGTACCTCCTTTCATCAGCAGTGAGAAATACACCTTTTGAGTTTTAAGATCAGGTACTACTACTGATTTGTTAGTTTTTCCTTGGTCTGCTTTGGTGAGTATTATCCCGCCGTCGTTTGCAGTCAGAGTTATTGTACACTCTGTTTTGAGAATTCAAGCTGGCTTCAAGCGATTGATCTGCCAAGAAGTTCACTAATCGATGCTGAGTTCTCGGATCTCGAGTGTTTGCTCCGACGGCTGTTGTAGACTCTCGAAGAGGACCCTAGAATCGGTTTTGTGATTCGCTCGACAACTCACATCGCAAGCCCTACCGAACGAGGTAACCATTTTCTGATTTATTTCTGCCGAATTGGATGATCACTACGTATTGCACATCCCGGAATAGTTATCCCGTAAGATATCATTCTATTGCATAATTAGCTTTTTACTTTTGCGTCAGGCAATCAATTTAAATTTAATTGACGTTCAGTCAAATTAAAGTCAATTAAGATTCTAATGCTTGTTAATGCACACTTTATAATTATTTTGTTAACGTTTGAGTCAATTCGTTTAATAAATTTTAATATACTGATTTTTATAAACGAAAAGACTACCACTTTGTAATTTTTCAATATTTAAGATCATTTTGAATTTTGAGTTGGATTCGAACCAAACTTTAACGTTAACGCTTTAAACAGATAAAATAGCGACCTCTTACGATCGCTTTTTGACCTGACATTGCAGTAGGATAGACAAATTGAAGCGGGATTTGCTCCTAATAAGTCCCCCATGCAAGGCGGCCATGCTTTACTTGATATTTTATTTCGTGCACTGAATTGTTGTCTTGGACACAGCCGCCATTCTTTTTTTAAACTGGAGATCATTTTTTGTTGGACATATGGTAGATACCATGGTATTGTCCCCTACCGGTAATATTTTTTTTTAAATATGCTACTTTGGATTTCCTTTTATTTTTCCACGACCCTCTCCGACTTTAAAGTTAGCCGCTGGTATCACGTCGTGTCCCTCTGCGTCGTCAATAATTCAACTACAGGGGATTCCGAGTACGCATGCTCTGCCTTGTTATAGGTACCTCAGTTATGCGTGTAACTTTTATCGTTTCGACTCAGAATAATTCTTTTTGGCCACAACAATTAACGCCCAACGTTTCGTCTCGTAACAATTGGCTCAAATGCTATACTTAGAGACGTTTATGGTTATCGTAAGGGAACGAGTCAGCTGTCGTTATCGATCGAGGTCAACGGCGGCTACCCACTAAGCAGACAAAGTCCCGGTTACAAATCGAACTCCAAAAGTACGTTCATTATTAGCGAATTAGTGAACTCTGAGAATTATTTAAATACATCGAAATGTAATTGCGCTTTTGAGTGTACCGAATGGTGTTTTCTATACTTTTAGGAATCGAGTTAGGAAAGTTCATTTTCAAAGTCGCATTTTTAATCGAATCAAACGCTTAGCGAAGTGATTTGATTTATGAGAGAGTATCAGGAAATCCATTTCAGGAATAGCTGCGTTCAGATCAGGAATCCGGGCAGTGCTCGATCGGGTTTACAGCAAGAATAGACAATTGTTCGCTTCAACGATTCAAATTATTGCACATTCATTCCCAGCTGGATTGCCGCAGATATTACCGATATGAAGGCGATCGCTCAATCTGAATGCGTGCCGTTATTCAAGCGGCCCTTTTAAATAATTCCGGGGACATTCTCCCCTTTTCCGCGATCTTCTGCATCTTCGCACTCCATCGGGGGGTCGAAAAGAAGGATATTAGATTATGCAGTAATAAAACGGGTAAGTAAATTATATTCGCTTTATATTTCCGGAAAAGGTTTTTTTTTTTTTGGCGTAAGGGCACAATAAGATACGACGTAATTTGATGAAGGCGATTTATTTTCGGGGCACGTGATTTGAGGGGGGGCGTTTATTTTGGAAAAAGCCGGGTGGTGCTTCGCGCCGCTCGCGAAAGAATTTCTCGCACGGATTCATATCGTCGCAGCACGGATTCAGAACGTTTTAAATAACGGATTTACGATGTTTGTTGCTCTCCCGGGCACAATAAAAATTCAATCCCTCTCGATTTCTTTTTCATGGCGGCTATATTCCGCGTTTATGTTCTGCATATACACTCTTTAGCCGCCCTCTATATCCGATCCTCATTTTCCGATCGGTCGTCTTTCGAGGTCGTAAGGAGAAATCTCTAATATGAAATGAAGTGATGGCGGCCGTATTCTGGATTTCGAAATGTAGAAGAATTTATGCCGTCGCAAGTTTATAATAAAAATATTGTTGCGGTAGTTCTGGAGGTTGATTTAGCACATAAAATAAAATAAGCAGATATATTTATTGAATATACATGACAATCGGTTAGGAAAGAGTTCCATGCCTTGGCATCTCTGCACTAGAAATTTGTCCAACTGCTTAGAAGATAGTAAGTATTTACATGATTTGAATGACCTAATTTCAGCGAGGTACAATTATGGATTATCCGGATCTTCGATTTAGCTTATGTTGGAGAAAACACTTGGACCTTAATATTGTTACCATAAGTTTGTAGTCAGTTAGAAAGAAAGTCTAATAAAAATATATTTATTATTGCCAACAAATCAAGTTACATGATTCCTAGCACTGTATTAGGGGAGGGTTTTGATTTAGAGGTGTCATCATTACCAATTGGCCGTCTGTACTAAGCGTTCCAGTATTTAAAGACATTATGACGTGTATCCTTTGCGAGGGACGGACATTTTAATCTTAATCTGATTCGTTAGGATCAAGGCTTTTTCCCCAACACCGAATCTTTGCGCACGACACGAATTCCCGCGGATTATAATTACAAGTAGATCTCGAAATATAATTTCACTGGTTACTTTTTACTATCGGTTACAATATCCAGGTCAGGGTGAGATTGCGACAGATAGGATTTTCCAATAGTGCCGGCGTGATTAATAATATGCGACAGCTGACGTTATATAACTATGTATTTCTTCTGACAGACTTATTTCATATTTCGTTAGGTAAAATTCAGTTTTATAAGGCCCGGACTGGTTCTGAATCCATTTCTGTCCACCGATTTGTAGAAATTTGACTAATATATTCAATTCTCCTGCCATTCTCTTCCTAATCGAATTTGCCACATAGCGACGACGATACTTCCTAAGCAGCGTGGTAAGAAGCTGTAACTTCGTCAAAGTTCGGTAGTAGCAGGATACAAGGTTGTGCAACTTCGGCAATACTCGGTAGTAGAAACGTAACATGTTGCAACTTGCTGCTCGGATTAGAATGACCCCCACAGTACTTAAATCAGGTTCCTTATGACCCACTGTCCTTGCCGAATGATTTCACGCCTCATTTGAAACCATTCTTTTAGGATGAATTCCTGGCTTCCGGTTGGTACCGCGTCTCTCGGATTTCTTCTACTGCCGACGTTTCGTCCTCCATTGTAAAGGAACTTCCTCAGGGCTGCTGCTGCTGATGGTGGTGGTGATGCTGCTGCTGCTGCTGCTAGTAGTCTTGTTGCTGCTGGTGGTCTTGCTGATGCTTCTTGTAAGTCGTTGAGACAGTCATTAAAAAAAAGTTATTAAAAAAAAACAGTGTAAACTGTAAATAGCACAAATTTATATAGTAAATTAATTGACGTTTATTGTAATCTTTATTAAAATTACAGGCTGATTGTCTGATTGACCCAGGCTGATGAGAATGCGGTTCTTCGACGGACGACGTGGCAAAAAAAAGAATCACTGCAAGCTGGAAATTAAAAAAAAAAACAAAGACATCGTCCAGTTTTTCCAATTTCCATATGTAGACCCGATTCAATTTCAAAATAAATAAATCATAAAATTCCTACGAAACATTGTGGAAACTTAGGACAGCCGAAGCGGTCTAAACTGCGAGATGAACAAAAAATTAACAAATCCTTGATTTCCTAAACGCAATTGCTACGAATAAAGCTATTTTTAAATTATCAAGGTCTGAACGGAATTGCGACGAATAAAGCAAATTTTAAGTTATGATTTCGCAAAGAGACTGCGAACTCGCATTGATGAGGCATCAAATCGATCAGTTTAAATGCATCATCGTCCGCAAGCGGAATGCTTTATTAAATAAAACGCAGTATCAATTTTCTTCTACACAAGGTGTGCTGAAGTCAAAGGAAAAATAAACTGTAACAGGTAACTGGTTCTGGTCAGGCAAAAAAAGGATCAAATTGTGTCTAACCTTGGATGATTCTGTCGACGTAAGTCTGAGTGAAATGCATACTCACTTCTAAACTAAATACTCTAAATTCTCTATACTCTACGCTAAATTGGATTGGATTGGTTTGATAAGTTAACTTTTTTTGCTTGGTACTTAAACTCAAGCGTTTGTTCGATCAATTGTAAGCAAGTTCCGTTTACCCTAAACGGTGTTTATTGTTCTCTTCCTTCGACTAACTGTGGACAGCCTGCGGGTATTACTCAAGACCAAACATATTTCACGGCCAACAGTTTTCTAGCAGTTTCGCAATTTCCTACTATTTAACATTTCTGAAGAGAGGGGATTGGTTTTTACGGTCTGAAATGTCTCGTATAAATCAAGCAATTTAATTCCTTAATATTCGTAATATACGATTTAAAATTTTTTATATATGCAGATATCTGAGGAAGATTGCCTCCCATTGAGAACGTCGGCCGTGGCTCGATCGAATGAAATGTTTCGTGTTAAAATATACGGGCGCAATGTATTTATGGAAATACGGAGCCAAACCTGTTTACAGCACATGGCGTACTCTCTGAAGTATGAAATATATGTTATTAGACCTGGCAGTGAATGTGCAGCTGAAAGACATTCTCGCAACATTTTCAGGCGCCCTCACGCCGCCGCCGCCGCGCCGCCACCAGCATATCGAGCTGACGCAGTGTAGATAGAACCAATCCTCTAAAAAGCGCCGCTCTTCAGCAACCCTCCGAGCTGTTACTCTCTTTATGATTTACGGCTTAAACCCTTAACATACATTACCGTTAATATATGGTTCTTGCCATTTTTATTTCGACTTTGACTTGGAAAAAAATTATTACGCAAGGCGATTTATTTCAATTACGCGTGAAGGTATACTCACAAACATGTCACTTATGTATATTTCAAAAAAAAAAGAAAAACATTTTGATTAATTAACAAACAGCACATTTAAGACATTAAAAGATTAATCCTACTACAGGAACGCCCTTTTCTCCTTAGCACACACTGAAAGCAATTATTGCAGATTATCTTCGTTATAACCAATTTCATTCGAGTCGGATATCCCCTCCCCAAGGAAGCAACTTAGGTCCTCTGTTTTTCACATCTTTCATTAAGGACTTGGTGAATGTAATGAATGTAAGCCATGACAGTCAATTTCAAAATTTTGTTTAAATTAGTTAAGTTTAAAACAAAATTGAATTAGTTTAGAAATTCTTTGAATACTGTTTTGGTCGAATGAATTGTAAATTAATCTAAACTTGAACTTACGTGTTCATAAACTAGTACCAACCGAAATTTATATTGGTTTATGCAGCATAGACACTCTAATTTACAGTTCAGAAAATATCCCTGGCAGTAACCGGCACGCGACCCAAGTGGAGTGGCGATAGTGGGGAGGAACTGCAGTGGTGGTACGAGGACTCTTTAAAATGCGAAGATGCGATAAACTTCGGCAGATTTTCAGTAGATCCCGAAGAAGAACACCTTCGAAAACGTTAAAATATGAATTGAAAATGTTAGTACTGAATTTTATTGCACTAAATGTATTAAGCTGAAAATGGATCTCTTTGAGTGACGAACAACAACCGGAAGCCAGTACATCACAATAAAGTTTGGATAAAATAAAATAAAATCAAAAATTTAAACATAGTATTGAGCTGTGGCTTGGCGCAAGCCGTCACTCTGTGTTATTATCACATCGGGACATCACAATACAATTTGGATAAAATAAAACTAAATCAAAAATGTAAACATGGTAATCAGATGTGGCTTGGCGCAAGCCGTCGTTCCTTGTTATTATTTTAAAATTGAAAGTTATACCTTCAGCACTTTAACAAACTATTAAACCAAGCATTATAAAAACGGGATTCTGAGTTCATTGCGGGCAAGTGTTTAAGTGATACAACAGGTGCAAGGTTGACTTCACACCAGAGGTGCGAACCTGGAGTGTTGATTTGACTATCGTAAATTCCGGGGTACTCTTGCTTACAAAGCCAATAAATCTTTTCGTCATCTGAAGATAAGAGTTTGAGGATTTCCGTTTCCTTCAGAACCCAAAACCTTGAGCAGCAATAAAAACAATAAAAAGAGCTACCAGCCGGACAATATATAGCAATACATTACGTTAAAATATTAATTAAAAATAATAATTTAGCATTAAATTAAAAAATGTGTAAAGGTACCGTAAAAGTAGAATTTTTTTAAAGAACGCTAAAAATTATTCGAATTCTAAACGCAAATTTGCTTTAAAATTTACAGAAATTAAAAACACGTTAAGCTCCGGTTGGTGGCCAAGTGCTTTGATACTCTCGTATCAGAAATTGCTCGGTTCGTTATGTTTGTACACATTTTCTTCCAATTTATTTTATTTTTTAGTTCGCCGACTTTGATATTAAATGTAACTACTCTTTCACATTTTTATTTCAATTAGCTTTGAAGTCATCATGAAAGACTAAAATTCACTCGTTCCATATGCGACGGTAGCTTTGCATCCCGGTAATTGGAAGATCACAACTTCCCGCAATTGAAGTGTACATGCCCAAATGGTTCAAACTAAAACGATCGCTAATTAGCAAGGAGTATTTGTTCGTCCAGCTTTAAAGCATTAAGTCTTAATTTAACAAACGATTCCAATTTATATTAGACGATTACATTCGAACTCTGTGTCGCAATAGTTTAACTGGTGAAGCTCTGGCGAGCCACCGAATTACTCGTGTTCAAATCTCGATTGCGGCGGACTTTTTTTTTTCATTCAGGGCCAGTTGTACAAAGGAGATTTAAGCTGACGCTCAACTGAAACAAGTTCTAAGTAAACAAATTTGCATAGAATCTTGATGACATATGGTAATTAACGTATTGATGAATAAAATTTGACGTTTCTTTGAACCCGGTACAGGTGAGCGTTAGCTTAAACCACCTTTGTACAATTGGACCTCAGTGGAATTTTGATTTATTGAAGATGGAAGACGTATTCAGGATTTCAAGGTGAAGACGGGACAGCCTCTTCAAGGTTCCTCGAATTAACGACTGAAGTTCTGAATTCTGCTCGGATTATTTATACCGGTTTGTTTGAAAACATACTCACAATTCTGCTTGCTTAACTAGATCCCGTCATAGTTTTTAAAATAATACATGAGAGTGCGGAAAGACTGTAATCCTTGCGTTTGTTACAGTTTTCCTTTTGTGTTGAAGGAGTATATCTCCAATTTTTGTTGCGAATTCGGTCTTTGATCGTTAGATCGCGGAGCACGTTCCGCTATGAGGCGGAGTTGCGTAGTGCTTTTGGGTGCGCACGACGAACTCTCGCTGAGGTCACTTGATTTTCGCAAGTCGACTTGTGGTGCTGGTCAATTTTGTTGTTGTGTTAGAAGTTTAAGTGGACCCCCGTTTTCTTTGAGTTTTTCACTGCTTTTGGTGCCGCTGCTTGCAATCTGCCGACGTGTACTTTCGGTATGACTCATTAATTGTTCATGAACAACTTGTACGGGAATTATTTACTACTCTCCTGTTCGTGTGGAAGCTTGTCGATTCAAGTTGATGAATCCAATCGTTTTGGCTCGTTTCTCCTTTCTTGCTCTTGTTGTGACGTCGACGTAGCCAACGCCATAAAGAGGAAAAAAAAAGATAGACTCTATCGACCCGTAACCGTCGCAGGTGGCACCCGCTTAGATCGTGGGAAACCCTTTTTTGGCAACTACGTAAGCTCGAACCATTTCTGTTTTAATGTTTCCTTCTCACCGGGTAAGTTCCGGCTTCGGCATTACATAGGGTGTGGCATCGACTCGAGTGGCACGACTTGATTTATCTTTTTTTTCGCGGCGGCAACCTCACTGTGTTGGGTCTTTACCGTTGGCGTGGTTACACAATTAATAAACGTCAATACGCACTGATTATGCATAAAGTTTAAGCGTGCTAATTATTTCCGCAATTTTTTAAATTGTTCTATAAAAAGTCTAATACTAAACAAAAAAAAAAGTTAACTCTATTGTTTTCTTCTTTAATTTGTACGGCGGTTCTTCCCTTAACATTAATAATGCGAAATCATCAGAACCTCTTTGATTAAAATAAACATTTAACTCGGCAAGCTCCGGTTCGAAATAAATCTGGACTCAACAAACGATTTTAGAGGCGCTCGCGATAATGCACCTTCGTGCCTGCCTGGTCGGCAGGTAATATATCAAAATTATCGTGCTCGTCCTTTACTCGTTATTTACACAGCAGTTAGTTTCGCTGCGTGCGTATTTTACCGAACAAAGAGGAATCTTTTCTGTAAGTGAGACGCCTAAAGCAGAAAGCTCTTAAGTAAACCGTGAAAAAAGGCCTCGCCGAAAAGGAAAACATTAAAAATAACGCACGGTCCCATATTTTCATTAAGCCTCATGGTTTAGAAAAATGAAACAACTCAACCAGATTTAATACTGAATAATGTAACGAGACAGACACAAGCTCTTAATTTTACGCACTTAATAAACAAAGCCCGTAATGTACATCAATATACAGGATGCTCTTTCACTTTGTGCCAATATATCACCACGAACGGCAACGATTGAACTCATATGTTCTTAACATAAATGTAATAGTTTTCGAGAAAAATGCAGTGGCATTTAAACTACTAAACCGTTTGAGAACTGCTGGCATAGCTAAAAGTGGAACGTGGGCGCCTCTTCAATTACGATCCGCAACCGAAGAAGGCCAGGGTCAGTGCCTTCTTGGATCTCAAGTAGGAACGACGTAACTCAACGCCGCTCCGATCAACCGGCCCGTCGAAACGTTTACAATTTAAATTAACTTCATTACAAGTAATTAAAAGTTTAAGTATTAAATTAAAATCTAGTGCAATTCAAGAAGCTGCGGTTCGTAATTGCCGAACAAATTAAAAGCGAGGTACAAACAAATTGTCATTTCTCATTCCATATTACTTTTAAAAGAATTATAAACATTTTGCATTTACTTTGTTTCCAAGGACCGTAAGTAGTAATATTTTCACAGCTAGCTGCGAGATTGCAGCAAAAGTTTATTTACGTAAAAGGGTGAAGGAAGAACATTTTTAACGCGCTTGCCTAATTGGTGCATAAATTTTCGGATTTATTCGTCGATAGTTGATATCTTGATATCGTAAAACGTATTAATTCGCTCAGTGAATTAAAATTTTTAATAAAATAATTAATAAACGAAGTAATGTTACATTTATTTGTTTACGATATCAACTATCGATGAATAAATCTGAAAATGTATGCACCAATCAGGCGAGCGCGTTAAAAATGTTCTTCCATCTCCCTTTTAAGTAAATCAGCTTTTGCTCATCTCGTTGCTAGCTACGAAAGTATTACTTACGGTTCATGGAAAAAAAAGTAAATGTCAAATTTTGATAAGTCTATTAAAATTCATATGGAATGTGAAATTACAATTTATTTTTACCTTCCTTTTAACTTGTTCGGTAACAGTGAAGCACATGCGACATTCGCAGCTTCTTTTGCACTAATTTTTAATTTGAAAATACTTAAAATTGTAATTGCTTGGAGTGAAGTTACATTTATTTATTTTAATAAATACAGGCGCATTGTGAAAGCGTTTAAAATGTTTTGATTGACTGTTCATGCACTCTTCGCCGTCGTCATTCAACAGGCGGCCGCATACACGAGTTAGGCCACCGTCCACTCATCAGTTACGCCATGCAGTTCTCAAACACATTGGTGAACATCAGCTACTGCATTTTTCTCGAAAATTATTAACTTTTTGATAAAGTCAAGTTGTTTTCAGGACACAGTTACGTTCTTATTGAATTCATATCATTGCTCAAAAATTAAGCTAGTTGGTAGCATAATGGACACAAAGATTCCACTCTTTGAGAAGTCGTCGCACGATCCTCTCGTTCGTATTTCCAAAAAAAAAAGTTATTCTTTCAATTCCGGCGATGTAACGCCTGATCTTTATTTTCTCTTTTACTTTACTTACTACTCGTACTTAGGTATCGTCTCTCGTACTTCGAAGTACCAAGAAAATCTCGTAACGTAATTGATACGATTTAAATTTGAGACTGTCTTTTATCCGAGCATTCAGGAACACTGCACATCCATTAAGCAAAACGAAAATCTCATTTAAATTCGAATGCTTCCGCAATCGAGAAGTTCTTCCACATCAACTGTTTTAAATATATTAAAAAAAATAGCTCGCTTTTAGAAAAAAAAAACTTTCCTTCAGGATCATACATCAAAAATATCAGGCTCCTCGTCCTTTTGTTATTTACACAACCGTTAGTTTCAATGCGAGCTACTTTGCCGAGGCGCGCGAACAAAAAGACTTATCTTCAGTGAAACGGCCGCAGGTGAAACGCGTGAAACAAAAAGCGAAACGCTGTAAAGCGAGCCATAAAAAAACGAAACAGTATAAGGTACGGCGCGACAGGAACTTTAATGTGTAGATGAGTATAGAACTTTACCCTCCTCTCAGTTGTTTATTTTTGTTACGCAAAAAGGAAAGGCCGTGCTCATGTTATCCTAGTTATTTATTTATGCTAAATACGTTTGATGTTTAACGAGGGCAAAACGTACCACAATATCTGAACCTGTATTCTTTCAGTCATAGCTTTGTACAATTTCTGCAATAAATATGTTTATATGGTCAGGTTTGAGAAATCATTTTCTAAATTAGTTTTACTGTTTGAATTTTACACAATATTCAACACGCCTATTTTAGACAAAAATCTCTTGGTTGCATTTCACAGGTGCGGTTATTGACGCCGGTTTCGCGCGGATTGACCGACGCGACGTTTTCCTGCGTTGCAGATCAAGTCTCTTAGGCCAAGGAACGTACGTAAACGAATGTGTAGCAAAAGGAATTCCATAGGAGAATTCGCGACACGTTGACTTTTTGATATTCGTTCGTACACCCAAACTTTTAGAAAACGCACTTTGTGGTATCCGGCACGACTGATTTAGGGAGAAAATCAATTGAGAGAGCATAACATTATTTTATCATGATTATTGTCAGTTTGTGGTAACGATTTTTAATATAATTTGTTAAAATCATTTGTGAGTTTTGTTTGTGACTTCTGAAAATATTCAGGAAGCCGAAGGCGTTGTTTGCGATAAAAAGCATCGCAGATAACTATCGCTATCTGATGTTAATGGAAGTATACAGTAGTGACTTGTTTTAAAGTTGTAGTGGTTGCAAAACTATAACTTTAGAACAAACCACTAGAGTAGATGTACTTACATTACCATCATCCTCACCATTTCTCCCTTTTGAAGGACTTTAAAATTTATAACACCGCAAAACATTACTCTTACTTAAAAATAAAATTAATTTGACCTTTTCCTATTTAAGGCACAGAGTTTTCGAGTTCTGAACGAAACGAACTTCGTTATAATTAATTACTCTAAAAATATTGCAGCAAGCAAATTATATTATACGAGTAAACGTAGATAAGTAACGCGAGCTGACCTTGGATTAACACCTGCATTTATTAAGTGATGAAAACAATCTAGAGGATCGAAATAATACGTGCAAGGTCGATTACAACTTCTACGACAGCAGAAGAAGAAGGTTTTAGCTTATGTTAGAAAAGTTCCGCGCAATAATCATAGCTAAGACCCGCCTCCACAGTTATTCTAATGAAAACTACTGAATCCCTTCTAAACAGTTGAACTAAAAAAACATCTAGACACATATAGAAAAAAAAAATATGTGTTTATTTCCTTCAGGTAAAAGTAATGTGTCACAGAGGCAAGCCCGTCACCGGCTTGGTAAATATAAGCGAAGGTAGTTACACGATTTAAAAAAAATGTGGTCAGCACGTCTGCGGGACTACTCACGTGTCAGCTTACACACAGTTGGTAATACAAAAAACAAAAACGTACGGTAACGGACGTATCGGTTGCAATAAAACACGGGACGCATAAAAAAAGGAGAAAACTCCAACAGTACGGCAGTTAAAATAGCAACTGGACGTTAACCGGATCAAACTTAACAAGAAAAAGTGTGACAGATGTGACAGATAAGAAAATAAACGCCCGATAGGTGAATGTAATATTAAAATGACTACCAAAATACTCCACAATTTTTTACGTAGGTCCAAACGCGGCAGGACCACTCGCACCCGGCCCAAATTCGCTCCGCAACACTACCCAAGGACGCTTTCCGGAAACAGACAGTAAAACAGAAGAAAAAGTATCGGAAACCCTTACTCCTGTTTACACCAAATACCACTCCTCATCGCAAGGTGAAGAGTGGAGAGGGTCGTCATTAGAGGAGATCCCTAGTGGACGGCGGCCCTAAAGGCAGTTGCTAAAAGAGGAGAAAAACATTGAAAATGAAGAACCCGAAAACGGTTACTGCATAGGGACCGTCGCGTAAAATAATGGCGGAAATAAACATGGCCACTTAAGCTTACGTTTCCTAGAATATCGGCACCGTAACGCAGCGGCCTTAACGTGACGGTGAATGACCTTAAAGTGACGGTGAATGACGTCACGCAGCGTTGATAAATGACGTAAAATAAGCAGGAAAAAGCGCCGATGCGTATTTATTTTATATATTTCATACTAGTCTATTTCGATTTGACGTTACTAACTTAGATTAACTAACAAGACTGGTTTGCCGTCACCATGTTACGAATGTCATTTCCCGTTATGTCGAGCACTCGCCTGCAGGGCAAGCATAGGCGACGAAGTAATAGTAAATTTAAAGTCTACATTACCTCGTGTCCTTTCGTCCGGCTCGATTCAGCGTCCCCTCCCTGAACTGTTATCTCCGACAGTCACCAAACATAACTCACAAGCCACAAATTTTATTGATTCATAAATGAAAATGACAATAATATATTCTAAATACTAATTACCGTAGAATGACTAATAATGAATCAATACTCAATAATGAATGAATGCCAAATTGCTAACTTCCCTCTGATTTAGAAAGTTCCACCCTATACCACCCGTGGCGGATGCCACAAAGTGTGTTTTCTAAAAGTTTGGGTCAACGGACGAATGTCAAAAAGTCAGCTACTCGCGAAAACACCGTGAACAAGCGAGCGGGTTATTTTCTAATAAACATAAGATGTGTTGATGCAGCGCATGTATGGTTTAATAACTTCGGATTGTCCTCTAGGAATACGCCTACCACGCGGACGTTTCTTGGCCTTAGTAATTTAAGCCGCGTGCGACGAACCCGTGTAAATAAACGAACCTGCGAGCTGCAATTAAACAATAAAACACGCGAGTTGAAAGAAACTGATTTTTTTTTCAAGTATAAAAAGGGGATTCCAAACGTTCTGACCTTTTGCGTGTGGCTTTTAGACGACGGTAACGTTTGCCGTTTTTTAGAAAACCAAATCTTCTGAATGAGTTCAGCACCTTTTATGTGACGTCATTCACCGCCAATCTACGGCCGCTACGACTAGGAAACTAGGATAACGGCACCGTAATGTAGCGTTCGTAGATTGGCGGTGAATGATGTCACATTCAGGTCATTCAGGGAGACTTTATTCCGTTACAGCGATATTTCAAGCAGGCATGAAGCAGCAAGACGGCCCCTCATAGGAGATATCCTGTGCGTAGGTGAATCTTAATTCGAAGCTAACGGTGCTGTCAGAAATATTTTAATTTAACGATTTAAAAATTTAACAATTTAAGTTAAAGGAAATTTTAAGGGAACGAGTTAAATGGTGATATTCAGAAAGAAAATTTGGTAACTATAACTCTTTAATATTTTAGGGCCGATTTAAAATAAAAAACACATTCCGACGTGCATGTTTTGACATCTGACTGTGACCTTAATTTTAAAGTATCCTTTAGTTCGACTATGAAACCGGCCCTTATGGCCGTTTTCATAATCAGACTTTAAGGAAGCTTTAATTTAAAGTCACTTTAAGAATAAGGAAACAAATGTATTTTTTTAGGTTAAATAAACTTTAAATTAAAAAAAAAAAAAATTGTGCAAATCGTTTTTGATTGCAGTGAAAACCTCGAGCAGTCTCTGTACAGCTGTTTCAGCCCTGCTTGGGGCTTCTTCAGCAGAGACGTAGCTCGACATTCCCACTGCAAACGATCGTAAGATGTCGCTATTTTATCTATTCATCGCTCTTACATCGCAATTGCGAATAAATTGGACAAGTCGTTTTTGTTTGCAGTGGGAATGTCGAGCTACGTCTCTGCTGAAGAAGCCCCAAGCAGGGCTGAAACAGCTGTACAGAGACTGCTCGAGGTTTTCACTGCAATCAAAAACGATTTGCACAAAATTTTTTTTTGAAAACTTTCATTATGCTTTGAGAGCAAGCATGGCCGCCTTGCATGGGGGATTATCAGGAGCAAATCCGGGTTCAATTTGTCTATTCTACTGCAATGTCAGGTCAAAAAGCGATCGTAAGATGTCGCTATTTTATCTATTTAAATTTAAAGTCCAATTATGAAATCGGAAATATAGTCACATTCTAACCTATAAATAAATATGTTTTTACATTAATTTTGACATCTGACAGTGGCAGATGTTGATGCTGGGAGAGAAGAAAGTGCTTTGGAAGAAGAGAGTGCCAAAACTTTTCCGGAATCTTCCAACCGGTATTTCAAGCCGACTGCAACACGTATAGCGAACAGCGAAAAGGATGACCTAAACAGGTGTAAGCGAAGAGGGTGACCTAACCAAGTGTAACATCAAACTCTAAATCTGCACATAACAATAGCAAATACATGATTGCATAATAATAAATTAAAACCTGCAGGACTATTTCAGATTCTCAGAAACGATTTAATGTTGCATAAAGCGAACTCTTCCCAATCACACGATCTTGATGACAATAAATATTCGAACCTCAGAATTTTAGGCGGAGTTGATAGTCATCAAGCCATTAGATAAAAACAACCCTTATGTACACAATCATGTAAGTCTATTTTATTATTTTAATAAATGCACCTTTATTTCAAAACTACAGTAACATTAGCATACTCATTTCAAAGTCATATATTCAGGAGAATTACAACACAGTTTATGGACAGGGTGCAAAAATTATGCGATGGAGTCGACTTCGGTCATCTGTATTGTTACTTCTTATGTACAGTGCGGTTTGTTTATATAAAAAGATATAATACTTTGCCTGAGAGCTGGCAGAAATCTCTCACGTAACACTTTACAAGAAATAAAATAATGAGCGGCTTGACATTTGAAGAAATATCGAAATACTCGCGCAAAAGTTTCCATAACGTCTTGCAAATGACGCACTAAATCACGCATGGCTGACAGACAATTTTTTCCGGCAATTTTTGAACAATTGCCATAAAAAATGGCGCCCGCCGGGGGAACCGTCCTCCTCCGGCCTGCTTTTACATTCAAGTCTCGGAACGTTGGCGCAGTAAACGTGGAGCGAGCTGAAATCCCGTAGGATGGAAGGGAAAGGTTTTATTATGTTCTAAATATTGAAGACTTTGGTTGGAGTATCACCATCACCTCGCGCGCGCTCTCCGCAAAGTGGTCCACGATAGCGATGGCATTTGTTCCATTTGCTTGATTACTGAAGATCCTACTCATTAATTCAGAGCGCAGCGCGATGTCGGGAAAGAAGATGATGATAACATTGGATCTAACCCACCCTCCCCGCACGACGGTCTCGAATGTAATAGAGAGTGATAGATGTGATTAATAACGCAAAAATTATTATCGGAGGAAAACATATTTTAAATTTAACTGTCTCAAGAAAACTTCAAAAAGCACAGTAAGACGTATGATAAACAAAACGCCGAAACCAGTCGAGTTGAAAAAAAAATGAGAAAAGCAAAAACAAAGAATATAAAAAAAAACACGAAATGAATTCCTTTTATTTTTTTTTGTAAATATCGCAGGCATTGATGTTTTGATGCTTTAAATATAAAAGGCTCACTCCCTCATTTCAATGTTGAATACATTTCTTTCGGTTCCAAATTATCGTAAAAGCTGGGGGCTCGTGCCTTTTCATAATCAGAAGGCATTAGCAGCTTTATTAGAACATCGTCAGGATCAACAAATCAAAAATGAATAAATTAAAGCACCCGTCTACAGGATTTTTGTCTGTTAAGTGAATTAAAATCTTTGCCCAGGCATTAAATCTGAATTGATTTCCGCGACCGATGGAATCTCTTCGGATCGGTGCAATCGGTGCAACATGTGGTCGTTTTTGAAGCAAGCAATTTTCGATATCATCTGCATACAGGCTTTTGATCAGTATAAATGGAACTTACGTAGTTAAGTTGAACTCACCTTAGCGCAGCTCATCTTTCTGTCATGTTATCAAGCAGCGACGATGAAATGAGTATAAATACCAAACAAGATATGAATCATTCGGAAAAATCTTCGTTAGCCGTTAACCTATTGATCTAATTAGGCAAGTTGTTAACGTGGATATTTTTAGGATATTTATTGAGTAAGTTACGTAGCTACTGAAAATATTAACACATTTATTAGAACGATACTAAAAGCGCATACATATTTAGATAGCCTCGCACTAATATTTTACAAGAAAAATAAGCATAACAAACAAACTCCTCCAATTTACCACCTGGAAATCTTTAAAAGATCTTTCACTTACAATATTGTACATTTCTTTAACGCTCTTCCGCCTAAATTGCGACTATTAACTCCGTTAGCGTTCGTACGTCAGTTCCAGCAATATTTCTTTGTACAAGATTGATTTGCTCCGCTATGTCTTCTATTTTTTTGTTAGATTATGGCCTTAACATATATATGTATCTAGGATATAATGCATGTATAGCTTCAACTATCTACTTAATAATTAGTAGTAGAGCTCTAGTTTACATATGCTCTTAGTTTTTTTGATATTGTGTTGTGTTATGTTGGCTTAAGAGGAAGAACAGCTGCTTCTTCGGAAGTGGCTGATTCTGAGCCTTTTGGCAGGTCACAGATATATTGAATTGTCTACTTTACTTTATATTTTTTGTTCTTTATGCTGTGTTGTCAATAAACTGCTGTATTATTATTATTATTAAATACCTAAGTAACAGTAAGAGGGTTATGACGCAGGTAAGTTGAAAGATCTGTTACAGTTGAATTTTTGTCTTGAGCGGTCCAGTCGGGTAGGCTATTTTCCGTACATGCATGTCGAGTGCATTGCGGCAGTTCGACTACAGCGCCGCGCCCAGCATTAAAATATTTAGCAGTAGCGTTGGGACGCGCTTTTGGTTTTCAACCAATGAGCTAATAAGTTGTGGTTCCGTCTCTGACGCTACGTGCTTGGAGTCTTACTGTTTCTTCTGTTTATGAAGCTTTAAACCAGCCGTTGTGAGTGGATTATGAGCCGCATCGTTGTTGAAGTTCCAGTAGTGCAGGGACTGTCGTATCAGTTCTGGGAGTTGTGGTACTCTATTTTCGGCTTGCTGATTACGGCAAGGAAGTAGTCCCTGACAGATTTTTAACTCCATTTTCGAGCAGACTGGTTATTGCCTCGCGTAATACCAGGAGCGTTGTTCTCTTCTGGACAGGTGCCTCGAAGTCCTCGGGTGAAGCGTCGAGGGAAAACCGCCTTCGTTCGTTCGAAGTTCTTGCTATCATGGTAATACCCGGACTCCTCCTTCGACGTCAAATTCCGGAGAGGAAACGTAAGAGACCTCCATCTCTTTTCCGTTCTCGGAAACGTGTTGCGTGAAGTTATATGACGTAGTGTAATTTCTTTGGGGGTTTTGTCGCGGAGAGAATTAGTAACGTGGGCGTGCGTCCAGCCAGTGACGAGGTCAGCGTTGGCCTGAATTTTCTTACACCTACGAGTTCGGTGGGAAGGTTATTTTTACCTGTGATAATTTATTTTACTTTCTCGCTAGTAATTTGTGATAAGGTAGTCAGGGCGTATTTACGTTTTTGTTTCTTTTTGCATTAATTTGGAGTCTATTTACGCTGTTGTTGTACCTTATTTTTTTTTTTTGTTAAAATATCAATAGTTTATTTGATTCAAATCAGTGAGTGAATTACTGAAATTTTAGAGTTTTTCTCCATACTGTTTTGTTTGCGACACATCTTCGCCTTGCATGCTTCATACCATAATTTTGGTATTTTCTTGCTGAGATGAGAAGAGAGTAAGCAACGCGAGAGTACTCACGCCGTTTCGCCGACGCCCTTTGGTTAGCGCCGTGTAAAACTGCGTAGGACAACCCAATGCAATCCAATTGCACGATTTCACGACCCAATTTGTTTAAAGTAATAAACGCTCTACTTTTGCCAAACTCAAACAACTTTTTTTTGCGGTGCTTACGCTTGTGGGAGGGAATTCAAAGATCACTTCTGTTTTCACGGTAACTGTGTTTCAAAACGCGTAACGTGGTCCTTCTTACATTACCACGTAACACATCTTCATATACCTTGTCCACAATAGCAAGAAATAGTTACTATTTGAAATTTTACAAAAAGTGTAACTGATTTGAAACTATAACAAAACTACTGGAGATCCGAGAACTACGGTTCTGGAAGGAACTCGGAAGCCCAGTAGTAGCGACGCCGGCATCACGAAGCCCAACAAAAGCAACATCACAAACATAAAAGTTATCCATGGATAAGGAACGCCGTGGTCCACGACCTCAACACCTAACTTTGCCACGAGAAAAAGGTGGATGTTGTGGTATGAAAAAAACTGCTCTTATGGAACGACCTGTATATTACGTTCGACTCGCATTTATTCCCAATTTCATGCATTTATTTCGATGTCATAATATTAAAAAATTCTTTTTGTGTTTGAAACGCTTCTGACTGCAACTAGTTCGTCGGAATATCACTACGAAAAAACAATTTTTATTACCGTTCTCGTCGCGTCGCTGGAATCATGAATTTCGCCAACCTTCAAGCTTTGCATTTTATTTCATACGCTTGTGTGGGCATTCGTTTTAAAATATTCCGGTCATGAAATTGTGTAAAGTATCGACGCATCGGTGGTTCTAATACCTTTTGGAGTTACTATTTTTAGATAGAATTGCACCATCTTTCATGAACGAGTGCAAACGTATTTCATCCGTTTCGTGGAAACTGTTATTCCTCGCGTTGAGACAGTCATAAAATTTCCGTCGCCGTCTTTTTTCTATTAGTCAAGTCCAAGTGAACTACAGTTTCTTGCGAGTTAATATTTCGACAGAGAGATTAAATTAGTTTCACCCTTGACCTTTAAAGCCATTGGGTCTCTTAACGTCATCTGAAATGCGGTTGGTCCCTGCTGATGTCACGCTGTTCTCGATTCGTGCATTTATGGGCGTGGTTGGTTTCCGTTTAATAATTTGCAACGCGCTTGGCGGAGTCAGTCAGGTTTCCTTCATATACGACATTTCGTCTGCTATTAATATGATGTTGGATGATTGAAACCCCCCGGAGTTGTCTCAACCTCATCCTTGACATCCTGGTGAAGTATGTTGGTGACTAATACTCTTTGTCGTGGAGGTCATTATTGGCAAACTTTTCTTTCCCTTACAAGCTTTCAGGCAGGGCGGCTTTTATGTGTCATGATGTAACGTGTTAATTTTCTTACAGTTTTGTGAAGCTGACGATGGTTTGACTTTTTCCAAATAAAATATTAAACATCCAATCGCATGGTCACATGTAAGTATTTTATTATAATTTTTTCCTCTTCTATATCTTTTTTGCTTGAGAATGGTCCACTATACAATAATTCTTGGTGGATCCGCCAATTGGTTATCTTGTACTCCACTTATTTTCTATCACGGTTGTTTATTACCAAATTTTGTTGCAACTAACATTCCGTACCGTTCGATTCACTATTGTTGTTAGATACAAGTGTATTGCAGTAAAGCTGTTTAAAAATATTTTCAGGAGCACACATATTTGGTGGCGTTAAGCCTATTACATACTGTAAATCTGAATTCCACGTACCTTTTAATTATATTTTGGCTTTGCTGCTTTTGATTTTGGTACTGTTGGATATCTGTTGGTGACCAGCACATGTTATTCAATTATTGTTGCATAATTCGAATTATTTCAATTTTCCTTTGCCTGCGATCCTCTTCGTCTGTGGTTAAGATTAGGTGGCGCTCATTTTTGTCGCGTTTAATTAACACCCACACCCCTCACGACTGAAGCTGCTGGCTATGCTGTTCGTTAATATCCTCAACACAAATCTTGTTTCTGCTTAGATTGGTAGCAATTGGCCAAGAGTCTAACAAGAAATATAGCTAAGAAACTTCTGCGATTGAAACCTGGAAAGCTCTTTTCCAGCGTGAACAGAAATTTCCTTAGTGAGCACACATAAAAGAAACTGTTTTCTGAGAGTGGAGCTGAAGACACTGGTGGTATATAGTCATGCGCACCTTAAGTGCTACAATTTGAGATTTCTGTGAGCCTTAGGATACGAACATGTAGAAGATGTCTCACTGTTCACTCTCGATGTTTAGGTCGGGCTCGATACCTCAATATAACACATATATATATAACATACATACAAGTGGGCCAATAGTGCGTATTCGGTGGATAGCGCCTATATTAATGCAGATTTTTAAAATCTGTTTTCGCTATTACTTACCTATGGTATAGGTGCATGATTGAAAATTAGTTACAATTATATAGAGTGTTCCGTGTGGCTGTGCCAGATCAAAGTTATGTTTCTTTTTAAGTGGAACATACTGTATATTATGCCTTATTTCGATTCGTCTTTAAGAGTAGATAAATTTATTATAAGAATATTATGTACCTAAATCTAATGGGTTTTGAGATATTGACATTTCAATGTAAAAAAATGGTATTATTTGATGTTTTACAGATTATAAGTTTATTAAAATTTGGCATTTAAATTTTACAATAACATTTCATAACCTCTGTGGAACAGAAAACAATTTCCATCTCGAACGTATTCCTATTATTTTACACAGGGTGATTCACAACTACGATGTTTTTTTTCCCGGTTAGTTTAAATGGAACACCCTTCGATATGCATGGTTGTATTTAAAACTGTACGTCCAGTACATCGATATCGCGATATCGAGCGCGACCTAAACATCAAGGGGGAACAGTGAGGCATCTTCGGCATACCCTTAAAGTCTTAAAAGTATCCAGGAGGATCATTTTAGTTGCTGATGATTGTACGTACATATTAACATGCACTTTGCTTTTCGGTTTCATTATCAAATGTGATCCCGATCAGAAGGTCTATTAATTTTTTACAATCCTAATAATTCGGGTGAATAAATATTACATTCGGGGAAGAAATCGCGACGAGCTTTCGTATGACGTCGAGCGCTCCAGACGGGAGAAAAGTAAGTGCGAAACGATGTCGCCCGTAATTAAATTTCCCCCGATACAACTCACGGTTTACGCAGGTACATTTCCATTTTAATTTTCAAACTAACACGTATTTCATCTCGGCAAAGACGCGGCGGCGTTGGTGTTACATTAAGGCCAGTTTGTACACGAACATGTAAATGTGTGACATGCTTCGATTATAAAATTAATTAATTGCATACTTACTTCAAAATGGTACATTCAGCCAGAATTACACAATACTTTGGGTCAAGAGTATGCAAAAGTTGGTTGCTTTTTTTAAAATTAGAAAATCGCCTTCCGATAGGTATTCAAATTAAAAGAAATTCCTGGTTATTTTTAGACGAAAGTCTTTAATGATTACAGAGGAAAAGAAGGAGCAAGAAAAATACATCAAAAATCCATCTCCTGGCAAAATTCACAAAGATGAAATTTGTAATGTGCTCAATCCCATGAATCCCGGGGCATTGAGGGATCCGTTCAAAGAAGACTGTAAATACTTACGACTGACAACTTGCCTTCTATTCACTCGATCAATGATTTATGGAAAGTCCTGGTCTCATTTCTATACTCTCCCCCCTACCCACCGAGGTAAGCCGGCGCCCTCTGTGTGCGTGTGTGAAATCGCGAATATACGTCACACGTGGCCCCCCTCACGCGATACGTTCGACATCCTCGATATTCGGCGGGCTTTACTAAATTATTGAATTTTGCCAAAAGGGGAAATCGCACGGGTTTTTATCCGCATCGCAGTGTGCGGCGGAAACGTCAAAGACAGATATGCGAAATAACTCGGAAGCAGGAATAAGTGGACGTGGGAACGACGTGCTGACAGCGTGAATTATGATTACCACCCAAAAACAACAAAACAGAAAACAAATAAAAAAGGTATCAATCTTGAACTCGGTGGGAAAATGCTTAGTCTCTCTTCGAGATTCTTTACATTCCGTTTGGAATCACGAACAGGTTAATTTTAATTATCTTATTATTTTGATGAAACGGATGGTTCTAGTAAAAACACGAGCAAATCCGCGTCGTGTCATCACTCATTAGAAAACGTAACAATTACTGCGTAATTAATAGGAGTGAAACGCCAGAATGGTCCAGTGGTAAGGGTGTAATCGTATGGTCGTGGATTCGCATCCGCTCGAGATATAGCTCGGAGGTTGTTCTCACTTCAGGTACCCTTCATTGTTGGGGAGAAAATTCGACACTGCTTCCCCTTCATCGGCGAAGAAAGTAACAAAAGCCATGGAACACTTTACACACACAAAAATACACTCCCGCTCCTGAGGACCTGACAAGTCCATAACTTAGGCCTAGTACATACTTGGATACAAAGTCGCGCAATTTTGTTTCAAAGTCATGTTTCGCGGTTGTTTCGAAACAGTTGCTAAACAAAATGTGATGTATCTCAAGTGTTCTGGGACAAAATCGCAGAACTTTTGTACCGAAACCTAGTACACACTTGGATGCAAAATTGCGCAACTTTGTTTCAGAGTCTTGTTTCGCGATTGTTTCGAAACAGTTGCTAGACAAAATGTGATATATCTCGAGTGTTCGGGGACAAAAATCGTAGAATTTTTGTTTCCCATGTCAAATCGGAAACTTGAAACAGTGTTGCGCAGCATTTGGACGTGGGAGAAAAAAGATGAAGATTACAATCAATCACCTTCGTATTTTATCGGCTCTGCTGTTTTTTCTTTAATTATGTGGTCTCAAAAAAAAAAACTTTCCAATGGTACAGCTTGCTTGTAGCCTTGTAGGACGTCTTTTTAGTAGAGTATCAAAATGGAATAATAAAAATAGATATACAGGATGTTATCGAATAAGATGACAATAATTATACCACGTATAGACCACATTAAAGTATTAAAATTTAACCTAATTTATCTACATACAAAACTCTTTCGTTCCTGAGGTATAACCTCCTAAAGAGGTAACTTGAAAAGAATATTTTCTCAAATATATCTGTAACGGTTTGAGGTAGATCGTTGAAATTTGACATACAGTATAAGTGAAATACAGGGATGGATATATCATATGGAAAATTGAGCGTTCTTCACCAGTGGCGCAGACCTGGGGGAAATAGGTTATTATTTTAGTAAATAAGTTACTTATTGTTACTTTTTAACACGTTGACTGCCGTATGTACACATTTGAATACACATCATAGTGGGTCTTGGGCGCCATGTGTATACTATTAGATACACAATCAACTTTAACTTTCTAGCCGTGTGTATGTCAGTGCAGCTCACTTTATATGGTTTTCAATAGAGATATCATTTGGTTCGGCGTGAAATTAAATGACTTTCAACTTAGCCAATAAAAATATGTTTTTTGTAACTCTACTTTTTAATACAATGCGAAAACTAAAAGTACAACTTCAATAATTGTTACATGAACAAAAAAAAAGATATAAAAATATAAAATATAGGAAAATGAATTAATTATTTCTTTGGAGTTATTTTGTGTGTATCAAAGAAGCAATTCAAACAGAGAAGAGGTTTTTCACAACTGGAACACCCTGAAGATGTCTGTTTTGTTACCTTCATGGCATATAAACGCCCTCCTTCTTCTTTATTTTTTTTGTAGCAAATCGTACACCGACCCTTTTTTCCTGATGCCTCATACACGTGTTTCTTTTCAGGACGTTGTTTTTCTACTAAATTAGTTTTCTCTACAGATAAAAGTTGCACAGAAAGTTTTTCTCGAAAAGAAGTAATACTTTCACGTTTATTTTCGTTGCGATTGTACAAATGGTGAGCATTCACAATACTTGAACCAAGTATAAGTTCAACTGCAACTTTTCTGTACCACTTGATACTTCGCCTTAGAGAAGTCGAATATGAGGACATCTGGTCTGAGAGGTCTATATAAGCCTTTGCATTATTGTATTCTGCAATAGCTTTTGGTTTTCTTCTAGCACCATTTTTGCCAGGAACATCTACAAATTCATCTGTGTGTTTAGTGGACAACATCAGGACATCCCTTTTGTCTTTCCATTTAAAGATAACCACTCCGTTTTTTTCTTTACCAATTATGTCTCCTTTTTTTAATTTGGCGGCCAATACTTCTCGCGGGATTCCCTTCCTATTTCTCCTCAATGTTCCGACTAAATGCGTTTTCCGTTCCTTCAGTTTCTCTGCCAATTCAATACTTGTGTACCAGTTATCCGTATATAGAGTTACACCTTTATCTAAACATTCATTCATCAACTCAAAAACTACTTTTGTGGCAACTGACATGCCATCAACTTTATCTGCCCCACAATAGATTTTGATATGATAAGTATAACCTCCAGGGAGACATAATTTAAAGAGTTTAATACCGAATTTATGCCGCTTTCCTTTTAAATATTGACGAAATTTCAAACGTCCACGAAACGGTGTCATCGTTTCGTCAATACATATACTTTTGCCATGCAATACCACTTTCTTAAATTTTTCATTCACCAGGCTAACTATAGGCTGAATTTTACCCAATCTATCACCTTCCAAACATAAGTCGTTATTGGTGAAATGCCATGTACGCAGCAAAATTTCAAATCTGTTGCGAGACATAATTGTTGCCGCCTCTGACCAATACAAAGTAGATTTTCGCCAATAGTCGCCTAGTTTCGGTTTTGAATCTAATCCCATCCATATCAGTATACCCAAAAAACGTTGCATTTCTTCTTTATTTGTAGGAAACCAGGTATTGAGTCTAGAACTCCTTCCTAGTGTTTCAGTGCATATGGCATCAATTATAATTTTTTCCGCATAAATGTTTGTTTGCTCAACCATTATATCAAGTAGTTCTTCATCAACAAATAATTTGAAATACGCTAGTTCATTTTCATTTTTCAAAATAATAACTTTTTGCGATATATCATTTTCTTCTAATGAAATGAAATTATCAAAAGCACCTACGATTGTCCCCCAGTCTTCGTTTGTTTCATTTTCATCATCTTCATAGTTTAGTGATTCATCACTACTTGTTTCAATATTAGCTTGAGCTGTTGGCATAGCAGGAATATCTAAAATAAATTTTATTTATCGAAACTAAAACAATAAGCTACTTGCAACACAAACTTTTAGTATGAGTTTTTTTAATTTTTCTTGGAGGACAATCACTGGATTCGCTACTTTCGTTAGAAGAACTAAGTTCATAATTTGCATCCTCTTCAGAATCGTCAACTGGATTTTCATCGCTCATGTCTAAACATTCGTCCATCAGAGCTTTTAATTTAATTTGCTCTTTTTCGTATGATGCCATATTGTAACGCCAATTGTTCAAATTGGTGAAAAATGTTAGCTTCTCAACAATAGAGACCGAACACGCAATAATTATAGTCTGAATAACTACCTATTATATACGAATTCTGCAAGTCTCAACTGGCATTTTTTGTGTATTCTGGAGAATACAGATGGCGCTGACATAATATTAGTAATTACACGCCACGTGTATATTTTAGGCACATGGCAATTAGAGGTACCAAATCAAATTTTTCATGCAATTTTACAAATCATGTATTTCTGGAACTTGTAAGTACGGGTATTTATTTAAAAAAAAAACATCATGGCGCCAGGAACTCAATAACGAAAATCAGCGCGGCAGTCAACGAGTTAAAGATTACTCACATAAAAATTGAAGTGTACGAATAAAATTGTACTAGAAATGAACTAAGTTCCATCTTCGTCAGATTAACCGTTTTCGACATAATCAGGCCGAAAGATTTTATTGCAGCAAAAACTCGAAATTTCGAAAAGCTCTAACTTACCTTGAAAACATTAGATGGAATTTTATCTGTCAATTTGCAATACTTAATTGTTGCGTAAATCTTTTTCTCAAAGTATGCTTTTCAAGTTGCTTTTATAGGTTATATCACAGAAACGAAAAAAATTTGTATATAGATAAATTTGGTTAAATCGCAAAATTTTAAAGCCGTCTATACGTGGTGTAATTATTCCCATTCTATTCGATAACACCCTGTAGAAGATTTAATCACAAAATACAAAATTGTAATTTCTGAAGTTGAAAAAGACTTATGGACTTTAAAACCCAACTTCGCCGAGAAAATAAATAGTTCGATGTTTTGCTTTTCTTTTATTTTTAATTTTTTACTGAGCATGAGAACCATATCAAGCAGCGATGCTACAGGCAACAATTCCAATATCGCTGGCCACAGGGCCCCCGCGAGGTCAAAAGCCGCCCGCGTGTCAATCCATATTTTGGCGCCCTCTGGCAAATGAGTTGGGGCAAACAAAAACGGTCAATTATCAAAATTATTAAACATTAAAAGAAAAGAAATGGAAAAAACAGAAAAATTTTTAAACATTTTCCTTCACATTTTTTAAACATTCTCCTTCCCTTTTTCTAAACATTCTCCTTAACTTTTTTTAAACATTCTCCTTCGCTTTTTTTAAACATTCTCTTTCGCTTTTTTTAAGCATTCTCTTTCACTTTTATTTAAACATTTTCCTTCGAAGCGAAGCGCTTTCTTCTCATCTGATCGAGAAGACCTGTGTTTGGACGCCCCCCCCCCCCGCTAGTTATTAATATTAGAAAAAAAGAAAAAAATCACAAAAGCAAAAGGAACTTAAATTTATAAAAACTTAAAAAGTGAAATGTAATTTGTTTTTTTGTTAACCAAACCGTAATAGCTTACATAATTTATTCTTTTACCCAATAAAATTATTATATTTTTATGAAAAATTTAGCAAACGAAAATTACAAAACTTAGACTTTTCTACTTTTAATTGCCGCAGTTAACTGTTCTATTTTAGACGACGTTCTTATTTTGGGCGAAAAAAATTACAAAATATGTCCAGTGACCAAGAAGCTAACTGCCGCCCCTTCAACATGCCACCCGCGTGCACTGCACGCTTTGCACACATGGTTACGGGTGCCCTGGCTGGCCATGGCAGTGCACATACCAAAGGTTGAGGTTTGAATGACCGTAGCTTGTCATTCTAGACCGTGAAGTTTAAGGCAAAATGACATAAGCTCTTTAGATTCGATTGTTTAGAAATCGAGAAAAACTATTTTTGACACATTTGGTTTTTGATGAAATTTGATATGATACTGTTTATCTAATGCATCAATGAATAGTTTAAATAGTGACATACTACTGTTGCTTTTTGGCCTGACATTGCATTAAGATAAACGAATTGAAGCCAGTTTGTTACATAATAAGTCATCCCAAGCAAGCCGACCATGCTGGTTGTCAAGGCATAATGAAAATTTTGAAAACATTTGTTACAGTTCGTTTTTCATTGCAGTGGATCCGTCAAGCATCCTCTATACAGCTGTTTCAGCCTTATTTAGGGCTTCATTAGCAGTAGCGCAGCTCGAGAGTTCCACCGCAAACCAAAACGATTTGTCCAAGGATATTCGCAAATGCGATGTCAGGTCAAAAAGCGATCGTAGGATGTCGCTATTTAAGCTATTCATTACTATTACATAGCATTTGCGAATATCTTTGGACAAGTCGTTTTACTTTGGAGTGGAACTCTCGAGCTACGCTTCTGTCAATGAAGCCCCAAATAGGACTGAAACAGCAGTACAGAGGTTGCTCGAGCCATCCACTGCAATCAAAAACGATTTGCACAAAATTTTTAATGCATTAATGTTAGTGCTTGTCTTTTTACTATTCTAATAAGCTTAAAACAAGATATATTGGGAAAAATTGCTATTAATTTATTTAAAACTAAAAACAAAAGAGAGACGCAAAACATTCGGATATAAATAACTAAATTACCATTCACTTGACACTCACATGGTAAAATTCACATTAATTATTGCATTTAACGATGTCGTTTAACGGTAAATTTCCAATTTTATAGAAAATGTCGCTTACGTCGGCGTCATATTGCATTGAATGTACATACATCCAGATAGCTAGATATATAAATTTTTATTGCGAATCGGTCGGTTGTTTCAAAGAAACCAACCAATCAAAAACAATCAGCAAGAAATATTTTGCGTATCCAGAACTAAGCTTAAGTGTGGACATGCGATAATGTATAGAAACAGTTTCGATACTTTGTCTCGCAACAATGTTTCGCGATTGTTGCGCAACTTTGTACCTAAGTATGTACTAGGCCTTAGGACCCCGTTGGGCAAACATCACAGATAAAAAGAAACAAATAAGTGCGTAGCCTACTGAATGTTCATAAATTAAAGTGCAGCAAACGAGAGAACGTAAGAATTTTCAAAACTTTTTGAGAAAACAAAATACAGCAGTAATATTTACTAAAATGTTCTTCGTCTTTGCTTTACTTTGAAATCATATTTCCAAAGTTGCCTGCCTGCCTGCAAGTAGTCACGTAACATGAGAGCGTTGCACCGAGCACAGGCACCGTTAAAAATTAATTTAATAAGTAGAAAGTGTCCTTTTTCCGAAGTCGATAAAATCTTGGGCAAACTTCCAACATAAAAATCGGGCGAAACTCGGGGACACATCATTATCGCGTCAAACTTCCAGTTAATAGACAACTGTGTCATAACTTTGTTCGCCATTAAGTTTTATTACTTTCGGCGCAGTTTTCGAATTAACCCAACTTTCTCGACGCGCCGGAATCAAATTGAATTCGACGAATAACACACACTTGTGTGGCGAACGTCTTCAATTTCCGAATCAACGAGATTTAGAGTAGATCTAGATATTTTTCATTGCATGTAAGAGATACGTCAATTAGAAAAGAACTTCTGAGTATATTATCACGTGCCGAACTGCGCAGCTCAAGGTGGTAAATAAGAGAGCAGTGGGGGTGAGTGCAACTAAGATATTAAGAACAAAGTCGATTTAATCTTATTTATTATCCCAGTCTTATTCAAAGCTTTCATTTAAGACTCGCAACGACAGCGTTCATAAACAATTCCTCGTTTTAACATGATATCTCGCTTGTGAGATGTCATGTACTAAGTGAAATAGGAGCCGCGATGCATGCCACCATGACTCAATTTATTACGCACTACAAAGAAGCCAACACCGCAGTTCAATTTGGAATCTTCCGATGCAGGTGCGTCGGAGTTCGAAAGGCAATGCCAACCTGAATAGCCACGTCATCTAGCCAAAAAAAGCGTGTTGAATAGATGCTCTGATTTTGTAGCGGCAAACAACAAGCGTTTGAAATCCATATAACATCTGACATTTTAAAGGCGCATGGATTCAAAGGCTTAACAAAGCAGTTTGGTAATTTTCTTTTCCCAAGTTTGCTACTCGCCGAGGAAATAAATTGGTTTTCTACGGTATGTGTTTCTATCTAAAACGATCCGAAAAATATACAAAAGCTTAACAGAGCAATTTATGGCCGCTACAGCAGTTACCTAGTAAGCAACTAAATTTGTTTGACAACTAAATTATGCAAATCATATTATAAAATAAATCTCTCGAGTAAAGATTCCGCGCGTAGGAAACTGTGGCAACATTGTAACTAGTGATTTAAGTCTATTTTCCCAGCCATAAAATCATTTCTCGCGTTCTCTAGTTTCGTTTTTCATTAAAATCTTACAGAATTTTCGCGAAAAATTTTTAAATTAATTCAATCAGACAGGTGGTAAAGGCCCGTTTTAAGAATTGTCGACAGGGCATTAAAAAAATTAAAATTGAACAAGTCTTTACCTGAAATTTCGCAATATTCAATAATAATAAATAATAATAAAATAAGGTCACGACATAGAAAACAAATTCGAGATTTTTGAGTAAAATTATTAAAGTCAAATGTGATACGCAGTACACGTTGGTCTAAGTCTTCCACCTGACACACTGAATTCATTCTTTCCTATTCTCAAATCACTCGACTAAAGACGTATGCGAAAATGACGTCAAAATGAAGTAGACTCTCATACAAAACTTTACAAACCTTTTGAGAATTGCGTCATCTTGACGTCAGTTTCGCATACGACTTGAGAATAGCGCTCCAGGTTACGCACGTCGCTTGCAGTGGCGGTCACCTTGGTTTTGTTTTCGAAGGTAATTTGGACCTTGGGCTTTTGCACAGCAAGGAAGCTGTCCCCGTCGCTGCTTGGGTCGCTTTAATTGCGGATTTGATTAACGACGTGTGTCGCTGCTCATATACTTTGCATGAGGTGAGTTTTCTTCTCTCCGTCTGTGTACGTTCGCCATTTTGCTAACTAGGTTTTCGGTGTTGGTGGCGTTTTATTAATTTGCCCATTATTAAAGTAACTTGTATGGGTCCTTTACACCCGTTCCCCCGTTCGTGTGGAAGCCTGTTCGCTTTCCAGCGCTTATCGGACGGTGCCCAGAGAAGCGGAATTGGCCAGCAAGAGGAAGTTATTAGGGAGCGTGATTAACTTCATTATGCTATATGCGGAGTATCGACATGGGTTGGAGCGATGGAAATCCAGAGATACCCGGTTGGATTAGAGAAAGTCCAGAGGAGAATGGCGATCCGGGTGACCAGCGCTTATCGGAGAGTGTCCAGGCAAGCGGTTTTGGCAATAGCAGGAATGATTCCAATTAAAGAACGGGTAGAGGAACGGCGGCGGCGGAAACATTAAAATAAAATATTTGAAACGTGTGAAGATCGCGAGAGGGAAGAGATATGTTGGCAGAGATGGCAAACGGCTTGGAACAACGTACAAAAGAGTAAATGGACTAGGTTACTGATCCCTAAACGTTAGAAGGTGAAGTGAGAGCGGCCATGGTGAGGTAGATCATTATTTGACGCAGTTTCTCAGCGGCCACGGTTGCTTCAGAAGTTATTTATATGAAATAAGAACAGTCGATGACATATGACGCAAGATGTGTATATTGCGGGACAGATACGGATGACGCTGAACAAGTGGTATTGGTATGTGGGCGACGGACAAGGGAGAGAACAGAACTGGAGTCAGTAATTGGGCGTTGGGTGGCCCCTCAGAATGTTGTGGAGGAAATGCCGATAGTTGGGAGGCGGTCAAAAATTTAGAAAGCAAGGTCCTGAAGATAAGATTGCAGGAGGAAAAAACGACTACGCAGTTATGTAAGGGAGGCACCGTTTAGTCCTGATGTTTATGCGAAAGTAGTTCCAGGACTTTGAAGCGCTATTGGGTTAGGTTGATGTTAAAAGGAGGAGGGGGGATTAGCCGATAAAAATCCGGCACTACTCAGACACACGGGTGTCGAGATATCTTTTCGAAGATTTTCCCTTCCTACAGTTAAAAAAATTAATATGATCTGCCGGTGTAGCATTCTCAAGTATGTTCAAACGACTTGGGTGTTATTCGACAGGATGGAATTATCTCTGTTAAAACGTTTATGTTTGCATAATTTTCATCGACCGGAAAGGATTTTCATTCGCGAGCTAAGCAGACGTAGGTAAACCATGCTAGACAACATCCAGGGCAATTAAGCAGCGTCGACGACGGTGTTTGAGAAACGCTCACTGTACAATTTTGTCCTAAAAACATGCGCATTGAGTTTTGTGTTGTTCCAAACATCAAAACCGAATTTAGATAATAATTTCTCAAACGTGACAGTGTTAATAAAGCTTGAAAAACTGAAAGCTGGAGTAATTTATACAGAAAAGGATTTTTTTTTTGGGCAAATAACGATACTAATCTGGCGATAGTGCGAAAACTTCTGGAAACGTATTTTTGGTTATAAGTCCAGCTACCGAACAAGAAAATTGTCTTCCAGGGGTAGCTTCTTGGTTAAAAAGGGTAGGTTGGGTTTATAAGTAAAGGAGGTGGTTGCGTCGTCTATCAAAGTTTAAGGCGAGTATTTAGGCTGACTACCCTTAAATAACAAATCGTTATACCATTAATCATCAGCAAATAACTAAAAAAAGTACATTTAAATTAATTAATAAAATTCCCAGATTTTCCGTAATCGTGACAATATTTGCCTCACATGTCTTAATCTGTATTACAACCCCTATCCAAATTTCTCACCCAGGAGCACATATTCAACAAAATTGTCACGGAATTCGCAGTGTCTGAGTATGTAAATATTTGCAAGCCGCCGTTTTAATTATTGCACACAATAAAAGGGGCCAGGCTCTTCTCAGATTTTGAGAATAAGACCGAGACGCCCTAGGGTAAGAAAGCGGGCCGCGTAAATAAATAAAAAGAATAAGTGATGCTATCTCGCAGCATTTCATCTCTCCGGGTTGCATCAGGAATTCCGTTTGAAACGTCGGTCTCGTCGAGTCGCGCGCACAAGTCTTCCTCCTCCTGCTGCTTATCGACGGAACCCTCTTCTTGCACCGAGTCTCGTCTCATCGCAGCTTTGATTTACTCTCCCCCTCGTAAATATGTACACATATTTAATAAACATTAGAGACATATGGAATAACGGATGACGGAAAACGTAGTTACATTTTGTTCCGCGCCGTTTCATGAATTTTAAATGAGCGCCATGTTCAGCGAGTGAATGAAAATTAAATACGCTGGGAACGAGCTTTCGGATTACAATTTTATTTGGGTCCGCCTGCGGGGAATGTACCAATAATTTACGGGGAAAAAAATTGTTAGGTTTGCGGGACAAAAAAATCGACATTTTCAAAACAGGTACAACAGACGAAATATTACTTGGTGACTAAACAAACCAGGATTTCAGAGATGTTCTGTAAGAATTAGAATTAATTAAAAAAAATGTGAACGTCAGTTCATGTTCCAATTTCTATCCCGCTTTCTACTCTTGCTCTACAAACTTATAAAAACCCATAAAAGCCACAAGTCCGGGGTAAGGAAAACAGGTGAGCGAGTTCGACAAAAAATGTAAAGAGACAGCACAAAAAATGAATGCAGACCGAACGGCGATAACCGGAGTAAAATTGAACGCGTTTCATCTTGTTTAATTCAAATAAAAAAAACCGAGCTTATTTCTGTGTCAAAAATTAAATCGAGAATCCTATAAAGAAAAACATCAAATTAATAATAATCGGGGCAACTGATAAAAACCATCGAGTTCGCCAGCGTGTATAAAAACAACTAGATGCGGCGTATAAAAGGAAATGAGCAGTTTAGTCGCTTGAGAAATGGAGTCGATGGTTCTAAAAATACAAATAAAATATCTATCATACAGGGTGTCCAAAACAACAAGGGAAAAATAAACTGTAACAAAGAATTAACTTTTGTTACGGGCCTCGTGCAAACGATCTTAATTATGGTATCCTTAGGAAAACTGGAGGGAAGTTTTAACACTCCCCTATCTTCCAAATCATCCTTAGTGGCAATCATTCTTGGTTACCTTTAATTGAGCCTTTTTACCGCATAAAAATCGATTTACTGAAGAGGTTACACCATTGCCGGTACACCATCCAAGGGCCCCAGCTGAGATGAACAACAATGAATAGTTTGAAGGCAAGAAACGTAAGCAAAACAGCAGGTCGTAATCCTTCAGTATCCTTATTTTGTCTAAAAATAAATTCAACATTACTTTAAATTTCAGAAATTTAATTATATCTTGCAATTGTTTTTCCTTTTTACTTGGAACTTTATTACCAATTTAACCAAATAAGTTTTCCCGAATATTAAATTTAACTTTCTTCATTAACATTCAAATTATTTACTAAACTTAAAACATCAATTTATTACAACCGATCAATTTTAACATTGTCGAATAATTATTTCACTAGTTGTAAATTTGAATTGTATTTGTATTTGTATTTGAAATCGAGCTCAATACCGAGGTATGATTTTAAAAAGGAAATCCCTTAATATTGTCACGATTAGATTTTCAGTGAAACCATTTAAAACTTACGGAAATAACTAACACATTTAAACGTTATACGTAATCAGCGCGCAAACGCATTCCAGTTACGAAACTCAGAACTCGAGGCGAGAATCAACGCGCGAATTGTGAAACTGGAGCGCTTATTCGCAAGCCTCTTGGAAACTCAAGTACTAAATGGCGACCGAGTTAAGTTAGCAAACTTTCTAAACAAACCCGTATAAATAGGCCGAGCCGAATTTGGAACTTCAGTCGTGAGCTAAGCTGTTAGTGCGATTCACAAAAAGGGCCTAGTCCCCCCCCCCCTCTTACGATGGTCGTCGTCGCCGTTTCCCCGTGGACTATAACCGCCGCCAGCCTTGAACCTTCAGTCGTTTGTTAACTAAATAGTTAGTTCGATTCACATCAAGTGACGTACCGTCTTCATCCCTGATAGACGCCGCCGTCATTTCCCCTGAACTGCACTGTTGTCGCCGCGAGATGTAATCGCGGCCTTCGGACGCTACATCTAAATCGTCGAAGCTGTCGCCAGCAACCCAAGTAATCGTCTGGCCCGGTCTATCGTCCCCCCCTATTCAACGTAACTTAAAAGTTTTCATCGCGACCCGGACTGGCACAGAAACCCCCGACCCCTCAGAGATCAATTTAACTCTAATCTAAACCAATTAAAGATTAAAACTAAGAAACAAATATTAAAATTTATAGACGGATGGAAAATGAAGCTCAGCAAATGTCGAGATCTTTTTTTTAAGTACTTACAAAAAATAAAAATAAAGGAATGTTAAAAAATATATACACGGATTAAAGTTAAGCTCTACGAATCTCAAGTCAATCCAACCTAGCATCAACATAACTTCATCTGACGCAAGTAGAAGAATAAAAATTACAAAAAAAATTAAATTGTTTTTTAAAAAAGTTAATTTTTGTAACAAATTATTTTAAAAGCTCTACCTACGCCCCTACAAACCGGAAATCTCCTCTAACATGATCAAGGCCATTTTTGACACGGTCGAGTTTTCGTAATAATATAAAATGTCAATTACAATCTACTTACTTTAATGTACTTAGCAACAAAAATCATTCAATTAATTTTCTTGTAACATCAACCCCTAAGTAATTTCATTTGTTACCCGATATATTATTTTATTATTTATTTTTTGTGTTCTTTCTGACACTTTCGTTAAATACAGTGACAGTTAATTTTGGATTCGATTAATTTAAAAGGGAAGATCTCAGATCTCAAATTTTCCAGAGGCTTTCCATTTTAGCCTCCATTTGCAAATTTCTATAAAAAAATAATTAGTGGGCGTTCATTTTGCATTATGTTTCTATTATAGTTTGAACTTATTGAGGAACTAATTTTAAAGAAGATTGAGTCACCGACTGGCCCTAAGCTTTGAGCAAAAAAAAATATAAAAAGATAAGTTATAATACATGATAGGAGCAAGTCCCCGATACGCTCAGCAGACACGACACAAGCAAGTCCTCCAGACGCTCGAGCATACACGACACGAGCAAGTTTTCGTTACGCGCACCATACACATTTCTTACACGCCACTGTCAACTGTTTCTTCAACCTCTCCAGTACTCTCCAGTACATCTCCACTACATCGAACCCTGAAGGCTTCCACCAGGTGGAAGGAAAGAGAAATGTGCTGTGAATTTGATCAACCCACACCCGACGTTCTGCTGTTTGATAAGCGCACCGAAAGCATCAATGAATCCTACTTAATGCTACAGATTGCACACACGTAAATAAAATTTTAAATTTTTCTTCGTATTTTTCTACGACTTCGAATTGTTACACGCTACGGTTGCATTAAAAAAAGACAACAAATTTGTGAACATTCTTCCCGTATTTTTATTCCTCCTCCCAATCGACAGGCAGCAGTGAAAAAATTGTACTACATCAATCACGTATCCTTTCACGAGGGTTACCTTCCCTCCCTTGACTTATACCGTCTTCAGTATGACAGAATCCTTATTTATCTTACTTTCATTTATTTCAGGAGGAGATGGCTCTGCCTGCTCGGTGAAAAATTACGTGAATCAAGATCAAGAACAAATTCGTATCTAAAGAATTAACAAAACCCATCGATTTTACAAAATCTCGTGTGGTCAGTGCTATGCAAGTAAAGCTTGTGGAAGGATTTGAAACTCCTGCAGGTACAAAGGAAAAGTATTTAATTTCAATTAATCTCTCAAGTCGATGATAAAAAGCTTGAGTGAGAACCACAACGCCAGTTTATTTCCACGATCATACGTGTAAGCAACACGCTATAGAAAATAATACTCTTTCCTTAAGTATCGCGCACTTGATGAAATGTGATATTAAGTATTCTTCGTTTTATTTTCTGCTGCGCATATGGAAAGCTGACAATGCAGTTCTGGTGTGAAACTCTGTTTGTTCTCGCGGAAAAACTTTACCACCCCTATATTACTAGATAAATAAGCCGCGGACGTTACACTTGGCCAATGTCGTTTAATACTCTGAACAAAATTCGAACATACTGGTACCTCTTCCATCCAGAGAACTAAAATAAGAAAAAAAAATGATGAAGCATCGATAAGAAACAAATAAAAACTTTTGCCCGAACGGAGTTCACAAAACACTCCCCTCGAGAGTCCATTGAGTAAACTAATAAATCACTTATCGAATAAGTATCAACCTCTGCAAAGGCCCATTCTTTCTGCTCGAGTTAAACGTTGTTATCGGGAACTGAACCTAATAACGGCGGTCGTCGTTGCAGCGGCGAAGTCAAGATTTCTTTAACACAGAGAGACAAAGAGACCCACCCGCCGAGTAAATAAAAGGGTTTCCGAAAACGGGAACATTAGGGAGCAAATGCTCTCTCGCCGTTGATAAAACGCCAGAGCGGAGTCCAATGACTCGAGGAGATTCGGGCAAGAACGCGTAATAAATTACTACAAACACACCGACCAACAAGATTAAAATACGAATTTCTTCGCCAACTTTATGGGGGGGGGAGGGGCAGCAAGTAAGTTCAAGTGTTATGCACACATCATTAAGCCTTGAGTTGCAAATTTAAGCAGTATGTTGATCAGCCAGGCTACGTTCGTTCATTATGCTTCAGTGAACAAGAGAGAGCTTAGATCTATTCATAGTCTGACATCTTGGCGACTTTTCTTGCAAACGATGCCGATGCCGATGGTCGGTACACATCTTGAACGTTTATTTTAACTTCAAACGAAAAGTTTTATTACTGTTTGCAGGTCTCCTCTTTTTTTCAGACCCCTCTGCGCTTTCTCGAGAAGTTTCCCCGCCGAATGTTTATTTTTAATTAAACCGTGTAACCGGGCACGTTTTACAATAACAAAAGTAAATTAATTAATTTGATTAAGACAGAAGGAATTCTGTTTCATTCGTTGCGTCGCCGCGCCGTCGAATGGTACCAGCGTAAAATACGGTTTGGTTCAATATTTTCGTAGATGGCGCAGCCCAGTAGGATATTCGGGAAAAAGGTCTCGTGATTTTCTTTGCTGAACCAGCCTCAAGGAAATTGCATTTTAAAGCCTTTGTTGCGAAAATTGAATCGAAATAAATTTTTATACAAGAAAATTGGATCTTTCTGAGGAGTACGTAAACCGCAGGTAGTGCGAAACTCTACTAAAAACATTTTTTTTTTTTATTAATTAGACAGAATTTAGTGCGATCCAAAATGAGATGCACCAAATTTATTCAAACCGGATTAATCAGAAAATCCATTTCTGTCCTGTCTACTAAAACCAAGAGTATATGTGACATTCTGGAACGAGGGAGATCGAATAAATAAAAAAGAAGCAAATAAAGATAATCAATAGAAAGGACAGGGTCAAAGGAACTTTAGTGGAAACAAGAGATAAGACATGAATGATTGAATAAGGGAGGGAAGGGAAAGGGCACATTCGTTTAAAATGCGGAAGTTCTCATTTGAAACTTAAAGCCCTGAAACGGCTACAACATGTATTGACCGCGCCGTCATTCCATTGCCCATTTTTTCTTCCCTCTTCTGAAAATAAAACACTGATATTTATTTTGCACTCCGCCCGTAAATTTCGCCGCGCGCGCCGCCCGCCTAGTTTTAATTAACTCCATATTTTGTCGACACTATTTCATAGTATTAAATGATATTCTCATTTGAAACTTAAAGCGCTGAAACGGCTACAACATGTATTGACCCCCGTCGTTATTCCATTGCCCATTTTTCTCTTCTGGCTTCCGAAAATAAAATACTAATATTTATTTTGCACTCCGCCCGTAAATTTCGCCGCGAGCGCAGCCCGCCTAGTTTTAATTAACTCCACATTTTACCGACACTATTTTGTAGTATTAAATTTTAATTTGCGCAAACAACACGGAAGATTTTGCCTTTAAACCGCGCTTAAACGTATTTAGCATACGGGTCAGGATGATTAAAAACAAACAATCCGCAGGAAAACATCCGGGCTAAATAGGTTATGAGGACCTGATCCTGTATATTAATTATAAAGTAATTATTGCGGCTCCTTTCTCCCACTTGAAGATATATATGGCCTTCTCCATTGCCACGGAACAAAATTAAACAAAACATATTCCAAATGAAAATTGTACGCTAGCATTTTCCAAATTAATGAGAATTTTAATTGCTAGATATTTCGACAACGAACTTCATTATAATTATTATCAACGCACTACTTTGTTTACGACTTCATTAATCTTCGCTGGGTACACATTACGGTTTGGATAACCGCTCATCGGAAGTCAACCTGTACAGGGTGTTTTTTTACTGTATGCAAATAAAAAACCCTCAGCATAATTACATGAAATGCTACCTTCTGTGCGCATTTTCCGGTGGTTACCCTACCGTAGCCAAAAGATTTCGCAGGTTCCACTTGTTTGGAACTGTTGATATGTGCGAGAGAGACATACTAGCAAGGTCGCAACGCCTTCCTATAGTCGACACCGACACCGCGCTGAGTTCCGCATTCAAACCCATTTCGTAACCTTTCGTAATAATAATAATCACTAATATCCTTTAGTAATTATTTTATTTAAAATCTTAATTCAATGAGGGAATTAATGTTACATTTATTTAAATACTGCCCTACCTTAAGCGCGTCAATCGAAGAGCCAGCCGACGTTGTAAAAACACACTTAAGAAATGGAAACGCAATTTATTTATTACTTGTGAAAAATTAAACGATTTATGACGGTGATGTGATTATTTAACTCATCCGCAATTTTAAGGCGCATTTTTCGTCCAATAATTATAATCGTTGGCCTATGATTTAAAGACTTAAAAATGTAATTACCTACTTGGAGTGAGGTTACATTGTTTTAATAAATCCAGGCGAATTTAAAATGTTGATTGACCGGAAGATTTCATAATCGAATTAATTGAATCTGTAATTTGTAAGATCGATTCTTTTTTAATACTTCGTGAAGATGAATATGAACTCACGTAAACCGAAAGTTTTCAAAATTCGTTTCCTTCCGCGTGCAGAAATTTGCCAAATGGCAGTGAGACTTCCGGCAGGTCTTTTTCATCTGTTTGCAAAAGCCATTGCGATCTGTTAATGCGCATCATACGAATGAAACATATGTTCGTTCACGACAGGGTTCACGCAAAGGGTTAAACCACGTTAAACACTGACCGACTGACCTATTTTCGTGTCATCGTTCAAACAGGCAGACGCGTGCGCTCTCTCTTAGCCACCTACACTCCTTAGTTATGCCAGCAGTTCTTAAACGGTTTGGAGAAAATTATTAACTTTCTGTTAAGGACATATGGCTTCAATTGTTTCCACATATAGCTTTGTGGTGCAATTCGCATACTGTCAGGAAGGTTACATACCTTGCAAATACATATTCAAAATTGCGAGACGACGGCGACACACTTTGCTCAGTCGCCAATATCGAAAAATGCTCGATCGTTCTTCGATCGAGCGGCGAGCGGGAGAATTATTCACTGGGTGGAGGTGATTTAGGAAGGTGCATCTTCGGAAGATTTGGTGGGTTGTGCCCTTCCTTCCAACAAAGTTGTGATCAGTGTATTTTGGGAACCTCTTGAGCTCTGAACCAGCGTTGGACGATCGCGGGACGGCTTGAAGGAGCCCAATTTATTGGTCTGCTCACCTTTCTACTTTTCAAGCGGCAAAACGGCTCCGTTACCACTAAATCGCCCCCTAGTTTATTTAGCGTCATTGTTCCCCTTTAGAGCGAGCCTTACAACAGTAGAGGAGCCTTCTTGCGCGATATTTTAAGTCGAAATAACATATAATATTTATTGGGTCAAGACATGCAGTCAAATCGTTAAGCTACGGTTTCCTAGGACATTCGGCCGGACCGAAACCGACTACGCTGTAACCAACAGCGAAAAATTAAATGAGTACGGTTTCCTAGACTTCGCTTGCGTCTTTTTATTCGTCTGTATGAAATCTAACACTACTGAAATTCGCTCTAATCAAAAATGAATTATTAAATGAATTTAGTTTTCTAGACTGCACTCGCTTCTAGAGAGAAAAGTTTCGCGATTTGTGTCACGTTTCGTTGTCAGTTCCAATCAATCCGAGGTAGGTTAAATAAATAAAATAAAATCTTGGTGTTCACGGAAAATGGCCGCAATAGCTAACTTGATTATTTGAAGTTTAACAAAGTAGCTTAAATTAGATGACGACTTAATTTGAAAATGTTTCATTTTACAGTGTTTCCTAGGAAACTACTTGCAACCGAACAGATCGCGACAGATTCAGTTGTGGTTCCAATTTCAGTTCAGTTTCGGCCGGCCGACTGTTCTAGGAAACCGTACTTTTAGGGTGCGGTCGCTTGAAATACTTTGGGTGTTTTAGGTAAAAACGGTTACATAACATAATTTTTTAAAACAATTACAGAATCGAGTTTCCTATTTATATAGACATATTTATTTTTTTTAAACTTAAATATAGCATTGATCGGAAAACTGCCACTTGGCCTTTATAAAGGGCATCTGCAGTTAAATCTAACAACGCAACTGTATGAACTGATCATAGGATTTTAATTTTTAAATAAATACCGTGAATACTGGTCAATATGAAAAATAAATATAAAAAGGAATATTTATACGGTAATTACTTAACTGAACGAACCCTTCAGAGCTAGCAAAGATGTGTTTTATTGCATTAAAAATAAGTTTTTGTAATCGCTTTCGTCGAACTATAATAGGATTTTTATAGCACATATAGTTCTGTGGTGCAATTCGCAGACTGTTTTTTTCGCATACACTTTAGAATACACCACGGCCATAAAATGTCGTACGAATCTCGTTGTTCAGCATTTCTTTTATTGCCTTAAGGGCCGGTATTATAAACGTCAAATAAATTTACTATTCAGTTTAACGCCTTAGTAACAACTGTAAAAACAATGATTACTAAGGCATTAAACTGTAGAGTAAATTTAACTTGCGTTTATAATATATATATAATAATATCGGGCTTAGGTAAACAATATTGCCCGGAATTACTCTTTTTAGCTTTAATTGCATTATTCTTTGCAAGTGTCGACAAGTGCATTTCATCGTTTGCATGAGAACAGATTGAACGTTTATTTTAAAACGTCTAGACCAGTGGTTTGCTAAATTTATGTTACTACGGTCGCCTATAAAAATAAAATGTAACCCCCCCCCCTCACCAATCATACAGAAGATTATTCATATATACATATTTGTTTATGATCTTATGTTTTCTTATAAAAATTACATTTCTGTTATACTTTTCGCGCCTCTTTCGGCACCAAGCTGCACCTCAAAGTTTGGAAATCGCTGGTCTAGGCGATCATAAATTCTGGTAACGCCACTGAATGCAACTCGTGGATGGAGTATTAAGTTGCAGTGCAAATGAACCGAAAACACTGCTAGAATTTTTATATAAATTACAGGGTGTTTCAAAAAATGGTGTCCATCTTTCATAAGCTGACATTATTGGTCAGACAGACAGACACAGGCGTAGCCAAGGTAGGGCAAATGGAGCAGTTTCCACACCTAGCTCGTGCAGTAGAAACCATTTCAATTCTCTACCTGTAAATACTATAAAAACAGATGGATTGTTGACTACAAGACAAAATAAAAGTTAAAACAAATGGATACAATCGAAAAAAAGGACGGAAACAAAAATGCAAATGGCCAAGGAGGTAGAGAAAAGAAAGACGAGAAAAGAAAAAAAACAACAAACGGACATAAATGTTTTAAAAACGCCGAAGAAGAAAGATGGAAGCAAAAAAAGATCTAGGAGGGAAAACGATGAGCGAAAGAAAATGTGCGATCGAAAAGCAAAGACAATAGAAAAGTTCTTGTAATAGTTCTGAAAACAGATTCTTAATGGTGGAAGAGGCTTAAACAAGATACAAAAAATGATGTTACAGTGGCATCTTCTTCGAGAAACGAAATTCTAGAAATTATTCCGTATTCAACTTGGTCATCTCTTTCCAGGAATAAAACAAGTTATTACGAATTACAATTTTCTTGTACGTTTGTAATTATTCCGACGAATAGATTAAATTGCGTTCACAATTGACATTTTTTGCGATTGGTCTTCTTTACGTCAGCTTGTACACTGTTGGCTCTCGTTGATGTAACGATGTTTCCGATTCGTGCAATCTCTTCCTTCGTACATCAGGGATAAGGCGAGTTTTGGCTTCGTTAATTTTCGACGCGCTGGAGCGAGTCCGTCGTCTCATGGTGTTCCCAGGACCTGGTCGGTGTTAGTCACAATTTTTCGCGGTGTGTCTGTTGAAAAGATGCCACGCACGATTGTTTTTGTTGAGGAACCTCGGGGGAGGTTTTCTCGAGTGGACGATCGGCTGTTGCGTGGCCCTGGGGGACTGAAAATTATCCGAGTTGTTTCAGTCTCGCCCCGTTGCTGAGGACAGGCTTTTGGAAACGGGCATTTTTGAATCTGGCTAATTTTTCATACCGGCTTATTATTGGGCAAGGCCTAGTTTTTTTTTGAAATACGGTCTTTTCTATTTGCCGATTTTCGTCGCATTATTCAGTGACGTTATAGTTTTGGGCGCTCAGCGCCAGTAATGATGTTGGTATTTAGTAAAATTTTAAACCTGTAAAACTGGTGGTGGATCCGCCATTAGTCGAATTTACATTAATGTGGTGGATTTAGGTATTAAATCTGCCACTCTCTTTGTCGGTATGTATATTTTCAGCGGTTATTAAAATTGTTGAATAAATTGAGTCTCATCTCCGGTTAAGATTAGGCGACGCTTATTTATTTTCGCTTTTAATTAACACCTACAGCCGTCACGACTGAAGCTGCTGATTTTGCTGCCAGTTAATTTCCTTGGCACAAATCTTGTTTCTACTCTACAAAGATACGCGGTGCATAATTGGGTACACTCAGTGGAAACGGCGTGGACGCACAGGTAGGTGCTATAAGAAGAAATAAACGCTGTACAGCTGCTTAATACTTTATTATACGATCGGTTCGGACGCTTTGAACCGTCACTTTCAAGCAATATTTCAATGTGTGAACATGCGCAAACAACGTCAAAGAGATTGAGCGTTTCTTTCTTCTGCTGTAGCACGGAGAACTTCGCCAACGTAGGTGTTATAATTACGGGCGCCATTCGGCGATTACAATCCACAAGAAAACATGCAAGCTAAATACGTTGTAAGGACCTGGCACTGTGTATTAATTATAAAGTAATTATCGCGGCTCCTTTCTCCCGCATGAAGATGTATAAAGCCTTTCCCGTTGCCAGTGAACAAACCGTATTCCAAATGAAAATTGCATGTTAGTGCTTTACATATTAAAGAGAACTTTAACTACTACCTATTTTGACACTGAACTTCATTACAATTTTCAAAGCGATGTTCTTGTTAACGATTTCGTTAATTCCAGATACTTTTCAGTCTAGGTATTAAGAAAAGAATTGAACGATTAAGCTATTCTAAACGTTTGCAATTTTATGTGCTGCGCAAAACTTATCAATGGACTTCCCAAAGCCGAAGTCACCTCTGGGCTCAAACGGTGGAGAACATATATATTATTGCACCCACTCGGTGGAAATGGCGTGGAAAAACAATACCTTACAAAGGTAGACGTTATAATTATGGGCGCGATCTTCCCCCACTCCCACTTTGTGAGTGTTTAATTTAACTCAAGCTTTCGGAAATGTTTATTTCCTTCAATATGTCCAACAAATGGCGGTATTTTTTGACAGGGGAGCGCATTTTGTTTTTTGAAGTGCCTTCTTAAAAAAAAAACCTGTGAAAAACTTCGACTTTTAAAATTCATTCTTCCTCATTTTTCAATGTTTCAACGAGAAAAATAACTCTTTTACATGCCAATTTGCACGTTCACGCCGATTTTGCAAATAGACGAATTCGCAAGGCAAACAAGCCGCCGCGATTACGTACTTCGTTAATCAACAAGCTCTTCTGTAAACACAGAATTTACTTAAAAACTCCATTTATTCCCCCGCTGTTTTGTTAATTAAACGCAAGAGCTACTTTTCGGGCAAGTACCAAAAAAAAAAAAAAAACCTAATTTTTTAAATAAAGCGCTTCGGATAATGAACTCTCACTAACACATTCCGCGGCGTTGTTATTTTGTGCGCGATGCACACAGTGAGCTAGCTAGCTGTTATTAACTATGCCACGCGTGCGGTTATCGAAACGTGTTGCCGCATTAGACCGGTGCCAACCAGAAATTTTAATTAAATGTGATTTAATTAATGGAACATGATTATATTTTGGCAAAGCGTAAGCTATTTATTCCGATGACATATTAATTAACGATGATGTTTGTGAACAACCAACAAAAAAGACAGCGGGTTATTATTGTAGTGTAATACCAGCGGGCCTTGTTTACAACGAAATTAATTTTGATTATTTTTTTTTCTAATCACTTTAATTTTTATGATACTACATCTACTATTACTACTTATTGAGCAATGCCTGCGTAGAAAACCACTGTTCTGTGGAAACTACTTTCTATTTGTTTGAAAAATGTGTCAAGAACAGGCCAAAGGTTGTCGAACAAGTGCCGATATGAATCCCAGCGCGGTTTTCCTACCAACGCCTTGTGCATTTTTATAAGGATCTATGCAAATATAAGAATCCAGATTTTTAGGATAATTATTTTCATAATTCAGTACGCTTATTTAATTCGGATATATTATTAAATTAGAATTCGTATCATGACTCATGGAGAATAGAAAACACGTGCAGCGCTATGCAACGAAAGCATTCGTCAAGCTTGCGATGTATGTACCGAAAAATTAGATCAAGAGCATTAATATCACTGGAACAGCGGCGATAAAAGAAATAATTATGTAAGGATTGATGAATCATACAGAAGAGCCTTGATCGAATCTTGATGATAGCACAAATAGAATTAGTCTTCAAGGTTCTTCTCATTACCAAAGCTGACGTAGACTAAAAGGAGGTCATCTGATCCCAATAAATAGGTAGCTTTTCAAATCAGAAGGGATTTCGACAAGACAGTTGCCCGAGAGGGTTTGTCATGACAGTTGCCCGAGGCACGAAATCCTGTCATCTAGAAAAGTGCTTCTTCGATTCCGAATGTAATTAAGTTTGAGTATCACGAGTCGTAAAGTTTTCAAAATTCTTAATTTTTTTTTAATCAGTCAGTTTTCCAAATTTATTTTAATTTAAAAGTGTAACTAAGAAGCATCCCGACCGGTTAGAGTGAGTTTAAATAACAAAGATCTAACAAAGGTTCTTAGATATAAACTGATTTTTGTTAATCTTTCCTTTTCTTTGTCATACTCTAGTTTTAAATTTATGTCAATTATTAAATTTTACTTAGTTAATTAATTTAATTAACTTCACATATTGTCACGATAAGGATTTAATTTTTAGCCTAAAATTAATAATTATAAAATGTAAAGGTATCGCGACGAAAAATTTCCGCGAGGAATAAAGTAGAACAATTAAGACAGCAATCTTGCGAAATCTAAGCTACAAGCGGTTCACGTTTCATAACAAAACATCGGTGGCACGCGCTATATGTGGGACGAATTAATACAACAGGTGACGAAAGGAGAACACAGAAACATGTCATAACAGTCGAATAGACAGATTTTCGCCTATATAACGTACGGAAGAAGATGGGAAGGCAGTCGAACCCGACTCCGGTAGGCTTAGTGCCTACTGTAAGAAGGGCAGCCGCCCTCGGAGTCGAACCAGCCGTCGACTCAAGTAGGCCTAGTGCCAATTTCCCCAGGAGGACCTTCCTCACCGACGCCGTACAACCGCCACCCGCATCAGGACGCTACCCGTTCCACGGAGGCATCCTCACCGACGCCTTGCCGCCGCCACCCTCATCAGGACGCTGCCGTTTCCAAGAAGGATCATCATCACTGACGCCTCGCTGCCGCCACCCTCATCAGGACGTTGCCCGTTCCACGGAGGCATCCTCACCGACGCTTTGCTGCCGCCACCCTCATCAGGACATCTCATCGCAATTGCTGCAGCCCTCGAGATTGCCCTGGATCCGGTTAGCCAAATCGTCGGGTCTCTTCAACCCCAGCACAGAGGGATTCCTCATCCTCGCTGTCGCAGCCGACCCGTCGCGATTACGAGAATCACGAAAACGCACCCCCGCACATTTAAAGATCGTCCGCCGATAGATAATAATATTCATTAAATAAAGGTATACATTGTTTTGGTAAACTGTGTTTTCAAGCTCTACCACTGAGAACCCGCTACCTACCTAAAACCACGTGACAATATTATATCGTTTGTAATTTTTCGTTATTGTACTAAAATCTCTCTTTTGTTTGAATATATTTTGTAATTTAAAGTATTGGATTTTTATATAAACGATAATAAGAAAGGACTACTAAGTAAACGTGGAAAGAGATAAGGAGCGAATAGTTTTCGACAATTCCAAAAAACAAATATTAGTAGACACCATTCGAGCTATTGGGGAAAACAATTTGGAAATCGATTTCTGGCTTTCCATACTAAAACCCGGGCGCTACTAACAAAGAAATCGGAATTCAATATCGTACGGATTTCAACCTCCGTCCGGACGTGCGTTCTACACAAATAAAAAAAAAACCTCAGTATAAGTACACGAAATGCTACTACCTCTTACGGCTATTTTTTATGGCTACCGTATCATAGCCAAAAAATTGCGAAGGGACAACTTGTTCGAAACTGCTAAAATATGCGAGAAACAAATATTTAGCAAGGTCAATGACGCCTTCCTCTGTAGTCAGTATGAGCAAACCCACCCATACCGCACACGATCATCAACGCACCGTTTCGTAATAATAATCACTGATATCGTTTATTAATTATTTTATTTAAAATTTTAATTCACTGTGCTAAGTAATGTTACATTTATTTGTTCTACAACATCAACTATCGATGAATAAATCCGAAAATTTATGCACCAATTAGGCAAGCGCTAATTTCGTTGCTAGCTATGAACGAATTCCTTACAGTCCATGGAAAAGAAGTAAATGTCAAATTTTGATAAGTCTATTAAAATTCGTATGGGATGTAAAATTACAATTTATTTGCACCTCTCTTTTAACTCGTTCGGCAACAACGAACCACATGCGATATTCCCAGCTTCTTGTGAATTGCACTAATTTTTAATATGAAAAGACAAGGATCTCAACTTGCATCCACGGGAGTTACATGAACTTATCATTGTTTAGCCTATTGAATTTCCTTTCCGACTCTTATCAACTGGAAAAGTTTAGACTGAACTGAAATGCTTAAAAAAAATATTACACTCGAATTAAATTAAAATTAATGTAAAATTACGAATTAAATGTAAGGCCGTGCGGACTCCCCCCTCCTCCCTTAGGTCAAGTGGTCCTATAGAAATACCAAAATAAATAAATCTGCGAGATAAATTATTCCTGACGCGTGAAAACGACCAGCATCTACCCGTGCACCAAAAAAGTGGCAGGACTTGACAGAAATTTAAGTTAGAAATGACTTGATTTTTAGGATATTTTTCAGAGAGGGGGGGGGGGCGTGAGCTCGTACATGAAATAGATTTTGTTTTACTTTTTTTATTTTGATATTTTTTGTTCGTTTTTCTGGGTTGTGTTTGGATTGGCCTTGCACGAGTTGCGCTTAAATCAAACTGAATTTCGATTTTCAATTCTTCAGTTTCAAATTTCAATTTAAACTTTTATTTTATTTATTTTTGCCTTGGATTGGGCAGAGTTAGGTTGAGTTGACCTTGAGTTGGGAAGTGATTTTTACTAATTTTTAATTTATTTGTCTTTTTTTGCTATTGTTGAGCAGAGTTAGGACACATTTAGTTGAACTGGGTTGACCTTGAGATTTGTTGGAACGTTACTTTTATTGAGATTTATTTTTTTTTATTTTTAATGATCTTTAATATTTTAATTTTTTTATTTTAATGACCTTTAATATTTTAATTTTTAAGTTGGATTTGATTGATCTTTCAGTTTCAATTGAGTTTAATTTTCAAAAATAATATTTTTTCAGTTAATTTTTTATTTTTTACATTCTCGCAGGTTTCTAATTTTTTTAATTTTAATTTTTTTCTTGGGCTGGTTTGAGCTCGGTTATTTAAATTTTAAGTTCTGTTGGGCTGAGTTGACTTGTAAATACTTGGAGTGAAGTTACATTTATTTATTTTAATAAATTCAGGCGCATTGTGAACGCGTTTAATATGTTTTGATTGACCGGATGATTTACAACGTCGTGCACAAGGTCAAATTAAATACTGACCTATCTTCGGGTCGTCATTAAAGTGACGGCCGCAAAAGTTAGGTCATCATCCACTCATTAGCTACGCTAGCACTTCTCAAACGTTTTGGTGAAAATCTGCCACTGCATTTTCTTATTAATTATAAATTAAAATTATTAACTTTGGTTAAGGACATACGAGTTCAATCGTTACCACTCATAGTTTAAATATTTGCACACAGTAAAAAAACACTCGATATAAGCTGGTAAATTCAATCACTAACAATAGATCGTACGCTGTACAGAATTGCTCGTCTCTCGCCCACGACCATTTCCACTGAGCTAAATAATTTTTTTCCTGCGCATCATGAGGGAAAATTCGTTTCTAGATAATAAAGTGTATTTATAATGTCTTCTTCTGATTTCTAAGGTTTCTAAATGCTTTTTCCCTCGAGCCCAACGCAATCATTGGGAATTTTAGTTTAGAGGTGAACGCTTTTCCTTGTAAAATATTCATCCAAGGCAATAACTGTATTTCCGATAAATTCCCGGGGAAAATACGTGGAATGTTTCAAACGAGCTTTTATTTTCCACGAACAATTCCCCACTGCCTCCTGTGTACCGCTTCCGCAACCGCTAGCTACAAGAGCAAGCAAGCCAGCAAGCATGACGACACAGCGGAAATAAAGTTTAATTATAAACGCGACGGTGGCGGCAGCGCAATTTTTCGAACAGTTTCAAGTAAAAAAAATTAAATTGTTCGGTCATGTGTTCGTGCTATCCGTGTATTTCACACATGGGACCTAAATATTTACATGTCCTTTTTTGTTCAACCCGCGTTTTTATTCCGCCGGGCTCGGTCTGGGAACGGGAATGATATTTATCTTGTTTGTCCTATTTTTAATGTGAGGCGGAAAGGATTTTTCGCATTCAAAATTCAATGCGTCTAAATGTAATGTTGGCCTACATGGTAACATGTGGAAAGAAGTATTTGCAAACGACAAGCATAAATAATAATCTTCCTGTGTATGAATAAGGGAGTTTCATGTCATTGGGTTTAGATTTCCAATGAATTCTGCATTTTATACCCCGAGATTAAAGCATATAAAAAATTCAATTCGATTTCTATTAATATAAAATAAATCAACTATTGTTTCTCTCAGACACGAAGAGAGCATTCATTCTCTATTGAACTTCCTCCTCGTTCCGGAGTTGTTTACATTCTAGTGTTTTTCGTCAAGTAATAAATTATTAATGCCTTGAAGAATGTAATTAATGGCGAGACTCTTAAAAGCGATCATTAGTAAAATTGCCGAATCCCGCAAGAAAACTCGGCGCCCGTTTAATTAACCAACTTCATTCTTGACGTTATAAAAAATTCATAAACTTTTACCCGCGCGCAATTTTAATTAAACTGCTAAGCGTCTTGGAAAACGAAGCGGCCAATTTAGGGCACTTCGAATAAACGAACCGTTCGTCTATAAAATCAAATATCGCCGGGGAGAGAGAGAAAAAAAAAATGGGGGGGCGGAAATATTTTTGCGGCGGTGTTTAGGATTTAAACCGGCGAAACCGCGGCGCAAACATCAAAAAGAAGAAGTTGACGACAAAAAAGAATCGATTCTTCGAACAAAAGTTGACTTTATCTTTGCTATAGCGAGTGTTTGTGAAATAAGTCCAGAAATCTAAATTTGGAATTGTCACGTTCCAAATTCCTTCTAATTATATCTCAAGTCAATTCTATGGTGTTCATCTTCCATTGCTTCCTTTTATTAAAATGTATGACATGACATTCATAAATAAATCTAATTTATTTCTGTCAATCTGACACTGACACTGACAATTGTATTTTGGCATGCATCCAATATAAAAAGAAATATATGTAAAGCCCTTTTCCTCTTAAACGAAAGTAAAGAAAATCTCTTTTCTTATTTAATTGCCTCCAAGTTCTAAATTCATTTCTAAGTTTACTTCTTTGCATGAATGAAAAGAATGAAAGTGTGTTAGGGGAAAAGTGTTTACCTGGGTTGAAAAACCTTTTTCATAAACAATTATTCAGATGTTATGGTTCTGGCCGTCCTGAATTAGTCCGCCCCCACTCAATTTTTCCTAGGTGGGTTTTTCAATCGTCTCTCTCTCAAATCAGAGTGTGACATAATACATCGCCACAAATGGGAACGATTGAACTTACACGTCCTTAACAAAAGTTTTACACATTTCGAGAAGATAGCAGTAGAAAATCGGGCAAGAAATAATCGTGCGTCTATGTCTTTGATGTAGGTCACGAAAAGGAAATTTCATTGGAACAAAAAACAGACGTGCAATCGAGCTGTAACCTTAACTGAAGTCGCCAAGCCAATAAAAGCATTGTTTTCAACGTCGCAATAAGTGGTATTACAACTGAGCGAAAGAATCTGCTTTATTTTTTACGATTATGGCACACAATTTACTACTCCCTATTCTTTGGGATTAACAGTTTAGTTTGTGAAAAGTGATTGAATGAGTTAAAGTTAAACATGATTACTATATACATAGTATTATTACTTATTAAAATGCCGCAATTCACGAACGGCGAGAGAACAGCATTTCAAAGGAGTGTATTCGTAATGCCGTCGACAGTATTTGCGCTAATCCTGATATGTACACCAACACAAGAATCATTTTTTCGCCGAGCTTGTTTGTGTGTCGCTAATAATGGACGCCACGTTGAACAATTGTTATAAGCATTTCTAAATGTCTAATAGTGATCCTCCACACAGATGATATTCGGTGAGTGTGTCTTGTCTCTCGATGTTCACTGTCGACGATCAGAGGAGCAAGTAAGATTTTCTTTGTTACCTCATGAGCGCCGAATAAGGGACATATAAAGGAATTTTCTTATTATACGAATTAAAAAAAAAAAAAACTGGTGTTTATGCTGTCGGCGCACTGTGGTACGGGGTGGTTCAAAGGGAGCGCCAAACAATTTACAAAAAATTAATCAAGTCAAATAAGACCAGTTACGGCACACTTGTGTCTTTATTCATTAATGCACAAATAGCTTGAATTGTCAGTACGTTCAGGTAATGTTACTACTCACTCAACGTTAAACTGTACGAAAATCTAAACGCACAATACTCTCGAATGACTAAGTCACGACTAACGGGGCCCCTTAAATAAAAAAAAAAAAACCTAATTCACTTATTTGCCGCCGCTTACGCTTACGCCGTAAGGTAAACCACGTCATTTTGTGTTGCAAGTTCTGAATATAATTTTTTCCTCATTTATTTAAGAAGCTGTTTTTGGCTTGACCGCCCCCCTCGGGATTGTATTCCCCCGGATGTATTTCTCCACCTCCCTGGGTCCGTTGAGCGCACCTGTTGGGCGTTTTTTTTTCTTTCCAGTGTCGCCGATTATCGACGGAACATCAAGAGAGAGAAAGAGATAGAGAGGATAATTCTATTGAAAATTATTAAGTCATTACTGCTGTTGTCCGCATGTTTTGTACTATTCGAACATATTGAATTGTTTACGCCTCGCAATCCTTCTCTTTGACCAGACGACTGTTTTGCGGCGATTTCTTTTTTCTTGTCAAACTTCACGAGCGGAATTTACGTATTACAATTGGCCGAGATAAAATTCTTCCTGTTTTCTTTGGTTCTTGTTAATTGGTTCACGACGAAACAAACCAACCTTTATTTTCCATATTTCAAGTACCGTTTTACGTCAGTCTATACACAACCATACTGTGACGTCAATAAAGGTGTACGTTTAGATTTCGATCTCTTTTTTGTTTAGTTACTTGCTTGCTCGTCTTGGTCTTTTCCCCCTTTTTCTCCATGTGGAATAATTTCCAAGAGGCGGAATCACCGGCATATTCACAGGGTGGCGCTTTACTTATTTCGATCCTTCCGACCGAATGTGCTAGCCAGGGTCGGTGGATTTCGCTTTGAGGACCAGGACATGCATTCCAAGTTGCAGGTTTGTTTTGTTCTTTATTTTAATTTGGGTTGAATTTAAAGCGCGACGACGCTCTTAATGTCCTACGGTGTTGCTTGCTGAATAGTGAATTTCGATTCCAACCAAACACCTCGTACGGGAATGCTAAGAGCGCTAGTGGCCCAGCATACGGCCTCGGAATTTCCGCTGTTTAGATACCCACAAATAAAGTGAACAATGAACAGGAATAATAATAATATCAAAACCATGATTAACAGCCTAAAGAAAGAACGATAAAAGTTTTATACACAGAATTGCGCATAACAATCGCTCGTCATAAATATCTGATTTATGATAGTTGTCAGGCTTGGAGAAGCATAAATGAGTGCTCGAATTAGCGGAGTATGTCGTTTAGATCATGAAGTAGTATATCTCGTTTATCAATCAACAGCAAAACCTCACAACAGTGGATCAAACAGCTCACGAAACAATGATACTTGCAGCAAAACAACTGACGCTCTAGTCATGTGCTTCAGCCAGGGTTTCCCAGATTGGAGGGTCGCCAACATTGGGAAAAAATCACCACAAATTCGCCATCTAACGGGTCATTTTTTAAATTTAAGTCGTGACTTTTCACTAACAATTAAAGTAAGCTTTTAATGATGGTACAAAGCCTTAATTACTTCAATTTGAATTATCTGATAATCTGATGATTTCAATCAAAATTTCAGTTGTCTTATCACAATTGCCAAGAACCTTGATCAAAATCATGGCTACTCCAATTATTTTTTTTTAAATGACCCGTTATAAAAATCTAGTAAATATTCTTCAATTATTGACGACTTTCTTCTTTCAGAACAGTTCTGAATGGCACAGAAAAGTTCAATGCGAATGCTGTGAAGCTTGAAGCACTTGAAAGGAATTTATTAGTGATAGTCACCTGTTACGATGGGAAAAATCGCTTTTAGTGAACGACCTTCATATTCCGTTCGGATCACAATATTAAAAAATACTTTTTATGTTTCAAACGCTTGACGGCCATCTTCAGCCTGCACCTACCAGGAATTTCTTCTATTCTCGCCCTCACTTCCACGGAGTTTTATGGCAATAAAACGAGCTTGTATTGCTATCGCTTTTGTCGTCGCTGGAAATAATTAAATTGGAAACCACCAAAGAACCTCACGTTTTGCGTTTTACTTCAAACGCTTGTTTGGGCTTTCGTTTCGAAATAATCCGGCCATGAATTAGTGCAAAATTCTCGAGTCTTCGGCACTCCTTTGAGGCTATAAATTAACAATATCGTACGAAGATTCTATTCGTTTCCTAGACATAGATCGCATTATCTGTCGAAACGATCGCAATGCATTTCCTTTTTTATGGCAGAATTATTTTTCACGCGTTCAGGCACTCAGAAAGTTTCCGGCACCGTTTTCATTTTTTTATTAAATCAGCTTATGTGAATTACAGGTTTTTGCAAGTCAACATTTCCACGGATAGTTTAATAGGCTTCACCTTTGGTCTTTGACGTGATTAGTGTTCAGTCAGATTGATACCCGTTGGTCCCTGTTGATGTCACGTTGTTTTTGATTCGTGCAAACCCTCCTTTTCTATATTTTAGGGGCAGAATTGGTTTTCCTTTATCAAATTCGTGGTGCACTTTGGAGCGTCAGTCATGTTAGCGGTATCCCCAGAACTAGTTGGTGTTGTTTGTGGGGGTGCGGGGCGTTGTTCCATTTTCGAACTGGGGCCGTCCTGACGGTCGGTCCACATTTTGGTTTGGTTTGGTTGGTATTGTGTAAGGCTTCTTCGTCGTACGACGTTTCGTCGGATCTGACTCGGTGCTGGAGGATCTTTAAGCTCATAAGAGTACATCTCAACCCTCGTTCGTGGAAGTCCGGGTAGGTATGTTTGCAACTGTTGCTTCGCTTTCGATCGCGTTACTATTGACGAACTTTCCTCCCTCCACAGGACACGACGAGTTTTGGGCACGACTTGCTAGTTTCGGATGCAAGATTTGTATTGGTTACGATTCTGCGTTTTGGCTACTAGTCTCTTGTTGTGGATTACGTCTGACGACCGCCTTAAGAAAGTTATGCTTTTCCGGCGTTCCGCGATGTTGTCTGTCGAAGATAACCGTGATTACACCGACGTGAGAGCTTGCAGAATAGATTTCGTAGTTTTTCTTCTGAGAGATTCCTTTATTTACGGCCGTTCGTCGAATTTCGCGTGTCGATTTAATTGGACTTCGACTTTTTTGACTAAGACGCTTCACGCCAATAATTTAACGTAACTGCTTGGACGCTTTGCGCCGGTAATAATTGATTTTTTTGGCTAATGTCTGTACAGCGTTTTGACGGATCCGCCAATTAGTTACTTTGATTTTCATGTTTGTTTGACGGCAAGTCTTGCTGGCAATTAATTTACCGTACCTTTTTGCGACGAATACAATTTACATTTTTAGTGCAGTTGTCTGAAAGTATTTATTTCTAACGAAGTTTGTGATTAAACTATTTTTGCATAATATGAGTCATTGGGCCTTATGAATAAAGTTTAAGCAATTGCTTTTCCTTGAAATTTACTAGTAAATGCTTAATATCTAATGAATAAAATCTTTAGCAATTATTTGACCTTGTAGCAATTGCTGGGACACTAAGGAAAAGCTTATAGCAAAAGGTTTCCCTTAAAAATTTCTAGCATTTGCTTAATATTGTATGAATAAAGGAAGCAATTGCTTTTTCTACTTAAGCATTTACTTAAAATTTTTTAAGACTACTCTACCCCATCCTTACATTTGCTTAAATCAGTTATAATTTCGAAGTAATCGCATTCGCACGGCAATAATGGCGCAGTTCTTTAATATCCGTAAACAGAAAAATTATAAAGTACGTAAAGAATGCAGTGTAGAAGATTACAGAAAATTATATCGGTTTAACAGTGAGAATGTTGAGTGGCTGGCAAATTATTTCTTAGAAGATAGTGGTGAAAAACGTGGTGGTGGATTGTAAGTTATAGAAAAAATGAAAATATTTCTTCGTGTTGTATCTGACCCAAGCTTTCAGAATGCAGTTGCTGAAGAAATAGGTGTTCATCAAACAACTGTTTGTAAAACCTATACGTTTGTTATGAACAAAATTTTGAATAAGGCAAACATATGGATAAAATTTCCAAATACTGCCGTAGAAATTGCCCATGCTAAAAACTTATGGTCTGAAAAATACACATTTCCCCATGGCATTGGAGTGATTGACTGCACTCACATTAGAATTCCAAAGTTTAGTGAATTTGGTGACGAGTACGTAAATAGAAAGGGATTTACCAGTATAAATATGCAGGCCACTTGTAACGCACAAGAAATATTTACAAGTATAGATTGTCAGTGGCCAGGTTCTGTGCACGACAACAGAATTTTTAAGAACTCTACCATTTATGATTTCTTAAAAAATACAGAAGAAGATTGTGTGTTATTAGGAGACGATGGCTACTCTATATCACCCTGGCTTATGACACCTTGGAGAAATCCAGCGACACCTGCTCAGCAGCATTATAATAATATTTTTTGCAGAGAACGTGTTATAATTGAACGGTGTTTTGGACAATTAAAAGCTAGGTTTCCAATTCTACAATACAAAGTGCGTACTAAAATAGAAAAAATTCCTTCAATTATTACTTGTTGCGTTGTTCTGCATAATATTGCAAAATTTTTAAAAGAAGAACAATTTAACTTTCCGGAAGAACCCAATGATTTTGAAATGTGCGTACAGAATGATCGTTTGAATTTAAATATAGTTCGTCGTTTAGGTCAGCAAAAAAGGGAATTCATTACGCAAGCACTTTTCAATAATATTTAGTTTTAATGTTTTAAAGAAATAGGTACAAATAACATAAAAAATATTCTTTCATAACTAGAACAGAAGACGAAACATGTATCTAGTAGAAAATGTTTAAAAAAACAAAATTGTTAACCTCTTAAATAAGCAAGATGTTCAACTATTATAAATTCAAATAAATACTCTCTGATACAGAAGTTTCAGCGATTGGCATCTTTTTGCGTATTTCTTCCTGTTGCAGACGAATTAATTTAAGTTGTTCTAACAGTACTAAACGCTGTAACTCTGAATTTGTCATATTTTTCGTTTCTGCCGTCTCCGGTAAAGTATGTGAGATTTTAGGTTTCTTTATAGGTACTACTGGCTGTTCTTCAGTAGGAGTTGATTCGTGTGACTCGAGTCCAATTGATACTGCACCTTAAAATTAAATTTGTGCAATATATCTACGCATTTATGTGCGGAGGAAATTGAAAGGGTAGCTAGAGAAGATTAAATTAAAGCTTTCTCTTTGAAAAATTTTTGAAAAAAGAAAAAAAATAATCACTAAAAGTTACAAGAGTTTGAAGTCAGATTAATTCACAAATAAACATTATTGCCCGTAAGAAAATAGTTTTTAAATTTTAAACGGATGGTGTTAAAATTGAAAAAACACTCAATGTTTCACTATCGTTTGATAGCTTCCTGACAAAGCTATCAAACGATGAGATGTTCTTTCCAATTTTAACAGTGTCCGTTTAAAGTTTAAAATCTACTTCCTTACAAATTTCATCGGACAAGAGTCGACTTCAGTTAGTACCTCTAATAGTTATGCTTTAAATTCAAATTTGAGATATATTTAAGAGTTAGTCGGACCGTGCTTTAGACGGAACAACTATTAAAAATAAAAAAAAAACAGTAACATAAAAGTTACTGCTACTAATAATAATAAATAACTTTTGCTTGTTAATGAGTTTCGTTTTATTCTTTTAACTTTTTAGTTGTTGATTTTTTGCCAAAAGTTTATTAAGAAAAACAATTTAATTTGATCTCCTCTAGCTACCCTTTTAATTAATCTTCTCCGCATGTTGCGGGACACCCAATGTACCTATCAGTTTATAAAACTATTAAAAAATTATTATTTGTATACATCTTAGTTTACCTGGAATTTTTTTGAACACGGGATTTTTTTCAACCTCTAATATGTCCATCAGCATTCTTTCCCACTGTTTGTATATAATTTTCTTGTTTCCAGTTCGGTTTAAATCAAATTTTTTTTTCACCTCTGCTTTCATGTTGCTAATTTTCTTGGCAACTTGCTTATTTGTTAGAGAAACGTTAACAATTTCCTTGTAATTATCCGTGATAACTTGTAGGGCTATTTCCTTTTCTTTCTTTATACTTGGTACTTGCGATTTATTAAAAATTATCTTATTTTCTTTTAATTTTTTCACAAAAATTAATTGTTTATTTAACTCGGTTTCACTACTGTCTATATCACTGCTATCTGACATTTTTATTCATTATAACTGAGCACCGCACCGCTTCAACAAAAATCTAATGTAAGTACAGATATGCAAGTCCACACAGGTCGTACTAGCAATTGCTTGAACGAAGCGGGAAAGCTAGTAAATGTTTGGAGTTTTTATTCATAGAATAATTGAGCAATTGCTTTTTCTTAAAGCATTTGCTTTTCCAGCTTTTGCTTTTGCTAATTAGCAAAAGCTTAAAGCAATTGCTTACTTTTTATTCATCAGGCCCATTGTCATCATCTCCGGTTAAGATTACGTGGCGCTCAATTTCGTATCGTTAATTAACACCCACACCCGTCACGACTGAAGCTGCTGGTTGCGCTGAATGTAAATTTTCTCAAAACAAATCGTGTTTCTACACCAGATAGAACCTTCTGGAGGAATGACAAACAAGCTGAAAACGGGCCGTGCTCAGACGCGAGCTCCCTTCGTTTGTATGGCAAAACAGAAACGGACTAGAAAATAACATATACGCAATATGTGCTTGATAATACATGACACTCTACATTCCGTTCGTTCCAGAAAAGTAAAGGCTAGTCTGGTTTTCAGTAGTCAGATATACGGACCGCAGTTTTCTCCAGAGGGCCTCAGTGACACTCATTAACACCACTGGCAGCAAATTTAACAAATAAGGAATCCCCAAAATTCGATTCGCTCTATAATATTGTCAAAATGTGTTAGCCCATTTTTGTCAGAATTGTCAGTCATTGTTGTTAGCCAAATTAAAATATTGTAAGGAGCGTCCGTAATGTATGGAAATTCACATATGTTACTGATCGCCTTCCGCGCCGAGTTTAGAGGATGACTCATATAATCGAGCGCATCTCGAAGAGCTTCCGCGCGGAATCGCAGCCAACACATCACTCCGATGGAATGCAAAAGCTGGAGTCTTGAAAGCTCCCTCCAAATGTCCAGGAGAAATTACACAACATTCTGACGTAAATAGTCTAAAAATACATGGCCCTGGAGTTCGTATATAAAACCAAACCGATAGCAAAGCAAGCAGGCAGTCGTGTTTTAGTATGTAACCTATATTAATCTAATGTATGAATTATCTATTAATATTAAATCAGTACGTGTAAGTGTACGTAAGTGACAACTATTTTTCGTTCATTTAAGAGATATATCCCTTATGTTGACTACGTCCCTTAGTACGGCTACCCTTAAAGATAACCGTAACATTCTTGAAGCGCATTGGTTTTCCCCCCGTAACAATATAAGTCACCTATTTCTACAAAAAAGTAGTCATTTTGGCTTAAATCGACATAGTTGGCAATACTAGCGTCAGCGCGAACGTAGTAATAATGGATGAGAATGGAGCCACATGATCCGAATTGACTAATCACAGAGTTCTTCTCTAAAAGTTCGATGCTGATCGATGAAGGCTGACCAGCCATGGCCACGGACTCCGTCAACCCCCTGCATTGAACATTGAGACACGATATGTTTGACGGAAATTTGTACCGTAACATCTTTCGAGTTATTCCCATAGCAACAATCATTGTTGTGGTAATAAATTAAATGTTTAACTTAACTCGGATGGATACTTGGCGAGGAGGATATCCTCTGGTTTTAATTTGATGTTTAATTTCGTAAGTAATAGGTACATTTCTTGTTATCTCAAGTACCACAATTAGGAGCATTTACTCTCTTAGAAAGCGTGTGTAAATACGGGTTTCTTCAGACGAAGACAAAGGTTTCGCATTAAACGAGACGAATTTCCCAAACGGAACGATCCGACATAAAATGAACCGTAAAAACTTGATCAAGCGTTTCGGAAGGGCCGTAACGCCGGCGGTGTTATGTTTCCATAAACGGAAAACTGCTTCAGATTTAAGAGCGAGGGTCTATTACGCTTAGAATACGTTCGGATTAGTTCATTTACCGAGGGAGAAGAGAGAAGTTGGCAGCGGTCGGCGAATTGTTGTGTTGATTAAATAAAGTTATACGCCGCCGTACTTGCCCTCAAAGTGAGATGTCTGTCTCACCATCTTGTTCGTCGGCGTTTTGCTTGCAAACTACATGAGTTGCAATGAGGAGAAACTTCGCCAAAGTAAAAATCTACGCATAAACAACGACGTCCTTTCATCATGAACCGAAATGCGTACCTAATAAAAACTTACCGCGCCACCAGCAGTGAAGATAAAGTTACTCACCTGAAAAGAAAAAGTAAATTAATAACAACATACAATATATAATAACGTAGTTAGGCTAGAGCGTTCTGTTTTAACTGTTCACACCTATAATTTTTTTTTTTTGAAATTTTGAAATCTTATGTGTAGAACTAGTAAGCTTGAGCACCTCAACTCAAAACGTGTTATTACTAAATACGTAAATTAAAAAATCGCTTTTGCAAGTTTTTAAAGTAGACGAAACAAGGTGTAAAATATTTCATTACGCTGAATCCTACGTGTCTGATCCAGCTGTGCCTTTATCGCCTTGTAACGGTATGCAGTACAGCATTTCGTACAGAGACGTGGTTGTACGTTTCCCAACTGAATTCAAATATTCGCATTTTCTCGGGTTTGATGTTACCGCCACATGTTGACCTAAAATCTCTGCCAAGTACACACCGTGTAAATACGTCATGTTCATGTTACACATTCGTTAATGTAAATACTGTTGCCCTGAGGAGCGAGTTATCCGCGTCAGCACGACCTGATGTAACCGAACGGAGAGCCAGTTTAACTTTTAAATTCATTTCCTCCGGGTCCTTTATGCTCCCACCGCATTGAAAAAGAAAGTTTCTTTTTATAAAACGGTGGGTTTCTGTAAGGCAAAAAACTTTTACAACTCTAAAATTGCAAGTGCGATTGACAAATTTATTAATTCAAGTGTACTCGTTTACAAGTGTACGCAAGAGATACTTATCCAAATGAATATTTAAAAAAATGTCGCGTTTCTTATACAAAGGAACTGAGGTTAATATAGATGAGATGGGTTCTCAATTTTCTCAAAGAATTAATTTCACTTTTATTAAGTTTGGAATCTAATAACTGGCGACCCGGATCTGCTCGTTTCTTATTGAAATCACGCGCTACAAATCGTGAAATTTCTATCTGTACCTTCTTTAAACGAAAACTTATTAGTTTTACTACTTTTTACTTGAATGGTTAGATACAACTTATATCAACCAAGCCTTTAATTGTTCCAACTCCTTCCTTAGCGGTTTTCGGGCGAAGCCAAATGGTGCCTTTATTAACTTGAACGCGTGCTCCTAACCGATTCATGTGTTTCGCAAATATCAATAATAAAAACTATTCCCACATGTTACGAACTTTATGAATGGCACTGTATATCCATACGGTAACTTTCTTATAAGAAAGTGATTCAATGTTACAAAGAAAATGTTCTCTTGTCTTGTCTGCTTAGCTTTGCGCAGTCCCCGCTTATTTTGCCTTCTGGTATTAATCATTTCAAGCATTTACTAAGTATAAAACGAGTTGGGCCAATTAGAGGACACTACGGTCAACTACTCGTTACTTGAATGGTTGGATACAGCTTATATCGACCAGACTTTTGATTGTTCCAACCCCTTCCTTAGCGGTTTTCGGGCAAAGCCAATCGGTGCCTTTATTAACTTGAACGCGTGCTCCTAACCGATTCATCTGTTTCGCAAAAATCAATAATAAAAACTATTCCCACATGTTACGAACTTTATGAATGGCACTGTATATCCATACGGTAACTTTCTTGTAAGAAAGTGATTCAATGTTACAAGTAAATGTTCTCTTGTCTTGTCTGCTTAGCCTTGCGCAGTCCCCGCTCATTTTCCCTTTTGGTGTTAACCATTTCAAGCATTTCAAGTATAAAGCGAGTTGGGCCAATTAGCTGACACAATCTCCAAAGTCAGCTAGGCTAACCGCTGAGCCACGCTATAGCCAAACAAAGCGTTCCTTAAGTTTCAAATGCGGTATAAAAATTCGACGAAAACGGCAAAGAAAAGAAAGCTTGGAAAACATATTCCCAAACAATAATGTAACAGCGGACCTTCGATGGAGGAATGTCGAAGTAAGAAGCGGACGGAAATGCGCCACATCGATACTGCCAACCACCAAAATTGAAGTACTATGAAGAATAAGAAGATATCGGTAATTACAGGTTAAATCATTGAAACGCCGGTAATAGTTGTTGGCGAACATGGGCGTCATCTACTGATAAATCTCATAAGCGAATGTGGCCCTTGCCTATCCTTTTCTTTTTAGATTTTATTAATTTTAACAATTTTAATTTGTTAATAATTATGACTTCAGCTTGAATTTTTGTACCTTGAACAATTTTTTTTTAAACTTCCGCTTTTTAGAAACTTATTCTTGTTCAGTAACTTAGGTTGGCGTTATGCCTTACTTTATGTTGTAATTCTGTTTTTTTGCCTTGTCAGCTTAGTTTAGAAATGGCGGCGTTTCCGGATTCGACTTAAGTACGCTTGTAATCAGTTTGTAGCGATAAGTTCTTAAAATTTTGTATCTCTTAGAGTTTTGAAAATGGAATTTCTTCCGAAACAGGTCAACTAACCTATGTTACTGTGATGTTTGTTCAATAAACGGATTTGGAAACTTGACGGGCAAAAAAAATTATAGTGACCCGAGGCTTCTCTTTCAATGAATTAAAAAAAAAATTGCAATGTCGCAATCCGCGTACGGGAACTTTCGTGATGTTTTTTTTTGCGTTTGGCAAGCATTTATTACATCGTCTGTAATTTATTTCACAATACTTTTCGCAACAATCTTCCAGTTAGTTTATTTAAAGTTATTGAGTTGAGACAGGATTGTAAAAGGTTCAGACGTCCAGCCTATTGTTTGCTTTGGTTCTCAGCCTGTTTGGTATTTTTTTGCGAGCGTTGTTATTCCGACGGAGTTTTAAAATTCAAACATATCTGACTTTTACGGGGATTGGCTCGATTTTACGTCGGATTAAGGCTTGATATTTCCATGGCAGCGCGTCGCGTTACGTCATTTTGGTTTTTAAGCTTTTACATGCAATTTTCTGACATAATATGCTGCCGAGTGAGAATAGTTTCACTTAACATCATGACAACTTTTAGAAGCAGCAAGATGACGTGACGCGACGCGTTGTCGTGTGAGAATCACGCCTAAATCAGGTTGTATACAGGTTATGTCAACCAGACTTTTGACTGTTCGAACTCCTTCCTTGGCGGTTTTCGGACGAAAACAAAAGGTGATTTTATTAACTATTAACACAAATTTATGCAGAGTTCACATCACATCCTGATGCCAAGATAGAATGCCACGAGAGAAATAGACAGAGAAAAACAGGTGGAGGTGCCTTCGTATGGTAATTCCTTTACGGTACCACACATGTACTTGAATTTAGACTGGGTTTTAACACAACCTCGCAACGATAAATTTAGTTTTGATTAATTCCTCGCCATATCTCCGATATTATGTTTGTTCTTAATACGAATGTATTTTCTAGTTCAAGCGTTATTTGCTAGGCAAAACCACGGAACCGCATCTCTTTATTTTATTGTTGAAGATTGTTACGGTTTCAAATCCCGTCGTTAGCAGTCACCCTGTATATAGGAAGAGTAGGCCAACATTTCTTCTAATAATACAAATTGCACGCAGCGGCGACGTCGTGTTTCTTAGCTTTCGGCGTGAGGCAAGAATTAACGTAAACGTTTCCCCGAGTTCTCTTTTTTCTGCGTACTCGCTTAAGTTAAAAATAGTTTTATTTGTGGTAATTGTGGCAATTAAGTTAAAAAATAGTTTTATTTGTGACAATCCGGTACGAGAACCTTCTTAATGATTTTTTTGCATCTGGCTAGCATTTTATTGCATACTGTAGTTTGTTTATTTAAAGTTATAGAGTCGAGACAGGATTGTAAATAGTCCAGCTTAGTTTTTGCTTTGGTTCTCAGCCGGCTTGGTATTTTTTTGCGAACGTTGTTATTCTGCCGGAGTTTTAAAATGCACACACACTTGATGACTTTAGCAGGGATTGGTTCAACTTTACGTCAGATTAAAGCTCAATTCTCACACGAGCAGCGCATCGCGTCGCGTCATATTTTTACATGTAATTTCTTTGACATAAAATGCTGCCTAGTGAGAATTGCTTCATTTAATATCATGGCAACTTCTAGAGGCAGCAAAGTGACGTGACGTGACGTGACGTGACGTGACGCGACACGACGCGCTGCCGTGTGAGAATTGAGCCTTAGGCTTAATTCTTACAGGGCAGCGCGTCGCGTCGCGTCATAACTTTGTTTCCTATGCTTTCACATGGAATTTTCTGACGTGATATGCCTTGTGAAAATCACGCCTAAACCGTATCCGTTCCGGCACATGCAAAAAATATTCTTTGTATGTATTTATATGAGACAACGCCCACTGCACCGTTCCGTAAGCAGTCCGGATCGGACTGCGCATGATACCTGAAGCGTTATCAAACCGGTGTATGCAGGTTGTCTTCGAAAAACAATGGTAGAAAACGGATTTGCACCGCAATGCGCAGGCGTCAAAACGGGCGTACGAGTTGTGTCGGCGGCAGTACAATGCTGATTCATTTTAGCATCCGGCATGCCAGAGCCGGGCCTGATACGGTCATGGTATGATACGGTGTAGTGGGCAACGGCATAAATCGGGTTAGATGCAGCTTATGTCAACCAGGCCTTTGATTGTTCGAACTCCTTCCTTAGCGGTTTTCGGGCGAAGCCAAACGGTGGCTTTATTAACTGTTACCACCAAAAGATTTAAAAGCTAATACTCCTGGATTCCAACATCGTAATACTGGTAACAGATAGCGTTGTCTCTGGACAACTGGTTGCCACGGCTGAACTTGGTGGAGAATGGGCGGGGTAACTAAATATAAACAAATAGGGCGCCAGGGAATTACCTTCCCAATTGTCAAACACACTTTGATGCTTTCCCAAGGCCTCAATGTGCGCGCTTGAAGTATTCTCAATTTTCTCCAGGAGATTTTTCCTCTCTTGATGCGTTCAAAGTAGGAGATTAACATAAGCAAAACACGTTCAGTGATACGGTGTTTATTAACACACACATACACTAGTTGAACAAAATTTAACAATGTTTAAACTGTAACCTATCAAAACTTTAAATGATAGCCATAATACGCGGGATGGACAGATCTGACCTCACAATCGGTGCTCCAAAGACACCACGAAATTTACGTAGACGTTACTTAAATATTAAACTAAGTTACGAACTATTAAATACGTAAGTTGCTTTCGTGTCCGGTAAAATAGTCGGCATGCAATTCGAATCAAAATAATAACGGTATACGTCACTCTTTGTCGCTCAGCTGAGCTCCAGTTCCTGCGAGAAGCGTAAGATGTCACTAGTTGGTAGGCGCCGCTTCGTTCCAAGACGATTTTCAATCAGCGATGCTGCCAACGGCGGTCCAACTCCAGATGTCTGTCTCGCTCTAATGTCGCAACGGAGTCCAGCGATTCAAACACAGGTGCGTTTCGTATTCGAAATGTTCACATACCCATTCGGGAACTGATACCAACGCTCAGTACTAATACTAATGCAATCAGTAACAATAACCAACAACAAACAAACGACTCTGAAAGGGGGCGAAAAAAACAACCATTAACCACGTGTAACGAACGAATTAATTAAACATACCTGCTACTTAGCAAACTCGTTGGACGTGAACGTATAAACGTTCCACAAGACTCGAGAGAGATATTTGCTTCCGGAAAATCCGTAGAAAAGTGGTTTTGTTTAAACAAACACAAACCGTCGATAGCACTGAATATGCGTCTGCCCTCGCCCGAGTCAGAAGAAGGAATGCCCGTAATACACAATGGCCGCTGAAGAAGATGATTTCCGTTTTATAGACTACACAAAATGGCCAAACCAATGGGAAAATTATGACGTCAGAAGACGGAGATTAAACACCAATAAGAAATTATTAATTTGAAAGAATCGCTTCCTGCCGCGAATGTTACAGCGTTGCCAGATGACACAACGCCGAGCGTTGCCGGTAGGCGTCCAGTAGCAACGTTGCCAGTTCTTAGCCGAATCGGAAATAAATGCGTAATAGCAAAATCGACTGTAACAACTCCCCCTTCACCAGCAAGGAAATTTTTCCTGAAAGGACAAATTTCAGAAACCCAACGCGAGTCTTCAAAGATGGAAAAGAAAACTGGTGGAGGCGCTACGCCAGGAAACGAAGAGGAGGACAAAAGAAGAATTCCAGTTGAAACACACCATACTGCAACCCGGGACGTGAGATGTTCCAAGTCAAACTTACCAGTAGAGAGGGTAGGAAGTGCTTTCACGAGATCTGGCACGCCCAGTCTCCCACAACACTCGCAAGCAGTGACCAACAATAACATCTCTCGGCCAGAAAGGCTGAGCTGATCAATCCAACCAGAGGAAAGAAAGAAAGAGAGATTTAAAAGAATAAAGAGTCGGAAGTTAGTTAACGAAACCAACGGTTCATCACGCAACGGACGGAAACTTCAGTCGAAGACTGCGGGAAAAATTCTAATTAACGAAAACTCGGTTACAAACCGCGGGAAAAAATTCAAACCAAAAATTGTCAACTTTCAACCGCGTCCAATCGAGACACAAAGCGGACTTGTACGCGAGAAGGAGTAAAAGGAAAACGAGAGAGTCGAGAAGGGTCCGCATGTCCACAAGCGTTGACATCGTCTGACCAGGAATCTACCACACAACTCGACGAAGATTACGATACGGAAGATAACTATACAAGTCCAACCAGTGTTCACACTAAACGCGATATCGACCAACAACTTCCGTTGAAATGTTACAAAATCACAAATATCGAAAGAGTTTCCCAGGCAACGTAAAATTTGACAATATTCTAAGGATGCTGGGACATCCTGGATAAGACTAACATCACCGAGAAATTTACTTGGATGAACAACGAGGTAAAACAAACAAAGAAACCCGTCTGTCCAGCGCTTGGCCCAAACCACAACCAATCGTGCGCGTGTCACAGACATTGAGAGGTGGCAGAGTCCGAAGACTGTAACAACCAAGTCTGGAACAAACTTCGAAAATAAACCAAAACAATACCGGGGTAAATTCTATGGAAATGGTAAACTACAAGAAAAATAATCGGAACACTATGAATGGAATAAGAAAATCATAACAACAAAATGAATATCCAAACGATCTCGGTCCATCGGAAGTCTTTTCCGAAGAAATGGAAGAGATAAAAGGGAAAGAAGAAGTTTAAACGATCCGAGGATCAACCAAATATGCCGTAAAGGCAAGTAAAATTCGTGGCCGACTGGTTAGGTCGAACCCACGAAGCGATAAGATACACTTCGGTACCTGAAGTCACATCCTACTCCCAGGGCAAAACTAAAATACGGGGAAATAAAATATTGAAAAGGTTAAATGACTCTAATTCCTGGGGTTCCCCTAGTCACGAGGAGTTGTCAGCTCCTGCAAAAGCAGAAAAATGTCTTCAACGAAGACCCTCGACGACGTGTTCCCCACACGAACCCTCACTATCCAAGTATGACACGAAGCCATAAACCAATAAAGGATGAACAACGAACCGGAAGTCAGGATTCCTGAAAGGATCAATATCGTCCCACCGAACGACACAAAAGGAAAATAACTCCTCAAAGCGAGATAACGCTCCCGCCAAGCAAAAGTGTGGCCTTCCGCGACACTGCGTAGTGCAAAGTAATCCCCAGGACACAATTCCAGCCTAACCCAAAAGAAAAGAGGGCTTTCGTGCCTTCACGAGATCCAGCACTCCAGGCTCTCCCACAATTCACTTGAAGCAAGAATGTGCCCAACGGAAATCGCTTCGTACTACCCATAGTCACTGCCAGCCGGGTTCAAAGAAATCACAACCGGGTATTGTCACTAACGGGTAAAGTCAAATCTGGGTATAGTCATAATCGGGTTAAAGGGGACCAAAGATCACCCTTCACGATAGAAGAAGAAAAGAAAGAAAAGGTAAAGAGGAAAACAGAAAAGATAAAGAAATCCAAACGGAACACACCATACCACAACCAAGACTTCTCTGAGTTGGATCCAGTAGCGGTACGGCAAAGAGAGAGGGCAAGCAATACCTTCACGAGATCCAGTACGCTTGTAAATCCCACACGCTTTGTCGGGTGCTAAGGGTTTTCTCAAGGTTGTCCAAGCTGGGCTGATCAATCCGAAAGGAACGAATAGAACAAGAGTAGAAGAAGGAGATAAAATTGAAATAAGGATAGAAAGAGAAGAGAATGTTTCACGATGGATAAATACGTTCTTCTTCACAATCACGAAGCGTGCCAGTCATCACTCATATGCAATGTTCGCAAAGAGAGAGGGCAAGGAAAGTCTTCACGTGATCCAACTTCCTTGTAATTCCCACAACCTTCGCAAACCGCTAGGTGACATCTCACAATCAACGAGACTGATTCAAAGAGTATTATCCATCCAAGAACATCCGAAGATGCTCGATTCCACAGATGTAAAGAGGAATTCCAAGAATCTTTTAGGAGCCTTTTACTCCACGCAGAAGATACGTCGGGCGTATTCTAAGTGACCCAACCCGCAGGTCGAATCAAAAATGAAAAGATAGAAACAACCATAACCTTAGTCATCAGAAGGGCTAGGCTTAAGGTGTGAGCTATGCCACGTACCTGGCAAGATTTTACCATCACAATCCTTCAGCTCGTAAGCGTCTGTGGAAATTCGGCGATTAATGACGAAAGGACCGATAAACTTATCAGCCAGTTTGGCTGCGAAATGCTTAGAAGCGTCCGATAAAACAAAATTCTTTCGCCATACCAACTGATTTGGTTCGAAATCGACTTTACGCCTACGAAGGTCATAACGGCATTTAGACTTTTCATAAGACTTTTGAAGACGTTCCTGAACATCTTGGTACAATCTAGCAAATTTACCAGAACGAGATTGAAAATCAGTTGGGTTTTGCTCAATTTCCACATTTATCTCGTCAGAGTCCGGGGTTTTCTCAGAATTAAGACTACCTTTGAGACACATTTCTCTACCGAAATTCAGGAAATACGGAGTCAATTTAGTAACCTCATGACGTGCAGTTCTCAACGCACAAGCAACCTTCGGTAAAAACAAATCCCATTTACGATGATCTTGGGAAACATAAGAGATCAACATGGTTTTGATAACACGGTTGACCCTCTCAACAGGGTTTGCCTGAGCGTGATAATAAGAAGTGTAAGATGGTCGAACATGATATGACGTCAGAAGATTTCGATATTCACGGGATTTAAACTGGGCTCCGTTATCCGAGATAATAATACGAGGAACTCCAAAAAGTAGAAAAATATTCTCCTCAAGATGTTGAACTATCTTAGGGGTAGTAGCCTTACGAAGAGAGAAGCACATCGTAAATTTACTGAAGCAATCAGTTACCACGAGAATGTATTGGTTGCCTTTCGTCGAACGAGGTAGAGGTCCGATAAGGTCGATGCTTATGACTTCCCAGGGTTTTGAAATTTTTGTGTGCCCACCCATGCGTCCAGCAGGTGCTTTCTGTTCGGGTTTAGCTCGAAGACAAGTCTCACAACGCTGTACATACCTAACCACATCAGAACGCATTTTGGGCCAGTGATAATCTTGGGCAATACGGTTGTAGGTCTTATAAATGCCTAAATGCCCACTAGTGGGAGAGTCATGGCATTGACGTAAGATGTCAAGGCGATTTTCTTTCGGAACGACCTGTTTCCATTGACGATCAGCTTCAATGAGATGGTAATAAGTACATTGGATAAATTTGTACAATTTGTCTCCCTCAACTCGATAGTCCGGAAAATTCAATGGGGAAGTCTTAACCTTACCGAGCAAATTCAAATACCTGGCATCTTTCACATTAGCACAGTCTATGGAGTCAACAATTGGTACAGCACGAGAAAGGGCATCCGGAACGACATGTTCCTTGCCTTTACGGTGAACAACGGTAAAATCATATTGCTGAAGTCGAACACTCCACCTGCATAACCGTCCAGAAGGGTTTTGTAGCCTATTTAACCATAACAAAGAATGATGGTCGGTTATTACTTGAAAGTGACTACCTTCCACATAGGGACGAAGCTTTTCAATAGCCCAAAGCATGGCCAACAATTCCTTTTCACAAGTGGAATATTTTCGCTCAGCTCTAGAGAGCGAACGACTCAGATAGCAGATGACCTTTTCTCCATCCGATTGCTGTTGCGTAAGTACCGCACCAACACCATAGTCTGAAGCGTCAGTTTGGATGACAAACTCTCTTGTGAAATCCGGGCATGAAAGTACAGGAGCAGAAACCAGATGCTCACGAATTTTCTCCCACGCCTCATCACAAGTTGTATCCCATCGGTATTTAGAATTCTTACGAAGTAGGTTCGAAAGGGGTGCAATAATCGTTGAAAAGTTCGGGATAAAACGTCGATACCAACTTGCCATACCCATGAGTCTGCGAACTTCCGTGACAGTACTAGGCTTAGGAATTTTTAGGATAGCCTCAACCTTTTCAGGATCTACACGAAGACCAGTATTGTCAACAACATAGCCCAAATACTTCAGTTCATTACGACAAAAATGACATTTATCCTTACCAAGAGTTAAACCTGCGTCAACTAATTTCTTATGAACTTCGGCTAATACTTCCAGATGTTTCTCGAAAGTCTGAGTTACAATAATGATGTCATCAAGATAAACAAATACATGGGGTTCCAAATCTGCACCTATGACACGGTCCATAAACCTTTGAAAAGTTGCCGGAGCGTTATGCAAACCAAAGGGCATGCGTCGAAATTGGAATAAACCACGATTTGGTACCGTGAAAGCGGTGTATTGACGAGATTCCTCAGCGACAGGTATTTGCCAATAAGCAGACTTGATATCTAGAGACGTGAGGTATTTAGCGTCTCGAAGTTTATCTAAAGTAGCCGATACATAGGGCAAAGGGTAAGCATCCTTAGTCGTAACCTGGTTAAGTTTTCTAAAATCGACACAAAATCGTACCGAACCATCCTTTTTGGGGACCAAGAGTATTGGAGATGACCAAGCGGAGTTTGACCGTTCCACAATTCCTAATTCGATCATTTTGTCAAGTTCTTTATTGACCATCGCTTGTCTAGCAGGGGATATCGGATAGTATCGTTGCTTGATGGGGGCACTTTCCGTCTTGATGACATGCTCAACCAAACTAGTGCAACCTAATTCCTTTTCGTCGACGTTATGGAAAAGTTTCGTAACCATTTCGTCAAGTTGGCACTGTTGTTGAGGATTGAGATCAGAGCGAGATGTAATATGCTCGATGGAACAGATGTCCTCATTACGAAAGGTCCACTCACCAGATCTTAAGTCGGGGACTATACCCATCAATCTCCAGAAATCTGCACCCAAAATCAATTTATGAGGCAGGTCAGGTACAACAAGAATGTCGATAATCTTAACGCGATCCCTTAACCTAATCGGGGTAGTAATACTTCCAGGGCTCAAACAAGGTTGACCGTTAGCGACAGTGCAAGTTCTTTGATGCTTAATGAAAGGGAGGCCGAACGCCTTAAGAATTTCCCATCCAGGCCCACCGATTATTGTGCAGGAAGCACCAGAGTCCAACAAACCTGAGAATTTTATGCCAAAAATCGTTACTTCTAAATAGGGTCTTTCATCGCCTACCGCGTTAGATAAAACATAATCAAGGCATGTCAAGATATGAGAAGGGGTGGTCGGTTTTGATAGTCGAAAGCATCGCACTAGACGACCATCTAATGCGGAACTGAGAAGTTTTTTGAACACTTAGGGCAAGTTCGGGTTGTCTCATTAGGCTTGCCACAACGGAAACAGTGTTTCTGAACAGGTATAGTACAGCTGGCCGAAAAATGGCCTACCTTTTTGCAGTTCCAACATCTTTTGACTGTGTCCCTGGTTTGTCCAGATGGTTTTGGGCTAGAATCAACCGCGTTACATTGAGCAGGGTCAGAAGGTATCGCGCTGACATAAGCTAAATCCGGTTCTAGAGAATGTCCTTTACGTGAAGGAGGTACATATGACTCAACGGCAACCTTTCGTACTTCCAATTGCCTACCCAGCTTCAGTAACTGTTCAATGGAATTTATTTCGATCAGTCCTAATTGATTTTGGTAGTAAGGGACCAGATTTTTGAGAAGGATCTTAATCTGTACGTGTTCAGGCACATGAGTATTCAAACGATTAAATAGATTGGTCATAATTGAGACATACATTCCGATAGATTCGTCATGACCTTGCGTACGACGCTTAATCTCTTCGAAAAGACGATCATCAAAATCAGGGGATTGAAATTCCTCACGCATAAGTCGCACTAAGTCTTGCCAAGACTGGCAGCGATGTCGATTTGCACGAAACCAAATGAGTGCTTTGCCACGGAATAAATCAGAAGCTGAGATTAGTAAAGTTGTCTCCGAGACGTTACGCGAAATGCAAAGTTCCTCAACTCGCTCTAAGAAAGCGTTAAGCGACACGTGTTTGTTGTCACCAGAGTATACAAGGTTCCATTTAGATACCGGGACCGACTTTAAATCGCTTGGCTTGGTATGCGCATGATCAAGATTAAAACTGCGTCTAGGATTTTCACCAATTGGACTTGACGAAAGAAAAAGCGTGTTACATGCACCAGACGAATTTGGTGGAGGCGCTTGAACTACGGGTGCAGGCACGGGTCTAAGATCGTTGTCAATTTCCATGTCTAAATTCCTGTTGTCATCGTTACTATGCATGCTCAAAGCTGTTACGTCACTATGACTTGGACTTAAATTAGGCGAAGACAGTTTTAGTCGCAGCGCATTAGCTTTCGCTTGAAATTGCATATTTAGTTTGTCTAATTCGGTTTTAATTTGACTGCTCGCATTTATTTCTGAGTCCGTGATAGCTAGACACCGATTTACTCGAGCAAAAGCATGTGCGAGCTTTGAAGAAGTCTTTTCATAATAATAGTTAGTCGTAGTCCGGGTTAATGATTCAATAAGCGCACGTATTTCTATTACTTTCGATTGCAAGGCTGCGAAATCATCAACGAAGGGCACTGAATATTCTACGGTAGTGAGACGCGATTCACTCTCTGCATGCAATAGATTCTTTAGTAATTCGGCTTTCTGCGAAACGTTTCCACCGTCAGTGATTCCACGCACAAGCAACTCATATGTCAGTTCTTCGGAACTAAGTCTGTCAAAGCGCACTTTAATATCCATGTTTTGCTATGTCCCAATAAATCTACCCTGAACGCAATTCTAAAGTGAGTAAAGTTAACAAAAGCCCCACTACTTGGGCGTCATTTTCTGTTACCACCAAAAGATTTAAAAGCTAATACTCCTGGATTCCAACATCGTAATACTGGTAACAGATAGCGTTGTCTTTGGACAACTGGTTGCCACGGCTGAACTTGGTGGAGAATGGGCGGGGTAACTAAATATAAACAAATAGGGCGCCAGGGAATTACCTTCCCAATTGTCAAACACACTTTGATGCTTTCCCAAGGCCTCAATGTGCGCGCTTGAAGTATTCTCAATTTTCTCCAGGAGATTTTTCCTCTCTTGATGCGTTCAAAGTAGGAGATTAACATAAGCAAAACACGTTCAGTGATACGGTGTTTATTAACACACACATACACTAGTTGAACAAAATTTAACAATGTTTAAACTGTAACCTATCAAAACTTTAAATGATAGCCATAATACGCGGGATGGACAGATCTGACCTCACAATCGGTGCTCCAAAGACACCACGAAATTTACGTAGACGTTACTTAAATATTAAACTAAGTTACGAACTATTAAATACGTAAGTTGCTTTCGTGTCCGGTAAAATAGTCGGCATGCAATTCGAATCAAAATAATAACGGTATACGTCACTCTTTGTCGCTCAGCTGAGCTCCAGTTCCTGCGAGAAGCGTAAGATGTCACTAGTTGGTAGGCGCCGCTTCGTTCCAAGACGATTTTCAATCAGCGATGCTGCCAACGGCGGTCCAACTCCAGATGTCTGTCTCGCTCTAATGTCGCAACGGAGTCCAGCGATTCAAACACAGGTGCGTTTCGTATTCGAAATGTTCACATACCCATTCGGGAACTGATACCAACGCTCAGTACTAATACTAATGCAATCAGTAACAATAACCAACAACAAACAAACGACTCTGAAAGGGGGCGAAAAAAACAACCATTAACCACGTGTAACGAACGAATTAATTAAACATACCTGCTACTTAGCAAACTCGTTGGACGTGAACGTATAAACGTTCCACAAGACTCGAGAGAGATATTTGCTTCCGGAAAATCCGTAGAAAAGTGGTTTTGTTTAAACAAACACAAACCGTCGATAGCACTGAATATGCGTCTGCCCTCGCCCGAGTCAGAAGAAGGAATGCCCGTAATACACAATGGCCGCTGAAGAAGATGATTTCCGTTTTATAGACTACACAAAATGGCCAAACCAATGGGAAAATTATGACGTCAGAAGACGGAGATTAAACACCAATAAGAAATTATTAATTTGAAAGAATCGCTTCCTGCCGCGAATGTTACAGCGTTGCCAGATGACACAACGCCGAGCGTTGCCGGTAGGCGTCCAGTAGCAACGTTGCCAGTTCTTAGCCGAATCGGAAATAAATGCGTAATAGCAAAATCGACTGTAACATAACTTGGAACGTGTGCTCCTCCTGACAGTATCGCTTATGATTTCTCCAAGGCACGTTGGTGTTTTAAGGGGCGCTTGGATCCATATCCATGCTTTTGTCCGAGGAGGCGGGCAGAACATAATTTTAGCATTGTTATAGCAACTAGTGAACTTGAAGCTCACATAGTTTACGCCAATCTGTTCATCGTAGGTGTTTGGACAGGTGTGCATTCTGAGATTGTTGCTCTTACGTTAAAGTTAATATTGTCGTGATTTTCTTTCCTTATAGGCTTTTTGTAATGGCGTAACGCAGGGATGGGCACTAGTGGGGAAGTGTACTCTCACCACGTTAGACGTGGCAGGTGCGACGGGTTGCATTTATTAAGTTTTTATTTGCCGAGAGTCTCTGTGTGAATGAAATCATCGTTCTCTTAAAAAAAGAATCAGAGTGGAGAAAGCGCTTTCCGGGCTCGGACATTTCTGGTTTAACGTTTCGGTTTACGTACCGGCTTCTTACGAGGCCCTTTCAATTTTGGAAGGTAGACTTTTGAAATATTGGCCTTTTAGTATTAGTTACCTTTCGGTTCTTATCGAAGTTTTGCTGTACCGCCCTCGTACGAACCGTACCAACTTTTTAGCAACAACCTTCTCTACGAAGATTGATTGCCGACGACGTGAAACGACCAGCTCTTGTCACCACAATTTCACACGTGCAGGACCGGACTGGTGCTACTTTAAATACAATCACCAGGTGAGAATAAACCTTCATAATTTAGCGCAGTGGTACACTATCGAATTTATGTAATAATTTCGTGGGAATTTGAATTTTATTGTCACCGAATTTACTGTAAAATGAATAGCGTCTAATGTTAGCTGGACCTGGTGACAAGTCTACGCTGGGTCTTTCACCAGCTTTTCCCCTCAGCTAGCTACAGCGAGATGGGGGTTGGTAATATTTTGATGGTAAAGTATTCGGGCGTCAGTACGGACTCAACCCAAGCTGATTGCATAAAAGCACCTCGTCAGCGTCACCGGACCGACTCGGTGTTTGCAGAAGGTTCCAAACAAAACTCGAGGCTAAGCGTATCTCACTTGTAGGCGAAAGTAGAATACGAACGAGACACATAAATCCACAAAATTCGGGCTTTATTAGTCTACAACAAGATTCAATAAATACACTGATCGTAAATAATAAAACTTACGTTATAGTTACTGCTACTTTAAGCTAGTCGTACAACGTAACGATAAACTACGGGTTCAACCAAAATTCGCTCTCCGTAAAGGGCATGCAATCATCGAAACGCGATATCAAAATCGTTAAGTAAAATTTAAAACATGGTTAACTCTCGAAATCGAATGTCAAAGTTGTCAGGTTACGTTCAGTTTATTCCCCGGAGTGGAGTCTGTGGGGCAGTGACACCTGGTGACAATGATTTGTGAGCCGGAGAGTTTCGAGTCAGCCCAGGAGATGGCGAGTCCGTCTCGGTGAAAACTCGATTCGTATAGATGAAATGATATTAAAACTGCAGCTGCAATTGCAACTCAGTCTGAAAGTGACTCTAAAAGCCGCAAGTAAAATGAAACCGAAAGTAAAAGTAAAAGTCTAAAAAAAGAAAGAAAGCCGTTAGCGTCCATAATGGCCACATGCGATTCCTAAATTTACCTGAGTTTACAAACAGCTCAGGCTTCGGATGAGGCTTTGAAATACCCCAAAACTCGCTGGTGGTGTAAGAGAAGATTCCGGCACAACCGTAGATAAGCTTTTCTGCTAAATTCCAGCAAAAGCTACGTTATATTCACAGCACAAACAAAACACCTTTAGCCGGCGAAAGAAAACCAACAAGTGTAACAGCCAACAGGTAAAAACGGAAGGCATCGGCGAGTTAGGAATACCAGCCAATCAGCTTAAAGGTCAAATGCGGCTTTAATGTCTCGATAACCAATGAAATTACTCGTGACCATATTTGGTCAGGAAATGCGGAAAAGCAACGGCATACAGTGTTGCCAGATGAACACGAAACTCGAGGGAGATGCGTCGTTGCCACGTTTTGAAACGTAACATTATACACAATTTTTTTAGATTGTTAATATAACCGAGACTGTGATCCTGTTTTTTGCGCTTGTCATGGTACGTTTAATTTGAAGCTTTCGCTTGGTGTTATTTGTTGAATTCCATATAAATAATAGACTTCTTCCAACAATTGAGTCATTTCATTCTAATCCTTCCATAATCTCTGGTTGAGTTGAAGTGACGAAACTCAACTTTTCGCGTTTAATCACCCTTCACGCCCGTCACGACTGAGTTGCTGTCTGTTACGTTGTTACGGTTCAAATAGTCACACAAATAATAGTAGATAAACAAATGAGATAAATGAAATCTCAACCCGAATTAAATTAATACACCGAAAAGTTCTGAAACAAAACCTAAGTTAATCAAAATAACTTGACAGTGTGTTAGATGGACTAAACCAGTACAGAGAAAAATGAAAACGTTACAGAAACACGGGTCTGACATAAGTAGATTTTACCAAAATATTATTTCACCTCGAAATTTTCGGTAACATCCTGGAAACGGCCTCCGAACATAAAGATATTAGGGTTTGTTCGCTAAAAAAAAAAAAGAAATGCGAAAGTCAACGTGTAAAAAATGAGGGTAGAAGAAACCACAGCCCGACAGGGGATCGTCCTCATTTTCCGCTGGCGCGGCGTGATGGTTCATCGGAAAACTCGCAATGTGTTATCTTGCCTCGTCGGCCGTGGGAAACCGAAAAGTCTTTTCACGTTGATGATTTCGTAGAGTAAGCCGTAACAAGTAAGTAATATTAATTTCATTACATCTGGCCGGGCCTGTTTATATGTTTGGATTTCTCCTGCCCGCGGTGCTTTCACTAATTCAGGTTGATTTATGTATACGCCAGATTCGAACATTGTACTTATTTTGTAATTATAAATATACCTTTAGAGAAATAATTAATATGATGTTTCCATTTACATTCAAAATAGACCTTTTTTTTAAATTTCGTATAGCATTAGTAGTCAAATTCCTTAGAAATTTATAGTAATTCCACTGCTCCACCATTTCAGAAGTTTTTCATTTCGATAGGGCATCGTCTCTTAATTTTACCATGAAGTTAAATTTTCAGGGAGCCATGAGGCAGGAAGTTTGGTAAACGTTTTGGTTTTGAAAAGCACGTTACGCATCACATTCCAATAGCCATCAGCGATATTCAAACGGTTTCCATTTCGAATTCAAAAGAGTTTGATTTTCGACGTATGATGAATCACCCTGTAGACCCAACTCAGCGAAAGATAAGTCAAATTTGATCAAGATGAAAAAAAAAACAAAGTTTCTTTTTTTAAATTAATTATACAACCTCTCCGACAATTAATAAATACAACTTTTATAATAAGCTTAACATTTTCAACATTATTATCGCCAACTGCTCTAGTGATCCACTTCAATTTATTTTTAATCAATTAACATTGCTGTTCCGTTCAAATACTCTTTTGAAACAACCCTTCCAACTGAATAACAAACACACGAGGCGGATTAAAAGCGCGCAGCACATAAAATTCAATTCCGCCCCATCATTTTTAACCGAGATATAATTAAAATACAGAAATAAAAGGGACGCTAAGCCTCTGGAAAAGACATAACTTTTTTTGCGGCGGTAATCCCGACGCTTCTTTCACTCTGTAAGAACTTCATATCGGCGGCCGAAGGATTACGCCTGGATGAAGCTCGCGGTGAGATAAAGGATACACTACGCTTAATTGCTTTTTTACTTCGGGCGAGATGCAAATGGTTTGCAGATAATTGGGAGAGATGCGGTTCTGAGTGTTCGAATAAATTTCGCTTATGTAAATCTTGCGGGCGCGCCAGCATCAAAGAACTGTCTTCTTCGGTACTTTTATTCTCATTGAACAAAGGATAATTCTATACAGATACTTGATAAGAATACGGCGAAAAAGCTCTGGGCGCCATCACATAATAAATAGTTTATGCCGTTAATGGCTTGGTTCAATTTCATTTTGTACATACAATACAGCGTGTCTCTAAACCTATGTCTTTAATTGAACCCACAAATAGTAGTCAAGAAAAGAAGCAAAATTTGTTATACAACTATTGGTCAGTTAGAAATAATAACGCAGATAAAAATTATTTTACTTTTTCATAGCAATTGTTTGAGAGTCGCTGAATGCAACTTAAATGTTCCGGTGGAGCCTGGTTTTCAACTATTCTCCGACGTTCGAGAGCACAAAAAGTCATAAAAACGCAGACCATAACCTAATGCACTTTGGACCAATCGACCTTACTTACATCTTGTTGGTGGGTGTATTTTTGTGTGGATTGTTGGGTAAGTTAGTTTGCTCCTTTGCTTGTACGCAAACTTAGGCGCTTGTTCGCTTATTTTTAAGTCGATCACCTTATTTGGTGCTTATTTTCTGTTACCTCGCCATTCACTTGGCGGAAAGTCTACAGGAGACCAACATGGTTGTTGTCGTCAGCGTACTTGGGGACGAAAGTCCAACCACTTTCTTAACACATTTCGCGGTGGTATACTGCTATTGACGAAAGAAAATAGATATATTAATACAGGATTTGTTAAAAAAAGCAACGAGACCAATTTCTGGAAAAAACGTATTGAAGACATCACTAAAAACTATTCAAATTCTTCAAAATAGGACCCTTGAGCATCGATACACTTCTCCCAACGAGTTTTCCACTTTTGGAAGGCACCCTGGAAATCCTCTTCAGGTGTGTGCCATTCACCACTCATGGTCAACGCTTTCATAGCCAATTTTCCGAGTCCAACATAGGCGAAGCACTATTTGATAGAACGTTTTGACCTAGCCTTTAGAGAAGAGTCCATTAAAACGACGATACGAACCAAGCAGAAGCTTGTACGCAAGGTACGCTTTGAACTGACTTCTCCTTCCATCGAACCCACCTGGAGCAAGCGCACTACGACGTACAGTCGCGTTAGAAAATAAACAGGTCTCATTACTTTTTATACAATCAAACCTTTTTTTTAGGTAGAAACAAAATAACGTAAATATTTTTCATAGAAAGAAAGAAAACGACCAAAAGCGAACACAGATTTCAAGAAAATTTAAAAAAATGCAAAATTGCACAGATAACTCCCGGTAAAAGGTCGAGAAAACAAATTTTAATACGGAAGGTACCCTTCATATAGGTTAATTACAGCTCCATACCTGTTGTTCGTGGACAAAATTACATTGTCTATATCGTCTTGAAGTAAACACGCCCTGTCTCCTGTCAAAAGCTCTCAGACTTCAAATCCGGTACAGATTTCTTTCATACGCAGTGCAATCCTTCTTTGAAGCATGTCACATACATGCTCGTCAATGTCAATCACCCCGGTTTTCTTTATACAGTCTGGATGCTTATTTCCTCTTGAGTACCCACCTACAATACTTGAAACATGCCGCGTCTATACCTAAATGTTTTCTTCACATTCCTAATTTTATCGCTTTATATAAGCCTCCAGCATATTACAATTTTTTGTACAACGCAGAGTTTAAATTGCGTTTACGTTGGACCTTTGACGCCATTGGTCTTCTCTACTTTAGCTTTTATTCTGTTGGTTCTTGATGGTATCACGATGATTTCTATTCGTACACCGGTGCTTAAAAGTTTCGAAACGAAAAGCAATAAAACTGTTCGAATATGACCCTTATTGAAACAGGTCTAATTTATTTTGAACCTTAAGAAAGGAGGGTACTTTCTCCGCAACCCGATAAGAAGGTCGTTAATCCTCTTAAACTGCCGCGGCCGGTAGATGTTTATGATACGTTGAATTTCCTTGGAACGCACGTATTTAGTTTCATTTATCATTTATCAAAAATGTAACCACAATTTTACTTTAACTAAATTAGAATATTTTATTTTCTTACATAATAGATCTTTGTATATCTAAAGAAATACGTGAATTTTAAATTAGTTTAAAGGATCGATGATGTAAATTAATTGGAAAAATTATAATTATACGCAATGACTGATTTGTTCTTTAATTTTTTATTCGACAAAAGTTTTATTACTTTTTAGAAATTTTTACTCTAAAATTTTAATTACGAGAAAAGAGTAAAGAGATTTTTGGTAAATATGAAATATACAAAAATGAGCTGAGCAAGATGTATAGGGTTATTTTTATATGTTCCAATGTTTTATTTTAGGAGCTGAGAAAAAGCTTATATAAAAAAATTCTAGGTTTTTTTACATATTATCTTCTAGAGTTACCACAAAAAAGCGCACTGCAAAATATATAAAAAAAAACCTATACAATTTTATATAAAAAATATGCGTAATACCAAAATTACTATGGCAAGAAATAAATTAATGTTGATCATTGGAAACAATTAAAATAACTGTATCGAGAATCATTATTGAGGATGAGGATATCAGAGAAACTATTGTTTACCTAAAGCATGCGATTATGATTAGGGCACTCGAAGTAATAGATTTAAATTTACGAATTCTGAAAATTCATAAAATGCATGCTCTTTATTATTTTAACCTTCTTGGAATTGAAATAAAAACATTTGTGATTACCAGCTGGACATTCAATAAATGTATTAAATTTAAAAATTCTGAAAATACGTAAACTATAACCTCTACATACATTAGCTTCCTAGAATTTATTTATTTTTTTCATATTTTCCACCCCTCTCAGATGGGTTTAAATAATCCCGAAAGAATATTTCTTTTAGTATTGTTTAGATTGTTTTTGCTTAGACACAAACATACATAGAATGCATACTACGGAAGCAGAACGTGGTAAAATTTTGGGAATATGGCAGAGTGGTATATCACCCAATGAAATTAGTTTGACGGTGGGAAAAAGTTTGAGTAAAATGATTAAATTTTTCTTAATAATAATTAATCAAAAATTTTAGAAAAGTACTATTGGTTTAGCAGATTAATTTAATAATAATTTTATGTTGTGTAGTATGAATTCCCTCAAATTAAAAATATGTAATAAAAATTCTTTAATAAAAGTATTGATTGCACACGGTATAGTTAACTTTTCATTTCTTACTACATTTTTTAAGTAAAATAGACTTTTGTCTGACGATAATTTGAATAACAAAGTCTTTTTAATCTTTTATCCAACACTGAAAACTCAAGTTTTTGTAAGAAGTTTTACAAAATTATAAAATTTCCAGATCTACGTACATGCTATATTTTTAATGAATCCAGAAGAAATTATAAATTCTGTCATTTAAATTAGCAAAACCCGTAAGTTTATTCGAACAGAATTCCATGACATTTAAATTCTAATAATATAAAATGCGCTTTCCGTATAATAAAGTTCTAGTCAACAAAGCTATTAATTAGTAAGCAAATACTACGTATATCGCATTAAACTAAAAAATCTATTTATTTACGAAAATAATAGATTCTATTTCATTTATTTATTTAATAATAATAACAATGAAAAGGTCTTTATTGATAATAATGATATCCACGCATAGTTACATTTCATTTCATTATATTTATCAAAGATTCAGAAATTTTAATTTCACATTGTTTTCCTTATTTATTTTACCTACACGTTGTAATATTTAGGAAACAAATTTTGTTAAATTTACTAACTAAATAATGAATGCGTTTCTACCACTATAGGTAATTAATCAAGTCGGTTGAATACGTTCGTGTCTATTTTAAATCCCTGTGTTTGCGATGGCCGGTTTTATTATCCGGACAGCAGGTATGCTTGTAAAAGCTGTAAGGTTCATAATTGCAAAGCACAAAATTTACTACTGCCAGTGATCTGGCTAGTACTCCGAAATCTTTTAAGCAGCGGTATACCAATCCTTCCTTACTCGTCAATAGGGCTACGGTCGGCTTTGGGTTTATTAATCTGCGACGCGCTAAGAGCGAGTCACTCGTTTTGTGGTGTCGCCAGCGTAGAAGTCGGTGTTTGGAGGGGATTTTGCCACGTTTCGCCTGTGTTCATCCAATTTTGATTCTTGTGAAGAACCTCGGACAGATTTCCTCAGTGTACGACATTCCGTCGCTTTTCACATGGCGCTGGTGGACTGCGGTTCATCCGAGTTGTCTCGGCCTTGTCCCCGTGGTGAAGGACAGGTATGTTCGCGACCGATGCTCTCCATTTCGCACACATTACTATTGTCGAACTCTTTTCCCCTTACACATCAGTTAATTATAGCTCGACATCTGTTGCTCGTGGACAAACTTTGTCATGTCAAATATGCGTGCCCATTCTCTTCCTGTCAAATGCTACCGAAGTCTAAATCCGTTATGGATATCGCTCATACGCGGAGCAATCCTTCTAAGAAGCATGTCCCATACATGCTCAATTAGATTTAGATCCGGGGATTGTGCTGACAATGGCAACGCTACAATTCCCTCATTGTTTAACTAACCAATTCGTCATAATCTACGCCATCTGTGGACGAGAGCATTGTCATGAATACAAGAGGAAAATTCAGTATCAGTAAATGGACGTACAATGGGCTGAAGAATGTTATCCGAATGCTGCTAAGCTCTCAGAAGACCAGTCGGGAAAACGAGCTGCGTTCTAACGCCAGGAATTATTCCGACCCAAATCATTAAAGCATCGCGTCTGTAAGTGTGTACTTCCTGAGCGTGTCCGATTTCCGGATCGTTTCCTCATTCTTGTCTGACCTTAATCTGGATCAAATCTAAGTTTGGTGTTACTGTTCAATTTCTGCCCGACTCCGAAACACCTTGTATATTGTTTACCGTGGAATATTTTCGCAGACCGCCCTAGCGAACTCTTTGCGTTTCGCCGATTTGCTTTCAAAGTGATTCCATAGTGCTATAAGTTTTCCTGTAAAATTTAGGATAAAGGAAAATTGGGATTTGAAAGTTAAATTTCGGTCGAATAAATTCTTTATTTAGCATTTTAGAATTACGCATTATTGCACCATATTTCGAAATCAGCGTCTTCGTTCCCACGAAGGTTGTATAGAAATTGACCCCCGGTATTTAAGCCCATTGGTTCTCGTTGACGTAAGATTCTGTAGCGGTTGGTGTTTTGCATTTCACCTCTTCTTTTCTCTTACCCCGTCTCTTTTTCACCCGCCTGTTCGGAGCGATTTCAGAACTCAATTTCCACTGCATTTCTCGATGTAACATCACGTTTCGCGTTGGGGAATTAATTTGCAGCTTTGCTGGATCACTCCGTTAAGTCGAGAAATTATTAATGCATTAGTATTGTATACGCCTGTTCCCCCCAAGTTGCTCTGTGAACAGGTGAGTCCACTCGTTGATGTTCTGATTCGCTTCGAATGTTTCTATCGTGTATCTTTCTTCCTTACAGGCTTTAGCTGTACCTTTGGCGTTTAGGTTTACCTTACCGTATACGTTAACGTTTACCCCTTTTATGTTTACGTATTCGCTGTATCCACTGTCTGTCCGTCTGGCGTAACTTCACGTGTACGTGGCATTGACGTACCTCCGTTGGAGGTTCTTGTTTCGGCGGCAATCGCTGCTTTCGCGGGGACATATCTTGCTCGGCGCCTATCCACGCCGATCAGAGTTCCCCGGGACGTGGATACACCCCGACCGGCGACGTGCCCCAGCTCTTTTCCCCTCTCCGCCGGGAAGCACGACGCTTAACGCCTCCACGACGAATTCATGTCAGATAAAGTTTTTTTTTAACTATTACTACTTTCGTTTCTTGATTCCGTAAAAGGCGGGTGAATGCGTTGCACTTTAATTTAACGTTATTCGCCTTTTCGGTGCATTTTTGAGTGACGTTCCAGTTACATTTTTAATCGCTTTTAGTATAGAAACGTAGTTTGTTATGATGTAAGGTTAATTACGTTTGAATTTTGTTTAATTTTTCGCACTAGACGCGTTTGTGTTTTTTTTTTAAGTTTAAATTTGTCAACTGAGCATTTTATATTTGTCTTGTTGGATTGTGTTAAATAAAACCAAATATTACAAATATCCTGGATGAATCGCATTTTTCTTAAGTTTTCCCCGCGGCCCCTCACAGCCAAAAGAAATTAAGTGGCGCCTTTTCTTTGTTGTTTGTTAGTCAAGATTTAGTATAAACCCACCCTATCCCACTGGGGCTGGCCGGCGACGCCGAAACGTCTGTCACGGCGATCACTTGTTGACACCTAAGCAGGTAGGTAGCACTGGACTCATCAGTGAATAAGACTGTAGCCTAATCACAGGTTTGAAAATCTTGAGGCCAGTTTAATCTTGCTCGGCGATTGCCTCTAGACAAGGGTGGACATCTGAATAGTTGGCAAAAACGAAGGTTTGGCTTCAAGAAGACGATTTCTTACAGTAACACGACTAATGATTAAGTTGTGGGTTGGGTTGGCAATTATTTTGATTCCGGTTTAGCCTCTAGACAAGGGTGGACGTCTGCATGATTGCCGAGAACGGAGGTGGACTTCATGAAAACGATTTCTTACAGTATCACGACTAATTGTTAAGTCGTGAGTCCTCTATAACTCCGTAAGCAATTCAGGTGCGTAATTGTGGGTTGTACTCTAGTAGTTAGAACAAAAGAATCTGTCCTCAGCTGCTATCGTAGACCGTCCACGTCCTGGACGTTGTCCGGCTGGAGTATCACTTTACCTAAAACGACTGATGACACTTTGGAAAATACCTATTCGCCTAGCGACTTCGACTTGTATCATGCTACTTTGAAGGAAACCTTACTTGAATCAACCATAGGTATTATTTCGTGCCCATTGGTCATGAGAACAGTCCACCGAGGAGGATTCGGTGTACGAAGGTAAGATCTGCTCCATTTTATGTGCGTAGTCATCGCTAGGTCAGGCAGTTATAACCTTGACTCCAACGTGATAACCTTGACTCCAACGTGATAGGTCGTAGCAAAGTTTGGCATCCAACGCGCCATCTAACGTTCGACCCTGACATTCGTAGCAAAGCTATACCCCCTATGTCTACTTCCTTTCTTGCTTTGTTCCTTCGAGTACTGACGGGTCGGATTCTTATTTTGAATCATCCTGTATACACATTAATGTTTTTTTTTAACAAATTAAAGTCAGTACTTCCCCCAAGCTGTAAATAATTCTAAATCTCATTTCATTTGGCCCCTATACGTATTTAAAGTGTACTGCGAGCTTTTTCTGTGAAGGATCCAAGAATGTAAAGGTTACGATGTGAACCTACATCGTAATTTTTTTTTTCTTTACAGAATTTTGCGGCGCAAAGTTCTGTAAAAAAAAATGTAATTTTGCTTTAGTTATTAAGGCTTGAGTTTATAATGCCGCTTGTGGGGGTGATGTTCAAAACAATTTGCAAACTCGTACCTATAAATAATAAAGTGTCGTCTTTTATGATTTAGAATTGCAATATCATACTGTGCCAACGACGTTTCAAATTTATCCAACGATTTTTTTTTCTTTCCACCACCCGCCTTAGTCGACGAAGAAGTTTGAACGAGAAGCATTGCAACCGAAGTTAAATTGAGATATTGTATTCTATGACCCTTTTTCGTCTCCCTTTTCCAAGTCATAATGTCTTCCAGCTGGGAGAATTCGCCACTTAACGCTCGTTTTTTTTTTCTTTTTTTTTTTTTGTTGGGCTGCGGCTTTATTATTTACGTTGATTCCTGTGCGTGCGTTACAGCACCCGAATTTAAAACCACGGGGAAACAAACTCTCCACCACCAGATTTAAAGCCGCCCGCCCGCATTTAGGCAGATACGTATTAGGTATTTAAATTGGGCTCGTTTGAATTGGAGATTCTAAAAATTTTCGGTAAATTAGACAGAGTTCCCATTTGAATTGCGAATGTTCGATTCGCGAAGTAGAAAACGCAAGAAGAATTCCAATTCGCACTCTTCAAATTGAAAGCAACAACTGCCAATTAAAATCTTAAGGCAAAACGGCTAATGTAAACTAAAAGATATTTCGCCCGCACTTATTTAGAACTATGGAACCGTTTGGTTCAACGAAAGCTTTCAGAAGTTTTATCCCGGCTCTTGTCCTCCATCCTCTTAATTACCGCCGCATTACAGAAATAATGTATCAACTTAAAACGTATTTTATGCGCTCGTTCGCCAGTCGGTTCCATCGGGTCTGTGAGAGTTAAAAGTTTACGGTTGTGTCCCTAATTGAGTTTGTTAACTGTGAACGTTTACTTCGAAATGCTGTTCATGCATCCGATTGTTCAGTCATACGTGCTGTTAAAAGCTTTCGAGGCTTTAATCCGGCGGCGCATTTTGCCAAGGCTTGATCAAAAGTTTCGTTTAAAAGTCAGAAAAACAAAACGAACATTTATTTCATCCGTTGTTTATATAACAAACTTGTAAAATTTTCATTTCGTACTTTTAACTGCACTAATATGTTCTAAATGCTGGTTCTTTAATCCAATAACTGTTCCAGGTGAGACCATCTCTTTTGATAGTTTTAACAAATGAATTTAGCACGAAATTTGAATTCAGCACCTCATTTTAGTATTGGGGGGGGGGGGGGGTAGAAGAATCATTAGCAAACAATAATAGATAAATTACGAGGAATAAAATTAAATAACATTTTTTTTAGAAACATAATTGGTAAGTGTTTATTTAATTTTCCAGTAGCATTGGCTGTGGAAATATTTTGTTTTTGTAAAGACACGTCGTAGCTCAACCTTACCGCGAACAGAACATTCATTGCTGTCATTAGTTCTGTCAACTGTCAAGTGTCTTACAGTTTGTTTATGTTTACGTTATTTGCCAGTTTTATACAAAAACAAGTTATTTTCAGAACCCATTTACGTTCTAATTGATTTTATTTTGAAATTACGAAATGTTTACGTTAGAACAGAAAGCGTTGATCTGTTACGGTTTGGAAACCGCTTTTCTGGAGTCACCTCGTATATATGCAAATATTCCTTGAAATGTGTAAGGTCGCGATTTATCTCTCACGCGCTCTCTGTTCATTAATTTTTCATTTCACATTTAAACCGACGTCGTTGACATATAATGTGATTATGTCATTGCGTGTCTGCGGTATGAAGATGAAAGAAGAAGTGTCGGAAAAATACCAATTTGACGTTTAATAGGAAACCCCTTCTTGTTTTATTGCAAAAATAAACGCGCACCGCCTATTTCGCATTCGCTTTTCTCCTCTTGTTACGGCTATTATTATTTACCCGGCCGAAAGGGGCGTGGCGGTTCCTAAAATGTACGTGTGGTTTTACGTGTTTGTACGATCAAAGGTTACCGCTCATAACTGTGAAACATTCCGGTTTTGTTTACATAGTTGTAAGAACCGGACGTTCACGCACAAACATTTTTATTTTTAATTGGAATTCATTTCACGAGAAAATGTGTTATGAAACAACGTATATGAGTAATAGGTCGCCGAAGGCAGCGCAATGGAACTGCTGCCAGTGTCATGTAAGAAAGGCCACACAAGCAGCAGATGAATTACAAACAAGCAGCTCACATACTGACCCAGTAATTAAAATCTAAGAATTTTCCTAGAAAAACCACGATATAATTCATTTCCTGCTCATTCTTCCAAAAAAATTGAACAAGCGCCACTTTATAAGAGGACCAAATTTTATAATAAATTGCCGGAAATGATCAGAGCACAAAATTTTCAATTATTTAAAAAATCTGTCAAAACGATTCTTGTATGCAAGGTCTATTACAGCACATACGAATTCTTAAATGAACAAATATTTTAAGTAAAAATAGATATTATAATGCATAACAAGCTAAACTGAACCTCTAGTCGTGCAAATGACGCCCACGGGTGAATACAAAGTCAAACTTGCTGGACTTCCACGGCATTCTGTACTGACTCAGTATTGATTCAGTTAGTAAACTGTGGTCACCATGTTTAAGTAGTGTTTGCAAGAACCGTTCTAACTTCTGATTGGCCATGTATTCAGGTATCTTCATAATTATTGTAATGTTTGATTAATTAATACTCTGCTACTTTGGGTACATCTCTCTCCCTTTCTTCCTGAGCCGTATGTGAACCTGCTGTTAATTGTTCAGACTTTAAATTTAAAGTTACTTTAACCTAAAAAAATACATTTGTTTCCCTATCCTTAAAGTGACTTTAAATTAAAGTTTCCTTAAAGTCTGATTATGAAAATGGCCGTTAATATTTTGTTGGCAACTTTAAACATTTGAAGGCTGCAAGGGTAAAAAGATGAATGTCCAAAAACTGCCAATTTGAGTTAACAATAAAAATACGACAGCGTATCAAAACAAAGTGAAAACAATGAGGATCGCAAGTTACAGAAAATTAAAATTGTGCTGTACAGAGAAAATAGAATAAATACCCCTACGTTGTGGTGAAAAATGATTAAAAATGCCTACTCTAGAACCTACAGCCAATTAATTCGTATAGTCGTTATACACAAACATGCCTATGTTTATTTATTTATTTTTTAATATTAGAGCTGTAAATATTTTCGGATGTGATATCCGGAACTGTCCAAACTTTAAAAATCGTTTTTCTCGTAAATTACTTTTTGTGACATTCACCTTTTTACCCCTATACTCTTCGTTTCTGTAAATTAAATTAAATTTTTTTAATTTGCTTAAAATTGTTTTAAGTTAAGTTAAAATTTATTCTTAATATTGTGGCAATTTAATTTTTTTATAATTTTCTGTTTTATTTAATTATTAAATTATTATAAACATTTATAGAAGATTTTTAGAGAGTTTTGAGAGTTTAAATTGCGTTTATTACATCTTTTCAATTCGTGTCAACCCTTCCTTAGTCTTCAATAGGGGTACGGTCAGTTTTGGCTTTATAAATCTGCGACGCGTCTGGAGCGAGTTGAACGTCTTGTGATGTCCCCAGCGCCTAGTTGGTTGTGTTTGGAGGGAGGCATTTTCCCGTTTCGCACAATTTTCATTCTCGTAAGGAATACTTTGGCGAGGTTTCTTCAGTGGCCAGCATTTCGTCGGTTTTAACATGACGCTGGAGGACTGAAACTCATCCGAGTTGTTTCAGCCTTGTCCCTCTTTTTTTTCTAGCGCCATTCTAAAGTCCCAAGCTTTCTCAGCTTGTCGGGGAGGCGTGTGGGTAGTGACTCTTATTGTCGTTTGGGGCCGCGGCCGTCTTACAGTTGTTATTTCTGTTTCGGCATTCGCCTTACAAACTGGGGAAGCGCAAAAAACCAGTCTGAAGGAGCCGGTAAGAATCCGAAAACCCATCCGACACAAAACTGCTCTATCCCTTACATATAAATCCATAAGCACGAGGAAGAGATTCGAACTCTCGCTTAATACTTGCCCGGCCCTGTGTCAAACGCTTTGTCAGAGCGCTCAACCAACTCGGCTATGCAACTACCTACCAATCTACCTGTTATGAAAGACAGGTATGTTTGCGACTGATGCTATCCGACAATAAAAGCGGCGAAAAGGTGAGCATCCGTCGTAAACAGACCTGATCTTCACAACGGGGTCAAAGCTGAAACAACTCGGGCGAGTTTCAGTCCTCCAGCACCAGAAACTCATCCGAGTTGTTTCAGCCTCGTCGCTGTTGTGAAAGACAGGTACGTTTGCGAATTATGCTCTCCTTTTCGCGTAAATTACTATAGTCGAACTGTTCTTCCCTTTTAGTGCTTGTTTTAAATTTCATTCTACGTACTCTTCGATTCGCTTTCATCCGTAACGATCCGTTTGCGGGGAGCAGGCAGATTTTTTGTTACCGGCTTTTGTTGTTGTAGCAACCTCGAGCCAGAGTTATTAGTGTTGGCGTCTTCACACGTCAAAAGATATGCAGTTGAACCGAATGTCCGGAGGAAATCTCTAAGGTAGATGATTCAGGTGGAAGGCTCTTATTACATATTTGCCTTATGCCGACTCGGACTGTATTAAAAAGTAACTTTTCGCGTTGTTTTTTGGCGCTTCACGCCACTTAAAATACAATTTCAAATTTTATCTTTTCTGTAAAGCTTGTGACGGATCCGCCATTGGTTGATTTTGCACTTAAGGTGTCATATGCGTTAACACGATTTAATTTCAAGATTCACATTCAATACAATACAATAGCGTTCCAAAGCTTTAAAGATGCGCACACACTACTTTGGTGTTAAGGTTGGCACACACTGTGACTGTGTCGAAATTCCAAACTGTTATTAAAACTGTTTCATAAATTGAATCATTTGCTTTGATCGTCTCCTCATCTCCGGTTAAGATTAGGTGGCGCTCATTTATTTTCGCGTTTAATTAACAACCGCACCTGTCACGACTGAAGCTGTTGGCTGTGCTGTAATTTCCTCAGCACAAATCTTGTTTCTGTCCAAATGAAACGAATTTTCAGTGTAAACATCATCTTTACGGACCTGAATATTTCATACTGCGGAGTATTTTAAAATCAATAAAATACCGTAAATATTCGACTGAATGAGCCGTTCACCACAACATTAATTCATTAAAGTTCCAAAGAGAGAAATTCCATCTGGTGAAACTGGAGGCGAACGGATTAAAAAGGATACATCAGTGTTGTGTTTCGAATCAAAAGCCTCGTAGCCAACATTTCCAAAGGATTTTTATCTACGTCGATAATTAAATTCTACGAGCTAAATATCCTGATCTTAGAACGAAGGTTGCGATATCTGCAAGACAGCTTGGCAAATGAAATTCCGAGCTTCTCCTCCTCCCTCGACTTTACCCCTCTCGCTCCGAAGCCAAGATGAAATCGTTATTTCTCGCGAATCGTTATTTTTTATTTATTTATTTTTTTCAAAAACATAACACAAAGTTTGGAACGTGGGCTTTGGCAGAGCTGCGATTATTATGAATGTTTAATTAGTATCGCGCAGCGATAACGTATGCACCTCGGAGACAGGCATTAAAGACTGCCAAGGCTAAATAATGAACAAAGTTGTGTGTGTGACAAACAACAAAACTTCTAATTAATTAATTAGTTAATTAAATACGAACACTACGCCGGAATTAAACAGGGATGAAACTCTCGGGTTCCGTGCGTTCATTTATTAACTGAAGATCTGAAGTGTTTCCTGTTTTCGCCTAAAATCAAAATAAAACCGGAATATACAGGGTTACATGTAATTAATGGAGATCTCCTGGAGATTACAGGAAGGTGGTTAAATTACAAAAGAAATTGCAAGGTTTTATTTTTCTGACTGTATTACACGGTTCATTTAATTTAACTAATACCAATATAAAAATATAAAATAAACAAAAGATTCAATTGACAATTTTCTGAGTTTTTGAAGATATTGTCATGATACAAAAGAAACAAATTTCAAAATTAAAGTTCAGTACAAAAAATTAGAATTATGTTAAGTCAAGATTAATTCACTGCATATTGCAAATCCCTTACGCAGCAAAATACGTCAGTGGGTCACCAGGCCGCCAATAATAAGTAGTGACCCTGTATACACAGCCGTACAGTTTTCTGCTCGCACTTTTCTAATTAAATTGACAACTATTGTACGTTTCTGAAAGCATCCCCTCTCGCAAACACCAAGGCGGAATTCCTAAAGTGAATAACCGTGTTATCCGTACACTATGGCCCTTGTATTTTACGGAGCTTTTAAACATAACTTTTGGGATGAAGCAGGAAATTTTAAATTTATGAGTGACGTAAATCTTATTCGCCGTAAATTCGCTCGCTGCTCGAATCGCAACGGAAAATATATCCGCGTTTTATCTCCGAGTTCCGATTCAACTTCAAGCTTCAACTTGAGAGCCAACGTTCCTAATTGCAACCGGTACAAGACACATGACATTAGAGATAACGTTCACATAACAGCAAAGACAAATTTAACCTTAGCAAAAAGTCAAGAAGAAAGAGATTTCAATTTTGATCATATTTTAGAAGACGTTAATATAGGATCTTTAATTGATAGTATTTATATGATTCGAGTGACCTAATTTCAGCGGAGTACAATTATGGAATATCTAGGTATTCGATTTAGCTTCGCATGCTTGCTAGCTTTGTCTGATTTATAATTAATCATTATAAATACAGACGATGTTTGTGCTTGCATGAGTCATTACTCCTCTTTCTGTTACAGTACGTTGTACGTTACGTGGGATGCAGGATTATATGAAGACCTGATGCAATCAAAGAGAACCGTTATACTCGTTCAGCAAAGTAATTATCGTCTGCGTACGTAAATGCTGAGGGAATTATTTTTTTTGCGTTCTTCATGGAAGCTTTTGTACTGTTGCTCCCCAATATTAATTTTCGTATCTCCAAAGAGAATAATAAATCGTCCGTAAATGAGTCATTGAGACAAACTTTAATATAAAAGATTGAGGCTTTGAACAGCAAATTAAAAACGAACAAAGAAAAGTTCCCGAACAAAGACGATTATCTATTTTTCCCTCTTACGGAACACCGTCTCCGCGGAGCTCTTCTTGTAAGACTATATTTCAAGCATTATAAAGTAGATCAAAAGTGGTAGAAGTAAGGCGAGACGGCCGTAGATTTCAGTCCATGTGTCGCAAAAAACGTGACCGAGGTAACAAACATGCAAGACGCCAAACTAACACAACGTGTCTTTGATGTACTACATTGCCGAGAACGAAAGGGGGTTGGTTGTTTATCAGGGATCCGGAGCATCTGAAAACGAAACTCGATGCCCCGGATTACTTTTAATATATGTGAGGCATTTTTACCGCCCCAATTTGTGTTACATCAGGCTCATTTATAACGAGAAAATCGCCCCCCGACGACGTCGGATACTATCGACCTCAACGAATCAATACTTTCGGGAAGGAGGAACGGGATGGTATTATTTTTGTTCAGTTTACAAGGAATTTCATTTTTGATGGAATTTCAGACCCCAACTAAACGAAAATAAGTGGAAGGGGCACTGAATATAAACTTGAAAGCAATCGTTTAACCCTAAATGAAGAGATACAACAATATATTTACTGCATTAATTAGATTTTTGAACAACTTTTTATTTTTATTTATTGTTTTTTTTTATTATTAAATTTATGACGTAAAACAGTCGAAGATTCTTTCGAAGATGCATTCGTAACTATTAACATATAATTTAAAAAAAAAACATGAACTATATATTTATGATTTCAGCAGACACAAAAATACTTAACAAACAATTTTAGTTCGTATCTAAACTTGATTAAAACAAACGTTTATTTTATGATACACCCCCTCTTTGATTGTCAACCAGCATTCGCGTTACGTAAAGTCGATACAGAAAGCCGGTTTCGCACGTAATGATATTAGCCTGCACATACGCTGCTAAATTAACACCTTTATGTGATGGGGGGCAAATCACTTTACGAAGTAAAGTGATAGAAGTAAACTGCTGCACATAATAATAATATTAAAGACGCCATAATCCAAACTGCTAAAGAATGTTGTCAATAACCTGGAGCGCATTAAATGACTTTGCAACGAGAGATTCAATTCAGTTTTAACAGCTCGAATTAAAATATACCAGAAAAAGAAAATTGCTTGGTCCTGAGGATTTGTCTATAATATAAAGAACGCAGACAAGGGCGAAGATCACCTGAGAAACGATTGAACTGAGAACTATTTCGAAAATACAAATCGGTACATACCTAGGAAATCTCCTTTATCTCACAGAAATTTTAAACAGTTCAAAATTTGTGAAATTAACCTTAAAATTATCAATTATATCTCAAACGTAACAACAAAAAAAATGATTAAATTGAAATAAATGGTCTTAAATTGCCGTAAGTATCAAGTTAATAAGAAAACTGATGACAAACGTGATTTGGACTTGAACGACAAATGGAAGTATGTTCCGCAATATACGATTCGGTTCATCGATCAATGGTCACGGTCCACTTGAAGGCCTGAGGGCTGATGAAAGCCTGGCGCTTGTCTAATAGATTACATCAGGACGAATCAACAAAAATTGCCGTTAAAAAAGGCAACGGAAAATTGCTTACAAATGAACGCAGCAACTCTAAGAATAATTCCTGAAAAGAGACAGAATAACTTACCAAGTCAGTCCAAAAAAATAGGTCAAAAAAAGTTTATAAACAAAATAACTTACCAAGTCTGGCCAAAAAAGTAAGCCAAAAACAATTATCAACGGTAGTTGGAACGACTGGCCTTGACAATAACTAAGTAACAGCTTCCGAAGAGAAAGAAAATTATTATCATCAGGCTTGCGACCCCAGAAGATTAATTAATCAATTAATTAATCATCAATGGCCTTCAATAAATTTGGCCGAAGCGGAAGGTATCGTAGCCGTCTAGTGTATATTATTCCTAATGAAAAATAAAGCGAGATGTGTGGGGTAAAACGAAAGCCATGGAAACTACGCTTCTAACATAATATCCACTAGAAAAGAGTAAGTATTTACAATCGATTGTCTAAATATCGAATTGTATTGTGGCAACAAGGACAACCAAAAATGGCTAACATAAAAAATTATTTACGGAAATGCCTTGGTGAATATTTCGACAGAACGTTCAAATTGAAGTTTGGAATTCATTCAGTAGGGACAGTGGATGCTCATACTGACCTAAGCACTTAGAAGACGGTTAAAAAGGTTAAAATTCTCGTAAGCGGCTGTAGAAACTAAGGTCATGGCCGGATTCAGATGAAAATGAATTTAGCAACAGAATAGGGACTCTATAATTTAAATCAAAACGAGCCCGTAACAGTCTACGTAGAGACCGTTCACCTTCGGCCTCGACGACTCGGACGGCTGATCGATAACTAACGTACCAGAGAAATCGAGTGATTATGTTTATAATTTGTGGTGGGTTTTCCACATTATTTAAACGATTATTTAAATTAGTTGAGAAAACCGCTTAGTCAGTTTTAAATAGGTTTTTTTCTTAAGAAAATTTTACCAGTTCCGTTAGAGGAGGTTAGATTTGTTAGAGGCGCTCTAATAAGAGTTTAGCAGAACGGTGTGCATTTTTTATTGGTTCCGCCAAATCTCAAGAAAAATATATTTCAACCAATTATAAAGAAGAATGTAAGTGCAGTTTGAGGCCAACACTTGAATTTGACCTTCAAAAAGTAAGCAAGCCTGGTTAAGTAATGTTAAAAATTTGACACTGACAGGATTTTTTTGTTACGGTTTCAAATTCCGTTGTTTATAGTCACCCTGTATATTGTATTTTTGCCGCAATACGATGCTTGGCTTGAATACGTTTTTATTTTACACGCGGTCCCAGCGTTTTTTGTCTGACGCTTATCTATTGCTTCATGGGTATAGTCGCAGCGACGTCTTATTATGTTGCCTTCTCGGCGTTCTAATTTCCTTAATAAACACCACGTCAGCTTGCAAGCCTGCAGTTTTACTTTTTTTATCGTCTCTGCTTTTAATAAAGCCCTCTGCACTTTCTTTCACAATGTTTTCGTGAGAATTTTGCAGTTTGATTCTATAAAGTTATCAAATCGAGACATGATTGTAAATCGTTCACAGGTCCAGCCTAGTTTTTGCATTGGTTTTCGGCGATATTGGGATCTTTTGCCAGCATTATTGTTCGTCGGAGTTTTAAAATTCACATACTCCTGAGCTTTGCAAGGATTAACTCGATTTTACGTCAGATACGTCGGGTTGGTTACAGCAAAGTTTTTGATTGATCGAACCCCTTCTTTAGCGGTTTGTGGCGAAGCCAAGTGGTGGCTTTCTTAACTTGAACGCGTACTCTTTCCACCAGTATCGTTTACAATTTCTCCAGGGCATGTTGATGCAATAAGGCGGTGCTCGACCCCATATCGATGTCTTTGTCCGGAGCGCATAATTTTCATGTTGTGTTTGTGGCAAGAAAATCGCGACAATAATAACTTGAAAGAAAGAGCAATAATCTCAGAACACACTTGTCCAAACACCTGCGATGACCAGGCGGGCATAACCGACGTGGACTTCTGGTTCACAAGGGCACTAATTCACAACCGGCAGTAGCCGTAGAGAGGCCAAGAATTTCTTACTTCAGATAAGAAAGGCCAAGAATTTCTTACTTCAGGTAAACAATTCTTGGCCTCTCTATGGCTACTGCCGGTTATTGATTAGTGACCTGGTGAACAAGAAGTCCACGTTGGCTATGCCCGCCTGTTCATCGCAGGTATTTGGACAGGTGTGTTCTGAGATTATTGCTTTTTCGTCCAAGTTATTATTGTCGTGATTTTCTTCCCTTATGGGATCTAAATATAGCGTTACCAGCTTTACGTCTGGGCTCCGTACCGGCTTTTCGTAGCGGCTTAACCTATCAGTTTACGTACAGACTTCTATGAGGCACGTTTATTCTTGAAAGATCGACGTTTGGAGTATCGGCCTCTTATTATTAATGATTCATCGGCTCTTATAGAAACTTTGCTGTTTTGCCGTCCTACAAGACACACGTACGTTTCGACCTTTTAGTACCGTACCAACGTTCTGTACAAATGTTGATTACCGACGACGTGAAACGACCAACTTTTGTCATCAGCGGCTTCATACGGGCAGGACCGGACTGGTGCCACTTTTGATATAACTATCAAGTGGGAGTGAGCCATTCGAGGTTGGTAAAGGCTTTTACCAATCATATGTAATATCCCTGACTGAGCTGTAAGTTAATTTACTTAATATAATATTGTTAAGGCCCAGGTGGCAGAAAGATTGCTGAATCTGTCAGATTCTAATTACAGGGTCTCTACATTTACTAACTTCGATATTTAACAAATATACACCATTGTACTAAAATGCAAAGGTATAAACAGTAAAGGCAAACAAAATTCTTGGTTATACGTAAAATTGGGCGGATTGCCTCGTTTTGAGCCATCAGTTGGGTCATAGTTCTCCCTGGCGTCTTAATTACGTCAATTAGAACCTTCTCAGCAGAGCTTCCTGGGGCTACACTTGATGAAAACCAAAACAGATTTGCCACCTAGTTTTCCGGTAAATCTATTCAGGAGTGGTCAATTTAGTCAAGCTATAGTGGTAGCATCTGGGAAGACTAATCGTCATGACTAGGCTTAGGATAATTATGCGTTTGCATAATTGCATATGTAAATGCATATCTGGAACATTTTTGTACATAAATGCATATTTTAACTTCTTAGAGCATTAATGCATAATTTCCTGCATTTTTTTGTTTTAATTGCAAATTTGCGATTATTTCTTATTGCCAAGTGCAAACTGACATTTTATAGCAGACAATCTGAACAACCAGTGTTTCAAAATCAGAATACTTGGAAATAATAAGAGGATTAACAGTGTATGAAAACCGCCATTGTTTACTGCGACCGCACATTATCCCACGAATTTCCAAGTATTTTGCCCGCGTTAATAGTACAGACCATGGTATGGGGTAGCTCTCTTTCTAATTTTACCAGGAAATTCTGCAGAAAATTTCATCAACCTTCAGTAGTTGTATGCTGATTCCAATAGGATTAACATCTCTCAAGATGCCAAAAGAAAAAAAGTGTATAAGTGCAATTTTAAACCAGTTTGTGAAGGACTACGATGATTTTATAACGGATGGGCGTCTGTTATTTTGTAAATACTGCGAGGTTCATGTTACGGCAACCAAAAAGTTTCAAGTCACGCAGCATCTTCAAACCGGAAAGCATGCAAGTAATAAAAATCGCAAAAGGGGAAATAACGAACGGCAAGTGTTAATTTCTAATTTACCGACGCCTGGACTTAAACGTTCAGAATTCAATGCAGAACTTTGTAAGGCTTTTATTTGCGCAGACATCCCATTAGCTAAGTTAAAAAATGAAGTTCTTTGCCTTTTTTTGGAAAAGTATACAAAGCAAAATATTCCAGATGAATCGACATTAAGAAAAAATTATGTTTCTGAATTGTATACATTAACATTGGATAAATTAAGAGCAAAAGTAAAGGATCATTCTATTTGGGTGTCGTTGGATGAAAAACAAAGATGCATAGGAAATTTTGTGTTTGGTATATTATGGGTTCCTGAAGAAAAAAATAAATCATATCTGCTGACTTTAAAAGTGTTGAGATGCTGCATCATATATGTGCAAAACAATGCGGGGACTGCAGGTTTTATACCCAAACATGATACATGTGACCTGTTTAGCACATGGCTTACATCGAGTAGCTGATTTAGTTCGTAATCTTTATTCAAATGTTAATGTGCTAATATCATCTGTGAAAAAGATTTTCCTTAAGGCACCAAGTCGTATTCAGAAGTTTCGAGAAATTTCCACTTCCACCTGCGCCAATCATTACAAGATGGGGAAGTTGGATCGACGCAGCTGTGTATTACGCTGAAAATTTTGAAATTCTGAAGAAAATTGTTGATGAATTCGACTCTGAGGAAGCGTAGTGCATCGAAGAAGCACAGAGTATTCTGAGAAAAAAAGGTATTCGAGAAGATTTAATTTTTATTCGAGCTAATCTGGCATGCATTTCGACTGCAATCTCCAAGATAGAAGCTAAGGGTCTATCTTTACAAGAAAGCATTCAAATAGTAGAACATGTAATTAACGGTTTAGCAAAACTTAAGAAAAATGTTTTTATCAATAAATTAAACGAAGTCCTGTCAAAGAATACGGGCTATCAGCAACTGAAGAATATGAGTGAAATTTGTACCAATAGTGTCCTGCGATGTCGAGAGAGTGTTTTCTCAGTACAAAAATATTCTCGCCGACAATAGGGGCAAATTTACTTTTGAGAATTTGTTACACCATGTTGTAGTTAAATGTAATTATAATTTGTTTCTGTAATAACGACTAAATAAATAATTTAGAATTAAAAAAAAGTTTTTGTTTTTTTGTAGCAAAATAATGAAGAATGTGGTAACATAAAAAATATTATTTATTCTATAAAAGTTAATTTTTAATGCATATTTAAATGCATATTTTTGATGATTTTAGTGCATATGTGCATGCATATTTTGAAGTTTTTTAATGCATAATTATCCTAAGCTTAGTCATGACCACTGCTGCCAAGCACACCTCATATCAAAATTTTGCTCGCCGCCTGTTTCTCCAAATTTCCATTGTAGGTTTAGATTTCCCCCAAACTTTTGAAAGTGTGACCACATATAAATGCGTGCACCCTAACATCTGGCTGTTATGTGAATGTGAAAATATTTTATGGATTTGTACTCACGTACAAGTTAGCATTTAGCGTCACCATTAGAGAATTCAGGCTAATGAATAGTTTATTTATCTTGTAAACGATGTCTAAATCAATTTCTGGCCAAGAGTTTGACGATAAATGATTCTGATTTTGGCAACTTGCGTACTGCAAAGCCACCGAGTTTAACTCAAAATTGTTTAACCACCCGTTTACGCTTACTCTTCCTGAAATATTATTGTTTTTCATACTGCATTGCATTTTCGTTTAGTTTCTTTTTTAATTAGCTTGGTCCCATCATTACAAGTTCTACGAGTGAATGGTCATGCTCGGTGCCAGACTAAATTGGAAACCAATTTCAAGATTTTCAAGAGCTTTGAACAGCTGAAGTAAAACAAGAAAGATTGGTAGTACGAAGTCAACAAAACGTACTTCAGAAGTTACTGTTGCAACAAATTTTTTTCGTACTTCAGAAGTTACTGTTGCAGTTAAACAAATTGAAAAATGAACCAAGTGCATATTGCCATTTCGATTCCGAATTCGATTTCCACTCAGGAGACCATCGACAAAATCTCTACTTTTTACCAACTTAGGGGTGATGAGTAAAACATTTTCAACTGATAAAGTTTCGTGCTTTTGCAAAATTCACAAATACGCAACTTTATGGAAGTCAGTAACACACGACAGTTACTCCAGGATATCTGAAATTATGTAATAAATATACAGTTAGAAAATGCTATGGGGTGAATATGGGCACTTTGGATGTTCGACTAATAAATGTAACAAAAAACTTACACATTTAATTTTCTTATCCAAAAGATAAGCGAGATTTGACCCTCAAAAAATTTTTCTGTAAGTATTTTGAACATCTCGAAAATTGTCAAAAACTACGCTTTTGCAAAAATCTAAAAAGTCTTTTTCTAAATTTGCGATTATTTTGGGAAAAAGAAGAACGAACTCGACTTCTATGTTAGGCGTTGTTCATCTTGGCTAAAAAAAGCTTTAGATGTCCTTTTTCTTAAGGAACTTACTGTATGCCTTTCAAAAGTCCACTTTGGGACCTCCTCAGATGAGACTAAGCAAAACGTTTAAAGACACTATACTTACCGAGAAAGCCTTCAAGAAGACGAGACATTGTATGATGCCCTCCATGGTATCTCCAGTGAGGCAAAATGTTCCGGTTAAGTGACGCCCTCTACGACCAACAGCGGCAGTAGTTGCGATGCTTGCGTGCACTAAAGCTCTTCTTGGTAGAGAATTGCCGCCAGCCAAAGCAGGTGGCAATGGCTTAGCGGCACTCATAAGCCGCTCTAAAGAATCCATGTTAACACTATTTCATTTTTAAAGCACATTTGATTATAGCCGCCACTAACACAAATTCTTATTGTTAGATGTGGAAAACCAGACTTGCAGACGAAATCCAAGTATAAAAAATGTCAAAGTATGTCGTAAACTTTTTTTTTGCAAAAGAGTGTTTCTAAACGTCACTCTTAGTACTACTATAATTGAAACGATGTGATGGTCAATTTTAGTAATTTAGTAATCCAAACCAATATTCTACAGTGGCCTAGAATAAAACATTCAAGCTAAACTATTGTAAAATCAATGGTTAGATTCAGCTTCGTTAAACCTAACATCGCATTGTCAGCACGTTAGTTAATTTGTTTTGTTCCCGACGACTGCCGGAAAAAAAATTGACGCTGACGCTGATTTATTTCGCTCGGCCAACATCTGACTGCACTGCAGACGCTGGTCGAGCAAAAACGGCACAGTTACTGTTAACGTTCAATTACGGAGGTGAAACATCCTTCCAATTGTCCTGCACGCGCGCTGCGACTAAAAAGGCGTACAGTCGGGGGGGAGGTGCATTTGTACATGTCTGAGCATAGGAACCGTTGAAAAGCTCTTTATGTTTGCGGTCGCTATTCACGAGTGCATGTTTGTTACCGCTTCATCAGCCGCGCAAATAAATAACAGCGCTTCAGGTTGGTGCGTCTGTAATTAATCAAATGGAGCCTTTACGTTCCTCGTTTCCAATTCAAATAATTGAAAGCGAAGTATTTGTTGTTTTGCTTTTCAATGACCAACCGAACCAATTATTTGTTTACCTTTCAATAGCCACCTACTTATAATTAAAAAGTGCCCACTTTATAATTAAAAATATTTTTACAGCTTAAATCCTTCTTTTCGCAAACATCAAAACAAGGCGCCCTATTTCCTTGACGGTATGAACGGTTCGTTTCAAATCAGTCCAATCTGAAACTCGTTATATTGGCGACACACCAAACACAGGTTTGTGCTAGAACACGCGATATATAAACTAGTCAGACTCTCGTTCACACATATCCACTGTGTCTCAGTACGTCTTGGTAATAGTCAAAGTCTCATCAAGTTATACATAGGCGAGTTAGTCCTTCACAACGTCATTGTTTGAACTCCTTCCTTAGCGGTTCTGGAGCGAAGCCAAGTGGTGGCTTTATTAACTTGAACGCGTGTTCTTTCCGATATGACACACAAACTAAAGTCCCTAATACAAACTAGTCAGACTTGCGTTCACACATCTCCACTGTACATTCTATGTCTTGTTAATAGTCACATCGTCTTATCAAGCTATAAGCAGGTGAGTTAGTCCTTCACAACGTAATTGTGTCCACAAGGTACATGCTATCAAACGGTACGGGGCGCTTACCCCTCGCCCATCTGGTGAAGTGAGATTTCGCCACCCATCTGAATTATCTTTAATCTGGCCCAGCTGATAAAACCAGAAGGTGGCAAAATATGCTTGATTGTTCGAGGCAATCCGACGTTCCTAAGCCAGTCAAGGGTACGGATCGAGGGCAGATTAATACAAACTTAGCGGGCAGCGTATTTGACATAAAAGAATTCCAGCCTACGTTCTTAATCGTGTAAGCTTTAATTACAACCAAACGAAATAAAATAAGTAAGAAATTGAAGCTTAAAGCACAAACCTCAAACGACTCCATAATTCAGATCCGAACCTTACAGTGGAAGCTTTAACAGACTCCACTGCATCGAAAAATTTAAAGTATGCTTACAGCACCTAATTTGAAGGTCCTAATGTAGTTAGAGTTTGAAGCCCTTCAAGATATTACACGGTCTATTAGGTGACGTCACAGTGCTACGTCATGTCAGGACGACTGGGTTTGATCCGCAGTATCACATTTATTCAGCCGTATATTGGTTACGGAAAGAAACTGAATGAACTGGAATTTCCGTTTGACACACTCTGTACCAAGAGTTAATTCGGTACGCCGAACAATTGGTACTTCGGGTGGTACTTAAATACGTATTTTAAAATCGTAACTTGCAGTTTAATCAGAAGAAACAAGGAGAAAAATTGGTTACGCAATCGGAAGAAATTCCGTACCACAAACAAATGCAACTAAGTGCAGTCAAGTACAACTACCAATAAAACTGCGTTTAAAAGCGACGATCGAAAGTTAAATACCCTCAAGTGTCGTCCCACCTAACGAAAGCTACGATCCAACTGACCAATCGGAAGCATTCCTCAAAAACTGATACAAACGCCCCTTTCTAATTTTGATTGACAGGCGGTGAGTAATAAAAGCGACAATATCGCATTCGGCTTCTTTGAAATTGTACCGACAAAGACACCGCCTTGGAGGTGCTGTACCATCTGTGAACACTGGCCACGATAACTGACGTTTACGTCTGTGGGTTTCCTTTGATCTCCCGAAACCACGACAAATAACCGCACGGGCAGTGCCGCAAAAGAAGTACGTCGAAAGCAACAGCCTTTGACGCTCTTAAAACGATTAAATCGAAGCGAGATGAATTGCGTCTCAGCGGCAATGTATGAAGTTCTAAGACGACGCATTTTCTACGATGTACAAATAAATGAAATAACTGCAGCAGTTCCGCGGTCTCCTTGACGAATAACGCTAGGATATTTTGCGTTCTAGGAGACGAAATTTGCAACCGTAACAGTCTATCCAATCTCTACCGCCTTTTCAAGCTAGCACCTAGCCGATCATTCGCGAAAGTATGTAAAACTCTCGATGGTGTTGTAGCAGTGAATTTTAACTAATAACAGCGATGTCTTGTTACAATAAAAATGCAGTCCAAATTGGATATTTTCATGTGTCAAAATTACGAACCAACGTGAGTCAAAGGCGCCATTACGTCGAATAGTGATCATTCGGGACGTCATTCCTAGTCCAGCATGCGGACTATTAACTACTATTCTCGCAAGTCCAATCCGACTGACCGCAGGAGGCCTCCTTTCGACTCATTAGGAAAACACAGAAAAGTCCCCGGATATCCGGTCTTCGCGATACCACTTTACGTCGCCATTCCGCAGATTAGGCTCCCTCTAAATCAGGGTATTGGTTACACCGAAAGCAACCTTAACAGACGTCAGCGGACGAAATGTCCTGGAATCCACAACTTCGATTAATAGAAGACCCCTCCTCCCGGGAATTTCTTAGCAAGTTTAGAAATCGTAGTGTAGGAAAGTCCACGGGCAACCGCCCCTCGCGATACAAGCTTACATCAACACCTTCTAGATAAGGCTCCGCGTAAACCAGGGCAGTGGTCGACCAACTCGGGATGAGTTCGTCACACCCGTAGCGCTCCTCACAAACGTCAGCGGATGTAATATCCCAGGATCCACAACGTCGTTTAGTAGACATCTCCTGCTGGGATTTGTTAGTAGTTCAGAAATCGCAGTGTAGAAAAATCCACGGGTAATCACCTCTCGCAGTACCAATTTACGTCAACGCCTTTCAGATAAGGCTCCGTGGTGTGGATTCGCCAGAGTCTGGTCGGCCAACTTGAGACGGTAGGCTCGTCACACCCATACAGCCCCTATCAAACGTCAGCAGAGGTCAGTGTCTCAGGATCTACAACGTCGGTTAGTAGAGATCTTTCACCCCACAGGTCGGTACTTCAGTCAGTAGTTTAGAATCGCTTGTTATTTGACTTGGGGAATGCTTAAATAACTGCCACATTGGCTGTCGTTCTATTACACAAACCTTCCTACTCCCCAATTAGGCTTTCAGATACGGATCCAAGATAGATCCCTATATGAACACTCAGGCATCACTCGGCCCTACGAAATCGAAGTGTTTTAAGGAAGGTTCATAATATCTATCGCCAGTCTTAGGATTTAAAGGTAACGCTGCTACGTTATGTGGCAACTGATTTTCATCTTAACACGAACCAGCAAGGGCAGTAGGACAACAAAGTGGGATCTGCAAAGCATCACCATGAACACTCATGTAGCAATTTGCCCTACGAACTCGGAATGATTTAGGAAGGTTAATAATATTTTTCGCATGTCTCAGACTTCAAGGACAACGCTGTTACGTTTTGTGGCAATTGGTGATCTTAATGCGACGCAGAAAGGGCACCAAGACAACCAAGTTGGATCTGCAATCAGTCATCCTGAACCCTCAGGTAGCACTTTGCCCTACGAACTCGAAAAACTGATGATCTTAACGCGACCCAGCAAGGGTAGGAGGACAACCAAGAGGGATCTGCAAAGCGTTACCACAGTAAATTCAGCTCATTTTATTCGCTGGACCAAGGTGCAGGGAGCTACCAATATTAGAGCGCCTAATTCCATATATTGACGCAGTCATTATTAACAATGACAGTCTACTTTAGTCTTCAAACAGACGAGTACAAGGAAACCCCGTTCACTAGTCTCAATTAAAATCGGCTTTGCTTGACCGTCTAATTGCCCGTCGTGTAAGTTGACAGACGCCGCAAGTCGAAATATTTCTTTATTTTTGATTACACAGCCCCACAATTTTTTTCTTCTAGATTTGAAGGTCAGACTATGTCTACTATATGTTTTCGGGGTCGCTGAATCCAAAAATCCGCGATCCATTTAACTCCATCACGTCAGGTTTTACCAATAACTCCATATAACCCTATAACGCAAGCTGTCAATTCCTATTACACAAAAGTTTCTGTAAAAGGAGATATACACCCACAATAACCCTATAATCCTATACATTTAAACCCGAACCCCCTGGCCCCATTAACTTTGTAACCCCATAAACAATAATTCTAATAACCACGTTACTCAGTAGTTCGACTTGATCTCTCATCGCGTGCATACAGTGGGATTTACCAGGGCTCTATAAACGGAATATATTAAGCTCTCTAATCCCCCAACACCTGTCCCCATAACCCTCTAACTCCACAATACCATAACCTTCTAACCATGATATTTTCGAAATTGACGGAGAATCTACTGAAGATGATGAAACTGAGAGCCAATAACGATGCAGACTATTTTTCTTCCATCAAACAACCGAACTACTGCGTAACGTGGTTTTTGGAGTTAAAAATTATGGGATTATAAGGTTATGGAGTTATGGGGTTAGGGGATTAAAGGGTTTAATATATTCTGTATATAGAGCCCTGTTCTATCCCACGATAAGAGATCAAGTCAAATAACTGAGTAACGTGGTTACTGGAGGTATCGGCTCTTTGTAAAACCTGACGTGACGGAATTAAAAATCTAAAAAAAAAATTTAGGTCAGGTTATGTTTACTACATCTTTTCGAGGTCACTGAACCGGAATTCACGATCCATTTAACTCCGTCACGTCAGGTTTTACTAGTAACCCCGTATAACCCCAGAATCCAAGCTATTACACACAAACGAACCTGTAAAGGGAGCTATGCACCCACAACCTGTAACCCTATATATTTAACTCCAAACGCCCGAACTCCATAACTCTATATCCTCATAACCGATAACTCCAATAACCACGTTACTCAGTAATTTGACTCAATCTCTTATCACGGGATTTATCAGGGCACTATAAACAGAAAATATTAAATTCTATAATCCACTAACTCCAGAACACCATAACTCCATAACCCTATAAACCAATAATCTTTAACTCCAATAGCCACGTTACGTAGTAGATCGATTCTTTGATGCAATGAACATAGCCTACATCGTTATTGGCTCCCAATTTCATCATCTTGAGTAGATTTTCCGTCAATTTAAAAAACACCATAGTTACGGGGTTATGGTATTATGGGGTTAGGTGTTGGAGAATTAGAGAGTTTAATGTATTCCGTTTATAAAGCCCTGATAAATCTCGTGATGTGTCCGCAGTGAGAGATCAAATCAAACTACTGATTAACGTAATTATTGGAGTTATCGGTTATGGGGTTATAGGATTATGGGGTTAGGGGGTTCGGAGTTAAATGTGTAGAATTATAGGGTTATTGTGGGTGCATAACTCCGTTTAGAGGATTTTGTGTGTAATAGGACTTGACAGCTTGGGTTATAGGGTTATATGGGGTTATTGGTAATACCTTACGTGACGGAGTTAAATTCATCGCGGATTTGGATTCAGCGACCCCGAAAACATATAGTAGACATAGTCTGACCTACAGATCTGACAAAAAAAAAAATTTGTGGGGCTATGTTATCAGTGATGTATTCCTGATTTAATAAACAAGTTCAAAGAACGTAAGCTGATTGCATTCTTTTGAGGAAGCCACTCAATACAGTAAAGTATCACCCACTCCCGTTCCATAGGGCAGCTGGGGAACGTACTTTTGGTTCATGAAAATAAGAATTATTTTGGGCAATATTCTAAAAGTGAGTCAACTAAGTATAATAGTCGTTAGGAAAGATGTGATCACTATAAACGAAGCAAAAACCTACAAATATTTGAGTATTGTTTCCGTTTCCACGGTGAATAAGAAAAAGATAATGTTACGCATTATCTGTAGGTATTTGCTTTTAACCAATGACGCAGGGCTTATCATTCCTGACGGCGATTTTATCAAATAAACTTTTGCCTGCTCAATGGAGTAAAGTATAACCCACTCCAGTTTCACTCAGTAAGCTAGGGAATGTGGTTTTGCTTCGGACAAATAAAAATTATTTTATATTATCATTTCGGAGCGTTCAATTTCAAAATTTCAATATCGAGGGCAAGAGTCGTTTTCCATTTCGTTCACAGCTTTCCATTGCGAAAACAATTATTCCAGAAAGTGTGCCAACATTAGAATTTTAATTGGTGTATTTGTAGTCCTAATTGCGTTACGCAAAACGCATATAAATTTGAGGGTTCACTGGAAATCTATTCAATTAAACGCTAAGTGCTTAAAATTTAAATAATTACGTCCCGCAGCTAAGCTGTCGTATTCTCTTACTGATATCGCGCGCTCCGCGTGCAAATGCGATGATGACAGACCCCCCATTGTTTCGCAGCCCCCGATTCCCGAGCCCCCCCCCCCCTCCCCCAATCCATAACAAAAGAGATAGTGCGTAAATATGAACGTGCGCCGACGATTCGTTTCCGCCGCCATTTAAATCGGGGCTCAATGAAGATTATTTAACATTGCGCGCGCGAGGAGCAACTTTCATCATAAATTACGGCTTGCGTAATTATCGGTTAAGAGTGGGAATAAGTTTGATTTACCTGACAAGAAATTGAATTTACTATTTCCGCCGTAATTTATGGACCGAAAACTTTATTATCGTACGGCGTAAATCATGGCGCCGAAATTAGTTTTTGGTTTTAATTTAAATGTTCGCCTGGAATTTAGCGAATTAAAATAGGATTCCACTTGAACAAGAAGGTCGAAAATGTAACTAAAACTGAAAATCAGCAGGACCTTCTATTAATTCACCAACAAACGAAACATTTATGTACAATTATTGATTGGGTGTTTTGTTCTCAATTCATCGTTAAGGTTTGAAATTGGATTATGTTCAATAAACGGAGGGGGGACTGTTTTTCCCATTCGGATACAAGTGATTCGCAAAGAAAAATTCGCCGAAATCCAGTTTAGTCTAAATACGAGATGCAAACAACTTCAAAAAACGGAAAACAAGAGAACGAAGCTGGACGTTATTAAATCCACAACAAATTTACAATATTCCATTCAATTGAAAATTTGTGCTGATGATTAGTATTACAGTTTCAAATCCGTTTATTGTCTTGGGACGCCCTGTATAGTCGAATGTTTCCAAGATAAATTTATGCTTTTATCAACGGGTTATTTTTATTACACCGGAAAAGGATGTGTCGCCGCGCTAGAACTAAGCGAAACGTTCTTGCGGGTGCTCTGATGCCTGGATACGAAAGTAACTGGCTGTTAATTAATTACCGGTACTCGTTTATTCGTCCACTTTTTCCTTATAGTTTTCTTAAAACGCATCTCGCTTTAGAAATGCGCTTGTTTGCTTTACAAATAAACTCAAGGCAGTTTATGGCTTGCTAAATTGTCTGAGTTAGTGCCGGTCAGGCTGGATCTTTTTTTTGCCCCTTGCTTCGAGCGTGTTGCGACATTTCTTGTGCGCTTTTGCACTCGCTTCCTGACCCCTGGCATTTGGTCCGGATTGGACAACGTTGATGTCACAATGCACCGGATTGGCTTACTCTTTTCGATCTACTTTCTTTTCTGTTGGTTCCTTTTTTCTCGCTACCTGAACTGTGCTGGCAATTGAGTCACTTTACACCCGTAACTCGAGTAAACCATTTGTGTTAATGTTTGGCATCTCGTTTGAGGACATTTCCCTCAGGGAGCAGGGTTTCAAGGATTACTGCGACTAGAGCCGTGTTCACACGAGCTTTTGTCAGCTTGGTAGAACCGGCTTTCCCCTGGTGAGTTGAAATTGTCTGTTGCCAACACGAATCGTATTCTACATTTCTTCTTTGTTTCCTCTCTGTAGACTAAAAATCGGAGGGGCTGATTATCCACGCTTTTGCCCCATTTTATCTTCGCCGATCGTGTCCGGGCTTGTGAATGTTTCATCGGAGAACGATCGGCTGCAACAATGAGGTCCCGTTTCTTCCGACGTTGGAGTTAGGGTATTCGCCGACGCAGAACTGACACCCACATCCTGCTAAAGGTCGGGCCCTTTCCTTTTCTTTATATTTCCAGTACCTGTTGCCTTTTGTGTCAAATTTGACGCGTTTGCTTTAAACTTGCGTCGTCCGTTTATTGAACAAACGATTTGCATTACTTTGCGCGACCTGTATGGGCGGATTTGAAATTAACTGGAACGCCAATCCTTTCAGGACTCCCTACCATAATTTTGGCGTAAGTTGTATCTTGTTTAATTGTAGAATTAGGATAGCTTTGTTTATTTCGGATCCAAATAGGTTTATTTTAGGGCATTTTGAGGCCTTCTGCCTTCTTTACTCAGTGCGTCGTTTGGACGCACATTGAAATTTTTTTGTGTAGTCTATTTTTTTATTTGCTGTTTACATTTGGTTTGTGTAACCTTTGTTTCTTGTGTGAAATAAAAACTTTTCTGAATGCATCGCGTTTTTCTTAGTTTATTTCAGGATCCAAAAAAAATTGAGTGGCGCCCTTTCGGCTGATATATCGCGTTGGTTTGACAAGAATTCCGCTCGTCCCATTGCTGCTGGCCGGCGACGTGAAGTTAATCGCCACGGTGTAAACTTTGCTAATTATCTCCGCAGGTACGTAACATACGATCTCGGGTGTCTTCTGAAGAAAAGGGAAGCTTGTTCATTATCTCTCAAAAAATTTCAGTCCCCCCAAATGATCCCCATAGGTGTAGATGCACCTTTACGGATCGACACCGACCTCTTTGGCTAAAAGAATCGCTAACATCTGACGTACTAGTAGGTACAGCAGTTTAGGTCGCGTCATCTCTCGTCATTCAATAATTGAATATGAAGAAAGTTTGTAACACGAGTGAGTCTGTGCTTCTTATTCAACGAGTATAAAAAAGGAACCTGTTAATAAACAGTCGATAAAAAAATTATTTAAATTCTGCATATAGTCGTTTTGGTCCTTCGATTCGGATGCACAATTAAAATTTCAAATCACTCCCAACGTGTCCAGTCTATCAATAAGTTCATGTTTGCTTAATGAGATACACAGATTAGCCATACAACAGTGGACAATCTGTCAATTAATATAATTAATAGTCGATACACGATGCAGGTGATTACGTGTCTGGGCGGCATTAACGTGCACCTATCAGACGTCAGTTTGCGGTTCATGATAACGCAATGCCACCAAAATGCGTAAACACGTAGAAGGAGGATTGCATATTAAATCAAATGGATAGGTGCAGAGCAGAGAAGGAAACAAATCTTACTTTTTCTGTGAAATACTTTTACATTTCTCGTTTTGTAACATTCAGCTTTTAGCTAGATGAAGAAATGTTTTTTAATTTGTTAAGTTAAGTTATTCTAGCGACCGGTTTCGGTGAAAATCACTTTCTACATGCTACTAAAGTTAAAAAAATAAATAAAAATTAAACTGAAAATATTTGAAAAGGATATAAAAGTTTTTCTTCCTACAACTGCAACGCACATTATTTCTTTTTCCAATATTTTCAAGTTTTGACGTCAGCGAAACCGGTCGCTATAAATATAAATATATAAATAAATATCTTATCAAATTAGGAAGTGCCACTTCATCTAATTAAGATTTACTTAATTATGGACTCCAATCAATAACTCAGCTTTTAATTTCTACCGGGAATGTTGTGCTTTTTCAAAAATTCAAATGTAAATAAAGGCAATAGCCTTTTTAATTTGTTTTGTAAACTGCATGATATCACGTAATGGAAAATTAATAGGCATGTGGCTAACATTTTGATACTGATTGCAAAACTGTTCTTATTTTCCTTCCACCATCTGTTACGGCCGTTTTCCGTAAGGTTATTTTCATTGCAAATTTTCGTTAAATTTTTGTAAGTTGGCATCAGTGAGTTGTTACGGGCCCAGTTTGATTTAGGTGCTAGGTTCCGGCCGCATGTTCACCTGCCCATGTGTCACCTAAACCCGGCCAATTGCCGTCAATCTTTTTTATGGCAACTCTGTAAAGAATTTTACTTATTTTGAAACCGTGCGTTCTCTGATTATGTAAGTTAGATTCTCACTTTTTCACTGCCTCTACTGAGCGGGTTTCACTCTCCACTTCAACCGTTTCAGCGAAATTACGTTCTAAGCATCTTTCTAGTTATTTTTTTTTATCGAAGTTCCATGTTTTTCCGTCACGGTTGTCAATAATGTTCGATATTTTGTCGGTTGAATTCGTGAAGTGTTGATAGGGAATCTCTGGGTTGAAGGTTTGTTCTTCTGTTTCCTCCTGACCCCGCAGCAAAAGTTTGCCGTGAAACTCCAGTTTTAGCTGCGTTTCCTTTGCCACAAATCTTACCTCAGGTCAGAGAAATCTCATGTCCGTTAGCATGTACAAGCAAGTTTGAATTGGGATTTCGACCTCTCATCTCGTCGTTCGAGCACTTTCATTGGTTGCTAAGTCATAATATTCATTCAAACTTACTTGTTCACGCTAACGGAAATGACGTTTATCTGATCTAAGGTGAGATTCGTCGCAATAGGAAAGCACCTATTGTCACAACGTATAGTCATCTTCTGTCCGCTCAGACCGTTTAGTCGAGAGAGAGAGAGAGAGAGGGGAGGGGTTACATCAACCTAAAATTTTATTGGCACTTCATACTCTGAGCGAAGTTTGTTTCTTCGGAAGATTGAAGACTCTTTCGTGCGTCAAGGGCAGTGTTAATTTTCGTCATTTGTACACATTTGTTTGCTTTCTCCGTTGTACTGACTTGGTTAAGTTTTATTTTCCTTTCCTTTTGAAATTATACTGAGAATTCTCATCATTGTAGAAGAGTTTTCCCACGCTGTTTTCCGGCCAGCCTATTTCGTACCGTTTTGTTTGATGTCCGAACTTTTATCAAGCTTCTGTGAACCGAAGCCCAAATTACTGGTTCCGACCTGCTGGTCTCGTTGTCTGCTCCGCAAGCTTCTGCGAACCAAAACCTGAGTTACTTTTTTCGACCTGCTGCTGTCGTTGCCTGTTCCGGAAAACTCTGATAACTACCGAAGAGGATTTCGGAATCCGCATTGATTTCCGCACGACCTTTTTTTTGTCCACTTTGTTGACATCTGCATTACGAAGAAAACTTTTTCAATTTTCTACCCCCATCTTGGACGACCGTTGTCTACCGAAACGTCATTCCTCTAAGGATAAAATAGCTCAGTCTGCACAGTTTGAAGCAAAGAGTTTTTTTAATGCTATCCACACTTTAATTTAATTTAATTAAACTTTAACGTTACTTAGGCCCGGTTTTTCCTTCACAGTTTAACTTTAAGCTTCCTTTTATTCCCATGGTAACGATTGTAAGGACAATTGCTTCCATAGGAATAAAACGGAGCTTAAAGTTAAACCCCAATTGAAAAACTGGCCCTTAGACGTTTACTATAATATTACCGTTATTTTTTCCTGCTAACTTTATTTAACACTTTAACACTTGGTTAACGTTCGAGTTAATTTACGTATGTTATTGCTGACTGTGAGAAGAAATTTCCTTACAAACCTACCGGTTTGTTCATAAAGTATTTTAAGACATTTTTAATATTGAAATTAATACATTCCTTTCCAAATTTTAATGCCTTTCACGACGGTATTGTTTTGTTATCTATTTGTTTGATTTTTGTGCGCACTGAATTATTTGGTGGATTTTTTTGTGTAGTTCAGCTGGCGCCGACAGGTATTTTATTTCAATACACTACCTTTGGGGATGTTCTTTTTTTCTTAATATTCCACGACCTCTCTCCGAGTTATCTTTGAGCTGTCGCTGGTATCACGTTGTGTCCCTCTTCGACAATAATAATTCATCAGGTGTGCACAAATAAGTGCTGCCTCGTATATGTCCACCAGTTAAGTGTATGTGGGTTGACACGTAACAAATTGACACCCAACGTAACAGAATTTAAATTAATTCTAATGTCGGCGCATTCGCTGCACTAAGATTGGTTTCGTTCGCATTTTCTTTCTCTTCCGTACTGACTCTCGTCCGAGCCGGTTGCTTGTGCATTGTCATCTTGTAAAGGTCATATTTTTTGTTGCCGTTCCTTTATATTCTTTTTGCCACGTTTCGTACTTTCCTGTGATTTTGGTTGCAAACTTCAAACAAACACCATTTCATTCTTTAATTGATAACGCTATTATGACTCTTCACGTCCCTATTTCTCGCAAGTTTTGTTTCAGTTCTTAGTTAGGAATCTTCTTTTGCTCTAATTTTCGGTAATTACTAATTAGATGTCGCCCCTGGTCCCGATCAATTTATTTATTGATGTCGTATGCGGAAATGACGTCACTCCGGTGACATTCTGGATCCGCCCTGCGGGTGGTTTGAGAAGAACGACGCGATGTGGTCAAGAGCTTCCACCTTCGAGATGAGTGTTGGCTGGATGCAATTTTGGTGCAGTTGGTGGCTTATAATTCAACCGTTGGATTGAGTTTTTATCCTACTTTGTGTCGGTTTATTATCGTCCGTCTGCTCCTCTACAGTAGACCATTTTTCTGCCAAGGCCGTTTCACCACGTGTTCCGTTCCGTACTTGGTTTGGAAGAACTGGCTCAAAGATCGTAAGTAAAATACTTTGTATTTAAGGACGATTAGGAAATCATTTTCTAAAATTTCTATTTCGATTCATGTAGAGTTTTTCCGCTACCGAATTATTCCAAGTCTGGATATTTTGTCTACAACCCGAAGCTTTCTCGTTGGGTGTTACTTAAATTTAAGTTGGTAATTCGGGTACCTCCTTCGATCCTGCTTTGTCGAGAAGATAACTTCAGATTTTGCGTTACCGTTTGGAGCTGCTCTGGATTCTTGCATCGTAATTTTCAAGAAGATGAATTTTGCCTTGTCGTTTGGAGCTACTCTGAATTTTGCGTCGCATCTTACAAGAGGATGAGTAAGAAACTGCATCTTTGGTTGGTCGTACCGCATTCAAGTAAGACAACATTACTTATTTATCGTATCGTATGCAACCTTTCGTTGGAGCTTATCGTAACGTTAATGGTCTAAGAACATTATTACTTTATCGTACCATAAATAAAGTATCTTTAAAGCTTACCTTATCGTATAAAGATTTTGTTTGATTATCGTTTTTGATTGTCAAAAGACAATACTAAAAGAATATTAGGTCACGTTCCTAAATCGATTTACTTTATATATTTTATTGTAATTTTTTGTAATATTAAGAAACACTACGTTACTTTCATTCATTTACATTGTAAATATTATTGACATTTATTGGTATTCTGTGCTAATTCATCTTTTGTTAACTTATGCAACCCATTTTTAATTTCAAATTATATTTTTTTGTTATATGCATTCTGAATTTTCAATTTATGAGACAATTTCAGAAACTTGATCTAAACAAAATTTGCGTATTTAACTTACTGGACTTTTTTTAGTAATTAAAGTTAAAGGAAATTGGCGCTCAATTTTGTTTCGTTAGTTACCGTTTATTTCTTTGACGCAGTACGCAACTTTTCTTTAGAAAAAGTGTTCAAAGAATTATCCTTCCGAATTAACCTCAGCCTCCGACTTTTACCGAGCTATGGCAACCAAACAGGTAAGAACCTTACCTACAAAAAATGTACGTCACAATCTTAAGAGGTGTTCGTCGATGTACTGCTTCACTTTAGGGCAAACCGACTCTTTGTTGGGAGTCTCTTCCCTAATTTTTTTGGGCGAGTGTCTCCGATAAGCCCTTTACCTGGCAAGTTGTCTTCACATGTTATTATGACGACTTTTAGTGCATGTCGTATTTTTTCCAGGCTTTTTACCGATAGTTTTACCGAGCCTTATTATTCCAATTTCGGGCAAATCGACTATGTGTTGTGAATCCCTACCCTTTAATTTTGTTGGGCGAGTGTCTCCGATAAGCCTTTTCTACAGTAAGTTGTCTTCCTGTATTATCATTGCGACTCTTAGTGCATGTCGTATTTGTTTCAGGCTTTTTACTGATAGTTTTACCGCTAATTTTATTGCTAGCGCGTATGGTCAGCTTTTATTCCTGACGTTCATTGAGAGATTTTTATTGTCAACTCTCGTCGACCCCCGGAGTTAAGTTCCATCCCGTTCGGTTGTCGGCGTGCAAACCTTTAATTTCCCAGTTACGCCTGCTGTCCTTGTTGCCATTACTGGTCCTACTACTGAGCTTGACAGGATCTCCAATTGTTCGCTAGATGGACGCACGTGCCTCAGCACAAGGATTGATGTTCCTTTAACTTCACTCCGGTCAGGGTACTTCTTGACATTTAAACTTCCTCCCCCGCCTTGAAGGGTGGCACGTTGCATTCTAGTAAAGAGCAAGGCGAACGAAACAGAAAACAGAGAGAGAGAGTTCGGAACTCGAATCGCCTACATTCACGAGAAAGCGCTTTAGTCACTGAGCTGTGACTATTCCTAAGTCGTAATAGCTCAATGGATTCGAGTTCGAGTTCCGTTTAGGACAAACTTTCTCTGGCTTTATCTCTTTAGTGCTTATTCACATCATCAAATTATTATTAAATAATTAATTTAGTAAGTACTAGCTAATTATGTACATTATTCTAAAAGAAAGTTCTTGTATCAAAGTCGCATTTGTGTAAAACTGATGTGAGAGAAAATAATTGAAGACATTTCTAGAATCAGATGATATCACAAAATAAGTATTCATTTTAAAACTTCTCTTCTTTTATACGATTCCAAACGTAATTCTTACAAATCACAAAGTCACATATTTGTCGAGCTCGATAAACTGACAATGCAATTATTTTATTATCCACCATCGGAAACTTTTTAAACACGTCTGGATATGTAAACGCGAAAATCAAATTATGAATAAATTTCCCATGGGCTGTCACGACGACATAACGTAATCACATGCGTTCGCGACAGTGACAGACAAGCTGTCCGATTTGCCTGTGTAAATACGATTTTGGATTCTCTATTTTCGGCGCTGTGAGGTCGAAGGAAGCCGTTCGTTCTTCCTCTCCTCTCCTCTCCGCTCCTCTCCTTTTTCCAGCCAAACGGAGAGAAAGTTTCTTCGCCGCCCGCCGACGTATTTAAAATCAATTCATCATCGGGATTTGCGAAGACCGACTTTGGTGGGGCCTTGCTTTTCTTTTCGGGACGCGCTCGCAACTTTAAAAAGTTAATTAGCGGCGTGTTTCTAGTCTCTCGGTTACAAAACAAATTTAACGAGGCTGAAAAGTCAGTACGGAAAAGTGCTGGAAGAAGTCGAAAATTACTTCGAGCAGAACTAATACTGCGGGAAACGCCTTCATTTTCTTTCATTTTTCCTGGACATAAATCTAAAAGTAATACGAAACAAAAAGAAAACGAAGTGTGCAACAAAAAAAAAATATAGAAACCTTTAAATCCAGAGCTCATTTTACGCTTCGTGTGTATGTAGTTCCAAATTACTGAGACTTCCAGTAGAATTGGCTATGTAAATATTTTGTTTTCGTAAAGACATAACCTTAACACCAACACAACAGTCAGTACTGTCAACGCCAAGTCAGGTGTTTTCGAGATTGTGTCGTTCGTCAGTTTTATACAAAAGTAAATTGTTTTCTGGTCTCATCGACTTTATTTTGCTTTATAAAATCTTTACACTGGTGCAGAAAGAGTGGAATGGAACTACTCAGTACGAAACTGTTTGGAAGAGTTTAGAGCAGAGCTTTTCAATGTTATTGTAACGAATAGAAATTATATTTCGAGATTACTTGTAAATAAAATATGCAATGCAAGTTAACCATAAAGCAAGCGGGGACGATATAGCAACGTGTGCAAAAAAGAACTAACCTTGACCCTGCGAATCAAAACGCAGCTAATCTTGCATCAACTCGTTCTCCCTTTAAAAAGTTACACGTGACAATGTCTTTAAATACTTGAACGCACGTTGCAGAGTCTCAGTTGTTAGTGATAAGACCCCTAAATAAAAACCCTCCCCTAATGTAAGTGTCAAAATCATTTAGTTTAGTTAATTTATTAATTAAAATAAATATAGTCAAGAACGTTTTCCAAAATAAAATATTTCCAGAGGCAATTACTAAAGGAACTCTTGATACTGATACTATCATATTATGAAGATGAACGCTATAAGACGTATTAAGTCAAAGTTCTAAGTTATGCACGTGACACACGTGCCTAATTAACAGACGCTGTCATTTTCGTGATTGAATTTAGAAACAGCCCCGGGCTTTCAAGACGTACAAAAAATTAAAGCAAAGCCGCATTCGAAAGGACTATTCTGCATACGAAAACCCCGCCGCTGATGAAATTTTTAACTTTACTCCCAGTGGCGGCGCGCAATCTTAATCTGCATGCCGACGAGATTATTTGGCCCGTGCACATGGATTTACTACCTAAACCAGACAGATCGTTTGATGTATCTCTCGTGCATACCGCCCGGAATATAATAGAATGCAGCGTACGTGGAAATTGCGAGCGTTCTGCATGGAACATTATACATAGGTGGAGAGAGTAGCAATTCCTACAATTCAAATGCTGCACCGACCGGAGCAAGTAAGCTAAAATAATATTGAAAAATTATTTTGGGTCTCATTAAATCATAGTATAACGAGCGTAAATTATATTTAAAAATTTCTCCTATTTGATTCATTGCTAAGTTTAGAAGATGATGCATATAACCGAGCGCAGCTCCGAGAGTTTTGAAAGCTCTGGACTAGTTAATCTTCCCAGTTTTAATTCAAATGCTATCCTGCATTTAAGAGAGGGACATAATTTTCCAGATATAAACAGTCTTTCAAAAAGTGGAATTTTCTCTCATTATTGATTTTTATACAAGAAACTATCTCCCTTAAAGTCAAATTCGGAAATCGTCAATTGGAATTTGAAATCTTAAACGGTATACAGCGCGGACGCCGAGAAATGAAGTTCGCTTAAGAGTAAAGTGCCCTTAATTTCAGAAGATACGGAAAAATATCATAAAACCAACCCCCAGTTTCCAAAAATTATTTAATCACTGATTAATTTAACAGCGCGATTAAAGGCTGTGATTGTTTGAGTGAAATAATATAGCTGGTTGTTTCAAATCTATTATTAACTTCGTCCAATGACGTTCCTTAATCAGAGAATGAAATTAATCGCTGATTAACATTTTTTTTTGTAAAACTCACCGTCAGTCATTCAGAATTAAAAGTTACTGCTAAACATGAAATTATAGCTTCCTGTTTCAAAAGAAACTTATTGTGAATCACGCTCTATACAAGCCACAATCGGAAATACTGGTAGGATTAAAGTGTCCAACAAAATAATACGAATATAATGAGAATGATACCTTGACCGACTTCTTCTAAATGTAAATAAAAAGTTTTATTGCGGTTTATTCCTTTTGTTGGAATAAATTGCTAGTCATAAACTAAGTTTCAGAGGTTTCAAAACAAAGCCATTGCGTTGAGCTTTTAATTTTTGAGCAATACCGTCCAGGTTTGGAGAAACAACCTCTTACACCAAATGAAGAACTTGCAGTTTTATTTAAAGGCAGAGGTTTAGAGATACCCTGTATATTTCATTCTTCGGCAGCTGCTAGTAGAAATCCTTCATCGGTCGCGTAAACTGAATACGCATGTTTGCCCGCGCGGATGTCACTGGACAGCAAGGTTCAATTTTTCTTATTTTTAATTTTTAAAGTTTTTTTTTAGGATAATTAAATGTAGCGATTAAGGTCCGATCTTACCACCTCCTGTACATTTAACCTTCGGTTAATATCCTAGGAAACCATTATCAGCACAAAGGTTTCCAAGGATATTAACCGACGGTTAAAATTTATCAGAAGGTGGTAAGATCGGGCCTAAATTACTCCTTATATAATAACGTATTTTAAACACGAACGCGGTCAGTATAAGAAACGGATGTGAATCATGCAGCACCGGCTGAAATGTCCTGGAACTGAGATGCGCACGGCAGGACTCCAACCGGAAACAACGGAGTTTCGATAGTTGCAATATTGCACCTAATTATACACTAGATTAAGGATTTTCCACGCATAGAAAAATGCTACTGAAACATCGGATGAAGTCCTCCTCTTTTCACAAGTTTTAAGTAGTGCGGGACCATACCAGAAATCGATCTTCCGGGTCCATCGACTGACGGCTATTGACTCAACCATGCGCTACGTTCCCCGTTAAGATTATTTAATTTTTTTTTTTAATTTTCAATCAGCCAGTTTTCTCAGTTTGCAATTAATTTCGCCAGTGAAGATACCACGCTTCACGGGTGTTTTCTTTTTTTGGTGATCAATTTAATCATAACCAATTTTTTAAATTAATTTTTCAAGAAACTCAGCGTGGGTGCGTTGAAACAAATATCTATTTTGAGTAAAAAAGAAAAGCTACTTTATAACGCAGGCTTTTTTATGTACTGTAGCGAAAATCCGAATTGGTGGCGACTTCTAAGGACAAGAATATTACTCATGGGGTAGAAAGCACGACAGGGGCGCGATACGGGGTGAAATGGTAGTGGTGATCTCGCTTCTTGCACGAAAACATCCTCAAAATATACCACGATGCTCCATCAGCAGGCCATTATGGAGTCGAGAGGACGTTGCGGAAAATCGCGGTCAGGTACTATTTCACCGGAATGCGAAAATACATTACCGACTACATTCGAAATTGTATAGACTGCCAACGTTACAAAATCTCAAATTCCAAGCCTAGTGGACTTTTGCAAACTCCGGCAGCTACACGAAGGTTTGAAGTAATCGCGGTGGATTTTTTTGGACCCCTGCCAGAAACCGAAAGAGGGAATAGGTGGGTGCTAAGTGTGGAAGATACGGCATCCAAATGGTTAGAGATCTTTCCTTTACAAAATGCTACTAGTGAACTCTGTGCTAAGGTACTGGTCGAGGAGATTAGCATGCGCTATGGAACACCGAGGAAGGTGATTAGTGATAACGGATCCCAATTCGTAAGCGCTGTAATGCAGCAGGTGACACATTGTTTAGGAATGCACCAGTCCTTAATTCCTTTATACCATCCAGAGAGTAATCCTGTGGAACGGAAGCACAGAGATATAAAAACTCAGATAGCCATCCTCGTACAACAAGAACATCACCGGTGGGATGAACATCTGTCAGTTGTAAGATTTGCAGTTAATTCGACTGTGTGTGAATCGACTGGACATACACCAGCATTTCTAACTTTTGCAAGAGAGATAAGAACTCCAGATGATGTCAACCGTGATCTAAGAGCGATAGTGGCAACTGATAACTTCGTACCCGAAATCACTCCATACTTGAGGGATTTTGCTCGGGTATTGAAGAACTCGAAAGAACAATTGGAGAATCAGCAAGATCGCCGCAAGGAGTACGCAGACAGGACACGGACGCCACGTGAAGAATTCCGACCTGGCGACCTCGTTCTGATCACGAACCATCAGCTAAGCGATGCAAAAAAGAAACGTACGTCTAAATTCTTACCTAAAAGAGACGGACCATATCAGATATATCGCAGAGTGACTCCAACTACGTATGAGGTAGCGGATATGCAAGGTGTACCAATGGGAAAATTCCATTCCAATGACCTGAAGTTTTTCCACTCTGATCAGGAGACCCCGGTTACAGCTATAATACCCCGCCGGAAGAGAGGCAGACCTCCTAAGCAAGGGAAACTGTCTTCTGAGTCGAGACGTCTTTGAAGACAGAGGGGGAGAATGTAGAGAAAATCCGAATTGGTGGCGACCTCTAAGGACAAGAATATTACTCACGGGGTAGAAAGCACGACAGGCGCGCGATACGGGGTGAAGTGGTAGTGGTGATCTCGCTTTTTGCACGGGCGCAGTGTGTTTTTCTCGCCCCTTGTTAACATTCAATCTTAAGTTTGCTAATTGTTTATAACCTTTTCAGTTTATTGTTAAATGTGTATGTGTTGTAATAAATCGTTAATCACTAACTCATAAAATCAAATTCATTTAAATGATTCGCCCTGAATATCTCATGCTATAGTACTGAATATTCGCCTTTTTCTCCAAATCACTTTTAGTTGTTTTATTTAACGATATAATTTCACTGATATTTATTTATTTTGTTATGTTGGATAATTATTTTTGGTTGATTGTAAAATGCTTAGTTAATATTTCAAAATTTCATTCGGTCGTAATTAAAAAGAAAATTGTTTGTATTAAAATTAGTGTTTCTTTTTACGTAAATGTATTTTGAACTAAATTTCACGTTTTCGTTTAACATATTTTTGTATTTTAAATTTTCCTAAATTGTAACGCAAACAAAATTTTCCGAACTTTTCATACATTGTTATATTTAAAAATTTGGGTATTTTTATTTGACATGTTCTCCCAAGTAAGGTTTTAATTCTGTTTTGAAATCCAAGGAGAGTAAAAAACAACAGAGAGAGGAAGAAGAAAAAGGCAAAGCATTTTCGACAATTCTGAAAATATAGGTAAACGCCATTCGAGTAACTAGGGAAAACAAATGGAAAATCGATTTCTAGCTTTTAACAAATCAGAACGCTGCTCACAAAGAAAATCGAGATCCAACTTTGTACGGATTGTTTTAAAGAATTGGAGACAAAAGGGGATGAAAGAACACCCATCCGCACGTTCTTACATGGACATTAGGGCATATTCTGTATCGAGTACTTTTGAAGTTGGTTCTTGTCCGATGAAAATTGTAAGTACAAAGTTTTTTTAATCTCGAACCGGACAAAAATATGAAGGGAAACACACTTAACGTTTCGCTATTCGTTTTCACTCTTGACGAAGCTATAAATCTATAGCGAAACGTTGAGTGTGTTTTCTTTCATATTTTTGTCCGGTTCGAGATTAAAAAAACTTTGTACTTGTATCGAGTACGTTAAATTTAAGAAACTATTTGTGCAAATCGTTTTTGATTGCAGTGAAAACCTCGAGCAGCCTCTGGACAGCTGTTTCAGCCCTGCTTGGGGCTTCTTCAGCAGAGACGTAGCTCGACATTTCCACTGCAAACAAAAACGACTTGTCCAATTTATTTGCAATTGCGATGTAAGAGTAATGAACAGATAAAATAGCGACATCTTACTATCGCTTTTTGACCTGACATTGCAGTAGGATAGACAAATTGAAGCGGGATTTGCTTCTAATAAGTCCCCCATGCAAGGCGGCCGTGCTTGCTGTCAAAGCATAATGAAAGTTTTAGAAAAATTTTGTGCAAATCGTTTTTGATTGCAGTGCTGAAACAGCTGTCCAGAGGCTGCTCGAGGTTTTCACTGCAATCAAAAACGATTTGCACAAAATTTTTCTAAAACTTTCATTATGCTTTGACAGCGAGCATGGCCGCCTTGCATGGGGGACTTATTAGGAGCAAATTCCGCTTCAATTTGTCTATCCTACTGCAATGTCAGGTCAAAAAGCGATAGTAAGATGTCGCTATTTTATCTGTTCGTTAATTTTAAAGGTCTGTTGCTATGGTCATAACCAATCATAAAGATTTATAATTGGTTGCTACCATAGCAACAGTCCTTTAAAGTTAACGCAGCGATTGGTTGTTACCATAGCAACAGACCTTTAAATTTACTGCAATGTTAGGTCAAAAAGCGATAGTAAGATGTCGCTATTTTATATGTTTAAATTTAACGTAATAGACCCTAATAACTGAAACAGAGGATGCTACAACTACAAGAAGTACCAACACAACTAGAAGAATAAATTTCACTAGTTACTTTAACACAAATTGTAATGAAAGTGAAAATGAAGAGAAATACAACACGAATACCGCATGATTTTTAAAGTTTTTAGATAAAATTTGGCAATGAAAAGCAAAATATAGCCCTTGAGGCTGATAGTACAGGACAGAAAAAGAGGAAGTGGCAGACATACAATAAGAACTAAAGAAGTTATTGGAAATTAATTCTATATCATGCCAAATTTTTATGTACTGAGTTATTTCGCGCCACACGTTTTGCTTTCCAGGTCTCCCCTTTATATAAAATTTTAGAAATCATACGGTATGAAACCTAGACAGGACGCACGGAAGACAGAAAGCAATCAAAGCTTATCTTTGAAAATGTAAAGACATAAATTTTACTTCCGACCAATATGTCAATCAATGAAATTATTTGAAAGAATTGTATCTCTAAAGTATTATTTTATCCCATCCCTAAATTTAACCCATTAGGGGTAGACAGTTTATTACGGTTTAAATTTAAACTGGAAATGTACAAAGCAATCCACAGAAACTATCTAAAGAAACAGTCATCTAAGCATCCCACATTAACTTAAATTATAAAAACAGTGCTAAAATCTTATAGTCAACACTAGCTCGGTCTTAAATGGATGAATGTCCAAAATACTTAAGCAAAAATGCCAAAAATAAAAAGTACAAGACCTTAATAAGACCTATCACTGCCTACGCGATGGGCACGGCAATAAATAAAGAAAAAAGATAAAGAAGATTCAATGGAGGAGACTGTCGGCGCTTGATGAAACATTATAATAATAATAAAGTAAAATAAAAACACTCGGTATTGTTTCGCTGAATATATTTAGCACTCAATGTACATTTCGGCTGTTATGCCATCGTCAGGTATTTTTCTTTTCTTTTATCTGTGGTGTTTGCCCAACGGGGTCCTAAGTCACAGACTTCTAAGGACCTAAGGAGCGTGAGTGTATTTTTGTGTGTGTAGAGTGTTCCATGGCTTTGTTACTTCCCAGCCTCCTCGCCGTTGAAGGGGAAGCAGTGTAGAATTTTCTCCCCAACACTGAAAGGTACCATGAAGTGAATAACGACACCCGAGAAACATCTCGAGCGGATGCGAACCCACGACTTTACGATTGCAAGGCCGGTCCCTTATCACTGGACCGTTCAGGCGTTAATAAAAGAATAATCACAGTCGGTTTTGGATTAGTCTTTGAATAACTCCTGACGATGGCGTAACAGTCGAAATGTACATTGAGTGCTAAATATGTTCAGAGAAACAATATCGAGCGTTTTTATTTTACTTTACGATAAAGAAGATTTAAGAATAAAACAACAAAAAAGACAAGGAGAACAATACTAGGACTGACCAAAAGTATCACAGGAGCCGGAGGAGTAAAACTAAGGCGAAATAAAAAGGAGGAGCTAGGGGGAGAAAATATTGTAAGATGCGTAATACCACAACGTTTACAAATAGACGGGATTTATAATGAGAAGAAAAGCGATAGAAATGATAAGGAGAAGATAACACAATGGATTCTAATATGGCTCAGAAGTAGAGGAAGATCGAGGAAACGATGGAGAAAGAGACGCTCTCAAAGATACCAGGGTTAGGAGATAGTGAAAGGAAACAACATAGGCAACCAGGACCAATGGCACATTTTAAGAAAAAAGAGGAAGAGGAATCAATTCACCTCGAAAAAGGGGAATTTAGAAAGGCTTGAGTTTAGACTATTTGAACACAAGAGCATAGAGATATGAAATGGTGGAAGGAAATAACATAGATACACGGAAGCGATGGCAAACTTTAAGGAAAAAGAAGAAGAAGAGAAATTAATCCACCTCAAAGAAGGGGACTTTAAAAACGCTTGAGATTAGGCCTTAAGAACGCAAAAGCACAGGGATGGGAGATAGTGAAAGCAAAAACACAGGCATCAAGGGTCGAAGGCAAAATTGCAAAGAAAAAGAAGATAAAGAAAAGAAATTAATCCCTCAAAAAAAGGTGATTTTAGAAGAGCTTGAGCTTAGACGATAATCCAGCAAAAATACAAAGACTTAATGATGATTGAAAAAATATTTTTATCTAATATTTCCAAAAAATAAAAAATATAAACACACAGAACAGCAGTTTGCAAGTAATTTAAACACAAAAAAATATTCGTAACATATAAATCTGACAACAAACGTAACTCACAATTAGAGCATCCCTGCATTTAATTAAATACGGAACTTTTAATGATATTAATTAATGAACTGACGTCCTGAGTACAAACTTTTTCAAACAGGTAATCTGATCGGGTTTAGGACAACGAAAAAAATGATTTTAAACCGTTCAGCTGACACTTTCGGTTTATTTTTAAACCTTCCTCAGAGCCTGGAAGAATTATAATTTAGTTCTACCTTAACATTACAAAGTTAGGAAAAGCTTTTACCTCTGATTCAAAATTTTTATACTACAACCCATAAGGTTTGAGGTAGCCGAACCTCAACTGGAAAAAGAAAAGTTCAATTCTAAGTCAAGTCTAAGACTGGTAAGTACAAAAATGTTTAAACTTACGGTTACTTAAAGAGTCAACAACATCATTGAACTACGGCCAAAAACAGAAGATAAAACAATCAAAAACATGTAAATTTTACAATTTAGTCACATTTAGCTACAGTTTTCTTTTTCCAGTTGTGGTTCAGTTAACTCAAGCCTAATGGGATGTAATATAAAAATTTTGAATCAGGGGTAAAAACCTTTCCTAATTTTGTAATGTTTTCGTTGTCCTAAACCCGATAGGATTACCTGTTTGAAAAAATTAAAAAGATATGTACAGGGTGATTCACTTTGCCATGAAAGCAGTGGCGGCATTAAAGGTGGGCGGACCGGAATAACGACTTTAGTTACATTGTTAAAAAAAATATGTCGTTTAAAATAAATGAAATAACAATTTTTTCCTCAAAAGTAAAGATCTAATAGTAAAGTAACAAAAGGCAACATGAATTTTAAATTTTAAAATGTTCAAAAATAACGATTTAACAGTAAAATAAGAAATTAATGCCACTGCTTTCATGACTTTTTCTCAAACACTTTCTTATAGAATTAATCCAGTAGCATAGACAAGAACACGTTTTACAAGAATCGCTCAGAAAAAATATACGGTGCCATTTAAGAAAAAAAGTTAACTATCGCAATTTTGAAAATACCGTATGGTAGTCCTAATTTATGTAACTCATCTAATGAAGTTTCATAAGCCATGTAAAAATGTAAGGGGTTTAATATATATTTTCATTAAAATAAAGTAGGTATAGGGCCGCGAATATCAAACTGAATCACCTCGTACATTGTGCGCATGGGAAATATAGAGAAAAACGTCCACGAGGAACTGGTCGTGAAAAGTCAGAAAAGTATGTATAACTTATATTTCACGAATTTGAGCGAGTAGGAAATTTCTGTGTCCTAGGAAAAGTTACCTCATTCTTTAGAACAGATTCCTTACCAAGTGGTTTCATTTTTTAGACGTTATTCTATATGAATGTAACAAAGATATAAGAGCACTTCGTGCAGCATCACTAGCTTGCAGCCAAGTGACTACTTTTCAGAACACAAAAAGAAAATATCAAATATCAAAAAAGTACATGCAATAGGAGTAATTGTTGGTTGTTGCTAAAACTAAAAACTTCAGATTCACACGACAAATAAAAACTCCATCGGAAACAAGCCCATCAAAAAAAAGGAACAAATAAAAAAATATATATTAACGATAGTTTTCACAATTTCGTAGTTAATCAAAAGGAAAATGAATCTTTTCACGTGACAGGTTTCGTTTCATTACGTTTTAATTTAACGGCGCTGTGTTTACGTTCTGCTACCTATTTGTCAGCACAATTGGAATCCGTACGTTTTCTGGGGGGCGATGTAAATTAATTTCACACCGTTAATTTCCCGAATGTCGAATAAAAACGTCACGTGTTACCTTGTCACAGAATTATGCTGGCGAAACGAATCAAAGCGGACCACATTCTAGCAAGCGACAAACGCACACGTATTTTAATTAATCACTGGTGGTTAATATTTACACTCGAGAGGAGGGTTGATTCGAAACGTTTAATAATCCACGTGGTATTTAATTTATATCATCTTTTTCGGCAGGGCGCGATGATTATCGTATCGTATCCCACGCATACGTGAATGATTTATGGAGGTTTCTACGTGGTGCAGAGGTGATTCTCAGCCTCTGGCTGCTCTGATATTGAGTAAATCACTTGACGACGTTCCACCCCTGCGTTGCCCGGAATTTTTTCATCATTTTGTACGGAATTATTATTGCATTGCAACAGTAGCTCGCATAGTTCATAGCACAGAAAGCACATTCCCAATACAAGAAACGTTTCCATTCCTATTGTGGCTTGCTCACCGGAACCTCCACCAAAATCTCTAACTCAAACACGTGCACACCTAAGAAGCGATTAGATGGTCCTGGGTCATCGTTAAGCTAAATTCAGGTGCTTCACAGGAGGAAATAGGACCATGACACGTTTTATATTTCTATTCCGTATATCGCGCTCGCTATCCTATTAAAAGGACGACGCGCCCTACAAGGACGTCGGTCGGGAGACTGCAGGAACGGTCCAGGCGCCAGTCTCGGGATGCTGTGCGAAAATGCACGAACGCATGCGAATGAATTATTACTCGTTATAACCCGATATTTGCGTCGAATATATTTATAATATTAAGTCTTCTGCAACAGGATCTGATTTGTTAAATATTAACATGAACAAAATGTGTTGTCCTATTATTCTTCCATACTTTACGCATATAATTAACTTCTGTATATTTCAAAGCAAAGTACCAACTAGTTGGAAACATGCAATTGTTAAGCATCTACCCAAAGTAACAAATCCTGTTGTGTACAGGGTGGATTAAATTCGATGTCTCTTATGGGCATCTCCGTAATTATAAGTGATAGAAAAAAAACTAGTGGCCAAGTCCCGATCTCTTTTTTGGAGATTAAGTCACTAGCGTAAATAAAAATTGGCTATCTTCTTTTGTTTTCAAGTTATGGCCAAAAATTGACATTTTCGACTTTTCGTTTTTCGGTCATATCTCGTTTATTTCTAGAGATATTAGAAAACTGTTTGATCATTATTAGGACACTTTTTGGAATACAATTCAGTGGTGTAGTTACTTTCTTAATATTTACTTAAACTTTCGAGATATAACATAAAGTTATGTTTTTTTTAATGGAAATTATAGTAATCGTTGCCCTCATTAAATAGAGATTTTTTTTCTGTTTTCAAAAATATATTCTTTGTTGGGTTTATTTCTTATAATTAATAGGAAAGACTGTTATTTTTATTATTATCCTTCCGTAAATATCCTAGTCTCAGTAGGCTGGGTTCAATACGGAGCCGATTTTTTATTTTATTAAATTTTAACGAGCTTTCAAATATTTTCAAAGTTTTGGCTGCGTAAATAATTTCGTATTCGCTTTAATTTAGAAATTTCCGTTTTATCGTTTTGAGCGACCGTTCTGATAAGAGTTCCTGTCTGACTTTCTATTGAAAATGAGTTTATCATTCAATTTATAGAAAAATTGTTTTCAATCTTTAAACAGTCAAAATTGCTCGAATACTCAACGTTTCACTATCGGTTTATAGCTTCGTTAGGAAGAAACGTTGAACGTTCCTGTAATTTTCACAATGTCTTTTTAAAATAGAAAACAATTTTTATACAATTTCCATCCGACAAGAAACGACTTCAGTAAAAAAATTGTAATTGAAGTCGACTCTTGATCGATGAAATATGTGAGAGAAAATAGTTTTTAAACTTTAAAACGGACACTATGAAATCGCAAGAACACTCTACGTTTCGCTATCGCTTCATAGTTTCGTCAGGAGTGAAAAAATGTAAATAAACAAGCTGTCAAGAGAAGCGAAAAGATAACATGATTTTGCACTAAAATACAAGTTGTTCGGATAAACATAAAGGTAATAATAACTAAATTAGAACTAAATTAAGCTTTCTTTTCTTTGTTTTGAGTTATATTTTATTAAAAACAGGAAAAACAAAAACAAACACACAAATAGTAAAATATAAACAAAATCGGACCTGTATCAAACTAAATTTGCGTGCATTCATATTTAATAAAAACAAAAACAGCTTTTGCCAGATCGGTCGCGATGGATGCTACATTTCTCAAAACGGAATTTTGTAAAATAAAGTGCATGTGAAATTTTTTAAGCGGCCAAAACTGTCTAAAGGTTTGAAAGTTCGTCAATATTTAATAAAAACAAAAGAAAGTCGGCACTGCATTGAAGCCAGTCTACTGAGACTAGGATACGCAAGGCTAATAACAAAAATTGCATTTTACCTATTAATTATAAGAAATAAACCCAACAAAGTATATATTTTTGAAAACAGAAAAAAAATCTCTATTTAATGAGGGCAACGATTACTATAATTTCCATTTAAGAAAACATAACTTTATGTTATATCTCGAATAATCACAAAGCAACACAAAACCTGTGGCTGTAATCCAAATAAATAGTGAGAAAACCCCTCGACCACATTAATTCACTGAAAGCGAATACGTATTTCGGTAACGAAGTTACCATCTTCAGCGCTAAACTGATATTCAGTTTAGCGCTGAAGATAGTAACTTCGTTAGACCTAGTACAAATTAATATTTATCTAAATTGTAGCTGATCATTAGCAATACAATACATATTGCTATATTATTTTAAACAGATAAAATAGCGACATCTTACTATCGCTTTTTGACCTGACATTGCAGTAGGATAGACAAATTGAAGCGGGATTTGCTCCTAATAAGTCCCCCATGCAAGGCGGCCATGTTTGCTGTCAAAGCATAATGAAAGTTTTTAGAAAAATTTTGCGCAAATCGTTTTTGATTGCAGTGAAAACCTCGAGCAGCCTCTGTACAGTTGTTTCAGCCCTGCTTGGGGCTTCTTCGAGGTTTTCGCTGCTTTCAAAAACGATTTGCACAAAATTTTTCTAAAAATATATTATTTTAGTTGAAGGTTTAATTTTGATTATGTTAAATAAGTTTTACTTACATTTTTGGGATATATTGTTTAAAGTCAGTGCGATTTTCGTGTATCAAGGGAGAATTGTAATTCCAAGGTATTTCGCCTCAAATAATGCTTACACTAAAACACAAATTTTGTTACATCAATTAAACGATACGGGTTACGACAAAACACATTGAACCGCAACCTAAAGTTAGTCCTGAAGCTTCTACGATGTAACAAAGGACTGCAGGAATTTGCTGATATGAAGGCATCTCTTAAGCTTAGCAAAAGGTGAACACATCGCAACCCAAAATGGTCATCTTCGGCCAAGAAGTCTTTAAGCATTACGACAACAAGAAACACATTCGTGGTAACAAAACAAAATATGTACGGAGATTATTGTTTGATATCTGTAACGGGAATTCATTTATGAACATTTTAAAACATTACGTAAGTCGATAGCAACAGTAATAAGACAGTAGTTTTTTTGTGAAAAGCAAGAAAACTCATTTAACAAAAAAGTGTTAGAAACTATTGTTTTAATGTTTATCAGAAATTGAGAATGACGCGCTATAGGGATAGTCAGAAAGCGAGAGGGAGATGTTTTTCTTGTATGACATAAAGGGGATGGAGCGATTTTAAAAAAAGTGATCAAAATACCAGCAAACAATCCGCGAAGGGTATTATCCAAAAAGTCACGAAAATTCCAGCAAACATAACGTAGGGTGTTTTTAAAAAAGTCAATTAAAAACGGAAGTATAGTGTCGAGATTATCATTGAATTAAATATATGAACGAGTGCGTGCGTGCGTGCATATACGACAAAAGCCGAAAGATGAACAAAAATATTAAGATAACGTCGGGAACTATTTAAATCACTTATCAATTTTAATAAAGGATTGTTCAAATAAATTCAACGTTAAATGTCTCGAAGAGTAATAAACATTTAAAGGAAAGCTAGCGTATCAGTATCGCAAAAATAAATATCGAACAATTAATAACTCCATTGCAGGAACTTAGTTTGTTATAACCCGTTTAAAATGAAGAAATACATTTCACTTATTTTTGCAAAATCAAAAATTTGTTAAATAAACCCATACAAGAAAATAAATGATTTTAATTTGTTCTGAATTTCATTCAAAATTATAATTGAGCTTTTATTTATAACAATTAGAAAAGAACCCAAAAGATTGTTATCAACAACAAACAAAAAGGTCACGACCCTGGACCTATAAGTTTCATGTTAACAAAAATTTATATGCGTTATTATAAACAAAAGTTGTTGTACGAAAAATAAAAATAACGTAGGTAAAAAAGTTTACAAATGTTTTTACGAAAATCAGAAACAGCTTTTTTAGTCTCTTTGGGTAATTAGGGTCTCCCAAAGTGATTATTTTGCACCTGTCCCAAACTAAACTAAATTCTGCGTGTAATGACTCGCCTGCCTCTTCAAACCAAAGCCCAAGTTCGTAATTCTGAGTAAAATTAATAGCATCTGCTAAATAGTTCAACAGAACATGAATTTTCAATGTTTCAGATATATCAGTGGCTTTAAAACACTTTGAGAGCATGCAGATGTCCTGCTTATATCCCGCCTGCACTTTCTTTGTTGTGAAACATTTTTGAAGTAGATATAAAAGGAGTTACACGAAGTAACCCAACATGCCCAATTACTTCCTGATCAGAAAGCATGTCATAATAATAATAACAATAATATGTTTATTGATCCACTACATATATGAAAGAATAATTAATAAACTAAATGAAAAATTTTGTATCAAATGGCTCAGATTCAGGTTGGAGGCGAACCAACCACCTGATCTACCATCTGAGCTGAACTTAGTATAAATTATAAAAATGTTTGGCTTAGAGAAACACTTACATTTACCAAATAATATGTACAGGGTGTACCGAACCTCCGGGAAAGTCCAAAAATGCCTCTTTAAATTCATTTTATCAACAACAAAAGTTATGTAGGTTTTCATTCCGCATAATCAAAATTATTTTCAAATATACAGGTTGTTCATTTAATAAGTTACAAATCAAACTTATTATTTTTTAAATGGAACACTATATATTTTATTGCAGTTTCGGTTAGCCCTTGAAGATACGATAAAAATGATATAGCATTATACTTACTTATTTTTAGTGTTTACCGATTTATTTTTAATTTTATACAAGAAATGGGTCATGTTTGATCGTCTGCCAAATTGTCAGTTTTAACGATACAACCATCAACTTTGGACAAAAATATTTCTGAATCCCTCTACTTTTACAATATTCATCATTTTCATAAACCTAGCGACTATCAACAACGCTACGATTCAGTTCGCGTATTGTAAAATTAGTCATTTCTTTCAAATAGAACACCCTGCATATTATAGTATATTTGGATAGTGCTTTTAACAAGCTTTCTAACCATACCATATTCTATGGTCTTAAGATTTATAACTTGTGAGTTATTATCACTTCTCTGTAGTCAACTTAAGGAACGTGCTGTAAAATATTTTTATTCGTCTCAGAATCCTTTAGCATTCATACAATTTATTGTATTTTTAGTGATTTAAATAAAAATAAATTAAAAAACTCAGGAACTGAACAATTTTTTTCAGGTAATTCCGGTCATATAAGAACACATTACGAATCGGTTGGATAATCGCTGTTTAGAAAGTGGTAATGCTTTGAAGTGGTCTCCATAATTTCCAGATTTGTCTCTCTACTTATTTTAAGGGGATATGATTAAACAAATGAAACAAACATTCTCTTATCACAACTTGTTTATAATCGTAGATACGTATTTCGACAGCCACGCCACTATCTTCATTTATATTGGAGATTTAATGAGAATATCCTCTGGCTCATACTAACCAAAGAGTGTGCATGTGAGGATGATTGAAAGAGGCAGCGTACCTGTTGAAATACGCATAAAAAGAAATAATCTAATTTTAGTATGAAATAAATTTCAAAAAACTATTACAAAACTGTTTTCACCTGTACTGTTCTTAATTTATGAGGACGCGTAAAGAAACAAGAGTAGAAAGATGTACTCGGCACACAAAGAAAAAAAAAATGCGTGTTTAGCAATATGGCAAAGTTTCTTTTAATTTTTTTTCAATAGTTTAAATTTTTATGATTTTTTAAACCTATTTGTGACTGGAGACATTTTGCTATTCTTAGTTAATGTGTAAAAAATGTTAAGATTCAATTTGTTTCTTTGATATGTAGCTTCAAATTAATAGAATTTTCTACCGTGTAAATAAATCCTTTCCATTCGTTTTCCTAGTGTAATAGGAATTATGTAGTGAAAATCGTTCAGTTTCCGTATTTATTACATATTTTTATTGCAACCGCTAAAACAACGATAAAGAAATTGTTAATGTGAACAAAAATAAAGTGTTTGGATAAATATCTTGAATTATACAGCAGATAAAATATTTCTGAGACAAATATATTATGCAGCACGTTTCTTAATTTGATTATAGAGAAGTGATAATATAATATGGTTAGAAAGCTTGTTGAAAGCACTATCCAAATATACTGTAATATAATTTATTTATCGATAATATACAGAGTGTTCCATTTGAAAAAAAATATTAATTTTACAATGCGCGAACTGAATCGTAGTGTTGGTGATAGTCGCTAGGTTTATGAAAATGATGAATATTGTAAAATTAGAGGGATTTAGAAATATTTTGGTTCAAAGTTGATTGTCGTATCATTAAAACTGACAATTGAGCAGACGATCAAACATGATCCATTTTTTGCATAAAATTAAATAAATAAATATTAAAAATAAGCAAGTATGTATAATGCTATATCATTTTTATCGTCTCTTCGAGGGCTAACCGAACCTGCAATAAAATATATAGTGTTCCATTTAGAAAATAATAAGTTAGGTTTGTAACTTATTAAATGAACAACCTGTATATTTGAAAATAATTTTAGATTATGCGGAATGAAAACCTACACAACTTTTGTTGTTGATAAAATGAATTTAAAGAGGCATTTTTGGACTTTTCCAGAGGTTTGGGACACCCTGTACATAAAGATTAATTGTAAATCATTATTGACCCAAATGTCCGTTCTTTACTTTCAGTAATGACTAACGCTTAAAAGGCAAAAATGATAATTTTTTCAGTTCCTGTGGTAAACAGTTCCAAAACACAGCACAGTTGTAAGAAAAAGATCGTCGGAAAAACATTGTGAAATATGGTGGATAACATTTTTACGCCGAATATTAATATTGTGAATGTCAATTTGAAACGTTATTTTGTGGTAAAGATAGGCAGTAGTTTTGTTAGTTATCATATTATAGAAGTTGCAAATGCTATGAAAAAATCGCTTATCAGCCATATTCAACCAATTAGTTATTTTCAACGTGTGAAACAGCCGTTCATATTTTTGAATACCATAAATAAGTCTTAAGCAGGAGTTCTGAACCTTCTGAATACGAAATCTATTTACTGCGTCAATACAAGGACCATACACAGGGTCACAAAAATTAAAACGTAAGAGATTCACATAATGACAGTTTCAATTCAGGACTGAGAAGGGATCTATTGCTGTATAAAATTTTTAAAATTGCATAGGAATTTTGAATGAGAGAATTGATATGGTTTTTAAAACGTAATTTACAACTCAGAATAAGGAGTGATTGTATGAGAGCGAGACGTACATAAAACGTACAATAAGGGACCGCAAATACTACCTTGTGGAACGCCACACTTAATAGAAATAAATTCTGAAACTTGATCTCTGATTTTTACTGCCTGTTCCCTATTCGGAATGTAATAAGAAAAAAAGTGAATGACATCACTACTCATGCCTACGTAATACAGGATCGACAACATAATATCATGATCTAAAGTGTCGAAGGCTTTAGAGTAATCAATGGATACCATTAAACAAGAAAATTTCTTGTCAATTGAGTTAATAACATTATCGGTGATACCTAGAAGTGTAGAGCAAGAACTGTGACCAGGTCTAAAGCCAGACTGATGGGCAGGAAAATATTGTAATGACTCAAAAACGATCTTATCTGTTCACTCACAATTCGTTCCAAAACTTTAGACACAGCGGACAAAATACTGAAGGGGCGTAAGTGTTTGTACTGGGTAGATTGAATTATTTTGGGAATCGGAATGACTATCGCCTCTTTCCAACACGAAGGAAAGACATTACATTATAGGTAGAAATTAACAATATGGGTGACATAAGGTACAATGAAGGGGCAGCAGGCAGAAATAAGTTTAATGCTAAGTTCATCGGAAAATTTGGATGACGGTTACTAAGGTAGGAAAAAATGACATTAACTTTAGAAACGTTAGACGACGGGACCGAATTAATAAAATAGTTATTTAAGTCATTAGGATTGTCGAAACATTCGGATAAAGGATTATTACTTTTATTCAGTACTAATTTAAAAAGTTTTCTGCGCGCGTTTCCTTCAAATATCTCCCCATAATAGTTTTTAGCAATCGACTTCATCTTATTAGGGCACATTAAATCTTTGTCGCGTCTGAGAAGCTGCATAAGACCATGCCAGAAGAGGTGGTTCAAAAATACTTGCAGCAGATGCAATTCAGGAATGACGCATTTCTCGATAACAAATGTACCGCTATCTTCTTCAAATAATGGAAAAAGGACGGTACTGCTACATTCTTTTGCTATTTTTTTCATCTTTCCTTTCATACAAAATTTTTCATGACAATTTATCAATTTTCCCTAAGTTTTCAAACTTTTCTTTTTACTAGAAATATCTTCTAAATTTTTTAAATCAGTTTCACCTTCACTTCTTCGTAATCCTTTTAATGTGACAAAACAGTAAGGTCAAGAGTATCTTGTTAATTTCGTAAACCAAAGTTCAAGGTGGACTTCCAAAAATATTACTGGCTGCAATAAATAACGGAACAACAGCGCCATCTGTTGTAAGGCAAAGGGAATATATCTTCCAAAACAATTAATTTTCTGTTAATTTCTAGCCGAGTACAAATTTCAAATCGATTGGACAAATTATCTTTTTTTTTACAAATTTTTTGAGTACAGCCAAAAACACTGACGTAATTTATTTCTGATTAATTTTTGTTTAACTTTCCTTTCATACTGTCGCGCTAAGAAATCAAATGTCTTTAAGGAACTTTATTACGCGTAATAACAGAAAACGTCGCCTGTCGTTAAAAAACTTAAACTTAATTAATGTAGACTCTTATACAATTTCACTGTTATTTAATCTCTAACTTTAATTCCTAACTTAACTTCGATGTCCGACTTAGGTTGAGTTGCTCGGTGTCCGATTAAACCAGCAATTTAACTGCTGAGTAAGTATCAAACCACAGTTTTCTTCTTAGCTAAACTACATTTTACATCTTAATTAAATTGAACAACCAAAAAAATAAAATAAAACTCTAGTTAACGTTAAACGAAGTTTAAACCTTCAGTGAGTAACTTTTTATTTCAAATTTAATACACACTTTACTATCTAACTTAGACTTTTACTTTAACTCTAATTTAGATTTTAACGTTCTCAGGTGTCAGCATGACACGCTTACATTTGAAGCCATTCGAATCAAAACCTGCTAAATTCAAATTTTTTTTTCATTTTCACTTTTCTTGTACAATTTCAAAGTTCAAGCAGCCATCTATCTCTAGACATGAAGATTGGGCCTCAAACCTGCTAAATCCGCTTCAGACTCGCTTCAGAAAGTTGACCTTAGAATCAAGACCTGCTATATCCGTATGAAATCTGTTTTCTATTCCCATCAAAATGGTTCAATTTCTAGAGCAATGAATGAATATCATAATCCTTTTAGAGAAATTAACAAGTCTTATTCGAAAAATGCGTCTAAAAAATGAAGAATTTTGGTGATATTTCGTGAACTTTGAATCAACACCTGCTAAATCCAAACTAAAATTGCAAGTTTCTGAAGACGTAAAGGACATAAAGAAATATGACCACTACAGGAAAATAGACTGCCATTTATTGATGCCACTTTCATTGATGATACTCTCTTGGGAATTTGCATTCTTCATGTTTTTCAGCAGGTCTCCTGAAAAATGTATTTAGCAGGTTTTGATTCTAATGGACTCATTTTGCAGAGTCTGCACTTTTTATGCAATGTGGAATGCGGTTAACTTACTAAACGTCACGCGGTAGACTTACTAAACGCTTAAGGGAAGCTGATGCCACACAATTTTGTAATCCACATAATGGCAATAATTTCGAAAAAAAAAATTTAATTTTCACCGAATAGTTTAATCGTGACAATACCTCAATCAACGATTTACGTTTGTAAAGCTTTCCGGAAGAGTTGCCGGTAGCACCGATATTTTAAAATTAACTTGGAGTAACTATTCAAGGTTATAGCGTTTCACATCTCTAAAACGCTCAAAGCTTATTGAGCCAGTTTTTGATGCATCATTTCCTCGTTGTCACGATTTATTTTTATTTCGTTCCTAACATTTTTCACTTCTCTAGTTTTTGTGTCTTGTCTTGAAATGCCTACTTCTTTTGTAGATAAACTTTTCAAACATTTTTCCCTGGTTCTAGTTACTAAAGCTCGGAATCTACAAAGAATAAATTGTAATAAAATAGCTTAAATAGGAACCAGGTATAAGAAAGCAGCAAATATTCGTACAATTGTAGGGCCAGACGCAATTAGATTTACTACAATTGTTCGAATCTTTGCTACTTTTTTTTATATTTGCTTCCTATTTTACTACAATAATTGTATTACTTTGTACTACAAATCTTTTTCTGTGTAAGTATTATTTCTACTCGTAGTTTACTATTACTGCTTCTTTTACTCGCTTTCGCTTTTTACTTTTTGTGGAATTCAATAGCTACGCAATTCTTCTCCTATTGTTTTTCATACGCTTTTTGTCGGTGCTTAGTCAAAGGCGTACCCAAGATACGAACTAGCGGGGGGGCAATTCATATTAGTGACAAAGGTTTAGATTAGAACAATCTATGTGTTATAAGTGAAGAAATAAGAAATGATGAAAAAGATTTAAAAAAGTGTGTCTTTATCTTTTACTATAATATAACCGTGCGTAATATTATATTATTAACAATAATTATTGGAAATATTATTATCATTTATTTTAAATAAACGCGTTAGTAGCAAGGGCCACCTGTTGAATGACGACGCGATGATAGGTCAGTGTTTAACTTGATCTTGTACAGAACAATCTCGTAAATCATCGAGTCAATCAAATCATTTTCAACGGGTTCACAAAGTGCTTGGATTTATTAAAATAAATAAATATAACTTCACTCCACTTACAATTTTAAGCATTTTCATATTAAAAATTAGTGCAATTCAAGAAGCTGCGAATATCATATGTAGTTCGTCGTTGCCGAACAAGTTAAAAGAGGTAGGCACAAATTAGTTGTAATCTCACATTCCTTACGAATTTTAATAGACATATCAAAATTTGACATTTACTTTTTTCCATGGACCATAAGTAGTACTTCCAAACTAGTAACGAGATTAGCAAGAGTTGATTTACGTAACAGGGAGAAGGAAAAATATTCTATTCTAATACGCGCTCGCTTACTTAGTAGATAGTTGATACCGTAAAACAAATAAATGTAACAGTACTTCACCCGGCGAATTAAAATTTTAAAGAAAATAATTAATAAATCGCATCAGTGATTATTATTACGAAACGCTGCGTTGTTGATCGGGTGCAGTATCACTGAGCGTCATTGACCTTGCTAAATGTTTCTTTCTCGCACATTTCAGCAGTTTCAAACAAGCGGTAACTCCGAATATTTTGGCTATGATACGGTAGCCATCAAAAAATACTCGCATTTCATCTATCTATACATAGGTTCTTTTATTTGCACACAGTGAAAAAAAACCTGTAATGTAATTATTATGGCCTCGCCCATAAACATTTCCGAGCGTTTATATCAAAATTGAATTCATCTAATCGACATTTTGTCAATTTCAAGAAACAAAGTGCCTTGTGAATTAGGTGAATTAGTGAATTAGTCGCCGCCGCGCCGTGAAAGTGGTTACTACTTAATGAAGTTCGTAGACAAAAGCATTGGACGGATTGTAAGGATAGCTAAAACTTCAGTTTCACGTACACTGAGAAGTTACAGAGAAACTGGCGAATGCAAAACATAAAGGCAAGGGTGTAGAAGGTGTAGATACGACAGAAGTTGACGACCAACATCTCCACCTGCAAGTTTAAAGGTTACGAAACCGTGGATTACTTCACACAGCATGAATGTAAGTGAAAGTAACAAAGCTGGAAAAAGAAGAAAAGAAAAAAGGCGAATTATGCGTTTATCTGTAAGGACTGTAAGATTTGTAAGTCTGTAACTCAATTATTAAACATGGAATTTTGAAGATTTCTGTAAGTCTATAAGAAATGACTTCTTCTAAGTCTCCAGAACTACTGGTAAGACTACAATACGATAATGTTTAATAACATTTAAATAATGTTCATATTTAGATATTAAATATCAAACTGATTTTTGAATTGAATTTCCATCGGTCTTCAGTTTTAATTCAGTGGTCTAATTACTTTATTCTGAAAGCTCGTAACACTGGAATAAGTTAATTTTTGGGTAGTTCTTGCTCGTGAGAAATGCAGAGAATATGAAACAAATAAAAAAAGCTCTTTAAAACGAGCTAAAATGGCTGAAAAATTATTCAGGTATTGAAATTCCTCAACACTTAAAATATATTTTTGATTTGGGAAAAATATTTTCATTTCCAACTTTTGACCGTAAACAAGTTGATTTTCTTAAAGTTTTAAGCAGTTTAGAATTAGGTATTAAATCTCTAGATTCAATTTCGAAAATTCAAATTAGAAACAAATTTTGTAACGATTTTTTTAAAATATATTAAAAGTATTGATCAGACTTTTCACAAATCAAAATATAAGATTTTAATTCGTGATCTTTTACAATGTAAAGCATTTCCTAAAGCAAATCCTAATATTATAGTTACAACATCAGATAAAAGTAACGTTACTGTTTTATTAAATAAAGAAAATTATCTTCCTAAGGTTAGTACCATGTTGTCTGATAATACCACATATTTAGAAATCAGTCATGATCCTACACAAAATAATCAAAGAAAAACTCTAGCTATGATTAATAAATTACAGAAATCTTTAGAAATTAGCGATAATGTTGCAAAGTCTCTCAAACTTACCCGGTATGGTTTAATATACACATAATAACCAAAATTAAACGCAAAGAAAGAATGCGTAAAAGATTAAAACTTTCTGGTAGTTCAGCGATTAAAAACGCATACAATTCACTTCGTCGCGAAATTAAACTTGATATTAAAACAGCCCATTCAAATTACTTAATAAAATGTGAAAATAACATAGCTGATAATCCCAGCTATTTTTGGCAATATATAAACTCTAAAAAGAAAAGTCTACGACTACCGTCAATTATGAAATGGAATGATTGTACATATGATACAGGGGAAACTATAACTAACGCTTTCGCAGAATATTTTAATTCCGTGTACGCGAAAAATCAGAAAGCAGCTAACATTGCTAATTTTACTGAACAGGAAGTTAATTATACTATAACACTAACTGAAATATCTATCAAAGATATTGAACAAACTTTAAATAAATTACATAAATTTTCACCCGGACCAGATGGCATTCCCTGATACGTGTATAAGGGGTGTGCCAATATATTAGCAAAACCGTTACATCATATTTATAATTTATACTTAAAATATTCATGTTTTCCTAAAGTTTGGAAATGTGCGCGTGTCTGTCCTATACATAAATCAGGTCAACGAAATATGATATGCAACTACCGACCAGTAGCCATTCTTTCAACTCCTGCTAAAATTTTATCCATCGCAATCTTTTTAACAACATAAAAAATATTGTATCAATTAATCAACATGGCTTTATGCCGCAAATATCAACTTTAACAAATCTATGTAATTTTGTACAATATATTTATAAGGCTTATAATGATAAACTACAGGTAGATACAATATATACGGATTTCACAAAAGCGTTTGATAAAATTAATCATAACATACTTCTAATAAAGGCCAATAAAATGGGTTTCGGGCCTGCATTGCTCCTGTTAATACGTAACTACTTATGCAGTCGATCATTGTTTGTTTCAATTAATGGATATCAGTCTAAATTATTTTATCCGACGTCTGGCGTCCCACAAGGGAGTAATTTAGGACCATTACTCTTTTTACTTTACGTGAATGACATCGTTCACGAACTTAGATATTGCAATATTTTACTTTTCGCAGACGATATAAAAATTTTTTCTACAATTAATTGTGAAGATGATTGCACAAAAATACAAGCAGACATAAGTAGTATATTTAACTGGTCTGAAAAAAAAATGCCTTCCTTTTAATGTCAAAAAATGTAGAGTAATGTCCTACACATACAAAAAAACACAATTAAATACAGATATACAATTAACGATGAAGAACTTGAAAGAGTAACATCTACTACTGATCTTGGTGTCGCATTTGATACGTGTCTCTCCTTTAATAAACATATAAATCAAATAGTAACAAAGGTCTATCAAATTCTAGGTTTTATATACAGAAATATTAAACAATTAAAAACATCGAAGGCTTTAGACGTTTTGTACAACTCATATGTACGCTCTAAATTAGAATATTGTTCATTAATTTGGGCACCATATTATCTTCACAATAGGCTGCAAATTGAAAGAGTACAATTCAGACTCTTTAAACTTAAATATTACCTAGATTATAAGATTTATCCCACACAATTATCGTATTTCGAATTACTCGAAATGTTCAATGGAATTTCATTGCATTGCAGACGGCTAATTACAGGTCAGACTTTCGTATATAAAATACTAAATGGATTAATAAATGATCCACAAACACTAGGAAAAATCGGCTTCAGAGTTCCTCATCGAAAAACCAGGAATAAGGAACCTTTTCATTTATCAGTAGCTTTAACAAATTATATGAAAAAAGATCCAATTTATGTCGCTTGTGATAATTACAATAAATACTGTTTTCAAATAGACGTATTCAACATATCAACATTACAATTTAGGTCTCAAGTAACAAAGTTACTAAAACGACAGAATTCAGTATAATTATATACTTTAATTGATTAGTGGGATGAGGTTTTTATTTGGCGTTGCATTGTTTAGTCCTGCATCTATAAACACACTACAAAAAGAAAAGATATGTTACACTCTCCGTTTGTTTAACTATGACTGTCTCGTAATTTTGTAATCATCCGTTTATATTGTTTTAAATTTTTAAATTTAATTGTTAAACTGTTAAATTGTTACTCTGTAAATGGTTCTTGTGACTGTTGAGTAATAAACTGCAATCAATCAAGTCTCTCTCAAAAAGTACAGAATCCTGTTTTTTCCAAAATTATATTGTATTCCTAAAATTCATAAACCAAACATTCCTCTCAGATCTATTGTTTCCACTATTGGCTCTCCTCTATATTTTTTGTCTAAATTTATTTCTAAAATTATTAACAATCTGAATTTTTTGTAAAAAATTCTTTTGAATTGGTTAAAAAAATTAAAAACATTGTTGTACAAAATGATAATATTCTTCTTTCTCTTGATGTCGTTTCTTTGTTCACTAATATTCCAAAAGATCTTGCTTTACAAAGTATTACAGATAGGTGGTTAGAAATTAAAGAATATACTGACATTTCATATAATAATTTTATAGAAATAATAACTTTATGTATTGATACTTCTTATTTTGAATTTAATGATAAATTTTATAAGCAAACTTTTGGTACAGCAATGCGATCACCTCTTTCTCCTGCTTTAGCTGAAATTGTTATGCAAAAATTAGAAAAAAAGTATCATTAATTCGTTACCTTTTGATTTAACTTTATATTATAGATATGTTGATGATACTTTATTAATTTTACCTCAAGATAAAGTTGATTATATTTTAAATAAATCTAATTCTTTTCATAATAGGTTACAATTTACTGTAGAAAAAGAAAATAATAATTCCATAAGTTTTTTAGATGTAAATATTATCAGACAAAATGGTAATTTAATAACAAATTGGTATCATAAACCTAAATGGTCAGGTAGATATATTAACTTTAATTCCTATCAACCAGAAAGTCACAAAATTTCAACTATTATTAGTTTAACTGACCGTGCAGTATTACTTTCAGACAAATTATTTATCACTGAAAATTTGAATTTAATTAAAAAAATTCTTATTCCAAATTCTTATCCTGAGAAGCTTATTAACTCAGTAATAAATAATCGTTTAAAGCATTTAAAAAATGTTAATATATATAACAATTCACAAAAAAATCAGGAAATAAATACATATCATTACTTTATATAGAACCTTTACATAATTCTTATAAACATTTTTTCAAAAAAATTAATTTACATTTAGCTAGTAAATCTTCTGATAATTTTAACATTATTTTTACTAATTTAAAAACAAAAACACCTAAATTTCAAACTCCAAATGTAGTTTATCAGGTAAATTGTCAAAGTTGTAACTCAGCTTATACCGGGTGTTTCAAATTGGTTGTGCACTGAAGGGATCTCCTAAACCGTAAGAGATACAAATTCGGTTAAATGGAAGAAAAGTTGCACAAATCAATGCCTCATTCGTATCCATTGAGAGAATGATTTTTTTCTTATTTCATCTTGAGATATTAATGAAAAATGTGAAAAAATCGATTTTCTCTTTCTCTCTGTATCTCTTTTATTATACATAATTTTGAAATTCTGATTTAACTTTCTACAGGCACTTTTTGATTCTGCTTCGAATAGAGGTAGCAGAATTTAAGTCAAACGTTTCGTCTTTCCACGACCATCATCAGTTTCTATTTTTTAAATACAACTTATGTCTTTTTATTGTTCTATTCGATAGCATTTTTTCTCCTGATTACAATGATATATCACATTTAATAGTTGGTATTAATCTGAAGCTTAAATAATACAGATTTTTATGTGAAAATTTTATTTAATAAATAATTTCAAATTTTTAGTTCATTTTCTAAGCTATAGTGTAAATTATAATAAACTATTTAAAGTTTTTCTGTATCGTTATTTTAATAATGCACTGCACTTACGAAAATGAATTTTTACCGAAAAATATATAGTGGTTCTAATATAACATGCTAGATCAGTATCTCAGCTTTAGTATAGGAATGAAAAAGCCTAGTTTTTAATTTTGACTCGCACTGTTGGATTAAAAGAAAAAGTGAATACTAATTATACTAAAAATATTTAGATATTACTGAATAGTGCCTTCTACAAATACATTGGCAGCTAAAACTAATATTTTTGTAATAAATTTGAAAGATACTTTCTATAACAATGTTTTTTTTAATTTCTTTAGCACTCAGTGGCTCTCAACACTTGACTATCTTTATTTTTATTTTTTAATATGATTAAGTTCACTCGTTTTAACCAGTTGAAGTTTGGCACGTTATATCGGAACCATCATCCATAATTGAAACAGGATAAAGTAGGCTTTATATTTTGGAATTGAAACAGTGGCTAGCATTAAGATAAATAATAAGGAGGAACTAAGAAGGCGAATATTAGATTCTTACAGAAATGTATCGCGAATTCATGTTCGACACGCTAGACAACACATAGGATTAAGAACGAATCTGTGTTTTGAAAGCAGTGGAGGACATTTCGAGGATTTACTTTAATTTATTTATTTCACTTTATTTATTTCACAGAGTCATGTTCTTCTTCATTCAACTTATTTATTCTGTTCTTGTAATTTAATATGTTTATATTGATGTTTATTTGATTTGTGTTAACCACCTCATATCATTTAGTCAATATTTATTGACTTTTCCTCTTTCGACAACTGAATGTTCGTTGCTAATACTTAACAAATAAAAAATGAGGTTAGGAATAGATTTACTTATTAAGAAAAACATGACGAAACGATATCAGTTTTTTTGTCATATTCCAACTTTACTTGAAAAAAAGGTATTAAGTCACTGAAATCACCAGAAAAAATGCTTTCGACTAGAATAATAAAAAGATAAGAAAAGGAACAAAAAATTTGAAATTATGTATTAAATAAAATTTTCATATAAAATCTGAATTATTTAAGCTTCAAATTAATATCAACTATTAAGTGTGATATATCATTGTAATCAGAAGAAAAAATGCCATCGAATAGAACAATAAAAAGACATGAGTTGTATTTAAAAAATAGAAACTGATGATGGTCGTGGAAAGACGAAACGTTTGACTTCAATTCTATTACTCTTATTCGAAGCAGAATCAAAAAGTGATGAAACTAGCCAAAATTTAAAAAAAGGTTAGATCAGCATAAATATTATATACAAAAAAAGAATGAAAGTCATTCAATGTTAGTAGAACAATCACTTTTAACTAAACATATTTTTTATTTTGAAAATGCTAAAATTCTTTATCAGGAGTCTACACGTTTAAGCGTAGATTTATTGAAATGTGTAAAATAAAAATGTGTAATAATTCAATTAATAAAAGAACAGATTTTGCAAATTTGAACGATATATTTTGTGGTTTTCTAAGTTCATTAAATGAGACATAATAATCGGAAAATTCCCTGTTTATTTATTAGAAAAACTATTTTATTATGTTATTTTATTGGTTTATTATTGTTAGAATTGTTGTAATTTTTGTTACAACAATTTATTTGCGTACTCTAGATAGGTTTTACCAGGATTTCTCTAACTCTTGCACTAAATACTGGAGTATATGTTAAGACGGGCCTGGCCGCATCAGTAATGATATTCTGGTTACAAGTTATATCTTTGCTGATAATTTTTTTTAACCACTAACAATCTCTTCACATTTAATTTTAAAAAGAATTAGTAGGCTAAATTGTTTATATTTCCGTTATTCACTGTTGATAAAGCAAATAATTATTTTGCGAAACGTCAAGTAAGTCAATAAATTACTCTCTTAGTTCGTTTTAAAAAGCTTTTTTGTTTCATATTAACTGGAAATAAGGTTTATTTTTTTATTTTATTTTTAATAACAAGGCCACTTAACAGGCACGAAGGCCCAATAACAGAGTTCCCCTGAAATTATACAAAGGTGGTAAGCCAAACAATAGAATTTTAACATAACTCTTTTCCAAGGGAACGAAAACTGCTTGAAATGAGACGAGTTTGCATAAATCATCCAATAGATGCAAACTAAGTAAGCCACTTAATAATTGCTTCCTTTTTATTCCTATTGCTTCTTTCACTGCTTGTGTGTACAAAACGTTCGATACAAACTCGTTATAGTGGAGATAAATTACGTCTGCACTAATTGCTGTTGAATTTAGTTGAACGGAAGTTTCAAACTCGCCAGAGATATTTAATAATAATAAATTTAGTGAAGTGAAGTACTTACACGCTATCTATTACATTAGCAGAGATACTGTTATTTAATACTGCTGCAAACTGACCGTCTGAAATTTATTTTATTTTTAGTTTTTAGTTTTTAGAATTTTAAAATGTGGAACTTGTTAAGATTCGGAGGGCTCAATCAAAATTAACGAAACTTTTTGCGGGCGGTGCGGAAATAATTTATATTGAAATTTAAAACGAAACCGAAAGTCGTAGTTGTTTTACCCTTTCCGTTTGCTGAAAGCACACTTCCCTCAGAATGGAGAGAAACCTCCTCTCTTATTTTTCCAACTGCTAGATTTACTCTCTTAGTGATTTTGTCCGTTTCTTTGCAATTAATCTTAACGAAAATCAATGCCCGAGGGGCTAGATTAATAAATACCTTTCAGGAGCCGGTGATAAATAACCCCCCGGACGGTCGCATTTATTTTATTGCATATACGCGTCCTTAATTCTCCTAATTCATCAGGTTTTTTTCTTGTTTCTTCCACAACGTTAATTGAAAAAAAAAAAAAAAACATTAGCGGCGTTTATTTCGGGGCTCTATCGGAAAGCACGGTTTCATTATTTTTATTGAACCATTGCCATTTTTTTGCCGTGTGCATTGTTAATTTATCCGCGTTCGCCCCCTTTATTTATTGTTGCGGTTCGTTTTCCGGCCCCGGTGCGGCGCGGCGCGGCGCGCGCGTAACGAACGTCGTTAGCACTGAACGCGAATTGCGCTGGCCAGATAAATTTTCCTAATTTATTATCGGCAATAAAAAAGTTTAAGTTTTTGATGGGGGAAAATTCGACTTTGTGTTTTGTTTGTGGCGCTCCGACGACTAATAAAGACCCGGAGTTCGCTTCGCGCCGTAAATTTCAAGTTGAAATTCTATGGCAGCCCGGCTCTGATATAATTAGCGAAGTGCACGAGTTCAACTGGCTGGCGTAATTCTCAATTTGATTTTAATCTCGTAAATTTCGAAATTTATTAATGTATGGAAATGTTTAAACCGCTTTCGTTATGTTGTTATACGGAAAGCTCTACCGTCTTCTTTAACTCGGCGGTACGGACGAAAAAAAAATACTGTATGTATTAGAAAATTCGAAACTGCAAATGATACAGTACTACCAAATTAAAAATGATAGCAGTAGGAAATATTTCTAGGGTTGCAAACGTACAAGCTGTCGCGAAAGCCAAAAACCGTAAACTTAAAACCAAAACTTAAACAATCTTCCATCACAAATTAAAACCCTTAAGAGAAATGCGACAATAATAATTTGAACGAAGAGCCACAATCGCATAAATACCTGCCCAATTTAAAGTGGACAAGCTGGGACAACCTGCAAAGACCTTTTGATCCCCCAGGGTACACCGTCAACATCCATCCGCAGGTTGTAGAAGCGTCGTACAAGCAACTTATCCCGACGTCCTTGCCGGTAACAATACACAATAATGCTTCGTCCGCGCCGGATATAGGCATATCCATACTGAACCGAGGCCCCTTGTCAAAATTTCACCATGCCCTGGGGATATCGAAACTTCGTCTCGAAGTACGAAAGAAAAGGTTGGGAATAATCAAAACAGACCCGACATAAGCTAGAACCAACGAAGTAAAAGCTGATGTCAATGAAAGCCAAGAGCGATAAATGTCAAGTGTGAAAATAATTTGTAACTCCGTCAAAATATTAAGCTGGCGAAAAGTTTCTCTTTTTTTAATTTTCAGAAAACTCAGGATTTTAGTCCGTATTCAACACATATACAGGGTGTCCACCGAGTGCCGCGGTCTTCTCTACCGTCTAAAGTATACAAGATAGAAAATAAATTCAAGCGAGCTGAGGTGTAACTCAGTCAGCTATATTTCCTAAAATTATTTTTGGCTGTACAGAGTGTTGAGTAAATGAGAGCCATACCAAAGTTATATTTTTTTAAATGGAACGCCTAGTATATTTTTACATATTTCGAAAGTACGCATAACGAGTAGGTAATAACGAAAAATTTCGGAAGTTTTATTTAAGAGTTTTTAAGATATTAATGATAGTGTATAAAAATTGCTCTATTTTGAGCTCTTATAGTTTGATTATTTATTTACATTTCAACGCGAATTTTTGTATCTCATCTACAGAAATTTCACAACAATCTATTCAATCTATTAGTCATTATGTGTACAGGTTGTTGAGTTTTGAAAAAGTTAATTTTTCTTCAAATTTTCAAATGGAACACCCTATATGTCTAAACTTTCGTGAAACACTGCCTTAATGAGCTTTCGTAAAAGGCCAAATGTTATTGTCTAAACTGAAGAAATCGCGAGACAGCAATGAAATATTCGATTTTTTCTTCTTATTTGATCAATGACTTCCGGCAAACAAATTGTAGTATACCATTCAGCATTCACGGTTTTTCGATCCTCTAAAACCACGGTTGTTACATGTCCAGTTAAACCAAAATTGCGGAAATATTTGATTTTACAGGAAAAAGTTCTTTCTTGGATAAAAGCCCACCCCAATATTACACCTAATAAAAAAAGTTGATAAGTTAGCGAATCGGGCGCAAAGAAACTGATTTTAAATTACACAAAGGTGATTTAAATAATGTTGTAAAATTTGAGGTTATGCACGAAACCTGGAATAATTACACTAGCCTGCGAAGGTTTTGCGGATGACATAAAACTAGGTGTATGTAGTAGATTTGGTGTTTTGAGTTCGAGAAAAATATAATAATTTTTTCATCACGCACCACTTTTTTTTCAATAACAATATTTCAAAGTAGGTTTTTCAACCATAATTTTCGATAAGCCCACTGTTACTCACTTGTTTGTACATTTCCACTTGTTATTATTGACAGATTTGTGCTTAAGTGTTTATACGTTTCATGCTATACAAAATATTAGTTTGTACTATACCGTGTATTCCTGTTTAAGCAAATATTGAGAAAAAATGAATGATAAGGTAAATGTTACGAAAAGACGTTGTCTAAATCATTCTAACAGTCTTGCCACATTTGTGGTTAAACAAAAAAAAACACCAAAATAGGTTTGCTATATCCAAAGTTCCTTATAACCGGTAAATAAAAACGAAGTATGTATTTAGTAGGGTTATAACCGATAGTTTTCTACAAACGGATTCACTACAGCCGACCTTCACTGCACAGGGCTTTTGAAAGACAAACTACAATCGAACCTCCATAACTCAAATTTCAAGGGACCGGAAAATTTCGAGTTATAGAGATTTCCAGTTAAAGAAATAGATAGCAGTTACATATAATGTACAAAGACCATCACTAAATTTAGACTTACAGAAAACGTCGATTTGTGGAGGTTCGAGGTGTGACTGTATATATTTTTGGAAATAAAAAGAGGAACTTTTGCTAATTCGAGAAAATTTACTGAATTTTTAATCTGAAATATCAAAGAAAATAGTTTTTAAAATTTTAACTGGACAGTTTTAAAATTGGATAAAAATCGACGTCAATTAGAATAACAAAGTTGATTCTCATTTCAAATCGTCACTTGTTTTTTTTTTAGTAAATTCTGGCGGTTCAGGTAAGTCTCTAAAACGTTTGCAATTAACATTTTTTTATATGTCTGATAATAAAGTGTACAAAATGTAAACAAAACTCTCTAAAAAGTTTAATTTTTTTTGGAATCCTGACGTGATAGAAAGAAACTAATAACAGATTCTTTTTTATAATGTTGAAATCTTTGAAGAGCACATAGTCTTATCTCCTCCGCAAAAAAAAATATATTTTTTTCGCAGGGTAGTGTTATTGGACCAAATCTTATAGTAATAAAATGACTCAGTACACCCTAATGCTAATCCATTCAACAACTAATGTTAACCTTGGCATGCAGACTTCCAAGAATTTCGTTTCTTCTATTCTTCTATTCCATTATTGCTAGGTTAAAATTTAGTCACAGCAAATTCCCTTCGCGTTTGCATAGATTAGGACTTGTGGATTTCCCTACTTGCATTTGTTCTAATTCTATTGACCAACGTGTACGTGAGCTGCTGGAAAATTTTCTGGAATCCAGTAGATCTAGAATTGTTAGCGCTTATCAACTGTCATATTTGAAAAATTTGACGTTTTTCGCCTATAATTCTATTGACAGTTCCTATCCAAGTGAACTAGTTTTGTTTGTACAGCATTTGAGAAAAAGTAATTTTGTGTAAACATGGAAATCTCGCGCGAAAATGTTCGTGCCATTATTTTTTACGATTTCAAATGTGGTCTAACGCCGAATCAATGCCTCGATCGATTTCATTTGGCTTTTGGAGATGAAGCACCATCAAAGAGCAGTGTTTGTAATTGGCTTGCCGAATTCCAGCGTGGACGTACCTCTCCCAGTGACGAATTTCGTGAAGGTCGTCCATCAACATCTCTTGTTGCCACTAATGTAGATGCTGTGCGTGAAATGCTTGTGCGTGATCGACATGTGACATACCGTGAGATTCAAGCATCCCTACGCATTGACATGAAAGCAATACACTAGATTTTGCATGATCATTGCACGTACGAAAGCTTTGCAGTCGTTGGATCCCACACAATTTAATAGAAGCGCAAAAGCAGGGTCGTGTCAAATGGTGCAAAGAAATACTCAAGAAATTCAATGGAGGTCGTTTAAATTTAGTTTACAACATTGTTACTGGTAATGAAACGTGGATCTATTCGTACGAGCCAGAATGTAAACAACAATCTACCGTTTGGGTATTTCAAAATGAACCAAAACTACAATTTGTTTGCCGGAAGTCATCGATCAAATAAGAAGAAACAATCGAAATCGACGAATTATTCTCCATCATGACAACGCCAGCTCTCACTCAGTCCGTCAAACAGTTGATTTTTTGTCCAACAAAAATGTTGAATTAATGACTCATTGTCCATATTGACCTGATTTATCACCTAATGATTTCTTTTTGTTCCCAAATATCAAAAATAAAATGCGTGGTGAGCGATTTTCGTCGGCTGAAGCAGCGGTTGAAACATTCCGGACACTGGTTTCTGAGGTACCATCTTTAGAGTGGAAAACGTGCTTTAGAAATTGGTTCGAGCGAATGCAAAAGTGTATTGACGTCAAAGGCGAATACTTCGAAAAAGAACGATACCGTTTCCACAAACTTTTCCAGCAGCCCACGTAAAGAAGAATGCGACACAGAACTCTCTGTGTACAGTCTGATTCGTACCGCGGTTTCTGAAACCGTAACAACGAACACGTAGGCAGAAATCTTTCGTAAGAATGTTCAAAAAATTATTAAAAATTGTCCAGGTGAGTTTGTAAAATGTATGAAAATTCTTAGGGTTGCCACATTGAGCAATACTAATAGTTGCCAAGCGTAAGTATAAGGGTGTCTGAAAACTTCTGTCTTTAAATTAAACTGTAAGTTCTTCGTTACATAAGAGATTAATTCTCCAATTCTGAAATGTTTTGCCCAAAAATGAAAAACTGACCTATCACAAGCGTGGGCATTCCCTTTGTTTTTAAACCTCTGATTGGTTTACGGCTTGCTTCAGCAATTTATTCTGATAAAAGCAATAAACCGCAATAAATTTTTTTATGTACGTTTAGAAGAACTCGGTCAAGGTCTTATTATATGAATCCGATTTGCGGACATCGGCATGTCTATTTGTATTTTCGACATGCGATAAGTAAGAACGTTTGTTTACCCACTTCTTTATAATAGACAATAACAAATATGTTACCTAATCTTCGTTAGATTTTTGCTGAAGTAACTAAACATCTTCGTACGCTAGTTTTGTAACTGCGTTGAAAATGCGTGAAATTATTTTTTAATTATCGCACTAATAGCTGCAGAATAAGTATTACAAGAACAGAAAGTATTTCTATTGTAAAAACGGAAAGCAAGAATTGGAATATGATACGATGAAAAATTTAAATGAATTAGATTGCTTGTACACACAATAATCTATGGGTTCAAAATAAGTGATTGAATAACTTTGCCAGCTCTCAATCGAACTATTTTATTAATTGTTTACATTCCAACACAAAACAAATGTTTTTATAAAAATAAAATTGAACCTGAATTTCTGCGTCGGCTTAAACTGTAAAGACATGAAAGCTCTCGCCTAATGCAGACGTTTATTTCGTCGGTTATTCGAAGTTTTAATAAAGAAATAAATTTATTTTTGCTGTACAAATACAATAAACTTTAGTGATCAACAGTGTAAGTTGATTATGAGCAATTTAAAAATTAATATGATGTAAGAATTTCCACTTTTTCGATCGCCTTTAGATTGAATTTTTTAAATTTAACTATTAAAGTACGGATTAGCACAAAACTAATCATCAATTAATGCAACACGCACAGAATATTTTAAACTATTAAGAACTTATCTAGTTACAAAATTGTCTGCTTTTAAAATTAACAAAAAAACACCATACTTACCTGTCTTAACTACAACATCTGTGGATTTGGTCATGGTTTGCGTTTTTATCACTTTTTATGACCTCGAACGTCGGAGAAAAGTTGAAAACCAAGCTCCACCAGAACATTTAAGCTGCATTCAGCGACCCTCAAACAACTTCTATGAAAAAGTAAAATGATTTTTATCTGCGTTATTATTGCTATCTGACCAATAGTTGTAAAGCAAATGTTGCTTCTTTTCTTGACCACTATTTGTTGTTTCAATTAAAGACATAGGTTTAGAGACACGCTGTATTACCTTAAACAAGTGCAATTATGATCAGTTTCACTCTGTTTGTGCACCGCAAGTCACGCAGGAAGTGAACAGGTGCTGTATGAAATCTTTCCTCAATCAACTCAAACATGAAAAGCACTATAGCCATTTGATAAAATGTATACAGACGAGCATTTTCGCACATCTCGAAGATTAACGTCTTATACTTTTTGCTCTACATTTCATTTACAACACGTACAACTTGAAATTCTCATTTTTACCAGAACTTGCACAGCTCAGGTATCCTCGAGAAGAGGACGTTAATGTTATACTAGAGGAACTCTTTTGCTTGAATAACATTGAAAAATCTTTGGGTACAATACATCCAAGAAAGATACTTGTATTTACGTTTAAAAACATCAAGCCACAATACATTTGTAAACCCAAACAAAGTATAATAATAGGAATAATACCAGAGGAAAAATTCCTTTTAATAACGTAAAACTCCCCCGCATATTTTAAAGGCGACGTTCTAAACGTCCCCTTTAAAATTTCCATTTGCAAGTTGCAGCTGCAATTTATAGAATTGTTCTAAACCTATTTACGTCGTATTTCACAATTTAATAAGCCGCAAGAAAAGAAGGGGACTTCGTGTTTTACATTCGCCGGCGAGAGAACGTTAAGGTCTCGATTTAATTCCTTACAAAGCCCGGCGAGTTTGTACCGCATTGAATGCAACATTGTGCGGGGAGAATAAGTGGGTCTAGTGGCGCGATGAATCCACTTATTGCTGATTTAATATTACTCCTGGCGCCGTTCATTTATCTTTCTTTATCCGCGTAATCGCGTGCTTCGCTCGGTGGGTCCTTGCGAAGGAGTTATTATACTAATTGGGCCGTGCAGCCTGGCTTTCTGCATATCGACTGCTTCGTAAATAGATTTACTGCACGTCATGTAGTAAATTTAATATTCGTTGTTTACTACGATCCAGTTCTGGATTCTAATGGGATCATTTATTTAATCGTACAAATTGAATTTGTTACTTCTTATCGCGTACACTCACACCAAAGTCAAACATCAGAAATTTGAAGGAAATAACTTTTGGAAATGCGAAAGGCAAAAGAAAATTTGCACATGGGATTCAAATCTTAAGGATTATATCTAGAAAATGAAAACCTCAACGTGAAAACTAAGTGCAGGATTGTCAAGGTCATTAGGTTGTCATGTACCGTACAGTACTCCCAATAGGGGTGTAAAAATTCCCCTTGATCTCCGTCCAATCTAAGCTGGTTTGTCGCTGACGCCTGCGTAGACCGTCGTTACCGCTATTTCAATTTCAGTCGCACTGACGTTTAAAAACGTTGCATACAAGTAACTCGAAAGAATGTAAGAATAGTAAAGGTGACCGTATTTTGACGCAAACGCAAACCACGGGCAGCAAGAATTGCCAGAGAAAAGCTGTAACGGGCCCAGTTTGTCTCAGCTGCATGACACTGGTCGCGCTTTGTCACCTAAACCCGTCCATTTCTCTCCTAGGTTTTTTGCTGCCGCACTCAACCAGAAGTCTTGATTTTTTTAAACCTATCGCCCCGTATTTACTTAGGTTGGCTTCTAACTGATTTACTGATTTTACTGAACGAGTTACACTCTGCATTTTACCCGCGTCATCGAGTTTTCGACCGAAACGCGTTCGTAATTTTTTATCTCTAAAACGCGTGGCCATATTTCATCTTCAGTGTTGCCACCAATTTTCAACTCTGTTACGGTCGAAGTCGCTTGTATTTGTGGTAAACCTCTTTGTTGGACGAGTGGCAGTCCTGTTCTCCTCTCGACTCCACGCGTTTATTCAGCCTACGTTTTAGAGTGAAACTCTCTCTGGTCAGGGGAACACGTCGTTGTGCGTTGCTCGTGCCGGAGCCTTTACCAGTCGTTTAACCTATTTTTAATCGACGTAATCATATTTCCCCCTGGGCGAATTGTTTTTGAAACTGACTTGATGAGTTCTTTTTTCTTTTTTTTTTTTTGAAATCTTGCTTAAAATTTTTGTTGCCCTTGTAGACAAGTCGTATCTCGCTTACGATTACGACAGCACTTTTACCCTACCCTAGGTACCAAACAGTAGTAAGGAAGTCTGTCTACTCGAAGTGACATTTCGAACACTGTTCAAGCCTCGTGTTTCCTTCAGAAGGCTGGTGTCGTACTCTGAAGATGACTTTCGAAGAAACTTCGGGATCGATTCATCGACTACTACCGTAGGTCCTGCCGTTAAGGTAACCGTTTATACCTTTTTTTTTCCTTCCTCACTCCGATTGATCATCGCTACTTATCTACGGATTCGTCTCACAAGATACTTTTTTTGTTCTTTGAACTGACATGCTACTTCGGTTGCCTAGTTTATGCCTCACCTTTCGTCAGACAAGTTAATTCAATTATTATATTTTTTTTTAAATAAAGTCAATACTTAATCAGAATTACACTGCTTTTGTTAACGTTTGAGTCGATCCAAGTATTACAGATTAATTTTTTTTGTTACATGGGTTATTGTGAGACGACAGGAAATTTCCAACCGTACAAACCCTTTTATATTTTGAAATTTTTTAAAATCATTTCATGAAATACAAATGAAGTTTTAACGTTAACGCTATATTTATTGCTATTTACCGTAAATCATCACTTTCTTCTATCATTGAATTGTTGTCTTGGACACTTTCCGCCTTTGTTACAACTGGGGTTAATTTTGGGTTGGAATTGTATTTGATTCGTAGTTTGTATCCTCCAGTTGGCGCCTCCCGGTCAGTTTTTTTCTCAAATATATCTATTATTTTTTTATGGATTTCCATCTTTTACTCCACGCCCTCTCCGACTTTAGAAAGCTGGCGTTGGTATCACGCCGTGTCCCTTGGTGACGACGACAAGTTTACTATTGGAAATGTAGTGTACGCAGGTAAGAACTGCCTCGTTCTATGTACACATGTTACGGTTTGTTTGGTAATTTGATACAACAATTTGCCACCCAACGGGTTGTAATAATTGTGTCATAACAATTTGGCGCCCAACGTAGTAATAAAGCAGAAGCTTGAAGAGTTAGAGAGAAGAAGAAGACTACGGAAAAACAGTTGAAGATGTGAATATCCCGCATTTAAGTAATTGTGACAAATGAAGAAAGTTTATCAAAGAATCGAAACCGATTCAAGAAGCTAAGGAAATATTAAGTTCAGCTTTAAAACATTAAAGAAAATTTACTTTTTAACGAAAAGACAAAACCACTTTTAACTGAAAACTTGGCAATGGTCAAGCGACTGCTTCATTCTTCACATTTTTCAATATACCTTCTTCAACTTGATATTTTTATTCTGGGATTTGTCTTTCAATATTCTACCAGTATCCCTTCATTCGAGCTTCTGCCACAACATCGTTTCACGATGAAGTCTCAAACGTAATCTACCTACAACAGATTTCTAATAAGCTTCTTAAAACGTCTATATTTCACTCATTGTTAGTCCCAAAAACAGAATTTCGTTTCCAGTAAGGCTCATTTTGTTTAGGCATCATATTGAAATAGCCTAAATGAGCTTGCCCTAAATGCATGCGCTTTAAATTAGTGGGCAACAGTCTTTTTGAAGGAAAGAAAGAAGAAGTGTCAAACAAAAATCCTGAAGGTTATAATTCTTATTTTTTTACTTGATTTAACTACTGTACTAGTTCTCTATAGACCTGTCCAAACTGCGCCCAATTCGATGGTGTCTATATTTCTGTAATTCCACTAAATCCCAAAGAAACAATGCGATGGCCTCATCTTCAGCCATATTGAAACAGCCTACATGAACTTGCCCTAAATTCATGTACTTTAAATTGATGAGCGAAAATTTTTTCAAAGACAACAACAGTCAACAACATTCCAAGGGCAGACCACGCAAGAAACCCTAAAAATAAATCAGCAATCAGTTGGAGTGACATTTTTGTTATTACTCCAAAGAACACAGTTGTCAGAAAATTGATTCACGTTCATTTTTAATTTTATGGTTATATTTTTGAAAACTCTCACTGCCACTGTTGCCAACTCGACTGATGCAAGACTCAAGCATTCCGTGAAAACGAGAAATATCGTCCCGAGCAAACAGTTGAGAATTATTAATTTTTTCATTACGAAGATAATTCCACGCATTGGAATTTAAATAGCAGGTTTTCTTGTCTCAGAACTTTTTCATGGTCATTTGGACCTCACTTAGAATTCTGTCTACTTCTTTCCAACTCACATACCTTCAGATTCTTCTCCTAACACGAGAGTTCTTCAAACCCTCTTTGTTTTTCTTTTTAATTTGGGCGATCCTTTACGCAATAATTAAACGCCTTAACTATTGCACATTTAGTTCCGCCACTTACAACTTTTGGCATTTTCACAAGATTCTTATATGTTTTTAATTATTTTTTATTTTAATCGTTCTGCCGGAGTCCATGATTCTTATGTATTTTAAATTACTTTGTATTTTAATCATTATGCCGTAATCCGCGTTATTTACGTATTGGCAGTAGCCAGTCAGTACCGTTGAAGTGACACTGTGATTATTTTTTTCATGAAAACTTTGGGAAGTATACCGTACTTGTTGAAAAACAAAATTTTGAAAAAAAAATTGATTAAATGGTATTCGACAGGATTAGGCTGGTTTTTTTAAAGACGCTCTTTTGTTGTTGCAGTTTCGAAATATAAGGCGTACAACAAAAGTGTCTCTTTAAAAAAAAAACAGTACAATCCTACCGAATAACCATTTAATCAAATTTTTATGACTTCCATCAAAAACTTATGTAACTTAACGAAAAAAAGCATAGCCCTCTAGAGTCTAAAAAGATCGTGAACTGCTAATAGAAAGGAGCGGTTAATACCCTGCGGCTGACCAGCAGAATACTTACTGGGTAGGAACGGCGAGTTGCCACGACAGGTAGGATTAGGTTATGACTCCGCGGGGACCTACAGAGTGATCGTTGCGAGACAGCGCCTTCCCTGGAAAATATCTCCCGGTTTTTGTTTCACAGAGACGCCAGCAAGGCAGCATAAATAAGTACTGAACACAATTTCTAGCAAATTGTGTTTCAAAATTAATTTTTTCAGGCGAAAATCGGATAATTTCATATTCCGCACATTTTAAACTTACTTATAACTATAGAATAAAACTAGGTATTAATTTACAGAAACAAGGAATATATTACCCTGGCTCTTGAATAATGACATGAACTGTGCCATTCATAATAATATATTTACAGTGAATTGCACATTGCGTACCATTTATTACTAAATGGTATCTCTGCGTTAACATCAAAATAAATTCGACTGCGTCCATTTATATTTTATAAATCGTAAATTTGCATAAATACCGTTGGAGGTAATGCTTGTGCAACATTTATAATCGGTTTTGTGCCGTTACGCTCAGCGAAAAACGAATTTATTAATTCATAGCTTACGTCAGTGCTTGCAGTTAATTTTGCTAATACTGTACGCTAATAGCGAATAATTTATTTTAACGTTCGTGTGCTCTTGTTGCGCTGCTACCCTTTGTTGTGTACAGTTGTGACGAGTTTTGAAACTACTAAATTGTTAGTACGCCCGACGCCGGATAAGTTTTTAACACAAATTTATTCGATTTGAAAGCACAAACTCCGCACCCGCACAAAGGTAATTCGGGGAAACCCGCAGTCAAGTGCATGCATATCATGCATATCAATTTATTTCGTCTCTTAAATACAGACGAATAAATCGTTGGAAGCATGAAATTCGTCACCCGTTTAATAACTCCTTCCTAAGTAGTAAGTGAATAGTTTCTAAATTAGGATTGTAGTTCGCGGGGCGTGAAATATCTCCAAGTTTATGGCATAGTTGGAAAAGAAGAAGGGCTCTCTCAACTTTGAAATTAGCATGGAATACGACAAATTTTCATATTCTCCGCACACAATTAAATTCAAAATGAAAGAAAAATTATAAAGTGCACATATTCTAGCTACTACACCGTGAAAGGGATGTATTATCGAGCATAAAACTCGAAACGGAAGCGAAACTCAGCGATAATTAGCATTCCGGAAAATCATTTCCTTCCAGACTAAATTAGCGCTTGTCGATGCGAACGCTGATTCTAAATTACAAAGCCAAGGATTAAAACGAAAGCTCGAGGAAATTACGAGAGCACCGCCGCGCCGTCTTTCTTTTTATTGCGATGCAATTTTCCTCTCATTATGGCTTGCTCCGCGAAATTGTATATTTTATTCAAATTACTTCGATAACTCATCACCGAAGATCGGATTTCTCAATTAATATTGTAAAATGCGGCGCCGGCTAATTTCGGAGCTTATTTCGAAATTGATGCGGACGGGGAATTCATTTGCGACGCTTTGATCTCTTCTGATATTCGAATTTCTTTTATGAGAATCGTCGTAAAATCCTTGAAAAGTACTTGGGATTTAATTATTCAAATTAAAGTTATTCCAATACCAATTCCTTTCATAATGAAGATTTAATTCGAACCAGTGTATTAAAAAAATGGCAAGCATACCAAAGCCCATTTCGATTTAATTTCCTGTATGTAATGTAACTGTGGAGTTGTACATTAGGGTGGACCCGATGGAATCAAGAATTATAAATTATTTCTCAATTATCTGCACCAATGTTTCCCATTTGTAAAGGCAACAATGCACAACTATCTTGCTTGCTATGCTAACGTTATCGTTTGGCATGAAAGGATTACATTAACTACAATGTAATTTTTACAAACAAAAGACGTTAGCTATCGTCTATTTACTAGCGTTTATTATTGTTCACTGCTTTGGCGTGAAATCTACCTTCCTCTGGTCATAGCATCTACAGGAAAAAGCTGTCCCGACGAGTTTCTTATGAAATTGATAATCATAAGAGTACAGGTTTCAGTAATCTAATTTTATTATTTTTTTATTTGGATCTTCCTTTTTAGTCGGGAAGAGGAATTCATACCAGAATGACCACTTTTGACCCGTTAGGGTCAAACAATAATTTGGTTCATCCCAACCCAAGACATCATCATCTTTCAACCCCCATCCGTTGCATTATGCCTTCCATTTGGAAATCAATATCTCTTTACAGAAGTAACACAATGTTGGCAGAGAAGTAATCTCATAAGAGTTATCTGCAAAAGATATGTGTATGGCCAATAAAAGCGGATTTCATAATCCAGCTAAGGTTTTAAAATTCAAGTCACATTCTGAGGTGTAAACATGTCAAAAAGCAAATTAAATTCATTTCCAAATTAGCATTTCAAAATTGTGCGAAGTCAGATTCAATTAAGCATCAGCAATTCAGTAGGTCAGGAAACGCGTTATGCACGCTTCGTCTTCCGCATTGAATAAAAATGCAACGGAAGGGAATATAAGCGTGTCATGTTTACATGTTACAATTAAGAACGAGGCAATTTGTTACGACATTGGGCGCCAAATTGTTATGACACAATTGTTACAACACGTTGGGTGGCAAATTGTTGTATCAAACCATTAAACAAACCGTAACATGTGTACATAGAGTGAGGCAGGGTAGTTCTTACCTGCGTACACGGGATTTTCAGTAGTTGACCTGTAGTCGTCACCAAGGGACAGGGAGTGATATCAACGGCAACTTTCTAGAATCGGAGAGGACGTGGAGTAAAAGATGGAAATCCACAAAAAAAGTATTTTTGAGAAAAAAAAAATGACCGGGAGGCGCCAACTGGAGGATACAAATCACGGTATCAAATACAATTCCAACCCAAAATTAACCCCAGTTTTAACAAAGGCGGAAAGTGCCCAAGACAACAATTCAATGACAGAAGGAAATGATGATTTACGGTAAAAAGCAATAAATACAGCGTTAACATTAAAGTTACGTTCGTATTTCATCAAATGATCTTAAATATTTCAAAATACAAAAAGATTTGTACGGTTGGAAATTTCCTGTCGTCTCACAATAACCCATGTGACAAAAAAAAATTAATCTCTAATACTTGAATCGACTGAAACGTTAACAAAAGCAGTGTAATTACGATTGACATACGTTACCGAGCAAAAATTAAGTATTGACTAAAAATTGTAATAATTGATTTAACTTGTCTGACGCAAGGTGAGGCATAAACTAGGCAACCAAAGTTGCACGTCAGGTAAAAGACCAAAAAGAAGTATCTTGTAAGACGAGTCCGTAGGTAAGTAGCGATGATCAATCGGAATGACGAAGAAAAAAGGTATAAACGGCTATTTTAACGGCAGGACCTACGGTAGTAGTTCTTCGAAAATCGTCTTTAAAGTACGAATCAGCCTTCTGAAGGAAACACGAGGCTTGAACGGTGTTCGAAATTTCACTCCGAGTAGACAGTTTCCTTACGACTGTTTGGTACCCAGAGGCTTATCAGAACGGAGGGGCGTGCTGTCGTAATTGGAAGCGCGATACGACTTCTATTTATAAGTGTTTCTCAAGCGAACAATAACAATTCGCCCAAAATACGTCGAATAAAAATAAGTTAAAAACTGTTAAAGACTCCGGCACAACCAACGCACAACGACGTGTTCCCCTGGTCAGAGAGAGTTTCACGCTAAAACGAAGGCTGAATAAACGCGCGGAGTCGAGAGGAGAACAAGGCCGCCATTCGTCTAACAGAAAGATTTACAACAAATACAAGCGACTTCGATCGTAACAAAGTTGAGAATTGGTGGTAACACTGAAGATAAAACATGGCCACAAAAAATATACAGAGACGTTTTGGTAGAAAACTCGATGACGCGGGCAAAATGGAGAATGTATCTCGCTCAGTACAATCAGTAAATCAGTTAGAAGCCAACCTAAGTAAACACGGGGCGATAGGTTTCAAAAAATCAAGAATTCTGGTTGACTGTGGCAGCAAAAAATCCAGGAGAGAAATGGACAAAGCGCGACCAGTGTCATGCAGCTGAGACAAACTGGGCCCGTAACAAATTATAGCCTTTTGTATAAAACGATTTTGTCGCCAAGGCGTAAACCAATTCTCACGTGAAATTTCAAGATGTGTAAATAAAGCAGAAGTAAATCAGTAAGGAAGATAGTACTAAGTGAGACAGTACTACATGTTTATCAATTAGTTAGTAAGTCGGTAATAAGTGATAAAGTGAGGTTCTGTCGCGGGCTGACGTAAGGCCATGCCATTCGCAGTTTAAGTGTAAAAAACGTTAAGACAATTAAAGATTAGAGTACGTAAAGGATTTTCATTACTTAATTTAAAGTTTAGGACGAAAGGAAAGTTTAAAAGATTAATGGCGGATTTCATAATCAGACTTTAAGGAAGCTTTAATTTAAAGTCACTTTAAGAATAAATGTAAAAAAAAAAACTACACTTCCAGTTGATCTTGGAAGTTATTTGTATTGCACCTAATATCTTTTCCAAAACTTTCCATTGGTTTAAGTTTTCGAGAAAAAAGCTCTGGAAAAGAACATTTTAAACTAAAAAACTGAAATCTTCGCATATCATTTACGTCATCGATTTTATTCAACTGGGAATATTCCAGATAGTTTTGCAATGAACGGAAAGACCACACTGCCAGACGTGGATTCCTTCGTCGTTTTCCAATTCGTTAAAAGAAATGTTTCCTTTACCTCTATTACCTCTTTCTGATTTGCTTCGAGTGCGATTTCGTTTCTGAAACTGAAGAAGTCATTAAAAGAAATCCGTTTATCAAAAACAAAATTGAAAGGGAAAAGGAGGAAAAGGATTTAGAAGTTGATTCAAGGGCTTGGACAATTAGCCTTTCAGAATCCTAATCTCCATTTGGTAGAACTTTTCAAATGTGTATAGCTTCTCTATAAATTGCTCCAAAAGAAATTTGCCCTAATTTTATACTGTCGCGAAGGATCCGCGTAAGTGGACAGCAATTGGTAGATGGTCGAGCTAGTGTGGTGTGCCTCATCAGTCGCTCGGTGGAGTTTTTCTTCGACCCAGCTTGGAATAAAGGCAGAGGAAAGCCCACACATTTCTCGGCGTCAGCTGAGCCTATCTGTTCCCTTATTTAAGCAACTCGCCGCTACCCTTCCTAGCTAAAGTGACAGTATACCTCGGTCAACAAATTAAATTAATTCATTTCAAAATTGTGCGAAGTCAGGATCCATTAAGTGTTTCAGTAAGTAACGCATCGCATTATGCACGCTCGTCTTCCACATTCCGTAAAAAAAACGCAGCGGAATATAAGCGTGTCAGGTTTACAAGTTCCAATGAGGAATGAGTCCATTAGCATTGCTTTTGTATAAAACAAATTTGGCAAGGCTTAATTATTCACGCTGACCATCTTGGAACTTTGAGTTTTGGAGCGGACCCTCCTGCCGCCAGGACATAAACCAATTGTGACGTAAAGTCTCAGGATGTATGAATATGGTAGAAGTGAATCAGTAAGGGGAAATAATAATCAATAGGTCAGTGATAAAAAGGCGGTGTTGCTCAAAAGTAAGTAAGTTTCGTAATGTTAGTAGGGTAATAAATGAAGGGTTAGGATAAGTAAGGGAATTTCAGAATGAAAGTGAAGTTTAAGATTAAGTATAAACATTAACATACAAGGTTTACTTATTAAGTATAAAAGACAAGATTAAGTATAAAAGACAGCAGAATAAATTACTTATTTTAATTTATAGACAAAAACTTTTATTACTGTGCAGGTTTAAAACTAAATTTAAAAAGAACTAAGTCCGGTTTCAGGAACGAATTTAATGGACCAATTACTTATTGAAGTGGGAAATGAGTTTCTGGAAACACTTTAATGCTTCAGTGATTTAACGCAGTAAACAGTCCGTTACGTACCCTCTACACCCTTCCCTGATCAAGGCAACCTTCTAATACACGGTCCAGCTCTACTAACCTTGCGCGTGCCTCTCGCAGTCCGACGCGCGTGCTTAGCTTGCTAAACCAGCCGCACTCGGGGACACAGCTAGCATGAAGAAACCAATGAGAAGATTAATTTGACAAAGAGGGGTGCCAATTACAAATAGCCCCAATTAAAAACAGCTTCAATAAAATAGCTCCACTCAAATAAGATCCTCGTATAACAACGAATCCAAATGAAACAGAGAAAGAGATAACGTCAAATAGTCCTGTTAATTACCGGGTTAAACATACCTGTCTAAATTCAACAGTTCGTTTGGGATTAAACTGCAATTCGGAAGGATATTTGAAGTAAAAGACAAAAACGACGTTAACATTTCAAAACGATGCAAAAGGTCTGTTTCCGGTATATGAAACGACGTTGCCACATCTACAGGCAAACCAACGCGGAGACGCTGTTGCCGAAACCGATTCGGTGGACTTTGACTGTAACACCTTCTTATCAATTCCATATTCATTTTGGAAAATTCAAAATTTTTCCCTTAATCACCGATCTCGTTTTCCGTAACAGAAATTAGTCACTATGACTTCTCCTGTGATACCGTCTTATTGAAGTAGATTTAAAAACAACTTCCGAACGAAAAGCAGTCATGGTAACAGACGATAATTATGTGTGTAGGATGACGCAAACTTCTTCGGTTTTCAAAATATGTACGTTGTTAAAGATGAAACTTTTCCCAACAAAATCCCTAACGAGATCCACCCATATTTTCCAATATCAAACGCAAACTTTGTCGGAACTTTAATAAAGGTTGCGGTATCATGGGGGGGTGAAGATGTCTTGAATTACAAATCATAAACGCTGACTGACTTCATTATTTTGTTATTTTACACTTACAATGAAAACATTCGGGTATTTAAAGATCACCGACTCATTGCTGCAGAACAGAAAAAAAAAAAAGTTTTCCCAAAGATTATTATTATTATTATTATTAAATTACACCCGGTTTTCTTTCGCTTATTTATGTCGATATAGGAAGAGATGCTATTTTTGGAAAGTCATTTGGTAAAGTGTGCCGGGTTGTTTATTATTTATGTGCTTGCGATGCGTTTTTCTTTTTTTTTTTGTATCTTAGTGTTACAGTCGCGCAGTATGAAAGCTTGAAATTTTGGGTCGGATCTTTTTTTTTATTATTTACCCGCGCGTTTTATTTTTAGGTGAATACATTTAAGTTGAATTTGCACCAGCGCGTTCGTTCGTGTCTCTGCGCCATCCTCAGCTTATTCTGGCATGACATTGCTTCTTCTTCCTTGTCGCCTTTAAGGCGACGTATTTCCGGCGCTCATATTCCTTCCAGACCGATCAAGGAAAAACGATTTTGCGAGGAGTTTTTCTTCAATTCGCACGACAAATATTTTATGATACCTACCTGAAAACGTTAACTGAAATTGAGTTTTTCCATCTCTTGATATTGTATCGCATCGAATCGAATAAATTCGAACGTCGCATTATACTCCATATTCAATTTCACGCTAAGACAAGAAATAATAAAGGGGACGCGTACGTGTAGGCGTACCACACTCGAAAAAGTAAATAGCTAAAAACGTTTCCGCTCCGATGTAACCAACGAGCATGGTTTTTTGCTTCCATTTAAATTTCATCTTTGCACGGGAGTCATTTAGCGCAAAATTTATGATTAAAACTGCGCATGCAGCTTTTGTTCAAAACTGACAAAGCCCTATAGATTTCATTAATAGCATGTGGAGTGCACATTGACGTTCGTTATATTCCCCCGATATAATATCCCATCATGTGAGGCAGATTTACTTTATCCAATGCTAAAATCTCCAAAATATGATTGAAAATCACAAAGGATTCTGATGATGAATGCATATTTAAAATAAACCATTCCACTAATGGATTAAACTAGAATCTGTAATCCCTACTCATACGAACTTCATCGACTATAAATTCGGATATTTTCATTTTTCGTCTTCTTATCACTTAACTGGCCAAGTTCGTAATAAAATGAGAATATTTATTAATATGCTATTGGAATTACACAATCATTTAAGTATGTTATAACTGAAAAAATAATAAAAAGGGGAATTAAATTTGCTTTCAGTAGCTCTAATGTATTTTACCCAAGAATAAGTAAAATGGTGTTTCTGCCCATAGATGACAGGGCTTGAAGGAGTATTAATGTTTGGTTTTAGAAACTGTTACATTTGTTTTGGTCTTGAAGGAGTGAATCTCCATTCTTCGATGCGAGTTCGACCTTTTGCCGTTAGATCGCGTATAACGCTCCGTTTTGAGGCAAGTTGGTCACGCGCTGGGGTGCGCGCGAAGGTTGTTCGGGCCACTTGATTTTCGTACATCGACTTGTGGTGATCGGTCAACTTTGTTGTATTAGAAGCATAAGTGGACCCCCGTTTTTTGGGTTCTGTCACTACGAAGGGCTTTTGAAGCCGCTGTTGCGAATCTGCCGACATGTATTTCCTTTGAGGCTCATTGCTTCATCAACGAGGAAAGTTTCTTTTTTGCCCTTCTGTCTACGTATACGACCGCCATTTGCTGGCCACGTTTTAGTTTTGTTCGTGGCGTTTTATTAATTGGCGTTTTATTAATTGACGTTGTTTTCTCTTTCTAAAGCAACTTGTATGGGGCTTACCTACTATCCCCCGGGTTGTGAGAAAGACTGTTGAAACAAGCTGGTGAATCCGACGCCGTAGCTCAGCCTTTTTGGCTCCCTTCTTCTTTTTGCTTCTGTGACGTCTATGCAGCCAACGCCCAAGGACGGAAAACTCGATTACGGCCCACTTAGGAACATCACAGGCGGGACACGTGTAGATCGAGTGGAAACTTTTTTTGTGACCACGTAAGCTCGTCCCAGTTTTTTTCTCACTGGCCAACTCCCGGCTTCGGCGTGGTGCGAAACGTTACGTTAACTCGAGCGGCGCGGCTTGTGAATCTTCGGATCTTTTTCCTTTTGCGGCGAAAACCTCACTGTGTTTTGGGTTCCTGCTCTTTATGTATTTTTCTTGGTGTTCTCGGTGTAATTTACCGTTCTTGAAATCCCTTTTACATTTGTTATTTATTTTGTACTGTTTTATTTGTTAATTTGAGGCTCTTTTAGAGCAGAAGTGTATTTAACGTTTCATTTTTTCCCGCGCTGTCGCGCTTCACCCGTCACGTGTTATATTTTTATCTCTTTTTTGCTTTGTTTACTTGCGCCCTTGAGGACGTTAGTATTCCTTTACCGTTAGTTTCATGTTACGCTTTTGTGCGCAAACGCCAAAGTACTCTTGCAGAAGCAAAGGTTGTCCTATTTTGGGCGCTGTTCTTTTTACTGCTCATTTGTTAAATGATAAATCGGCCGAACACCCCTTCAAGATGTCTGTATTTGTATACCGTATTTATTTTATATACAGAAAAAACAGGGACAAGAATGGGTCTGCGCCATCCGTAACCTACCGTAATTTTGATTCTGGGCCGATCGTCCCCCCCCCTCATTGTTGGAAAGCAAGGAGACTACGATGGTGAGAAAAGTTGCGTAATAATGCTCATTCAGTGGAGACGACGTGGGAAACAAAATGTGTTACGATTAAGGCCACCACCCAGCGGTGGTTATGCAACCCAAAAGCTATCGGTGACACACAGCCAGGAAATTGTGTCCCTATTTCTCCCCGAAGAACACAAGTTCCTTGGACCCGCTTTAGCCTGGCACACCCCAACTTAATTACGTAACTTAAAGACTAGAAACTTCAGTAATACTCTTTATTTTCCTTTTCGGGGAAGTAAGTGACCCACCCAATATGATTAACCAACAAATAGATTCGAGTTCTGCCCAAAAATAATCCGTTCATTAGGACCCGGTCTTTTCATCTCTGATTGATTAATTTCCATAGAAACAATTGTCTCTATAATTGTAACTATGGGAATAACACAACGATTAAAATTACTGAGAGATGAAAATACCGGCCCTAAGTCATAGAAAATTTCAAAGTTGGTAAACAGTACACGCTCCCGATTGGGGTGTTCAATCAATTTAATGTTGCGGAAATCCTCACTTACAAGGCACAAGTCGAGGGCAAAGACCGCAATGACGTGAGTACTCTCGTTTTTGCTTATATACAAAAAGTTACATCAATAAATCAGCGGTAAATCATCAAAATAAACTTTTTTCACGCTCAGAAGGGTCCAAAAATCAAACAATGAATACAAAAGATAAAATTTGCAAAAATGACAATCGGTAATTCGTATAAGGTACGAAAAAGAAATAACGTAAACCTCAAAAGGACTACCTTAGGCCAGCCATGTCGTACATCAACAGCACGTTCCTCCTCGCCAATTTCATGACGAATATCCCGTAGCTCAGCCTCCAACTCCTTCAATTAATGGTAGGACGCACATCCGGGACGATGATGATGATGACGTCCCGCTATCTCCGCGAACAGGTATAACAACAAAAGGAAAATTCTTACGTGCAGGCCTTTAGAATCCCTCCAGAACGAAAAGGGAGAAATAGTTGCAAGCTCAAACTGGAGCGGTGCGGCCTTCTTATACTTCTCCTAAGAAGGCACGTGGAGAATATGAAGGACATCCACGCTGCTCCAAGCAGCACAAAGAGGGCACGCAGAAAGCGTCACATTGCTGGCGGGCATGAGAGAAAGATTAACTTCCGTCGAATCAGTCAAATAGGTTTCCACGTCAAAAGAAAAATCCCGTCGGAACGTCCTCAAAAACATCGAGCTAAGAAACAACGAAGCGAGGTAAATCCGTTGAAGACGGTCGGGTCACCAAATCCAAACATCAAACACTTCTCTTCCCTTTAAGCGTCAGTTGTACCAAGGAAGTTTAAACCCATGTTCGACTGAACCAGGTTCAAAGCGAACATAATCGCATCAGATTTTATTTAATTGCATTAATTGCCATATATCCTTAATATTCTACGCGAATTTGTTTACTTTGAACCTGGTTCAGAAGAACGTTGGTTTAAACTCCCTCGGTACAACTATCCCAAGTATGATTAACGGTATTCGGTATTTCTTATATTAATTTATTTTTTGTTATACGATAGGTTCAAAGGTGTGAGAAAACGCCAGGATTAAGAAATGCTCAGCTTTTTAATAATATTTCGTTGTTGTTACGGACTCGTTTCAATTTAAAACATTGCGTCTTCCGTCCGCAGATATTTATTTTCACTAGCTCTGTCCATCGTCTTTGTCGCCATTTTGATGAAATTTCTCAATTTTTCTGAACCGTTCGCTTTCTAAATATTTGAATCAGATGCTACTTGTACGCTCAATTTTGTGAAACGAATCTGAAGCCTCGTATCAACGGATTCATTGAGATATTTACGAAATGATCTTCGTTTGTATTTTTTCTTTTTTTTTTTTGAGGTCAAGCCGATCATGGCTTATCCGATACAGCTAACTTAATTTGGATTTTGACGCGCGGTTGTAAGCACCTTTTTGCAATCGCTTTCACGTTTGCAAGGTGTCCACCCTGTGACACCCGTGACTTTGGATCATCGTTTCAACTTGCTTTTGGCTGTTGTTTAGGAAGATCGCGTTTTTCTGCTTTAGTTAATGCCTTCACGTCATTTATTTAATCTCAAACTTTTCTCTAAGGGCGTAAACCTGACTGACTGACCTGAAAGTACTTGCTTTATTTAATTTAAGGTCATACACTTTTTACAATTTACAATTTTATTTGAAGTCAATCCATCCGGCTTCTGTTTTCTTTTTATTTTTGATGGTGTACTTTGGGTTATTCTTTGGAATTTAAACCAGGTGTGTGTCCGTTCATTTGTATGCAAGTTCCCTTCACCCTAAACGGTGGATAATTTTGTTGCACTCTCGTCGTTCGTTTAGGGATAGCTGACAGTTGCCTCTTGGCTTTTGCCCATCAGCACTGTAACGAGTTTTGAAACGTTTAACACTCTGCCTTGCAGCCCTGAACAACACAAGACTTATTCTATTCGCAAGGAATATTCCTATACCGACTTTCCATTTCTGGATACACGTTATCCTTAGTAACCGAAATCACCGTTCGGATCACCATCGAACCCTGAGAAGTTGTGCTGCCGCCCCGACGCGATGTAAGATAACTTCTAGCTTATTTTTGCAAATTTGCCGTTACTTTGATTCTTCGAATTCGAATACGTTCAAGAGTCACGTCATTCACATTTAATAGTAATTTACTTCATTTTTGTCTTAATGTAAACAAATTATGTTTCATACGTTTTGTTATTTCGCTGTGTTATTTAAAATTGAAGATTTCAAATTTGAATTTACCTGATTTTGCTATATTATCAGTCAAATTTTGTGAGACGCAGAAAATTTTCTGGGTACGTACCGATTTTGAAAGTCTCTGAGATATTTTAAGCTACCAGTTTAGCCTGAGTTATATATATATATATATATATATATATATGTTAATCCGTAGGCTTCCGCGGGTGTTGAATGCTGTAGTATTCTTCCGGGTAGTCTTCCGCGTTGAGTTCTCTAAAGAACTATTTGTCTTCTGACAACGTTTCGGCAAGGTCTCACTTGCCATCTTCAGGTCTTCGCTGCTGCTTGCCTGCTTCTGCTCCTCGTCGTTACTCGAGTCACAGTGGCTTCTGGTCGCGCTGGTGGTGGTTTAAGTACCGTGTTGCGGTCACGCGTCGTTACGCTTGGTGGTTTTTCCGGTGGGTAATCCGGACAACACAAACATCCATGGCCCTGGTGGGATTCGTCTCTCGTCAGAGTTCCCAACTTTAAGTTTTCGCAACACGCAATTTTTATTGCGATTTGTAAAATCTAGCTTCACGTGGTGAGCTGCTTTTCATGCTGCCCTCCTTCGTTGCAAGCCGCCATTTTCGCCGGAGATTGATATCGTCGTCGCGTCGTCTTGCAGAATTTTTCACCCTCTAAGAGGACACTTGGTCATCGTAGAAAGACGCTCCACCTCCTCCTCCTCCTCATCATCATCACACAGTCAATCAAGGGATAATAACATAGTCATATCCAAGAAGTTGGTATCAATTTTCATTTTTATTTTATGCTTAAAAATCTGATTGCATCGCCGGCATGATTGAATTGGCGCGTAGGAGATTTACTTGCCCCCTTGACGGACCCCATTCGAATCTGCTCTGTTGTGAAGTCAAGTTGTGGTGCGAATCAAATTTTTGTAAATTCATAAATGTTTATTTTAATTTTATTCAATTATTATCTATTCAACTATTTGAATGATTCATGGGAACAGTGGGGCGTCCCATATTTGTTTTATCAATTTAATGTCGTTGCAATATTCGTTCGACGTCTTGTTAACACGAGCGTTGGATCGATCCTACGTACGCAACGAACCGGTTTATGTAACAATTTTATTTTATTTAAAAAAAGAGAATTGTAACATAAACCGGTTCGCTGCGTACGTAGGATCGATCCAAACGATTGCTTCGCTCTATTTTTGTGTGTTTTTTTGTTAATAATGACCCCGAACCCGTTCGAGGAGGAGAATTTCGTTTTTTATTCTTACATCTGTTTTGGCCCCTCCACTCCTTACGTAACGAGTCAGAGTTGGGTCGATAGTATCCCCTGGGATCTACTCAGAATTCCCAAAGTACGACAGAGCATCGGCCACCACCATGTGGCGCCCTTTCTTTTTTGTTCAACTGATTACTGTGCAGAGAACATTCTCCCCACGACCATCTCCACTGAGCCCAGACATTCGTTGTTGCACCTTGGCTCTAAAAGGCCGAGCAATACAGGTAGGTCCGATCAACGTCGTTACATCTTCTCCCCATTTCAAGGCAGTCAAACGATTATCGCCACAACACTAACTGAAAATCGTTTCGTACACATTGACGTGAAAAGATTATCTGCAAACAGGTAACCGGTCTTCCCCTGTGTTCCGGCGGAGTGGTGGCAATGAATTGTTTTGAACTTCCATATATTATTTTATTCGAAATTAATTTCCAACGTTTAAATTACTCGAGCGTTCAAGTTTTAATAGACGGTATACATACGCAACGCAACGAACGCACAATATTAACTTAACTTGTTAAAAAAAAATCTTTTGCTTTTGTTGGGGGCGAGTTCATTTGATGAGTTAGTAATATAAATAAAAGATTTCATACTTCCCTTCGGGAAAACTTCCCTTATTAAGTTAAGAGAGCCGAGAAGAAAAATACGGCTTCCTTCCTACGTGCTTTGCTAATTTCTAACTTTTTTTTCGTATTTGCACTTATGCAGCAAAATTCTCGGCACGACATTCGATAACAGACGTTTCATATAACTTACAATTAGGATTTTTCTTTCTCGCGATATAATAAATGCTTTGGTATAACCACTTGCGACCGTTTTATGTTATCTATTAAATTGTCCGCGAGGAGAATATAAAGTGGAGGAGAGGATCGTGGAAACTGTATCCGCCCCATGGCAACGTTTTCGTAATTGAATTTTTAACTGAAAATGCGTCAGTCGAAAACATCGAAATGGTCGGGAGAAGTTTCCATTGTCTCTGGGCTTCATTTTAAGCTGCGCTTCAAAACAGACGAGGCGATAAAAACTGAATGAGTTCGGGCGACAGAAATTATATCCGTCAAATGAATGTAAGTTGGCGACAACTGAATAAATTATTGCGAAATTTGCGTCGTGGCATAAAAGAGACGCTACTTCGTAATAAAGAGGACAAAAATTTTTAAATAAAAAACACGCACTTATATCGGATGAGGACAGTACAAAAGAACACACTGTACAACACAACAAAAAAAAATTTGCTAAAAAAAGTTCAGTTTAATCAAAATGGTATACTAATATACAAGGCTACGGTTTAATAACTAAAATTTTCAGTCTCCTGTCGTTCGTAAATTATTATAGGCGATAACATGCCACTCGATGAATTTAATTAAATACAAAGTGTACGTCTTCATCCTTAATAAACGTCGGGGGAAACCGCGTCGTCATAAATTTCGTGAAAATTTAATTAAGGGGGCAAAATATAATAGTTCGACTATGATTTTGCCAGGCGCGCAAAAATATAGTACCCGGTTTGTTTTCTTTATTTTTTTTTTTTGCTTTTTTATATTAAAACGGGAACGGAGCACGTAGTGAAAAGGACGACGAGGCAGGGTTACGTAACAGGAGCAATAAAGATAATTCGGGTGGAAATTTAAGACGTCATTGAAACAATAAAAGGAAAACGGGTCAATCTAGCCGTGTGCGAGGTTGCGGGCGTGTTATTTTATGTTGGCAAAGTGAAGACTACCAGCCGTTTTATCTTACCGTGATTAGATGAAACATTAAACTGGAAAAGTAAAAACGCACTTAAAGATAGATTTGTTTCAATTGGCAACAAGAACTTATATGGCAGAAAATAAGATTTGAAGGTAACGTACGTGAAGTTTTAAGAGAGAAATTAGAGGTTGATAACTTTTTCAGAACTTGCTACCACCTAAATGCAACGTTACCTTACCTCCTGATTAATTAATGGAAACCGTAGCAAGTTAGCGCTGAGGGCAAGTTAGAGCTGTACCGACATAGCACACAGATAAAGAAGGGTGGGTTTAAATATTACGGGCGTCAGGGACAGAAAACCCCAGCTGATCACTGTGCACTGTACAGAGTGGACCATTTTTGATGGTTTTACAAGGTTTCACAGTTATTTATAGGAATAGAAGAAAACCGTTTTCGCGACCCAATCCTACTTTTTCAAGAGAAACTCAGTGGAGAAAACAAAAGTTAGCTATCTCGATTCGTTCGGGAAATATCGGCCGAAAAGGAATTTTTCCGAAAAATTATTTTTCACAATAGCTCAGTTGTTTGACAAGATATTTTGAAAATTTAAAAACTATTTTATTCAGAAATTAACACTGATTTTACTGACAGTATTATCTTTTGTAGAAATTGCACCAATTCTGCGAAACAGACTGTAACTTTTTAATTTTAAATGGAAACCGTAGTTGGCTATGACACAAATAAATTGCTTGTTTAATGAGGTTTTCAAAAATATAAAGTTTGATATAATTATTTTTATAAATAACAAAGATCCTAACTTTCATTATATTGTAGTACCTATCAAGCTATCTGTGACAATGGAAACAAAAGAAAACTCAGTTGCTTTCCTCAAAAAACTATTATTAGAATAAATAATACAGGTAATTAAATTTAACAAAATAAATACGTAATGCTATTAGAGAACTCATAAAACTACAAGTAATGTAAATGTGAATTAACTGTCAATGCAGTTTTGAAGAATTATACGTTATATGTTCTTTTGAAATTATTAAATCTTAAATTTTATATTATCAAAACTTCTTAGATATTTCACTTCTATCCGCGAATGCATTTATTAATATACAAAAGTTCTTGAAAGCATTTTTAAACTTAAGAAATATCTGACATTTCAATAATTCCTTAAAGAAATGCATTAAGTTATACAATTTAAAATTTATAGAAATCTCTTAACTATTCTCATTAATAATTAAAGAAATGTTCAAATAGAGTTAATTCATTTTTACATATTTGTGGTTTTATGTCAGTCTCTGATCTATCTATCTGGAAGCTATTTATTTATTGAATTAAGTTAGCTGTTTTACTTAACAATAATTGATTTTTAGGGAAAATAATTGAACTATTTCTTTTTGTTTTTGGTGTCATGGATGGCTTGTTAGCTACTGGAAACAGGAATAAATAATATCTTTAATATTTGAAAAAATAATTATATCAAACTTTACATTTTTGAAAACCTCATTAAACAAGCAATTTATTTGTGTCACAGCCAACTGCGGTTTCCATTTAAAATTAGAAAGTTACAGTCTGTTTCGCAGAATTGGTGCAATTTCTACAAAAGATAATACTGTCAGTAAAATTAGTGTTAATTTTTGAATAAAATAGTTTTTAAATTTTCAAAATATCTTGTCAAACAACTGAGATATTGTGAAAAATAATTTTTCGGAAAAATTCGTTTTCGACCGATATTTCCCGAACGAATCGAGATAGCTAACTTTTGTTTTCTCCACTGAGTTTTTCTTGAAAAAGTAGCATTGGGTCGCGAAAACGGTTTTCTTCTATTCCTATAAATGACTGAGAAACCCTGGAAAACCATCAAAAATTGACCACACTGTACAGGCTGTGCTTTTACTGTGTGCAAATACTTAAACCTGTAATGCGTCACCATAAACTCATATGTCCTTAACAGAAAGTTAATAATTTTCGAGAAAAATGCATTGGAAGATTTTCGCCAAACCGTTTGAGAACTGCTGGCATAACTAAGGAGTGTAGGGGCTAAGAGAGAGCGCACGCGGCTGTCTGTTTGAACGACGCGACGACGCAAAAATGGGTCAGTCGGTCAGTGTTTAACGTGGTTTAACCTTGTGCTTGAACACTGTCGTGAACGAACATATGTTTGATTCGTATGATGTGTATTAACAGATCGTAATGGCTTTTGCAAACAGGTAAAAAGACCTGCCGGAAGTCTTACAGCCATTTGGCAAATTTCTGCATGCGGAAGGAAGCGAATTTTGAAAACTTTCGGTTGACGTGAGTTCTTATTCATTCATCTTCACGAAATATTAAAAAAGAATCGATCTTACAAATTACAGATTCAATTAATTCGATTACGAAATCTTCCAGTCAATCAACATTTTAAACCCACCTGGTTTACCAGAACAATGTAACCTCACTCCAAGTAAGTAATTACATTTTCAAGTATTTTCAAATTATAAACCGACATTATAATTACTGAACGAAAAATGCGCCTTAAAATTACGGATGAGTTCAATAATCACAACATCATCCATCGTTTTATTTTTCACAAGTAATAAATAAATTGCGTTTCCATTTCTTAAGTGTGTTCGGCCGTCTCTTCTATTGACGCGCTTAAGGTAGGGCACTATTTAAACAAATGTAACATTAATTCCTTCAGTGAATTTAAATAAAATAATTACTAATCGATATCAGTGATTATTAATTATTATTACGAAACGCTGCGAAATGGGTTTGAATGTGGAACTCAGCGCGGTGTCGGTATCGACTGTAGGAAAGCGTTGCAACCTTGCTAGTAATTCTCTCTCGTACGTATCAACAGTTCCAAACAAGTGGTACCTCTGAAATTTTTTGGCTATAGTGCGATAACCACGGGAAAATACGCACAGAAGGTAGCATTTCATGTACTTATACTGAGGTTTTTTTATTTGCACACAGTAAAAGAACACTCTGTGTACTGTACAACGCAGTGAAACACCACAATGTACTTAAAATACGAATATTTACACACAATAAATACATTTTAGATGTGCAGCAACATACAGTAGCCCGTCGGCTTAAAATAATCTAGCAACACTGTCGGTAAGCATTACTAATATAGCTTAGGTCCGGTTTTCTTCATCTGTGAGTAAGTGTCAACTTAACTACTTGACAGTTTAGTGCACAGTTTAGCCTATTTTAATCAGCCGAATAATAACTTGGGTCTTACTTAGGCCCGATTTCTTCACCTACGGATAAATTTATCTGGCAGGTAGTATCCTCGGAAACTATTATCGATACAATGGTTTCCAAGGATAATACCCGGCAGATAAATTTATCAGGAGGTGAAGAAATCGGGCATAAGAGATGGAAAAACCGGGCCTTAAATAAATAAGCCAGGTTCAATCGAAACCGGAACTCGTCTACACTCGTCTACAAATGTGAACCAATAATTCTCTTTACTTAAATTAGACTTGACTTGAACAACGGGAAATTGTTAATTTATTTAATTTATGTTACATGCTAACATACGGTAAGTAAACAAAATAAACAATTTGGTACGTTACGATTACGTTCGGAGTTCGACAGGGGTCGTCATTCAATTATCAATCGCAAACAAACGTCGAGGAGCCGCGCTGCCACTCGTGGAAACGCCGTACTTCAGGTTAGTCACTTGTACCAACTGTTGCGTACTGATGACCCTTGGGAGAGCTTGCTGTTACAACGCGCGTCGCTCACGATGTAGAAGAAATATATTCGCCCCAAAGAAAGCAGGGTAACGATAAAACGGGGAAAGAAAAAAACCGTATTCCTCTGTTAGAACAAAGCAATCAATTATAAGCATGGGTCACGCTAGCATCGTCGTCCAATTACCTCTGTTCAAAGCAGAAACGGTTATCCGCTCGGGATAATTTGCTTACAGCAAATCGCATATGGCTCAAGGCTCAAAGAATTCCAGTAACACCATATTTTTAGAATTCTGCATCAAACTTACGCACCGTTTCTCAAACAAACAAATCACACATACTTGTGCACTCCGTAATGTCGAAACGCGAAGTGACGCCTACGTGAGGTTGCCGGAGACCAAAGTGGCGACCAATCAGAACACAGAAATAAATAGCGTGACCATCAAGAACCAATTAAAGCCTTAATATCAAACGAGACGCAATGTTATGTTTGTGATGTTTAGAATTCGTTAATCGAAAATTAAGTTTGTTTGATTTACTTTTCTTAACCTCCGTGCTGTATCAAATCAGGTATACAACAGAGATAGATAAACCAATCAAAGACGGACTTAGAATACAGTTTCTGAACGCAGTGTCCACATAGTTTTTCCAAGAATTTGTTTGTAGTCGGATGTCATGCTTGATTTAGTTTTCTAAAAACTCAATGATGGAAAAATATGTACAAAAATCATGTAAACGAGAGAGACACGTATTCTAATTAACGATGAACCTAATTTGTAGTTTTTGAACACACCCCTTCCAACGTCGACATGATAAAATTTGTTTGCAATTTTAAAAAAGAAATTAAGTTAACTTGTGGATAAAAATAAAATCCTTTGGTTTGCTCTGTTTAAGCTTTTTGTTACTAGTTTTCTTCTTTTTATACAGGATGTTTAAAAAATGGTCTCCGATAACGACGATTTTCCTCCCTCAACTCTCCAACTCTTGAAGTAAACAAAAGTAAGAGTTTTCGATCTTTCCTTTTCTGTTTTTTTTTTTTTTTTAATTGCCACCTGTTCCCAGAGTGCGTCTCTGTTTGGAAACTTAGTGGATTTGAGACGTGCAAGTAACTTTTGGCGTCTGATTTACAGGCGGCATATTTGGAGGAGAAGTTTAATGTAATAAAATGATGCAAAAATTCTTGAATGCATTTAGTACATTTATTCTCTTATTTGTCACATTGTTTTTTTTTTTTTGTTACGCTGATTCTGTTAACGCGCATTTTTATTTATACTGTCATGCTGTTCGAGTTTTCTCCTTTTTTATTTATGCGTCCCGCGACTAGTTTTTGCTAGTGGCGTGCGTTATCGTACGTTATTGTACCTTTTCTATGTTATTCGTTTGTAAGCGTACGCGTGAGTACTCCCGCAGACGCGCCGACGCTCTTTTTTTGGTCCAGGTAAAAAAAAACTTTACTTATATAATGTGTCGCAGATTGAGTAGGCTACCGCAGGTAACGTTCTTATAAGTGAAGGTAGAGATTTGATTAAATGGGCAATGTGAGAAACTGTAACAAATTACAAAAGGAAGATTCGATCTGGTTATCAAGCTAAAAGAGTAATTCTTAAAAAAAACATTACAGGAGACCAAGCGACCAAGAAATACAAAATACATGGAAAAACATTTTCAAAACCTACTTAATGAAGATGACGAAGAAGAAAATGAGTTATGCCACGGGCAGGAGGACATACTTATAAATTATTAAAGCTTCAGAATTATACAATTTTTAAAATTCTCGTTGCACTTTGTTTCTTCATGAATATTTGCATAAACCCTTTTTGCATTTCGAATATTGATGCGTACCTCCATCGAAAAACGCTGATAGAAATTTTATCTACCAGATGCAAATAAAGTTTAAATTCGCCGTCCATCAAACTAAACTAAATTTAAACTGTCTAGTCAGCGACGCCCAGCGATGTGTTAAAATATCTTATTTAAATTGTACAACGGGAGCTGGATAGCCGGCGCGCGTGTTATTTAAAAACAATAAATCACCGCCTAACACATTTATTAAGGCCATTTAATATCGGCTAAACTGTTCGACAATGGAGTAGATTAAAAGTTGAGGGAGCAGATGCGCTTACTGGAGGCACACTTACACGTATTTATTACTTTACAGGGATTAAAAGGGGACCGGAAAGGTTTCAAGTCCTCTCCTATCTGCAAGAGCGACCCATTTATTTTACAGGACCAACTTTAACCTTATTCAGCTGATACTGAGTGAAGACCTTAACTATAGCCAATAGTGATTTAATTGCACAGCACTGCTACCTGCCTGAGTCGTAATAAGATTGTGCCGAGAATATTAACTTGCAGCCTAGCCAACAACTCGGTCGTAATGATTTACTTAAACGCGAAAATAATTGAGCGCCACATTGCTGATAACAATACATAACAATGCCCAAGGCCCCCTTAAAAAACACTGCTATGCCCCGGGGATATCAGACGACGATTAAATGTTGCATGCTCGCAACAAATTAATAAAGCCAACTTGGCTTCGCCCCGAAGTACGAAAGAAGGATTTAGAACGCGTCAAGACCGACGTGACGTAAGCCAAAACCAACCGAGTAAAAGCTAATGTCAATGAGATCCAATAATGTTAAATGTCAAGTGCGAAAGTAATTTGCAATTCCGCCGAAATAACAAACTGACAAAAAGCGTATTTCGCACGGAACAAGAAGATACAAAAACAGATGCGATATAAAGTTTTACAGCCTTGTGTCGACTTTTGATAAAACAATCTATTTAATTCTCAGGAAATACTGTTAAATACCGCTGTAGACGATTGTATATAATTGCGACATTAACGCAAGAAACACCGTCGCTTTTTTAGTCGTAATTGGTTTAACTATTTTAGCGTTACCTTGAGGATCTTAATGAGTGAAATTTAATTTTCTGTTTGCATTAAAGTCCAACGGTCCAAGATTAAAAATTAATGAACACTCCATAAAGAAACAAAGAAGTTGGTAAATTAATTTCTCTGTTTTCCAGAATCAATCGCGAATTACGTCGGCGAGGACGCGCCCAATTATCTTCGTACTTAATGGAATTCTCAATCCGCTCAGATATCTCATTATGTCAACTTTTTAATCTTCGAAGTGCCTTAGAAAAATTTCCCAAGTTAAATCAGATTTCACTCTGGGCTCTCCTCGCACTTGTTCCTGACGGACGCGGACGTCCTGAACTTTATAAAACTGCTCTCGAGAGTCGAGAGTCATTATAATATTCTTCGGGAAATAGTTAGTTATTTATAAAATGCAGGCGGCGCTACGATTGGAAAACCTCTAAACAAACTTCCAACTTATTTTATATCAATCATTTAATAAGCGTTTTCAATCTATCGGGACTTGAAGTCAGAACAGAAAATCATTAAACTCGGACCGAACCGACCGATGCGATGGCGACGTAATGCAGCTATAATGAAGAACAGGCTTCCGAATCCGGAGCTGACGGTGCACATGCAATTTACTTCTTGCACTTCAGCAAACTGTCATTTAGCAAAGCCACGGTAACATAACGATGACGGTTGGTAAGTTGCAACTCAAAAGTTGTTATAACTGCGAAACGTAGTGCAATCCAATTGTGAGAGTTTGCTCTGATATAGCTAATAATTCATCTTCCTCACGAAATGATCTGTTTGCAAAGTTTTAACTAGTTTTGTACATCTGAAATAAAGCTTTTGATATTTGAAGTACAAAAAGAAATACAGTTTCTTTCTTACAAGATTCATGGCACTTGAATAAATGAAAAATTATTTATGAAATGAAATGAAGATTTCTGAAAGTCACTTGTATTTTGATCGGTAACAGGTCCGCGCCGATGTTGTCGGCTCTTGTCCCAGATCTAGCTTTGTGAAGAATCGGATGGGTCTTAATGATGTGCCACCTACCTTAGCATGTGGCGAATGACTTCGATATCGCCGATCAGCTGCAATGGGATGGACGGGATTCTTGTCAAATCAACGCGATATTTAAGCCAAAAGGGCGCCATTCAATTTTTTTGGGATCGCGGGAAAAACTAAGAAAAATATGGCGCGTCCAAAGTGTCTCAGATAACATTTTATTCGACATAAGAGAGGTGATACAAATCAAGTATAATCAACAAAAGTTGCAATAATAAGAAATAAATAAACCAACAGAAATAAAATAGATCGAAAAGAGCAAGCCAATCCGGTGAATTGTGACAGTAACCTTACCCAATCCCCTTTGAATACCACGGATCAAGGAAGCGATTGCAAAGGCGCATAATACATGTCGCAACACGCTCGAAGCATGGAGCAAAAAATAATTCCAACCTGACCAACTCGGAATAATTTAACAAGTCATAAACTGCCTTGAGTTTATTCGAAAACCAAACAATACGCGTATTTCTGAAACCAAATGTGTTTTCGGCAAATTATAAGCAAGAAAAGAACTGGGCGAATAAACGAATCGGGATAATTAACAGCCAATTACTTTCGTTCCCATCCATCGGAGCACCCGCAAAAACGTTTCGCTTAGCTCGAGCGCGACGGCACACCCTTTTCCGGCCTAATAAAAATAACCTGTCAATTAAAGAATAAATTTATCTCCGGAACATTCTACTACATATGGCGTCCCAGAACGATAGATGGATTTGAAACTTGATATTGTATTGACAGACATTATATATTATAGTTATTTTAAGCATAATCGCAGCATGAGATGAGAGCGTTGATTATTTATACAGCTCGCCAAAAGAATCTCAGCCCAAGAACAAAACCTACTTGAAATAAATTAACGACGCATTAGTACGGTTATAATGGCGTCATGGGTTTTCAGTACCTCTATTAACCCAGGTTTCGAAGGAAACAAAACATATACACATAACAAAGACCCTTGCCAATGTGTCAAATAAAGGGTAATCTCGTCAAAATATTGATACATTTGACATTGCTTATCTTGCAATGTTAAATAGTAGCCAACTTGATGCAAGATAAAGTCAGAAGTATATTTTTTGTGTGGATATCCTTTTTTTTTTATTCCACGACCCGCTCTCCGAATTTCTTTTTTTTGTGAGCTACCGCAGGTATCGCGTCGTGTTCGCCCGTGACGATAACGGTTCTTTGACAGGACGCAGGTAAGACTGCTTCGTTTTATGTCCACCTAGGCGACTCAACTTGTGAGTCATAACTATTCGCGGTATCATAACAATTGGCACCTCAGTTAACGTAACAACTGGTGCCCAACGCCATAACACAAGACCTGCCCAAAACGCCAATTCGGACCAGGTGCACACCGTCAGACACGAATTCTTGCAGACTCTTTCCGGATTTCTGGCAACGGTTCCTCAGCTGCGCATCATGCACCTTGGTCAGATGCGCCTGACCATATTGCATCTTCAGCCTATTCACCAGTTAGTTGAAGTCTTTTTGTTCTTCTGGATTAATTATATGTAGCACGTCGATGGCGCTCCTCCTTAAGGCCACAATCAAGGAGAAAGTTTTCTCACTGAATATCCATCCGTTCGCTTTTGCACTGTGTGGAGTAGTAAGGCTAAGAAGATTTCCCGGTTGTTTTATTTTTAATCTCGAAGTTTCCGCTGGTCTCCTCACAGTTCGGACCTCATTATTTTCTGATGTTGACTGATCTCTTAATATCCAAAACTCTACAAAGATTTGTTCTAGATTTTTAAATTTGTTCTCTTTATGGAATAATTTTTCCATATTTTGTTGAAGGCTCCTTGTCTCTTCCAATATTTTTGCTACCAGTCCAGTTTATCGTCGAACACACTCGTTTAAAATTTAGCACATGCTTCTGCGCGACAAATCGTTTAAGCAGTATTTGCTTTCTTTAATTTCATATAACGCTGTGTTAACTAGACGTGTGATCGATCACATTTCAGAAGACACCTTGCGATTCTTGTGATGCGTGGGATGTGATTTTCTTTTCCAAATGCTAAGCTATCTCTCGCTTGGCAAAGTTTGCCACAAAGGGGACGGTCGGACCTACTTGCAGTTGATGGTCGGACAACCCTCGCAAAGTAGCTGCCCAGCTCAGGGAGACGGTCGTGGGCTACAAAAATGTCGCGGCGAGATAGCCGAACTAATAAAAGGGCGCCACCTAGTGTAATACACCAACAAGGTCCCAGGTTGTCGTTAAGATAGTGGCGGAGTTTAACAGCCCAAAATAAAACAACCCGTAAAATAAGTAAATATAGTGAATCTTGAATAATAACGTAATCAACCGACGATAATCCACGGAATTCGCTAAATACAAGAAAAAAGAGAAAACCTTAAAATTACGAACACCAAAAAAAAAAAACCCAAACATACCCGCATCCCTCGTCTACTCAAAAATAAATTCGACCAACAGCAAGCGAGGAACTGCGGCGTACATAAACCAACAACCGCAAAAAAATCGACGAAATCAGAGAGAGCACGTGGCGGCCCAAATGTAATCCGACCCAAAAGGGATCGACGGAGTCGAACTACTCCCAAGATTCTTCTGGGAAGAACGCTAATCCCAACTAACGGCTGCCGAACTCCACAAAACGGGATCTAATTCCAAAACCAAACGGCAAGGTTCAACCCAGCGGTCATTTTTAACACACGTACGTCTCCGGAAACACGTCCACACCTCTCTTAACACAGGACGAGAGAGAAAATTCTCGTAAAAATCTAACGCGCCGGTACAAAACGCGCGCGCATGCCGCACCAGCAGAGGGGCGGAACCTAATAAGGGGTGTTCCAGAAGTGGTCGACCAAAAACACTGAACACTGAAAAGGTTTTACCAGAAAGAAAGAAAAGCGCTAAGAACGAGGAACACTTCTTATATACGTACGAGGGGAGTCGAAAGGTTCCAACAGCTACAAACTCAAGAAAACGCTGCGTTCAAAACAATCACTAGGGGAATTTGAGGTAAACGTTGGCAACGCAACCGCGGTCAAACAATCCTGCCAATACACCTACGGCCTTATCGAAAGATGAAAGAAACCTAACTCCATTAACTCGAACACGAACAACGCCGAGCCAGAGGAGGAGAAAAGTTTGGGGCCCAAGCGCCGAACTCGTGCAGGAACCGTAGCGAACAAGGGGACACTGTTGGCCGGACTGCAAGCCATTCTGCGAAGACGAAACGCCAGTGGAAGATCGAAAATAAGTGAGTCTGAGCTGTAAGTAAACATGATACAACGGAGTGTTGAATTGCAGGAACCCAAGGTAAAGAAACACCAAGTACGTACGGTGGTGTCGAAAAGTTTTAAGACGAAATTAAATACCCCTGGCCGTACAAATGTGCGTTCTTTGCAATTATGAATCTTAACAACATTTAGCCGGCTGACCTGCTTTTATGGTACGGCCGGCGGCAAGTCTAATAAATAAATATTGGTTACGGTTCCCAGTAATAATAACAGGTATCGTTGATCCTATGACAATACACATACAATGGAATGATTATCTCTTTCGGTAGTATGTGTTCTGCGTTCCATTTCACAACGAAATTAAACGAAACTTTCCGACACAAGAAATTGTTCAGTACTAAAAGATAATTAGGTCGCAGCTTCTTATACACAGAGAAAAATCGATAGTAAAAAGTAACACAAATTGAAGTCAGAATACAGACAGAAACAAATTGTAGCAAATATTAACACAGTTGTAGTAAATATTAGCACAATTGTATTAAATAGTCCGATAACTGTGCGAATATTTGCTACAATTTGTTTCCGTCTTCATTCTAACTACAATTTGTGTTACTTTTTACTAATGATTTTTCTCTGTGTACCTACACACTAAATTGGGATAATTCACGGTATTACCGGAAATTATCCAGAATACAAATGTAATAGGATGTAGAGGTATAAAATCCTTCCTGCGCAAGATAATTAAACAGGATTAAATATTAGGGACAATATCCTACTTAGTATTAATTTTCATTTTCTTATTAGATGCTTAAATTCCTAAATTTGTATTTAAATTCCTGGTTTCATGAACAAAAATTTGCATCACTCTTAAGAATATTCTTTATCATACAATCGCTGAGCTTTGTGCTTCTTGCTGTCTCATCCGCCGTAATTCTTCTGTTCTCCACGACTAATTTTTTCACTTTTGTCAACACTTCTCCATTGTGTGCTGTTGTAAGGCGTCCATTTCTTTCGTCGTCCTTCAAGCATATTATTCTTCCGTGCTTAAATTCTATTGACCGACGTCTAACTGTAGATTTTGAAGTTGCAGACTCTCCGTAAACATGTTTTAACCGTTACGCAATTTTCGTGAAGTGAACTTCTTGTTTTTTTGTAAGAAATTTTATTACAGCGCGGTATTCTATTTTTTCCATTTTTGATTACTCTGTTATATCCTGTTTTGTAACATAGAAGTTAATAAACGAAACTTAATGATAATTGCAGGCACAAGTGCCAAGATTTTGCAAAATTTTTTTTCTTTTCTAGAACATTTCTCGGTCCCCTCGTACATGCGGAGACTCCGAACGCCGATCTACCTAGTTGCCAGATTCAATCTGTATAAGTTCACAATAAACTTATATATGTGCTGAATATTCCGAGTTGCTTTAAAATGAAAAAAAAAGAAGCTTTTTGCCAGCTTGTTATTTTGACGGAGTTACAAATTATTTTGTCTTGGCCCTTTTTGGCATCAGCTTTTACTCGGTTGGTTTTAGCTTATGTCACGTCTGTTTTGATTCATCCGAACCTCTTCTTTCGTACTTCGGGACGAAGTAAAGTTTCGATATCCCCAAGATATAGTGATATTTTGTCAAGGGACCTCGGTTCAATATCGATATGCCTATATCCGGCGCGGACAAGGCATTATTGTGTATCATTACCGGCAAGGGCGTCGGGAGAATCTGCTTGTACGGTCGTATCGAAAAGTTTTAAGACGAAATGAAATATCCCTGGCCGTGCGAATATCCGTCCTTTGCAATTATGAATCTTAACAACATTTAGCCGGCTGACCTGCTTTTATGGTACGGCCGGCGGCAAGTTCAATAAATAAATATTGGTTACGGTTTCCAGTAATAATAACAGGTATCGTTGATCCTATGACAATACACATACAATGGAATGATTATCTCTTTCGGTAGTATGTGTTCTGCGTTCCATTTCACAACGAAATTAAACGAAACTTTCCGACACAAGAAATTGTTCAATAATAAAAGATAATTAGGTCGCAGCTTCTTATACACAGAGAAAAATCAATAGTAAAAAGTAACACAAATTGTAGTCAGAATAAAGACAGAAACAAATTGTAGCATATATTAATACAATTGTAGTAAATATTAACACAATTGTAGTAAATAGTCCGATAATCGTGCGAATATTTGCTACAATTTGTTTCCGTCTTCATTCTAACTACAATTTGTGTTACTTTTTACTATTGATTTTTCTCTGTGTACCTACACACTAAATTGAGATAATACACGGTATTACCGGAAATTTTCCGGAATACCAACATTTTACAAATGTAATAGGATGTAGAGGTATAAAATCCTTCCTGCGCAAGATAATTAAACAGGATTAAATATTAGGAACAATATCTTACTTATTCTTATTAATTTTCATTTTCTTATTAGATGCTTAAATTCCTCAATTTTTATTTAAATTCCTGGTTTCATGCACAGAAATTTGCATCACTTTTAAGAATATTCTTTATCATACGTTTTCATGAATTAATTAATATAACAGTAAGGTCCGACTTCATAATAGGACTTTAAATTTAAAGTTATTTTAACCTAAAAAAATACACTTGTTTCCCTATTCTTAAATTGACTTAACGCTTCCTTAAAGTCTGATTATGAAAACGGTCATAAGTCCAATTAAAAATTAATGTGTCATTAAAAATACTTTGTTACTCATTCGATTTATACAGAAAAAATAGGATAATAAAATAATTTTGGTTTATTTAACTTGTTTTATTTGACTCTCTTTAATACTTTGATCTAAATTAGCGTTGGAAATTTTTAATTGCAACACATGAAACATAAAAAGTATTTTCCTTTTCTGATCACTTCGTTTATTTATTATTCAACAACAATAACACGTTCAAACTTAAATTTAAATTTAAATACATTCCGAACTTATGGCAGTTTAAAACATTTTGATTTAATATCTTTCAATTTTGTTAACAATTTAAATATGAAAATCTAAATTGAATCATAAAAAAACAGAATATAACAAACCCGGGTAGGTATTGTTTCTATTAACATTAAACTAAAAATAAATTAACAAACTAAACATGACTTCACAAAATATAACTATATTCCTGAATTAATTTTATTAATAATTACTGTCATAATACATCACAAATTATGCAGTTCTCATTACCTGGAATTTCGTTAATCAATGCTTAACAGATTATCTGCTCTCGTGAATGAATTTTATGACCCTGCTCATCCCCTGGTCAAGAGAGGGAGAGAGAAACGGGGAGGCTCGAATGCAGAAGGTTCTAAATTCAGACGGGCTATTTCAATAAGGCTCAAATTCCAACAGATTTACTGCTTTTCGTCTTAAAAGTTTTCGACAGTAGTGTACATAGGACCAAAATAAACGAAAATAAGAAGCGGGGCAAAACAGCCAAGAATTTTAGAGAGAATACAACAAGGAAGGAGTACCGAGTATAAGTACGACAAAAGGGAATGCGAGGCGGACGCACCGCAGCCAAACCCAAAGGGCCAAAGCCAAAAAAAAACAAGCGAAACTTCCAAGCCGTACCAACGCGTCAGAGGGACAAAAGGTACATAAACTGACAGAACAAAAAGAGTGAGATAAACTTAGCAGAAACGTAACAGCGAGTCGCCTGAGAGTGCTTAGCATCAGAGTCCGAAGCGTCTGGAAACAAAAAGTATCTCGTACGGAAAACCTAATTTTACCCGCTCTCTGGTTATATCTAATCAATCAATACACAACATACAGAATCGTAACTTTACCAGGTTACCTCATCGTGGCGCAAGATAAATCTGTGTATTAATCGGAGGCATTCTAGAAATTTATAATACCAGATTGTAACTTATCAGCAAATCAATATCGCGCTGAATTATTCATTCGACTTAATGTGTTGTGATATTAGTAAAATTTGTGAACACCGGATCGCTGCGACAAATTGGAGCGGAATGCCACACGCTAATGAGAAATTTCACAAACGAGATCGTTTTATCACAAATGCCGCAATCAGCATCCAATTTAAAATATGGATCATTATCACGATTATTTGTCAAGGCGTAACAGTAATGAGACGGGGTTCTCCGTTCCCGGCGAAATCATGAAGCCTTCTACCTACAGCCTCGTTACAAGTTTCGCAGGCAAATTTTTCAAATACAGCTCGTGTTATTTTTTTTTCTTGGTGAAAACCAACGTACGCAAGAGAGAAATATTCCGACAAGATTAATCTGGTTATACATGCATGCATGTATGTATATTATGTATGCGTACGCAATCACGCTGATGTTCGCTTTAAATCAGTATGAATTTACAACCCAACGCTGCCGACATTTCCTTGAAATAATTAAATTATTTCCACCCTGTACGTACAGTGCACATATATAACTTCGCATGAACGCATTCGTTTGATAATAATATGAATTGTAATGAAACGCGTGAGTTTTAATTAATACACACTCACAATATAATGAAATAAATTTTTAATTGCATTTTGCGATTTGCTGCAGCAAAACGAAACGACGAGAGCAAGCGAAAACTACAGACAAACTTTTTTTTTCCAGGCAAAAATTGCACTGCCGAAGTAAAACAATTACTAATCCTGTATTAGTTCAACATTTTCAGAATTATGTATAAATAATTTGTAAGTTCTTTTTATGTATATTCAGATTAAATAATAATACATTTTTCCGTTCTCGCTCCGCTGTGCTCAAGAACCTACGGTTTAACTTGATAATTTCGTTTTAGGTATGCTCGACCAACATCGTCTTAAAAATGCGTAATTCAAACGGCATTATTAAAGCACTGTGCGCAAGCAAATATTTTATTTGTTCACTGTTCATTGTTCTCGGCCTTCGGAAATTGTTTCTTTCTTCCGAATTTTCACGATTAATTTCAAGGATTTTGTTTTTGTTTTTTCGAATTTTCGAAAGAGAATCCTTCCCAAGGTACTTCCAATTGTGTCTTTGATTTTTATTATTTGATCAGTTTTCTTGTTTCGAAAATTAAAGCGATCGTCTTTTGTTTCTTTATTTGTCGCTCGCGCAAAGAAAATTTTCGAAAAAGAGAATTCCGCATAAGATACCTTCATTCTTGTCTTCGATTTTTAATTTGAATGGGGCATGAAATTTCTTCTTTTTTAATTAAAGCGATCGTCTCTTGTTTGCTTGTTGCTTGTGCAAAGAACGTTCTGTGTTTGTTTGTTTTTTTTTTTCTTTTTTTCATTTTTTTAACAACATCGGTCGATTGTCTTTTGTTTTTGCTATTTTATTTTATTTTTAAAATCTTTCCAATTTTTTTTTCAACTTCAATTTCTTCAATTTTTCAATTCTGCCCTTCTCCACTGCAGGGTTAAGTTTTTCTGTATTTTGTCCGAAATTTGTTGTTTTTTTCCAAATTTTCGAAAGAGAATCCTTCCCAAGGTACTTTCCAATTGTGTCTTTGACTTTTGTTATTTGATCAAATTTCTTGTTTCGAAAATTAAAGCGATCGTCTTTTGTTTCTTTATTTGTCGCTCACGCAAAGAATTTTCCGTGTTCCTTTTTTTTTCATTTTATCTAGAAACACGATTCGATGGTCTTTTGTTTTCTTTGTTTGTTCGTTTTTTTTTTCTATCTACATTTTGTTAAATTTTTCCAACTTTTTCAGTACAGTTGTAAGAAATTAACGCCGTCAGCTGGGGTGGACTATTACTTGAATAATCACTTTTTTTCTTTGTATTTTGGTCAATAAATAATATAGAAGGCGCGGCGTTAATATTTTACAACTTTACTAAAATACCATGCGATCAACGGAATTTATAATCACAGCAGGCTGTGATATTTTCCAAGAAATTGGCAACACTGGCTTACAGTTTGAAATTAAAAATTTTAAGTGTCAAAATCGTGACATTTATTTTATTTTCTTAATGATTGACAAACATCACTCAAATGTAAATGATCGATAATAAACGGATTTGTCTTGTGGAACTCCCCCTAATATTTTAAAAAAGGGTTTAACCAAGCATCCATACTGAGTTCTGAGCTGATGGGACTGTAAAAAATTGTGATCGTAACATAATTAGAACTTTCAACTTTAAACGAAAGCTCTTCCCAAATCGCGTTAATTTATTCAACGAAAGGTTTTATAAAACAATCACGAAAGGTTTTATAAAACAATCCTCTCAGTGACAATTCAGCAATTTTAATATTTTCACACGAGGATATTAAAGTCTTTGAGTGTAATTTGAGTCGCTGCCTCTAGAAGCTCGGGAGTTTTGTCTTAGAAAGCAAAAATAAACAATAATTAAGGAGCGTATTTCAACATGAAACAACTTGCTCTTTAACATCATTTTTACTTACTTAGTATTTTAATTTACATTTATTAAATTAAATTAGTTCTTAGTATACACGAGTGAATGAAAGAAGAATGATGACGTGGGTTGATACAATACACCCCCCCGTCCCTCCCCCGAGTAACACAAACCCCATCCAAAATTTATTCAACGAGAAAGTTAACTGCGACTTTTCCGACGCGAACAATACATCTCAAGTTTGTCTCATTTCTCTTCTGGCGCTCCTATCCCCCAGTATTTAATTAACCTCCTGACTAGGTCAGATGGAGCAACGCAACCAAATACGTCTCCTGTAGAGTAACGAACCTGCCACTAATGCGATCAAACGAAGAGAGGAGGACACGAATCGTCTTATTGCTTCTGGGGGAGCTGCGTTTGCATTCGCGTTGCGTAGGCGGCTAATTAAATTTTTTAACGAAAAAAAAAATATACAATTCAAGAAGTGCCCTTCTCTTTCCATAAATTCGGTTGGTTACCATTTCAATATGCCTTCAATCTTTCAATAAAATTATATTACATCTCGCTTGTGTGATTTTTAAATAACGGCCAGGTTGGCAGTTTTCTGTAATAAAATTGAATTTCGATAGGTTATAACAAATGGATTATCGTAAAACAATAAACTCATAACATTTCATTTTTTCTTGTTCATGTTAGAATTCGAAATAAATTCTTATACAACACAATATAAAGAACATGTTAAATTCTTTTCGAAGATTCAGTTTTAATTTGAATCAAATGTACGTACGAGTAAACGCAACGACTTCTGATGGACCTACCTACTTTGTCTAGGCCTAGAGTACAAATGAGACGATCGTCGGAAGATACTCTCTACACAAGTATCCAGAAGAGAATAAAATCGTCACCCGGGAGGTCCGTTACATAATTCATTGTCACGTTTTCATCTGATTGGCTGTTGGTCATTTTCGATCCCTTTCTTTTCGTTTAGTTCTCTTTTTCTCCTTTCCTCCGGATCGAGTTAGCAACGCTTCATTCTTTATTAAGAGTTCGAGTAAACCACTTGTTGTTTCGTGGGTACTATTTTGGTGTTCGTATAATATTTCGCCGGGGGCGAAGTATACTACACGGCCAGTGACCGGCTTCGACGGTTTATCCCGAATTAAGCTGCGTTTTCATGCTCTCTCGTGCTTGACCTCCGGGTGAGTTTTATTTGCTCTCGGCTAATTTGTTGTTTGGTGGGTACTATTTTGGTATTCGTATAATTTTTCCCCAGGGGGCGAAATATACTCCACGGCCGGTGAATGGCTTCGACGGTTTACCCCGAATTAAGCTGCGTTTTCGTGCTTGACCTCCAGGTGAGTTTATTATTTGCTGTCGGCTAATTTGATCCGTGTTTTACGTTTCTCTTCCCTCACCCCTCTAGACTTTTACTACGGTATACTTTTATCGCGGAGTACATTTTACACGGGGTGCTCTTAGCTCGGATATACCCTTAAGATTGCATACCTTCACTGACGGCGTAGGTTTGTTACTGGGTGAATTTTCCCCACTAAATTGTCGACCTTGGTTGAACTCTTTGATTGTTGTGCTGCCTTTCGATTAAGCTTCTCGACCAAATTCGTGGGCCAGTTGCAGTCGCTGGACTTCCCTTCTTTCCTCGACCGCCGCTTGTTGCGAGGATCTGCGAAGCCAAGCACGCCTCACGAGAGTCGATGGAATACTCAGGTCGCACCTTTCTACGTTTATTTTTTTTTTATAGTTAATGACATTTTCGTGATAACAATTTTACGTTTTAAATTTTTGCGGACATTTCTGGCACGATCCTTCAGACACCAGCTCATTTGGTAATATGGGGGTTTGTTATTTCAATATAAATAAAGGATTGTTGTAAAAAAAAAAAATTGAGTGGCGCCCTTTGGATAATTTCGCGAAGATTTGATGTAACCCCGACCCGTCTCACTGCAGCTGCCGGTGGCACTGAAGTCAATCGTAGTCAGAGCTAATCTTCTGCCTATCCACCAGCTAGGTAGTAGATCATCGCACAGTCGTGTTTTGAGAATTCACCGCCAGGCATGAATCATGGGGATTCGATAGACCCAATACTATTGACAAGTCGCGTACGGGAAAGAGAAAAAAAAAAACAAACAAATGAAATCTCCCAAGTAAAGTTCACGGTTTTTATAACGTTTTAAAAAAATGTTCGCTGGGGCTAGACCGTAACTGAATCGCAAAAACGACAGATCCTCAACAATTGATATTATTAATAAACATGCAAGAGTAAGACTCAGAAGGAGCGCGAGAAATTCAAAACTAATGTCCAAACGTGAGAGAAAGAAAACATTCAACACGGACATAAATCGAAAAACACACAAAACACGAAATAAATTTGTATGTGGGGGGAAAACAAAATCTGTATCGGCTCGCGAATCGTTGCTACGCTTTTGGCTACAGTTTCGTCTGTTGAGTGAAAATCCTCCCCATATACATCTCGATTTCGTATTAATTCTTTCACATGCGTTCGGGAAGAGTTTCCCCTAAAACACTAATAATTTCATATAGTCACTGCATATTTAGTACTTAGTAGAAGTTGCGTTTTTACGATTACAGTAACATGTACCGAGTTCAACTTAACAAGTGTCCAAATGTGAAATGTAACACCCTCCGACGAGACCAAAATGAAGCTTGAATTGAATTAATACGAGAGACGAGGCTCGGAAATACGGAAAATCCATAAAACGTAGAACGAAGCACAAACCTAAGCTCTAAGCTTGAAGAATGATTCGACAATACTGAGTACACATTCGGAAATAAACCTTTACCTGACAAATTTTCAGGTTTGTTGGAAGAAGTAAGAAGCGTTACGGTTTGAAAGACCGCTTTTCAAAATACAACCTGTACAGTAAAAATATATTAAAAATACGATACGTAAACCGCAATGTTAGTCGTCGTCTGCTTCAGTTCAGTTTAAAAAGATGAAGCTATCTTTGAAAAACCATTCACTTTAATAAAGGATAAAAATATTATGTTATTTACTGTTACGGTTTGAAACAGCGCTTTCAAAAGTCAACCTGTATATTAAGTTATAAATTACATTTATTTTCCATGGCGCAATGTTCGGAAAACGTGAGCACGTCCTGCAACGGAGTAGCTCGCCGGCTTTTATTACGTTAAAATAAGTTTTCTTTATCATCATTTTCATCTCGGAATCCTACTATTTTTATAACACAAATTATATCCCACTCCTCGATCTAATTGTGTGGTGCAAGTCGCAGACTATTTTTTTTGTACACCTCAGAACACTTCAGCAATAATTCATTTTACGATTTTCGCTGTTTCGGGATTATAATTGCATTGAGTTCAATTTTTATCGGCCCGAAGTTTCTATTTTTATCGTTGATTGCATAATCTTTCCCTACAAACATAAAAATTTTTGGGATTAATTGTAATCTGCCCATTCGGTGTTAAATATGGATAAAGTTTTATCTGAAAAGTTGTTAATCTTCATCTAATTTGGAGTTATTATTCTCTTTTTCCGACTAAATTGTATCTAAAAGTGAGTGTTTACTCAAAACAAGGATAATCTTAACTCTGCTCTACTACATACATTTCAAGGGTAAACATCCTAACTCCGTTTTTCGTAACTCCGCAAACGGATGGACGGGAGAGAACACCGAAAAAGTGTCCCCTGGCGTCCAAAAAGTGTTAGAATTAACTCCAGATTTTTATCAGTATAGCGTCCGCAACTGCATTTCATCACAAGTCGTGGGAATCAAACTGAATGTTTATTCTAAACGTCGAGACTGGCCACAAAATTCGGCAACGTCTTAATTTTTGGGATATATGGTTTCTGCGATTTTACGTTTTTTGTCTCCTTGTTATTTCGACGGAAAAAATAAATTAATAAATAAATAAATAAATTCGCATTTAACATTTGACGTCATTAGTTGTAATTGACGTCAGTTATGCGCGATTGGGTTTTGCTTATGTCTCGATGCTTTCCATTCGTCCAAACTTTTCCTTTGATAGTTAGGGGTGAAGCCAAGTTTGCCTTTATTAATTTGTGACGTGGCTGTAGCATGTAATCGTCATTGTGATATTCCCAGGGCACGGTGGTGGTTTCGTGTTTGTGTTGGTATAAAAAAAAAATATTCTGTTCTAAGAATTCTATTCTAAGATTGTGCAGAAAACTGAAGTTGATAAGTACTGTATTTATAGTTCATGTCAGTTCAGTTTTAATTTTAATCAAATATGTATATCTAAGCGCAACGACGCACAGTGCGTCGAGCTATCGACAAAAATCGAAAATACAATATTTTTTTAAGGGACAAAAAGGTTTCAGTACTCACCAATTAATATCTAAAAAGTAAATAAAATCCCTATTTCTTTGATTTCTCTGTTTTTTTATAACTATTTATGATATAGTTTTTGAAAGTTCAAGGACCGTTTGCCTCAGTGACTTTTACGATTCTATGAATGTTACCTTACATAATCAACTGAAAAAAAATCTAAGTAATTTTGACTATTAATCCTAACAATAGAGTCTTCTATTATTATTATTCAATTATTATTATTCTATCTAAAATTTAAACTTTTAAATTTCAATTGTTTCTATGCAAACATACAGCCGTGCGCACCTTAAGTGCTACAATTTGACATTTCTGTGAGCCTTGTAGTATAAGATCTTAGGGTGAAGTTTGCCTGTAGTTGGTGCATTTTAGTTGCGCATGCCTGTACATCAAAAATGTTACGTTTACTTATAGGGAATATTCTACACGATATTTATAATTAATTAGGTAAATATTCGCCGCTGGTTATGAATAAAATACTTCTACATTTTAGCTCTTTAATTCAATGGAAGAGCTGTAGATTTCGATTTAGGGCTACAGTTGTAAGTTTGTAAGAGCTTCGAGCTATAGAAATTGGTATATTCCATTTAAAAAAGTATGAGTTTGGTACATAACTCACTTATGGAACATGCTGTACATGTGAAAATAATTTTCTGATATAGAGCTAATTACAGACAATAACTTTTGTATAAGACATTTTCTTTTATAATTAATAGTTAGGATGCTGTTGAAGAAATCAATACTAATGACACACCCTGTATATTCTAGTGATACTATTCTATTTTCAATTACTGCAACTGTTTATAATATGTATATTTCCAGGACCAAAAAATAAGAAAAAGAAGAATTATGATTTTTGTCCATTTACGCCTATCATTCGACGCACAGTGCGACGTCGGATGGACCTACCTATTTGGCTTAGTGGGAGGTTCCTGCATTGAAGGGCATTTTTTCAGTTGTTACTTGGTGCCCTGGTAGACGGAAACTCTTTCTAGTTGTCGCAGCCTGTCCCCGTTTTTATGGATAGGTATGTTTGCAATTGATGTTCCATTTCGCGCAAATTATTATTGTTAAACTCTTCTTCCTTTACAGGCTTTTAATTTACAACGCTCTTCGCGTAAGCTTATCGTGCAGACTTTAAATTTAGACTTTGAATCTAACTTTGTTTGACGTATTGAATACTCAGGACATATTTCGTAATGGCGTATGTCGACGATCTGTGACGATCCTTTTGGGGAGCAGGCAGTACGCACCGCCTTCCCTTCGAATCGGTTATTTGGTGTCAACTGTTGCGATAATGAATCAACAATAATAATTGACGTCAACTGTTGCGATAATGAACCGATAGTCCAAGCAACTCTCCACGAAGATGTTTCAGGTGGGAAGTTCCGGTCAATTACAGATTTCGACGAGTTAATTAAAAACTTCGGCGTTTTGGGCGATTAACACCAGTAATTGTATTGCATTTAGTAAAGGTTTGAATGCGTAAAGCTAGCGACGGATCCGTCATTTGGTTATTCTGCTTTTAAGCTTCCATATTTGTCAATGGTTTGGTTTTACTAGACACTTTTAGATAACGACGTAATACAATTACATCTTGGTTCAGTTTTTAAGATGCGAACACATCCTTCAGGTGTGTAGGGTTTGAATACGTATTTATGTCTGATAACATTTTTTTACATTAAATTGTTACATAAAATGAGTCATTTCCTTTGACCCTCTCCTCGTCTCCGGTTAAGATTAGGTGGCGCTTATTAATTTTCGTGAACACCAACGCCCGTCACGACTGAAGCTGCTGGCTGTGCTGGTAAGTTAAAACTCACAGAAATTTATGCCGTCAGTACAGTCAATCAAAGCAAAGAAATTCTCATTATATGGATATAGACAGGGTAGTATTCTAAAGGTATTGCGCTCTGCAATTAATCACGGCTGCCACTGACTGCGAAAACTTCGAAAATATCGATTAGGCAAAAATTGCCAACTTTTTCGTACGAGAAATTAAGTCTTGCTTTATCTTTGTGTAGTGTTAAGTATACATTTGTTTTGTATATTATAATTAATAAAGTTATATATTCAATTCTTCTTATGTTTCACATGAATATAGTTTCTCTTTTACATCGTGAAATATAATTCGCATAGCTTGCAACTTTTTCTTTCTGTTTGATCTGCATTTTTGTTAAGAACGCCTGAGTAGTGGAAGCAATCAAGTTGTTACAACATACAAAGTATTCCTTGACGAACTTAGGCCTGGTTTCTGGAAAGTTTCATCCCTTAGGTAAATTAAAAATTCCTGCAACCACAGCCACGTTTATACTTCATCTAAGGGAAAAAGCTTCTAAAAGCCAACATTACTATTGATTTAGGAGTTCTTATTACTTAATTTGTTTACTTTTATATCCACATCCTTACTTATTTACTAATTTTATTTTAGTTACAACTGAATATCACAGTATTACTATGTTTTCAGATTTAAATGATCTGTAATTTTATTATTAAAGTCGAAAATCGCTTAACTGCAATCTTTGAGCGATAACAGGGCATAATTTTATTTTATTTGGCTTTGTTCTATACGGGAAATTGCAAACCTATTCGCAGCTGAATAGAATTTTAATTGGCTATAAACATGGTTCACTGAGGTCTCTATAATTAATTACTGCCCTGCAATAAGTTTCTAATTGATAATGCAGATAAATAGCCGAGAGTAAAAACTGTACAATAAATTTGTACGTTGTGAAATACATATTTTATATTTAAGTATGCATTGGGTTTTAATTTATAGTCATCACGTAACTACTTTATTCTTACTTTATTTTTTTAAAACTTCTGAAATTGACAGACGATGTTCATTCAAGCTATTTCGTTGACAACTTGCTTGAATTACACATTTCCATTTTTTCAAGAAATCTTTCATGCACATTCATGATTTACAGTAACATTACTAAGAAAATGAAGTTGATTCTTGTCCGACGAAAATTGCAAGTAAAAAGTTTTTTTTTTTTAATCTTGAACCGGACAGAACTATGATTGGAAAAAGACATTACTGAAAAAAAAATATTTTTGTTATTCGTCGTGACTCACTTATTAATTAATTTGATGAGCAGAGAATAACACAACAAACTGCAGGGAGATACCGAAACGATTTGAATCGAGGCGTTCGTTTCATGTGAGATCAAATATTTTACAATACAGGGTGTCACAAAACCTCTGTCTTTAAATGAAACTGTAAGTTCCTCGTTACATAAGAGATTAATTCTCCTAATCTGAAATTTTTTGCCCAAAAATGAAAAACTGACCTATCACAAGCGAGTGTAGTCCCTTTGTTTTGAAACCTCTGCTTGGTTTACGACTTGTTTCAGCAATTTATTCCGATAAAAGCAATAAACCCCAATAAAACTTTTTATTTATCTTTAGAAGAACTCGGTCAAGATCTTATTGTGTACGAATATGAATCCGACTTGCGGACATCGGCATGCTTATTTGTATTTTCAACGTGCGATAAGTAAGAACGTTTGTTTACGCACCTCTTTGTAATAGAAAATAACAAATATGTTAAAAACGAGTACCTAATCTTCGTTAGGTTTTTACTGAAGTAATTAAACATCTTCATACTCTAGTTATGTAACTGCGTTGAAAATGCGTACAATTATTGTTTAATTATCGCACTAATAGCTGCTGAATAAGTATTCAGAAACTATTCCTATTGTAAAAACGGAAAGCAAGGATTAGAGTACGATACGATGAAAAATTTAAATAAATTAGATTACCTGTACACACAATAATCTATGGGTTCAAAATAAGCGATTGAATAACTTCGCTAGCTCTCAGTAGAACTATTTTATTAATTGTTTACATTTCAACACAAAACACATGTTTTTATAAGGATAATATTGAACCTGAATTTCTGCGTCGGCTTAAACCGTAAAGACATAAAAGCTCTCGCCTAGTGCAGACGTTTATTTCGTCGTTTATTCGAAGCTTTAATAAAGAAACAAATTTATTTTTGCTGTACAAATACAATAACTTCAGTAATCAACACCGTAAGTTGATTATTGGCAATTTACAAATGAATATGATGTAAGAATTTCCACTTTTTCGATCGCCTTTAGACTGATTTTCTTTAATTTAACTCTTAAAGTACGGATTAGCACAAAACTAATCATCAATTAATGCAACAGGCACAGAATATTTTAAACTATTAAGAACTTACCTAGTTACAAAATTTATCTGCTTTTAAAATTAACAAAAAAACATGATACTTAACCTGCCTTAAATACAACATCTGTGCATTAGGTCATGGTCTGCGTTTTTATGACCCCGAACGTCGGAGAATAGTTGAAACCAAGCTCCGCCGGAACATTTAAACTGCATTCAGTGACTCTCAAACAATTTCTATGAAAAAGTAAAATAACTTTTATCTGCGTTATTATTGCTACCTGACCAACAGTTGTATAACAAATTTTGTTTCTTTTCTTGACCACTATTTGTGGTATCAATTAATGACATAGGTTTAGAGACACGCTGTATAGTTATTGCATGAAGTCTATGCTTTCAGACACTGAAAAATTTCACACCAAAGTAAAATTAAAAGTAAAAGTAGGTGCTCGTACGATTGGCAAAGAAAACTTCCATTAAATTCCTTATTGATGTTTGTCTCTTTCAATTTCTGGAAGCTCCTTAAACTTTGCGGTTAGTTCGCAGCTTAATCCGAGGTGCTTTCCCCAAAGGAACACCCTAATGTACCCCATTTCTAAGAGAGGGACGTGCGCAGAAAATTTTTCAAGGGACAGAAACAATTGTTCGTCTTCAAATTTTACTTTTCAACATCCTAGAAAGAATTACGACAAATTACCAACAATTATAAATAATATTTCATTAAAATTGCAAAATATTAAATAAAATGTGATTATTCAAATAATATTTCACCGATATTAGTACCTAACGGCGGTAACGTCGTTACAACTAGTGATGCGACGAGGCGAGTAGACTCGCTATCAGACTCGATTCTCAAAGGTACTCATTGTACTCGAGTAACTAATTCTGTGAACCCGAGTCAGCGGTACTCGAGTCGACTCGAGTACGATACAAGTACTCGAGTATCGACTTTAGAATTTGTAGACTCGTCATCAGACTCGAGTCCCAAAGGTATTCGTTCTACTCGAGTAACTATTGCAGTGACACCGAGTCAGTGAAACTCGAGTCAACTCGAGTTCGATTCAAGTAATTCGAGTACCGAATTTAGAATTAAATAGCGCTGCAACGAGTCGAGTAGACTCGATGTCAGACTGGATTTTATTGGATTCTCTTTATAGAGCCTCCTCATCAGTTGGTAACGAGTGAATGAGTACCGAGGTTAGAATTGAGATTATGCGTGTAGGCAATAAGCGTTAACGTTTGACAAGTTTCATTCGTTTTAGAAGTACTATGCTTTTGCTAAAACAGTCGACTGCCGCAATAACTTACTGTGACAGTCAAACGCTTGATATCGGGGGGGCTTGGCGGCGGTCATTGTTTTTATTTTATTTTATGAAAAAGATTACATAAAAAATGAATAAGTCCCAAAATTTCAAAGGGAGTACAGTTTTTTGTAACTGAAAAGGCTGTTAAATATTGTTAAATAAAAACTGAAGACTCATACTCATTTAATGAATAATTTGTGGCTCTATATTCTACATTTTGTTTTCTTTTAAAGAAATTACATAGTAAATAAGTTTTTCTTTTTATTTTACACAGTACCTGCACACTTTATTATGAGACATATCAAATAATATTACATAGTTACAAAATTTTAAATTTATCTGAACTGCCCGAATATATTAAAAAAGAAAACACGTGACGATCGGAAATCAAGTAAAATATAGAATGAACTTTGTTATTTTAAAATATAGTTGAAAACAAAAAAAAGTAGACAAATTACTGTTTCCTGTAATTATTCTTCTTCAAAATGCTATAGAGTAAAGCCGAATTCACAGATTTTACCACAGTTTTATACATGTTAATTTTGAAAGATTTAAATTTTTTTTAAAGTTATTTATGAAGTCGTCTTTAATCACTTCCATCTTCAGAAAGAATAATTATAGGAAACTGTAATTTGTCTACTTTTTTTGCTTTCAACTATAAAGTCGGCATATATGGAATATCCATTCTTTGGGCCATTATAAATTCTGAACTAAGATACTAAATACTCAGATATTTTAATTAAAAATACTTTATGTTGTTTTCCAGCGGTTGTATATAATAAATTTAAGAAATACATATTTTTGGGGAAAATTCTGAAACAAATTTAAAAAACTGCATTTTCTTGATATTATTTAAAATGGCGGATAATATATAATAGTCATTTGGGGTGACATGAAATAAGAGAAAATGTGCCATACTTTGAATTAATAAGGTAAAATATCAACTGTTGTACTAATCTACACTATAACAAACTAACTTTGGTGTAAAAAAACACTTTTATTTTAAAAAATACGCCAAAATACATTTTTCTCGTACCGCGCGAAAACTTCCAAAACGATAAATACACAAAATCATGTACTGTAAAGTTATGCAGTCTTACCAGCTAAGAACCTCTGTAGTAATGACCTATAACACTGAAGCTCATGTTAATGCCAGAGTCGTTTAACAGATGGCGCTTCTTATTTCAAAAATACTAGGTATTCCATATTAGCCGGTCTATTCCACATATGTATGTATGCTGACTTTACTCTACATATTTTCTTGGATTAAGAAAAATACTTAATTCCTAATTCAAAATATAGGTACATGTTTATGTTGCTTTGTTTATTTGCATTTTCATTTTTTACGATATTTAAGTTTAAAAAAAATGTGTATTTATTTGAGTAGACCTTTGCATTAACAAGAGCTTTTAATGCGTAACAGAAGCTAATTGCAATTAACAGACAAAACGTTAACAGTTAGAACAAATTAACATTATAGAGAAGATCAAATTAAAGACTTTTTCTTAATAAACTTTAAGTAAAAATCAGTAACTAGAAAGTTACAAGAGTTTAATGTAAAATTAATTAACAAGTAAAAGTTACTATACCTGTAGTAATATTTTACGTTTTAAATTTTGGTATTTTAAAAAAATCTAGTCGCGTAAAAGTTACGGATATTTCACTTTTGTGTCAATTAAAGAAGAAATTAAGAAACTTAACTGTAACTTTTTTAGGGTTTTGGTCGAAAACTAATTAAGAGAAAAGTTTATAATAATTTCAAGCTCAAATATCATGGAAAGTATGAAACCAAATAAAGACAAACTACAAATTGTTGGAATTAGGAATCTTTCTTAATTAAAAAAAAAATATGTTGCGAGTTTAACATGAATGCTTCTACGGCCGTCATCCATGATTGAATTGGTTACCGGTTGAAAACACGTCATTACTTTTTCTTCCACTGCCGTCATTTCGCCCTTCATTGTAGAAGAACCTCCTCAGGACTGATATTGCTGGCTGCAGCTTTTTCCTAGTCGTTGTAACTGATGGGAAGCAATAGAACACCATTAGCAGCTCTGAGGAATTTCCTCTGCAATGAAGAGCAAAACGTTCGCGTAGGAAATATCTTGATGCGGTTCCAAACGGAATCAGTCATTTGGGTTTCCGATCGGCACTTGTTTAATTTTTCCTTAATAATTTCTTGATTCAAACAAATTCCTAAAAGTTATATTTTACATATTTTGATATACGTTTCTAAAATAGATAGTTGATACCGTTAAAACTGTAAACAAAAACACTGCACCTTTAATCTATCGATTCTACTAACAGTAAAAAAGTAACGTCATGAGTACTCATATTTCTGGGTTCAGTTAAATGTTCGAAACTTTTAGTGTGGACTCGAGTCAAAACTAGCATTTTTTTATAAAAAAGTTCAAGTTTATTACATTCTTTAAAACGGCGAGTCCCGAGTTCAATTCGAGTACTCGAGTACTTTTATCTGAACTCGAGTCAATTGACTCGAGTCGACTCGATTCTTTTAAACGGCGATTTTCAGCCAAGTACTCGAGTCTATTGATCTGGACTCGACTCTCTTGACTCGAGTCAAGACTCGATTCTTTTATAAAAGTATTCGAGTCGACTCGATTCTTAAAAACAGCGACTCGTCGCATCACTAGTTACAACTGTACTGAAATATTAACTTCAGGTAAGTTAATTTTTTTTCCTAAGATGTTAGAATTTGATGTATCTTCCAAACTTCATTCAAATGGGTATCAGTTAAATTTAAATGGAAGATCATGAATATGAAAGATTTATCGAAATTTTTTATTCTTTATTCAATTAAAACAAGTAATACGGGGTCCATTCTTTTGTTATTGCAAGATGATATTTTTCTGTGCCATGCAATTTATTATAATCGTTGGTGTTCTAGGTATTTTCATTGATAACAAACGTAAATGGACAAAACACATAAATATGTTATGAAACAAATTAGCCTCAGCCTAGTCTGTTATACACTTAAGCAGCTAAAAAGATTAGTGAGCTGTGATATTTTAAAAATGTATTACTATTCAAACTTTCACTCATTAATTTCTTATGGCACAATAATATGGGGATCAAGTGGTGAAACAGAACGTATTCTATTACCTCAGAAAAGGGCATTACGATTTATGGAGGGTGCATCTCCCAGGACAAGTAGTCGTAATATTTTTATGAAATAGCAAATCATTGCTATCACTGAAATTTTTATCCTTCAATTAGTTAGTTACGTTAGAGTAAATGAAGCTCAATGGAAAAAATTAAACTCTTTTCATAGTTACGACACCAGAAATGGCTTTTCGTTAGAAATTCCACGTCACAAACTGTCCTTGTATAAAAGGTCACCAAAGTATCTTGCTACTATTTGCTACAACAAAATTCCACAAAATTACAAGCTTTTGAATGACAAACTATTTAAAATCAAATTAAAAGATCTATTGACACAGAAGTGCTATTATTCATTATCTGAATTTTTAGAAGATAGTTCTATGTAGCGTTATTTATTTACTCTTAGTCTACACCACTTTCGCAATATTAAACATATTAGAAAATTTTCTGATATAACGCGCTGGAATGATTGATTATACGAGTATTAATTATTATTAGATTCTCTTTCTGTATTGTTTTAATGTGTAGATGTTTTTGTCTCATTTACAAATAACGTTTCTAATCATTTTGACGAATCCAATACCATGTACTTTTGGTCAAATGGATAAATAAATAAATATTATTATTATTATTTGTTGGTCATTAAAATAATAAATTCCTTTAACCACTGGGTTTAGGGATTAAGGTAAACCTACTAACATAAAGAAAGATTTAATTCTACATTAGACGACTTTATTAGATACAGGGTATTTCATTTGAAAAAAAATTGAATTAATTTTTATTTTAACTTCCGGAAAAAAGACTTTCAAGAATTACTACTTCATGCAAAGCAGATTATTTGTAAATACTGTGATGTTTAGGACGAATCACAATCTCATTTTAAATGTAGAAGAATAAAATCTTTTAACGCTAAAAATATAATATTGTCACGAAAAAGAACTGATGGTTAAATGTTTAGTTAAAAAATCTCCACCAAATCACGAATTGATAAGGTCGTACTCATCAGTCAGTTGCTAACTAAACAATTTTGTCAATTTAAACACAAAATACGCGTGTTGAATTTTCTGTAAAACTAAAAGCAAGAAACGAAATTTCCTAAACGTGACAATGTTATGAATTTTGGGAAGTTTGCCAATAATTTTCCTCTGAGAATCCGAAAACTTCAATAGGTATAATGGAAAAGTATTCAATTTCGTTTTAGTTTCGCAGGCAATAAGCTATTACATGAAGAAAAAGACCCAATTGTGTCTTCCCGACGTGTAATTGATACGCTTGTCTCAAATTATCCATCATGATATTGTGAAAAATTTTATGCATCTTCTGTCGAATTGCGAAATGCTCTCAGAATTTGATTTTAAAAACAAAAGTAGATAAACAATTGAAACAAATTGATAATGAAGGCCTTGTTGACTCTAAATCACACGTCAAATTTCAAACAGATACGTCAAACAGTTCTCAAAACATTAAACCAGTTCCATAATTTTGCCCTTCCCCGTATTTGTTTTCATATTTTAAGCGACATTTATTAAAGTTTTGTTTAGCTCTATCTTAAAAACATAATCTTGTGGCCTTCTAGTTTTTTTCGTTTAAACTGATATTTTTGTCAAATATCAACCTAAACCATTTTTCACAATTTTTTCCTTCAAACGCTATTTTCCCTAAAATTTTCTGATGTAATAGATAAATTGCTTTATGTGGTTGTATAGAGAATTAAACGAACTATTAAATAAAAAAAAAAAACGTTGACAGGTTGTTATTAAAAAAAAAAAGTTGGATCTCAAAAACAAGAGCATATAAACAATTGTAACAAATCGGTAATGTAGGTCTTATACGACAGATACATGAAACGGTTTTCGAAATATTAATTCGGTTTCTTACTTTTGCCCTTCCCTATATAATAAATCAAGCAAACTAGAAACATATTTTAACATTTTTATTACTTATTTTATTAAACAACCTTCTTGAATAAAAAAAAAATGTCGTCCTGAACATTTTTCTACAAATTGTTTGAAAATAGGTTTTCAATCTCCAAGGTATATTTGTGCTACCTCAAATACTTTACATCAGTTTACATAGAACTGATCTTGTTTTCCAGAAATAGGCTGCGTAAGGAATGTCTGATGAACTGATAATAACTTTCTTTTAATATTAAAGAGAGGATTTACTTTTTTTTTAATTAATTTTAATAATAAAAATGAAATGGACTCCATGAAGTTCGGTTTACATCAATGAAAATATTTATACAAACTGATGTCCGCAAGATGTATCCGCAGAGTACGTACAGATCAACCTAATGGAAATTCCTGCAAGCTAACCGCGTCCTTGTTGACGCTGGTAGTAAGAGTTATAGTCGATCTCGATTTGTTTGATCTCGACTGAACAAGATTCTAAAAAAAATTGTCACTGTATCATTTTTTTATTATTCTAATTCTAAGGTATGCAAATTTAAAATGTATTCTGATAATTTCTAGGAAAAGGGCACATTATAGGCACTTTTGTCTGAAATAGGCATTTATTCATAAATAGGCAAAAATAGGCATTAGAACGCATTGCCATTTGAACAGTAACTACATGAAACGTATTTATATCCAGGTCCTATCAAAGTAGTGTTAACAAATAGAAAAGGCAAATGCTCAGACTTCCGCGGTCTGATTATGATAGTTTATTCAAAATAAGCCAAAGATACTTAGTTTGTCTGTCTGAAATCTAATGCCATTTATATTAACTATGACTTAACTACAACGACGCATGCAATTTTTCATAAACTTCAATATTCCATATTTGCCAAAATAATTAAAAAGGAGACTACCAAAAGATAAGGGTTTATTTATTTATTTATTTTTTCGTTTCTAAACGTATAGGAAATTCATCTGAATTTTTTAATTTCTGGAATTTAAACTGACGTTTTGATTGACAGTGACGAACAAAATTTATTACTCGAGACGGTACATTACATACCTGACTTGTATATTATTAAAAAAAAAGTAAATAAATGAATGTCTGGCAACTGTACTTTCTAAAAGTAGAATCTTTATGCACATATTTATACAATTAAGAACAATTTTTGGATTATTTTGCATCGAAAACAGCGAGCGAATTTAATTTATGAAGGAATCACTCAGGTGTTTCTATACAATCGATTTTTTTTTTTTTTTTTGAAAGAATGAGCGATTAATAAAAATCTTATTAATAATAACGTGTCCCGAAAAATGTAATAGGTTTAACCACTTTTGTGAAAAGGAAATAATTTTGTGTTGAAAACGTTACATTTGTAATAGAAATCTCAACCCTGATGCAAGTACGAAACGAAACAAAGTCCGTCCATCTACTGCAGAATCTCGTAACTAACATTTATTGATCCGAATAAAAGCAGAGCTATGGCTCGCCCTCTACTGTCGAAAGCCGGAACTGCTCGACAAATTCCATGCAACACTCTGCAGCAATACCTGCACGTCCTGGTGGTACACACAAGAAATGATTCGTAACTCTGCACATAGATGTCAAGGTCTTACCGACGAGTACACGCATGTGCTAAACTAAAGCGCTCGATTTGTATAGTTTATTTCGACGAAATAGTCAATTCAATTTCCTTTGAGTTCGTCGTTCTTCGGTCTGGTTGGCAGTAATTGTGTTTATCTGCCGATTGTCCGTTCCCTTGATTAGACCGCTGAGCTGTCACAAATCCGATAGGTTCAGAATTTACCGTCGCGCCCGATTTAATTTTCGGCTATAGATTCCGGTTATACCCCGGGACCGGGGTATTTATCGATTCAATTTATCAACCCGATTATTACAATGCAACGGTAATAATTTCACTGGAAATTGTTATGTACACATTTCAAATTAAAACAATATTGTTTGTTGGTCGAATTAAATGACTGAACGTTCCCCGAATCTCTTTTGCAAACATATTGTTGCTGGCCGATATTATTTGTTTAATATTTATGTTACCGCCGAAAATTTATACATTTATTAGCAGTATATAATAAAATATAAAGGTTTTATATACAGGGAAGGGCAAACGTATGGAACAGGCTTAATATTTTGAAAACTATTTGACGTATTTATTTGAAATTTGGCATGTGATTTAAAGTCAATAAAACTTATATTACCAATTTGTTTCAATTGTTTATCTGCTCTTGTTTCTGAGATCCAACGCCTACTTGATTTTTTTTTAAATGACAACCTGCTGATTTTTTTCCTGTATGTAATAGCTCATTTAATTCTCTAAACAACTACATAAAAATATTTACCTATTACATAAGAAAAGTTTCGAGAAAATAACGTTTGACGAAAAAGTTAAGAAAAATGGTTGCTTTAAAAACATGAAAACAAATACGGGGAAGGACAAAAGTATGGAACCGGCTTAATATTTCGAAAACGGTTTCACGTATCTATTTAGTTTAGTTTAGTTTAGTTTATTGTGTGTTAAACATAAAATAACAAATAAATTTGAAATTTGGTGTGTGATTCAGAGTCAATAAGACCTATATCATCAATTTATTTCAATTGTCTATCGGCTCTTGTTTCTGAGATCCAACGCCTACTTGATTTTTTTTTTAATGACAACCTACTGATTTTTTTCTTTATTTAATAGTTCGTTTAATTTTCTAAACGACCACATAAAAAATTTTCGAGAAAAAATCGTTTGAAAGAAAAAGTTAAGAAAAATGGTTTATTGTTTGATATTCGACAAAAATTCTAGTTTTAACAAAAAAAACTGGAAAACCACAAGATTATGGGCTGTTTTTAAAATAGAACTAAAGAAAATTTTAACAAAAATTGCCTTGAAAACATGAAAACAAATACTAAATATCAGCGTAAACCACTTTTTCTAACTTTTTCATTCAAACATTATTTTCTAGAAATTTTCTTATGCAATAGATAAATATTTTTATGTGATCGTGTAAAGAATTAAACGAACTATTAAATAGAGAAAAAAAATCAGCAGGTTGTCATTTAAGAAAAATCAAGTAAGCATTGGATCTCAGAAACAATAGCAGATAAACAATTGAAACAAATCGATAATGTAGGACCTATTGACTCTGAATCACACACCAAATTTCAAATAGATACGTCAAACAGTTTTCGGAATATTAAGCCGGTTCCATACTTTTGCCCTACCCTGTATAACGTGTTCCAAAAATTTCTCAATCACAAATCATAAAATACATTATACAGGCTCTTCACAAATCATAAAATACATTATACAGGCTCTTCATAATTGTTGTATCCCACGTGACTAATAAGTTCGTACGAAGGGGCACGTTAATACACCATTCCCGACAATTTTGGTTAATTCCAAAGGTTTCCTTCAAATAAGTTCCCTCTCGAGTCGAATTTCAGCTTGCAAAATAAGAAACCATCTCGTTTGTAAAAGCAAAAACAAAGAAAGCTCATGAAATGCAGTTGAAAATGTAAGGGCCGCATGCTGCATGCATCAGTTCGATAAAACAACTTGATTGCATTATGAGAGGGCAAATTTAATTCATAAGAAACAATGATAAGTTCCCATTTTATTTTCATCAAAAAATCCCTGGCTTTTCTACGACTTCCCTGACTTTCCGCTAAAAAGCTTCTTTTGCCGCGATAGTGTTCCTTTTCTAACGTTTATGTATTTAAACAATTTCCTATTTCTTCCTAATTTCAGAAAAGAAAAAAACAAACGTCAAACATAATCGAAATAAAGGAAACTTTAAAATTAAAGTCACATTCTTATGTGTAAATAACTATATTTGCGCATTTGTTTTCACATCCGACTGTGACTTTATTTTTAAAGTCTCCTTTAGTTCGATTATGAAACCGACGCAGAATTATTATTTCTTGTTAAAAATGAACTAAACGTTTTCCTTTCGGATTACGCAATTCTACTTGTTTAATATTTAAAACAGTTAAAATTTTCCATTTTTTTTTTATTTCAGAAAGCAAATTTAATTTTTTTTTAAATAGACTTTTTCAAAAGAAATTAGAAGTCCTTACCATACTGCCCTGTTAAGCGTAGAAGTCGTAACTGACAAAATCATTATTTCGAGATGTTCCATCGTTTAGTAAAATTTATTAAGGCCCGGTTTCACCATCAAAGTTTAACTTTAAACTTCGCTTTATTCCCATAATAACAATTACAAAGATAATTGTTTCCATAGGAATAAAACGGAGCTTAAAGTTAAACTGTGATGGTGAAACCGGGCCTTAGACACCAATTTGAATATTTGGTTAAAAACTGAATTTAAGGCTAGTCTGACACGCCTAAAAAAACTGCTTTTCCTCTTTTTTTTTTCGTTATTAAACTGAACTTTTTGTTAATGTGTAATATACCAAAATATGCGCCTTTTAAATCTTTAGGGGGCTAAACTAATTTCATTAGCGAAAAAAATTATACCCCGCTGTAATTTTGAAAAACACCATTTCTTAATTTCTTTCTTCCTATTTTAGATATCTAAATGAACAGCAAATTAAAAGAAATTTGTCACAGTAGTAAAGGATGTAATTCTAGAGGGGGCCAAACTAATATTAATGCATATAAAATATAAATTATTTAAATATCGTTGTATATTTCGAAATTTAACAATTATTAGACCAAGAAAATACGCTCACTTAAATGCCATAATGTATTTAAAACAGTGTACTAATAAGCGATATTAAAAATCATTTCAATTTTTATTAATTTATATTCTTACATTGGTCTAAATTGCCATTTAGTTCATGAGAGTCGCCGCTAGAGGCGCAAGATCGTTGCCAGATGCAAAATTTCCCTTTCTAACGATAAATTATACTGCTTTCCATAAGTAAGAATTCCCCGGATCTAAACAAAGATTCCTAAACTTGGCAACGCGGATGTACTTCTGGTAGTGTGCATATTAGGCGCAAATTTCAAAGTGGAGGCAGGGTTCGACCAGCCTTAACGTCTGCTAAAACGTGCGAAAAGTAGAAACTAATAAGCCGTCATGTAGACGTCATAAGTCATCCCATACCACGTGGCCAACGTGTCAAATGTAAAAGCGTAATGAAAAATTTAAAAATTTTGTTTGATATCGTCTTTGATTGCAATGGATCCCTCCAGCATCCTCTATAAACTATTTTACCGAATTTGGAGCCTCGTCAGCACAAGAGTAGCTTAAGAATTCTTCTGTTAACGAAAGCCCAAATAAGGCTGAAACAGCTGTACAGACGATTCAGGATGCCCGAGGGATCCACTGCAATCAAAGATGATTTGTAGCAAAATTTTTAAAAACGTGCTAAACTTTTTTAATATTTACTCAGATTATACAATTTTCGTAATTTTGAAAACAATTTTCCAATTTCTTGTATTACTAAAACTTCACTTTAATACCAAACGTGTTTAAGAAGCAGATGAAATAATCACAGCAGGTAGATATTCTCAATTTCTCAATTTCAAGTGTTCCCTGTTTGTGGGAATCTTGAATAATTCCTCTCAAATAGATGTCGTTATAGCTCAATAGGCAGAGCGGCTTGGCATGAAGCCAGACGATATGGGTTCGAGTTCCAGCGAATTATTTTTCTGCCTTATTCCTTATTAAATTATCTCTTTCAATAGCATTTTCAAAACTTATAAAATTATACCAACCTTTAAGTACATTTACTTACTAGTGGGCATGTATTTGCATCTATGTGATTGGGGACTTACCTAAAACAAAAAAAAAAATTAGAAATGATGAACAATAACATTTTAGCAACAAAAATATATGTATGGGTCTATCTATGCCAAATCGAGACATTAATTCTACATGTCGCTGTACGTTGAATTTGGGAAATAAGGTGTCTATTCGGAGAATTTTCGGGAAAGATTTGCCGGGAAATTTACCTTTTTTTTGTCATTCTCGATCCCAGGAAATAACGGTCGGGAATTCCCAACTTGACGGGAATGAAAGCTCGGGATGTAATTTCTTGTGTTTGGCGTGTTATGGTGAGATGTGTAAGAATCCAGATTTTCAGGATAATTATTTCTATAATTCAGTAGGCTAATTTAATTCGGATATTTTATTAATAAGGGTCGGACATTCCTAGGATATCTGGTAAAAATCAGTATAAAGATAAACAAAGCAGCGGCGTAGATTTCAACGTCGCCGCTGAACGGCTTTTATGCCCGAAGCACTCACACCCTCGCGCTCATTGCATCAGAAGCAACCGCTTCATGTAAATTACGTGTGTAATATAATTGCCTTTATAATTTCTTTCAAATTAATAATTATGAAAACATTATAATTCTTTAATGTAGCTTTGAAAAACACTGGCATAATACATTTAATTCATATCAATTTTAGCGCCGTCACTGCAAAAATAATGCGAGTTTATTTCAGAATGACTCGATTATGTTAACAAATTTTTATATCCAGTCGACCAGAACTGTAGTGGTTACTGCGTGCCGCATAGACTTCTCGGGCTTCGACTGGTTTATTGTTTTGTTTTTGCAGGTCAGACGATTAGAACTTTTTCCGACTATGAATCGCTTCAGCATATTAGTAGTTTCTCGTATATTTAACGAAACCTTCCGCCTAAAATGCACCTAGGCCTGTTTATTAAGTTCGTATCATGACTCATGAAGAATACAAAACACGTGCAGCGTTATGCAACGAAAGCGTTCGTCAAGCTTGCGATGTACATATGCATCGAGAAATTAGATCAAGGGCATTAATATCGCTGGAACATCAGCGCTAAAAGAAATAATGATGTAAGGATTGATGAATCTTGATGCTAGCAAAAATAGAATTAGTCATCAAGGTTCCTCTTATTACCAAAGCTAACGTAGACTAAAAGGAGGTCATCTGATCCCAATAAATAGGTAGCTGTTCAGATCAGAAGGGAGTTCGACAAGACAGTTGCCCGAGAGGGTTTGTCACGATAGTTACCCGAGGCACGAACTCCTGTCATCTAGAAAAGTACTTCTTCGATTCCGAATGTAATTTGGTTTGTGTATCACGAATCGTAATATTTTCAAAATTCTAATTCCTTTTTTTCTAATCAGTCAATTTTCCAAATTCATTTTAATTGTACCTAAGAAGCATCCATGATCGGCGAGGATGAGTTTAAATAGAATAAAATCATTGTTGCTTAAAATTTAGCATCTAACAAAGGTTTTTAGAAATAAGCCGATTTTTGTTAATCTTTCCTTCTCTCTTTCATATTCTTGTTTCAGTTTTTTTTTGTCAATTATTAAATTTTAATTAGTTAATTAATTTAACTAAATTCACATTTTTATTTTGTTTGTAACCTTTTGTGTTGTACTGAAATTTCATTTTTGTTTGAATATGTTTTGTGATTTAAAGGTTTTGATTTTTATTTAAACGATAAGAAAAGACTATTAAGAAAACATCGAAAGAGATAAGGAATGGACAGTTTTCGACAATTCCAAGAACACATATTAGTAGACACCATTCGAGCTATTCGGGGAAAACAATTTGGAAATCGATTTCTGGCTTTCCATGCTAAAACCAGGGCGCTACTAATAAAGAAATCGAAATTCAATATCGTACGGATTGCTAAAAGAATTGGGGACAAATGGAGATGAAAAGCGAGTTTCCAACCTCCGTCCGGACGTGCGTTCTACAGATATATGTTCACTCAGATATTAAAAAGACGTCTCCTTTTATGGAGGAGACATTTTTTTATTACCTGACTGTACATACGCCGAGGTATTCAATCGAAATATTTTTTTAACTTTGCTTTCATGGCTTTTTTCTCAAAAAAGTTCTTATGGAACTATAAACTTTTTATGTTCAGTAGTAAAGACAAGAACACGCTTTACAAGAATCGCTCACAAAACACAGGGTGTCATTTAAAAAAAAAATTGACTATCGCAATTTTCGCATACTTTATGGTAATCATGATATAATACGTAACTCGTCTAATGTAGTTTTAGAAGCCATTTAAAAATATATAGGGTTTAATACATATTTTTATTAAAATAAAGAAGATATAGGGCCGCGTATACCAAATTGAATCACGCTGTATAAAACGACGCATTATAAATTAATCCAAGTCAAGTCGAAAATTTGTTTAAATTTAATGGAAACGTTTACAATTAGGATGTCTTTGTAAAGTAACTTCTCATACTGCAATTTAAATGTGAAACTACCACTTGTAAACTTCATTTTATTATATTTATTTAATGCACATGATTATTAAACTTGCCTCCATTTGAGCCGACTAAAAGAGTAGTACAAGAAAAGCTACAAGAAATTTGGGACTACTTTATTTTTATTGTATTTCCAGACATTGTTTTAATTCACAATCATGACTCAGAAACGTAACAAAAAAACAAGGTATCTAATGTTGATTAGAGTCAAGACGAATCAACTAGGAACTGACTCAATGGGATTGAGCAGAATAAAAAAAGCAGAGAAAGCAAGTCGACGATTACCGCCTTTTCACACCACGCCGATAGAATCTGAATCCAGTCCATCCGATTCAATCCAGTTCCATCCATGATTTGACTTAGGACGTAAGGCAAAAGAAGATATCGCCGTAAGAATACAGACTCTTGCCATTATTATTTTGTGCAATTCAGTACACTTTATTTGTAAGTATGACTCATATGAAAATACAAAACTAAAAACATGCAGCTTATGTAACAAAGGCATTAGTCAGTATTAGTTTTACCAGGGTGTTACATTAAAAATGAGAACAAGCTTGCATTCCATTGCTCTGCAGAACGTGAATCAGCGGTGGCTCATTAGAAAGCTGTATGCGTTGCATAACGCAATTCCCGATTCAAGCTAATTTTGCGAATTCCAGGGCAGTTTCAGCTACCCACGTCAGCCGTAGACTTCGTAATAAATAGGACAAGAGAGGAAGTTCCGGAGCAGTTCCGAACATCATGTAGTCCGGATGAGATACGCATCTTAAAAATTTCTTCTCAAAGTTTCAAAATTCAAAATTGATTCGAAGATTCGATTTTCCTGACTTAATTATTAAATAAAGTGTACCTGAGAAGTGTCCACGACCAGTAAGGGTGAGTTTGAATAAAGTATTATCGTTAACGAAGATTTTTAGAAGTGAACTGCCTTTCTCTCTTTCATATTCTAATTTCAACTTTATGCTAACTGATATAAATTTAATTCATTTATTAATTAAGTTAAATTCGTATATTTTCTGTTTGTATTTTCTCAATTAATGTATGAACATTTATCTTGTAGTTGAATATATTTTGTTAATTAAAAATTCAGATTTGTTTTATTTGAATTTATATAAGGAAGGACAATGAAGTAAGCTGAGAAAGAGATAGGGCCAAAGCCCAAAATATAAGTAGACGCCATTCCAGCAATTCGTGAAAAACGATATCTGGCGTTCCATGCTAAAACCAGGACGCTATTAACACAGAAATCAAAATTCAACATTTTATGGATTATGAAAAGAGTTGTAGATAAAAAGGGTTGAAAGGTGGGTTTCAACCCCCAATCGCACGTCTTACATCACGATATATGATGCAAATGATAAATATAACTAAAACAGAAAGAATAATGTTCAGTGTGGAGGAGCAATGAAGCAGATTTAAGTTTGTCAAAGTTAAAAGTTGTTTCAATTCAAATATCCTCTTTTTTAAAGCATTTGTTGTGATGTGATTATAATAATCATCCCAATAAACAAATGCAACTGAGAGAAGAATTGAACAAAATTTGGCGGCAGGTGATTCAAAATGATTCAATATGTGTGAATGCTTGAAAGGTACAAGTCAGTTTCCGGCTGATTCGCCTGGATTCTGATTGATTCTTGATTCAGAGTCTACTGGTGTGAAAAAATTGATACAAATTTTTAGGAAGCGCAATTTCTTTGCCGGCCAATATAGTACAGACTTGTTATGTTATAACTACAGCATCGAGGAAAATAGCCCGTCCAGTCTCCCAGATTTCGATTACGCATCGTAACACCCCCGGTGTAGTGCAGATCTGAATTGTTCGATTGCCCGGTTTAACAGAGACGCGCGTTGTTGAATATTCTCAGGTATTATGGAAGAAAATACTAAAATTTCTCAGCTATTAATCGTTATTAAAATTAATTATTAAATAATGTTTCAAATTTTCGTTCGTTCGTTCGTTTCGATTTGCCGTGACAATGTCTTGTCTTTTAAAGCGAGAAAATGATCTCTCAACATAACAGGTTGTGAGAGACGCTTTCTCTAGGTAAATTTTGAACTATTCAATATTTACGGAGAGACTGAGCAATCAAATAAATGTGAATCATCAAAATCAAAATTAATGAGACGCAGAATTCGATCGTAGAATCCCCGTGCGTATTGAAAATGCAGCGAGAAATCGAGCCCCGCCGCGCGCGGAATACAACGCCTCTGAGTTTGGATCCTCAGATTCGAGGCCTTGGTTATAACCAAAGCGCGGACGAAAAGTTACCTTCGGTTGTCGCTCGCGTATAGCGAGATTTTAGTGGCGGGTGGCAAGATGTTTGATACATTCGATGATAATGATACGTAAATTTAATTATTTGTTTTACGGGTTTTCAGAGATTGAATTATGGCATATTTTACGTGAGCCCAGGTAAATTTTCGTCCGCGCAATGCTTATAACACACAGTTCAAGAAAAGGAAACAATTGCTTTCATCTAAAGCACTCGCAGGATCTCTATGCAACAAAACTTCTTAATTAATTAAGCAACTGGCAGCACGAGGCGAAGGCAAACAAAAAAGAGCAAGTCTAACTGGTTTACAGTAATAAATTTCGAAGACGAGCTTCCTTCCGTGCAACAAACAACAAATGGAAACCGTAAAGTATACGCAGTCCGTTTACAAGATAAGTTTAAATCTCCCAACTAGTTTTCAGCAGGACGTGAAAAGCTGCAACAAATGGGGCTGTGATCCTTCTACACGGAATTTAGAATTAATTGCATGTCAAAACAAGAAACCAAATATTAATTTCAAATGGTGCAAGTTCTGTTCACGAACGCGTTACAATCATCGCAATGTAAATACATAGTTATTAATTGTTTGGAAAATTACTTCACACATATTAATTATTATTTTATATTTGCAGTAATTAACAATAATTCAAAATTTAATATACAGGCTACAGGAGGGATGATGGCGCAGTTTTCAAAATGTTAGGGTGAGCAATTAAATAATGATTCCGTATCAAAAGTATCTAACAAAAAAAAAAATACTTTCAAATAGTTTATAACATTTTAATGCTAATACAAAAAGAAAATGCCTTTATTCGTTCCTTATTCGGCGCTCATGAAATCACAAAAAAAAAACTTACGGAACTTGCTTTTCTGATCGTAGACTTTAAACATCGCGGGAATGACCATTATGCAAGACACACTCACCGAATATCATCTGTGTGGAGGATCACATTCAAACACACATTCACTATTAGACATTTAAAAAAGTTTATAACAATTGTTCGACGTGGTGTACATCATTAGTGAGACACAAACGAGCTCGGCGAAAAAGTGATGCTTGTGTTCGTGTGTGTATGTCGGGATTAGCGCAAATACTGTCGACGGTATTATAAACGCACTCCTCTGAAATGATGTTATCTCGCCGTTCGTGAATAGCGGCATTTTAATAAGTAATAATACTATGCAGATAGTAACCGTATTTAGCTTTAACTCGTTCAATCACTTTTCACACACTAATCGGTTGATCCCGAAGAATACACAGCAATAAATTGTGTATCATAATCATAAGAAATGAAGCAAATTATTTCGCTCAGCTGTAATACGTCTTATTGCGACGTTTAAAAAACGCTTTTCTTGACCTCTCGACTTCGGCAAAGGTCACTGCTCGATTGCACTTCTGTTTTTTGTTCCAACAAAGTTTCCTTTTCTTGACTTACCTCAAAGACATAGGCGTACGACTATTTCTTGCCCGATTTTCAACTGCGACTTTCTCGATATGTGTAAAACTTTTGTTAAGGACACGTAAGTTCAATCGTTTCCATTTATGGTGATGTATTACAAGTTTAAATTTCTACATTTATTTCACAAACACCCGGTATATCCAATACTTCAACGAGACATAATATTGTAGATGGCTGAATGTCACTCCGACAAAACTGATGGTAATCAACTACAAACTACAAACAGCAAGATCCCGCTTCTGTTTAGACGTCGCATAAATAAAAGAAGGCAAACAAAAACGGACCTTCGGTTTGTTTGCCGTGTTTTCAGCGTCCGTATTTGCTTTAACGGACATCATTTCTTCTGAGAATATAAGCGCGCGAGATGCTCGGAGAACTTCAATTATTTTGCAGCTTTTATATAGCCCTGTACAACCGCGGAACATAATAGGTTAGGAGTGTCATGTTTCTTTCTATTTTATTTACTGCAAAGTAGTCTTGAGGTACTTGTTGAAATTTATTTCGTCTCTGTCGTCGGTCGAGAAAAATACACCGCTCAAAAAGCAGTCGACGAACGAGAAAAATTACATGTACAGCCAGAATTAAAAATAATGTCTACACAATAAAACGTCAAATAATCCCTTATGAGCTGGTGAACAAGTAGACGCGCAAGCAGCCCGTTGGATTTTATTTCAAGTCTGCTAGTTATTGGATTATTCGCCTTTGACATCAATACACTTTTGCATACGCTCGAACCAATTTCTAAAGCACGTTTTCCACTCTAAAGATGGTACCTCAGAAACCAGTGTCCGGAATGTTTCAACCGCTGCTTCAGCCGACGAAAATCGCTCACCACGCATTTTATTTTTGATATTTGGGAACAAAAAGAAATCATTAGGTGATAAATCAGGTGAATATGGACAATGAGTCATTAATTCAACATTTTTGTTGGACAAAAAATCAACTGTTTGACGGGCTGAGTGAGAGCTGGCGTTGTGATGATGGAGAATAATTCGTCGATTTCGATTGATTCTTCTTAATTTATCGCTGACTTCCGGCAAACAAATTGTAGTATACCAATCAGCACTCACGTTTTTTGGATCTTCTAAAGCCACGGTTGCTACATGTCCAGTTAAACCAAAGAAACAGGCAATCATTTGCTTCGCAGCACTGCGTGAACGGACAAAACTTGTATTGGTTCTGGTTCATTTTGAAATACCCAAACGGTAGATTGTTCTTTACTTTCTGGCTCGTACGAATAGATCCACGCTTCGTCACCAGTAACGATGTTATAAACTAAATTTGAACGACCTCCATTGAATTTCTTGAGCATTTCTTCGCACCATTTGACACGACCCTACTTTTACGCTTCTGTTAAATTGTGTGGGATCCAACGACTGCAAAGCTTTCGTACGTTCAAATGATCATGCAAAATCTGGTGTATTGCTTTCATGTCAATGCGTAGGGATGCTTGAATCTCACGGTATGTCACATGTCGATCTCGCTCAAGCATTTCACCCACAGCATCTACATTAGTGGCAACAACAGATGTTGATGGACGACCTTAACGAAATTCGTCACTGAGAGAGGTACGTCCACGCTGGAATTCGGTAAACAAATTACAAACACTGTTCTTTAATGGTGCTTCATCTCCAAAAGCCAAATGAAGCCGATCGAGGCATTGTTTCGGCGTTAGACCACATTTGAAATCGTAAAAAATCATGGCACGAAAATTTTCACGCGAGATTTCCATGTTTACATAAAATAACTTTTTTCAAATGCTGTACAAACAAAACTAGTTCACTTGGATAGGAACTGTCAGTAGAATTATAGGCGAAAAACGTCAAATTTTTCAAATATGACAGTTGATAAACGCTAACAATTCTAGACCTACTAGATTCCAGAAACTTTTCCAGCAGCCCACGTACTTTTAATTCCTGCACGTTCAAACGATGCAACAGAGACATTTACAATTATTCTTGCCATACCCACCTCATGAAACTCGACGAACGCGTTCTACTTTCACGAGAAAGAAGAAAGGAAAAAAAATAACTAAATTACATGAAATTCACGTTTCCCCCGAAAATTTTGGGCTGCTATACTCTGTGCAAGCAGAGGAGAAAGCATTGCGATAAAGTTCAGTGATGAAAACATAATGACATGGGGAGGGGCTCATGTTAACATCAGGTGTCTGAAAGCTGTTCGCGTACGCTATAGGACCATATGTGGTAGCAGCATAATCAACATGTCACGAGAAGTCTTAGAAGCGTCGGCTTTGAAACCATTTAATGGGGCAACTCTGGAATATTATTTTCAGATAGGGTGCGGTGCGCCTTGTCTCCTCACACAAGTCACGTAAAAATGAACACGAACATAACATGTTGAAACCGCCCCAATCACACGCAATTTGTATTAAAACAGAAGGTTATTAAACCTGAAGCGTATTATTTCATAACAAAAAAACAAATTCAGAAGTGAAGAACTTTAAATGATTCTGTTAAACAACATTATTCAAATACTGACACACAAAGTGTATTACAATCAGCAACAAATGTTAATACCATGCGACCCTACGTTCTACTTTGCTCTTAACTCCCTGATTATAAAAATATTGAGTGTTATGTTGTAGTTGCATATTTTAGAAATTTAGAATTATTTATTATTTGTTGTTTCTACAGGTGAATGTGAGGATTAATGCATTCGAAGATAAGAAGTTAATGTGCGGATATAGCTTCTCAAGTATCCAAAACCATTGTGAGAGAGCTACAGCTTCTAGATTTGCCGCTGGAGTGGGCAGGGTCGGGAAAACGACCCCGGTAAGTGAAATGTTCCATATTTCTGAATAATTACTCGTAAAGGGCCACTTCTAAATTGCATGGTACTTGTCGAATCGGAATGCGATGCCCGGATGCTAAAACGTTTACCTTCAGCGCCTGGAGCGGTCAGAGAAGCGAGAAACAAAGAAAGAACGCAGAGAATGAGAGACCTAACTAACGGTGAGTGAGAGCTTATTGTAACTCCGTCCTGTGATAGTACTGTTTGTCAATATATGTAAACAAAAAAAATGTAGCCAACAGTAAAAAACAGATTTCTGATTTAGATGGCGAACTTTAATTGAAGTAATGGTTCAAAACATAATCCTGAGTTGCGTTACCTGTCTGCTGATTTTTAACTTATTTTTGGATAAGGAACTAACAAATGAAAATCATCTCGGGTCACATCAGTCTCAAGTTTCAAGTGTTGTTGAGCCAACGAACGGAAATCATCTCGGGTCATATGTGCCCTATCTTCCGAGTGCTGTTGTCTTAGGAATGCAAACAATTAAACATCAATTATTATTACTTGACTAGTGTATACTAGCCCAGCTGCAGGACGCTTAAGTGTAAAAGGTTTAATGAATCATATTTCTTGTTTCCGAGATTATACAATTAAATGCGTTCAATGATTGCTCAACACCGTTATACTTATAAATAATTTGCATAAATGGAGAACTTATTCCTGTACCTGGTCTGATACTGGCTGCACAATATACATTTCTTATTCTGGAATTAGGTCTGCCAACTCTAAGACTAATTCTAGAAAGTAGGATAGGGCAATCGTGTATGTTATGTATCACTTTAAATGGGAAAGTTATTGAAAGTTCAACACGTCTTGAGGACAACGTTAGATTAAACCTTTGCAGAAGAAAGTCTTGACGATAACCTCTAGACACGCAGATACTTTTAGGAAATTAAGTTGCACCCGCCGTACAAGTGAAGAAATTTATATATTGTATGTGAGAGGTCAAATGAACGATGCATACTTAAGACGAAATCGGATGTACGTCGTGTAAAGAAGTTTCAAGATATTAAACTCAGAGAGATTCTCTTCCATTTCTAATAATCAAGCCTATGTAATTAAAGCAGTTTGAACAATATAATGAATATTATAATGATTAGATTTTTTTAACACTTACGAAAACAATTAACAGACTTAATGCATAAATCAGTGCATATTCACATTCCAATTACGAGAGCAAGAACTCAGCGAAAAACGACACATGGGTTATAAAACTGGAACGCGAGCGTCGGCAAGTGTTTCGCGAACTCAGGGGGTTACTTGGCGACCCAGCTGAGCAAGCAAATTTTTGTAAACAAACCCGTATAAATAATAGGCTGAGCCGAATTTGGAACTTCAATCGTTAACTGTTAGTTCAATTCACATTAAGTGGCGTCGCCACCCCCACACGGCCCCTTGCGCTGTGTGCGTCGAGGGCGAACGGGCACCCCGGACTGGCAGAAAAACGTCGAACCCCAGAGATTAATTTAAATCAAATTTAAATAAAGAACTTTATTTTTATAATTCGATTGTTTAAAAGTTCTACCTACGCCTCTACGACCCGGAAGTCCGGAAGCAAAATGCAAAGCATGAAATTCAAAAACTAGAATTTTTGTTTGGTGTGCGCCACAAGAAAATCCAAATCCAACAAAAACAAATGTGAACACCTGGCGATGACGTCAAGTTACAAGAAATGTGAACACCTGACGGTGATGAACACAGAGGGCAAACAGATGAAGAATTGATGAATAAATCTTTGAAAAACACTTAATTTAAAGCAACAGCGTAACCGAAAGGCAAAAACAAGGGAGAAATAAATATTAAATTTTCAATAAATTAATGTAAATGCTTGAATGCACATTTTTGTGCAATGCTTGAAATTGGAAATGGAGAAATTGATGCTTTTGCCAGTACAACGTTTAACAAAATGGTGGATTGTTCTTGGCAAACCACGTGGTGTTATCATCAGATGTTTTTAACGCGATTTTACGTCAGTGGAACGTGACCAAAACTTGCCAAATTATTGCAAAACATTGTTGTTGTTTAAAGATCTAAAAGAAGTCCAAATAAATATTTTTCAATTATAAATGCCTCACACCCCTAAAGAAAACAGGACAGCTTCTACTTCCATACCCCAAACAAACTTTTTCCATGCTGTAGTTGTAAGCCACAAATATACTGCCAATTCCTTTTTTACTAATCAACTAATATAGACTTATATTTTGTTGTTTTGGGGGCTTATAAATTCCCAGTTACTTTCGACAACCGCGTATGGTACGTGTGTGATATAATCAAGTGGTAACATTGCGTCCCGGAACTGACGCCGTTTGATATATCAAGGCTTTCATTCGTCTTAGGTGGTCACGCTATTTACATTCTGTGTTCTGATCGGCCGCCATTTTATTTTGGCTGGTCGGTAATCACTTCAGGCATCCTCAAGTTCTAACCTCGGTGACATTAACGTTGCGATACATCAATGTCAACACACGTGTGTGGTCTTCCAAGAATTTTTGCGTAATTGTGTTGCAAAAATTCTAAAAACACATTGTATTTGGAATTCTTTGAGCCTCAAGTGTCGGCTGAATTGTTTTGAGCAAATTCTTTCGAGCGGATAAACCGTTTCTGCATGGAGAAACTGATGTAATTAGGTTGCGATGTTAGTGTGAGCCACAATTGTAATTAATTTCTTTATTTTAACAGAGCATTCCACTTTTTCTTTTTCACGCTTTTCTCTGCGTCTACTTTTCCTACCGAAGGCTTGTACAATTTAGGTACGCTTTTGGAGATCCATTTTCTCGTGGTCTACGACCACGTACCCTCCCGAAGGCCATCAATGTGCTACGGTTGGTACGAGCACCATGAATGAAGTTCGATATTTCCACGAGCGGCGACGCTGCGTCGCTGACTTTTGTTAGCGACTGACGAAGTACAACTGATCAGCCGGGACCCCGAAATCGTTACGCTCAGACTTGTTTCTTAACTTACGTACGTTATAATTTGAAGTAAATTAAAAAAAAAAAAAAAAAACGTTAATTAGGTTAATTTAAGTATAGTGGATTATCGCTTCACAATTTGTAAAGGCCTATACTGGATTTGACTGAACATCGCACTTTGTTTAAGTTGAATACAATAATATTTTCTTCCGAATGTGATAGATTATGTTTTAGGCCCTTCAGGCTAGTGTACATTCTGGTATATGTAACTTAACCGTGTGCCACCTAAAATATATGCATTTTAAGTACGTTTTGGTGTTTTGATGCATCGATAAACTTTTTTGAATGTTCGAGTGTTTGAGTTTCTTCTGAAGTTTTCGAATATTAGCGCACGCTATGAACCCTTGGGAGTCGATTTTACAAAACGCAGAGGTTGACTGGGGTTCTCGCTTAATATTTGTAAACCCACTCTTCTCCATCAGAGTACCAGCTCGGGACAGCTGATTGATTGACTCGCAGCGCAACTTGCCACCATATTTCGGCAAGTAATCAGGAGGTAACGTAATTGTATTAAGGTGGTGGTACTATACCTTCAAGCTTACTTTTATGGTATGCTTTTGATCTATTAGAAATGATTCTCAACGGTCATGCTACCTATCATCATCACAAATTGCAGTTTGTTATTGATGAGTGAACAGATTAGCGGTAATAGGTTGTAATAAATAATCTCCAGTCAATTTGGTCAAAATTATAATTCATGGCAAGGCATTAATATCGCCAATTTATTTCCGAAATCCCTTTCTCTCTCTCTCAGAACTCCGGCATTATCTCCCGTTCTCGTATTGAGCAGCACAACTCGAGAAGCCGTCGAGGAGTCATTCACCGAATCCCATGCATACAGAATTACGCAAACGTGAACAGTGATTTGAATGTGTAATCCGTCCCGTCTAAGGCGGGATAATTTCAGAGTGTTTCGGTAGTTTTCACCTTAATTACACAGTTTACTGGGGAGGCCTGCGCCGGCTTTGTGTTACAAGTTCGGCAGGGATTTATCCACTTCCCGAACGGAATGGTTCGCGAACTTCTGGGTCGCAATGATAGGAAGCGAAATTATTTATGCCCCCCTTGTTGTTTCACTCAAGCAAAAGCAAGCAATACTGCCTTTGGAGTCGGAGGACTTATTTGCAAGCTCATTTTAATGCAATTTTTTACACTACAGAAAGCAAATGAGGGACGAGGCGAGACTTAACAATGACGAATTTGCAAATGCCCTTGACGATCAATCATACCTTTTGATGGTAATTCCCTGTGGCCTAATCAAAAGAAGCAACAGAAATAAATGAAACTCGACTTTGTGTTTAAGAAGAATTAGGTCAAAAATTTGAGTAGCTTTGCTAAGACTGGGAGAGAGAGAGAGAGAGAGAGAATTATTCAGACAATTTATTAAATTCGCCATTTCAAATTGTCAGCGAAAATATTGGGTGAGAAGGAACTTATTATATGAATTATTAAAGACCCGTACTCTACTACGTACTGCCAACCAAATAAAATTCTGTTGGAACTGGGAAGTAGTTTCAGTTGTCGAGAATAAAAACAAGGCTTAATATTAAATTCGGAACAATAACCGTTGGGGTGTATAATATTCGAAGAGAACAACATTGCAGTTGTATTAAGGAGCTTAACATTTTAAGACCACACTTGGCCACTACTGCATTCCAAATAGTAATCCCCTTAAGACTGAGCCAGCTGAGTAAACCGAGTTATCTCGACTGCAAGAACGCAATCAGAGAAAATTTACATGGAGTCAAGGAAACCTCTGTAGGTTTTATATGTCGTTCAACAAAAAAAAAAAAACATAATACTTTTGAAAAGCCCATCAATTAAGGCTCATTAAATATTCAAATCAGATTCAACGTATGCAAAATATGACTTTCCGCGGTGTATGAATATGTTAATTCCAAGTTGGCGAGGGATCGGTAATGCAAGCAAGGAAGGCATTTCCCGAATTATGCATTCAGAAAGATCATCGTCGCGCTTTCCCAAATCGGGCGCGAGTTAATGAAGCGAACGGAGAGTCCCGAAGATTACTGCGGAAGTTGGAAAATTCTCCCTTGGATGCTTGGAAAAACAAAGAAAGAAATTTACCACCAGGATGAGATTTATTTGTTTTCGACTTGGCTGCAACGACAATGTTTAGCTTCCTATAATTGCTTGCTTGCTGTTTTGCTTGTCTATCTGATTGGATTCTGAACGTTCTTCGCTGTTTGAGAAATGCTTTATTTAAGTAAGTTAGTCGACGTAAATCGTTACCAACAGGCATTTATGATAAGAAAATCGTTCAAAATAAATTAGTATTAAAGATCAGAATAATTATAATTGTAAGGGGGGTAAGGTACTATTGATATGCGTAATACACAAAAAAGTCACTACTTTTTCTTCATAATTAAGTAATTTTTAATTCATAAGGCTTTATGTTCTGTTCCTCTTTAATATGCAAATATGTTAACACGAACTCATCCTTGTTACTTCGTACTATTATAAAATCAGAACCGTAATGAATTAATAATTTATTTACATTTACAACACGTAAAACCGTAAGTTTATAACTGTAAAAAATTAAAACGAATAATATCCAAATGATCCATAAAAGTGAAACCTGCCGCAAAACTTTAATATCGGTTTTAAATACTTTATTAAATTCTTATACATGTTTAGTCAAATCAAATCATCATTTATTGAATCAAAAGATGATCAACTCAAGTATACACTCAAATAACAAAACAGTGTATAATATAATTTAGGAAACAAAACTAAAGAAAAATCTACATACTGTTACAGCCGTCACGCGCAAACAGATCTATTTTTAGCATCAGTACGCCACCTTGCGTCACAGAACATGACTGGAGACTACTCGATCATTCTAGTATGTTGGAGCAACAGAGGGCTCTGCTATATAAGCCGTACGATCCGTCAGGAGTGATAGTTATGAAGTTAGCGAGCGAAGGATTCGTACCTCGAATAAACAGAAAATACATTTTGTAAAAGTGTTGTTTGATAGACAAGCTCATTACAATAGTGTTGTTCATTGTCGTAAGCCGCAGCTTACAATTAAAGTGTTCTGAAATTTAACGACTATAATTTGTGAACCCCAAATTCGTAACAATACAGATTGAGTCACGCAATTATGCAGACGGTAGTGACAACTAAGCAGACGATGCGGTCTTCATGTGTTTGGAACGGTAATACATGCGGAGACTCCGAACGCTTATCTACCTAGATGCCGGATTCAATCTGTATATTATGTGAATTAAAAGCTTGATTCAAAAAATTCTGTAATGCCGTAATAAAGCTAATCAAGTAAACATGATTTTAATTTCCTTTTAAGAATTGCCATGCTGCCTTCTTTTCAGTGATTTGGTACTTTATTATAGGTATAGAATTAGTCCAATAGAAATTGAAACCAGTTTATGAAATGGTACAGATAGATTTGTTCTTGATCTTATGAGATAGTTATGTATTTCGGTGCGAGTACAATAACTTTGTCAGTATTTCTTGATATGTAAAACTTCTTGCAGTATGTATATTTTGAAAATAAGGTGTACAAAAAGTGTGACATATTTATTTCCTTTTTTATGTGCCAACTCATTTTTTGTTTCATGGTAAACTACGTAAAATTGATAGTACCATTTAAATATTTTTCCCCGCGCACATAATTTCAACCGGGAGAAGGTGACAACTGATCCACATGTCTCTTATGGCGAACTCCATCTAGTTCCACTTCATAATGCAGAAGACCTAGTCGGTCGACTACAGTATCTACTTGGCACTTGTCATTATTATTGTTATAAACTCTAAACAAAACTTTATTATCTTTCTCAAAACTTCTAACTTCTTGACGTTCTGTACGTTTCTTCTGTATTTCTTCATTGCGTCCTGATTTTGTAAAATCGAGTCTACTTCTGATTCTGTCCTTTTAAACATGAGTTCAGCAGGACTTACTCTCGTTGTTGCATGTGGAGTAATAAAAATCTCGCCAATTTTAATTTCAAATCTCTTGGTTCCTCTATCATTGCTCGAAGGCTTCTTTTCACGGTTTGAACATATCGTTCAGCCTGTCCGTTGGTTGATGGATAATAGGAGGCGGTAACCTTGTGATGTACATCGTTAGATTTTAAAAAATCTTCAAATTCTTTTGATTTGAAATTAGAACCATTATCGGTGACAATAATTTGTGGCAGTCCAAATCTAGCAAATATCTCTCTCAATTTAATGATGGTGCTTTTTGTGTCGATTGACTGAGCTGGAATAACTTCAATCCATTTCGTGAAAGAATCTGTTATTGTTGGAAAAAATGTTTTCGTAAATGGTCCAGTATAATCGATATACACTCTCTGCCAAGGTAAAGATGCAAAATCCCAAAGGGGTATTATTTTAGGAGGGTTGTTTCTTATTTTTGAACAGCCATGTCCTCGATATCCTTATCAATATTTTTCCACCAAACGTAACTCCGTGCTAATGATTTTATCCTAACAATTCCTGTATGAGCAGTTCTTGAAGAATTTGTCGTTGAAAAACTCCTGGAATTACTACTCGAATACCTCGGAAAAGACAGCCATCTTGAATAGTAAATTCTGCAAGGTCTTAGCCCCCTCGTAAATTTTCTTTACTTTGTTGCAATGCTAAGTACATTTCACATAAATCTGGATCCCTTAAGGTTTCTTTCTTGATATCCTTCTGGGTGACTCCAACTGTTTCAATTGAAATATTGAAATATTTCATCTTCAAGAAGATTATCTTCTTCACTTCTGTTTGATTGAATTGGTTGCCTAGATAAAAAATCTACGTTGGCGTGATCATTAGTTTTACGATATTGAATTTCGTAATTAAATCCAGATAGAAAATCGCATAATGTAGCAATCGTATCGCTGAAGTTGCTGGCAAATTCTTCTGTGGATGAAATATTGCAGTAAGAGGTTTATTGTCCGTAACAAGAATAAATTTCCGTCGATAACAATACTGAAAAAACTGTTTTAAGTCCCATATTATTGCAGTAGCTTCTCTATCGATCTGACTGTATTTTTTTCAGATTTTGTTAATGCTCTCGAAACAAATGCAATTGGCTTTTCAGATCCATCGACCATGTGTGATAAAACTACTCCTAGTCCTACAGCTGAAGCATCTGTAGCAAGTATTAATGGCAGTTTTTCGTTGAAGTGCGTCATAACCTTTGAACCAACAATTTCAGATTTAATTTCTTGGAAAGCTTCTTCAGTTTCTTTTGTTTCTTCTGTGTCTAGTCGCTTAATTGAATTCCAGTCTATACGTATTCGTTTCATCCAATTTCTTCCAAAAATTGCATCTAATTCTTGGTTTATACATTCACTAAGACTAAAAATTAACTAAAACTAAAATTAAAACTATGCAAAAGTTTCCGTCTATACAAGCAATATGTATTAAGTTTTAAAAATAAGGTGTGCTAAAAGTGTGATATATTTATTTCCTTTTTTATGTACCAACTTATTTTTCGTTTCATGGTAAACTATGTAAAATTGAGAGGAACATTTATAGTATATGTGGACACCAAAGTTAAAATATGAAATTTCTTTGAGAGAGGCCTACAACTTTCATTGTTAGGGGCGTCTTTAATAGCTCGCCCAGCTCTTTTTTGGAGTTTAAACAGAATTTTCATATTGGGAGCGCGGCTTCATAAAATAATCCGCCGTCGCCAATTCGTCGTAGAAGCAGTTTGCCATCAACCCAACTTACCGTCCGCCCAATTCGCCGTCGCATGTCACTGCTTTATTTACCTTGATGAGCTTTAAAACATCTTCCGACTATTTTAGATATGCGAGGACAGGATATTTTTCTATTTCAAATCTATATAAATTCTTAATTACAGTAGGACCATCGTAAGACACAAAATTACGAACAAATTGGTGCTGTTAACACATAATCATAATTATAATTTTTTTTAATAGAACTCAATTTTATTTATAATTTTAAATAAGCGCTTTCATGAATCAATATCTCGAAAACAGTTGATCTTTGATGCGTAGTGACTTTGATTCATGTGAAAATGAATATAATTTTGAGCAGAATCTGAAAACATTAAAAAAATTGGAGGGATTTTGCAAACACTGCAACCTTTATAAAAGTAAATTACTATATTAGTACTATCATTAAGACTTATTATTATGTAATACATTTATAACAGTGTTACACAACACTAACAATCCTCCAAATCTTGTATAAATACTTTTATTTACGTCCTTTTTTTTAAATATGTATTCGATACATGTTTGAAATTACCTGTATATGTCAGATCGTAAATAACAAAAACACTTTGTAAGCTCACAAATTATGTAATCATAAGTAGGGGTCGAACATTCCTAGGTTATCTGGTAAAAACCGGTATAAAGATAAACAATGCAGCGGCGTAGATTTCACCGTCGCCGCTGAATGGCTTTTATGCCCGAATCACTTTCACCCTCGCGCTCATTGCATCAGAAGCAACCGTTTGATGTAAATTAAGTGTGTAACATAATTGCCTTTATAGTTTCTTTCAAATTAATAATTATGAAAACATTATAATTCTTTAACGTAACTTTTAAAAAGACTGGCTTAATACATTTAATTCATATCAATTATAGCGCTGTCACTGTAAAAAGAATGCGAGTTTATTTCTGAATGAATCGGTTATGTAAACAAGTTTTTATATCCAGTCGACCAGAACTCTATTTGCTACTGCGTGCCGCATAACTTCTCGGACTTCGACTGGTTTATTGTTTTCTTTTTACAGAGCAGACGCGTTAAAGATTCGAACTTTTCTCGACTATGATCGCTTCAGCATATTAGTAGTATACATATTTAACGAAACCTTCCGCCTAAAATGTGCCTAGGCCTAATCATAAGCATGAAATTCAAGCGCAAACTAGAAACCTTTGATCTAAAAACGAAAATAGAAAGAAAATAGTAAAAAAAAACTCTAGTGCACTTGTTCATTTGCCTTCGGCTAATTTTGTAACCTGACGCGCTTGCGCTAAAATAAAATGTCCTATGAAAATTGCATTTTAATATACTATTATCCCAATACTTATAAATCCACATTATTTCCGATTCACGTTTTCGTTCGATAATCATTATATAAAACCCGCACAATCCTCTATTATACATTATTTATAAAAGCTCTTCGTCATGGTGTGTAACAAACATTTTTATTATATATTATAAAACAATGATAGAACCAAAATATTGTATTCTAAAGACTTTATTATATACTCTTGAGAAGCAAGTATAGCTTTTTTATAAATACGAAAGGCGACTACGAACGCCATTCTACTTATAGAACACATAAATGCAATATTCATAAACGCAGTGATATAAATATTTTATTACTTATAGTTATAAGCACTTAAGCTTGTTCTAGAAGCATTTTTTATTTTATTAAAAACCTTAATAAATCAAAAAAGTACATAACGCTCCAAGTAATCAGTAATAATACAGTAATTTATCTGTGTAGAAGCAATACGTGGGCTGCTGGAAAAGTTTCTGGAAACGGTATGAAAAAGCGCATATGAAATTTAGTAAACGGTATCATTGTTTTTCGAAATATTTGCCTTTGACGTCAATACACTTTTGCATACGCTCGAACCAATTTCTAAAGCACGTTTTCCACTCTAAAGATGGTACCTCAGAAGCCAGTGTCCGGAATGTTTCAACCGCTGCTTCAGCCGACGAAAAAGTTGACCTTCTGAAAGGTCATGCTCGGTGACTTTGGAAAAAGACCATTTGATTACGACTAATTAAATTTAAAAAAATGAATACTTTGCACATAAATGTTTTATTTTCTGTGACCGACCGCGAGTCCATCGTATATCTAATCGCCACCCCCAGATTGAGGAGAATTGTTGTCATCGAACTCCTGGCATAATATTACCAAGATCGATGAAAACTTGAAAGGGATCGATGGACCTGCACAGGTCGGTTGGGGGTTATAGAATACCTAGAGGTCGATCAACTATTATTTTATTTTATTTCATTATGAAACTACTTTTGTTTTCGTTGATATTTAATTACTAAAAAAATCAACTGTTCATACGTGGGCTGCTGGAAAGGTTTCTGGAAACGATATGAAAAAACGCATATGAAATTTGGTAAAAGGTATCATTGTTTTTCGAAGTATTCGCCTTTGACGTCAATACACTTTTACATACGCTCGAACTAATTTCTAAAGCACGTTTTCCACTCTAAAGATGGTTCCTCAGAAACCAGTGTCCGGAATGTTTCAACCGCTGCTTCAGCCGACCGACGAAAATCGCTCATCACATTTTATTTTTGATATTTGGGAAGAAAACGAAATCATTAGGTGATAAATCAGGTGAATATGGACAATGAGTCATTAATTCAACATTTTTGTTGGACAAAAAATCAACTGTTTGACGGGCTGAGTGAGAGCTCGCGTTGTCATGATGGAGAATAATTCGTCAATTTCGATTGTTTCTTCTTATTTGATCGATGACTTCCGGCAAACAAATTGTAGTATATCAATGAGCATTCACGGTTTTTCGATCCTCTAAAGCCAGGTTGCTACATGTCCAGTTAAACCAAAGAAACAAGCAATCATTTGCTTCGCAGCACTGCGTGAACGAATAACTTTTGTTGGTTTTGGTTCATTTTGAAATACCCAAACGGTAGGTTGTTGTTTACTTTCTGGCTCGTACGAATAGATCCACGTTTCATCACCAGTAACGATGATATAAACTAAATTTGAACGACCTCCATTGAATTTCTTGAGCATTTCTTCGCACCATTTGACACGACCCTGCTTTTGCGCTTCTGTTAAATTGTGTGGGATCCAACGACTGCAAAGCTTTCGTACGTTCAAATGACCATGCAAAATCTGGTGTATTGCTTTCATGTCAATGCGTAGGGATGCTTGAATCTCACGGTATGTCACATGTCGATCTCGGTCAAGCATTTCACGCACATCATCTACATTAGTGGCAACAACAGATGTTGATGGACAACCTTCACGAAATTCGTCACTGAGAGAGGTACGTCCACGCTGTAATTCGGCAAACCAATCATAAACACTGCTCTTTGATGGTGCTTCATCTCCAAAAGCCAAATGAAGCCAATCGAGGCATTGTTTCGGCGTTAGACCACATTTCAAATCGTAAAAAATCATGGCACGAAAATTTGCACGCGAGATTTCCATGTTTACACAAAATTACTTTTTCTCAAATGCTGTACAAACAAAACTAGTTCACTTGGATAGGAACTGTCAATAGAATTATAGGCGAAAAACGTCAGATTTTTCAAATATGACAGTTGATAAACGCTAACAATTTTAGACCTACTAGATTCCAGAAAATTTTCCAGCAGCCTACGTATGTGTATCTAATACTTGGAAGGGAATTTTGCGCTATTTCGCGACTGATCATTGAACGTGGGCAACTCTTGTGGATCTGAGCTATTTTGGGAATGACACCTTATACTGCCCTATCATCGGCGTATATATTCACCCTTCGGAAACCCCTTTCCTCACTGAGCTAGCTTCTTCTGAAATACAATGAACCTACTTCTGAAGTCATGTATTGCAGCACACGGTAGACGTTTTTCCACTTCAAAAAATAATTCTGTTAATTTTTTGTTTCCACACTTCTTATCTCTGTTTCATTAATCTTTCTACATTCTATGAAAAGCTTTGAATATTAATTTGGGCTTACGCTAATCGTCTTAGGATAAATAAGTGTTGCCACGGTAGATCCGTCTAATCGGAGGAATTTTATTGACTAATATATTTAATCCACGCTCTATATCTAGCTCTAGAGGATGGAGGACGTTTCTGAAAAATCGTTTCACGTCGAGGATAACAAATTTTACCATTTGTTTTATGAAACACATAATCGCATTTTTCATATAAGATGTAACGTACACGTGCAAAATAAGAATGAACCCTTTAAATCGGCTCACGCTCACTCGGTATACACGCTGTGCATATGAAACACGTTAAGAGGGTAAGCAAAGCAGTGATACGCTTGAATCAAATAACCGCCCTGTTTTCGAGGAGCAAAAACACCCCGACTTCACGTTAAGCCGGCGCGAGTTTCCCGGCGAGAGCTTGTTTTCGCAGGGAGGTTTTTTTCTAAAATAAAATAATGCAGAATTTGTGTAACATGCCGATGAAGTGAGGCGAAGAAAATCGTAAGGGAAAAAGTCGTCGAAGCGAGTTTGAGGAATTTCATAATTTAATAATGATTTCGTTCGTTCCGAGGCATTTTAGATTCGTGTCTCGATGCCGGGAATTCCTATCTCGAACGAAAATTTTGGGGGATTTTAATGCAGACGGATTTATTGTCGGAATATTGACAAAAAGTTCCGAGACGAGAAATGCATTAAAAAATTTGTGATTTATTCATACACAAAAGAAAGTAAAAACTAGAACGAATAAAAATCCTTTGTAATTTTATCAGTTCATATCTTTGTTGAGTTAGAAGTAAAATGAATTCACCTTTATTATGCTCGTCATAGACCAAATACTTTTTAAAAATTGTCTTACCTTTCGAAGTATGTATAATAATTTACTATACCTTATTTTTTAATTCGGAGCAGTACTTTGAAATTTTCGCGCTAAAAACGAACTTTGTCATTGGTAGTTAACCGGAATTGACCAATGACAAATCTCGTTTGACCAAAATTCAAAACTCATACCAATGACAGTGGCGTAGCTAGAAATCAAGCCGCCGGGTTGCAAAATTTCAATCAGCGCCTTAAAATCTAAATGTTAAAACTTAAAAAAATAAATAAAATAAATTGCTTCATTGATTCTGTATTATCCTACTTTCTAAAAAGTGACAGGAGTCAACAATTTTAGGTTAGAAAAGTTCCTGGAAACTAGCGCTAAACAGCGCACAGTGGTCCAGAATGGAATTCTAGCGGGACAAAATGAAAAAAATTGAAACATTTGTATAAACATCAAAATAAAAAAAATATTTTTATTAATGTTCTTCCATGTTTGTTTTACTTGTTTCGCAACCTTTTCTTTTATTTACGCTTCTGTAGCGCTGTCAAATCACGCATAAACATTTCAGGTATCAAACGTGATTGAAAATGTAATAAGTTAAACATAAGTCTGACAATATTTTAGAAGGTTTTATTGGGTAAGTTTGGTGAGATCTTGTTACTTTACTTTTTCTTATACAATTCCATTTATGATCAATCGGATCTGAAGGTTTTTTTATATATTCTTTTTAATTCAGATAAAGTATATTAAAAATCTGCATTTTAAACTGTAAAAGAAAAGAACTAAAAAAGAGATCAAATGAGATGTTTTTGCGAGTTAATGTAATTGTAGTTAGTAGTTTATTTTAAAATAATTTTGTCCAACCAAGTGCTACTTTTTGCTATTTTGTAAGATTTTTTCAAAATTCGCTCTTGATTTGGCTCTGAATGTGAGTAAATATGAGAATGTCTTAAACAGTGTGTCCATGGATTGAGTTGACAAGAGGAATGACATATTTTATAGAATTCTATTTGCCTAGAAATCTCTAGAAAAACTAAAACTTTTTTAGATTTCCTTAAAAAGGATTAGAATTTAAAAGAATGCGGTATTAGCAAAAATATGTGAATAATATGATTTTAGTGAAATAATTCAAATTTCTTGATCAATTTAAGATTTTTCAAAACGATTCGTATTTTATGTTAATACACTAAATTAATAGTTTTTATTTAATTACTTTTTAGTGCATATACAGTGTGAGCCAATACTCCGTATCCCATAGATAAGGTCTTTGTTAATGCAGATTTTTAAAATCTGTTTTTGCTATTACTTGCGTGTGATATACATATATGCATGACTTAAAAATTAGTTACAATTGTACAGGGTGTTTCGTATAATATAAAATTTATATACCAAAATTTTGATAAACATCTAGTGTGGAAAACACCAAAAGATTTTTTACTCTTAAAGACGAATCGAAATAAACTATAATGTACAGGATACGCTATTGGCTGTCTCACACGAAACAATTCAATTGTAACTAATTTTAAATCATGTACTATAGCCGCCAAAAAAATTTGGGACAACTCTTTACATGCATTTTTCACTTATTTTATTAGTTTGAATGCAGCTTTAAGCCATTTAGCTTGTTATTTGGAGCTTGTTTCTATGGTAATGTAAAAAGACGTCGTTATATTTACAGTAGGACATACTGTATGTCCCAGATTTTTTTGGCGGGCATAGTACCTATACCACATGTAAGTAAAAATGAAAACAGAATTTAAAAATAAAGACTCCGAACTATTAGATCACTTCTACTGACTGCAATAGGACAAATAAGAAAATCTTATTATTACCGTTTTAGTGCGTTTCTACAAACTCTTTTGAACTTCTTTCTTTTTAATAGCAGTGCAGGCTTCTGAGGATTTTTGCCTAATTTTAGGGCGATTATGTTACCCCACAAGAAAACCTAAATTTTTCTACAGGCTGTTAATGAAAAAAACCTGGACAACGTTTGGCAGGTGACAGTAGAGATCAAAACAAGAAAAAAATTCTGATAAACCCATGTCCATTTGCTCAATACAGGTGTCCATGTTATGTATTCACTTTCTAGAATTTTTACTTTTACGTAAAATTCGGGATCGATAAATTAAATAAATTTAATATATAATAATTTTGCGACGCAACGCCAGCCACCCCACCATTTTTGGTGAAACTTATTTTTTCAAATGAAACATTTAAACATCAAAATGCTATCAAAGGAGTGGCTTCCTCGATTTATTTGTTCGCATTACAACGAGAATACACGATTTATAGCTTTGGAAATTAAAAGAAACAAAAAAAATTCGTTGTTATGAAAACCAAAATTACTAAGTGACACATATTCGAACTCACAATGATCTGCATATTTCAAATATGTAAAAATATACAGGCCGTTATATTTAAAATAAGAAAGTTGATGTCATTTCCGGTGAAACCGGAAGTCGTACGGCGACCTGTGCTACGTCTGAAAATTCAACTTTTTATTTAATTTATCGATCCAGAATTTTACTTAAAAAGTAAAATTTTTAGAAAAGTGAATACCAAGCGTGGACACCGTGTATTGAGTATTGAACATGGGTTTATTAGAATTGTTTTCTTGTCTTCATCTCTACTATCACCTGCCAAACGTTGTACAGGTTTTTTATTAACACCCTGCAGAGAAATTTAGGTTTTCTTGTAAGGTAACATAATCGCTCTAAAGTTAGCAAAAATCCTTATAGAAGTAATTGTATTGTGATACTATCATACAATTTCTGTAGAGAATGTAGTGAAAAAGATACTGTTTTGTTATTTTCATCATTTTGGAAACTTAGGTTTAAAAAAAATAACTTTGTCGCGCTAAAATTCCATTCTGGACCACTGTGCGGCGTGCGCTTCAATTGTTCCTCAAATATTTCTTTCTTGAAGAAATTCGTTTTCAGCTGTTACTTCTTGCGTTCTAATATTTCTGTTCAACTTTATTCGAAATTGTTTTTCGTAACGTTATTTCTTCAATATTTTGAGTTAATATAAGTGCTCATAAATTCTTCCGCTTTGCGTTTAAATCTTATTTAGGTTTTCAGTTACCTCTTTGAAATTGTTTCCGTGCAAATGAGGGGAACGAAGTTACGACTCGTGGTTATAGATGGCGCTGTGTAATAATAAACATATTATTCATTAGAAAAAAACTACCGACCACTAGCGGAAGTAACGCTTCAACTGTTTCTCAAACGCTTTCGCGAAGAAGAAATATGTTTTCAACTGTTTTGAAAAACTATTTCCCGGAAATTAAACGGAACACAATTAATTACGACTGTATATAGATCATAGATCCTCAAAGTGGACGCTGAAGGCGTTCTAGGGGGGCGTTAGCGAGTTCACACGGAATTGGGTGGCGAAGTTAATAATAAATTTTGAAATCAGAAAATCATTGAAAAGTTAAGTTCTGCATTATTGATGGAATGGGGGGCGTGAAGCCATTTTTGTCTTGCAATGTGGGCGGCGACCGCAAAAAGTTTGAGAACCTATGATATATGTAGATTAACAGATGACGCTACTTTTATTTAAAACTTCCCATTTCTTTCCAACTTTATTTATTCGAAATTACATATTTTTTTCGTAATGTTATTTCTTGAATTTTTCTTAGCGTTTTCCAATAACTGCTTCCCTCACAGATAAAGAGAACGAAGTTACGATCCAGCGTAACAGATGGCGCTCCAAATGGTAACAAATTCTTCCGCTTTGCGTTTAAATTTTACTCCTATTAATTTATTAGAAGTTGTTTTTTGGGAACGTTGTTTCTCAACTTTTGTAACCCTAGTGTTATCAGTTTTTTTGTCTTTTCTCGGCGAATTACAAACATAATAGCCGGGTTACCAGATGGCGCTTAAAACGTATGGCTCGAGTATTTTTCAGTTGCTTTAAATTTTAATTCTAATTTTAATCCTACCGGTTTTAATTTAAAGACGAATCGGTAAATTTCTTGTTTTTTTTTTCATTTTTTTTCCTTTTATTTTAGACGTACATAATATTCTGCATTCGAAAATATGCGCTTATCAGAAATCTTGGAAATAAGTTTTCACCTTTCCAAGTTTGCGATTTTTTTTTTTAGAAATCAAGAAAACATGAAACCGTCTGTACTTATGCTTGCTTATAACACTTACTTTAGGTTTTAGGACCAGGCGCCTATGGCGTCCTGGCGCCGGGTTGCTTTGCTAACTCTGCAACCCCTATAGCTACACCACTGATCGGTGACCAGTTTCTGGATGGAAAACGTACCCAAAAAAATTGTACATTACATAAACGCCCCCAATTGATACCGATGACCAGATTCTGGATGGAGAATATACCCAAAGATTCAATGTTTTATTTTATTTTTTTGTTGTGAGAATATAAACAGCTAGTCGTTGAAAAAAGCAAATAGAAAAACAAAGTGACAAATGACTGTAACTCCTTTCCGAAAACTAAGCAATAAATTATTCTTCTCTTGCCCTTTCCTTCTTTATATCGCTTTTATTTTCTTTTTGACTGTGTCGTTTTAACCATAATCTTCGTTCCTATGTATATATACAAATTGGCAGACTTTAGCTCGTACTGTAAAAGACAAACAAAAACATCTGCATATTTGGAAAGTGTTTTCCTTTGTTTAGCATTTAGAAAATAGAAAACAAGTGCTTCTAAACGAGCGCATTATCAAATCGTATTTGAAAATCTATCTACAACACCAATTTTTATTTCTCTGGACAGCACTAAAGTGACCACACACAGTACCGTTTTTGAAGACGTTGTCCCGTTGTCCCCGAGAGATCACTCGGGACGCAGAAATTTCCCGTTTTGAAAATCTTAACCGTGAATGTCCCATTATAAAGACTTAGTCGTAATTAAACGATATTTTAAGTTTCATCCAGTGATGCCAACTCTATTGTTTCAACAATGGATCTACTGTTTCTCCAAATTCGTTCCAGATTTCAGTTTAAGCTTCAAATCTACTGTTTTTTTCTTTTTGATACAAAATAATTTTGAAGGTCAATCATTATTATCCATGACATTTTTATTTCGTAAATCTAAACATTGTAAAATTCTACTTACGTTTTAAAATAAATTATTCGTAGAGGAACATAATATCCGTTTTTTATTTATTTACCATCGAAGTTTGCCGTGAAAGTTTAAGGAAAAAGTGGTACTCATCCAAATAACTAAACTTTGACAAATAAAGTCATTTTGATTTTGAGTTTAAGGTTACTGCGAATGAAGCAATGTTGCATTATTTTCTTTACGTCATAAGGTGTATTTTTCTTTTCTCAAATTATATTGCAAATTAGTCGTTGCATATCTTTTCTAAACATGTAATTTAAAAATTTGTCCGTAGCAATACGTTTGCCAGAAGAAGAACTGTTCAATTCGTCTCGTTTTTTTGTCAATATATCGCCTACACACTTTTGTGACATGAAAAGTACGCTTACAAATTTGAAATATTGTACTCACTGCAAAAATTTCCTCTAATCTTTCAGTAATTTCCATTTTCCCCAAATCTGGCCTGTCCGTTTGGTATCTTACAAATGCTTTTTATACAACAATTTTCATCTCGCGTCTCACAATTTTCACCATTTTGGAAAAAAATAATTAATTATTTACATAAGAAATTGACTTGTAGACTTCTTAAGTTGAGAATGGACAACACCGGTTGGTTTATCTGATTTGAAGTATCACATTTTGGCATATGTTAAAATGACATGAAATTAATTTGTCTAATTTAACATTAATAGCCAACCTAATAAAATAAAATCACGACCTACTTGATGGTGAATAAATAAAAAACAGATATTAGGTACGTAATTTCTCGAAAAGTCGACAGATGGTTCTCATTATAACTTTCTCGACTGAGTATGATGATTATACTTTCCTTCCGGTCTTGTTACAATATTTTGTGTTTTTAACGAATTTTGTTTAATTTTTCAAGGTTGTCCCGTTTCTGAATGAAAAATAAATGGTCACTTTAGACATTGCCCAACCGTCTAAGTTTTGAATGTTTGGGTTCCCGCGAGGAGCTTTTAATCGGAATCTAGTCGCAGGCAGATGGCGTGATATTTATCCGTAAACTCACATACTAGTCACTATACTCGCCTGCAATCACGGTTAAATTAAACCAGCACTTTGGGATTTATTCTGTATCAAAACCGTTAAATTTAAAGAGGTGTTAAATTTTGTTGCCAAATTTTAACAGCCCGTTAATAAGTTACAGAATCCGCCCCTTTTCCTTCACACCGAGCAGCAGATTTTCTTATAGCTTCTTTATTCGTACAAACTGTCCAGGGTACACACTAATAAGGATAATAGGCACATTATGTGAAGTTTAACTTAAAGTGAGGTAAACTAATGAATTTTCCCCTATCATTAAAAGGTATCTTGAATTCTTAATTTATTTAAAGAAGGTAGCCATTGTTGGATTTACGAAAAAGCTGCATCATCAGCAAAATAGCAACCATGACTGACAGGAGCATAAGTAAACCAAAATTTTCTACAATTCTCTAACGATAAGAAAAATACTTGCTTGGTCTTCTTAATTACACTTCGAGATACTATCTGAGTAACTAATTCGTAAATTTAAAATAGTTAACCGATTTCATATACGTTACGTTTCGAACGTGAAGATTGCATCTTACATTTTCTGTGCATGTCGTCCTGATTTTCTGTTCTTTTTTTCTGCTTGATGAATACTCTACGAAATCAAGGAAACGTCATGTACAGAGTGTTCTTTTACTGTGTGCAAATAAAATAAAACCTCAGCATAAGTACGCGAAATGCTACCTCCTGTGCGTATTTTCCGGTGGTTACCGTACTACAGCCAAAAATATTCGGATGGACCACTTGTTTGAAACTGTTGAAATGTGCAAGAAAGATAGGAAGGTCAACTTCGCCTTCCTCTCGGTATGAACACGCCCACCGATACCGCACTCGATGTTCAACGCAGCGTTTCGTAATAATAATTACTGATATCGTTTATTAATTATTTTATTTAAAATTTTAGTTTACTGTGCGAAGTAATAAGTTTTACGGTATCAATTATCGACGAATAAATCCGTAAATTTATGCACCAATTAGGCTAAAAATGTTCTTCCTTCACCCTTTTATTTAAATCAACTTTTGCTGCAATCTCGCTGCTAGCTAAAAAAGTATTACCACTTACGGTCCTTGGAAACAAAATAAATGTAATATTTTTATAAGTCTTTTGAAAATAATATGGAATGAGAAATTACAATTTGTTTGTACCTCGCTTTTAATTTGTTCGGCAATTACGAACCGCAGCTTCTTGAATTGCACTAGATTTTAATTTAATACTTAAACTTGTAATTACTTGCAGTGAAGTTAATTTAAATTGTAAACGTTTTAACGGACCAGCTAATCGCAGCGGCGTTGAGTTACGTCGCTCCTGCTCGAGTTCCAATAAGGTACTGACCCTGGCCTACTTCGGCTGCGGGTCGTAATTGAAGAGGCGCCCACGTTCCACTTTTAGCTATGCCAGCAGTTTTCAAACGGTTTAGTGAAAATCTGCCTCTGTATTTTTCTCGAAAACTATTACATTCATGTTAAGAACATACGAGTTCAATCGTTGCCATTCATGGTGATGTAATGCAGGTTTAAATATTTGCACACAGTAAAAGAACACCCTATACCGGCTGTTTCAAATTGGGTGTGCACTTAAGGGATATCCTAAACCGTAAGAGATACAAATTCGGTTAAATGGAAGAAAAGCTGCATGAATCAATGCCTAATTCATATCCATTGAAAGAATGATTTTTTTTTCTTATTTCTTCTTAAGATATTAATGAAAATGTAAAAAAATCAATTTTCTTTTTCTCTCTGTATCTCTTTTATTATACATAATTTTGAAATTCTGATTTAACTTTCTACAGGCACTTTTTGATTCTGTTTCGAATAGAGGTAGCAGAATTTAAGTCAAACGTTTCGTCTTTCCACGACCATCATCAGTTTCGATTTTTTAAATACAACTTATGTCTTTTTATTATTCTATTCGATAACATTTTTTCTCTTGATTACAACGATATATCACACTTAATAGTTGATATTAATATGAAGCTTAAATAATACAGATTTTTATGTGAAAATTTTATTTAATACATAATTTCAAATTTTTAGTTCATTTTCTTAGCTATAGTGTAAATTATAATAAACTATTTAAAGTTTTTCTGTATCGTTATTTTAATAATGCACTGCACTTACGAAAATGAATTTTTACCGAAAAATATCTAGTGGTTCTAATATAACTTGCTAGATCAGTATCTCAGCTTTAGTATAGGAATGAAAAAGCCTAGTTTATAATTTTGACTCGCACTGTTGGATTAAAAGAAAAAGTGAATACTAATTATACTAAAAATATTTAGATATTACTGAATAGTGCCTTCTACAAATACATTGGCAGTTAAAACGAATATTTTTGTAATAAATTTGAAAGATACTTTCTTTAACAATGTACTTTTTTAAATTTCTTTAGCACTCAGTGGCTCTCAACACTTGACTATCTTTATTTTTTTTCTTAATATGATTTCACTCGTTTTAACCAGTTGAAGTTTGGATATCGGAACCATCATCCATAATTTAAACAGGATAAAGTAGGCTTTATATTTTGGACATTGAAACAGTGGCTAGCATTAAGATAAATAATAAGGAGTAACTAAGAAGGCGAATATTAGATTCTTACAGAAATGTTTCGCGAATTCATGTTCGACACGCTAGACAACACATAGGATTAAGAACGAATCTGTGTCTTGAAAGCAGTGGAGGACATTTCGAGGATTTACTTTAATTTATTTATTTCACTTTATTTATTTCACAGAGTCATGTTCTTCGTCTATAATTTTTATTCAACTTTAATATTTATTGACTCTTCCTCTTCCGACAACTGAATGTTGTTGCTAATACTTAACAAATAAAAAAAGAGATTAGGAATAAATTTACTTATTAAGAAAAACATGACGAAACGATATGAGTTTTTTTGTCATATTCCAACTTTACTTGAAAAAAAGGTATTAAGTATTATACTCACTGAAATCACCAGAAAAAATGCTTTCGACTAGAATAATAAAAAGACAAGAAAAGGAACAAAAAAATTGAAATTACGTTATTAAATAAAATTTTCATATAGAATCTGAATTATTTAAGCTTCAGATTAATATCAACTATTAAGTGTGATATATCATCGTAATCAGGAGAAAAATGCTAATTGCGAATAAAACAATAAAAAGACATAAGTTGTATTTAAAAAATCGAAACTGATGATGGTCGTGGAAAGTCGAAACATTTGACTTCAATTCTATTACTCTTATTCGAAGCAGAATCAAAAAGTGCCTGTAGAAAGTTAAATCAGAATTTCAAAATTATGTATAATAAAAGAGGTACAGAGAGAAAAAGAAAATCGATTTTTCCACATTTTTATTAACTCAAGAAGAAATGAGGAAAAAATAATTCTCTCAATGGATACGAATTAGGCATTGATTCATGCAACTTTTCTTCCATTTAACCGAATTTGTATCTCTTACGGTTTAGGATATCCCTTCAGTGCACACCCAATTTGAAACAGCCGGTATATTTAAGTAAGCCAAGCAAGTTTCGAAATTCTCGAAAATAATAATAATCATTGTAACTGACCATTTTAAGCAAACCAATAACAAGCCTACACCTCAAGTCCAGCAAGAAGAAAAGGCATTGGTTGATAAAATGAAAATAAATAGTTTTCTCGGCATAATTTAATGAAACCCATATTTCACGTCGGAAAAATATTTAAATAAACTTTGTGTGGACTATGAAATATCGTCACCTGAAAAAAATTTATTGTGGAGACGAAATTTTTTTATTAGGAAAAATACAATGCCCACCAAGCCGCCGCGCGACTCCGTTTTAAATTTAAACGTCACGTTAAGCCCGGCTTCCTTGTTAGCCCAACAACCCTAACAATGATTTATGAACATAGTTTCAGTGTGAAATTCTCCAGCGTCTGACTTTTACCGGAGCCAATATCCCGAACAGGACGATCGATAAAGCCATCATCGATAATTTGTTACACAATATTACACGATAAATTGGATAACTGCATTCTGGAACATTAACGCTACACAATGTATTGCCTCTATATTGTGTATGTACGTAGGGACGGCCACGACCCTACGGGTTACAATACCTACGTGGGTATGTGTGTGTGTGTGTGTGTAACGTACATATACATCAAAGCAAATGACCAGACGGTGGAGTCGCCGGCGAGCCACAGCTGCAGAAATTATTCTCTGGAGTATCGCGTTACAACCAAGCTGCATTAGCATGCTAGTACCGTACTAAAAATTAGGGTTCTAAATGAATTCATTAAACACATCCAGCCAGTATATTAAGCAAATACTGGTTCCCCATTAGCACAGTCCGGGAAACTCCGGACATTCGATTTTTATTTGTACAGATGCGGTTATTCACGTCAAATCGAAAAAAACACGGGAACGCTTGCCTCCCTTTGTGAATACTAGTTACGGCGGCGTTCAACAAAAAGAGTGAGGCTGCGGCCTCTAATCAAAGAAAATTCATGAGATTTATTACCGAGCGATCCCTTTTTCTGCAAGCATAAAAACAAAATCGACTTCAAAACAGATTTGATGAGCGTCGCCTGGGGAAACACTAAAAAGGTTTATGCGTTTAATAAATTTTCCGCTTACTTCTCATCACGGATAATTATACAAACACTAAATAAAAAATTTAATAAGCACATACAAATATCTGTACAGTTTAAACAAATAAATATATTCCGTTAACATTTAACACTTAAGAGTTATTCCAATTTTAGAAATGGTCTCCGCTCCACCATCTTCAAATTTTATGTAATTTTGTGAGTGAATTCTGCGGAGTCTTAAATCACACTCCGCCAATTTTATTCGTTTTTCTGACGCGGTTCATTTTTCTCAGCCTATTAAGGAAAATGTGTCCACCTACGCTTTGTGCGTTCACGTGAAAATGCTCCAACTTTGAGTGGTTATTGTGAACGAAACTTGCTTGAATTTTATTACCTTTCATACATCTTTCAAGTTGGAACAAAATTTGACATTGGGTAAGTTTCTGATTTGTTCTGTAGACGCAGCAGGATAGGCAGAGTTGCACGTCATTAGTTAATGATGACGTCAGACGCATGCTGCGTTATAAGTACTTAAAATTCAAAGGAATTTTTACTTGTATGCTCAGTTTTATAAAAAAAATTCACGGTATGTTTAAGGCATTTTAAGTAAATAAGTTTATTTATAACACAGCATACGTCTGACGTCATCATTAACTAATGACATGCAACTCTACCTATCGTGCCGCGCTTATACTTGTCATTATAACAGCCTGAAATGGCTGAAACTTGACACGACATAAAAAAAATTACTACGAGCTCTAAACGCGGACACATCTTTCTACTTTGACAGGTTTCAATACCAATAAAACCGACCATTAACTGTATAAACGTGAAGCACGGACTCGAAACGGGATAATGTTTTTCGAAACAATATATTCCGATTGGATCTTATTGATATTACCTTCCTCAGTTATTCTTTAGTTGATTATTTATGAGCTTAGAGTGCGTTTCAATTTAATTGAAAGCCGTAAATATTTGTGGTTATAAACAGATTGCCTTCCTTTCGTAACTGGTAAATATTTCAACAAGTTTACAATCGGTGTTCTCATTCTCATGTTTCAAAGGCTTTAAAAGTCAATACGGCTGATGAATTCTTGACGCTTTTAATTAAGATATGCGAATTCCGATTGTAAAGTTGTATATTACGACGATTTTCAATTATATTGAAACGCACTATACTCTGCATTACAAAAATGCCACGAAGGTTGAAATTTCCTTGCACTGTACGAGTTGCGCATACTTAAAATTGTCGTAAATATGACGTGAGAACGTCAGTGCAGGAAATTCTAATAATTGCATTCTCATTATCTTTCGCTGTTGCAAAATTGGTTTTGCTGAAGTTCGCAAACAGCACGACGAGGTGAATTATGACCAAGCGGAACACAAATAGATTTATCCGTATTAAGATCAGTGAATACACGATAACTTCTAAACGTAGCACATGGATGAAAACGAAATACTTGAATTACAATCATGTAAGTTCGCAAACGTGAACATTTACTCTGGTCTCCAGGTGGAAGGAAGTAACCACCAGAATTTCGGGAAACTTCAGAGGTAAATGTTTACGGAGGATTATCTACGGGGATTACGATGGTTTTCCTGAAGTTACGTTGAATTGGATCTCTTCAGTATAAAAGATGATTCATTGCAAGGATTTCATTAACTTCACATAGATTTTGCAGATTAATTGCTGTGGTGCAAAAGTACAGATTCTTACACAAGCACGATTTTCATTTCTACAACTACAAACACGAGCAAGCAAAAGCACTAACGAGCAAAGCTTTAGTGGTATTACAGACGAAGGTGTAAGAAGTGAAACTCTCTACAATTATATATAAAAAGGAGTTGCAGATATTTTTAACGCAATTGTTGAACTTGTTTCAAAAAATTCAGATTTATTTCTACCTCGACCTGAGAAATATTTACATACGTTTCTGGTAAAATTATTACCTACTCAATTTTGGAGGAGTAAAGAAGTAAACACTGATTTTGTACTAAAATAAATTCTTAAAAGCACTAAGAGAATATCTTGATACTTTGTTGTATAAAATTCTACAGTGGAGAGAAAAATGCACTAAAATCACATGAAACTTTTTTTTTATATTTTGAAATTTATTAAATTACTAACCCGGTAGAAAAAATTACCACCTTAAGTGTTAGCGTTTTATTTCACCAGTTTGAATAGGATGAAATCACATAATTATGTGTGTAATTTTCTGTTGTGCAAAACTTGTTACGTCATATCAGCTCAATGCGCTTTACACTTACGTATGATTTGATTCACGTAAAAGTGCCTGCGTAGTTTAAAAAATACGCGCATACGTGATTGTAACATCTGATCCATGTTATATTTCAGTTAAATATATGTACTCCTTTTTATTCACTTTCTTAACCTATTCAAGGCCCGTGTAGAATATTGTCGAACAAGTGCCTATATGAACCTCAGCGCAGTCTTTCTAAGTTCTTTTGCATTTCTGCGAGGATCGTACGATATGTAAATCCATAAACTCAATCGCACTCTACCCTACACTGCAAAAATGCCACGAAGGTTGAAATTTCCTTGCACTGTACGAGTTGCGCATACATAAAATTTTCGTTAATATGACATGAGGACGTCAGTGCATGAGATTCTAATAATTGCATTCTCATTATCTTTTGCTGTTGCAAAATTGGTTATGCTGAAGTTCGCAAACAGCACGACGAGGTGAATTATGACCAAGCGGAACACAAATAGATTTATCCGTGTTATGCTCTGTGAATACACGATAACATCTAAACGTAGCACAAGAATTAAAACGAAATGCTTGGATTACAATCAAGTAAGTTCGCAAACGTGAACATTTACTCTGGTCTCCAGGTCGACGGAAGTAACCACCAGAATTTCGGGAAACTTCAGAGGTAAATGTTTACGAAGGATTATCTAGGGGGATTACGAAGGATTTACTGATGTTACCTTGAATTGGATCTCTTCAGTATAAAAGATGATTCATTGCAAGAATTTCATTAACTTCTTACAGATTTTGCAGATTAATTACTCTGGTGCAAAAGTACAGATTCTTACACAAGTATAAAATTCATTTATATAAACACAAGCAAGCAAAATCACTAGTAAGCAAAGCTAGTGACACTCCAGACGGGAATGGGCGTCCTTACAATACATGAATTTTATAAAATCATTCCATGTCAAGTGGACTAGGAGTCACCACTCGACCATCTCCAATTTCATGAAATTTTATAAGTGTATTCTACGGGGTGTTAAACCACACTGTGCCAAATTTTAGTTGTCTATCTGACGCGGTTCATTTTTCACAGCCTATTAAGTAAAATGTGCCCACCTACGTTTTTCGTACATTTTGCGCGTTAAAGTGAAATAAATAATTATTAATAATGTGAAATAAAGAGCAAAGCTATCAGCTTGAGGTCTTGTTCCGTTCATGTATCTGTCAAGTTGGAACAAACATTAAATAAATTTCTGATTTGTTCTACTTGTCATTATAACAGCTTGACAAAACAATTCGCTGAGTATTAAGAAACTGAAACTTTAAGCGCTTCTAATTTCTTATTACCGAAACCAATCCAACCAAGATTTGGTGATCTGAAGTAGGGATGCCGATTTTTTGCCAGAGTTTCTTACTCAGTTTGAATTGATAATCACATGGATGAAGTGGCGACATTACGTCGCGGAACACCCGATATACTTAATAACAAAACAATTTGTGATTTCTTCTTAAATTAAAGGTACCACTCTTTTATATTCAGGATACTGAAAAATGGCGATTCTGATAATCTTTCAGTCCATTTCTACATATTTTTCGTTTCCCCAACCTAAGTCAAAAGTAACTTAAACATTCTTATTTAAAGTTCGATTTTCCATTCGATTTCATAAAAAATTAAACCGATTCAATAAGATCGAGCTGAGAAAAAGATCGAGAAAATAGTTGCAAAAAAGGCGATCCTGTGAAAAACCGATTTTTCAATCGGCATCCCTAATCTGAAGCAACACTTCATTGTTTGCAAAACGTTCATATATGTGATTGAAGAAATATGATTCATTAAAATAGGCAAAAAGCGGTTGCGCATAAATTTTTAGGCTTGTTTGAGGGTCGATAGCTATCTCAGGTATACATTCTTAGATTTTGCTTATGTTTTAATATTAGAAATAATAAATTATTATCTTTATCTTTCAATCACACAAAGTATTATTTTGGACCCATTCCTCTAAGTGGGTAAAAAAATATTCAAAATATTTGTACTTTTTTTTGCGAGCGTGTAAATTAACCAGGTTGTTCAAAGTTTGATTAATAAGCTAAACGTCAGTAAAGTAAGCAGAGATTGTTAAATCTGTTTCTTATGCTTCTTATTTTACAAAATACAAGTTCCAGCTTCGGTGTTGTAGAGGTGTCCTTACAAAATTATAATATATCCTCGATTTGCCTGGTTTTTGTGCTTGCTCAAAGACTGATGGATCAGCTACATCTTCTTTTTGATTTTTTAACAGTACAAATACTAAATATGTTATCTTCAGTTAAATTTTCGGTCAGCTCCTCCGAATGGTTAAAAGTATTACTGAGAATAAGCCCTTTACAAAATACAATAAGTACATTTTTTATATGGAATATAAGTTCGAGTTTTCTTATTATACAGATGTCTCAAACCAAATGTATCCAGTTTTACTACTTTTAAATTTTCTTTCTCTTAAATGTTGTGAAAAAAAAATCGATGAGACTTGAATTGAACTGTTTTGTCTCTCGAATGTAATGTATAAAAGAACTCATGATCGACTATTCATTTAAATTTTAATTCAAATTTACAATTTATATTTCGCATCAATTAGATTATAATCATATAGGTTATTTTTCTGATGCTAAATTTGCTACTTTCTCGACTAATCGGTGTTGATAGATTCGACTGTATCCATGCGTCGCTTTTCAAACATTATTAAGACGAAAATAAAAGACGTCCGCTTGCAAAATAAAATTTTTGGCACTTCTTTTTAGTGAGAAAAGCGAGGATCAAATTTTGAAAATCAAACCGTCATGTAAGTTTCTAAAATCAAGAAAGCGAAAACAAAAGACGATCGAATTTTCCAGAGTGATATTCTCACGTTTTTATTTATTTTTTTGAAAGTTTGAAAAATACTTTTTTTATGTGTGAAGTTTGAGAAATCAGGATATTGTTGAAAATTAAGAAAGCAAAAGACGATCGTGTTTTCCACATCGGAATGACGAGTTCGAGTTTCGAAAAACAAAGATACAGTCGAGAATCCGGAAAACGAAAGCAGAAAGCGAACTATTTTCCAAAACTTCTGTGCGTTTAGTTTTTCTTTTTGATGAGAAAATGACGGTCGAGTTTTTTAAAATCAAGTCATTGTCGACAAGCAGGAAGACGAAAACAAATGCCGTCGATTTCCGGAGCAAAACTTTTGAGCATTTATTTTTTTTTCTTTGTAAGAAGAGCGAAGATGGAATTTTGAAAATCAAATTGTCGTGTAAGTAAACTGTCGATTGGGATTTTGAAATCGAGAAAACGAAGACAAATGACGACGGAGTACGAGGTATCCATATTTTTACGCTTTTATTTATTTATTATTTTATTTTTATTTTTGGAAAAGAGATAACCAAAGTTTGAAAAATCAATATATTGTTGAAAATCAAGAAAATAAAAGACGATCGAGTTTTCCATATCACGATGACGAGTGCGAGTTTTGAAAAACATAATTGTCGAAAATCCAAAAAACCAAAACAATAGCGAATTATTTTTGGAGGACAAAATTTCTGCGTATTTATTTTTTTTTTTCGTGAGAAAATAACGGTCGAGTTTTGGAAAATCGAGAGAGCATTAAAAATTAAGAAAACGACAACAAAAGACTATCGAATTTTCTAAAATACGATTTTGACATATTTATTTATTTATTTATTAATTTATTCTTCCAAATTCGACCAATGAAGATAATGTTGATAATTAAGAATACAAAAGCAAAAGTCTTTGATTTCCAAAAAAAAATGTTTTGGTCTTCCGGTCAGAAATATTGGTATTGCATTGTTAGGCCGTCAAAAAATTTACCAAATGTTGGCACTATTGACATCTGTGGATGAAATTTCTTAAATAACAAGAGGTTTGATGTATTGAATAATTTTTTTTTAATGTGGAGTTAAGTTTATCTGAAAACTTATGTATAATATAATACGTTGGAGCTTGTTTTATCGAACGTGAGTACGACTCGCAAAGTGAAATTTCTTTATTTTTTAGGTTAGATTAAAAATGTTTTACTTCAATTCGAAATCTGGTGTTAGACATTGCGTTGCCAACCTGAATGCATACTAGCCTAGCGCAAACTATTTAATTTTTTTTTTAACTTTTTCAGACAATTTAAAATGAATTGAATGTCGGCCATAAAATAAATTTTTTCACTCTTCTTTCAGGGGTTATAACCAGATATCGGACGAAACTATGGAATTCAATGTCATTCTGAATGAATATTCATACAAACGTCCAAAGTTTGGTTATAACTCCCTTATTATTCAGTTTTGGAAAAAATATTATATACAAAAGTGACCTTATTTTTCGATGTTCTGTTCACTTTGAAAATATCGGGAGACATTTCTGAATCACGGTGAATTTAACTGAAATATTACGTAATGATTATGTACATGATTACACATAATGCTACTTTACTGCCAAATAACTGCAACTGAACAATGTCGAAGATGGATGCTAACAGACAAGTTGATTTGAGTTCGTTCTTGCTTTTGACGTTACAATAACGTATGCGCGTATTTTCTAAGTTACGTAGGCACTTTTACGTGAATCAAATCATAAGTAAGTGCAAAACGCATTGATCTAATGTGACGTAAAAAGTTTTGCCCGACAGAAAACTACGCAAATAATCACGTGATTTGTACTTCACTTTCATCCTATTCAAACTGGTGAAATAAAACGCTAACACTTCAGATGGTAATTTTTTCTAACGGGTTAGTAATTCTATTAATATCAAAATATTTAAAAAAACGTTTCATGTAATTTTAGCGCATTTTTCCTTCCATTGTAGAATTTTATACAACAAGGTATCAAGATATTCTCTTAGTGCTTTTAAGAATTTATTTTAGTACAAAATCAGTGTTTACTTCATTACTTCACCAAAATTGAGTAGGTAATAATTTTACCAGAAACGTATGTAAATATTTTTCAGGTCGAAGTAGAAATAAACCAGAATTTTCTTAAACAAGTTCAACAATTGCGTTAAAAATATCTGCAACTCCTTTTTATATATAATTGTAGAGAGTTTCACTTCTTACATCTTCGTCTGTAATATCACTAAAAGTTTGCTCGTTAGTGCTTTTACTTGCTCGTGTTTGTAGTTGTAGAAATGAAAATTGTGCTTGTGTAAGAATCTGTACTTTTGCACCATAGCAATTAATCTGCAAAATCTGTATGAAGTTAATGAAATTCTTACAATGAATCTTCTTTTATACTGCAGAAATCCAACTCAACGTAACATCAGTAAATCCTTGGTAATCCCCGTTGATAATCCTCCGTAAACATTTACCTCTGAAGTTTCCCGAAATTCTGGTGGTTTCTTCCTTCCACCTGGAGACCAGAGGAAATGTTCACGTTTGCGAAATTACATGATTGTAATCCAAGCATTTCGTTTTCATTCATGTACTACGTTTAGATGTTATCGTGTATTCACAGAGCATAACATGGATAAACCTATTTGTGTTCCGCTTCGTCATAATTCACCTCCTCGTGCTATTTGCGGACTTCAGCAAAACCAATTTTGCAGCAGCGAAAGATAATGAGAAAGCAATTATTAGAATTTCATGCACTGACGTCCTCACGTCATATTAACGAAAATTTTAAGTAAGCGCAACTCGTACAGTGCAAGGAAATTTCAACCTTCATGGCATTTTTGTAGTGTAGAGTATAGTGCGTTTCAATATAATTGAAAGTCGTCGTAATAAACAACTTTACAATCGGAATTCGCATATTTTAATTAAAAGCGTCAAGAATTCATCAGCCGTATTGACTTTTAAAGTTTTGAAGCATGAGAATGAGAAGACCGATTGTAAACTTGTTGAGATATTTACGAGTTACGAAAGGAAGACAATCTGTTTATAACCACAAGTATTTACGGCTTTCAATTAAATTGAAACGCACTCTAACCTCATAAATAACCAACTAAAGAATAACTGAGGAAGGTAATATCAACAAGATCCAATCGGAATATATTGTTTCGAAAAACATTATCCCGTTTCGAGCCCATGCTTCGCGTTTATACAGTTAATGGTCGGTTTTATTGGTATTGAAACCTGTCAAAGTAGAAAAATGTGTCCGAGTTTAGAGCTCGTAGTAATTTCTTTTATGTCGTGTCAAGTTTCAGCCATTTCAGGCTGTTATAATGACAAGTATAAGCGCGGCACGATAGGTACAGTTGCACGTCATTAGTTAATGATGACGTCAGACGTATGCTGTGTTGTAAATATACTTATTTACTTAAAAGGTCTTGAACATACCCTGAAGTTTTTTTATAAAACTGAACTTACAATGTAAAAATTCCTTTGAATTCTAAGTATTTACAACACAGCATGCGTCTGACGTCATCATTAACTAATCACGTGCAACTGTACCTATCCTGCCGCGCCTACAGAACAAATCAGAAACTTACCCAATGTCAAATTTTGTTCCAACTTTAAAGATATATGAACGGTAATAAAATTCATGCAAGTTTCGTTCACAATAACCACTCAAAGTTGGAGCATTTTCACGTGAACGCACAAAGCGTAGGTGGACACATTTTCCTTAATTGGCTGAGAAAAATGAACTGCGTCAGAAGAACGAGTAAAATTGGCGAAGTGTGGTTTAAGACTCCGCAGATTTTACTCACAAAATTTCATGAAATTTGATGATGGTCGAGTGGGAACGATTTCTAAAATTGGAATAACTCATAAGTGTTAAATGCTAATGGAATATATTTATTTGTTTAAACTGAACAGATATTTGTATGTGCTTATTAAGTATGCGCAACTCGTACAGTGCAAGGAAATTTCAACCTTCATGGCATTTTTGTAGTGCAGAGTATAGTGCGTTTCAATATAATTGAAAGTCGACGTAATAAACAACTTTACAATCAGAATTCGCATATTTTAATTAAAAGCGTCAAGAATTCATCAGCCGTATTGACTTTTAATGCTTTTAAAACATGAGAACGAGAACACCGATGGTAAACTTGTTGAGATATTTACGAGTTACGAAAGGAAGACAATCTTTTTATAACCACAAGTATTTACGGCTTTCAATTAAATTGAAACGCACTCTAACCTCATAAATAACCAACTAAAGAATAACTGAGGAAGGTAATATCAACAAGATCCAATCGGAATATTGTTTCGAAAAACATTATCCCGTTTCGAGCCCGTGCTTTGCGTTTATACAGTTAATGGTCGGTTTTATTGATATTGAAACCTGTCAAAGTAGAAAAATGTATCCGCGTTTAGAGCTCGTAGTAAATTTTTTTATGTCGCCTCCGTGAAATTACCGCACAGAATTCGGTTTATAAAATTTCTCACCTGCGTTGTACAACAATTTTTTTCCTTTGCATTTCCAAATAGAATAAGAATAAAAAACGAATTCGTGCGAAGCGAGCACGGGCGTACGTTCATAAATGCATTACATGCTTATTTAGTTTCAGAGTAGACTTTGATCTATTTTTAAGTTTGCCTCCTCGAATTCCGAGTCTTCGTCCTGAAGGTATTCAAAGTGCACGGACGAAGCAAGCAAGCAAGCAAGCAAGCATGTTTCGCAAGGCTCTTTCAAGTAATTAGCAATTTAATTTAGCACAAAGCAACGAATGATAACCTTCGTACAAAGAGCACACCGACAACTTCATACTTTCGGCTTCAGCTAAATGAAAACCGTCTGCTTCTAACGATCAAGCACATGAAAAGGTGAAATTAATGATGTTCCTCTCTCTCTCTCCCGGGATTAAATCTTTTGGGGCCGTACAATTAAAGAAAAATCCCAGGAATTTCGTTGGTGCTTTATTATTTGCTGTGCCTGTTTTGAACAGATTTCCGATAAAATCTCCCCCGTGCTTAACATTTTTTTTCCATTCCGTTTTGCGTGATTTAAATTTTTGTAATTAAACAGATTTTCTTTTTATTAAAACATCGCCCGCAAAGTTACTCCAATTAGTGATAAAAAAAATTGTTTTTCAAGTCTCAAAAAATACAAGAATTAAATATAAAAATTTATAGTATGTGTGATACAAAGTCCCTGAGGTACAGAACGATCTTCTCTCTCTTTAACTGCATAACTGCATTTTTATACGTTAACATCAAAACGAAAAAATGTGTGAATGTTTCATTTCAGAAATCAGTTTTACGTAGCAACTTATCCGGGACAGTTGCATCGCCCGCAGACTGCAAGGTTCGTAGCTCATTAGCCTTATTACTTTGGTAGCAAACAAACAAATTCAAGTTTATTGTAAATAAGTAATCAATTAAATTATTGTTAAGTTACCCTTTCTTTATTTTTTACCCCCCTGCCCGCAGCAGTCAATAGTAGTTATTTCTCGTAAACCATTTTAAAGAAGATTTACGAACGAACAAAGAGTGAAACTGCAGCTTGTAATCAATGGAAATTTACGAGATTTATTTTCGAGCGATCGTTTCTTTTTAGCAGTCATAAAAATATTAAAATATTTAATTTCAAAAATTAAATAAGTTTATGCCTTGAATAAATTCTAAATCTAAGTCGATCATTGAAGCACTATCTTGTCCAGTAAAAATTATAGTTTTTTGCTAAATCCATCAGTGTCAATTACACATATACTAATTAAAAAAAATTAAAAACAAATACAGATATTGGTACAGTTTCAACAAATGGCTCTGCTAGTAATATTAAAAGATCTCCTACTTCAATCTCTTCTACTGTTACATGCGTCGGAGTAAAATGAGTCCTCATGGCTGCAAAATATGGGTAAAGAATTGAAAGGAGCCGTTTTTATATATGTGTTTCCTTTATAAAAAAAATACCGCCATATCTTCTCATATTACATCAATTTAATTGTGAAATAGCGTTTTGGTAAAGTTGACCTTCTGAAAGGTCATGTTCGGTGATTTTGGAAAAAGACCATTTGATTACGACTAATTAAATTAAAAAAAATGAATACTTTGCACATAAATGTTTTATTTTCTGTGACCGACCGCGAGTCCATCGTATATCTAATCGCCACCCCCAGATTGAGGAGAATTGTTGTCATCGAACTCCTGGCATAATATTACCAAGATCGATGAAAACTTGAAAGGGATCGATGGACCTGCACAAGTCGGTTGGGGGTTATAGAATACCTAGAGGTCGATGAACTATTATTTTATTTTATTTCATTATGAAACTACTTTTGTTTTCGTTGATATTTAATTACTAAAAAAATCAACTGTTCATACGTGGGCTGCTGGAAAAGTTTCTGGAAACGATATGAAAAAACGCATATGAAATTTGGTAAAAGGTATCATTGTTTTTCGAAGTATTCGCCTTTGACGTCAATACACTTTTACATACGCTCGAACTAATTTCTAAAGCACGTTTTCCACTCTAAAGATGGTTCCTCAGAAACCAGTGTCCGAAATGTTTCAACCGCTGCTTCAGCCGACCAACGAAAATCGCTCACCACGCATTTTATTTTTGATATTTGGGAACAAAACGAAATCATTAGGTGATAAATCAGGTCAATATGGACAATGAGTCATTAGTTCAACATTTTTCTTGGACAAAAAATCAACTGTTTGACGGACTGAGTGAGAGCTGGCGTTGTCATGATGGAGAATAATTCGTCGATTTCGATTGTTTCTTCTTATTTGACCGATGACTTCCGACAAACAAATTGTAGTATGCCAATGACCATTCACTGTTTTTCGATCCTCTAAAGCCACGGTTGCTACATGTCCAGCTAAACCAAAGAAACAAGCAATCATTTGCTTCGCAACACTGCGTGAACGGACAATTTTTGTTGGTTTTGGTTCATTTTGAAATACCCAAACGGTAGATTGTTCTTTACTTTCTGGCTCGTACGAATAGATCCTCGTTTCGTCACCAGTAACGATGTTATAAACTAAATTTGAACGACCTCCATTGAATTTCTTGAGCATTTCCTCGCACCATTTGACACGACCCTGCTTTTGCGTTTCTGTTAAATTGTGTGGGATCCAACGACTGCAAAGCTTTCGTACGTTCAAATGATCATGCAAAATCATTGGTGTATTGCTTTCATGTCAATGCGTAAGGATGCTTGAATCTCGCGGTATGTCACATGTCGATCTCGCTCAAGCATTTCACGCACAGCATCTACATTAGTGGCAACAACAGATGTTGATGGACGACCTTCATGAAATTCGTCACTGAGAGAGGTACGTCCACGCTGGAATTCGGCAAACCAATTATCAACACTGCTCTTTGATGGTGCTTCATCTCCAAAAGCCAAATGAAGCCGATCGAGGCATTGTTTCGGCGTTAGACCACATTTAAAGTCGTAAAAAACCACGGCACGAAAATTTTCAAGCGAGATTTCCATGTTTACGCAAAATTACTTTTTCTCAAATGCTGTACAAACAAAACTAGTTTACTTGGATAGGAACTGTCAATAGAATTATAGGCGAAAAACGTCAAATTTTTCAAATATGACAGGTGATAAACGCTAACAATTCTAGAGTTACTAGATTCCAGAAAATTTTCCAGTAGCCCACGTAAGATATCCTTAAAGGACGAGACAACGATCAGAAGTGTCAGAAGTGCACTAAATATTTTTAAAATTCTATTAAAATAATTTCCTCTTTTGACTCATATCAGATGGGGCTCTAAATCAGGGGCCTCCAAATTTTTTCGCCTTTTTGACTCATTATACTAACAAATTATTATTTTTGTTATCCATTTGGCTTACTTTTTTCTACAACGATAACTGATGATCAAAAGAGGCGAATTAATTTTCATTTTTTTGTGACTGACAATTCTAAAATATGGAAGAATTAAGTTTGGCATTTAACGGTTTTTTAATTCTATTTTTATTAAATTTTTGCTTGGGTTCATTAGAACTAAGTTGGTTAAGCTTCATTTCGATTGATTTTTAATTTTTAACATTTTTTATACTCCTAATTACAATTATTGTTGCAATTTTTAACTTCCATTTGTGTTAAATGAACTTAGGTTGAAATCAGTTGGATTGGATTGACCTTGACTTTAGCTGAACTTCATTTCAATCGATTTTTATTTTTTTTTTAACGTACACTTTTATTTTTTTTGGAATATTTAATCTTTTACTTGCGCTAGATGAAGTTAGGTTGATGTCAGCTGGTTTGGATTGACCTTGAGATTTATTGAACTTCACTTTAATACATGTACAAATTTTAACATTCTTTTACTTTTAATTTTTTTTTAAAGTTGCTTGCCTGTTTGTGTAGAATGGAGTACAATATGATATAATAATTGGATAAGAGTTCAGTTGACCTTGAGAATTGTTGAGGTTTTCATTTGTTTTAAATTTTTTACTTGGGTTGAATAGGATTGACATCGGAATTTTTTTTTATTTCGTTTTTTTTTGATTTCTTACTTGGGTTGAACAGAATCGAGTTTGCTTCACCTTCGAAATGGTCGAACTTCGCGAACTATCTTTTCTACATATTTTACCTTTAATTTTTTGCATTTTCAATTTTTTGCTTCAATTCAATACAGTTAGAGTTCAGTTGACCTGGAGATTTGTTGAGGTTCATTTTAATGTTTAAAATTTTTTACATGGGTTGAATGGAGTTAATTCGAAAATTTTTTTCATTTCATTTTTCCATTTTTTTGGTTTTTTGCTTGCGTTGAATAGAATACGATTTACATGTTGAGGCGAGTTTGCTTGACCTTGACAACGGTCGAACCTCGCTTTAATTGTTTTTTTAAACTTTTTACACAATTTACTTTTTGCATTCTAAATGTTTTGCATCAATTCAGCAGTTAGGTAGTATTCAGTGAAGTTGGGTTGACTTTGCGATTTTTTTTAACTTCATTTTCGCATTTATTTACTTTTCATATTTTTAATATTCCTCTATCTTAATTAATTTTTTATTTGTTTCAGCGCCCCTCTTGCATGAGCGCCCTCCTTGCTTACCACCTTCCGTCAACCCTGTCCTTTGGTTTTCCTTGAAACTAATGAGTTATACTGGGTGTCTCATAACCTACGGAGGAGATTAAAGGGATAGCTAGGAGAGATCAAATTAAAGATTTTTTCTTAATAAATTTTTGGGAAAAAAGCAATAACTAAAAAGTTACAAGAGTTTAAAGTGAAATTCATTAACAAACAAAAGTTACTCCCTGTAGTAATATTTTAGGTTTTAGATTCAAATTTGAGGCATTTATGAGTTAATTGAACATTTCTTTACAATAAACAACTATTTTAAAAAATGTAGTAACGTTAAAGTAGCGGCTATTTCATTCTTTCTTTTAATGCCCAAGAATGGGTTTTCATCTCATGGTGCACAGCCTACTAATCAAAACTAGGAAACAGATTAACATAGACATTTTATGAATGGTGGTTTTGATAAATTTAGAGTTTATTTAATAATAAAGTTGCATTTTGTGAAATAATTTTGATTAATTTAGAAGCTACAGGTGTAAATTAAAGAAGAAATTAAGAAAGTTAAACTTCTGTAAATTTTTTACTATTGGGTTTTGGTCAAAAGCGAATTAAGAAAAAAGCTATATTTTGATGTCCTACAGGTGCCCTTTCAATCTCCTCAGTAGGTTGTGAGACACCCAGTATATATATAAAAAAAAATTTTTTTTCATGCTAAAATTAAAAGTGAAATGAGAACGGCGGCGACAAAGTATTTTGTTTAATTCGATTCATATAGTTCTCTTTTGGAAAAAAGAGATGACGATTAGACGAACTTTGATTTTTACTTTGATTCTATTCTTTGATTTAATTTTGAAAAACTAAAATGCTTTCGCTAAGAATTCGTATTCATGCAGCTTTGAATCGAAGAATTTTGTATAACTAACACTTAGGGTGTAATCATCTGTATAAGCGAAAAAATAATAATAAATTTAAAATTATTGCTAAACATATCGAGATTTAAATTACAACGGTATTATAACAATTAGGATTGAAATGAGGAAGGAAGGTGGTTGAAGAAAACATTAAAACTTATTTTTTTTTCTAAAGGGTCGATGATTAAAAAAATTGGGAATCCCTGCTCTAGGCTAATATTGCAGTTTCAATCTTGTCAATGAGTTTATGTAAAGGAATCATCTATCATGATACATTTTTCTGCATATAAAGACGAAATAGGCGAATTACAATTGACTTAGAAAAAGAAATGAAATAAAAAATCTATTAAGCGAGATTTTTTGTTTATAAGTTTAGAGGAAAAAAACTTTTGAGCAACACTCTTTTCTAATTGGCGCTTACTCACTGCATGCAACAATAGACAACACCTTTCTCCTTTATTAAAAGAAATATATTTTATTTTGTGATTCGATTGTAATTCACTTATAACGTGGTTCTATGTAAGTGTAAGAAACCGGAATTGTGCAGGAAAATTCCAGTATGTTAAAAAAATTCAAAGTAAAAGCAAATATAAAACGAAACTCTTAAATCAAGAATGATCATCACATCACTTAGAGAGCTCACGCTGTTGTCAATCTCTCAGAAGAATTATTTACGTAGTGCGTATGGTCAGTGCAAGGGATACGTCCGCTGTTGTCAATCTTTTAGAAGAATTATTGGCGTAGTATGTATGGTCAGTGCCAGATGTACTGTTACGTTCGGTTTATCGACACTCCGGTCCGGACATGCTGTGTTTGCCTTTTTTTCTTGAGGTCCATTTTTACACTTTTTTCCCCTTGACATGGTTACGATTGGTGTCTCTTACAGGACCGTCATTTTTTGGGTTATTGTTCTCACGCTTTTACTACTGTGGAAACGACGGATTCTCGTTTTCCTTTTTAATTTCTTTCTCGACCGCTTTTCCTTTCGACTCTCAGTTTGTCCCCCGTTCCGTTTCGAATTTTAGGGGTTGGCTTCGCCGAAGTTTTGGGAATTTGAGATTACATTTCGATGTGAAATCCGGCGACCCGTGTAGGATTTGGCCTCCTCAGATTTTGTTGGATGAAAAGGTTTTCTGCGGCGCTGATGCGGATAGATTTTTAAAGCCGACCTCGTGCAAATTTTCATCGCCGCCATCTTCCCGTCGTCACGCTTTCCTCGTTTTGTTTTAAGAAGCTTTTACGGTACATCGAGGGACGTGGCAAGTTTCCACCCCAAAAGGCAGTACGGTTTACGATCGGCATTGTTGGCACTCAGCTCGAAGACCCTCGGAAATTTCGTCTTCCTAAGGCGTAAAAACATCTCCAGCAGAGGGACCAACATTTTCTTCGTGTATAATTTGCTGCCGCTGACGTGTTTGACCACCTTCCTCGTTTGGACTTACGATAAGTTACCTCTCTTTTTTTTCTCCTTAAAATTTTCCTTTTTTTTGCGTAATTCGTTTCGTTGCACGTTTCTGCCCTTTTGGCTGACGTCTGTGGCTCCGCCATGTTCATTTCTTTATCGGTTCAATTTTATTTTATATACTGGGTGTTCAGCCCCTCAGGCTAACCCACTCCCTTTCCGGGACTTAAATTTTTTTATGTTTGATAATTTTCACAATTTAAAATATTTATTTATTTATTTGTTTTCTTTCTCCTGTACGCATTTTGGATATTACTTTTGATGTTATTACGTACATGTAAGGCGTACGCGTGGATCCATCGCGAAAGCATAACCTCGTATCTTCAGTACCACTGTATCGGCCTATTGATCGGCAAATTTTTCAAGCTTTTGTTTGTGCGTCGTGTACTTTTATTGAAGCGGTGTTTTGCCCGCTCGACGCTTTGTTTAATTTTCTTGTTTTTGTGGGCGGTGATTATATTTCAATTATATTTCAATTATATACTATTTTTTTTTATACCAGAACGGGTTTGGTCTTTCTTTTTGGCGTTGTCTTGGGAAGGTGAACTCCCTTTTAATAATTTTGGTTAAGAACCTGGGACTTTTAGAGTTGAATCTTACCATGCTGCCCGAATATTTTTCTAGTGGGGTATTTGGAAGATCTCTCCCTCGCAAAGCGACACTAGATGGCGCCCCGCCTTTTTTTTTGGATATATATCGCTACGGCTATCACGCCGCGTGACCTTGGTACCTACGACCGTCTCCCTGAGCTGGGCACTACTTTGCGAGAGATTTCCCCTCGACCGTGCAGAGATAGGTTCGACCGTCCCGATCGCGATCAGACATCATGCGAGAGATAGTCACGTGTTGCGAAGTACGTAGCAGTACTGTGTTATTTTAAACTCTATTTCACAACGAGTCGTCTCTTTGGCTTTTTACAACTTGTTTATCTTCTTCTCAGCAAGAATAATAGTTTTAAAGACAGGTGAGAAAACATTCTCATTTAATTTGTAGATCGAAGCAGTCAAATCTATTGCATATTACGTCGGAACCTTCTGTTACGTGATCATTTCGGATATTGCTTTGCATTACACGTCGGACAAGATAAAATACGAGCTCATGACCTATATCATGGAAGTATGCATTTACGTAGAGCGTATGCAACACATACATACATATATAGGAAAGTGTACCTATGTGTATTCACGGGTGGTCATAAATAAATTTCTGCATACGCAAATCAAATTTATTCCGGGCGCGCTCAGAAAATATGGGAAATATATCAAAAGCGGATGATTTTATTATAAATAGCTAGGCGATGTGCAAGCTCAGTTTGATTTATTATCCGTAGAAACTTTTCAAACGATGATGTATTTCAGAATAAGTAGTTTTCGAAGAGTAAGTTCCATTAGGGATACATCAAGGTGCTTCACAGTTAAAACCGAATCAAGGGATGCTGATTTTCCTCATATGAAAATAACAGATGTATCGATTTTATTATTAATATTTCGAAATGCACATTTCTGAGAAGCAGCTTTCATTAAATGAAATTCCTCTTCTCAAAGAGTGAGAGAGAGCGAATCGTCCCTAATAATAAAACTTTCTGTATACGAAAGCATAAATCATATCACCTGTCACGAACAAAACTTTCCGGAAGACCTTTGAAGTGTTTTATAAGAAATTAAGTTTTAATGTCCATCGTAATATAAGAATGATGGAGGATGAGGAGAAGGCAAGGAAGGCTGCCAAGTTATCTATGAGTGTATAAATTTGCCGCTGTTGGTTTAATAATACCCCCCCCCCCCAGCAAAAAAAAAAGAAAACCACCGTGCAACTAATTAAACGTCGCGTCGGCTATAGTATCAAAAGCGTATTCAAACTCCGGCGAAAAAGGCACACGGAACAACGTAAAGAAACAAAAAGAAAACGTTCAGCGCAGACAAAAGACCAAGAAACAATTACGGGGATGCAAGGGGGCTATTACCGAAGCTCTGCCTGTCGACACCCCCGGTGCACGACGTAGTGTTAAGTGGTCAGGAGTAAAGCTATCACTTTGATTGAAACCGCAGTCAACGTAGTAGCTTCGCGCAGTATCTCTATCTTTTAAAGAAGATAACCTGAAATACAATACGAAGTGAATGGAAACGTAATGTAAAACGAATAACATTTTACCTCCAGTAACTCTACCTATATTATACGTTACTAACCTACCTTAAATGAAGAGAAATATGAGGAATACTGCTGAAATAATGTTCTAAAAAAAGAATTATATACCGACGTACGGTGTAAAGAACGAACACTTTGCCTTTTTCTGAATAACTGTAAGGATTCGATTTTTTCAGTACTCATAAATAAAATAAATTAATTCGCAATATGACGCGAAAACAGAACACGTGCAAGGTCAGTCCCGAAGAATAGCATCTTGTTCTAGGAACTTGACCACGCCTCGGCGCCATGTAAAACAAAGCAAGTATTGCCTGCAAATTCGGACTAGCAAGCTTACGACTGCAAAACAGCATTGTGCAATCGGTGAAAATTTCTAATTGTAAACTGCGCTCTGCCATTTGACAATAGAGAAAAGAGCTGATTAAAAGGCTGAGACACGCGAAAACGTTCCATTATTCCTGAATTGTCTGATCATTAACGGCGTTTCTTTTCCTCTCATTTATTTTTTTTAATTTTTATCTGAAAAACGCATCGAATTCATGAAAAAATGAATGAATCATCTTGTGATCGACAAAAAGATGAGAGCAGGGTAAAATATAACTACCACAGAAAGTGGAAGACAAAAAAGCAGAAAGTTTATGTAGAAAAAAAGAAAATGACATTGATTTCTAATTGAGAAAAAAAAACATTACTTTCTGGTTTTAAAAAATGAACTAAATAGCAGACATTACGAAACTTTTGTACAGTAGAACCAAATAAAAAAAAAGGGAGACATTCTCGAAATGAAAAAGTATTTAAACGAAGAAAACTACAAATGTCAATAACAATAACAATGACAACAGGCGGAAAACTAATGGAGGAAAATAAGAAAAACAAAAGATCAATAATTAATAAAGCAATGACAAAATGATTAAACGAAAAAATAGAATAAACAGAAAGAATATGCAAATGATGAAAAAAGTGGGAAAACAACACGGCAATCGCATAAAGCGGATGTAAAAATGAAGAAGCAACTGATTTAGAAAACAAAAAAAATTACTTGAACATACTGTCCAATAAACATAATGTTAATTTCTGTATAAAATTTCTTGCAAAGTGAGAGAGACAGTGAATGTTCGTTTGTTAAATCGTTGTTCCTCGCACAGTTATTAACAAATTTTATTCAAAAATTATTATCGTGTCACTCGGAACCTAAAACAAAAATAAATTTGAAACAAATTGTAAAAGCTTAAAACAAAAATGAATCAAACGACAAATTAAAAAAATCCATTTCTGCAAGAAAGAGAAAGGTAATCATTTGTCGCCAGTAGAACGACCCTTGCTCATATTAGATTTCTTTGTGCCAACAGAGAAAACCCGCTTTTTAGTTTCGCTTTCCGAATCTGCAGTCTTACGACGTCTCTTTCCTGTTTACCGTCCACTATTTTCGACGTTAGAGTGACCCGTGCTCATATTTGATTTCTTTGTTCCAACAGAGGAACCCGCTTTTTAGTTTCGCTTTCCGAATCTGCAGTCTTTCGACGTCTCTTTCCTGTTTACCGTTTTCAACGGAGATTACGTCTTCGACGTCGTTTGAAAAGAGACACCCTACAGCATCGTGTCCTTCTGCGGAAGGTCATCGATACACGCGACGCATCAACAGTTCAGCGAGCCACCACGAGGTGTCGTCGACGTCTGACGTTTTAATGAAACAGGTGTTGGACAACAGGTTACCGTACAACCAGCTATCGGACAACAATCGTAACGTATCGTTTTTACTCAATGCACACCGCCTATCACTGGAAATTTCAGCACTTGCGTGTGCAACGGAATTACCTATCGCTTTAAGTAATCTTAACTTATATTCTCTGCGTAAATATCAGAACACCGTTTCACAATTTGTGAAGAATTGTATTGTCATAGTTGATAACAGTTAATAATTTAAGTCGCAAATTCTAACACCTCGTACGTACGACTGGCTCGTTTAAGTCAAACTTATGAGTTGTTGTAAATTCTATTTATAAATGTTATTTTAGTGGGCACCGTTGTCTTGTTGCGACGAACAATTACGTTGAATGCACGAGGTCTTTTGACCACGCCGTGCTCTATCTGATTTTAGCTCGGGACAGCTGAAAGTCTTTTTCAGCGCTAGCTTGCCACTGTTTTCGTCAAATACTCAGGAGATGACGTAATTTCTTTCAGGTGCTAGCATATTTTCCTTTTCTTTTGTTCTTTTTCTCTCGGGGATATTCTCTAAGTGCACTGAAGGCGTTATCAACCATTAGTTTTCCAAAGGACAGCCATCAGCTGAAAATGATTACAGTAGATGAAACTAGTACGCCAAATTGCGTAAAGCGCACCTCTTCCTCAGCAAGGAAGGATTTTGTTATCGACCAGAGGAGGTAAGACAAGAAACGCGCAGTTAAAATAAAAGGTGAAGATCTAATATCAGAAATTAAGGAAGCTTCGTTTAGATATTGGAAGGAGTATTGGGTTATTTCAAGTTTATCAGAGGGCAAACGTTATTTCTCATCAACCCAAATAATGAAAGAAAAGCTTGTTCGACAAATTTCCTTTTCCTTTCAAGGTCAATCCGTTGATCACAGCATTTCCTGAAGATTTAATCAAGTTGTATTTCTTTCCTCTTTATCCTTAATCCTAAATCCTTGCTGGGCAGCAATGTATTGTACTGAGGGGTCGAAAGGGTCTTAAGTAGCCCCACAGAACTGTGACCAAATTGCCTCATTCTTCAAAGTCTGTGAGTAATTAATTAGAACTAGAAAGCCTACCTTTTCAATGAATGCAGAATGTTCCTAAGAGTCCTAAATAGCTTTTACTCCGTCAGGTGTCAGTCTCACACTCCAAGTAACTATATTGAAGCCTAGCTGTATCAATTTCTGATTCATATCTATCACCTGCGACTTTCAGTTTTTGTTATCCATTTTGTTAAGGTGGTATCTCAAAGGGTACTGACCAATAAAAGGTCCTGTGAGAGTCTTTAGTTCATTCTCTGTTAAAAGTAGAAGCTTTTGAGCAGTCTTAGGTCAGTAAGTGATAAAAATCTTCGCCTTTCTGCTTTTGACCTGGAACATTATTCCAGTTGGGATATTTTCTTCCTTTCACTCTCTTTTCTTTACTGTCTCTTGCTCAGACCACAGTAAGTTGTGAGACCAACCGGAGAAGCCTCAGAATCAATACGAGCAAATTTATCAGCTACTTTGTTCCCCTCCCTCTACGTTTCCGCGAATGAGTATCGATTTTAGGGTACTTTTGATGCCCTTAGCTGGTTCCTTGAGAGTTTGCTTGTATTCCCATAAGAAAAAGGACTCAGTAGTATGCCTTGCACGCAGTATGCCTTGAGTGCCTTTATAGTTGCCTAACTAACAGATATCTTTTTGTCCTATCTATTCCTTCTCAGTCACTCCTGCGCACATAAATTTATTGCAACTGTTTCAACTTGCATGACTGTTGGGATAGTTCAAAGGCTACTGAAGCCTTATATTTAGGCCATAAATGTCTATGCCTGTCACTTTCACTGTCACCTTGATCTATCCATGTACCAGATGGAAATATTATTGTCTTACCGTGCTATTTGGCTTTTAACCATGTAGCGGCTACTGATGTCGACTTCAAAATGAATGTCAAAATCAAGCACATTCGGCGTCATGTCTGAAGGTTTTTCCAACATGTCTGGTTACCAAAAATACACTATTCTAAGATGACCTGGTGTGAGTCTCCTAGTCCGAGTTAGTCTCAAGGAAGTTTGCTTGTCCTCCCTCTGCACCTGTGAATGAGGTGGAGGGATGTCTAGCCAGACTTCCAGAGTTGCTCTTGGGGTAGTAGTCATAAGACCTGCTTTTCCCGCAGTTTATTTTGCGTAAGTAGTAGTTACGTCAACGATCTTTGTTCACCACACTAAAGAGGTGTAATAACTATGGGTCTTACTACTGACCACTGAATCATTCGCGGTTTCAGGACCCATATTTTACCGAAGAGCTTATGGCATGCCTAAAAAGATATAGTTTCCTTTAAAACTATCTTATCGACATTTGCTTTCAATTGAGCTTCGTATCCAAGTTCACTCCTAGAATTTCTCATCTTTAGAGAGCTTTATGGTGAATCTAATAATTAGCTTCAGCTTCCTGCGTTTTCTAAATGGTACTATGATGTCATTCTAGGATTTTACACTCTTTATGTTTTCCTATGATCAGTATGACTGCGTCTTCCGTATAACCAAGAACATGATGACCTTTGTCTGTCATTTCTCTCAGTAAGTTATCGATGGCTATACTCCACAACAGCGATGATAAAACCCCACCTTTAGGCCTTTCGGATGTGTTTACAGCCGACACGAGAAGACTTTCATTTACATATGTTTCTTTCCCTAAACCTAGGGGTACATCAAATAAACTCTGTGACTGGTGTTTGAAAGAAATTTTTAACTCGATCACCATAAATCCGAACGAAGAAGAAGTATACGAAGTTTGTCTGGACATTTACAGTTCTCCTTCCTTCTTTTTTCCTAAAACCTCCCTCACTCTCTCTTGCCGTTTCCTAGGTACACCAGCCTCCACTTTTGTGGATTCTTCAGTTCAATCGCCCAATGCTGCAGTCAACGGATGTTCTGGTTTCTCCTAGGTCTTCGAAAGGAACTCACAGGTATTCAAATCAAGCTGCTTCTTTCTCGAGCTGCACCGTGAATTTCTAACCCCCAATAAGAATTGTGGGGTCGCCATAAGTAAGAATGTTCACTTCTATGATGAACGTGTCTTCACTTTTTCATCAAAATCTGAACGACAGTGTTTGATGTTATTAATTCTTGTGGAGACTACGTCGAAACCCTTGCAGACTTTTGGACTCATTATTTCTATTATTGAAGATACTTGGAGATGGATCACAGCCTCACCCCCACTTAACTTTTTGGCTTAGGTGATAACATCAAGGGAATTCAACTCAAGCTGGTTCTTCTTTTCTTGGATTCTTGGATCAAGCCTCTCTACCTACGCCTCCTCTTGCTCTGCGACGTGAATTTTCTACCGATTTTTAAACTATGGAAATTCTTGGGATGGCTTTAATATCTAGGTTTCACCTTATTATGAACGGGTCTTCTCTTCCTCTTCATCTAAAGTCGAAGACAAGCGTGTTGGATGTTACTTCTGATGAAAAGTACGTCGAACAACTTGCAGGACGTGTTTCAATTGCTTGGGGATGGACCTCACCCCCTCAATTGCTTGACGATGGACCTCGCTCTCCACATCACATCATCTCTTTGGCTAAGGTGGTACGATAGCTATAGCATCTAACCGTATTTGTTAGATTTTACTTTGCTCTTCGTCTTCTCACATTTAAGCAGTTCAGAAATCTTTATGAACAGAATCGTCAACATCAACTTAATGCAACGAAAAACATACAACCGAAAGCGTTATCTTCTTCTAATCGGCTTTTCAAAAGTCTCTTTCACGCTAAAATACAGAAGCTCAGACTGAGTGAGTAATAAATCGAAACTTTCGCAGCGTGAAAGAGCGACGTAACACAATTCGCCAACATCCCTCGGACATTGCGACCAGATGACGCCCGCCTACTTACGAAGAACTTCAGAAATCTGCGCCAGCAGCCTTCGAGGAGTTCTGGAAATTACTTATTCACAGCGGACACGTTTTGAACGTGATGCATGAAGTTTACGCATGAACTCTCGGGCGCGTTCGCTAACAGTAAAACGACGTAAATTGTTAAAGCCCTTTTGCGCGCGAAGCAAGGAATCGATACGGATGGATCCTTGTACGGTGCCCGTTAGCAGATTAGCCCGCCTGAATTTTTCTAATTAATGTTGTTTGCTCGGTGCAAACGGAACGCGTGGAAACATTAATTCCTGCGCTAATACACTCGCTTGTTTCGTTACAAAGGATTCGGGGATAAATGAAAATCCGACGTTTATCAACCGAACAAAATACGAATTCCGAATCTGTTCTGCCTGGCTAATTAAAACAATAAAGAGATGAAAACGATTAGAACTAGATTAAATCAATTGGAATGCAAGCTCACGCAAGTTGTTAATCAGCGAGGGACAATAATATTTTCGTTTTAATCTGCTGGGATCAAAGGGTTATCAGAAGAAGAAAGGCATATGACAAGCTTTTTATAGATAGATAGCCTATAATAATTCAATATTAATTATTGTTAGAGTAAACAAGCAATTTTAAGAGAAAGAAATACGGCGGTGTTGAGCCAGGTGGATACAACCTTTCAGTAGGTCTTTGTCCTATCAGAAAGTAAGTTGTTAAGAAACTGGCCAAACTCCAGGACTATTTGAAACCAGATGGTTTGGAGGGGTACATCATCATTTTCATGGTCATTGGAAAAGAACTCTGAAAGCTGTAATTTATTGAAACCTATAAAAGCGAATTTCCTTCAAAAAACGAACACTTCAGATGCGACCTCTTATCACCCTGTCCATACATTTACCTTCTTGTTTTTTAATTGTCGCGAGATTGTATGTGTTCCGTGAAGATTTCCAAAATTTTAAGGACCTGTCTTTTAAAATGATTTTTGAGCTTTCTTTTCAATTAAATTGTTGTATGAGGTCCTCGTCTGTTAGTCCATCAACTCAATTGTGAAGACATCCATTACAATTTGGAGAAGAATTGAGGTTGTTATTAAAAGAATAAAATTTGGAGAAGAATTGGGGTTGTTATTAAAAAAAAAAGCGCATGAGGATGACATAAAAGCGACAACCAAGATATGCTTAGGTCAGGAAGTGTCTTTTCAAAAATAAAATTGACTTTGTTTCAGCATTTGTCAAAGAAATATTGGCAGTTCGTAATATTTTGCGATCAGATCTTTTACCATTGCATTTCTTTCCAAAAATGACATCTGCAATGACAGGATGAACTTGCATGAACTGGCATTAACCGAATAATATATGTCCTCCCATTTTCCATTTTCTTTTTCTCAAAAAATCAGAATCTGAAGTTCTACAGGGTGTTCTTTTACTGTGTCTCCCATGCCATTTGCCATGAATTAATTACATTGGTATTAAAGAAAAGTCTTCTGGCAATTTTATTTTTATTTACACAACCGGTTTCATCTTAACAAAAAGGCATTTTCAAGCATTACCTCAAAATTAATTAAATAGATAATAATATAATTAATAATTATTAGAGTATGATGGTTTCCTATATGTTTTATATTTGATTTTGTCACCTAATTTAGAAATTGTTAAATCTAAAAATTTTATTGAATTATTTTCAGTTTCTAAAGTAAATTTTATATTACCATAAAGAAAATTAAACTTATCTAATAAATTATAATAATAAATAAATTATTTAGGAATCATCATAAATGGCAACTATTAAACCAATATGCCCTAAACAAAAAGTTAATAGTTTTCGAGAAAAGTGCATTGGAAGATTTTCACCAAACCGTTTGAGAACTGCTGGCATAGCTAACGACTGGATGGTACGCCGCCTTGCCTGTGTGAATGACGACCTGATATATAGGTCAGTGTTTTACGATGTCGTAAACGAACATCGGTTTGATTCGTAAGAGGCCTATTAATAGATCACAACAGTCGAAACATTTTAAACGGGCTCACAAAGCGCCTGGATTAATTAAAACAAGTGCCACTTCGCTCCAAGTAATTACATTTTTAGGTATTTTCAAATTATAAACCGACGATTATAATTACTGCACAAAAAATGCGGATGAGATAAATAATGATATCAGCGTCATTCATCGTTTATTTTCGGATATTTTACCCTCACAAGTAATAAATTTCCTTTCCATTTCTAATTAAATAGATTAAGATTTCTTTAGTTTAATAAAGAATCTTTAAAGCAACGTAGTAATTTATCTACTGTTTGTACTGTACAGTTTACAATCGGCCGCATTACGTAATCATACTAGGAGAGAATAAAATAGCTGTTGAAACTGATATGTGCTCACTACCAATATGACTGACATTAAATTTACAATTTCTATTAATTCAATTATGAAATTCGGCTAAGTAAAGCATTTTCATCGCGCTTGCATTGCAAATTCCAAAATTTACAAATTGATTAGTATCTTAAAGTATTCGCGCATGCATTCGTTAAAGTCGCAGTTTCGCATTTCTTTTGATGCTTCTTATTACTGCAATTTTTTGTGTTTTTACAACGGCGGCCGCTGTAACGCGTTTAAGGTGGGACAGTATTACATTAACGTTCTGCAGTTACGAAAAATTTGACAAACGAAGATAGATTTTTGATTCGTAAAAACGCATATTAAAAACGCATTTACAAATAATGAAAAAAGAGATATGTTACTCTTGTACGGGGAAGTCCGCGGAAACGCACATTGGGCCCGGGCATTGTAAAAAACGATTTCAGTGATTTTTATTACGAAACGCTGGAGAATGAGTTTAAATACGGGACTCTTTTTACGATCGGCGCTGTGTGTGGGCACACCCACTGACTACAGAGGAAGGCGTCAATGACCTTGCTGAATGTTTCTCTCTCGCACAGTTCACCAGTTTCAAACAAGTGTAACCTCCGAATTTTTTTGGCTATAATTCGGTAGCCACCCAAAAATACGCGCAGAAGGTAGCCTTTTACGTACTTATACTGAGGTTTCTTTATTTGCACACAGTAAAAGAGCACCCTGTATTTTGTTTCAGTATCCCATAGGGCACAAAAGGATTAAGAGTTCATTTTTGATTTAAAAATAAAGATTTTTTATTGTGAGAATGTTAATTGGGAAAATGTCTTTTGTTCGATAATCCCAACACTTCGAAAATTCGAAGCAATTATTAGTTCGGATTAAAGAGGTCCTATTGTACTGAAAAAGTCAGAAATGCCTTGTAATTAGGTGTTAGAACAGTAAATTCTATCATTTGTACTATTTTTTTTAAGCTTAGTATCAACTTTAGAGTTAAATTGATTAAGAGTCACTACTCTTTTTTTTAATCCAAACATGTTTGTAAATTCATTTGAACAACTAAAACGTTTGCTTAAATTTGAGCCATTTACTTACTGTTGCTCCCAAATAAGCTAACTTAGGCATTTTAATCGAGATTACTTGAGTAAGTCGACGTTAATTTCCACAGTGCCATCCGAACAGAGTATAACGCATGGCCGACTAAATTGTACTTTAACCTTGCCATGTCTTAATCAAAACGAATGCGAGAGCTGAATTAAATTGCAACAACCGCAATTACGTTAATCTGCCGTACAACATAATCACATCGACGTCAGTGCGTAATAAATTATTCCGTTTCACGAGACGTTAACGTCTGAATTAAGCCCTGAAAATGTATGTGTGTGTGAGAAATCGTTCTGCGTGGCGAATCAGAGTTGACAACAAATTCAAACACAACAAGTAACTGCAAACAAAATAATTATCCTGCGAGTGCTTAGAAATTAATTAACATCGCTATCGCTATCTCTAAGACTGAATTTATAAATTGAAACACTTTATTATTCTCAGTTGAAAATTGTAGATAGTGTAGCCGATAGCAAAATGTAACCCGTGAAATTATTATAAATTATTATAAATTATTATTATTATTATTATTCCGGGACCTACTTGTAAATAAAGGAACTCGTAAGACGAGACGACTCTGAACAGAGAATCGCTGAATACGCGGAAATTCGTTTCGTGCGCAAAGATTAGGTACTGGGGCAAAAGCCTTGATCTTAACGAATCAGATTAAGATAAAAGTGTTCCTCGCTCTCAAAAGGTACACGTCATAATGTCTTTAAATACTGGAACGCGCATTGCGGACAGGCATTTTGTAGTGATAAAACATGTAAATCAAAACTCTACCCTATTGTAGTGTCAGGAATCAAGTAAGTAGTTGCAAGTCGGGGATTTCCCAAACGTGATTTAACCGTTTCGTGCGTTATGGCATTTTAGGTAATAAACTAGCTGTTCACTTCTTAATCTGCCAAATTACCATTAAATATTACCCTCGAACAAAATAGTATTAAATATACTAATCGTACAGAAGTAGCAAACTTATTTGGTGAATATTTCGCTAAACAAATACCTACAAAAATTAACGATCACTTTAAAAATAATACTAACAATAATTTTACATCTTATAGTAATTCAACTATGTTTTTCATGCCTACATCTGAAAATGAAATAAATAGATTAATATTAAACTTAAAAAACACAATCGGGCCTGACGGCACATCGGTTCATGTACTAAAAAAATGCAGTTCATGCATTTCTCCCACGTTAAGTGAAATAATTAACTTATCTTTTTCATCAGGTCAATTTCCGAATTTGTTGAAGCACTCAACAGTAATTCCCATTCACAAGGAACGTAATCCAACTGACATCGAAAACTACAGACCTATATCTTTATGAAATTCATTCTCTAAAATTATAGAAAAAGCAGCGTATAACAGAATAACAGATTACTTAAACAAATACAACATACTATCTCCTAACCAATACGGTTTTCGCGTAGGTTATTCTACAGAAACTGCCGCCATTGATTTTGTTCAATCCGTACAAAACGCTCTTAATTCTAGGCTTAAAGTGGCTGGTATCTTCTATGATTTAACGAAAGCCTTTGACAGTCTAAATCTTAACCTAATACTACATAAACTAAATAATTTAGGATTTAGGTACAGCTGGAAAATGGCTTGAATCATATTTATCCAAACGTCAACTCTCTGTAAAAATTATTAGAATTAAAATTACTCAAATAGCTTCGATCTTTTTATGGGCGTACCCCAAGGAAGTGTTCTAGGTCCCTTAATCTTCTTACTATTTATAAATAAACTACCTAATCATATTACTGAAGGTCAGGTATATATGTTTGCAGACGATTTTGGTTACAGCATCAAATCATTGTATTTTGGAAGAAAAATTAAATATTGTCACTAATCAATTTAACGAATGGTGTACCAAGAATAAACTGATCATTATTAACTATGAAAAAACAGTCTGCATCGATTTCTATTACAAAATGAGGAACAGTACCAATAAATTTAGTTATAAAAAAATTGAAATGAAACAATACAACAGATTCTTAGGACTCATAATTGGCAAACACTTATGTTGGGCCAATCATATTGACGACATAGCTTCGAAGTTGAATAGAAGTTATTATTTGATCTTAAACCTAAAAAACACTCCTGACGAAGCTATAAATGTATAGCGAAACGTTGAGTGTGTTCCCTTCATTTTTCTGTCCGGTTTGAGATTAAAAAAACTTTGTACTTACTAAAAAAGATTGTTGTAACTAAAGATCTTCTAAACATTTGTTTCAGCACAGTCTATCCCTACATTAATTACATGATTTGTGTTTGGGGCCAAGCTGTCGATCTAAATAGAATATTCATAATTCAAAAAAAAATTATTAGACTTATATTTAATCTCTCTCCACGCTCGTCCTGTAAAGAAACTTTTAAAGAAGAAAATATCTTAACTGTCCCTTCAATATACCTGTACAAATTACTTACGTATGTACACGTACATTCCAATCAATTCAATAAGGCCGAAAATATTCATGCACACAACACTCGTTATAAAGAATGTCTACGTCCTGAGCATCCGAATACATCTCAATATCAAAAATCACCGTCATATGCAGGAATTTATTATTATAATAAACTTTCTAAGGATCTGAGAGAATCGAGAACACCGACCTTGTTTAAATCTAAATTAAAAAAATACCTAATAAACAGTTGTCTTTATAATATAAAAGAATTCTGCCAATAATATTTTAATATGTTTGTTTTACATGTTCTTTGTTTGCATGTTATGTAATGACGACATAGTTAATACTATGAATTGTGATATATTGTGATATATTTTATATTTTTATATTTTGTCTGACAAAGACTGGAATGGAATGGAAAAAGTCCTAATAAATTATTATTATTATTATTATTATACTTGCAAAAGGCTTTTAGGGCCGAAATCAAACAAAAAAATAGTACAAATCAAACCCCAACTTACAAACAATGTAACAAGTCGAAATAAAATTCTAAAAAAAAAAAACAAATCCAGAAGGTTTTAAAGTGTAACGGTGCGTGGCATCTAAACGTTCATTGTTTATTTAACGACTTTAAAGTTCGAAAAGGCAATCTTGGAACATGAAAATTTTATTAAGTCGGGGGTAATTAATTAAATTGCTGTTTATGCTAGCGCTAATGAAAGTTTCCTGCCGCGCTGACAACGAATTAAGCTGAGAATCTATTTACCTTTTTTTCACACGTACATAGGCGCCTCCTGCTTTTCAATTTTAATATTTCACGGGGCAATTAACTTCGTTACTGTTTAAGAATGTGCCTATTTAGCGCAGCCCTTTTTGAAAATAATTAAATTCGAGGCTAGAATTTAGGGGCACACTTTGCCACTACCCGTACGGACTAAGGTGAACGTGTTGGCAAGGAGCGAGAATATTCCTGACCTGTGCATACATAAACGCTACTTTTCTGTATGTTCACCGTATATTCCACCACCGTAAACCCTATGCTCAAACAGGGACGATAATAGCATCATTAATAATCTGTGCGAGCGTAGCAAGCAATGTTGAAAATTTATTTATCCACTGCAGCAAACCTAACACAAACGTATAATGTGATTTCATCTTGGCAAACGGTATGAAGAATATTGGTATGGTACAGAATGTGATTGAAAAAAAAAATTAAATTATTCAAATTTCATTGTTAATATATGCAATTTAATAACACCTAATTAAATTGGTAACCATACATACGTATGTTGTTGAAAAAAAGAAGTTGAAATAAAAAATATTTCCGTCAGTTTTATATTTTGCACTTTAAAGTTAAATTAAACGAATCTGAAGTAATTTGGAGGCTTTACTGCGAACAGAGAATTTGAACAGGTTATGGGCCCAGATTGGAATAAAGTGCAAGATTAAGAAAACTGGTCTTGTGGGCTTCATAATAAATTGATTGAGCGTGACAGCGGAATTAGAAAAATATCGCATTCCATTGTTTGACGGGACAAATTTCAACAACTGGAAATTTCGAATCGAGACATTACTTGATGAATTGGATTTGTTGAATTTTGTGAAGAAGCCATTTACGGAAATGGTGGAAATAGTCGCAACGGATACAGCTCAGCAAAAGGCCAAAAAGGAAGAAAAGCTGAATAACTTGCGGAAGCTTGATCGTAAGTGCATGTCCCAAATTATTCAAAGAATATCCGATAGCCATTTGGAATATGCCAAAGACAAAGAGACAGCCTATCATCTTTGGTCTTCTCTTGCGGCTACATTTGAGCGAAAAGGTATGGCAAATCAATTATTATTACGCAAAACACTACTGACAATGAAATTTGACATTAAAAATGACACCTTAGGTGATCACTTTTTGAAGTTTAATAAATTAATTCGAGAATTGCGTGCAACTGGAGCTAATTTGGAGGAAATCGATGTTGTCTGTAACTTGCTATTAACAATGCCTACAGAATTTGAAGTAGTTGTTACGGCTCTTGAAACGTTGTCAGTAGATCATCTAACACTGAGTTTTGTCAAAAATAGACTGTTGGATGAGGAAATGAAACGTAAGAATTTAGGCGAACAAAATCAGATTAATTTGCAATCTTCCTCTGTATTTTCTTCGCAAACATCTCATAAAATATCAGGATCCACAAAAGGTGGAAATAAAAACAAATTTCCATTCAAATGTTACAGATGCGGAAAAAATGGACATATGCGTTCACAATGTAAAGTTAATTTGACAAAAACTAAGAATGTAGGAAACAGTACAGCTAATGTAGCACCGACAGCAGAAACGACCCCTCAAAATGTTTGCTTTTCAGCTTTTGTTGGAGAGAGCACGAACACAGATACAATCTGGTTTTTAGATTCTGGTGCAACTGAACATTTGGTCAGCAAGAATGTTCGACTGGAAAATACAAAAATTTTACAAAATCCGTTAAAAATAAGAGTTGCTAAAACCGGAGTATTTCTGGAAACCAAAATAATGGGAGAAATAAATGTTACAAGCATTATTAATGGAAAAACAACATTTATTACAATAAAAGATGTTCTACTAGTACCTGAATTACAGTATAATTTACTCTCAGTTAGGAAATTAGAGATGAATGGTCTTCGAGTGATTTTTGAAGACGGAAAAGGAATTATTAAAGATGCAAATAAAGTCGTTGCCATAGCACAAAGGAATGACGCACAACTTTATGCTTTGAAGTTTTTTCAAGAAACGGCTCTACTCAGTTCAAGCATAACAGGCAATGCGGAATTGTGGCATTATAGGTTGGGGCATTTAAACTACGACGGAATCGAAAGGCTCAAGTCACAAGTTGATGGAATGAGTACAGGTATTGCAAAACAATTGCCAAAAGTATGTACTGATTGCATTGAAGGTAAGCAGACACAATTACCCTACAAAAGATCACAAATACGTTCGAAAAGACCTCTTGAGCTAACAAAAAATACGTGCTAACCTTCATAGATGATTTTACGCATTTTACTTCTACTTTTACGTTAAACGATAAAACAGAAGTTTTACGATATTTTAAACTTTTTTCTCAAACTGCTACAGCTCAAATTAATTTAAAAATATCAAGATTTCGATGTGATAATGGGCGGGAATATATTTCTAATGAAATAAGGGAATATTTTGAGAACGAAGGAATAAAATTTGAATTTACAATTAGATACACACCGCAGCAAAATGGGGTAGCTGAGCGCATGAACAGATCTATTCTTGAAAGAGCTCGTTGTATGATTCTAGGCTGCAAGTTGGGAAAGAGTTTCTGGTCGGAAGCTGCCGTAACGGCTACATATCTGATAAATAGAAGTCCAACTTCAGCATTGAATGGAAAGCTACCATGGTATGAACAGAAACCTAATTTGAAGAAACTTCGTGTTTTCGGCTGTGTATCGTATCTACTAATCCCCAAGGAACTCAGAAAAAGTAAATTTGATTCGAAGTATAAGTTATGTTATCTTTTAGGATATTGTCCCAATGGATACAAATTTTGGTGTCCGGGAGAAATGAAAATTCTTTTCGGAAAGAATGTAATTTTTCTGGAGGAAAAATTTAGTAAAGAAGAATTGTCTACAGAAAAATATGCAACAAATGATAAACTTCCAGTTTATCATCTGTTGCATATTTTTCTTTGAACAAAGAAGCTGAAGAATTTTTCACGAAAGAAAACAAAGAAAGTGTTCGACGTAGTGGCAGAAATCGAAAAAGGCCAAAATATTTGGAAGATTGTGCTATATTGGCTCTGAATGCTGAAACGTTCGTAGATGATGTACCGGAAAGTTTTGAAGACATAGAAATGAGAAGCGACAAAATAGAGTGGAAAAGAGCGGTAAAAGAAGAATTAAAGGCTCTGGAAGAAAATAACACTTGGACTTTAACTACATTACCACCTGGAAAGAAATTTATAAATAATAAATGGGTTTTTAAATTAAAACGAGTTGAAGCGGGGAATGTAGAAAAATTTAAAGCAAGATTAGTGATAAAAGGTTGTAGCCAGCGGAAAGGATATGATTTTGAAGAAACTTATGCTCCTGTTGCACGTCTGACCACACTTAGAACATTACTGTCGCTAGCTGCCAAAGAAAATTTGCAATTACAGCAAATGGATGTGAAAAATGCTTTTCTTCACGGAACTTTGAAAGAAGAAATTTACATGACAGTACCTAATGGAGTCGAATGTACAGAAGGACAAGTGTGCAAGTTAAATAGAACGTTATATGGGTTAAAACAAGCACCAAGATCTTGGAATGAAGTATTTGATACTTACACAAAGGAAATTGGATTGCTTCAATCGGACATTGATAAATGTTTATACATTTATAAGTTTGAAAATACGAAACTTTACCTGTTAGTGTACGTCGATGACATATTGCTAATAGGAAATGATAAAGATAAAATCGAAGAAGTTAAAACGCAACTAAAGAGAAAATTTCCAATGAAAGATTTAGGGGAACCAAAATCATTTTTGGGAATTTACATCTGCAGAAAAGAAAATGAGATATTTCTCAGTCAGCCTATTTATCTCCAAAATTTGCTGAAAAGGTTTAACATGGAAGAATGTAAACCAAGCTCTACACCTATAGAAACTAAGCCTGAAGCAGGAAGGACATCAGAAGATGAAAATGAAAATTTGGATCAACCCTATCGAGAGTTGATAGGTTGTCTTATGTATGCCATGGTAACAACCCGACCAGATATTAGCGCAGCTATCAATTATTACAGCAGATTTAAAAATAATTGGACGCAAGTTGAATGGAAAGGTTTGAAGAGAATTTTAAGGTATATTAAGGGAACATTGGACCTACGACTTGTTTATCGACAGAAGCAAGAAGATAGCTTGGTGGGTTACGCCGATGCAAATTGGGGAAGTGAAGAAGATAGAAAATCTACATCCGGATATTTATTGAAAGTTTTTGGAAACACAGTTTGTTGGTCTACGAAACGACAAACGAGTGTTGCTTTATCTTCTACCGAAGCAGAGTATATTGCTTTGGCAGTGGCCGCTACTGAACTATTGTGGATAAAAAATCTACTCGACGAACTCGGAAATTATGTCCATCTGCCAGTAAAGATGTTTGAAGACAATCAAGCTTGCATTCACGTACTTCAGCGTTGGGAACACAAGCGTCTCAAACATATTGAAATCAAATATAATTTCATTCGAGATATCTACGCTAAGAAGATCTTAAACGTCCAATATGTCAAGACTGAAGATCAAATAGCGGACATCCTGACGAAAGGTTTGCCAAGATGTCAATTTGAAAAACTACGCCTGCAGTTGGAACTCGACAGACATTTTTGAATAATTTTTATTGTTTCTGTAAACATTAATTTTATGTATGGTTATTAAATTGAGGAGGGGTGTTAATATATGCAATTTAATAACGCCTAATTAAATTGGTAACCATACATACGTATGTTGTTAAAAAAAAGAAGTTGAAATAAAAAATATTTCCGTCAGTTTTATATTTTGCACTTTAAAGTTAAATTAAACGAATCTGAAGTAATTTGGAGGCTTTACTGCGAACAGAGAATTTGAACATTCATTTATGTAAGTGCTTTTGGAAGGAAAAAATGAAATTGAATTAAAACCAAAAGAAAGTCTTTGCATTTTTGAATAAGGCTACGTAAATAACAATATTCATCCACCACTAAATCCATTAATTTCTTTTTACTTCTCATTATAACTATAAACGGCAATCATCATCCTCGCCAGTGTCCACAGATGGTAGACGCTGTACCGAACTAGTGTTGGGCCATTCGTGAATGAGTCGCTCACAAGAGCTGACTCTTTCAACTGAATGGCCATTCACTTTCTCTTCGAAAATGAATGAATGATATACACAAATGTGTCATCAATAATGAATGACTCATTCACGAGTGAATGATGAATGACACATTCAATATTCACGAGTGAATGGTGAATGTGTCATTTACCATTCACGAGAGCTGACCTGACTATTTTATTCACTCACTCTTAAATAAATAACTATTTTTTAAATAACTTATTTATATAAGTTTTTAGATACATTGTTTAATAAAAATGAATGCAAGAATTATAACAAATAAATAAAAATCAGATTCTTTTTACAACGTGTACAAAATACATATACAGACTGTTTCAAATTCGACCCTCACCACGGGGATCTCGGTTATTTGAAGAGATAGAAGGTACGTTTAAATTTGGCAAAATTGCTGAATTTGATGAGCATTAATAATCCGGAGAGAAAAAGTTTCTATGTTAACTCCTATTCGAAATAATTGTAAGAAAAGAGAAATTGTCATTTTCTTATTTTGCCTCTATCTTCTGTATTTAAAGAGATATCAAAAAAATAAAAATACTTTCTTGATGCACTTTTTAATTCTTTACGTAATGGTAAACACTATTTTTCTATAACACGTTTCGTCAAGTTGATGCCATCATCAAGTTCATTTTTTCTTACTGCGCCCATATTGAAATTTAGTGACAAAAGAATCTACTCATTACGGCGATTACGGTAATATAGTATATGTTATAAAAATTCTTTAAAACAAGGCCAGAATAAAAATGTTTAACGTCAGATAAGAAAAATTCTAGTCAACAGAAGATAGTTGAGGGTTTAAATTAAAAACAATGTGTTCGTTCGACAGTAATTTACTAAATACTTTACTAAATACTACGACACCTTTGAACCTATTGAGAGAGCAAAGCTTAATATTGATTATTGAAATGTATTGATTCGACGAAGAAAAGAAATCAATTACTGGCAAAAATGACCGATGTGAGTGGGTGTATTACTTATACAGAATAATTTTTAAAAATTTTTATCAACTCTTGCCACGGAATTTCAACGTCATGTCTTAGCTTAGTGTTACGTAGATCCAGATCTGTAATGAATTATTTTTGAATTGACAAATGATTATACTACCCAAATTTCATGAGAAGCTGTATTTAACTTCACACATAACAATAATTTTTGTTCTTGTATTATTGTAATCGATTCTCATTTTTCAAAATTACGTCTAATTGTAACTATTGAATAGTATAAACAGTATACAGTAGTAACAGTATAGTATAAACAGCGACATCTTTCAAACGCTTTTTGACCCAACATTGCATAAGGAGTGACAAGTTGAGCCCAGCTTGCTACATAATAAGTCATCCCATGCAAGGCGATCGTCCATGTCTGTTGTGAAAGCATAATCAAAGTTTTAAAAAAAATGGTTGCAAATCGTTTTTGATGAAGCCCCAAATAGAGCTGAAACAGCTTTACAGAGGCTGCTCGAGGGATTCACTAAAAAAAAAAAAATGATTTGCAACAAAATTAAGTAATATTATTATTCTAAGCTATTGTTTGTTGTCCGGATATGTTCTGAAGTACCGTTCGCTTACTGTTTTTGTGTTTCTATTGTACACACAAACAATATTTAGTAAATTAGTGTCTAACGAACACATTGTTTTTAATTTAAACCCTCAACTATCTTCTGTTAACCAGAATTTTTCTTATCTCACATTAAACATTTTTATTCTGGCCTTGTTTTAAAGCATTTTTATAATTTGTGCTATGTTGCCGTAATCGGCATAATGAGTAGACTCTTTTGCCACCAAATTTCAATATGGGCGCCATAAGGAAAAATGAACTTAATGATGGTATCAACTTGACAAAACATGTTTAAGAAAAATAGTGTTTACCACTACATAAAGAATTGAAAAGTGCCTTAAGAAAGTATTTTTATTTTTTTGATATCTCTTTAAATAAAGAAGATAGAGGCAAAATAAGAAAATGACAATTTTTCATTTTTTACAATTATTTCGAATAAGAGTTAATATAGAAACCTTTTTTCTCAGGATTATTAATACTCATCAAATTCAGCAATTTTGCCAAATTTAAACCTACCTTCTATCTCTTCAAATAAGCGAGATCCCCATGGTGAGGGTCGAATTTGAAACAGCCTGTACATATCTACAAATTCTCATGAAGAAATATAATCTGTTGCACTTTTTTTCCAGAAAGATCATGATCATTGAGATCATTCGCGTTCACTAGAGCTGGCTCTCTCGATTGAATGGTCATTCACAGGGAAAAGAATTCAGGCCACTTAGTGTTGGACGCTTTTTACGTCGAATGTACTAAGCGATGCATCGAATTGTTATTGAGTGGAAAGGGAAGGAGTGCAATGCGAGCGTTCGCACGTTATGGGCGAGGCTGATACAATCCGAGTATTAAATTTTCGTACCGTTCGCGGAACAAGTGGCCTGAATTCTTTTCCTTGGTCATTCATAACCAAACGATGCTGTTGCTATCGTAATAGTGAATGATCATTCATCCAAAAGCGCCAGCTTTCGTGAACGATGAATGGTGAATCGAATGGGGAATAAGCTCACCGGAGAAGTGAACGATCATTCATTCATGAATGACTCTGGTGAACGGTGAATGCTGAATGACCTCAACAAAACGAATGTTTTTTTTTTCCATCACTATACCAAACACCTGCAAAGCTGGTGTCTTTGTCGGTAGATCGTAACAGTTAAAATGCCTAGAGTAAGTCTATCACTAATATTTCATTTAAATATAGTTTCACCATTGTTTCATTCGATTTTCTATTGATATGGATCGTGTATCGCCATCTGCAGAATTTTTAGGTCGTTATCATTTCTTTTCCGAACGTATTTGCCCGCTCTGGGCTACATTCATCAAATTTCCTTCGCATTTTGAAGATCGCGGGGTTTTCTAACAAGTCCGATTGGCTAGATAAGAGCCGGCGGTCAAAACTGGCTTCGCCGCACGAACTGGGGGTCAGGTCCTGTTTAAATTGCCGATGGAAGTGATGTGAAAAGCCATCTTTTCTTCAAATTTTTACCGTTGAATTATTTCAAGTCATCCAACAATTTTGGCGTAGATTTTTCCCCTAATTATACTTGGGGAAAACCTTGGGAGCCCTCTTAATATTATTTGCCTGTGAAATAAACAGCAGAGTAATTGTTTACTCAAATTTCCACTCGGATGAATCTACATAGACGAATTTTCACTTGATCTTCGACGTCTAAAAGAAAATCAGACTTTTTGTTGACTCCCGATGAATCTTCAAGGAGTAAGTGAGGCCTAAACAGCTCCCCGTTCTTCGGCCCGTCCGTGGTCCGGCTCGGAATCGAACATTTTGATGTTGGATGGTGGAGGACGAATTCTTCAGGTCATAGTCCATTTAACCTTTTGATATTTTACTATTTAAAGTCCTATATTTTTCCTTAATTAAAAAAGTCATATTAAAACTTAATATTTTCTTTTACTTCAAATGTTATTAAAAAATTTTGTTGCAAATCGTTTTGATTGTAGTGAAAACCTCCAGCAGCATCTGTACAGCTGTTTCAGCCCTGCTTGGGGCTTCTTCAGCAGAGACGTAGCTTGACATTCCCACTGCAAACAAAAAAGACTTGTCCAATTTATTCACAAATGCGATGTAAGAGTGATGAACAGATAAAACAGCGACATCCCACGATCGCTTTTTGACCTGACACTGCAGTAGGATAAACAAATTGAAGCGGATTTGCTCCTAATAATAATGCATAATGAAAGTTTTCATTATGCTTTGACAGCAAGCATGGCCGCCTTGCATGAGGGACTTATTAGGAGCAAATCCGCTTCAATTTGTTTATCCTACTGCAATAATAGGTCAAAAAGCGATCGTATCAAATATTATTATTATAAAATTTGGATTTGACTCCTAACCACAACATGTTTTTTTAAAAACTAAATACGTATTTCGGCAGCTATGCTGCCATCTTCAGTAGTTGCGACTTCTATCCTACTAAATCACAGGAGAAGTGACGCTGTCATACCTATCGCTACCTTATATACTAAGTGCGTTCCGCTCCAATGAAGCGTGCGCTTCCAGTAGTGAGCGCCTCACCGGGTTGCGTCAACTAAGTCAAGCAAGCATTACTGGTTTTGTGTATAAAAATGGTTTCAAAACCGTCTAATTCCCTGTTGCTTGACGTTGCTTTTACTAACCTAAGATTACTTAAATCTATTTTATGACTGGTGTCAAAAATATGTTGGGCAACACTGGATTTTTCAATTCTATTGTACTTTAAGTGAGCTAAGTGTTCCTTAAAACGTGTTAGTATGTTTCTTTTTGTTTGCCCAATATATTTTTAGTGCACTCTTGACAAAATATTTCGTAGATCCCTGATTTCTCATTTGGTTCAGTTTATTTTGCTCCGTGCATTTGTTATTTGAATTCTTAAATTTAATTTCATAATATTTGAATATTTGCCGAGTTATTTTAAAAAAAGAAAACAACAACAACAAATCAGTTTTATGAAATATTTGTGTGATATTTATGCTGTAAACTGGAGTGAGCTTATGAAAGTATTAAATTCTCAGGTGATTTTAATTGTCCATGTAAAATCAAATATAATATTTATAATTGTTTTTCCTTGTTCACGAAACTATATTACTATACGGATCTATTGTGCAATTTTTTTAATATATTCTTATCCAGATTTAACCGGCTATATTAATTTCAATTTTAGTTCTCATTTCAGTACATTTTGTTCAAGGTTTCCAATTTCATCCCACAGTAACAGACAACAACAAAAATTCGGTGGCGCCCTATTTGTTTTGAATTTCAATCATTTTGAAATTTTAAATTGCATTTGTATTTCTTTTTTGGCTTTTCCCAAAAATTGATAAATAAAAAAAAACCACGAACCCATGTTCACCGCTAATAAAACTGAGAGCCGTTCGCCGTATGTACTCTTGTCCTGCATTTATTTTGCTCAAATTCATTCTAGCGAAAAAGGAGGTCATAAGATTTCAAAGAAAGGAAGGAAGGGTATGCAGACAATTTTTTTTTTTCTTAAAGCTTGTTAAGTTGGGAACACAACTACGTTTTTATTTTTTTATTTTTCTTCAATAGTAGAAGGAAAAAAAAACTTAAACTTAAAATAAAGTTTTTTGCTAAAACCATTTATAATGTTAAAAATTTATTAACTCCTTTTTTTATTACCTGATAAGAAGAAATAACATTCCATACGTCGTATCATAAGAGAAGTGAGAAGTCACTTCTCTTGTTATTACTAAGCTTAAGAATTGAGCCCACTTAGTACGGACGATGCTTCTAAATGTCATTGTGCAGAAAGGGATGGTGTGCAAGATAGGAGTTTAGGTTTTTCTTTCGACGACTAAATAATTTAAATGTATTTAACCAAGGGGAGATAACAGAAGAAAGTTTCTCTTTGAAAATACAAAAATGCATATGATAATAACTGCAAATTACCACATACTTTAAATATTTAATTTCAAACAATAAAAGCGCCTACAAGCCGACATCGTATTGTTCTCCAGATGAGATAACTCCCTTTCAAATACTGCGGGCGAAGCTAGTACAGTCCGAGTATTAAATTTTCGTACTGATCGCGGAACAAGCGGATTTATTTCTTTTCCCTGGTTATTACGAAGCAATAAAGTCATCTACTGAAGATCGCAGCGTAGCTGCCAAAATACATGTATAGATACTAAAAAGTATGCGGTGGTTAGAAGTTTTGAGCTGTTTTGAGTAGTCTTTTGGTCAATTGTTGTTCATCTTTTTAACTACCTACTCAAAACAGACGAGAACATCAGAAAACTAAACGTTGTTAATCCTCTTTTTAAAAAGTTAACTAGCGTTAACCAAGGTTGGTAGAGCTGGACTGTGTATTAAAAGGTTGCCTTGATCAGCAGAGGGGTCGGAGGGTGCGTACCTCGTTACGTCACGTCACGTGATAAATTCCATGTTTGCGAGATTTTTACGTTATTTGATCAATAGGACCATAGAATTTATTCCATTTTTAGTGAATTAGATTAAGCTTTAGGAAACAGATTAAAATTCACCCTATTTACTTCATTGTGACGGATAGAAGTTTCATGTGACGTCACGAGTTAGTTTTGCGGAAAGGAAATTTCAAACTGCATAATTAAATGGGAACGAGGCAACCTGCTAGATGCAATATCAGTTTTACCAACCTTAATGTTAACGCTTGACAGCGCCATCTAGTAACTGGTCGCTAAAATACAATAACGTATGGAATGCTTATGTCTTATCAAGTAAGAATTCAAAAAAGAAGTTCGTAAATCTTAAACATTAAAAGCGTTCTGACAAAAAAAAATATTTTCTTTTCACTTTTTAACCAAAATTAAAAAAAAAACAGTTTTTCAATTGAACAAGCTTTAAGACAAAAAATTACTTTACATACTACCCTATTAAAAAAAATAGTTAGAGGTTGTTTCACACCCCCAAATAATTAAAAGAGTTAAAAAATCTTTTGCAATATGAGTCATTCAAAATAAAAATTGACCTGTTTCAAGAATTTTTTTTTACAAATCGTAATTTTCTAAGTTACAGAATTTATTCCAGTGAAACTTTCCACTCTATGTAACAGTCTGGGTTCAGTTTATATGTGAGACCAGATTCGGGAATGTAGACAAGACATTTGTCTCGGGTTATATAAGACACTTGCACTGTAGTCAGGGGAGCAGACAAGACGCTTGTTTGGGGTATGCAAGACACTTGCATCGGAAGACGGGAGTGATAGATAAGACGCTTATCTCGGGTCATGCAAGGCACTTGCATCGGAGGACGAAAGTGCTAGACAAGACGCTTATCTAGGATTATGCAAGACACTTGCATCGGAGGACGGGAGTCTCAGCAAGACTCTAGGCTAAAGGTCGATCCAAGACGCTTAAACCGGGTTCAGCTGAAGGAATTCAACTCAATATTTGCTTTGAGCCGCGCGCTCACTTTTATACTGTTCGGTGCACTATGTTTGAGAAACCCATACCCTCAGCCTTGTCAGATATTGCTCAACGATTAAGGGTCATAGTTTTAGGTCTATTTGTTTCTTCCAAACAAGCTGCTGTTTTCAGTCTTTTATTTTATCGTGTGTTAGTTTGTGGCTTTTGTTCAATTTTCTTGTAGTGATTTTTATTCGAACTGTTTATTTGGACTGCGGCATTAGGCTGCAGATTTAGCAGACGAAGTATACCAGGGACGTCACATACGACCTTGAATTTAGCACTGAAGATTTTTATTTAAGGGTTCTATTACTATAATAACAGTCTTTATTTTTCAAAAGACTTGCTTACATATTTAGAAGAGTATCAGTGTTTAGAAGAGTGTCACTAACAACTGATGTCTTGCACTTGTGCTCCAGTATTTAAAACAGTATGACGAGTAACTTTTTAGGGCATAACAAACTGATCAAACTCTGCTGCGTTTTGATTCACAGAGCCAAGGTCAGTTTTTGCACACGTTACTAAAACTTCTCCGCTTGCAGCATTATGCAAGTCTCCGTTTGTTCAGGGTCATTACATATTTTATTTACAATTACTTCTCGGAATACAACTTCTACTCGCTATGTTTTCTTATCGCTACATGCTTAAGGTTGGTAAATGAAAGAGGAATGTAGTTTCGCGTGAATGCCAAATTTTGATTTTATTATGTAAGCGAAATACGATACGGGCTTGGTCTGTCGTACTGTGGATTTGAGTCGTTCGCGTTACGTTTGTTTTACAGACTGCATTCGTTTTAACGTTAACGTAAATGTAGCGAATTTTAAAAACTTGGACGAATAAAGACACGTACGCAGAAACAAAATCGATTGGCCCTTTGGTTGAACTCGCCCCGTTCCCCGACTAACTGAGCAGGCTCGTTTTGTTAGTTTCCTGGGTTCACAGTCTTCTTGCTTAAGGTAGACGGCAGTTCGAACACTTGCATTGCATCCCTTTCCCTTCCAATTAAGAACAATTCGATGAAACGGAACGTCAGTAAATAGCACATTCGACGTAAAAAAAAAAGTCCAACATTAAGTAGGCTGAATTCTTTTCCCTGGTTATAACCATATTTAGTATTATTATCTGCTGCTTTCCTACGGAAACTTTTTCTCCTTTTACGTCAAAAATTGATGCCGATTGACTTGACGGTTACATTACCAAGACCAATACACGTACTTATTAATTCGATTCCTTCAGCTGTGAAAGTTACTTCGAAAACTTCTGGCTGATCACAGGCGGCATTCATAACTTCCGACGAAACGAAATCGCGCAATGATAACATCGCCGACGGTGTGGATCTGAATAATCACAGTGACGTTGTCATTTCATGTACATACGTGTACTTAATGTACGGCTTTATTATTCTATGATTGACAACATTATAAATGTTATCCCTTTATCAAATGCTAACTCGCTTATCTTTGCATATTTTGAGTTATACTGATACACTTCCCGACATTCCTTTTAAAACGTATCGCCGAAATACAGTCAAATTTAACTCTAAAGCCGGCTCCACACGTGCGAGTTCGTGTACGAATGTTCGGTGTTCTTACACGAATAATAAATAAAGACGTTGCAGTTAAACTCAATATGGGGCGTAGTAGATTACGTAAATGTCGGAATAATCACATGTTTGGCACAGAGACGTGGATAGAAACTATTAATTCTATATCTGTTTACGTCTAGGTTACATTTTGTTCACCTCTGTCTCCTGATTACCTATAGCAGGAATGGTCAACAAATCGATCGCGATCGACAGGTAGATTCCGAAGTGATTTTTGGTCGATCACGACGGACAAAAGATGATTTTAATTTCAACACCAAACGCAGTGTACCTAGTTGTGACTCATAGAAACAAACGGTCATAGCTCCTTTAGTATTCAGTATTTCATATTTAGTAGGACACATTGTATTAGCGTTACTAGAAACGAGTTTCGAAAATGTCAACATTTTAGTAGGTAGATCGCAACATATTTTCAAGAAAAATGTCAATCCTGTTGATACAGACGTTGGCGACCCGTGACCTACAGCACAATGGTCTTGTGTGGGAAATTGCTTAGCAGATCTGACGGTGTGAATCACATTCGTCGAATTCGGTATTATCATTTGTTCTATCCGAGTCGCAACAAGATTATGCTGGGGAAATTAAAATTAGCACTGCCAGCTCCTCGGTCGTGATGGGCGTGAGGGCTGCTTAAACATGCAAAGTTGAGCGCCACTTAACCTTGACCAGAAATTAAGGCGATACCAACAATAATATCGATAAATCCGATATATATCGATATTATCAGCGTTATCGATATCATCGATAATATCGATATATCGATAAATTCTCGCAGCCCTACTTTCAATAGGATGGAGAAACTCCACACTGTACGACTGAAACGTTGACTATGTTGCAAGAATTCTTTGATCAACGAATTATAAGTAGAAATACGGAATTACCTTGGCCTGCAAGATCCTGCGATCTGACTCCATGTGATTTCTTCTTACTGCCTCACAATAAAAACACTATATATGCTACACCAGTTATTAATTTGGAAGATCTTAGGCAACGCATAAGAGAGAAAATAGAAGAGATTAATAATGCCCCTCATATATTAAAAAAAATGTAATGAAATCATTAAGAAAGCGAATATAAAAGTGCAACGAAAGAAGAGGAGGACATTTCCAGCATCTTATATAATAAATTATTTCATTTGTGAGTAATTTATATATTCTTTTGTTGATTTATGTCATAGTGACACTTAAAAGTCAGGTTATGTCCAATTTTAACACTCCGACAAACGCTTTTCAAGACAAAATGTTTCCAGAGGTAATGCTACCGCATTTCGAAATGAACACTTGTTAGAATTATTAATGGCCAAGAGAATGAATAACAAGTGCTTTTTCCCACTCGATATAATTTGTTTATTAAAGCATCAAACGCCAAACCACATCCAATTATTTATTAGTAAAAGTTTTACGGTTGTTTTGCAACGTCATCATTATTTTCACTCTCGCTAGTTATTCAGTTAACCTGACAACATCTATCTTTATTCTATGATCCGCATGTTGCTAGCGCTGAGACACGAGCCTTTTCTTCGAGTTAATTTTCAGAATTTACGATTGGTTAAATCTGGGCACGTGGGACGAGCGTTTTCGCGCTCGAAGCGTCCATCACGGCGTCTACATTACTTGGGTAAATCGTCAAGGGTGCTGTTGCGTTCTGGTTACTTTCGAGTGTTTTGTGTTTGGCAGTTAACTTTTCCGTATGGACATTATTCGAACGATAGCAGTACCGGTTTCTTAAACCCTTCGACACAAAATGCATCTTTGATACATTAATTGAAAAGTTTGTAAAGTTTCGCACAGGTAAGATGTATTGAAACCGTAACATTTCGTTCGTTTTTTCTCTTAGACTTTTTTCTTTACTCTAAGTTTTTATTGTTCGTCCTGCACGCTCGTTGATTCTTAGTTGCCAACCCCTGTGTATACCTACAGCCTACTCGAAAAATCTTCTCGACTATTGTCTCATTCCTCTGCCTCATTTGACGACTTTGCAGACGTTCTGCGATCAACAGGACACGTGGCCACCTCGACGACAAACAAGAATTAACCCGTAAGTGCTTTACACTTTATTTTCTCGAGAAGCGTCGTATTGACCATACACAGGTGCTGAAAAATTGAATATTCGTTGACTAACGTTCGAGAATTGTTGAATTCTGGCTTCCGGTTGGAACCGCGTCTCTCCTCTGATTTCTTCTACTGCCAACGTTTCGTTCTCCATTGCAGAAGAACTTCCTCAGGGCTGCTGCTGCTGCTTCTCGTAAGTCGTTGAGACTGACTTGGTACGTCCGTTGTCGTGGTATTTATAGTGGTCGGTGGGGGCAGCGGGGTGGAACGGTGGGCGGGGATTGGTCCGTTGGTGCGTGACAGGTCGTTAATGAGATGTTTCCATGTATTGTGAAGGAAGAAGCCAATATGACGGTTCAAGTTATTGAGGTGTTTGAAAATTTCTGTGGATTCACGGATTTTACGATCAAAGAAATGAGATGAGCGGGCTAGGAGTTTTGTGTCGGAAAATTGGATTTGGTGACGGGTTTCTAGTTTCTGTTCAGCTAGGGCGGAGCCAGTCGTTTGCAGTAGTCTGGTACAGCGTTCACGTTCAGAAACACGAGTGCTGACCGATCGTTTCGTCTCACCGATGTATACACGTCCACAGGAACACGAAATTCGATACACGCCTTCGGATTGTAAGGGAATATGGTCTTTTGTGGAGGGTATGTATTTTGAAAGTTTTGTTACAGGTAAGTAAATGGATTTGATGTTTTGTCGTTTGAAGATTTTGCTTATTCGGTCCGTTATGATGTGGTAGGTAAGCTGTAGCGACTGGCGGTGTATCAGTTTCAGGGCGCGGTGGAATTGGGGTGAGATAATGAGCAATGGACCTTTGAATGTCGTGTTTATTATAATTGTTGGTGAGTAAGACTTCTGTTACGTGATCTAGTTCAGTCTGGAGTGACGAAGGTTCTGACCACCAGCAGCAACAGCCCTGAGGAAGTTCTTCTGCAATGGAGAACGAAACGTCGGCAGTAGAAGAAATCCGAGGAGAAACGCGGTTCCAACCAGAAGCCAGGAATTCAACGATGGACGACGGCCGCGGAAGCCTTCAAGTTAAACGTTCGAGAAGTTAATTTCAATTGTTACTGAATCAATGTTAGGTTAGTCGAGGCCCTAGAATAACTACGAATTAAATCTGGTTCATTTGAGTTAACGTAAATAGTTGATATCAATTATTTTGACTTTGTTTGAGCAATAAATTGCCAACTTTTTAGTTTTACGTGGCCCACCACCTTGTTGCACAATAGTAAAAATAAAGACACATTAGCCAGGCGATCCGTTCGTTGAGATAAGCGTTTTGGCTTGACAAGGAATCCAGTTGGACAAATTATCTCTGGCGCCCGTAAACCTATATCGTCGCAGTCCGACCCACAACCCAGTTCTCTACTCGAACTAGGGAATTCCACTCATTTCTTGCTACTCTCAAGTGCAGAGAGTTGGCTTTAGTAAATACACTGACATTTTAAAAACGGGAGAGTAATGATGTGCAAAATGACGCTAACAAAAACGCGCTAGCATTCTACAACAAGAAGAATAAAATATTTATCCCGTTTCAGCTTCATTTCGAATGGTACCGAGCATTTGAAACTCATTAAATTTTCATGTTTTACTTTGTCTGTCTCTCGTAACCGCAATTTCCACAACCCACTCGCTCGCTGTGCATCACCCCGATACACAGATTATATTTAGAATGCGTCTGCAACGAGGATTCGCATATACACAAGTTGCTCCTGACAACCAGCGATCCTCCCTAATAAGGATCAATTAAGACGGAACAAATAATTCACTCTCGGCGACGTCCTCCCAGCGCGCACAGACAGGCATCGGGAATCCTTTCACGACTACAATAAACTTCTTCTTCGAGAGAGAGTTATCAAACCAAACCGACATTCAATTCCATATCGATCGGAAGCTTGTTTGAAATTCTACAGATTTTATTGTCGGGAATTCTGTGGTGCGCGGCGCGGAGGAAACGGAAAATCGTTTTACCTAGTGCAGACTATTTCCATCAGAACTGGTTTTATTTGTTGTTACTGTTGGTTCTAGTTTTGTTGCCTTGAAGCTTGGTTCTATGAGATTATCATAACTGGGGTCGAATTTTTAAATCATTTAGGTGATATCGAACCTAATCAATCGAATAAATAAATATTAGGCCGTGTACGCACTGGAGAAGCGAAAATATTTAGAAGAATAGATGAATAAATAATGATCTAATGAATTTAATTAACAATAACATTTTATAGAAACTTGTTTCATCACACTTTTACGAATAAAATAACTATGTGTTTTAAATTAATTTGATCGGTAATGCTTATGTGTTGTATGTACTGTTAGGCAATTACAGGGTGTGGATAAAGTATGGAACAAAATTCATATTTCTGTTACCCTGGGTTTGATGAAAAAATCCTGAAACAGGTCGATTTTAGTTTTGTCCCGTGCATTTTATGACATAGTGAATTTCATTCTGTAGCCATCTGGTTGCATTCAGGTGTGACGTCATCAGTTTTTTCAAATGGTAACATCAGACTTTTATTATCCCTTGTCGTTAAGTATTCCATTGTGCATACAGCGGTATAAAAAGTTTGGTATCTTACATAACAATTTTTTGGAGAAAAACACTTTCGAATTTAAAAAAATTAAAATTTTATTCCTGTGATAAACTAATCAAAAAATGATAAACTAATCAAAAATTATCAACAAATTAGATAAAATATCAACGGAGGTGTTCAAACTGTCCACCGTTGGCCATTTGACATTGGCCAAGACGGACGTACACACTTTCTACGGAACGTCATATTATCTCTGGGTCAATATTGCGAATTTCCTCGTAAATGCGAGTTTTCAGGTCATCCAAGTCATATGGCTTATTTGTGTACACCTTTGATTTCACATGACCCCATAGAAAAAATCAAGTGGGGTGAGATCTGGCGAGCGGGCAGGCCAGTCAATTGTTCCCCTTCGTCCTATCCATCTCCCTGGGAAAATTTCGTCGAGATATCTGCGAACATGCTGGCCAAAATGTGGAGGTGCTCCAACTTGTTGGAACAAGATTCTGGGATGAGGCGCATCAGGATTGGCTTCGTCCGGAAACAATATTACCAATGCTGGCACGAGGTCAAATCATAGAAAATCTAAATATCTTTCAGCGTTTTAATTTTCCCTCGAGAAAGACAGGTCCCACAATGCGATCTCCTATTATTCCCGCCCACACATTAACTTTTTGTTGTGTTTGGGTGTGACCCTCCCGAACCCATCGAGGATTTTCGCCCGACCAATATCTACAATTATGGCGATTCACCTGACCGTTTATTTTAAAAGTTGCTTCGTCGCTAAAAAGCACATTACTGAGAAATTCGGGATTCTCATCGCATCGTAGCATCAATTGTTCACAGAACTCGTTTCGACGGTCGAAGTCATCTTCATTCAGTTCCTGAACGAGATGGACTTTATATGGATGAAGTTTTTCCTTTTTCAAGTACTTTGCGACTGTGGAAAAGTCGACTGCATTATCTCTGGCAATGTTTCTTGTTGAAGCGTGGGGGTTGTTTTGAACTTCCAAGAGAATGTTCAGCCTAGTACCTTCTTCAGTTCTTGGACGACCTTGTTTGGGTCTGTCTTTCACATTACCAGTTTCTGCGAATTTTGCCACAATTTTGCTCACCGTTGATCGCGAAATCGGTGTTCGGTTTGCATTTTCTGCATTGAACAATTGACAGGCTTCTTCATGGCTACGTATTTAACACCAAAGCCAACCATAATAAGAATTTGAATTCTGTCTTGTTCGCTCAAATAAGCCATTTTCGTGATTCACTTTCAACACTACCAAATTTCCGTTCTAGTCAAAACGAATACTCAGGTGCAGTACTTGATATACGGTTATAAGCTAATTGACAGTACTTTGACATTACTTTCGTCTACGCCATATTTACTTGCGTTTTTCAATTGTAAAAAACATCATCAACCGGAAATTTAAAAAATCATTCGGTTCTAGGAACAAACGGTGAGGCCTGCATAGGGTTTTTTTTGTTTCCCTTATGTCGACTGGTCGATATCTCGATTGAAGACAATCCGAGGTACACCTCAGAAGTATCTAATTTGTTGATAATTTTTGATTAGTTTATCATAGGAATAAAATTTTAATTTTTTTAAATTCGAAGTTTTTTCTCCAAAAAATTGTTATGTAAGATACCAAACTTTTTATACCGTTGTATGCACAATGGAATACTTAACGACAAGGGATAATAAAAGTCGGATGTTACCATTTGAAAAAACTGATGACGTCACACCTGGATGCAATCAGATGGCCACAGAATAAAATTCACTATGTCATAAAGTGCATGGGACAAAACTAAAATCGACCTGTTTCAGGATTTTTTCATCAAACCCAAGATAACAGAAATATGAATTTTGTTCCATACTTTATCCACACCCTGTATATTATGTTATATTAAATAAAATTTACTTAGAATTCTACTGTATCAAACCCTCTGTCATGAATTATTTGAATAAAAATAAAATATATAGATTCCAGCTAGTGAGAACTGACAGTTTTGGTGAAAAAATTTGCATATACATTTACCTTTTTTGCAGCGGAAATTCAACAGTGCGTATTAAACTCGCCCATATATTTTCTGTCCGTAAAAAAAAAAGGAATACCCATGAGATAGGCGGCGGTAAAACGGGCATTTGAATTTCATTCCGTCGGAATACAGATTAAAAATCACTTCGACTTTTTGCGAGGCGCCCTTTCGTCGGTGTTGGCGTCGGCGTCGCTTCAATTCCGGCGTTTCTAGCGTTTTTATGTTAGCATGTGATAATTGGTTTAGAAGAAATCGCACTTTTTATACACGGAGAGCATCAAAATAAGCTTCATTTTCACGATGATAGTTTCTGTTTTAGTTACTTTCATGACAGCAACTGTCACAGAGACTATCATCGTTAAAATAAGGTCTTACTGACGTTCTATTTCGATGGTGACACCAAATTAACTGATTAGGTCTATTCAATGGTGACACGCATATTTACAACTTTTTCTTTTACAATTCTAATCTCGAGCATTAGTTAAAGTGTGAATATGTTCAAAAGGCAATTCATAAATATACACTGTGTTCACATTTCGAAGCTCACCCTTGGCATCTCTTCGATAACACCTGATGTGACCTCTTCTAAACTTCTACATTGTTCAGACACTTTTTTAAGACAAAGTTTTTGATGCAAACAGAAACCTCCGATTGTCATTTGTTTTCAAATTATTAACGCTAACTTTTGTTTTTCATATGGCACCCATATTAGGTTTTTGATTAGTTAGATAGTCCTTAAAAAGAGCTTTTCAACGATGTATAACATACCCGAAAATTTTTTATTTTTAAGGGAGATATTAACAAAAGCATAAGTTAATCCCTTGTGATATTAGTAGGCTATGAAATTAAACACTCAATACTGTAAAATAACGAAACGATATTGACGTAACAGATATTTGGAACTACTAACAAACGAAAAATACCTGCTTCGAAACAAATTATTAATCCTGACGACATGCAGAACATTTGGTTCCAGCAGGATGGTTACCTGGCCCATAACAGTCGTGATGTACATTTTTTGAGAGAAAACTTTAATGAGAGTACTTTCAAATAATGGACCAGTACAATTGTTTGCGAGATCGCCCGACATTACCCCCCTTGACTTTCATTTATGGGATACCACTAAAAACGAAGTTGTTAATTTTGCACCGCCAAAAGCTCGGAGAATTTTAGAACAAAGAATTCTGGATGTTCTGAGATCATTAAACAAAAACACACTTTGTAGTGTCTGAAACTCTGTTAGAATAAGGTGTCAAAAGTGTGTGGAACAGAATGGTCGTCATATTGAACAGTTTCTTTAAGTCAACTTGAACTTTTAGTACGCTTTCTTTACTTTTTTTTTTCTTTTATGACTTTTATTATCATTTAGTTATTTTACAGCGTACTTAGCATATCTTTAAGCTTTCTCATTGGTGTTTAATTCCGTAGCCTACTAATTTCATAGGAGGTTAATTTATGTTTTTGTTAATATCTCCCTTAAAAATAAAAATTTTTCGGGTATGTTATACATCGTTGAAAAGCTCTTTTTAAAGACTATCTAACTAACTAAAAACCTAATATGTGTGCCATATGAAAAACAAAAGTTAGCGTTAATAATTTGAAAACAAATGACAATCGGAGGTTTCTGTTTGCATCAAAAACTTTGTCTTAAAAAAGTGTCTGAACAATGTAGAAGTTTAGAAGAGGTCACATCAGGTGTTATCGAATTATTGAGGAATATTGAAATCGTCAAATTTTGGTTTTCTTAAATTATTTTAAAATTTAAAAATGTTATGGTGAATTTGAAATGAGATTTGGTGCGAGCATAGAATTCTGCAAAACATTCCCCATTTAACCGTTGCTCTATGTCTTCTAATAACCGAGATGCCAATGGTGAGCATCGAAATGTGGACAGAGTGTATGACTTAAGCAGCACATGACCTAAGAGTAACTAGTCACACGTTAAATGTGCACTTAGCTTCACTTAGTACTTACTGCTGCGTTTGCACTTACTTACTTTGTTGATACGCTGGCAAGTTAAACGCCATAATTATTATTTTTCAATGTTCAAATGCAACACTGTACACACATCTTCCCCCCTAACAAAATAAAATTATTTTGATTTTCGTCTGTCCGCGTATTCAATGTAAGGTTTGTAAAAGTTTCAAATTCATCTGTTATTTTGGGACGCCCTGTATAGTGTATTTACCGGAGTCGAGTCTTTATTTTATCGTTGGGTAATAAAATCGCGCTCTAAATAAGGAGTGCCGAATCGCTAGGGCTAAGCGAAAAGTTTTTGTCACGCCTCGAGCTGGGAATTTACCTAATTAAAATCGTAATTACCCGGAACTTTATTCACCTAAATGTTTGTTTTTCTATACCGGCTGTTTCAAATTGGGTGTGCACTGAATGGATCTCCTAAACCGTAAGAGATACAAATTCGGTTAAATGGAAGATAAGTTGCACGAATCGATGCCTAATTCGTATCCATTGAGAGAATGATTTTTTTCTTATTTCTTCTTGAGATATTAATGAAAATGTGAAAAAATCGATTTTCTTTCTCTCTCTGTATCTCTTTTATTATACTTAATTTTGAAATTCTGATTTAACTTTCTACAGGCACTTCTGCTTCGAATAGAGGTAGCAGAATTTAAGTCAAACGTTTCGTCTTTCCACGACCATCATCAGTTTCGATTTTTTAAATACAACTTATGTCTTTTTATTATTCTATTCGATAGCATTCTTTCTCCTGATTACAGTGATATATCACACTTAATAGTTGATATTAATCTGAAGCTTAAATAATACAGATTTTTATGTGAAAATTTTATTTAATACATAATTTCAAATTTTTAATTCATTTTCTTAGCTATAGTGTAAATTATAATAAACTATTTAAAGTTTCTCTGTATCGTTATTTTAATAATGCACTGCACTTACGAAAATGATTTTTTACCGAAAAATATCTAGTGGTTCTAATATAACTTGCTAGATCAGTATCTCAGCTTTAGTATAGGAATGAAAAAGCCTAGATTTTAATTTTGACTCGCACTGTTGGATTAAAAGAAAAAGTGAATACTAATTATACTAAAAATATTTAGATATTACTGAATTGTGCCTTCTACAAATACATTGGCAGCTAAAACTAATATTTTTGTAATAAATTTGAAAGATACTTTCTATAACAATGTATTTTTTTTTAATTTCTTTAGCACTCAGTGGCTCTCAACACTTGACTATCTTTATTTTATTTTTTTCATATGATTAAGTTCACTCGTTGACCAGTTGAAGTTTGGCACGTTATATCGGAACCATCATCCATAATTGAAACAGGATAAAGTAGGCTTTATATTTTGGACATTGAAACAGTGGCTAGCATTAAGATAAATAATAAGGAGGAACTAAGAAGGCGAATATTAGATTCTTACAGAAATGTTTCGGGAATTCATGTTCAATACGCTAGACAACACATAGGATTAAGAACGAATCTGTGTCTTGAAAGCAGTGGAGGACATTTCGAGGATTTACTTTAATTTATTTATTTCACAGAGTCATGTTCTTCGTTTACAATTTTTATTCAACTTATATATTCTGTTCTTGTAATTTAACATGTTTATACTGATGTTTATTTGGTTTGTGTTAACCACCTCATATCATTTAGTCAATACTTATTGACTTTTCCTCTTCCGACAACTGAATGTTGTTGCTAATAGTTAACAAATAAAAAAAGAGGTTAGGAATAAATTTACTTATTAAGAAAGACATGACGAAACGATATCAGTTTTATTGTCATATTCCAACTTTACTTGAAAAAAAAGTATTAAGTATTATACTCACTGAAATCACCAGAAAAAATGCTTTCGACTAGAATAATAAAAAGATAAGAAAAGGAACAAAGAAATTTGAAATTGTTATCAAATAAAATTTTCATATAAAATCTGAATTATTTAAGCTTCAAATTAATATCAACTATTAAGTGTGATATAAAAAGACATAAGTTGTATTTAAAAAATCGAAACTGATGATGGTCGTGGAAAGTCGAAACGTTTGACTTCAATTCTATTACTCTTATTCGAAGCAGAATCAAAAAGTGCCTGCAGAAAGTTAAATCAGAATTTCAAAATTATGTATAATAAAAGAGATACAGAGAAAAAAAGAAAATCGATTTTTTCACATTTTTATAAATAACTCAAGAAGAAATAAGAAACAAATCATTCTCTCAATGGATACGAATTAGGCATTGATTCATGCAACTTTTCTTCCATTTAACCGAATTTGTATCTCTTACGGTTTAGGAGATCCCTTCAGTGCACACCCAATTTGAAACAGCCGACAGAAACAGAATTTTCTTGTAGTTTGGTTTATTCCGGGAGACGCCAGTCAGTCTGGGTGTTTATTTTTTTATTATTCGTTCCAAGCGTGTTGCAACATTTCTCGTCAGTTTCGTGGAGACGCTCCCATGGCCTCTGTCATATAATTTCAATCGAAAAAGTTTATGTCACATTTCGCCGGATTGGTCATCTTTTCCCGATCGCTTTTTCTTTATGCTCGTTTCTTTTCTCCCCTTTTCTCTTGCCGAATCGATTTAGCAATACTTATTCCCTAGTAAATTAGTTTTTTGCGTAAACCACACGTGTTTCGCGCGACTTTTGTTGTGTGTGCAGTATATTTACCTTTGGAAGGTGAAGGCTTTGGCCGAATTTGAAGCGGTTTATCCCAAATGTAAGCAGCATATTTACGCGCTTTTCATAGCCTGGCAATTTGCTTACTGCTCAGATGAATCTTTACAGTCGTTCGCAAATTAGCTTTGTGTTTTACGATCTTTCATGTTGCTCTCCTTTAGGTTTTTCCTATTGGGCCGAGTTACTTGGCGTTTTCGCCCCTAGGCCCCATGCAGTACTCGAGTTTTGAAACTCCGTAACTGGGCATTTTGCCGAGTTTACGGCCTGCGAGCCTTATTCTTCGTCCGACGCTGGACCAATAGTAGATTTAGAGACCGGATATTCGTCGCCTTGCGGACGCTACAAGACCACTGATGAAGGTCGGACCAATCCTTCTTTTTATTTATTTATTTATTCTTGACTGTCCGGTGCCCTTGCGATTGCGTTAATATTAAGTTAAAATATTGAATCCCTTCAGGATCTGTTTCACTTAGAGCTAGTGAGTTTTGATAATTTGTAACTTTTAACGTTGGCCTAAGTTTCGGATCCGAAATCTCATTTTAATTCATCCGAGATTAGCTCGGTGAGTTTCTTTGTGGCCAACAGGGTGTAATGATAGAATTAATATTTATTAGAGTTCTTTTGGTCTCAATGCCGAGATAGTATCTGAGGTTTTCAGCCTGTATTTTTGTGTGCACTTGTTTTAAGCGCCTACTTTATTCATTTTCTTGTACCATTGACCTGTTTATGTTGTGTTTGAATAAATCATTGTTGAAATCATTTGGATGTAAGCGCGTTTTCTTAATTTCCTTAATTTTCCGCGGTAGAAACAGTTGGCAGTAGTCATCAGGTAGTACAATCGATGCTGGCATCAAAATTGTCGATTTCTGTGACGGTTCGGCTGAAAGATCCACGTCCATAGTTGCAATATTCGAATCCAAGATTGGAGACGGTAAAGGATTCAATAAAATCAATTGACGTTTCGATTCATTCGAGACCAACTCCAATTTACGAGCTATCAAATGATCGATGTGACTTCTGTATACCTTTCCACATGGTAATCGGGTCACCTTCTTCTTAATTTTTTCAAAAATCATTAAACATTCACATTAAAACAGCGTCACTTATAAATGTTCGTGGTTGACCATGACTACCTTGCTGATATCGCGCTTTGTCTTCTAGACTACTTCGGATATAATCCAGCGGAAAAAGAACTCTCGGCGTCCCAGAATCAAATGAGCAGATGTAAAACCCGTTGTCGGATCTATGCGTTAGAAAGAAATCGCGATAGACGATATGTGATTATCTCCATCGACGTTTTCTTCACACCAATGACACTCTTGAAGCTGCAAACCAAAACGTTCTGCTACTCCGTTAGATCGTGGATGATAAGGCGATGTACGCACTAGATGAATTTGAAAACGTTGGCAAAACCGATGAAATTCAACACTTGCAAATTGAGGGCCGTTATGTGCGACAATTCGCTTCGGTATACCAAGACGTGCAATGAGATTTTGTAATAACGTAACGGATGAATGTGAAAACGTTGGCAAAAGCGATGAAATTCAACACTTGCAAATTGAGGGCCGTTATGTGCGACAATTCGCTTCGGTATACCAAGACGTGCAATGAGATTTTGTAATAACGTAACGGATGAATGTGAAAACGTTGGCAAAAGCGATGAAATTCGTCATTTGTAAATTGAGGGCAGTTATCTGCGACAATTTGTTTCCGTATACCAAAACACGCAATGGAGTTTTTGTAATGTGACGATTGATTCCGAAGATGATTTCAATCGAATTTCTTCGTGCCACTTCGTTCGGGCGTCGACCACAGTAAGCCACGTATGGATGTGGAAAGGATCAGCATAATCGACATGTAAGCGAAATCAATGCTTTTTGGGAAACTCCCAAGGATGAACAGGAGCTTCGGAAGCGTCCGGTAGAACGAATTCACAATGTTGCCATATTTTGATCTTCTTTTTGACATTGGCATTCAAATTTGACACCCAAACAAACACAACGAATCAAGGTCTTCATTCGAACAATGTGACCTTGCAATTCATTCAAAATTTCTTTTCTTAGACCAGAGGTGGTTTAGTCTTTTTCTGTTGGTTTGGTTTCTGTTGGTTTTCCCCATGGTGGAAGTAGGTAAGTAGGTAAGTTATGCGTTACACAGGAAACTTGCATAGAGAGAAAGTAGCCAATAGTGTCTGCCGATAGGGATACAACAAATGAGATCGACCGCTGCCGTAAATTGGCCGATTCCTACGGGTTAAGTCCGCGCGACATGGTTTTCCCCTCGTGTCAATTATGTTTCCCTAGTTGCCAAATTATTTTCCAGTTTCGGAAATGTCAAATCATATGTCAAATAGGTAAGTCATTTGACAAATTGAGATATAAAAGGAAAACCCGAAAGAAAGCGACTATGTCACCGGATCTGATGCTGCGTTACATTCTAATCATTAGTTACACTAATCGGCCAACTAATCACTTCCAGAAATCGGGCCTTAATAATTTTTAAGTTTCAATGCTGAAAGATGTGTGAAAGGTGGTCCCTCTGTTATCAACCAACAGAGCTAGTTTCTCCAGCCAATGTAAAAATATTTGATAATTGTCTCGCAAGAAGGTGTTTTGTTCTTTTAGTTGTAAACGGGTCATTTAAAAAATTTTTAATTGGCGTAAGCTATGATTTTAGAAAGGGTATTGGCAACTCTGACGAGACAACTGAAGTTTTTATTTAAGTCGTCAGATAAGTTCGGCCAAATAATTGAGAAAGAAGAAGAAATTACCAAATTGTCAGATAACTAAGTAAATTAATCAGAAAGAGTCAGAAAATTTGGAAAAAGTTGAAAGACAAGGGGCATTGTACATTCGCCTAAAGCGAGTGTATAAACAGAAATAAAAAATAAAAGTTTTTGCTTTTTTAATCATTTTATACCTAAACGTTTAACATAATTTTTCAGGTTTCAATTAAAATGTCAAAAATTAAAATGAATCTCAATGACCCATGAAGCGTTTTCATTAGCTGCAATGCAAGTAGTGACTGGTTAATTCTAGAAAATTAAGTTCCAGTTAATCTGGTAACCGAAAGTTTCGTCATCTTGCAACAATCATCCGCGGTAACCACCCTTTTATTGCGTTGAGAGCAGGTACTTAAAATTCAGTACGTCGGAAAATAAAAGCCTGTCCATAACAAGGGGGAAAGTCTAAAACAAACTCTGAAGAGTTTTCATCCACCAGGGCACCAAGTTAATGACCGACCGACGTCGTTCAATGCAGGAAATCTCCCACGAGCTTTCTCGTCAACACGAAAATTGTGCGCCGGACGCACCGTGAAAATGGGGTCAGGCCCTTCAAAGACAACACCACCTACGTGCCCTGGGGATATCACATCGACGACTGCATGCTACAGGCACGGCACTAATTAATAAACCCATACTTGGCCCTACCACTAACTAAGAAAGGAAGGGCTTGGACGAATCGATAACAACGTGAATAAAATCAGCAAAAGTCAACTGCGCATGACATGACATGAGTAACAACCAACGGCAGCAAATGTCAAGTGTAAACCTAATTTATATTTCCGTCGAAATAACAGCTGGGCAGAAAAAAACGTAGAACCGCAAGAAAACACAAACTAAGACGTCGTCGAAGTTTATGGCCAGTCTCGACGTTCAAAATAAACATTCAATTTCATTCTCACGAAATGCAGCTGCGAACGCTTATGATTGTGCAACCTCATGAACGTACAGAAGGAAATCGATTTTATTGCTGAATATGAAATAGGCACTCAGAGAGCAACTTTGATTCTGCTAAACCACATAGTTTCACATGGGAGAACTTTCCAAATTGAATCTTTATTTTTCTTTTAATCTATAATATAATTGCTGAATCTTTCATTTCAATTTATAGAATTTTCATGCAAAAAAAGAAAACGAAGCAAACTGAAAAAAGAAAAGCAAGTGGCTGCTTATAGCTTTCATCGATTCCTTAGCGGGGAAGATGTACCCACATTTAACATTTTAAAGTGTGACTATTGCCGGAGCTTTACTGTAGCGGAACACGGGCTTGTTAATGGTCTCATGGGTGGTTGGGCGTCTTTAAAGCTGCAGCACGCTGAAATACAGGGCGCATTATTGCAAGCAGCCATTACGTAGTTGGAACACGGAGTGTACCCCCGGTGACAAATTGCTCTTTTAAAAATAAGTCACGTTCGAATATCTGTCGCAATTCGGAATCTATTTATTGCCCGTATTTATAGTGAGAGACACGTCAATATTACATCTTTCGTATTAGTATAACAAGCCCTGACGCCATAACTTTTTTGTTAATCAACGGGAATGTTTACTAAAATAATTCATCTCTGCTCCGTTTTACATTTAAGTTCTTTATCGGTAGGAGGGAGGGGCTGGGGTTGGGAGTAGTTCAACGAAAAGAAATAAGGGTTAAGTCAAGAGTAGTTGTGGAAAAGCCGTCCTAATCGATAATTCTGAGCATTTGCCGAACTTTAACGGAATAAATTCAGTGCTCGAGTAGTAAAAAAAAACAGCTGGTTGTATTTTCAGGACGTCTTCTGCAGAAAATTTCGAGTTAAAAGACACAGCCTCTGATGGAATTTAGATAAACAGTTCTGCTAAATAAATAAGAACCTACTTCCTAAATATCGGGGCTTCATTTAACCCTGTATTTCGCGTGACCTACAACGTATCTTACTATTGACGAATAGTTTTCTACCACCTTACTTAATTAATTAATTCCCGATCACTTACCAATAATTGATGGTTAGTTGCGTTGAGAAGTCAACCAACTGTTCCGAGTTAGTTCCTGAAGGAGAAGGGTATGGGTCAAATCTACTGATACGGGTGCCAGTGAATAACCCTAGCTGATACACGCACTGTGCAACCCACCCCCAAGGATCCACAGCGTACGCCGATAATCGAAAACTTCCAGGAGATATCTTAACACTGTAAACACTCGGTCATTCAAGATAGCTTTTACGACGTCGCGAAACACCACAACGTACTTAATAATAAATATATTTAGGCACACGAAATCTTCGTATAACAATACGCACACTGGTCTTGAGAGTTTAGAGCTATAAATATTTCGAACTCGATGCGATCCTCAACTTAAACAACGATTAAATTCAACTAGGTGCGGTACTGACCTTTACAGAAATGTGAGACGGTCTTCAATCTTCTTAAGTTAAACCTGGTTTTAGAACCACGAAAAAATATTAACTAGTGCACAAACATGTGCATGAAAGTATTTACATAAACAATTAGATAACGTCAATTATAAAACAGAAGTGCACGTGTTCTTTGGTTCCAGTAAATCGATGTGGCGGAGTGACGGTCGCAGTCAGATATCAGCAATGAGACGCTCTCTCATGGAAATGTATATAACTTCGGCCAATGTTATCGTACACCAATTGCTCTATGACCGTCGAAATGGAGCACCGTCATGGCGACTTCGAGGAAATTCATCACTTGTAAATTGAGGGCCGTTATCTGCGACAATTTGCTTCGGTATACCAAAACACGCAATGAGATTTTATAACGTGAAGGTTGATTCTTAAGTCGATGATTTCAATCGAATTATTTCGGTCCTCCTAGTTCGGGCGTCGACCACAATGAGCCACATATTACCGTGCAAATGATCAACATGCGAGCCTGAACGCCGTCATGGCGACTTCGAGGAAAGTGGAACCTTCACAGTGTACAGACGTTACGCCCCCCGGTATGGGAAAGAACAGTAGCAAACATAGAAGCGAAAATAGAAAGTGGACCCCTCTACTAAAACAAAGAAATCCATTACAATCGTGGTCCGCGCTGACATCTCAACCTAATTATCTCTGATTCTAATGCAGATTCGGTTTATCCGCTCGGAAGATTTGCTCGATAGCAACTCGAAGGACACGTAGGTCTGATATAATTATAGGTATACGGTATTATAGAAAACTGCAACTCAATTACGCACACATTCACGATGGAAACAGAACGTGTGTTCACCTTAACGTGCCGAACGATAAAATGTCAAAGTGAGATCGATGATGTTGGAAACGGCTCTGTAACAGCAAAACGGCGAGCCAATTCGAAAACAGGACGCGATGAACGTGATTGATTAAAACCAAAGAAAGCCTTGATTTCAAACGGCGTCACTTCCGGGACGCAATGTTACCAGCTTACTAAATCAAGCGCATACCACACGCGGTTACCGAAATGTAACTGCTAGGAATTAACCCCAGTGGCGTAACTGGAAGTCAAGTCGCCGGGTTGCAAAATTTTTGCCAGCGCCTTTAATCTGTTACAATATTTAGAAAGCAAAAAAAACTTTAACTAATTTTATGAAAACTTTAAAGAACAAAATTAAAAAGAAAATTTTAAGAGGTCAATTTCCTTAGCTGCTTACTTTCTATGCCAACAATAAATAAATCAAGACTGCTTAATTGCCTTTGGATTGTCCTATTTCAAAAAAAGTGACGGGTTTAACAAAATTTTAGGTTAGAAAAGCTGCCGAAAAGTAGCGCCAGGTGGAATACACACTTAAATCGTTTCTAAAACACTTTCTGAGAAACTAGTTTTGTTAATCTGTCGTCCGGAATTTAAAGGGAACACAATTAATTACACCTACAGATTAACAGGTGGCGCTGTTAATGTTTGAAACTTATTTCTGACCATTCTGTTCAACTTTGTTCGAAATTGCTTGCTTTAACATTATTAATTGCTAAAAGGACCTCCAGACGGCTGTGAGCACCGCGCAAACGCCGAACATTATTTTAATTTCTGGAACAAAAGGTTGTCGTCATTTCTTAAGTGAGGAAGCGTGCGACATTCAAATTTCCGAAAGGAAAATAAAATAGAAGAATAATCTGTATGAAATGTCAATTCCAAATAAATAAATGAGTAAATGAGACATTAATTCATAATCAAAAACAAACAAAAAAAAACCGGAAGCGTGAAAAGAAAAAAAGACAGACAAAAACCAAAAAGGCGTATAAAAAGCAAGGCTGATGAGAAACTGAAAAACAAAGCGGAAACCGGAAGAGTACCGCGAACAAAAGAGAAACAGAAGAAGATCGACGTTTCTGGAGCGACATTAAACTTGCCAATGGAAAATAAATAAATAAAATAAAAGAATAATCCGTGGTATGCAATGTTGAATCGAGTATACAAATAAATAAACGAATGAATGAGAAATTAATTCTTGATCAAACACAAAGGAAAACTCGAATAATGAACAACGGAGTGTGTAGAAAAAATGGACAGAAAACAAAAGGCGCATAAAAATCAAGGCTGACGAGAAACTGAAGAAATAAAGCAGTGGAAGCGAGAAGAGCGCCGTGAACAAAAGAAAAACAAAGGAAGATCGACGTTTCTTGAACGGAATAGATCCAATCTAAAAGTTAATGCGAGAAAACAAACAAAAACAAGAAAAAACAATGAAGTGCAAAGAAACAAACAAACAAAGCTTGATTTATGTGATTTTCAAAGACTTTTCGTTGAAAATTTTTCTTGCTTACAAGAAGAAAACAAAAAATAATGTACAAAGAAACAAATGAAAGCTTCATATTATTTTCATCGAAAGTCATCATTTTCTTGGCTTACAATAAGTGGTAAAAAGTAATAAATAAATACAAAGAAGCAAATGAAAACTTTCCGTTGAAAACTTTCATAGATTTGTCACGTATTTTTTTTTATTTACAAAAAGGTGCAAGTAAATAAATAAAACTTTATCTACAAGAAAACTTTACTAACGTTTTTCAGTTTTTTTCGATTCTCATTCCGGTAAATTACATATTTGCGGCTCCGATTAACAGATGGCGCTACATTAGAAGTAGATAGTTTTCTTGGCGCTTTCCAGCTGCTCTCAAATTTCTTTTTTATTTATCTTCAAAAATTAAAATCCTCTTCATTTTTCTCTTTTTGTATTTCAGACTGTTATTCTGTATTTAAAATCTTGAATCTTTTCAGGGAATAAAAAATCTGTAGCTATCTGAATATTCGCTTGTTAAAAAAAGTCTGTAAAGGCTCTAGAATAGGCGCCTACGGCGTCTTAGCGCCGGGATTCTTTGCAATTCCCGCAACCCCTGTAGCTACGCCACTGATTAACCCGTTGGAAAAATTGGTGACTTCGTGTAATGATGCCGCCGCAGTTTTAGCAAGCATGTGTATTGCTGGTTGTCTAAATATCAGGCAGAGCTTGATTATGCGAGATACGATCAACTGTGAAGACCCTGTAGCAAGTAGGGAATAAAAACTGACTTGTTACAGAGAGAAAAAAAGAAAAAGCGACGTCGTCAATGGTTACATAAATTACGATTTCAAAGAACATTCAGATATAAACGTCGTACTCACAGCGGCTTGGGGAATTCAGAGAAGAATAAAATAACTAACGTAAAAATATGTTGGATTGTTCAGCCACAACATTTACTTGAGCCCGTTTATTTGCAGCAAAAAGGAATTTATCAAGGCCCGGAATAAAATTTCAGTCCCCCCAACACACAGCGAACGGAAGCGCAAAATGAAATAATCATAAGACCGTTGAATAAGAGGCCTTTTTTTCGGAGAAGGGAAACCGTGAATGTTTAATAGTTCGGACTGTCTGCTTTCCGATTTATGTCAACTCTCGTTCCGACACTTTTTCAGTGCTTTGACGTATCAAGCCAAATCGGCTTGACCTCTTCTCCCATCCGACACAGTAAGACTCACATAAAATATATAACTTTGCCGTCTCGTCGCTTCTGCCCCTGACAGAGAAAAATTGTATCTTTTTCCCCACTATATTAACGAAACTTAAGGGAAGTTGCAGAGAGAAAGTTTTTCATGCGTGGACCTATTCATCAAAGCGAATAAACCCCCAGTTATTTTCATTGTAAATTTCAAACCATAAAGCGAAGAAATAATATTCCAATTTCGTATTATGCATGTAGGTACAAAGTTAACTCTCTGGTACATGGTAAATTAAGTTTTCAACTTTCTGGCTAAGTAATTATCACTTATGTGTGCAGTTCGAACCTTCCCATTAAGCTTTAATATTGCCTGGATGCATTAACTTTACGGAATCTCACTTACAGAGCTCCTTTGAGGTAAAGCGAAATCGAATTACTCAGGTACTCCGGCAACCCACAAACTACTGCACTACTGTGCCCCCCCCCCCATCTCTGAAAGTAGCTATAAGAAGATAATGATTTATAGTAATGCTGGCCTAAATAATTCAAAGTAATCCCTCTTAATTCGTATCGGAAAGATTAGGATTCGACCGCAAGCGCTCGTTTATAATTGACGATACAATTTAATCCGAATCCGACTGGCCGCTGCAAATTGATTCGCAATACGAAGGCAATTGACCAAGAATTTGTACAAAAGATTAAAGCACTTCCCCGTTTGTGATATTTCCCCGCCGCATTCGTATGAATATTAAACGGTGAATTTAGCGCGGCAATTTGGTTCGGCGCATGTTCTGCACTCACGAATTATGTATGCACGCAAAGCACAAAGCTACTGCACGTATCAGTTGGGCGCAGACCGCCCAAAAATAAAGTACACAAAAAAACCCTGGGGCGAGTTTCACTTTAAAAATATGCTGAGCTGACCAAACTCTCTTTAATCTTTTCTGTTTCGAAATAAAAGGCGACATTCTCTTTAAATTATTATCATATTTTATTCTCGTTATTTCGAACGTTTTAAATGAATATTTTTAAAATGGCTCTAAGAGTATGAAAGCTCTTATTAAAAAGCATAAAGGTTTTGAATTGAATTGAATTTATTCATCACCATTGTGGGTACATGCGTACCTATGGTCAGTCAGTAAATGTACATGAATTAGAAATAAAGATGTAAAGATATAACAGTAGCTCAAGTCGAGCCGAGTACTAGTACTAGTAATTGTTAACATATACAGTCCATGTAAACATCCAGCCGACTTTCGTCATTAATGACATTAAATCAGTACCAATTGAACTGAAGATTTAATGTACGATGTATTCGTTGAAATTTAGTAACATTTAGTTATTACATGTTTTTGAAAATTACGATGTTGCCGCTTGAATTATCACTAATGTCAGACGTGTTTACTGTCAGGTGTGTTTGAGGTTATTCGAAGTTCGTTGCTGCATTTTTGATAGACTTCTAGAGCAATTATAATTCCGTACTGTTCTTCTTAGAACAAATAGTTGCTTGATACTACGAAAATGCCTAAAGCGCTAGGTAGCCAGGCAAAGGAGCTGGTCGCTTCTTTAATTCATTATTTTGAGGCAGAACGTGATAACGGATGTATATTATTACCTTTAACTGCTGTACGAGAGGTATTTATAAACCACTGGTATGAAATAGTTATTCTTAAAGTTCTTTTGATTACAGCGTGTGGCGGCAGCATTGAATTTGAATTTGAGTACTGTGACTTCTGTGTGGCAATTGGTTAAAAGAAACGAAACATTGAGCTCCCCGAAACGTAAAGTGTCACGTAGTAAACCTATTACTGGAGTCGATAGTGCTGTGCAAGTTGCAATTAGAAATACAATTTACCAAATGTACGAACGTCGTAAGTAAATTTGTTATGACCAATTACACGTGTTTAACCTATACGAATAATTGCAGATGAACATGTTACTCTTCAGTCAATTTGGGAAAATGTAACTGAGGCAAAAATATTTTCTGGATGCCAAAAATCCTTACATATTATTTTGAGAAACATTGGTTTTAAATGGAGTAAAGACAACCCTCGAAGAGGTTTAATGGAAGTACCACATGTTGTACAACTACGATTAACGTTCTTAAGAACATACCACAAACTTAAAGAAGAGCAGTTATATAATTTTGTCTTTTTGGATGAAACGTGGATATTCCAAAATGGTACAATAGCACGTTCATGGCAAGCTAGTGATTTAAAGACCGTGAAAAGTACCAAGGTTGATGGAAAAAGGTTAGTTCTAAAGGTCTAATGTTCGGTTTCTGAAACAATAAATAACTTTATGTTAAGATAAATTTTTAGTGACAAACGACTTTATGAAACTTATAAATTGTTTACGTTGCTACATTATACACTTTAATATAATATAATACGTAATTTTATTTCAGATATATCGTTGTACATGCAGGAAATAAAAATGGTTTTATTCCTGGTGCTAAACTAGTATTTTCTTCTGCTACAAAAAATGCAGATTATCATGGAGAAATGAATCATACATTGTTTTTAAAGTGGTTTCGTAACTTATTACACCTTTTAGAATAACCATCTGTCATTATCATGGATAATGCACCGTATCATAACACTTTGGTTGCAAAAATACCAAATAGTTCATCTACCAAGTTTGAAATTCAGCAATGGCTAAATGCAAATAACATCGAGTACGATCCAACTTCCTTGAAGAGAGAACTGTTATTAAAAGTTGCATTGTAATGAATATTTTTATTATTCATATACTTGTAATTCATCTAATGTAATTTTAGGAATAAACCACCCAAGCAATATCTAGCTGATCAACTAGCAGAAGAAGCAGGTCATAAAGTTTTACGGTTACCTCCATACCACTGCATTTTTAATGCAATAGAATTAATTTGGGGCATAAGTAAAAATTATTATAATCGACACATTGGCAGAAATGGAAAGTCTATGCAGGCTTGTCTGGACATGTGGGACGAAGCTTTAAAATCTGTCAGTTCAGAACACTGGTCCAAATCAATCACACACGTTGATAAAGAAATAGAAAAATGGTGGAATCGTGAGATAAGTTTTGATGTCAGAGATGTGATGCCATTGATAATTAATCTTAATGATTCATCAGACAGTTCTGATTTATCTGACATAGAACCTTAAACTAAATTTCATAGAGCAAGTGTTAAACATCAAATTTACCGTTTTATTAAATTTTATTTCTATTTCATTTGCAGGAGAGCTTAAACAATTTGTGGAACGGATTAATTTCTGATGGTGAACTGACAGGATTATTTTCCGATTGTCTTTTAAACAGTGCGAGGGTTACAGCTCGGCAGGGTGAACTAGGAAAATATTACTGCGGACCGAGGGTGTTTACGTTTCAACCATTTCCATACACAGGGCTGTAATTAGATGCAGAAGATTTACTTAAACAAGAAATTCATACTTTTAATGGGTCGAATATAACAAGTTATAGTGAAAGGCGTTTGGATATCTGCACTTTTCACTCCGAACAGTCCTTTACACTCTTTAGCGTTAGAATTTTGCATTTGGAACTCTTCCAGTGAAATCTTACGCATTCATTTATTGTCGGAGTCGTGCGTTTGGAGTATGCACATTCGACTGTAATAAGTACTTCAAGCAATGCTGTATTATGGTACACTATTGCATATGGAAAATTTATAAGCAAAACAGTAAATAAAAATAATTGCATCTAATAAACCTTGTTTTATTTTCTTATTCATTTTGTAACCGCCGCGTAAATGCTCCGAAATGTACCAGCGCGTTCGGATATTATCATTCCGCTCCACAAGCACTATAATTATGTGACAAATGCACCACACCGTTCTTGGGACGGTCTGGAACAAATATCGGAACGCACTTTCAATACCGTTCAATCAATTGATTTCCGCGAATTCTGTTTTTGAAGTTAAATCTACCTACATAACCTATACGCCGTCAACCACCAAACGTATGTAAACACTTCAGTGCGTGGCAACATTGTAATGGCATTACGTCATAAATATGAATGACGAAAGTCGGCTGCCTGTTTACATGGACTGTATATACAGTTATAAAATAATCAAAATCACAGTTATAAAAAATCATCAATTATAAAAAAAATCATCCGTTATAAAAATCACAGTTCAAAAATCATCAAATATCACAGTTATGAAAGATTATAAAAAATCACAGTTATTAATAACTATCACAATTCACAATAACATTTACAATTCACTCTGCAGTTTGTACTAGAGATGGGAATTGTAGTTCGTTATGACGAACTAGTTCAATCGATCTCGTTCACTTAAGTGAGTCGTTCAAATGACTAGTTCGTTTAGTTCATCTAGTTCACTGCGGATCTTAATCCATGCCTCCTAGTCTCTCGACTCCCGCATCGCGCAAGCATGTTACACGAACAATCTAGGAGTTGTTTCGCTGGTTTTAAATGTCGATTTTTAAAATATAAATTCCAGGACAATATTTTTCATTTCTTATATTTAGTTGCAATGAAATATGTTTTTTAATATATGAAATAATATTACACGAACTAATGGATGATAATTTTCTTTTATTAGCAGACCGTTTTAAGAACTGTTTATATTATGCGCCGCGCGACGAGTAAAGTCTAACAAAACGCAAAAACGAAAACACCTTTTTGACAAAACTGTGTATTATAACCTATACATATGTACATTTCATACACGATGCGTACATCCTCAGTAGTAAACAAAATATTTACAAAACTTCATACTTATATTCAAGGGTAAGAGAGAGTGGAAGTGGGTAAGTCGGTATTTTCTAGGAACGGGCGAAAGTCTAATAAATTTTACAAATCTCTGTAATAAAAACTATGATTTGCTAGTTGCTTAATATCCCGTCATTAAGGGCGATTTCGGCGACGGAAGACTTTAAGCGCAGATTCTTCATTCATTTTGTAAATATAAAACAGTGCGCCACCGAACGCAAAAGGAAAAGAAACCTTTCGTTTTGAGTTCAGATTCGATTTATTAGTTATTGTTGTTTTATAAATATTGTGTTTTTAATTCATATAATTATTTAATATATAAATAATATTACTATCGCTGAATGGAAAAATGATTTCGAGAAAAAGAAGCGACGTATGGTCGCATTTTGAAGAAATAGATTCAAAAAAAGCGAAATGTGTTTATTGCAAGCAAGTTCTTTCCGTGGCGTGTGGATCAGTAGGAAACTTATATCGCCACATAAAAACAAAACATCACACTATTCCGTTGAAGGGAACTGTCGGGACTATCTCAGCTTCTAATACAACAACAGATGATCTAAGTTCTCCCGATGTTTCTAGAGGCAATGCTCAGAAAGAATCTTCTAGTACTTCCTTGGATAATGAAGATTTGTCTGGAAATCGTGAAATAAGGAACAGTGATAAACTTCGCACAATTACATCTTCTTCTGTTCATAAACAAACTTCTAAAAAAACATTGCAAAGTGACATAAAAGATTTCGTTAAAGTTAAGAAACCAATTTCCATTTTTAAAGCAAAAGAATATGATGCCCAGTTATAAAAAATGATAGTCAAAGGATACTATTCTTTTAGTATCGTGGAAGATTCTGAATTTAAAGAATTTTGTGAAATGTTATGTCCAGGCTACAAATTACCTAGCCGAAAAACTCTCTCAGAAAGCTTGTTGTTGCAGAGATATGATAAAGTCCAAGATTTGATCCAGAGAGAACTGAATGAAGTAAAGTATGTTTGTATTACCACGGATTCATGGACTTCGATAAATGGAGAAAGCTTTGTTGCAATAACGGCTCATTATTTATGGCAAACCAAGAACAACGATGACTTGGTTCTTAAAACAAATTTACTAGACTGTTTCTCTTATACAGAGCACCACACGGCAGAAAATTTGGCCCGAACTTTAACTGTAAAATTTGAAGGTTGGGGATTGGGGAACAAAATTGTATGCGTTGTTAGTGATAATGCAGCCAATATTGTTGCCGCTATTCGAAAAGGTGGTTGGAAATCCAGAACATGTTTTGCGCATAGTATAAATTTACTAGTTCAAAATGGTTTGAAAAAAGTAGAAAGTATTTTAAATAAAGTAAAGCAAATCGTTGCCTATTTTAAAAGAAGTTCTACCGCTCAGGCAAAACTTCAACAAGGGCAGAAACAAATGGGTTTACCAGATTTAAAATTGAAGCAAGACGTAATAACGCGGTGGAACTCCACGTTGGATATGCTACAGCGGATAATTAAACTTAAAGAAGCTATTATTTCGACGCTGGCACTAGTAAATAAAACTTTTGAGAATTTAACTGGAGAAGAATAGGAAACAGTAGAGGAACTTATTGATATTTTAGAAATATTCAAAGAAATAACAGAAGAAGTTAGTTCAGAAAAAACGGTGTCTTGTTCCAAGATATTAATTTTCGTTCGTGCCATATACGAGCACATAAATCGATATTTAAGTTCCAACGATTTGAACAATTTTGTAAAAGATGTTGTAACTGAGTTTTCAAACGAATATTATAAAAGGTTTAGTAACATAGAAGATATAGATATTTTAGTAGAGTCAACTATTTTAGATCCTCGTTATAAAAAATATGGATTTAAAGAAGAACGAAAATTTCAAGATGCGGTTACAAACTTAAAAAAACAATTTCCGTAATTATAGGAGAGACAACAGAAAGACAGAGAATTACTTCAGCTCAAAGCAGTGCCAACAATACTTCATCAACAAATTCTAAAATATGGGCAAATTTTGATGAAATGATTCAACAGCAAATTACGGAAAAAGATTTGACGGCAAAGGGAATCATTGAACTTGACAGATTTCTTGCAGAACCGCCTATATCCAGAAATGAAGATCCATTAAAATGGTGGGAACAACGAAAATTCATTTATCCTAGACTATATGATTTTTCACATCAAAGACTTTGTATTTCTGCGACTTCAGTTCCCTGTGAGCGAATATTCTCCAAAGCAGGAAATATTATATTGTATTGTATTAACTGAAAAAAGATCAAGATTTAAAAGTTCAAAAGTAGAGCAAATTTTGTTTCTGAACAAAAATTTATAAATCCTCTGATTTATATGATCTCTACCTTTTTTATTTTTATATAGAATATTATATTTTGTTACAAATTTTATATTTTCGATTTGGTGTTTTTCCATTTTTCTTTTATGCTTAAATAGAAAATTGTATTTTGTTGGAATATTTTGTATTTTCAGTTTATTGACTTTTAAGTTTTCTGTTATTCTTAAATTAATAAAGAAGATTGCATTCTATTATAATAGAAAATTATATTTTGCTGTAGTATATGTATTATGCTTTCGACGAGTTCTTTTTTCCCTTTTTCAAATAAGTTGTTAAAGTTCTTTTATTTATAAAAATCTATAAGTAGGTGCAAAATATGGTCATTAATTTTAAATGTAATCGTAAACATATTCAGTCAACATATTCAATAGAATTCTTGTTTTAATAGGTAGTTCGTAGGAAATATAAACTAGCAGATCAAAATATGTACGTAACTTTAACTTGATTTTTTAGGATCGTTTATTAACATTTTTACTGATATAAAATTTCAATCACGTTTCGCTCTTTTAAGAGTAGAAAATCAAATGTGAAACATTATCGATGTAAAATCGGATTGCAAAGGCGCGAACGAAAGCAACTGAATTACCATCGTATTCCGTCACTTGCATCTCTTGCGATAGACCGTCAGCAATTTTAAATCATTCTGTTCATTGCCGACCAACCTAACACTCGAACTAACGGTCCCAGTTAGTTCGATTGAACTAGTTCGTTCAAAACTGCCGAACTAATCTTCTAGTTCACCCGGACGACTAGTTCGATTGAAGTAGTTCGTTCGCGAACTACACATCTCTAGTTTGTACTATGTAAGGCATAAGGCACTTGCAGTCAAGCATCACGATGCGTCATTGCTGAAACCAATTTCCTGTACGGAATAAAATGAGTTAACAGATATTAAGGATTTTAATTTTTTTGAAGCAATTAGTGTTTTGTAAAGTTTTAGTTTTAGTAGGCAAAATATTATACAGATGACAACCAGCAAATTTAGGAGATTTTTTGTAAAACGAGTGAGTGGGTGTAACACTTACTAAGTTGTTTCTGTTTCTAGTTTCATAATTGTGAATAGTTGTATGCGCTGGAAAATTGTGTATATTTTTATGTACAAATGTTAACAAATTAAACAAATAAATAGAAGCTAGCGGGAGTAATTTAAATTTACTGAAAGTTTATCTGCATGAAGTTAGAGGTGATAAGTTAAAAATTAACTGTATGATCCTTTCCTGCAGCATAAATTCTTTCAGTCGTGGAAGGTTGTCCCCAAACAATAATATTATAACATAAATATGAATATACTACAGCGTAATAAACATTAATAAGAGAGGAAATATTTAATGAATTCTTCAAATGAAGTAGGGCAAAATATGCTTTTTTTAATTTACTACAAATGCTGTCTGTATGTTTTTCCCAAGATAAGTGATTATCAGCAGTTAGTCCTACAAATTTTACTTGATTAATTAAATTCAACATTTTTGCCGTTCAAGGTGAGAAATGAGTTTTTCGTTTTTTGGTATTTGTTATGAAATTCCACGCGTACGGTTTTTTCGAAGTTAACAATGACACAATTTCTCTGGCACCAAGAAGTAAACTCATTAATAACTTGCATTGTACTGTCTACAACAAGCTCCCAATCTTGTTCAGCAACCACAATTGAGGTGTCATCGGCGTACATGAAGACTTTGCCTTTTATAATATATTGAGGTAGATCATTCGTAAAGAAAAGAAATATAAGATGGTCGAGAACACTGCCTTGTGGTGTGCCCAAATCAAGATTATACAGGGTGTCATCAAATAAGTTTCACATATTAAAATTGTAAGTTCTTCATGACTTAAGAAAACGAATTCTGAATATCTTAACTTTTTTGGTGAAAAATGAAAGAAATTAAAGCCCCACAAGAGCCCAGAGTCTTTTTGTTTGAGAACCTCTGACCGATCGTGTGTGGACTTTTCTAAGCGAAACATTACATTATAAACAAAACATAAAGCAATAAAGCGTCATCGAAATGAAGGGCACTGGGTCAATAAAATCTTCGCTCAGCAATTTCTTAACAAGAGAAAATAAACGTCCATCACGTTTTTGGCATTACTTACTGGATTAATTAAGTCAATTTTCTGCTGACAAAAGTGTAACAATAAGTAAAAGTTAGGAAATAAAAACTTTTAGGTAACATTCTAAAAATTATCGTAAACAACGCACGTTGGTATTCATCGTCCCTTCATTTATGGTTTGATTATTTTGTTTTGCTTACACTGTACAAATAAATGACATCGAGGAGTATCTGACAAGGAACCTATGTTTTACTTAAATTATTGTCGAATACTTGTTCATTTTACATATTCATTTATTCAGTCTTGTGGTTATTGAAGATTCTTTAGTTACTCAATAAAGAATAAAGTTTATGTTTATGTGATTCATACTAAGATCTAATTATTGTCGATTATCTAATAAAACAAATTTAATTCTATAATCAGTGAGAGTAGATTTAAAACGGTCTTCTTTAATCAAATTGCACACGTGGACAACCACCGAGACACTGTGAATTTGATATTGTGTTTACGTAAAACATCACAGCTTTTAAAAATGCGATCAAGCACTTGCGCTTTTGCTGGAGTTTTATTTTACGATGTCTTTACGCACGATCGACCAGAAGTTCTCAAACAAATGTACCAACGCTCCTTTAGAGGGTCATTTTTTTATTTTTGAGTTAGACCTTTGATAATTGCGGCGTTAATTCTCTTACATGACGAGAAATTTGCAGTATTAATATGTGAAACTAATTTAATTACACCCTGTATAACTCAGATGACGTAGTTTCAATTTTCACTTGAAAGGTGCGTTCAGAAAGAAATGATATAAGCCAACTGTTAATTGGTTCTCTAAGTCCAACTGCATACAGTTTTCTTGTAATGAAATCCAGTCTGACGGTATCAAAGGCTTTGGTTAAATCAAAAAATATACCGACTACGCAATAATTTACATCAAGTTTATCCTGGAGATATTGGAAAATTTCGATTGCAGCCGTCTCCTTGGAACGGTTACGTCGAAAACCATGTTGACAGCTGGTAATTAGTGGAAATTTGTCTAAAAAATTAGTAATCTTTAAAGCCGTAACTTTTTCTATTATTTTCGAAAAATTACTAAGCAATGCAATTGGCCTAAAGTTATCTACATCTGTACATTGTGTTTTCTTTTTAACTGGTATTATGATTGTTTTCTTCAGGACATCAGGAAAAAGTTCAAGGTGGACAGATTCATTTATAATCTTGGCAACAGGAAATGCTAGCTCAGTGCTGCAAAATTATAAAAAAAAGTTTAACTGGAACATTATCACATCCTGTTGAATTTTTATTGAGTAAGTTACGAATAACACATTCTACATCCGTATCAGTAACAGAAGTATAAAATAATTAATTATATTGAATGGGAGTCAACGTAAAATTAGTAGAAATATTGCCGGAGTATACCATATTTAATTTATTTTTGGCAACGGATGAAAAATATTGTCCTTAGTTTCTGTCAATACACAATTGTTATAATTTACGGAATTAATTTTTTGATTACAATTATTTCTATTTAGTGATTTATTGACAAACTACCATAATGTTCTATTTTTATTACTTGAAGATTTTATAATTTCCTGAAAATTAACCTGTTTCTCTTTCAAAATCCCTGCGTCAAGAATTTTTTTTTAAATGTTTGTAATTTGTATTAATCGAATCCAGCTTTGGCTCCTTTCTTAACCAATTAAGAAACTTCAGTACATCTAGTTTTTGTTTTAATTCAGTTGAAAACGAAATTAAGTGGTTATTAAGAATACGTGATCTTTGTTTTTCAGGAAAAGCTACTTCAAAGCGCCAAACAGAAACATCACAAAAATGACTAAACTGTGATGTCTTTTCGCCACCACTAATCTTAAAAGATCTTTTAAAAAGCATTTTGGATTCTTGCATTGCATTTACGTTAAATTATCTGGAGGCAAAGGTTCTTTATCGGTAACTTTGTCAAAAGTATTCACTATTTCACTTACTTTCAATGTTACTATTTGTGTATAACGATCAGGTAGGCCCGGATCCACGTTTAAGACAGATTCAACCTTAACACTATTAGTGACAAAGCAACCTAAACATGTCTTAGTCCCATAGTGTTTATCTACACTAGTAGGTGTTTTAATAAGTGAGTATATTCCAAATGATTCGAATAAATCATTCAGTGCAAGGCAATTTTTTGATAATGTCAAGTTATCGATGTTCAGATCGCCACATAGACAGATACAATCAAAATTATGAATTACCTTTAGTAAGAGATTATTCAATTTTTTAAAGAAGCGACTGCAGTCATAGTTAACTGTTGATCTATAAATTGTGATAAGACGTAACTTATCAAACCCTACCGCACAGCACTCAAAATCAAAATCACAAGAAAACTGTAACGCTGAAACACTTGTCCACAAGTGCCTGGCCTTACAAAAATAGCAGCTGCACCAAATGTGGTATTTGCTCGACATTAAGAGCTTATAAATTCATAATTTATTAGAATAAATTCAGAAAGACTATCATTTGATGCGTGATGTTCAGTAACACAAAAAAAAAGTCAGGATTAGTTTTATCCAAAAATAGATCAATTAAATTGGTTTTGTTTGAAATACCCTGTATGTTTATGTGCGCAATCTTGAGCCGTTCAGTCAGAATCAGGTGTTCGTCTGTATTTTTATTAAATGATTCTATGCGCGTGTCTATATTGCATTGGAAATTTTTTAAAGAGTCTGAAAATTTTCCTGATTATCTCGATGTAACGAGTGTTCAGTTAAAGAAACGGTCTCGATAGCCATGAATTTATTCTGAACGTCTAGCGTAGGGTTCTTCATACGATTAGCGTGAAGCGTCACTTGCATTTCTAACCTCACTTTAACTCAAAGAAGACATTTCAAGTAGAAACGCTTTTATTAAGTATAAATATTAGAAGAAAATTTGCAGGAGCAGCTTTCGAGTTTTGTTGGTTAGGTTAACCGTCAACTTGTCAAAGTTGAAATTCAAATGATGTTAATCACGACATGCGTTCCCGACAACAAAAGCCTGCTACAGCCTACTTGACCATTTTTTTTTATTGAACACTCGTTATTTTCAAAGGAGAATCTGCAATGAATTTAGCTATTTCAGAACACACAATCCTTTTGGCAATTTTTTTTAGGTGTAAGCCTATGTTTGTATAAAAAGAATGGTATATAAGATTGTTTATACAAAATATTTCTATGTGACTGTACTCTCTGGCTCATTGGTTTAGACGCTTGTTTATATATTCAATTATACCATTTAATTGAGGCATATCAAAAATCTGTACAATATGGTCGTAATAATTGTGTTTACACCTTTCGTCTTTTCCATTATATTTTTAAAGGTATCTATAACTCTTACTATACGTGAATTGTCATAGCAATGTTCAATGTCATTCATACCAACCTGTATAAGCAAATAATAATTCTCCCCACAATCTTTCATTATAGTATCCAAGTTATCAACTACAGCTTTTATTTTAGCATTAGGTTTTATGTAGTTTAGCAGTTTAAATTTGTTTGGGAAAATGTCTCCCAGTAAGTCATTGTAGCGCCTTCCTTGACTATCACTTAGTATAGTAACTTTGTGTGTTGTTGTAGACTTTGTTTCCTCAATGCTTTGTACTTTGTATATGCGATTCAAATTGGTCTTATTAGGTTTTCCTCTGTGCAGAGTCGAGTAGTAGTTTTTGATAAAATATTTATTTTATGTTTAAATATTAAATATTTGTCCCTTAGATTAATAATTTCAGCTTTTAAAGTTGCAGTGTCTTGAATTTTATCTACGTCCAATCAAAAAATATCACTTACTTCAGAATCATTAATATACTCCGAATTTTGAAAGTAAAAAAAAAATCCGGGGCGAGCTTTACTTTAAAGTGCTGAGCTGACCAAACTCTCTGTAATCTTTTTTGTTTCGAAATAAAAGACGAGATTCTCATTAAATTATTATTATCATATTCTCGTCTGAAAAAACAAACGTACAATGAACAATTTCTGAATGCAAATGTTAACACTTCCGGAAAATTTGAGCCAACCTGACTTAATTAACACTCACTTTATAAATTCTATCAATAATCTTAACTCTGATGAAAACATCATAAGTTTTTATGAATCAAACCGTAGAAATGATTTAGCATACACTCGTGAATTCTTTAATATTTCGGCTGACGATGTTTATAAGGCCTTTTATTTTGTTAAATCAAAGAGTTCTGGCATAAATTTGTTATAATTGATTATCCTCACACTCAGTTTGCTATATTGTATGACTATGTAACTCATTCATTATTCTTTTAATGATTGTGTTTATCCTAATATTTGGACACGTGCCTTTATAACAGTTTTACCTAAAAAAGATATACCTCTTGACTTTTCTGACTTACGGCCCATCTGCGTTTTGCCTATTCTTTCGAAAGTTATAGAAAAAAATGTCTATTATAAAGTTAATGACTATGTTTCAATAAATAATTTACTCCCAGCTAAATAGTCTGCTTTTAGAAAAAAAAAAAAAAAAAAAAAACATAGCGCTGCTACGGTCTTGAGTGATGTAGTTGATGGCCTTTTAACTGAAATGGATAATTTTAAAGTTTCTGCTTTAGTCTTAATTGATTATTCTAAGGCCTTCGACTGCATCAATCACAGACTACTTCTTGCTAAACTAGAACATTTAGGTTTCTCTCACCGAACTCTGCGCTGACTTAAATCTTGTAAATCGTTTTTAAACAGTCAAAATTCAAACCAATGATTACAATTTATTTGAACTTCAACAGCCTTGGAGGAGTGCCCTAAGGCTCCATTTTAGGACCCTTATCCTTTAATTTAACATTGAACAGTGCAATTATCACTTTTATGCAGACGATAGCCAGTTTAAAATCTCTTTCCACCCAAATGAAGCTGTGAAGCTGTGCCTTATATTAATAAGCTTACTGGAGACCTTGAGAGATTATCTAACTGGTCTTCTGAAAACTGCCTCAGTATAAATGTAGAAACGTCACATGTTATGTTTATTGATACCCTTAAACAATTAGTCAAACTTCCTGATTCAGTTACAAATTCAGTTCGTTTAAACAATCTGGCCTTATCTGCTGCTTCACACTGTCGTAATTTAGGTCTTGTGTTAGATTCTAACTTATCTTTTAATGAACATATTACAAAACTTATTCGGTTAGCGTACGAAAGATTAAGAAGTATTTATAGATTTAAGTATATCCTTACTCCAAAATTAAATTGGAAACTTATTGATTCCTTGATACTTTCTTCGTTTGATTACTGCGATATACTATATAGTACTTGCATTAATGTTTGCAATACTGTTCAGAATGCAAGCGCAAGATTTGCTGCTTAACATTAATCGCAGGGAACATATATGTCCGTTTTATACTTCAAACAGTATACTGGGTATATCAGAAATACGTGTGTTAATTTTAAACCATAGAAGAACTCGCCAAGCTGAACAATTTTACTTTTTGGCATTTTGAAAATATCGTCAATTTTTTCGTAATTTTTTTACCCCTATTTTTGAGCAAACGAGTCGTTTGGTGTTTGAACTGAACCATCTTTCGAAAAACCATGGCAACCATGGCGGATACAATTATTATGTATAAGGTATCAAAACAGTTGTCATTTTTATAAACGCACACAACTTTTCTAATCAAAAATTAACAGTTACTCTCATGGTGTATCGCAGAGCTTGTGGAAATGCTGAACGAAAGCACGAAGACTGCGATTCGTTTTCCAATCGTATTTTACCTAACAGGCATACATTTCAATTAACTGTTCAAATTCCCCAGGATCATTGCTTATTTGAACTTCTAGCCCAAGACCTTGGCCGACCTCGTACTGAATGTTGAAGAAAACATTTAGGATACTGTAACTGTTGCTGGTACAATTACCCGAAGACATGCACTTCAGCAAGGTGTATGGCATTTGATAGTTTGGCAAATTTTTAAAGTGCAATTACAATTTTCTTTCGCTGTGTTTAAGGATTATGGTAACCTATAATAATGAACAATTATTTGTCTCCAACAAGTTATAAACACAATTTCTGTTCAAATTAAGTAAATGTGACATTACAACAATTGACTTTTTTATGTGACTTAATTCGTTAGACTCTTTACAAACTGTCATATGAGAGTAGAAGTAACTTTAGAGAGCAAAAAGAAACATCCTATCAGCACAGGCACGATTTGCTTTTGATTAAAAGTCATAGTCATTTTGATATGTTCTCAATGACTAAAAACGCAGTATCTTTTAACTACAAACACTATTTACTGTAAAGACACAGACAATAATGTGAAAAAAATTAACAAATCAAAAATCAAATTATAAAATTATAACAAAAATTGTAAAAATACCCTCTCCCTCTCCACCCAGTGCATAATTCCCAAAATAACGAAAAAACAGATACTAAATAGGTCAGGTACCGCTTACGAAAAAAAATGAAACAGTTGAACATCGCGTTGTCAAGAAATACATCAAAGTTACAACTTTAAGCTGACTGTAGTGAAAAAAAATATCTCAATATGAATCATCTTTGCAAAGAGAAAAATTTTGGAAATCTATGGTCTAGTGTAATGGTTTTCGAGTTTTTTCATTTATTTTTTAAAAATTGTACAACTCGAAAATCAATGAAAGCAGTTCAATGGCGCAACACGTCAATTCAAGACAAAATTTGTTTAGGAATTCAAAAATGTAATAAAAAATGCAATTTTCATATACAAGCTGTTTGGAAATTGCTAGTACAAAATAAATTGGTAGTAGGTGATGGTGAGTTGAGTTGAGATCATCGGCAAAAAAAAATTCTAATAAAAATCATTTAATTAAGAAAAGTAAAGCTCAAATCTTCTCCACGAAATATTTCATGGAGAAGATTTGAACTTTTCTTTTCTTAATTAAATTACCTACTCCATTATGAGCTTCCCTCGTGGGTTTTCCCATATTAAAAATCCTTTAATTTTCGAGATAAAGCTTACTAAAAATTTGGCCAAAATTGTTGTTGCGGCGCTGAGTTAAGGTAACAAGCTATCACAACTCGGTACATTATCATTACCGAAATGAATACCTCTTGCACAAATAATGAGTTGACGGCCATGGTGTTATTTTATGAGAAAAAAAAAATATTTCTTGGTTTTCTTAGGACTTCCAGATGCCACAGTTTTTTTTTTTTTTAATATTAGCAATTTCCAAAAACCGTGTATTTACAAAAACTGCCTTAGCCATTTTTTTTTTAAATAACTACAGAACGCGGATCCCAATTCTTTTAAATTCATGTTATTTGTAAATTTTCAAGCAGGAAAAATGAAGTTTGCAATGCAAATGTTTAACACTATTAAATAATGCACTTAAATTGTGATAGAGGAGCCACGTTCACTTGTTTAGAAAAACCGCGAGCCGTAGATTGCCAAACCATGGTCTAAACGTTTATTTCCTCTTTAAGTGCCCAGAATACTTGAAATACTCCTTGCCAATACTTATCAGTTTGTTTACCTTTCACATTTTATTGCTATATCAGGTCCTGTGAATTACTACAATTTTTTCTACGACGGAGAGATTAAATTTCGTTCACATTTGACATTTCATGCAATGGTGTCCCTTACGTCAACTTTTACACTGTTGGCCCTCGATGCTGTCACGCTGTTTTCGATTCGTCCACCTTCATTACCTGGGTGAGGGTACAGCCACTTTTTGGATTTATTAATTTACGACGTGGCCGGGGTACGTCAGTCATGTTGTGGTATCCCCACCGCCTAGTAGGTGTAGGATGGACTTTATTCGTCCAGGGGACGGCATACAATTGTGGGGTTTTCCTTAGTGTATGACATTTCGACGGTTTTGACGCTTGGCCCTGGAGGACTTAAACTCGTCTGAGTTGTCTTAGTCTCGTCCCTCTTGTGAAGGGCAGGTATGTTTGCGACTGATGCTCTTTTTCGCGCAAACTTTTATTCCTTTACAGGCTTTTCATGCACGGTTATTTTTATGTACGATTACTTTTACCTGTTGTTGCTCTTTAAAATTAGTACACGATGTACTTACGGCCCTAATCTGTGACGATTCGATTGGGGGAGCAGATGCGGTACCTGTTTGTCTGATAGCAACCGTCGAGCTGATGTTTCGGTGTTGGCGTCGCCATCGTTTGTGAAGATGGACGAGGGTCCGTCCGACAGTCTCCAACGAAGATTACTCAGGTGGGCGGCGATTCCGATTTTATTGCGGTTACGGCCTTAGGTCGACTTTGTTTGCCGATTTTAGTTGCATTATTCAGAAACGTCGTAGAGTTTGGGCGCTGAAGGCCGGTAACGAGGTTGACATTTAGAAAAAGTTTAAACGTAAAAAGTAAATCTAGTGACGGATTCACAATTCATTGAATTTACTTTATTGCGTCGTATTTATTATCACCTTTGATATTACCAAGACAGATTCACTAGTGTTCAAAGTTGTTAAGGTGCGCACACACCCTGAGACCTGGCGAGCGTTAAGGTAGCTACACATTTTGCAAATGAACTTAATAGAAATAGCTAATGATTATTTTCAGCGGAACACATAGTCATGATTGAACTCACAACTCAATAAGCACGACTTCTTGATGTCTCAAAAGGGGGCGCCTCAAAAACTTCTTTCTTTCCTGAACACTGTTTCAGGTGATTTTTACATGACTTTATTATTTTATTTTCTTCTTTTCTTCTCGCTAGCTTTACAACTACGACGGTTGTATTTATTTACCGCACGCTTCTCTATGAATGAATTTTCGTTTCCCCGAAACAAACAACAGCGGGGGTGGCGCTTTCGAATCGCCCGAGAGCATCGCTGTTTTAAATTACAAGCCAAATTGTTTTTTTTTTCATATTAAAGGTTATGAGATTTAATTCTTGTTCCGTGAGTTATTTGAAAGTGTTCAAATTTGACAAGTTCTTGTTGTAATTGCGGTGAGAGGTGCAGTTGTTTAACACTTTCTCTATTGTTAACAAAAACTCGGCGAAATAATATTCTTTTTTTAAGACTTTAAATTGTAAATCTAAACTAAACTTAATTTACGTTGCACAATAAAACATTTTACACTTAAGAATCCTGACAAACATTTTCTCTAGAATATATTTTTCCATCTTTTTTAATCAATTTAATAAAACACGATGGGTCTTTTTCAGGAAAATCTCTAGAACGGAGTTGAATACATAAGTCAATTACATTTCACTGTCTCCAAGATTATATTTCGTTAGGATGAAAGGAAAAGCTATTGTCGGCCACTATGTTTTCAAGGAAATTAAAAGCAATCCATTAAGTTCCTTCTGTTATCGATTGCTAACGAACTGCCCATCGCATGAAAACGATTCTTTGATGGTACCACTTAGAAAATTCCAAGGATTATTCTCAAATCAAAAATTACATCCAAGAATTGGAAAGGAAAATTTACGTGTAACATAAAATATGATGCATACATACCGCACCCGCAGTGAAAAGAAGGAAAATCCGCTTACCTGAAACAAATAATAAATTCATTTAGTCTGTGCCACCCATCAAAATTAAACGAGATTTATTTACTTTGCTACTACAGTGATTTTTATTTGATAACAGCAGCAACAAATAACAATCAACGATAATATATATGACACGCTAAATATCATGCTCGAATAATATCAAAATTTATAGCTTGAAAAAGCTTCCTTGAATTCATTTTCAGTTTTATTTTATTTTTTCACCCCGGTTATTTATTGCAGTTGCCTGAAAATTGTTATTAAAACATGTAGCGATAACTTGAAGCAAAACCAGATTTTTTTACAAAATATTCACGAAATTATAAAAGATCAAAACAATACTTAAATAATTGCGGCGCTTAATTGAATTCCGCCTCGGCCTAAAACGATAAAACGCAGGCGATTAAATTCTCTATTACGAGAAAGCAAGGGCTCCTCCAGAGTTCATAATTTTTCCTTGCCCCGCAGTGCGCTTAATAAAAACAAATCTAAGAATAACCCGTCCGGCAATTTTAAACAAAAGGAACATCTGAAATAGAAGTGCGCTGGAATTTGAATTTTATGGAAACGGTTGATGTTAACGGAAACGAATCACTGCGCGATTTCATTACATCGACTACTTACCCAAATAAAAAAGTTTTCTTCTTGAAAGCATTTTCAGATTGCATCCTTAGGAGTTTCTCTTATCTCTTATATATAATTAATTCATGAAAATGAAAAGCATACTGCAAATACCGGGTGCTTGTGAAATGAGTGCAGAAATTTAAACCTATAATACATAAATACATAAATAGGAACGACTGAACTTACATGTCCTTAACAAAAGTTTTACACATTTCGTGAACATCGCAGTTGAAAATCGGGCAAGAAATAATCGTACGCCTATGTCTTTGAGGTAAGTCAAGAAAGGGAAATTTTATTGGAACAAAAAACAAACGTGCAATCGAGCAGTGACCTTCACCGAAGACAAGAGGTCAATAAAAGCGCCTCTTCTAAACGTCGCAATAAGTCGTATTGAAGCTAAGCGAAAGAATTTGCTACGTTTTTTATGATTATGACACACAATTTATTGCTCTGTATTCTTTGGGATCAACAGTCTAGTTTGTGAAAAGTGATTGAACGAGTTAAAACTAAATAGGATTACTATCTACATAGTATTATTACTTACTAAAATGTCGCAATTCACGAACGGTGAGGGAACAGCATTTCAGAGGAGCGCATTCATAATGCCGATGACCCTGACATGTACAGGAGCACAAGAATGACTTTTTCGCCGAGCTCGTTTGTGTGTCGCATTCATAATGCCGATGACAGTATTTGTGCTACGTACAGAGTGGACCATTTTTGATTGTTTTACAAGGTTTCACAGTTACTTATAGGAATAGAAGAAAACCGTTTTCGCGACCCAATGCTACTTTTTCAAGAAAAACTCAGTGGAGAAAACAAAAGTTAGCTATCTCGATTCGTTCGGGAAATATCGGCCGAAAACGAATTTTTCCGAAAAATAATTTTTCACAATATCTCAGTTGTTTAACAAGATATTTTGAAAATTCAAAAACTGTTTTATTCAGAAATTAACGTTGATTTCACTGACATTATTATCTTTTGTAGAAATTGCACCAATTCTGCAAAACAGACTATAACTTTTTAATTTTAAATAGAAACCGTAGTTGGTTGGCTATGACACAAATAAATTGCTTGTTTAATGAGGTTTTCAAAAATATAAAGTTTGATATAATTATTTTTATAAATAACAAAATACTAACTTTCCTTATATTGCAGTACCTATCAAGCTATCTATGACAATGGAAACAAAAGAAAATTCAGTTGTTTTCCTCAAAAAACTATTATTAGAATAAATAATACAGATAATTAAATTTAACAAAATATGTAATGCTATTAGAGAACTCATAAAACTACAAGTAATGTAAATGTGGATTAACTGTCAATGTAGTTTTGAAGAATTATACGTTGTATGTTCCGTTGAAATTATTAAATCTTAAATTTTATATTATTAAAACTTCTTAGATATTTCACTTCTATCCGCGAATGCATTTATTAATACACAAAAGTTCTTGAAAGCATTATTAAACTTAAGAAATATCTGACATTTCAATAATTCCTTAAAGAAATGCATTAATACATACAATTTAAAATTTATAGAAATCTCTTAACTATTCTCATTAATAATTAAAGAAATGTTCAAATAGAGTTAATTCGTTTTTACATACTTGTGGTTTTACGTCAGGCTCTGATCTATCTATCTCGAAGTTATTTATTTATTGAATTAAATTAGCTGTTTTACTTAACAATAATTGATTTTTAGGGAAAACAATTGAACTATTTTTTTTGTTTTTGGTGTCATGGATGGCTTGTTAGCTACTGGAAAAGAAAAAATAATTAGTATCTTTATTATTTGAAAAAATAATTATATGAAACTTTACATTTTTGAAAACCTCATTACACAAGCAATTTATTCGTGTCATAGCCAACTGCGGTTTCCATTTAAAATTAGAAAGTTACAGTCTGTTTCGCAGAATTTGTGTAATTTCTACAAAAGATAATACTGTCAGTAAGATCAGTGTTAATTTCTGAATAAAATAGTTTTTGAATTTTCAAAATATCTCGTCAAACTGAGATATTGTGAAAAATAATTTTTCGGAAAAATTCGTTTTCGTCCGATATTTCCCGAACGAATCTAGATAGCTAACTTTTGTTTTCCCCACTGAGTTTTTCTTGAAAAAGTAGCATTGGGTCGCGAAAACGGTTTTTTTCTATTCCTATAAATGGCTGAGAAACCCTGTAAAACCATCAAAAATTGTCCACACTGTACAGGAGCACAAGAATCACTTTTTCGCCGAGCTCGTTTGTGTGTCGCTAATCATGGACCCCACTCGAACAATTGTTATAAACATTCCAAAATGTCTAACAGTGAACGTTTGTTTGAATGTGATCCTCCACATAGATGATAATCGGTGAGTTTGTCTTGCGTATTAATCATTCCCGTGATTTTACTGTCTACGATCAGAGAAGCAAGTTCCGTAAGTTTCTTTTTCTGATTTCATGAGCGCCGAATAAGGGACGGATAAAGTTATTTCCTTTTTGTTATACGAATTTTTTTTAATATTTTTTTTTCATGTTTGTGTTGTCTGCGTACTGTGGTTAAAAATCTTGCAAACTTGTACGATTTGTGCATGAGCAAAAGAAACAAATAAACGTAGCCAACGACAAACTGAATAGATACATACATGTTGCCGACATTACAAAAGCAAACATGGTTTGAAATACTGAAAATTTACAAACGTGAGTGCTCTCGGTAACGCCAATATTTCGCGGCCCATCAACCCTAAAATTTATAGCGGTATTTATCAAAACATAATGGATTTTCGCGCACCCCGCCGCCTGGTATCGTTATTTTTGGAACCCTAAATCCCAGGGTTAATTACCGAGGAGGAGGAGGAGATCGATCCGGAACATTAAATAAGAGATTAGTAAATCTCCGTTATTTTCCGACAAACATGCTCGCGGAGTTTTTACGGAGCCGAGTCGTCATGTGCGAGTCAACTGAGATTTCGTGAGGGATTCGGATCCCTCGGGAGCAGTTACTTACAAGATACAACAAATTGAAATCGACTGGTAGCAAATTACTTCCGAAAACAGCTGATATCTCGATCTTCGTTTACTTTAATGGGATCGCGGACGGAGTACGTGCTTCGCAGAAACGTTGGTTATGACATTACAAAAACACAAACCCGAAGTTGTATGACATTTCATATTCTCATGTTTCCCAAGAGTCAACAGCATGATTTAATTTATTTTATTTTCCAACTGTATACATCCTTTTAGTTCGAAGCTTTGCTGAACATGTACAGAGTATCTCAAAAAAATGTCCCTCCTTTATTAGCTGTCATATATAGAGTATGAAATCGGTTGCAGAAAAATACTGTAAGTTCTTCCATAGTTACCAGATTCTTTTTAAGTCTGAAAATATTCATTATTTCTCCAAATTAATTTTAAGAAATTCTTGTTTAACTTTGGACCATTATAAATGAGTAAATGCCACCGAATTTTTTGGAACAATGTTGCAGGCACAACTTACTTAAAAAATACCATCACAGAGTAATTTTCTTCGTGTGTTTACAGACAAATTGGTCAGTAGTATGTGACGTACAAAGCATGAGACCCAGTATACCGGCTACTTGTGAAGTAAGTGCAGAAATTTAAACCTATAATACATAAATACATAAATAGGAATGACTGAACTTACATGTCCTTAACAAAAGTTTTACACATCGCAGAGCAAATCGCAGTTGAAAATTGGGCAAGAAATAATCGTACGCCTATGTGTTTGAGGTAAGTCAAGAACAGGAAATTTTATTGGAACAAAAAACAGAAGTGCAATCGAGCAGTGACCTTTGTCGAAGTCGAGAGGCCAATAAAAGCGTTGTTCTTAACGTCACAACAAGTCGTATTACAGTTGAGCGAAAGAATTTGCTTCATTTTTTATGACTATGATACACAATTTACTGCTCCGTATTATTTGATATCAACCGTTTAGTTTGTGAAAAGTGATTGAACGAGTTAAAGCTAAATGTGACTACTATCTACATACGTGGGCTTCTGGAAAAGTTTCTGGAAACAGTATGAAAAAACGCATATGAAATTTGGTAAACGGTATCATTGTTTTTATTTCTGATATTTGGGAACAAAAAGAAATCATTAGGTGATAAATCAGGTGAATATGGACAACGAATCATTAATTCAACATTTTTGTTGGACAAAAGATCAACTGTTTGACGGACTGAGTGAGAGCTGATGTTGTCATGATGGAGAATAATTCGTCGATTTCGATTGTTTCTTCTTTTTTGATCGATGACTTCCGGCAAACAAATTGTAGTATACCAATCAGCATTCACGGTTTTTCGATCCTCTAAAGCCACGGTTGCTACATGTCCAGTTAAACCAAAGAAACAAGCAATCATTTTCTTCGCAGCACTGCGTGAACGGACAACTTTTGTTGGTTTTGGTTCATTTTGAAATTCCCAAACGGTAATTGTTGCTTACTTTCTGGCTCGTACGAATAGATCCACGTTTCGTCACCAGTAACGATGTTATAAACTAAATTTGAACGACCTCCATTGAATTTCTTGAGCATTTCTTCGCACCATTTGACACGACCCTGCTTTTGCGCTTCTGTTAAATTGTGTGGGATCCAACGACTGCAAAGCTTTCGTACGTTCAAATGATCATGCAAAATCTGGTCTATTGCTTTCATGTCAATGCGTAAGGATGCTTGAATCTCACGGTACGTCACATGTCGATCTCGTTCAAACATTTCACGCACATCATCTACATTAGTGGCAACAACAGATGTTGATGGACGACCTTTACGAAATTCGTCACTGAGAGAGGTACGTCCACGCTGGAATTCGGCAAACCAATTATAAACACTGCTCTTTGATGGTTCTTCATCTCCAAAAGCCAAATGAAGCCGATCGAGGCATTGTTTCGGCCTTAAACCACATTTGAAATCGTAAAAAATCATGGCAAGAAAATTTTCACGCGAGATTTCCATGTTTACATAAAATTACTTTTTCTCAAATGCTGTACAAACAAAACTAGTTCACTTGGATAGGAACTGTCAGTAGAATTATAGGCGAGAAACGTCAAATTTTTCAAATATGACAGTTGATAAACGCTAGCAATACTAGACCTACTAGATTCTAGAAAATTTTCCAGCAGCCCACGTAGTATTATTACTTATGAAAGTGCCGCAATTCACGAACGGCGAGAGAACAACATTTCAGAGGAGTGCATTTATAAAGCCGTCGACAGTATTTGCGCTAATCCTGACTTGCACACAGATGATATTCGGTGAATGTGTCTTGCCTGTTACACATTCCCGCGATAATTACTGTTTATGATCAGAGAAGCAACTTCCTAAGTTTTTTTTTTTTGTTATTTCATGAGCGCCGAATAAGGGACGGATATAGGAATTTTCTTTTTGTTATACGAATTCTCTTTTTTTTGTATTTTTTTCGTGTTGTTTGTGCTGTCGGCGCACTACGGTTAAAAATTTCGCACGTATTCTGTAAACACCCTGTGTAATAATAACTGAAGTCGACTCTTGTCTATTAGTCTAAATTTTTAGACCCACAAACAACTTCAACGATTTAAATAAAACATACAACAAACACAACGAACGATTTTATATCAACGCTCAAGAATAATGATCTGCACGCGTTTTCAAACAAGCGGTAAACTCTTTTAATAAAAATTGCACGCAACGCTGCAGTTCTTTTTTCTTTCACATTATCAAATTGAAGTTATCGAACAGAAATTTAAAAACATTTTTGCAAAACTCCCTCAGGTAATCAATGAAATAATAAAGACCACGGGTACATTTATTTAGTTGTGAGTTACGTCATGTGTAATAGGATTAGATACATTGACTGAAGCCTTAAATATAACGTAAAGGAAAAGCGCAAAATGTATGAACTATAAGTTTTAAAAATATACTCTTATACTACTTATTACGTGTTAATAAAATATTAGAATAAGAAACTAACAAATACATTCGCAAACGGCAAGATACAAATATTCTTGTCTAATTTTGCAAAAATAAACACATGGTAATAGACAAATGAAAGAAAAACGCAAAGTAATCAATAAAAGAACTTACTTTGTTCAATTTGTTAAACGATTTATTGCAATTAGGAAATTGATGATAATCTGGCTTTACGCGTATAAATAAATTGAATTAAATTTTTTGGTTAATAAATCCAAACCGTGTAAAACCAACTTGAACACGGTTTAAATAAACGCAAACAGAAAAGAATACAGAAGAAGCAGTTCCAACCCGGACAAGAGCTAACATGCAAGCCTTCCGGCGAATTTCATTAACAGAGTTGGCTTTCGTTATTTTAGTTTAGTTTTGGAAAAATTACCTGCGGAATGGGAAAGAGCAAACACATGAAATGTGCAAAGTATAGAGAATACAGATTTAAATTAAAATCAAATAGACAAAATAAAATAATTCCGGTGAAAAATTCCGAAGAACAATGCAACGAAAAAGTGCAGCGGAATCTTGCGAAGTATGAAAAAGGAAACAGAACCAGAACCAAGACAAATTAAAAATAAAAATGAACAGAAGAATATATTCGCAATGAATTGTTAAATAATGATACATCGGAAAGGCAATTCCAACGTCACTTACGCGGCAATCATAGTTCAGCTTTAGCATTTAACACGACTTTAAGTTCTTTAAGAATGATTTTGTTTGAAGACACCAAAGAAAGGTTTAAAATGACACCGAGTTCATGAAAGAATTTGCTAAATTCTAGTAACTTTTAATTGTTTAAGTCAGGGTGATTTACGCGGTAGTTTTGCAACCTCAGTCATATTCTCTGAAATTATGTAACCTTTTAAAAAAACTCACGATATCGTTGGAAGTACGAGAAACTATAGGTTAACGATATGCAGATTTGGAATACACCAATCTGTTCTCAGTAATAAAATATATTCAAAAAAATTTCGCGTCACTTATGCGACATTGTGAAATTAAAAAAAGAAAAGGTTTCATTGAACAACGATAAATTACAATCTATTTAATAATAATTAAATCTTTGACAGAAAGTTATGAATTTCCTAGGAATTGCTTTATATCAATTACGAATTACATTTTGATTGTCATGTACGTCACATAATAACTTTCATGCGAGTGTCCGGGAAGTCGATCTGATTGCGGTGGAGTTCTCAATCTACTCGTCTGCTGATGAGGCTGCAACAATTAGGGCCGAAATAATTATACAGGACCTGCCTAGAAACTACATTGCAATCTGGCCGACTTGCAGCAAGTCAAGTCAAGTTAAAATAAGCGATGACACGCTAATTGTGACCGCAATTGGCTGCTTTGTGCGTGATAGTTTAAGAGACAGCAGTACGGTTGTTATTGGCTAGTTTTCATCCAGTTTAAAAGTCAGAACTTCGGCCGCGACATGTCGCAACTCAAGCTGTAGACTGTAAACGTGATTCAGCTTGATTTGTCGCGTAAGTGACGCCTAATTTAGCACAAAGGAATCCAGCTTAACGCAGCTATCTAAATGTTTTTAAAGGAAAAAGAAAACGGAAATTGAGCAGGAGTTTTACAACAAAAAAGGATACTCAACGAGAGACAAGCAGACGACTAGAAGACACCAAGAAAGAATTTCATACGTCCTTAAGATACAAAATCAAAGAAAAGAAACTAAAATGGGCGAGGCGTTAGATAAGGCTAGGCAATTCAAAACAGATGAAAATAGTATGGAAAGCAAGGAAATGGCAAAAACAAAAGAGGACCATCTGGAATGATTTGGAACAACAGTAAGGTAAAGACTTTGGGTAAAAAGGGAATACCTAAATTACTACAACTACTAACAAAAGCTTTTACGGGTTAATTCCTATTAGTTAGATTTCGGAAGCCACTTATGGTATGTGCTTGATTAAGTAAAGTTGCAACGTTGCGTCCCGGAAGTGACGGCGGCCGTTTGAAATTAAGGCTTTCATTGGTCTTAAGGAATCACGTTCATAGCGTCCTGTGTTCGGATTGGCTCGCCATTTTGTTGGTAGAGGGCCGTGTCCAGCACGGACATATTACCGTTCGGCACTTTACGATAAATACACGTTCTCTTTCTATAGTGAATTTCTGCATAATTGAGTTGTATAATTCTAACATGTGGTCACAAAGTCCCGGCACCCCAGTAGGCTTTGGACGTGTGGAAGTCACAAAATCAGGGAGGGAACAGATCAACACTAATGCTGATGAGTCTGTCATCGATCACGGCATGTGCTGCTTGGGGTCTTGTTGGAAACATCCATTAATAAGTTCGTCGTCATGTCGTATTGACGAAAGTTTCAAGGATATCAGTGCGATACTGTTCTTCATTTACATTTTCCTTCGAAGAATATTGGTCCAACTATTCTCCGACGTGATATGACAACCCAAATTCCTACTTTTAAAGGGTGTAATGGAAAATTACAAGTGGGAAACTGCCGGAGTTCTTCATAGCACTCAGGAACGGGTCTAGGACAATTCGCCATCGCCGATTTGTCGCCGCCAATTCACCGTCGCCGATTCGTCGTAGGTACAATTCACCGCCAGAAAACTCGCCGTCAGCGATTAAAGTTTTAAGTCCAGGTACATATACAAATAATAATATACCGATAATTATATGTAAATAAAATAAAAAAGTTAACATAATTAATGGAAAATAAAATAATTTGTTATTAATTAAATGTGATACATAGATAAAGAAACATAAAAAAATTTGGTCTTCCAGGAAGTATTTCTTATTCTTCAGGGTGTTCGTAAAATCCCTCCAATTCTTCTTTTTTATATTTTCAGATTCTGCTCAAAATCATATTGATTTTCATATCAATCAAAATCACTACACATCAAAAGTCGACCGCTTTCAAAATATTGATTCATGAAAGCTCGACATTTAAAATTATAAATTGAAAAAGGGGTTCCATTAAAAAAAAAATAGAATTATGATTATGTGTACGTACAGCACCAATTTGTTCGTAATTTTGTGTCTTACGGTGGTCGCACTGTAATTAGGAATTTATTTTAACTTGAAATAGAAAAACAATAGTACAGTCCATTTTAATTTACTTGAAACGTACTGAAATTATAGTTATTTTCTTCAATTCGTAGGTATAACTTGGATATTAACAGTAACATGTGACGGCGAATTGGGCGGACGGTAAATTGGATCGACGACGAATTGGTTCTACGACGAATTGGCGACGGTGAATTGGCGACGGCGAGTTGGCGACGGCGAATCGTCCCATCCCCTTCAGGAACAAAATAACTCCATTCTCTATTTCCTAGCAGCTGATCGTTTTTAGAATAACTATCAAAACTCTCTTTTGCTCCAACTTCAATATAGCGACAACTTATTTGACACTTCTATGTGACGCAAAAAAATTATAAACATTCTTATGTGCTAAATAAAGACACATCCAAAGCCTACTAGGGTGCCGAGACTATGATAACATGTTGTAATACAGTCTATCTGGAATTATATCAGCCCTAGGTGTCCGTTGAATTGCTTTCGAGCAATGTTAGCATTGGTCACGTCGTTCATAATTGGTTTCTTTGTTTTAATAGAGTAATCCGCTTTCTATTTTCACTTCTACGTTTGCAATTTTCTCCCATACCAGGAGGTGTAACGATTGTATACTGTAAAGGTTTCACTTTCCTCGAGGTCCCCATTACGAAGCTCCGACTGAAGTCATAGAGCTACAATTAGGGTACGATAATATTGACCGAAGTACGACACATTCCCGTGAGAGGGCTGACATCGTCACGAAACCACATCGATTAACTAGAACTAAAGTGCCGTACACTTTCATTTTATAATTGACGTAATTTTATTGTTTACGTAAATACTTTCGGCACGTATTTGTGTACTGGATAACGTATTCTCGTAGTTTTAAAACCAAGTTTAATTAATTTAAAAAGATTGAATTATCGTTTCATGTTTCTCTAAAGGTCAGTCGCAAAGTTAAAGCAACAATTTGAAGGAATCGCAAGTTTGGAATTTGGGTAATACAGTTAATTAGACGCTACCCTCCAGTTCCACAAAAATTATTTAATCACTGATTAATTTAACAGCGTGATTAAAGCCTGTGATTGGTTGGGTGAAATAATGTAATTGGTTCCTTCAAATCTATTGTTAACCTCGTCCAATGACGTTCCTTAATCAGAGAATTAAATTAATCGCTGATTAACAATTTTTTTTGTGAAACCCACCGTAAGTCTTTTAAGATATGTTATGTGAGGCAAAGTGACGTGCACGCAACTTTTTTTCTTTATTTAATCCGAAAACGACACATAATATTTAGAGAACAGTGTTTCTTTTTCTCAGTTTTAGCTGTTTTCATTAAGAAAAAACAAATTTGGAGATATGTTTATGATAAAATTTACTTAACAGATGAGGCCCAAAGCTAAAAAGATTAGGAGATTTTTGCACATTTTAGAACACTCTAAGGCTGCGGTTTCCTAGGAGAGTCGCACACTGTGGCCAAGACACGGCGAAAATCAAAATGTTAAAATGAAGGTAGACGAAAAGAAACTTAATAAATATTAAATCAGGAGTTAATTTATTATTTATCGTAAAAAGAGGGTAAGTACCTTTTGAAATTATCGAGTAAGTGCTAGACAAAGTGTTATATTAATTGTTATGTCATTATATTCGCCATAAATTTATCGCAACATTGTTAATTATATTTTCCTTCTGAAGTGAGTTTGTTCAAAGTTGAACTGTGTAATCAAATAGGAAGGTATGTTTAATTAATCGTTTCACCTATTATTTTTTTTTGTGTTTAATAGTGTAGAAATAATCGTACAAATCATACAAATATTTTACACCTGTTATATCTTTTTGATGAAACTTTTTGTTTAGTAATTCCGAATATCACCTGTTGGAGACCTATGTTTAAATGTTCTATACACTTTGTGTTTTCATAATAAAATTTAAAAACTTGCGCGTTTTTGCGCCACTCTGACTTTTTATTTATTATTTGTTGTAGGTCACTTCGTGGAATTTTCTCGACATGAAAATCATATTTTTCAAAAAATCAATGAGAAATTAATTTTAAAGAACAAACTAGAAAATTTTAGTAATTGTGTCAAATTTAAGAAAAGAAAAAAATATGGAACATTTCTTTCAACAGAGAAGTCATAATTACAGAAGAAGAATTGATAAAAATGCTCCGATCAAACATCTGAGACAAATACATACACTTTCAGGAATTGGAAGTTGCAGCAGTATTTTATCCTTTTCCTGCTACTTTCTATACGGAGTGTAAAATAGATTCTATTATAGACGGAGGATAAAAGTCTGGAACACCCTAAATATTTGCTAAACTATTTTGTTTTTACAAGAACGCTCGAACTCGATTCCTACATTTCAGATTATTTATTTTCAGAAATCATTGGGGTACAATATAAATTTCTTTTTTCGTAATAAATCTCCATTTTCATTTTTATTTACCTAGTGTTTTAATAAATATTTAATTTTAATGAAGTAAATTAAATAAATATAAAATTATGGCCCGTTCACTATTAAACAGTGAAACGATGCATTTTTGACATTAACATTTTAGTCCAATATTTTGTTAGTCACAGTGCACCGGCATTTATTTTTAATAATTTCCTTTGAAGAGACAGTGAAAATTTTCTCACATTTCATGATAATGAGCGTTGATGTGACAATCTGCATTCAAAATACTTCATCCATTTGTTTTGTTTCTTGTTTGTTTAAATTCTTTAAAATACATTTTTCATTGATTTTTTGAAAAATATGATTTTCATGTCGAGAAAATTCCACGAAGTGACCTACAACAAATAATAAATAAAAAGTCAGAGTGGCGCAAAAACGCGCATGTTTTTAAGTTTTATTATGAAAACACAAAGTGTGTAGAACATTTAAACATAGGTCTCCAACAGGTGATATTCGGAATTACTAAACAAAAAGTTTCATGAAAAAGGTATAACAGGTCTAAAATATTCGTATGATTTGTACGATTATTTCTAAACTATTAAACACAAAAAAAATAATAATAGGTGAAACGATTAATTAAACATTCCTTCCATATTTCATTAGACAATTCAGTTTTGAACAAACTAACTTCAAAAGGAAAATATAATTAACAATGTTGAGATAAATTTATGGTGAGTATAATGACAAAACAATTAATATGATACTTTGTCTAGCATTTACTTGATAATTTCAAAAGGTACTTACGATAAATAATAAATTTTCTCCTGATCTAATATTTATTAAGTTTCTTTTCGTCTACCTTAATTTTAATATTTTGATTTTTGCCGTGTCTTGGCCACAATATGCGTCGGTCGAAGTCAGTTGCAGCCCGACCGACTTCCTAGGAAACCGTAGCTTAAGGGTGGTATTTCAGTCGTGAATTAACTTTAAGCTTCGGTTTATTGCAATAGAAACAACTCTCTTAATAATTGCAGACATGGGAATAAACCGACGTTTAAAGTTACCCCGTGATTGAAATATAGACCCATAAACGATAAACTATTAAATTTCCATTTGCACTAAACATCCAAATGATATTATATACGGATAGTATTCGGCTGGCCGCAAATGTTGCCAATCTAAAACACGCCATTCGAATATACGATCGACAGGAAATTACGACTTGCATTTCACGATCTCCATTTGAAAATTGTTCTGATTCAATCATGATTCTGTAAAATCTGGCGCTACATAACAAAATAAAAGTTTTTTTTTTTTTTTCTGACCGACGCGATGCTACGAATTGATTTGTATAGTACTATTTTCGGTCTGCTTTTGCCTTCTCATTCGTATTGATGACAGAATTGTTAATTGCTGTAAATTAACTGCTCATGCGGTAAATTTAACAAGTAAACACTACATAATTAGATTGTTTTAATTATCATCATTACAAGGCTTGTTGTGTCATATTATGGTGAACAGAATTACTAAGCGTTTAAAGAGTAGCAAATAGCATTTGTAACAACACGTACAAAAAAGGATACGAGTATATTTAAATGATTTAACGTGAAGTAATAATTTCAGTTTACAAATATTTTTATGATGTTTTTAAATACTTTATTTTTACGGTTCTGCCTCCAATAAACATGACTGACAGAACTGCGGTGACATTAAATGTGTTATTGATTTTTCACAGGAGCGTCAATCAGTTTTTATGAATTTTTTAACCCAGTGTTAGGGCAGGGATGGGCATTAGCGAGGAAATGTACTCCAATTGCGTTTATTTGTCGGACGCGTATCTTGAATGAATTCTCGTTTCCCCGATCACAAACAAGAGCAGGGGTAGCTGCCCTTGAAGCGCCTGAGAGCATAGTTGTGTTAGGGAATTAGTTTTTATGCCTTAAGTCACGTGGGTTAGGGGAATAAATGTAGGCCCGATATAATATCTATATTTTTTTGTAGTTGCAAAAACAAAATTCGCTTTGCATTTCCCATTAAATGCTCAAGTGTAAAGATTAATAACCTACTGCAAAATTAAATGGAAAAACTATTGAAAAAATTGTATAACGCAAAGTCCAGTTCACATAGTCCAAGTAAAATGAATTTCTATTTGAATTTCATAACCCAACAAAAAATAAAACGAATCCTTTTATCAGATTCTAGGCACACCATTTTATAAATCTTTTGTATGCCATCCACCATTCGTTATTATTACGCAACATATTTCTCGCCGTCTTTCGCCTTAAAAGTGGAATAGGAATTGAAACCTGCACGTCGTAATCGAATTCAATTGTGAACTGACCTAAAAGCTTCACGGGTCATCGCTGCCGCGACCTCGAATTTACTCAAAGTAGATTTTACGTGTGGTCATCTGCCTTGGAGAGGGTTGGCAAAAAAAAACGCGTTTCCCGTCCTATTTAAACACACTTATCGTTCATACATCAATGTGTCGTCGTATCGACGTTTTGCGCTTTACGTGTGGCTTCGCAAAGCTTTACATAAATTTAATCCGCGAGAGTAAATTCGATTTCAACGAGAAATAAATTCGATTTCTACGAGCTTGCGACAGTTTCCACGATCAATAACATTTATTCTCAAAAGAAAACACACTTTGTAGCTAGAAATAACGCTTCCGATTACAAAGAGTCATTTTCATAAAAAAAAAATCAGTCATTTAATTAAAAATCGCCATGTGAAGGTGAAAATAAAAGTTTGTACGCGACTCGCTTTGCCATTAATTTTTACTAGGCTCACTGGATTGACTTCCAGCTCGTCCGTAAAAATTAATTTACAAAATTGGACACGTAAATAACTATTAAATATACTTTTTTTTGTAAAATTCCCTTTTTTTGTCCACGACCCCCTCTCCGAAACCCTTGAGCTTGCCGCTGGTATCACCTGTGACGACAATAATTCATCATCGGGGAATCCAGTTGTACGCAGGTAAGAACTGTCCTCTTATATCTACACGACTGACTACACGGATTTATCCAGTAGCAACTTAATCCAAAATTATGTAACGAAAAGGCTAACATTAAAAAATATCGACCCTGACTTCGGACCTCATTTTATTTCCCTCCTACACATTTTCCTTTTACAGTACAAAAAATAATAAAATAAACAACAAGAATCATTCCGAACATACCACACCACGCAATAAGAAAAATAAAATGATTCAGAGAACCCCATGTTGAAAAAAAAAAACTGGTAATACTGTCTGTCGTATTTAATAGTTGTCCATGACAGGCCTAATGTTGTTTTTGCATTTGCGAAATTTTATTGCTTATATAAAGCTCCCCATAAAATAACTCGGCGGTATTTCTCTGGATTCTTCAAATATATATTTTCACAGTTTTAGACCAATAAAAACAGGAGGCACTTACTGAACCAGACTTTTAAAGGAACACATGTGCCCTGGAGACTCACATTGAAATAACCGGCAAGATGTAAGTACATATGTGAGCGTATATAAAATTCTGTTTGTAAATATTACATGTAACGAGTATACTCCATTGTTTGTTCCGAGTGTCGTATCTACAGTGAGTTTTAAGTATCAATTCTGCAACAACAATTCAATTCAACAACCGCATTTTTGAGCTTTTTATTAAGCTTTTTATTTAACAATCATGCTTCATTAGGTGCCTCCATCGTAAAAAATTATGTAATCAATGAAAACTAGACCAGTTGAAGACTTAACTAAAATCGAAGTAAGTAAAATCTAAAAAAATAAATCGTGCATCTAAACTAAATAAATGTATTAGTTATATCAGGTGACACGAGATATCATTAAACAAGTAATCAACTATGACAAGAAGGGTTGCTACTTTAAAATCTGTTAAGAAATCCATCAGGCAGAAACTGTTTGGCTTCCAAAAATGCCCTTGGAAATGCTACGCCCCCCTGGAGAAACAGTCCCTTTCGATGCCTAACTTGCAGAGAAAAACCAAACAAGAGAGCTTCCCTTGGTGTAAGCGTAAAAGCCAAACCAAAGCACATTTTTTTTTATTTGGTCAGTAATCACCTTGAGTACATGCCGTTCTCAATCGGAGGTTAAACGAGTGCTAGATCAAGCGCGCTAGACTAAAGTCCTTAAGTCAAAACAATGCACTTCTATAGTTTGTTTTTAAACCACGAATGACAGTTGTCGCTCTACTGTAGGTAGACTGACAATTTATAATGGCAACGCGCGGATTTTGCCTTTACGTGTTAGTACCCTTGGATGTACTTAGGTTGGTATTGATGATCTCCGTACATGATTGATTTATCGGGTAATCGCTTAGCTTTTGATGATCCCTCCCTCTATCTGTTTTAACACATGTATGGTAGACGCACATGTGCCTCGGAATGACTTGATTCTGAATTTGTGTTTCTTGTAATTGAATGTATATCGCTTCGTATCGGATTAATGGAGGTCATATACTGACGCTGAAATTGTTGGCTTGTTAACAAATACTTTTGTATGTCGATGCAGGTGGATCGTTGCGTCTAACTTTTTCGTTGGTGCCGCCGCTTACACCGTAAGGTAAACCACCCCATTTCGTTTTGTAAATTTTGAATGCAATTTTCTCTTTGCTTTATTCAAGGAGCGGTTTTTGGTGTCTTTCCTCCTTCGGGATCTTATTCCTCTGGGTGCTTTTCCTCCTAGCTCCCGTGTTTTGTGTACCTGCTGTATACTTTCGAGTTCGGACGTTTTGACCAAACGAAGCCGGTTTACGGAAGGTGTGCGGGTTTGCAATATTCAGACCGATTGATCTGTTCACGCCTTACACGACTAACTCGTTGGTCAGTCGACTGTTTCGCAGCGGTTTTTATTTATGTTCAATTTCGCGAGCGAGTTACGAATATCAGTTTTCTTTCTTATTTTATGTACACCAGTTCATGAAGCATCAAACCCACACCAATCATCAGGGTACGCACAGGGTGTCACGTTTTATTTTCATCGACGCTCCCGACTGAGGGTCTAGGACAATTCGCCATCGTCGATTTGTCGTCGCCAATTCACCGTCGCCGATTCGTCGTAGGTACAATTCACCGCCGGAAAACTCGCCGTCGGTAAATTCGCCGTCAGCGATTAAAGTTTTAAGTCTAGATACATATACAAATAATAATATACCGATAATTATATGTAAATAAAATAAAGAAGTTAACATAATTAATGGAAAATAAAACAATTTGTTATTAATTAAATGTGATACATAGATAAAGAAACAGATAAAAACATTTGGTCTTCCAGGAAGTATTTCTTATTCTTCAGGGTGTTCGTAAAATCCCTCCAATTCTTCTTTTTTATATTTTCAAATTCTGCTCAAAATCATATTGATTTTCACATCAATCAAAATCACTACACATCAAAAGTCGACTGCTTTCAAAATATTGATTCATGAAAGCTCGTCATTTAAAATTATAAATTGAAAAAGGGGTTCCATTAAAAAAAAATAGAATTATGATTATGTGTACGTACAGCACCAATTTGTTCGTAATTTTGTGTCTTACGGTGTAATTAGGAATTTATTTTAACTTGAAATAGAAAAACAATAGTAAAGACCATTTTAATTTACTTGAAACGTACTGAAATTATAGTTATTTTCTTCAATTCGTAGGTATAACTTGGATATTATCTAAAATGGTTAGAAAGTGTTTTAAAGCTTATCAAGCTAAGTAAAGCAGTAACATGGGACGGCGAATTGGGCGGACGGTAAATTGGATCGACGACGAATTGGATCGACGTCGAATTGGTTATACGACGAATTGGCGACGGTGAATCGGCGACGGCGAGTTGGCGACAGCGAATCGTCCCATCCTCCCCGACTAGCCAAGGTCTGCTAGCCAAGGTCTGTGTATTCCATCATCAGGATCGGAACGTGCGTTTCAAGTTTGTTAATTATTATAAATATTTTTTTTTGAGCATTAAGTATATGGTTCGGATTAATTTGAATTGAATTAATTTA